>CM042050.1:14977500-17377500 GCA_023525745.1 Arctium lappa
GAAATTTGATGGAATTTGACCACGCATTTTGGTCGCGTTTGGTTGGATGGAATTGGAATATTTTTGTTTGGTTCACGGAATTCGATTGCAGATCTGAGATAACATACCTGATCTGAGATTGCAGATCGAACCGAAGAGAACAAATCTAGAAGAGAAGAGATCGATCACGTAATGAATCTGTCGGAAAGAAAATGAATTCCGTAGGATACCCCGTGGAATTGTGAAATCTGTATTTGAAGGAATTTGATGGAATCCGCAGGATTCCTTAGTTTTAATTATGTGAACCAAACAAGACTTTGGAATTTGGTCAATGGATTTGGACATTCCAATTCCATTGAATTCTATCTAATTCTGCGAACCAAACATCCCCTAAGGATTTTCTTTCATTATCTCCAGGGCCCCATAAAAATAATCAAGTTACACACAAACTATCTCAAACACTCATGATTATACAAAAAAAATGGTTCAAATCAATTGACCCAACGAGGTTGAACTTCGTAACCATCTTTATATATCATAGGTGAAACATCATTCTTAATAAGTTGTTAAGGTTTGAATTAACTCTCCTACATGTTCCAATCTACAAAGCTCATCATGTTTATACCTTATAATATAAATTAATGGTATTTTACAGAACATAATTCATAATTAATTTTTCACTTTAAATGACCCAATAACTATTAATGGTCGATAAACTTATACCTGATACCACTCCCATGGTTTTGAATTTCAAAGTTTATTTTCTACTAGAAATTATCAACGTACCATCATAGAAAATCTTAACAAAAAAAGCCCACTCTAACCGATCCACTCATCTCCATAGATACAGTGTGTCAATCCATAGGGGTTGGATCCCTTAATACCATGTTTGAACATTGGATTGTTTAAATTTTGTACAATGTATGCACATAGTAAATTATTAAGTCAAATAGATAGTTAATAACATATATATTACAGGAAAATGATAGTGTGCATTTCTGTAGCCACAAATTACCATCATTTTTTACATTTTTTTAGACTCCACCTTCATGAAACTATTAAAGGGAAGCCTAAACACTCTTTATTGCAGCTTATTATCTGATTTTCTAAACATTCAAAGCCAAGCGGGCAAAAAAACTTAAAAACCATAACAGAAGATTGTGAAAATGGAAGTTCAATTATCATAAAGAATAAGAAATTGTTGGAAATTTGAATGTGAGTTTGGAATGTTTCCATCCCACATTGGTAGAAATACAAAAGAAACTTGAGTTTATAAGTCTAGACTCTCAAGTGGGTCTTGAGTAAAATGATGGACCTATGGTGGGGGTCTCAAAGAAGTGCAGCGCGCGCGCGTGGCCGAGGCTGAGGCCGCGGTTCTCGCGAAATGACTTTGCACTTTGCACGCTCGCATCGGAGCTGAGGAGCCTCGCCCCGAGCTACGAGCTTTCTTTTTGAGGATCGATATATAGAGATTTAAGCAGATAAATTCTATTTAATTAGATAATGAGCAGATATTTATTTTTCAGATAAAGTTTTAATTTTTCAGCTTATTAAAAACGTGGCTATTAATCTGAAAATCAGTTGGAGAATTAGTCTCCAACTTAACCTCTTAATCCGATTCTTGGGGATTAAACAAGGAATATTCTCAGATTATTCCGTTTGGTTTTCAAGTATAAATTAGAGGTTTGGTTCCTGATTATTCACTGAAGAAAAAAAAAACAATCTGTTATCTCTCTCGATCGATCTCTGTACTCTCTGTCTCGAACTGTTCATCATAAAACGGTTCTGTTTTCTACTAATCTCCTGTCGAAGCTTTGCACTGATAATCAAACACTATAGCTGTTAGTGTTAGATTAATACTGCATCAAATCCTGGGCTAAGCGATTGTAGACTCACAGCTGTTTTAGAGTGTCGCCAAAACCTTTAAGGACAGGTTCATACCGTGCAGTTTTCTTTTTCATCGTCAAAAGAAATCAGGTTGGTGTTTATTTTCTGCACTGTTTTAGTTTTCGTCCAGTAGGGTGGACACTCTATCTTCTACCCCTTCTTCTATCGTATCTATCGCGAAGGATAGATACGTTGTGAGGATTACTTTGTAAATCTGTTTAGCTTGATAATTGTCGAACTTTAATCATAAAGACTTTAACTTTATAAATAAAGCTTCAATCTTTATAAAGTTCGGATCTTTATTAATTTGTGTTTTTTTTTTATAAATAAAGTTGTGTTTTTATTTATAAAATTGGTTTATTGTTCACAACTGTATTTTTCTGATTTTTAAAAAAATTCAACAGAAATTAAGATTGTAATTGATAATTAAGAAGAAGATAACTCAAGATATATATTGTGATTCCAACGAATTGGTTCATAGACGTTCAAGAAATTAATATCATAACTTATAATCTTTGGACAAATAACTTAACTAATATTTATCTTAACTTCTCAATAACACGCAAAATGGAAGCCTCATGTCCTGTGATTCTAGTGAAGAGCTAGTGATCATCGATAGGCAAGACCACAAACCTTATAGGCCGCTATGTCAAGATTTGGTTAATTTCTGCAATTTGCATCATGAAGTAATTCTACGGAAATTTCAAAATTGATTTCGATATAATTAATGGCTTTTGGTTATATGATTTCAAAATGCTTATATTTTACTGCGTTTTCAAGAACGGTTTCTTCTTTACCAATTTATAACTTTTTTTTTTCATAAAATTATAGTGTACTTATTTAATTGCATTAAAAAACGGTATATTTTCTTAGTTGCATCGAAAATTATTTATGGTATGCTTTTTTAAAATAGGGTTTTTAAAATAAATTTCACAAAAGTAGAAGCCAAATCAAAATATGTTTAATTTACCTTTTATAAAAATGAATTTTGGGATGAAACAATTAAAAAAGATATGGATTGATGCTAAATTAACGTTAATCAACCGTGATGATTTTGGACTTTCGGTTTCGAAAGTAAAAGTAATCATCTCATCAAATCATTTTTTTCTTCTTTTTTGTGGGTCAACTAAAGATTTGTTTCATATTTTTTCCCGTTTAATTTCCTCGGACTATAAAATAATTTTTATATTACATCAGTTAGTTAAATTCTCGAACTACTCATCGTTTGAACATTTTAGAAGTTGATCTAAATGTGTTTGTCCCTAAAACGTACATGTAAGAACATTTATTGATGATGAACTCATGAACTCAGAACGAAATAGGTTGCCTACATTTGCATGTTTATTCATTTTTACAGGAAATTTCCCATCAAGACGAACGACTTGGTCAGAAGTTTGTTGGTAGATGGCTTGATTCCTTGCAGAACTATTACCGTTAATGACTGTTATTATTTACGATGTTTAGAATTTCTTTTTGGTGGGTAAGGGGTTTCCGGTACAGCTTACACGCACCAACTAATCCCTGGTGACCACGAATTGCCTAGAGTTATCGCAGGTGAAGCTCCATGGTCACAACTCACAAGGGTTTTGGTAGCGTCTGGGTTTGAATTTGGGTAGATGAGATTTTCCCCTACATCTCTTTAAGGCTTAACCAATTATAGCAAAAAGAAAAAAAAATGCAAGTATATAAATGAGAATGATCAAATGATAACATGGTTAAAATTAGGGGTGTAAATGATGCGAATCGAGCTCGAGTATCATAATACTCGACTCGAACTCGAAAGCTAATTCTAAAGCTCGAACTCGACTCGAAAACTCACGAGTAGTAAAAATCCAAACTCGACTTGAACTCGAAAGCCAATTCCCAAGCTCAAACTCGACTCGAACTCGTTTCAAGCTCGAAAGAAGCTCGAACCCGAACTCGTTTCAAGCTCGAAACAAGCTCGTTTCAAGCTCAAACTCATTTAATGTATAACAAAAAGTTATTAAACCAAGCCAATAGGCTCACTCAAGTCACTAAGCCCAAATAAACTCAAAACATTGAATTCAAGCCAATAGACTCAAATCACTAGGCTAATCTATATCTATACTATATTATAAAGATGACATAAAAAACTCTTAATTACAACTCATTAAGCTTTAAGTACTATCATTTAAAGCTATCTACTTAAAATCTCTTAAAAATAACTACTAAAGCCTAATGTACTACCTGTAAAGCTTTTAACCCTAATTAATGTATTTCATCCTTATCCCCCAAAAACCTTATCTCTAATCCTCAAACCCTAAAATTATGAAATTTGAATTCTCATAAACATAATCAAAACAGGATAAATATCTCAATTTAAATAGAAAAAATTTAAAATATCTATACTATATTATAAAGATGACATAAAAAACTATTAATTACAACTCACTAAGCTTTATGTACTATCATTTAAAGTTGTCTACTTAAAATCTCTTAAAAATAACTACTAAAGCCTAATGTACTACCTCTAAAGCTTTTAACCCTAATTAATATATTTCATCCTTATCCCCCAAAATCCTTATCTCTAATCCCCAAACCCTAAAATTATGAAATTTGAATTCTGATAAACATAATCAAAACAGGATAAACATCTCAATTTAAATATAAAATATTTAAAATATATAAGATAATTAATGAATTTTAACAAACTACTTAATTTTTTTTATATAAAAAACATTATATTGTTAAGCCTAAATTAAACAAATTTATATATAAAAAAACCATTATCATTCAATAAAAATCATCCAAAATCGTACTGTAAATCAATAAAAAACAAAAAATAAAAATAAACATTAAAATCGTGATGTATCTCGCTGCATTGCGCGAGTACGCTTCTAGTATAAGATAATTAATGAATTTTAACAAACTACTTAATTTTTTTTTATATAAAAAAACATTATATTGTTAAGCCTAAATTAAACAAATTTATATATAAAAAAAAACATTATCACTCAATAAAAACCATCAAAAATCGTACTGTAAATCAATAAAAAACAAAAAATAAAAATAAACATTAAAATCGTGATGTATCTCGCTGCATTGCGCGAATACGCTTCTAGTATTATAAAGTACGAATAAAAAACTCTTAAATACAAATTATTAGGAACAAGGTACCATCATTTTATGCAAAATTTTAAAAACCTCTTAATTTACAAGTATTAAAGCACAAAATACATATTACTACTGCAGGCTTCTAACACCCACCAATTTGGTATGTACAGGGTCTTCCTTTTATGCAGACATTTCCATGTATCACTATTAATTAATATATTATATTACTATAACTTTGTTTTAATTATATTATTAAATATGTAATTGGTTATTTTTTTCTAGATGTCATTAAAATATATAAGATAATCAATTAATTCTAACAAAATACTTAAATTAAACAAATTTATAAAAAAAACATTATCAATTTCTCAAAATTATCCAAAATTGTGCTGTAAATCGACAAAAAAATAAAATGAAACATTAAAATCGTGATGTATCTCGCTGCATTGCACGAGTACGCTTCTAGTACCATAATAATTGATGGAAAAGCAATTGAGTTTTGAGGGGAGAAGGGTTGTATATATAACCATCAAATAAAGCAAAATAGCTCTTTAGCTAGCGATGTGGGATGAAAGGTCCACCAAATGCATATAATTTTTTAGTTAACTTTATTTTTGGTCCCTTTCTTTTTTTTTTCTTTTTGAAAGAAAGGTCCCTCTTTTTTTTAGGGAAATTGACCCAAATGGACCAATTACCGAATGGGATTGGGCTCCTAGCACCTCCTCTCCGGGCTTTGCAGAAATGTCCAACATTACGCACCAGGAGCCCTTGGACGCACAAGGCGCCCTAGGGCGCACGGTGCGCCTACGCATTGTGCGTCCGCGCACCGTGCGCCCTAGGGTGCCTTGTGCGTCCAAGGGCACGTGTCAAGCTATAAGAAACCCTAATTAGGGTTTCTTATTAGATTTTTGTTGGTTTGCTAGTTTTTCACGTTTTTAAGCTGCTTTTTCAAGTTGATGTGTACTGTATTTTTCAAAAAGTTGTGATATCAAATCAACTTTAACAGATGAATTATTTCCCTACGGTGGTTCAAATTTGATTCCTTAAATTATTGTTATAAGAACAGCAACCAATGAAGTTGTAAATCACAATTTTCATCCACAATCGATTTGTTTGTGTATCTTCCTTTTCTGTGTGTATTTTTTAAAACTATGAGTTCCGGAGAGGATAAAGTGAAGTTACATCTCCTAGCCGGTGGTTCATGGCAACAGAATTATAACGGGTGGGAGTATGTTACCGATCAACCAATAACCCGCGTGAAGGTGGCATCGAACATTACGCGTCCGAGGTTGGTTAGTTGTATTCAAAGAAAATTTCTTATCGATCCTGCTCTTGGTAGGATCAGAATATCGTATAAGTATGATGGTAACTTTTATGAGTTATGCAACTCTGACAATGTTTTGTCTTTTATTCAACAATTTGACGGTGAAAATAATCCGCCAACACTCTGTGTGATTGTCGATTCATCGATGTCCGGTGGAAGCGATCTCGGTGGTACTTCGAACACCGGAGGCGGTGTGGATGAATCTGATGATACCCCAGATGTTGTTCCTGAAACACAACAAGAAGAAGGAGTAGAAGAAGAACAGGAAGAAGAAGAAGATGACGACGACGAAGTTTATAGACATGATGAGGAGTCTCATGTTTTTCACTTGGGTTTATCTGATGTTGATACTGATGGAGACGACGACGAACCAGAAAGTAGTCCTATTAAATCATACGGTGGGATAAATGATTTCTTTGGTATTCCCCCTCCACTTCCATCAGCGGCCCCAGTCATCACACCCAACCTACCCCCACGTTATAATCGCAGTGGAAGAGTAAGATTGGGTCAAATATTCCCTGTGAAAGACGATCTTACACTCGCTCTCGGTTTGAAGTTTCTTGAAGAGGGTTTTGAGTTTGGAGTTCACCGTTCAAATAAAACCAGATACGATGCCAGATGTAGGCAAGCCGGATGTTCTTGGTGTATCTATGCTACCATTGTCGAAAATACCAATATGTTTCAAGTTCGTATATTGGATGACGTACACACTTGCTCGAGGACGCAGCTGCATCCCAACCACCATCAAGCAAACAGTAGATTCTTGGGTAATTTTATTTACCCTAAAGTGAAGGATACCAGCAGGACATACCGTGGATCCGACATTGTCAACGACGTAAGATCGGATTTGAAAATAGATATTTCTTACTGGCAAGCCTGGCGTGCAAAAGCTTATGCACTGACGATGGTGCGTGGTACCCCTGAAGAATCGTTTACCCGACTCCCCTGCTTTCTTTATAATCTGGAGCTCCGGAATCCTGGTACCGTTACCTCAATAAGGACAGATGCTCGAGGACGTTTTGAGATGTGTTTTGCTGCCCTCGGTTGCGCGGTACGTTGTTATTTTAGTAACTTTCGCATTACTGATATATTTAATAATGTTATAATATGAAAATGCCTTAAATATCTAGATTCGATCGTTTACCACACACTTGCGTCCGGTCATTATCATCGATGCGGCTCATTTGAAGGGTACTTACTTGGGCACAATGTTCTTAGCCGTTGCTATGGACGCAAATAACCAGATTGTGCCCATCGCTTTCGGAGTTGGTAGGTCTGAGAGTGGAGATGTGTGGACTTGGTTCTTAACCATGCTGAAGCGTTGTATCGGGGAACCCGAGGGGTTGGTTTTTGTATCCGACAGGGCTGCTTCAATTCACCAAGCAATTAATACAGTGTACCCGGGCGCCCATCATGCACTTTGTTGTCGCCATCTAATGATGAACGTAAAAACCAGGGACAACAGGGTCAGATACAGGAAGAAGTTATTTTGGAGGACGTGTAAAGCATATACGGTGGAGGAGTTTGAACTGAATATGACGGGTCTATGAGCTGCTTTACCTCTTGGAGCTCCGCTTATGGACCAGGTTGGACCGGAGAAATGGTCAAGGTCCCATTTCCCAGGAATGCGTTACAACATAATGACATCGAACAGTGCCGAGTCGGTGAATGCATTGTCTCGTTTTGCACGGAGCCTGCCTATTGTGGCTCTTATGGATTATTTTCGATGTTTTCAGCAAGAATGGTATTCGATCCGTCGGAGAAATGGAGGTTATCATCCTTGGATTTTTGACTGTTTGAATTTTATGTTTTCATTTTTGCAATACTAACGTAACAATTTTGTGTTATCGCAGAGGAAATGGTGAATCGTCTCACGACTTGGGCGGAGGCCAAAATAGAGAAGAGAATTCACAAGTCCGCAATGTGGACTGTACATGAGATTGGCCGAGGTTACTGGGAAGTCCGCGATGGGGGTAGGGACGCAGAAGTTGACTTCAATAATCGTCTTTGCTCGTGCAGGAAATGGCAGCTCTCAGGAATTCCATGCGGCCATGCCATCGCCGTCGCAAGAAATCAACGGTGTACAGATGTCTCCTATCTGGCGACTGGTTACTACGCGTCGGATAATTTTCGACAAACTTACGCAGAGCTCATACATCCAGTCGGTCCGGGAGAAGGATGGAGCAACGACCCGAATGTTGGTAGCCACGTCCTGCCTAGACTTCGTATATCCGCATTTGCCTCATCACATGACCTTTTCAACCTGTCAGGCAGTACCTGAGACATTGGTATACCAGACCCCTGGTTAGATTGATACGTAGGAGGGGATTTTCCCCCATGAGCAGTGTAGTATTCCTCCCGTGCAATGTTAAACTGCTCCCACTCTTGAGGCGTGATCGGTGCATCGTAATCACTTATACCAAATTGCGCCCACTCCTCTGGTGTCTCTGGTGCATTCCAGTCAATCCTTGAAGCTCCATCATTTAATTGTTCGATGTCGACGGAGCGTGAAGTGCCAGCCCCATTCGCTGACCTTTTGCCCCTACCGCGTGAACCTCCAGCCATTACGTTGTGAAAATGTAGATATAGGATCTAAACGGTGTGAAAAGCAGAAAGGATAGATAGCAAGTTGTGAATTACTACTTCACCATATAATCTATTTATATTCGATGAGAAGATAAGGTAAGGGCGCAAAATGCGTATGGGCGCATTGTGCGCACCATTACTCCTCTGCAAAGCCTGCCAGGATTCCCCTGCACAGCCTAAAACCATTATTCTGCAAGATTCCCCACCACGTGGGTTAGTGCGCACCTTGCGCCCGTACGCAAATTGGCTATAAATACTTGGGTTATACCAAGGTTATAGTTTACACCATACATACACCACTAATAGCATAATAGTCTCCTCTTTGACCAAACACATGGCTGGAAATGCATCATCCTCAAACCCACCTTCTTCACAAATAATGCCCTCCAGACTAAAAAAGGCGATAGAGAAAAGTGAAGCGGAGATCGAACAACTAACCGAAGAGTGGAAGGAAATGATGGCCAAGAAGGATGGCCACTTGAGAAGGATCGACGCGGACAAGGAGGAGATAAGAAGGTTGAAGAGAGAGATAAAAGAGAAAGAAGACCGTATTTCCCACGACAACGTTCAAGTAAACAAGATTATGCAAGATTTTTCAGTACTGCAAGCGCAGGTTACCCAGAAACAAAATTGAATTGATCAATGTAAAGCACTTTATCCTTAGATGGGGATCTCAGAAAACCAAAGCGTCGTGTAGCCGTACTTTGACATTTAAATGACCATGTTTAGTTCATATGCACTGTATTCGTTCAATGTCATTAAATACGTGCATTTTAATGAAATGATGTTTTAATTAAACTAAACGACTGAATTTTTAAACAATTGTATACATGAAGCTAAATTTTACATTAAACTTTAAACAATTGTATATATGAAGCTAAATATACAAGCTACTAAAAGGAATCACGGATGTCGATCGGTCTGTATCATGGACCAAAAGACATCCGCCATCCGAACCCTAAAGGCTAGCGCTCGTCTCGACTCATCCTCCATTGGCGTTGGGACCTCGTTGGTCACCAAATTTGTCAGGAACATACACGCCAAAGGACCACAATCGCCCAATGAACCCTGCTGTTGCGGTACATTATCTGCGTACACCCAAGTGAACTCGTGGCTGTGCTCTGCAAGTGATGTGCATCCAGCTAGGGTAAAAAATTCATGTAGACGGTCGCGGAACGTGTCCATTATTTTTCCAAGGCTCTCCGCATTTTTACCGCACCTGAAGCTATCATATATGGTCATCTGCATGAGCTCTAGGTTGAAGTCGCCAACCACCCAATGCTTCAGTTCGATGCAAATCGGAATGAACACCTGATATATTTGTTCAAAAACAAACCAACAGTAAATAACATTAAACTATACAGAGCTAGAAATAACAAGTATACTTAAAGTGAAATTCATACATGTTGAACAGACCACCATGGTACACCGTTCGGCTCCTTCGCCATGTCGCAGACGGAACTCGCACCACCACCAACGACCATGAACTGCATGAACTCGGACAACATCACCGTCCACCCTGCATTGGGCGGACGCCCCTCACGGATGAACCGAACTCATCCGTCGATGTGCTATTTAAAAAAAATGTTAGAGATATAAATAGACATTATGAAAGAGAAACTAAAATTACGTTTTATACTAACATCATTCTCGAGCCATCCCGAGCCCTGCAATCCGAGTAATAAGCCCCACCAGTTCCTACCCACAGGATGGGTGGGTATGCACCTAAGATAATACTCCCGCAATTCATTTTTATGCCACATTGCGGAAATAGCGGATGTAGTGTAAGAGGTCGTAACAGAACTGGTGGCAGCGGCAGTGGCGGTGGCAGCGGCAGCACGACCAACAGGGTTCTTCGATACGCGGCGCTGCTGAGGCGGGTCTGTAGTAGGAGGCAAAGGGGTGTAAGGAGGGAGAAATTGTTTCCCAAGAGTTTTCTCCCGCCTCGGCCTTTGGGTAACATCCGTCGGCGGTACAACCTGAGGTCGGACGTACGTCGAGGTCGATATGCCGACGGCTGTACCTGCCTGTGGCGTATCCTGGAACAACGCCCCAACAAGCCCCGAAAATCCCTGTTCGCCGGTAGTCGGTCCAGGCCCATGGAGCAACGACCCGAATGTGCCCTGCAAAATAAATTGGGTCCTCACAAGTTTGTTCTAACAAATAAATATCAAATGTAACAAACGAATCTCCAAACTTACAGGCTGCGAATACTGGCCCTGGGAAAAAACGGTGATCCGCCAGTGGACTGACCGGCCAACCCCGTGTACGCCATAGGTGTAACGTACGACGAAGGTACGAATAGGTCATCAACGAAGGATGCTGAACTCTGCACATTATCCGTATATTGGGACGGGCCGCCACCCTGTTGCTGGGCTGGAATCTGTCATCAAGCATAATAAACCACATAAAGTTCCAAAAGATAACAATTAAAACCATGTCGAATAAATTAAGTAAAACACTTACCTGCATAGACCTAAACTGACCAGAAAGCCTCTCCACCTCAACAAGGCGTCTCTCAAGAGCTTCACGCTCTACGCGCTCAGATTGCAGTTTCTCCGCAAGGAGTCTCTCAATAGCTTGATGCTCTGCGCGCTCAGCTTCCCATTTCTCGGCAAGGCGTCTCTCAAGATCTTCGTGCTCTGTGCGATGAGACGTCCGATAGTCAAAGAAATCATCCTTCAACCTCGTAAACTCAGACCACCGGTCAGCATAGGGGTCAACATACGGACTATGCTGATAGTGGCCTGCTGGACTATAATCATGGTGGAAGGATGGACTATGCCCAGTATGAAGGGGTGGCTCCTGGTAAGAGGTGGCCTCATCTGCCCGGCTTACGCCTGCATGGGACGGGTGGCCCATGTCATGATCAGGGTAGTCGTCTCCCTCAGACTCGGAACCTACGTCTATACAAACAATTAACAACATTATTATAAATATAAAATAATCTAGAACGACTTCCCTTTATAAAAAAATTACAAAATATCGGATAACTTAGAATGACTTCTCACCATCGTCAACAGCCTGAGTAACTCTCGACCTCTTCGACGGTCGACGCCCCGCCGTACTACGAAACCAGCGATGGCTCTGGATAAACCATTCCTGGCTCGCCTCCCACGGCGTAGGAACCATCCTCTCACGTGGGGCCCGCTCGGGCTAATATTTTGTAAAATAATCATGTTAGAAATCCACACGAGGGCCTCATCTAATACAATTTTTATTCCCTGTAGTCAATGTAACTTACCGTCGATACATCCAGGAGGGCATAGGCATTCTGGGTAACAATACCGATCGCAGACCTATCCCAACGAACCGCACGTGGCTGCCTGGTGGTCATTATGTAATATATGCTGGCCATGGGGAAGGTCTCACAGATCCAAATCTGTAAATTAGAATACCAACATAGTAGTAAAGATTTTGTAGAAATAGGGAATCCATGTAGATTGTAAAAGTATTAATTTGATATAAACTTACTAACCTTGAATGCAAATAAAAACCCAGTTAACGACATCCTATATCCCTTCTCCGGTCGTCTCTTGATCGCTGCATTCATCTGCTTGTAGGTCGTTTCCCAGATATAGGATCCCCAGGGAAACTCATTAAAGGCGCCCAAATCATCAATGGCGCGAAGCAGATAATCGTGAAGACGATGGGATAACTGACGACCGAGAAAGAACAGCTCAACCATCATCATGAGACAAATACGGACGGCATAATCGTCATCGATATGCGCCCGCACCTCGTCATCAGTGCCGATAAGATTGAATAAATCCTGGATGTGTCGCACAGTTAGCGTGCCTTGTGGGAACACTCGTCTAACAAAACCAGTAGACCTATTCTTACGCATCTTCGGGTCCGCTCCGAAACGAAGTGCTGTGATGAGACAGAACTCCTCACGGCCGAACCGAAGAACGTGGCCACCAACATCGAAAAACATCTCATCATCCCGGGCATTGGCCGGGAATACCTGGGTCTGCAAAAATGTATGCACCAATATAGGGTCGGCAGATGTATCGGTCAACTGCAACCAATGACCGAAACACGTCTGCCTGAATAGTTCTAATCTTGTTTGGTTCAATCTCTGGCGAATCAGGTCGACCATCGTGATCTTACTCTTCAGGTTCAACTTTGCAGAGTAGAACTGTCTTGCCTGCATAGTAATGATATAATACTAAGGTTAAGGGACCAAAAGCGTAAATTTCTAAAGTTCAGGGACCAAATGCGTCAATTTCTAAAGTTAAAGGCCAAAAAGCGTCAATTTCTAAAGTTAAGGGACCAAAAGTGTCAATTTCTAAAGCTAAGGGACCAAAAGTGTCAACTTCTAAGGCTAAGGGACCAAAAGTGCCAACTTCTAAATTCAGGGACCAAAAGTGTCAATTTCTAAATTCAGGGACCAAAAGTGTCAATTTCTAAGTTCAGGGACCAAATGCGTCAATTTCTAAAGTTAAAGGCCAAAAAGCGTCAATTTCTAAAGTTAAGGGACCAAAAGTGTCGACTTCTAAGGTTAAGGGACCAAAAGTGTCAATTTCTAAATTCAGGGACCAAAAGTGTCAATTTCTAAAGTTAAGGGACCAAATGCGTCAATTTCTAAATTAAGGGACCTACAGTGTCAGTTTCTAAAGTTAAGGGACCTAAATCTACATATTTTTGTAAATCGTGTTTTTAGGATTTTTTTTTTATATAAAATGTCTTATTAACTATTTTATATAACGTTATAGAAAAAAAAGTTTTATTAATATGAATGTCTTTTAAAAAGATGGGTTTATAGTACATTTTATTTATAAAATTATTAAATACTTGTTACAAATATAAAAGTACAAGTGTCTAATAAATTTATTACAACACTATTCATCTCTCCAATATACAACAAATTATCAACAAAAAATATACAACAAACACTTATCATTTCTCCAATATACAACAAACACTTATCAACAAATATTATACAACAAACATTTATCATCTCTCCAATATACAATAAATTATCAACAAAAAATATACAACAAACACTTATCATTTCTCCAATATACAACAAACACTTATCAACAAATATTATACAACAAACATTTATCATCTCTCCAATATACAATAAATTATCAACAAAAAATATACAACAAACTCTTATCATCTCTCCAATATACAACGAACACTTATCAACAAATATTATACAACAAACACTTATCATCTCTCCAATATACAACAAACACTTATCAACAAATATTATACAACAAACACTTATCATCTAACCAATATACAACAAACACGTATCAACAAAAAATATACAACAAAAAAAAACAAAAAACCGATTCATAAATAGTATAAGAGTTAGAGGAGAAGTCGTACCTCAGCCATTTGTGGTCCCAATCGATTAAACAAAGGAGAAATGGTGGTGGTGGGGCTGGAAAACGACACCTGCAAAAATGGTGGTTTGTTCTTCAATTATTTTATGGTGGTGGGGATGATAAGTGTCGGCTGCAGTTTTATAAATAAAAAAGCCCTTGGACGCACAAGGCGCCCTAGGGCGCACGGTGCGCGGACGCACAATGCGTAGGCGCACCGTGCGCCCTAGGGCGCCTTGTGCGTCCAAGGGCTCCTGGTGCGTAATGTTGGACATTTCTGCAAAGCCCGGAGAGGAGGTGCTAGGAGCCCAATCCCATTCGGTAATTGGTCCATTTGGGTCAATTTCCCTTTTTTTATCTACTTGAGTTTAATCTATGGAATTTGTTTATTACAATTTTTAGGTGATTTTCCTTGGTTTTGATTCATGAAACAAACGCTAATTATTTTTCTCTCTCGATTAATTCTTACTATTATTAAAAAAATTACATTATATTTTATAAATTACATTATAAAATTAATTATATATAAAATATATTCGAGTATCTCACGAGCTTATCGAGTCGAGTATCAGGTGCGCTCGACTCAACTCGTTGGTATGTCGAGTCGAGTTCGATTCGAGTCTATTCGAGTCAAGTGTTGACCGAGTTTTGACCGAGTCGATCTCGAGTAGCTCGCGAGTTGTTTCGTCTCATTTACACCCCTAGTTAAAATAAGAAAACACAAGGATGACTAAATCACATGTTATTTTGCACTGAAATCACGACCTCAAGTTGAGAGTAATAAAAAGGTTGAGAACATAATTAAGAATACTTTACAACTTTTAGGGGGCGTTTGGTTTGCAGAATGATTTCTGATGGAATGAAATATGTCAATGGAATTGGAATCTGGAAAGAATTGGAATGGAATGTTTTCAGGTTTGACCAACTGTTTGGTTGGCAGGAATGGAATGTAATCAGTCAAATGAATTGGAATATGTCTGTTTGGTTTACAAAGGAATTGGAATGGAATTCTGAAAAATGACAAAAATACCCTTTCTTTTATTTTTATTTTTTTTAAATGCCGAGAGGAGAGAGAGGAGAGAGAGAGGAGAGGAGAGAGAGGAGAGGAGAGAGGTGACAGAGGAGAGGAGAGGAGAGAGAGAGGAGAGGAGAAAGAGGAGAGAGAAGAGAGGAGAGAGAGAGAGAGGAGAGAGAAAGAGGAGAGAGAGAGAGAGGAGAGAGAGAGAGACGAGAGAGATAAGGAGAGAGAGGAAACCAAATCCACATCTGATGTGTTTTAATTTTGTTAGAAAAGGTTTGGAGGATATTTTTGTCTTTTTGAAAAACCATGATGGAATGGAATTCAATTCCATCCATCTTCAAATGGAATGATCAATTCCTTAATCTAAGGATTTCATGGTATTCAATTCCATTCCCTTGGCAACCAAACAGCACGACGGAATTCGGTCAATGGAATTGACCAGCGAACCAAACGCCCCCTTAGATTATTATGATCGGAATGATGTGATTTACCTGTTTTTTAAATGAGTGGTGATTTATTTTTCAACCCAGTAAAAGGTTACAACTCCGTACAACCATCATCTAAACCATTCATTTCTCATTCATTATTTTTCATCAATAATTAATGATTTCATGCAATAAACTTACCTGCAATGCATAGTATTTCATTAAATTCATACGGTAACATGGAACGCATACTGTTTCATGAAAATATCACATTCATCCGCTACATCGCATGAACCGTTATGTGCATTGACATCTGTTGCAGAAATTCGACGAAACCAGGTAAATTCATTTAGAGAATCAATGAGAATCCAAATGCAATGGACGGTTATGATGAAGTTTGCACGGGTTGTAACATTTTACTGGGTTGCAAAATAACTGTGGTATTTTAAATGAAATTTATATATGGTAATTCGAAAGATTATTATTTAATAATATTATATTTAATGAAGGATTATGTGTCATCATCAAAAGGAAGTGATTGACAGAATATTTTCTTAGTATTAGATTACCATAATGAATGTTTCATTTTCTTTGTAAATTCCTCCCTATTTAAAGGGCTTATGATTAATGAGAATTACAAATTTACATTCTCTCTATTTACTGTTGTTCTATTCTGTTTTTCCTATAACATGTTATTAGCACGTACGTTCAGTCAGTTCACGGATAGATTTTCGGGCTTCCAACTTCATTAATCAATCTCGAATACTTCTACAATCCGAGTAAGAATTTTTCGACTTCTAACTCGAATATTGTTAGTATACTTGTTTTAAATCACATAAACCTTGAAAATTAATACTATAAGAAATAAATATGGTATTTGCTTTTATCAGAATGCTTACGCCATAATGCAAAAACCTTATGTTTTGATGATATAATATAGATAATCATGTATCTTGATGATGTTGTTTTTGCCAATCTTATGATATCGTAATTGATATATTGTTTCTTATGCTTACAAAATTTGAATATAAATTTATTTGCTTCTATTTAAATTTGTGGTTAATATTTGTATGATGACAATCAAATATGGTGATAAATATACATGACTATAAATATATTAATATATTTTTGTTTTTATATTCTTATTCATCTGATTCAGTTTTAAAAATAAAAGAGAAACCTTTTTTTTTCTACCGATAGATTTATAAGGATTGTTTTATTGAAAAAAGATGATGAAATTCGATGTGTTCTTTTTTTAATTATTTTATTTTCTTTAGAGAAAAGATCAACTCATGTCTTTAAACATAATTACAAAATTATTTTTAAATTTTATGTTACACTTCTAACTATGATTTTAATTTTATCAATCAATCAACATAAGTCATCTATTAAATATGATCGCTTTAAGATATTTATTATTATTTTTTAATTAAAAAAAAAGGAGAGATCCTTATTATTTTATATTAGAAATTGATGGTTAAATATCATTTACTTATTTTATATTTCTTTTAGATTGATTGATTATTTTTTTGGTATGTTTATCTTTAAGATTGTAGCCAACTATATGTTAGGACTGAAAATCCTAGTGCGTTGAAAGTTGTATAACGCATTTATAGGGTTTAATTGTTTTATTTAAAAGTGTTATAAAAGCCTTTAATTGTTTATTGGGATTGTTTGTTTGATTTGGGCCTTGGGCCTTAGGGTTTAGGTTTGGGAATAAATATGTTGTTTAACCTAATTTCTAGAGAGGTTAATGGTCATTAGAAGGTTTACACTCACGTATTGAAATTCTCTCTGTAAACCTTAAACCATTTATTGATAAATCTAATCATATGACCAGCAGTTGTGATTGAATCTCTATTGTTTATTGATTATTACTGTGATTGCACTGTTTCTGGATCTACAATTGGTATCAGAGCAAAGAGACAAGATTTTTGATCCAAAAGGTTTGTCTAAAACCCTTTTTATCGATTTATCCTTATCGACTTCTGGTTGAAAAGTTTAACCCATACTGAATTTCTAAGTTTTCGATCATTTTTCGAAAAGTTTTCGGTTGGTCCGTTGGTGATCGTGGATTGATCGTTTGAGTTTTAATTTGTTAATGAGTGATCAGTACGCTTCAACGATCGTTTTACATTGAATATTACTAACTCGTTCGAAGTTTTGTAGGTTTGTCTCAACGAAGGAGATGATGAATAGTGATCTCGTGAAGTTGTCGTTAAGTTGCCGTTAAATTTTTTACATTTTAGTTCTTTTCCGTTAAGTATCCGTTAGTCCTGTTAGTTTGGTTAGTTTTATTTCATTTTCAGTCCTTTTTCTGTTAGTTTTCAGTTAAGTCCATTAGAAGTTTTAAATTTTACACTTTTAGTCCCTCTAATTAGTAGTTTTAACCTATGTCATTTTTGGTCCTTCTAGTTTTAAGTTTAACTTTCTATCTTTTTTAGTCCCTCTAGTTTTAAGTTTCAGTTAGTGTCACTTTTGGTCCTCGTACTTCAAAGGTTTCAACGTTTGTCAAGTTTAATCCCTAAACTTTCAAGTTTCACTCGTTGTCACTTTTGGTCCTTGCACTTTAAAGTTTCATCTCTTGTCCAGTTTAACCCCTAGACTTCAAGTTTTTCAGGTAACAATGTCTCATCCAACTTATTATGAGCTAAAAGAGAAAGTTTCTCGTTTAGAAGCTAGGGTTGAAACTCAGCATAAGACCCTTGAGGATCTACTTGTAGAAAATGCTGGACAATTGTGCGAAATTTCAAGTCTAAAGGAACGATGTGAGATCTTTTCAAAAGATTCCAAGGAGTTAAAGACGAAAGTAGATGAACTGACTGACAAGCTTCGTATGTCAGAAAATGAGAGGACTGAGATTGTCAATAAAAGCATCTTCTTCAAAAATGAAAACAAAAAGTTGATTGATAAATTAAAGGATCTCGAACTTAAGTTTTACAAACGTGGTCAAACTAATCAAGCGTTCCATATGAAAACACCCAAAGAGTTCAAGTACTTCAATCCTGAATGGGGAATCGGATATGACAACCCTCATTATTTGAAAAGAGCCTTATCCAATGTACCCACTTTATATGCTTTCGAATTTTTGGGATTGGACAAAACTTATCCAGAGTACAAAATCAGATAGACCAAGTCACTTGATGATGAGGATCCGGAACTGGAAACTTTGAGAAGAAAAAATATTGTCACGATGCAACTTTTTTTGTGTATGACTCATTGAATGCGTCATATAACACCGATAAACCCACTTTTCTGTCAAATGACTATTTTCGAAGCTATTCTCAAGTTGAACTCGATTCAAAACCCGTTGAACTTGAGGAGGAATCGATGGTTCACAAGATCTATGTTCCACCTATGATTTTATGTAACACCCGGAAAATCTAAAGGTAAGTATTTATTCCTCTTATTTTGTTAACTATATTACTCGAGTAACTGAAGTCCTTTACGTATGTTTATCATTCTTTTAACTTGTTAATTAGAGTTATATATTTATTGGAATGTTTACCCTCGCGCTCGTTATCGTTTTAGACTGAGTTTCGGACTGTTGGGGGAGTGGCGCGAGAGTGCCACACGATAGTGACATTGTCACTATCGTCGGTCACTCTCGCGGGGTTCGTACCGATATTTGGTTGGCCTGGTGCGATTGTGACCACGCGATAGTGACACTGTCACTATCGTAGGTCACTCTCGCGTGGAGTGTACCGCGGGTGCCTGATCGCTCGCGATTGTGACACGCGATAGTGCCCATGGCACTATCGCCGGGCACCATCGCCGTCGGGAGGCTGAGTGATTAAATGAATCCTCATATGATTTTAACCACATTTTCTCCACACCTCTCTTCTCTTTGGCGATTTTGGAGCTCCTAAATCAAATTCTCTCCCTCACAAAACCCCATCCCTCATAAATACAAACCCTTTTGGTGGTTGGAACTTGGATTCTTGCAATAACTCTCCTCAAGGGAACTTTTGCTAGGGCTTCTCAAGACTCACCTCTCCTCTCCAAGACTAAATCTCTTCATCTAGGGTTTTCTATTTTTCTAGTTTTCAATCAAAAACCTAGATTGTGAGTTTACTAAACCTTTGTTAAAACTAAATACACATCATAATCTCCTACTTGTTATTATTGCATTTTATTTAGAAATGTTCTTCAATAAATGTTCAAGTATTTGGGGTTTCCTCATGGAAGCATGTTTATGTGTAACATACCATGATTTAATGTATATTTATCTTGGTATATTGATGATTGCTACATGGAACACCTTTTTGGTGATTTAATATCTACATGATGAAATGCTTATCATACGAGTCTGGTGTTGGACTTTACATTGATTAGGATGGTAATATTGTACCCATGGTTGGTATGGAAATATGTTGGGTTGAAATATGCCTAAGGACCTTCTATATGTTATTTTGGACGAACCAAGTCAGTAGACACTAGGAGGATGTAGTCTTGGGAGACACCGTGATGGTATGTGCCTAGACCTCCACCATTCGGGGTAATGCCATGGTTGTAGTCCTCGGGTGTGTCGGGCCTTTCGGATGTCACTCTTGTTAGTTGGCATCAAGGTATATCGTCTCTTTGGGTGGAACTTGATTGGTGCTATGGGTCTCCCCTATTGAATCCACATTTGTTGTACATTGGTTAACTGCTGATAAAAATTGTAATTGACAGTATATGCTATCTATTGTTCAACTCACTAGGCTTTTTGGCCTAACACTTGTTTGGTGTCGATGTGTATCTCAGGTTCTAGCGGTGCCAGTTCTAAGCAGGCGTAGGGGCTTTGGGTGAGATCTTGGGGAATTTTGCACTTGGACATATATTTTTGGAGAAGACGTTGGGTTTATAGATGACACCCCTTTTGTAATCTATTTTCTAGATAGAGAAATTAGATTAGTTGGTTGTCATTTATTTTCCCGTTGAATTACAACTGTAATTAAACAGGTTTGAATAGTTCCCCATTTTTGGGAGACTCTTGCTATGGCAATTTTATATACCACATGTCCGTTTTTTTCGGATTTTTGTTATCCCTATTTTTAGGGTGTTACAAGTTGGTATCAAAGCTTTAGTTTAAGTCAACTAGGTATTGTTTTAGCATATCTAGACTTAAGTTTTAGACTTTATAGCTTCACTGTCCACTTGGGGTAGGACTTACGGAATTACACAAATTAAGAGTTGTAATTATGGTAACAAGAATCCTTGTGTATGATCTGTTCATAATTTCACCTAGCTACTGCTATTATGAATACATTGTTACGTGAGTATGCTTGCAAATGCCATTATTATGATAATTGAAATGTGTATTAGTACGTATAATGAGTTCAACTCGCCTAGTCTTTTCTCAATCTCTTTTCTCGTACGTGTATGGCAGATATCAATGGTAAACACTAGAAGCAGGTTACCGAATACGCCAGAGGGCCACATGGAAGTGGAATCTACAGCGGACCGACCTCATTTGGTCATAACTCCTGAGGGACCTCCCATACCCAATATCTTGGGAGGAGGACCCGAACAGATTATGCGCACGAATATTGCGGCTAACAATGCCATCATGGAGGAGGTGACTATGGAAACCAGGATCAGAGACAACATGATACTGGCCATGAACTCGGCCATGGCCCAACAACAAGAATTCTTCATGACAGAGGTAAACAATCTCACTTCTCAACTGTCTGCCTTGGCAGTAGATCTGCTGAAAGAACAACTTCACAAAGCTGAGCTTCAAGCTAAGATTGACTTACTCCAAGGGGAGAAAATTAATTTGTCATAACATTATTCTCTACCCTCAGATACCTCTTCCTGTAAAGCTTTTCTGGGTGATTCTTCACCAAATTCTTCTGATAAAGGAAAAGAGCCTCAGTTGGAGTGTTTCAAAAAAGATCGTCATTCTGATTTTCAAAATGTTTCCGCAAATGATCCTTTGAAAAGCAAAAATCCATCTAGTTTCCCAAATCCCACAAGTGATAATGCCACATCTGATGAGGAAATGGAATTCTCAACGTTCTTGAATTCAGATGTATGTTCAGACAGTAAGTTAGACCAGTTTTATTTCGATCCAAAACTTCCAAGTCATGTTGATTTTTTGGATTCAACTAGTGAGCCACCGGTCAAAATTTATAAAGGCGAATGTTCTACATATGCCCCTCAAAAGGTTTCTGTGAACAAATCTTCAAAGCAAAAATCTAAAAGACGTTCACAGAAACAAAGAAAGACCGGCATCTCTAACAAAAGACATACTTACTACTCCAGTTCTTCTGATTGCGAGCTTAATGATTCTTCCGATAATCATTTTTTCATAAAAGTAAAGATGGTTTGGAGAAAGAAACCAACTACAGAAGACAGTGAAGGAAACAAGTCTCATGATTCTCCTGTAGTTGATACAAAGTCATCTATTTCCAAGACTGAATCACCTACTTATGTTTATTCTACAGGAAAGTTGATCAGTCTAAACCGAGCAAAGATCTGTTGCACTCACTGTGGAAATAGTGACTTTGTGGATTCTAGGTATGTTAATAATTGGTATGGTACTTATAGCATCCCCAATCCTCAGTTTAATAGCTTAAAAGCTAAGGCAACTAACCATCAACGATCCATCACAACATGGATACCAAAACCAAAATCTTCCTAATCTATTTTTCAAGAATGTCATGTGTGATTTAATTCATATTATTCACGTCACATGACTATAATCAAGGGTCATGCCACTTTTGAGGAGGAGTACCATGTTTTAATTTTCATATTGACTTCTGAACACTTCAGTTCAGGACCCGTTCCTAAATGTTTGACTTCTCAATGTTTATATCAATGTTTCATTTTGGCGAGTTAAAAGAGTGTTAGGACTCATAAAGTAATAAAGTTTCTATGGTCAATCCAGAACCGAAAAGACCTACCCAAGAAACACATCCAATTTATAGATATCAGTGAGGGGTCTAGATTGATAGATGGGTTCGGAGTGAAAAGAATATGGTGAGGATGTGGCAGGACTTAAAATAATTATTGGTCTTTACCAAACCGAGTCAGTTATCCGGGTTACCACACAATCTATTCATTCTCATTCTTTGGAGATGGATATTGAAACAGACATGGATCATTGTCGATAACTCATGTCACCCCACCCAGCCACTCAAGTATCTCATAAAAGATACTTGTTTCATATATGCACGGAGATTTAGCACACAATCTATCTATTCCTCACTCGGAGGTCTTAGATATTGAAAAAGGAAGACATCAGCTCTGGTCTCCGAACTTCATATTCATCTCACCGTGTCTATTGATTTCTCAACCTGCGTCCCAGGTTGAATCAATCTTTGAGCCTAATTGACATGATTATATTTCTTTCACACATGCACGAATCTTTGTGATTCCAATAGCATATCTTTGTGATATTGCCGAAACAGTTTGAGAAGTAATTTTTTAATATTTTACTTCGGTGATAACTGGAAGTCCTATCAGAGATACCCCTTTGCCAACTCTGAAAATAGGCCACATAATTATCTCAATTGTTGTGATAACAGTTACTATCGTGTTTCTGTGTTAGCTGTTACCCTTGGTTACTGAATCATTTTATCTGGTATTTTGCTACTCATCCATTTAGTCTTTGAAGTTACATGATGCTCAGGATTCTCCTAATCATCATGAGGGGGAGAAAAACACAAAATTCAAAGACACAGATTATCGTGTTGAGGGGAGTTAGAAAAATCTGAGGGGGAGTAACAAAATTTCTTAAATCTAAGGTTGAAAAGCCATTGGATTTCAAGATTGCATTTCTTCTATCCCGTATCATGTGGTGTCTGCTACAATTTTGTCCCTCCTACGAGATGATTGAAACAAGTTCTGAAGCTGAAAGCATATTCAACTCGCGATTCAAAGACAGATTCCTTGTTTTTAAACTAAAGTTGCATTGTGGAATGTCATGTAACTCACGCATTATCTTTCTTGTGTGTTGATCCGATGCGTTGAGTTTTTACAGTTGAAAGCTACTCAGTAGTGCATTCAGTCAAGGCTATTGTACATTGAATCTAGTTACAAAGTTGAAACTATGAAGACCAAGAGCTTTATTCAAGGGGGAGTTGGGAAAGACATGAAGACATGCAACACCAAAGTTTTTGAAAGATTCAAGAGGGAAAGAAGATCAAGGCCTGAAAATTTCAAGATGATAAATGTTTTATTCAACTTTAGGGGGATTTGTTAGGAATGAAAGTTCTAGTGCGTTAAAAGTTGTATAACGCATTTATAGGGTTTAATTGTTTTATTTAAAAGTGTTGTAAAAGCCTTTAATTGTTTATTAGGCTTGTTTGTTTGTTTTGGGCCTTGAGCCTTAGGGTTTAGGTTTGGGTATAAATGTTGTTTAACCTAATTTCTAGAGAGGTTAATGGTCATTAGAAGGTTTACACTCACATATTGAAATTCTCTCTGTAAACATTAAACTCTTTATTGATAAATCTAATCATATGACCAGCAGTTGTGATTGAATCTCTATTGTTTATTGATTATTACTGTGATTGCACTGTTTCTGGATCTACACTATAAAATATATTCTTTTATGATTTTATTTCCTAAATGCTATTTAATTAATCTATTATTATTCTTATCTCAATGGATATGTATATAGTTGGAAAAAAATCTGTTTTTTTAAATCATTTTTTTATTATACATGAACTCATTTGGCAATTAGAACTAAAGTTATTGATTGATGATCATATTTGAATCAGGATATTTTAGTATTTAATTATTGTATTTAAATGTTTATTAATTTAAGCATGTATTACCTTTTGCATTGATTTATGTATACATTATTCAAATGTTCATTTAAATGTTGATTTTTTTAAGGATTTAACATTTGAATTTGATCTCTCACATAATATATTCAATGAATACCTTAATTAGAAGTTCCTACTTATAATTCCAATTATACAATTAAGTTTTTAGAAGTTACACTTCCAACTCCCACATATTTTGGTCGTTTACCAAAAGCTCCATAAATATTATTAATATGTTAAAAGTTTGAATTTGACTTTATGTTAAAAACAATATTTATTTGTCTAATGGAAAAATCTTCTAAAATACTATTAATGTATTAAAACACTGAAATTGGTTTCATATGCCAAACTCATATTCATTTTTGACCTCATGTCAAAATCTACCAATTAAATAAATAGCAAGATATTGAAAGGATTTTGTCAAATGGGTGTAAATAGCCCTAAGGTTTGTAGGGACTTAATAAATCCATGTGATTCCCCTACTACCTAGAAATCCAATATATTGAGCGATTTATTCTCGAAAGTGGAAATATTGATGAAGTATTATCAACCAAAATATGCAAACATGCAACAATCCAATATTGTTATGATAATGAAAATTCACATGCATCATAATTTATTGTCTTATCAAAAGAAAAAAAGTTCATATATTATCCCTTATTTACTTAAATGGTTGAAACAATCTATCCGTGATTCAATGTCCTAGATTCAAAAAGAACTTGAGTACAAATATGAATATCTAATGTAAAAACAACTTTTGTTGGAAAAGTACAAGAATATACGCAAATTCCATCAACTCCCTATTGACCCTAAAACCAACCTCCTAAAAAAGGTACAAACAAATACCATCATATTTTGAGACGACATATAAATCCTAACTTTCATAGAAATACCTTTACTAGAAACCCCCAAAGAACTTTGGGATGCCCCAAAAGGGAGAATCGGGAGTACTTATGTATATGTACTTCCAGAACTAATCGTACAACGGAATGAAACCCACTTACTCGATTACAAAAAGGTAACTGATCTCAACAAAGAAATGTTATATCCAAAATGTGTCTCAATCTCTGTAACAAGAAACTCACAGAAGATGACATGATGTATAACATTATTTCCATCTTTCACATATCAGTAAATATTAATGAAGCAATATAAGTTGAAACGCAACCTTTAGACAAACTCATCAACCTACTGCAAGTAGGGATGGCAAAAAAAACCGAACCCGACGGTGAAAACCGAAAACCGAACATTTCGGGTCGGTTTCGGGGATTTCTTATCGGGGACGGGGCGGGGATCGGGGATACTATCGGGGATGTTAACGGGGACGGGGACGGTACTCACCGCCCCGGCCCGACCCGAAATTTAATATATATATATATATATATATATATATAATAATTATATAAAAGCCCATAGCCTATTAGTAATTAGCCTTACCATTTTTAAGCCCAACCCAAATCCCTAATTCCTAAATCCTCAATTCCTCATACGGTCGCTCACATCACAGTCTCATAAGTCATACCCTACCCCGCCTTTGTTGAATTTCCATTCTTTCCTATTCTCGACAATCTATCTCCCACCGCCACCGGCCACCGACCACCGCCTCCTCCAAATCATCGTCATTGTCTCATCGTCATCGACTAGTCTGCCAGATTCCAAAGGCCAGTCGAACTCGATATCTCTGGCGAACTCGATATCGCTCGACGTCTCAACTCGAACTCGATATCTCCGGCGAGTCGGCGACAAACTCCAACTCCCTCAGTCCCTCTCGAGTCGAACAAGATTTGGTTTAGACGGAGCACCACCGTTTGTTTTAGATTTGGTTGCTTAGTATCGACCTTTCGAACTCCCTCTCGATATCTCCAGATCCAGACTCCATTTGAGGTAATTTGGGTTATTTTTGCCAGATTGATGTAGTTTATATGATTTTACTTTTTAGATGTAGTTTATAAGATTTTGGGTTATTTTTGCCAGATTGATTTGATTTATATTCATATATGATTTTGGGTTATTTTTGCGAGATTGATTTGATTCATATTTATATATGATGTGTGAAATGGTGATTTTTTAGCCTTAAAGGGATTCGGGTTTCGGGTATTACCAACGGGTAACGGTGATTTTTTAGCCTTAACGGGTTCCCCAATGGGGATCGGGGAAACCGCGGGGACCCGATGGGGATCCCCGATAAGATCCCCGACGGGGATCGGGACGGTTTCGGGGACCATTTTGCTTATCGGTTTCGGGGATGGGGATACCAATCCCCGGCCCGAACCCGGCCCGTTGCCATTCCTAACTGCAAGTGGTTGAGAGACACAACAAGGTTCTTTCAAATAACAACACCAGATACGTCGGGACAAAGAAAATTCCCGAGATCAATAATGAAAGTGTTAAAGGTGGAAATAACTCCAAAGAATAGGGAGTGAAAGACAATTTCTCACACGTGACATCTATGTACCATGTGGACAAAACTGTGGAAAAGGTCAGGGTCATGACAATAGTTGGAAGGTTTTTTCAATCATTGGAACAAAGATGCAACTACTGCCCAGTTGATATTGGATAGTCAAAGAAGAAATACATTAATCACTAGTTCGTTCAAAAAATGAACAAATTGAAAATAAACTATATCATATTAATTTAAGATTGATTAAGCACATGTTTCCTTGAAATTTATGTTAAGCATAAAATTAATACAAACACTCAAATCAATAACCATTATAGATGTAAAGGAATACATTAAAACAAATATAAAACTCTCAATATTGTCCGTTCCATGTATGAATGTATCGAAGAGAACTTGAGTTTTTTGTATGAAATTTCACACAATCTAAAGAGATTGACTAATATTTATTTTATAATTTATCCAACAAAAATACTTAGACGATGTACTGTCATTTTCTTGTTGGTACTAGATTAATAGTCACTAAAGCACTATATGAATGAAAACTTTGTTAAGATATTCATATCAACTGTAAATCATATTATAAGAAAGGAATTGATTATGCGTACATCAACTCTAATGATATGAAGGAACATATAGTAGAGAAACTAACGTGCCAAAATAGTGGATTATCTAAGTCATTAAATCATATTTTGTCACCAATAAATAATTTTTCGACAATGACACATATATGTTTCGACATGATCACATAAGACACCATGGTCATGACATAGTGATCCGTGTTTGCAAAATACACATTCTCTTTCGAGTGAAAGGCAAAATGAGACAAATTGCAACTGTTGACTTCTACAACATTAGAAGCAACACCATTATCATAATATGCCCTATCGAATACCTAAAACTTTTGTATACCCTGATCTTTAGACAAGACAGGAATTAGACCATCCTAAATCCAATGACATAATACAAAAATATTTCATTCTTACCACAAATACAAGATGATATTTATGGACATAAACATCCTGAATGTGGGCCATTAAAGTACTTTATGGTTCTGTTTTCGACACGATGAACGCATATCGTATTATTGTCCACATGAAATGTTGCACTCGTAACACTAGTTATACGTTTAAGGGCTCACCACCCTGATTATCTCATCAAGTCTACATGACTTGGAATGCTAGATAATTAACATCATAAGAATTTGATGATTATTGCATATGTATTGAGATCAATGTAGAGTTTCCTATACCCCATATGTATATCTAAAATGTTCTCGTAGAAGTTGTCATCAAAAGAATATAAAGGTAGCCAAGACATTAGTTATGCGCACCGATTTACCTACATGTGTTTGGGGTTATGCAATACTATACGCAACTCTACTTCTTTATTTTGAGACCTATTACTAGCTAATCAGTCTCATGTGTACCAGTTGGTAACTGGATATAAGTCTGATATTTTACATTTACACATGTTCGGCTATGCAGTATATGTGTCAATTGCGCCCCCAAAACGCACCAAAATGGGTCTTTAAAATGATTAAGTATATTTTTTGGATATGAATCTCCAAAAATTATCCGCAAATTAGAATCCTTGACGAGTGATCTTTTTACCGCTAGATTTGTGAATTGTCACTTTGATGAGACAGTCTTCCCGTCGTTAGGGGGAGATAGGAAAAGGGATTTTCCATAGGAACGACAAAAAGTGTCATTGAATATTCCCACTCTGTCTCATGTTGATCCCCAAACTTCATAAAGTAAAGTTGAAGTCAAACGAATCAGACTCGATACATAATACGTTTAATGTTATTCCAGAAGTGACAAGATCACATATACAAGCTACAAATATACTCGCAAGGTTAAAGTCCCCAAACAAGGGTACAACATCGTTGGAAAGTGCGTTGCAATCACACATGGTGGAGGTGTGGTTGAGGTCGTAGCTCCCAAACGGAAATGGGGGAAGCTACTTGGTTCGATAGATACTCATCTAAAGGAAGAGAAGAGTAAGGCACAACTATTTGTCATCAATACATGAACCTCTCATGAGACTATCTCTGATTAAACTATGTCTATTAATCATTACTGGAGGACGCTCCGAAGTTAATATTGATTCCAGAGATCAAAGAAATCTCAAATAAATTATGAGAATGCATATGAGTCGATGGACAGATCATACATACTTATTGATGATATATTTCGCATATATTGTTGCTTATGAGATGATAGAGTACATTGACATCGAACCATGCTCAGTTGAAAAATATCAACAAAGAGCAAATTGGCCTAAATAAGCAATCTAGGAGAATCATATTATTTGACAAATGAACAGGTATTTGGTTTGGTAGTGCTAACCCACCAAGTGTAAAGCCTGTAAGACATAGATAAATCATTTGTCATAAAGCGTAATGAGAATAATTAAGTCATAATGTATGAGGCTCTCCTTTGGAGCAAGGTTTCTCACAACGCCATGTATTGACCACGAGAATACTTACTCTCCCGTGATGGACGTTATAACGTTTTTCTAATTAATTAGCCTAGTAGTTTCCGAAAGACTGGAAATGCAGCTCATGAATGTGGTTTCCACATATCTCTACGGGGATCTAGATTCAGATATATATAAAAGTGCTTGATGATATTACATTACCAAAATCAAGTAACTCTAAACCAAGAAATGAGTTTGCAATAAAATTAAATCGCTCACTTTATAAATTAAAGCAATCTATGCGATGTGGTATACCCGCCTAAGTGAATACTTGATTGGGAAAGAGGATATAAGAATGATGAAATGTGTCTTTGCGTATTTATTTAGGAAAAAAAGTTCCAGATTTTCAAACTAGTTTTATATGTCGATGTTATGAACATAATAGACACTCTTGATGAAATAAGAGAAACCATAAGCTACTTGAACTCTAAATTTGAGATGGAAAATCTAGGGAAAACTTGGTTTTATCTAGCTATTTGAGCTAAGACACCGAGTTTGTGAAATGTTAATTCACCGACCGCATATGTTTAGAAAATAATCAGGTAATTAATTTAATATGGACAAAGCACATCTAGTTAGCACTCCCATGATCGGTCAAATGTTGGATATAAGGAAAGATCCATTTCGTCTAAAGGATGGTGACAAAAAGGTGTTGGAGAGTTGGAATTCCCTATCTAAGTACAATATGCGTATTATCGTACTTAGCACAATACACTTGATCTTATATTGTATTTCTCAGTGAACTTGTTAACTAGATTTAGCTCAGCGCCAATGCAACGTCGTTGGAATAATATCAAAATAATCTTTTGAAACCATTGACATAGGCTTATACTTTCCCTATAGAAAGAAAAATGGGATTGATAATGAAACTTCAATACCTACTGTAACACCCTAAAAATAGGGATAACAAAAATCCGGAAAACGGACATGAGGTATACTGAAATTGCCATAGGAAGAGCCTCCCAAAAATGGGGAATATATAAATATGAATAACCTGTTTAATCACAATTGTAATTTAACGGACAATAAACAACAACCAACTAATCTAATTTCTACATCTAGAAAAGAGATTACAAAAAGGGTTGTTATCTATAAACCCAAAACGTTCTATATCCAAAAGTATAATGCGTCCATGTGCAATTCCCCAAGCTCTCACCCCAAAGTAACTAAACCTGCTTAGGACCGCTGCCGCTGGAATCTGAGATACACATCGACACCAAACAAGTGTTAGGCCAAAAAGCCTACTGAGTTGGACAATAATAAGCATGCATGAACAGTCACAATTTCTTATCAGCAGTTAACCAGTATCCGAATATATGTGGAGTCATTAGGGGAGACCCAAAGCACCAATCAATTCCACTCCAAAGAGTCAATGCACCTTGATGCCCTTAAAAAGGAACACCCCAAAGGCCCGACACACCCGGAGATCAGACCGTAAAGGAAACTTTTCGAATGGCGGGGGTCTAGGCACATACCATTCCGATGGTGCCCCAAGACTACATCCTCCTAGTGAACTTGCCTTGATTCATCCAACATAATGCATATATGAGGTCCTTAGGTATATTTCAACCCAACATATTTCCATACCGATTACGGGTACAATGTTACCATCCTATCCTCATAAAGTCTAACAAAAGTCTCAAATGATATTTATATTCATCATGCATATAACTATGTCACCAAGATGGTATTCCAACTAGAATCATCATAATACCCATATATGCATACATTTAACATATCAAGGTACCCACATTATATATCTAAGAGACAAATCCCAAGTAATGATACACATAACAATAATCATGACAAATCACCCATATATATATATATATATATATATATATATATATATATATATATATCTTCTAACTATTTTCATGAAGAAATCCTCAAACATTTGGACATATAGAGATAAAGTAACAAATAGGAGATTATGATGTGTATCTAGTTTTAACAAAGGTTTAGTAAACTCACAATATAGGTTTTGAACCCAAAACCTAGGAAATATGGAAGCCCTAAAAGTTGAAGATGAGACTTGGAGATGAGAGATGAGAATCTCGAAGAACACTTCAATGAGAACACTTGAATGGAGTTTTGATGACAACTTAATACTCTCACCAACCCAAACCCTAGAAATTTATGGAGGTAGGTGATGAAGACCTAAAAATCGCCCAAAGAGGAGGCTCTCCCGTTTTTTGATGATAAAAATGCTTGAAATGATGTGTTCAATTTCATTTAAAACCACAGACTGGACCACGCGGGCGATAGTGCCAAGGGCACTATCGCGAGTCACAATCGCGAGGCCTTCCCCGCTCATGGTACCAACTCGGCGATAGTGCCAAGGCACAATCACTGACATCCCCCAGCCTACGGTACATCTTTGGCGATAGTGCCTCCGGCGATAGTGCCAATGGCACAATCGCGCCAACCCCAAAATAGCCCGAAAACTCAACCAAAAACGATAACGAGCACAAGGTTTGTACGATTAATAATGGTAAATCAATATATGACATTTTAACATAATAATGATCATAAAATGCACACAAGGACACATATTCTCACATAAGCGCAATTAATGCATTAAGGGAGACAAAATACTTACCTTAAGAATTTACGGGTGTTACACCTACTTAGAATGTAAGCAGCAAAAGTACTAGCTCTTATAGAAAAACACCAAACAATGTCTTGGTATGTCTTTGCTGATATTAGGTATGTGTTTGATCCATACAAAGGTTGTTCCCAAACTAGATAAGGAATTACCACAGGGAACACTCCGATTGCTTGGAAGTAAGCTAAGCTAACCCTTGTAACTACCTCATTGAACGATCCCAAGAACATTACTCTCCATGAGATTGTTCAAGAAATGTATATGATTAAGGACTATCATTACACATATTAGAGGAGCTAGTAATTTTGAGTTCAACCACTATCCTATTTGTATATATGGAAATAATGCATCATGTATCGAATAAATGAAAGTAAGATACATCAAGGGTAATAACACAAAGCATATTCTACTGAAGTTTCTATACTATCAGCAGTAACAAACTCCCGTGATTAATGCACGAATCAGGGGGAGTAGTAGACAAAAAGGGGAGTCTACTATACATGTGACATTGGTATGTTGTGTTCTTTCCTTCACCCAAGGTTTTATTTTTCTCACTGGGTTTTGTTTCTTGGTGCGAGGTTTTAGTGAGGCAACAATTTATAAACCATCTTGTTTTATAAACCAATTGATTGATGTACAAATCAAGAAATATAGTAAACTAAAGGAATTGTTTATTGGTGCATTGTACTCTTTCCTTCATCCAAAGTTTTTATTTTTCCCATTGGGTTTTGTTTCTTTGTCGTAAGGTTTTAATGATACAAGAACTATGCACCATCACTCATTTGACTCGACACAAGGGGGAGTGTTGAAGGATTATGTGACATCATCAAAAGGAAGTGATTGACATAATATTTTCTTAGTATTAGATTACCATAATGAATGTTTTCTTTTCTTTGTAAACTCCTCCCTATTTAAAGGGCTTATGATTAATGAGAATTACAGATTTACATTCTCTCTATTTATTGTTGTTCTATTCTGTTTTTCTATAACAATATTTTAAATATATTTATGTATGTGTATGTATAATGTATTAATGTATGTATATATTTGTCACTGTATAAAACTTGTATAATAGACACTCTCGTTTATGTGGAATGTGTGTATAGGCAAATCACTTTGTTATTGTTATTACATGTATAAAATTAAAAAAGTACAAGTTATACTTGCATCTATTATTTATTTAAGAAAGTATACACCCAACCTATAGAAAGTGTTGGAAATAGAGAAAAGAAAAAATTAAGGGGCTGTTTTTTTTTAAATACCTCTTAATTGCTCTTAAGTCTGAATTGTTCAGACCTTTTGACATTTAGACTGTTTGTTCTTTTTCTGGTTTTTAGAACCTCTTAATGACTCTTAAATACATTTGAAATAAGAAGTGGTGACGTAACTTCTTAAAATCTCTTATCGCCGCCTCATTACATATGTTATCATTTCTCACAAAACGCCTCTAGACGTTACAAAAATAAACAATCTTAATGATTCAGACTTCAGCACCACCTCTTATTAATCAGAAGTGAAATAAGACTTCAGACCTCTTAAAAAACAAACGCCGCCTAAGATTTCTACCAAAGTCTCTAGATGTAAAAATAGTTATTTTGTTATTCAAACTGTTTATTTTGTAAAAAGAAAATGTATTTTAGAACATAATCATTTGTGGAGTTGATTATAGATGAAAATTAACGACTTACTATGGAAAAGCATAAAATAAACTGTAAGCAAAAGATAAAGACCTTCTATCGAGTATATCACTTGTTGATTACAAAGTTGATTGTAAGAACTCAAACTTTTTTTTATGGAAAAGGGGGAGGGAACCCCAGGAAAAACTTGATTCAAAACAAAGGAAAAAATTACAAATTATGAAGGCCATACTCTTCGAAAACAAAATGCCACCCTAGAAAATGTTTGGGGAAACCGATAACAACGACCTCAATCTAAACCCCACAATCAAGTTAAGAGCTTAAACACCCAAATTAAGGGAATACAAACAACTAAGGGCTTGTAGAATGCATTAGAAAATCCATGTATCTAGAAATAGCAGCTCAAAAAACTTGATATGTCTATATGTACCAAAGAGAAATTGCAAAGAAGTCTCCAAAACATCAACAAACTAAACTATTGATAATTAAACACTTGCAACTTTTGATATCCCATAGCAGCTGTTGAAAAATCTGTCCAAAACCCAACATACCACTCTATAACCATCCATGAGGAAGTACAAAGATAAGAAAAAAAAACATAGCAAATATTCAAGAGAACACCATCCATGAGGAAGAAAAATCAAAATACAAAACCAATATATGCAAAACGACATAACTCCATTTTCAACAATTTTTAAACAAAACAACATGTTTCTATTGGAGAAGTCTTTAATTACACTTTTAATATTAATGCTAAATTACAAGTACAGATGACACAACTTCATTATGGAATTACAGAAGGCAAAACTTTTATGGAAGAAAACAAAAAAACTAAAGCCAAGGACTTTGATGGAAGAGAGCAAAAGAACTAATTGTTGTGGAAAATGAAGTTATAAATTCATTCGTTCATAACTCAATTGGCATATAGTCATAAAGAAGTATGTTTGTATGTGCATGAGATAAGAGGTTGGAGTAGACTATCATATATCCTCATTGGACAATTAAAAGTCTCCATCAAGATGCACATCAAAGTCCATTTTACAAATGACACACATGCCTAAATCCAAAAAAAATAATTTTGTATCTTTTATAAAGTTTAGACAAACATAATATCCAAACATTTACCTATTTACATAGGGATAAGCAAATCCATACTTCATTGAAAAGAAAAACCATGAAATTTATGAGTAAAACATTAACTTTTAAAAAAGAAATAATGAACACATACTGTATCGTGATAAAGCACTCTTGTTGACAACACATGGGCAAACTTGAGTTGGCCACCAATCGAGTTTCTTGACAAACCTTGTATATTGGTTCAAATTGAAACACAACGAATCATCCAAGAAGAAAAAAAAATTGTTATTATAAAAGTGAAAAGCATATATGGGTGTTAATTAGGGTTATTTAGTTATATAACCTTCTCATAAAAGAGATTTCACAATCTGACCTCCTTCTATTCTAATTTAGTTTTACATTATTTTTTATCATTTATAATTAATCAAATTACTGAATTACCCCTATGACTAAAATAATTAAGTTTCCTAATAGTGTAAAAGAGGAGACGTAAAACTCACTCCTCCTAATTCCCCTTTTCACTTTTTCACAGTGCACGTCCCTTCCCCTTCCCCCATCGTCTCCATCATTCCCTGTGGCTCCCTTCCCCATCATCTCCATCGTCGTGCCACCGCTCGTCTGTAGTTCGACCGCCGATCTACTGTAGTTCGACCGACGCTCTTCAATTTGGTTTGGTTTATTTCTCTCTCTCTCTGTTACTGTGTTAGAAGACGACTGATTAATATCTGTTTTTTTTAATAGACTAAGTTTTTCGGTCCTGTGTAGTTACTGTGGGTCCTTGTTTTAGTTGTTCTTGGTCGTTGTTTTTGGTTTTGTCGCTGTGGGTGTCTGGTAGTTTGTTTTTGGTCTTCTGTTTTGTGTTGTGTAGTTGTTGTTGGGTTGGTTTGCTTCTTACAGATCTCCCCCTTTGCACCATTTGTTCTTAGTCGGAGGTGTTTGTATAAAAGTGTTTTTCAGAAAAAAAAATTAGAAGAAGAAGCACTCCACTAACAAGATTAAAATAAGAGAACACTTACATTAGGATGTAGGGAGTATAAGGCAATTAGCCACAATCCAATATCAATTCATAAGCAGAGATTATATCTAATGATTCGCTGTTGATAAGCATGTTTGAATATTTATTCAACAATAAATGAATAACTTCACGTCTTCAGCAGAGACTCAGGGGCCGTTTACAAAACGCTTACCCGGTAAGAGCTTACCGGGGGATTTACCTTAGCGGATGAACTTGACAAGAGCATAGAATCTTACCTGGTAAGAGCCATGATAAGGATGGAGAGTCTTACCCGGTAAGACTCTCCACAACTCTTACCCGGGTAAGCGTTTACCGGATAAATTATGGTATATAATACCATCGTGATGCTTACAATATTACCCGGTAAAGTAAGTTAGTGTGTCGAAATTTATCGATAAGTGCTTACCGGGTAAGCATTTGGGTAAACGGCCCCTCAGTGACCAGTAATGAGAGTGATTTGGCCTATTAAATTGAACCATGAGATGGATAGTTCAGTGGTCCAAAGTCGCATGTAAATGATATATGTGAAATATTCACAACATAATGAGATATTGTGCGTGTAGTAGGTGAGGTATAGGTCATAGTTTTTATAACTCGTGAACACAGGAAAAGAGAACTTCAAAACTTAATAACAAAGTACCATTGCAGTATTCTTGAAGGTTGGTAACCGCAACCTCCAGTCCTTTACTATCAGTTGCATTCTCTGGAAGAGATTGCATGGTTACACCATGCCTTCCAATATCTTCCTCCGCAAATGAACCTAAAATGAAGGATAGAAACAAAAACCTTCAATTTCCAAAAGACATTACTGGATAGAAAGTTTTTAAATATACTTGAAGGAAATAATGATAAAAGTTTGTAGCAAAATAGTTCATTTGATAGTTTATTTTTAGAAGTTTACCACTTGATTCAAATCAAGATTACTGGAATGTGACTTTCTTGTATCTTATAGAGAGAAAGCTAGACTCCTGCTTCCTGTATCCATTTTTATTCGGTTTTGGTAGAGTAGACAAATTAACAGTTATAACATTGCCACATTTGATTTGAAGTAAATATAATTTTTCATAGGATAAACATATCAAGTAGGGTCAGACTGGACCCGACTAGTCCAGTCGGGTGAGACAGTAGCATATTTCGTTTTAGTTATTGTAACAAATGATTTATAACATATCAAGTAGAATTTTTTTTGATCTATAACATCTTTCGTTTATGACATATTTCTACTAGTAGCATATATTTTTTTAGTTATTGTAACAAATGATTTCTTCTAAAATTGCTTAACAAATGATTTCTTCTAAATTAATGGCATATAAAGAATGATGATGCAAGAGGGAACGAATGGCAATGAATCTAGCTCACCATCTCGGGGTGAACCTGTTACGCCTAGACAAAAAGATACTGAGATTGAAGAGCATGAGCACGTAAGTCCTTTTCATAATAAATTTAATATTTATTTGCAAAACATATTTTATTATATAAATATATATATATTGATTTGTAGGTGAATGTTCAAGCTGATGTTCAAAATTCTAGTCCATTGATTCCTATTCTGGATAAGAAATAACATTTTGATTGCAAGATAAGCATCAAGTGTTCTTTGAATAAAGTTGTCGACACTATTGTTAAGGAGTTGGGTGATAATTCACCTGAATTAGAATGGTTTAAGACAAGTTCGCCGTTCGGCCATTTTATTAATGTCCCTACTAATTATCAACACTCAAGTCAAATGATGTGGTTGCTACTCCTTCGACGAGTCAATTGTAGAAGAGGGAACGAAATATGGTTTGTTGTGAATGGAAAACCAATTAGATTCTCACTTTTAGAGTACACACTAATATCTGGATTAAGATGTTCAGACTATCCTACGGATTATGAGGAGCAGGCTAAATCTGAAGAATTTAGGAACAAACATTTCCCTCAACATACTACTATCACTATTGGAGATGTTGAAAGAAAATTGAAGGAGATGTGTACCAAGAAAAAGAGAAAAAGATCACAAAGTGTTAGTGGCATGAACATGGAAAAGATAAAAATGGCTATGCTTTTATTTGTCTCTGCGGTTCTTTTTCAAGGGGACAAATCCACTAGTGGTATTGATCCTTTTTTCTTGGGTATGGTGGATGATATTGAAATGTTTATTCAATATCCTTGGGGACAAATCCACTAGTGGTATTGATCCGCATTCATGACATTCAGACACTTGTAATTCTTCTTCTTCGGGTGGACTGGGGGGAATTGATCGTCACGACCCCTTTTCAAAACAACTTGAAGACCTTCTGCACAACTTTGCTGCAAGGGTACTGCAACATCTGCAATAACATGGTTATTCTGCACAGATTCAAAGCATGGGTTAATGACAATCTTGGCATTTTGTTGCACCTCTTCACTATTTTGAAGTGAAGAGGGGTTGCTCAAATGCTTAGATGCTTCTTCAGAACTCTCTATCTCTTGACTATTTTCCAAAGTATTGACATCATCCTTATACTCTCAAATTTTTCAATCTCACTTGGTATAGGATTTTGGATTTGTCTATTACATTCACTAATGATCTCTCCAACACATGCCGCTATGTTAATAACAACTCCATTTATGTTCTGTAAGAAATCATTCATCAAAGTTTCAAGAGATTCAAAGTTTTCAGTTTGTTCTAAAGAAGGTGTGGGGGATAAAAATGAGTTGTTAAAATCATCCCCTTGAAAACTTCCAGAAAAATCAACTTGTTCCTCCCAAGATTGGTCAAAAGTATTCGAGTAAGTGTTACTCCAATCTTGGTAGGGAGGTAATGGTGATGTGAAAGTGCCATGATCTAGACCATTTAAAAACAAGTTAGGATGGTCCTCCCATGATTGATTGTAACCATTGAAGTATGAGGTATCCCAATTACTATCTCCTATGAAATAATGAGATTCGGGGTTCGAAGGACAATTATACGAGAAATAATTTCCACCACAATAGTCACAGAAAACAGTTTCATATGGACCAAACGAATGTCCGGACCAGTGTGAGTGTCAAATGGTTTCTTTAAAGTATATGGAAAAACAAATGCCTTTGTTTAAAAATCACTCTTCCGAGTCGATTCCCATATCATTCAAGTTGACGTGTTCTTAGTGACTCATTCCTGAGTCCACTACACTTTAACACTTTGACTAGTGATCAACCCGTCAAGAATCAATCGGTTTGAAAAACAAAGATAGCAAGTTCCCTTGCTAGTAACTTTTCCAAGTATACTTCCCGTATCATTCAAACTGACGTGCTTTTTCATGGCTTATTCCTAAGTCCATGGCACTTTCACACTTTAAGAAGTGATCAATTCGTCAAGAAGTGCTTTTGGATTTATAAAACTTAAAATGACATAGTGGAACAATGTTATTGAAGAAACAAAGTCCACTAGTTTTTGGTTTACAACCTCCCTTTTTGTCTCACACCCAAACTATAAAATTAACTACTCATTACGTAATATAAATTGCAATAAAAGTAAATGACATAAATTAAAGACATAATGTAAATGACGGTATATAAATGACAGAAATTAAATGACGGAAATGTAAAACGCATAAAGTAAATATAATAAGTAAAGAAATATAAGGACAAGCAATTAATAATGAAGAACACAAATTATAAAACTATGAAGACTTAATATTAAACTTTGTAGAGAGAATTTCAATATAGCAATTCTTTCCTTGGATGAATTACAACCAAAAGATCCTCCTAAACATGAGAACACAACTCCATTTTATACCTAACCATGATGGCAAAGTGGTAATAAAATGAAAACTTAAAATACTATATATAAGGACTAGGAACTAAAGTTATACCCATGGTTTTGTTCAAGCCACTTGTTTATAAGTCCAGCCAAAAAAACTATGATTTCTTCAAATAATACAAAGATTTGGAAAGAACAATAAGTCAAAGATTTCCTTTGCTTCCAAAAAATGTTCTTTAATCTTCATATTCCCTTCAGTCCCAATGCTCCAGCATTCAACCTGACATTACAATAAACACAAGATTTTAGGTCGTTTTACGCAAAATAGCAACAATTAGTTAAATACTATACTTAGTTCCATGCATGAGAGAAAATATAAAATAAGATAAGAAAATGACTCAATTGTTTGGGATAAAGAAAATTTAAATCCGAAAAGAAAAGAAAAATACTCAATATGTATTGAAAACTCAATACATATCACAACCTCAAACTTAAAGTTTTGCTTGTCCTCAAGCAATAAAAATAAACTAAGAAAATGACTCAAAGCTGAAACGATTGCAAGATAATGGCAATAAGTGCACATCATGTGTAGAGTATATCACATACAATTCATAGCCTTTTATAAATCCAAAGTGAGACTTCTATAGCCTAGTTGTGTGTATGGACCATATGCTAGTAAGACTCTTTTCTTTGTCAATCATTACACAAACTTCATTTATGATCACTAGGGCTTGCAGGGTCACTCTCTTTATGGCATATCTTTTCTCACCAAGCGTTTTCTCACACCAATATTCAACAAAAATGTTCAATTTTTGGCACTTTGTGCTTTTTTACCCCTATGGGGTATTTTCTCAATTTTTTTTGTGCACCTTTACCCCTATGGGGCATTTTTGGTGTTCTTGTCGTGTGAGAGCTTTGCTCTTTTGTATTGACATGCATTTCCCATTTTGGGTAACTTGTAACCCCCTCAACCTCAAACTTAGAAGTTGACAATGTCCTCATTGTCTTAAAATGAATGCACAGAATTGTGTTTAAAAAGGTTACAAGTGGCTAAAATGGTGTATGAAAAGAAAGCCTAGGTCATCCCCTAAATATGTGAAGTTTGTGTAAGTCAAATTGTGTCCCAAAAAGAATAATTCTAGTTCTAGCAAGAGCACAATATTAGGTGAATGTCAAGCAACTATGGATTTATTAGGGATAAGTACGTAAAAGATATTAACACTCTACATAAGCAATCTTGCAAATAAAAGAAACTTAAAAATGAAAAAATTATCCCAGACTCAAAAACTGAAATGTAAAACATGGAGACTAAGGAAAACGAGTAAACCTGGCCTACTCATGAGGAGTAGGGTTCGTGGTGCCATCTGCGGATGATGTTGCATGTTGCGGTATCAAGCTCTGCATTTTTTTTAGTAAGGTGCTCTCCTTCTTCAGCTAATGGATCACTTGTTGACAACTTCTTAAGGAATGGTGGAATTTGTTGGAGCACATCAGTATGCTCCTCAACCTGAACGATCCTCACCAACTCATTTTGGTGTTTCTCTTTCCACTTATGCTTATGTACTTCCCTTATCACTTTCTTCACTCCTTGATCACGACACAAGACTTCGATGGCACATATGGGGGAATATTTCATCCCATCATGATTTTTCCACACCACCTCACCAATAATAGAACTTGATTTTATGAAGCTTCCCGAGCCCTTGAATTGATCGTCACGACCCCTTTTCAAAACAACTTGAAGACCTTCTACACAACTTTGCTGCAAGGGTACTGCAACATCTGCAATAACATGGTTATTCTGCACAGATTCAAAGCATGGGTTAATGACAATCTTGGCATTTTGTTGCACCTCTTCACTATTTTGAAGTGAAGAGGGGTTGCTCAAATGCTTAGATGCTTCTTCAGAACTCTCTATCTCTTGACTATTTTCCAAAGTATTGACATCATCCTTATACTCTCAAATTTTTCAATCTCACTTGGTATAGGATTTTGGATTTGTCTATTACGCTCACTAATGATCTCTCCAACACAGGTCGTTATGTTAATAACAACTCCATTTATGTTCTGTAAGAAATCATTCATTAAAGTTTCAAGAGATTCAAAGTTTTCAGTTTGTTCTAAAGAAGGTGTGGGGGATAAAAATGAGTTGTTAAAATCATCCCCTTGAAAACTTCCAGAAAAATCAACTTGTTCCTCCCAAGATTGGTCAAAAGTATTCGAGTAAGTGTTACTCCAATCTTCGTAGGGAGGTAATGGTGATGTGAAAGTGCCATGATCTTGACCATTTAAAAACAAATTAGGATGGTCCTCCCATGATTGATTGTAACCATTGAAGTGTGAGGTATCCCAATTATTATCTCCTATGAAATAATGAGATTCGGGGTTCGAAGGACAATTATACGAGAAATGATTTCCACCACAATAGTCACAGAAAACAGTTTCATATGGACCAAACGAATGTCCCATGGAATCCATATTCACAGAAAGAAAAACTCAAAGATTTGTTACTCATACATACATGGAGACGTATGACGAGCAACAAAGATGGTAGAAAAATTAGCTTAACAAAACTCAATCTCTCAACAACAATAGATTTACGCCTATCCCCGGCAACGGCGCTAAAAACTTGATACGGATGTTTGCACACCTCTAGACATGTGATAATTGAACCTCAAAGCAAGTATACAATGGGATCCAATATCGTCTTTTCAAGTAATAAAATGGTAAGAACCAAGTATCGTATTCCACAGGGATAGGTATCTTAAGTTGCAAGATCTTGAGATGAAAAACTAACTTCAGATGGCGAGTTTGAAGACTTTGTTTGAGTTGGTTAACAGTGATATGATTAACAAGATATATAAAGATAGAATGGGTGCAAGACTTAAAGTGAGGAGTAAACACAAATTCTGGAGGCCAATGCTATAGGAATGCTATAGCATTAGTTCATCAACAACAAGTTCCACCATGTACTTTAAAAAGGATCCTTCCGGATATCTACCATTGCACTTTTGTTTAGCCTTCAATCAACATATGCCTATGCAAATGTCCGGACCAGTGTGAGTGTCAAATGGTTTATTTAAAGTATATTGAAAAACAAATGCCTTTGTTTAAAAATCACTCTTCCGAGTCGATTCTCATATCATTCAAGTTGACGTGTTCTTAGTGGCTCATTCCTGAGTCCACTACACTTTAACACTTTGACTAGTGATCAACCCGTCAAGAATCAATCGGTTTGAAAAACAAAGATAGCAAGTTCCCTTGCTAGTAACTTTTCCAAGTATACTTCCCGTATCATTCAAACTGACATGCTTTTTCATGGCTTATTCCTAAGTCCATGGCACTTTCACACTTTAAGAAGTGATCAATTCGTCAAGAAGTGCTTTTGGATTTATAAAACTTAAAATGACATAGTGGAACAATGTTATTGAAGAAACAAAGTCCACTAGTTTTTGGTTTACAACCTCCCTTTTTGTCTCACACCCAAACTATAAAATTAACTACTCATTACGTAATATAAATTGCAATAAAAGTAAATGACATAAATTAAAGACATAATGTAAATGACGGTATATAAATGACAGAAATTAAATGACGGAAATGTAAAACGCATAAAGTAAATATAATAAGTAAAGAAATATAAGGACAAGCAATTAATAATGAAGAACACAAATTATAAAACTATGAAGACTTAATATTAAACTTTGTAGAGAGAATTTCAATATAGCAATTCTTTCCTTGGATGAATTACAACCAAAAGATCCTCCTAAACATGAGAACACAACTCCATTTTATACCTAACCATGATGGCAAAGTGGTAATAAAATGAAAACTTAAAATACTATATATAAGGACTACCAACTAAAGTTATACTCATGGTTTTGTTCAAGCCACTTGTTTCTAAGTCCAGCCAAAAAAAACTATGATTTCTTCAAATAATACAAAGATTTGGAAAGAACAATAAGTCAAAGATTTCCTTTGCTTCCAAAAAGTGTTCTTTAATCTTCATATTCCCTTCAGTCCCAATGCTCCAGCATTCAACCTGACATTACAATAAACGCAAGATTTTAGGTCGTTTTACGCAAAATAGCAACAATTAGTTAAATACTATACTTAGTTCCATGCATGAGAGAAAATATAAAATAAGAGAAGAAAATGACTTAATTGTTTGGGATAAAGAAAATTTAAATACTAAAAGAAAAGAAAAATACTCAATATGTATTGAAAACTCAATACACATCAGCACGTAAGTCCTTTTCATAATAAATTTAATATTTATTTGCAAAACATATTTTATTATATAAATATATATATTGATTTGTAGGTGAATGTTCAAGCTGATGTTCAAAATTCTAGTCCATTGATTCCTATTCTGGATAAGAAATAACATTTTGATTGCAAAATAAGCATCAAGTGCTCTTTGAATAAAGTTGTCGACACTATTGTTAAGGAGTTGGGTGATAATTCACCTGAATTAGAATGGTTTAAGACAAGTTCGCCGTTCGGCCATTTTATTAATGTCCCTACTAATTATCAACACTCAAGTCAAATGATGTGGTTGCTACTCCTTCGACGAGTCAATTGTAGAAGAGGGACCGAAATATGGTTTGTTGTGAATGGAAAACCAATTAGATTCTCACTTTTAGAGTACGCACTAATATCTGGATTAAGATGTTCAGACTATCCTACGGGTTATGAGGAGCAGGCTAAATCTGAAGAATTTAGGAACAAACATTTCCCTCAACATACTACTATCACTATTGGAGATGTTGAAAGAAAATTGAAGGAGATGTGTACCAAGAAAAAGAGAAAAAGATCACAAAGTGTTAGTGGCATGAACATGGAAAAGATAAAAATGGCTATGCTTTTATTTGTCTCTGCGGTTCTTTTTCAAGGGGACAAATCCACTAGTGGTATTGATCCTTTTTTCTTGGGTATGGTGGATGATATTGAAATGTTTATTCAATATCCTTGGGGACAAATCCACTAGTGGTATTGATCCGCATTCATGACATTCAGACACTTGTAATTCTTCTTCTTCGGGTGGACTGGGGGGGACTTGATTCTATATCATCACAACCATCATTAACACTTGTACCTCTTGCCGTTGAAGCTGGATCATGCTCTTGTACTTCCATGATGACGTTATCTTCAAAATTGTCATGTGATATCATTCGATTTTCTTCAATTTCACAATCTTCAAACCGTTTTTCACCTCCAATCTTCTTGATGAGTTCCACGCATAACAAAATGTTATATGGTTGCTTTCCACATTCGTGAAGATAACAATCGAGACATTCATCACTTCGCATGATAACAGGTGGTGAAATCCATTCACGGTGAGGCACATAACTTACTTTCAATTCTATTTCATTTTTGTCCAAACCAAACTTTTCATATAACCTATTCATAAATGCTTCATATTTCATTGAATCCTCAACAAACATTGATGTAACTTCATTGTTATATGGAGACCATTTATATACACCATCACTTACCATCCACATCCCATCATATTGAAGATATATTACTTGACGACTCATTTCTGAAAATAAAAGAGCTTAGATCTTGTTAGAATTCAATATAGACTTCACAACTAAAATATATAGAACAATTTAAATATATCAAGAGCTAAAGGTCTAGAGTGGTGATAGACTAGGTCCATTTCGGATGTTTGGGATGTTAGATTGGAGCCTTACTGATACGCTTGACTGGATCCAGTATAGTCTCGACTAGACCAGTCGAGCCTTCCAGAGAATGCCACCATTGAATCAACAGAGATTGAATGGATCCGGTCGAACTTGACTGGTCTAGTCGAGCCTTCCAGAGAATGCCAACATTGAATCAACAAAGGTTAAATGGATCCGGTCGAACTTGACTGGTCCAGTCGAACGTTTACGTACTTCTGAGCGTCTTCTACGTCTTGTTCGAATGGATTCAGTCGTGCTCGACAGATCCAGTCGAGTTCGTCTGTATCATCTTCTCTATCACTTAAATTCAAAGTGTTCCAATTTTTTTTTTGTCAAATGACATAGATTTTTAACGAAAATGCTTGTAAGCATGATTTTAGAGCTTTGTAAAAAGCTTTAAACAACTCAAACATCCTACATTTTTCCGATCATTCAAATCAACAATGGTGAACTCACCTTTTCCTTTACTTCTTGTGTGCTTCACGCCTTCTTCTTATGATCGATATAAATGTTGTTTGCCTGAAAATTTGATATGAGTTCATGTAATTGAGTTTATAGAGTAGAAGAATAGTAAAATAGTTTGAATGTTCTTTAAGAATGGAAGAGATTTTCTTGGAGATTTCTTTAAAAATGAAAGAGATAACAATCAATAAGAATCAATTAAAAAAAAGTCAATAGGTGGTTATAAGATTCCAGGATTTTTTTCAAATTTCATTAAGGGTATTTTAGTAATACATTAATATTGATATTTTAGTTTTATTTTTTAAATAATACCATTAAGGGTATTATAGGAATAACACATTTATAAGGTCATTAAGTTAATTTCAGATTTTAGAAGGTTATAGAGTTAATTAAAACCTCATTTAAGGTTATTTAGCTAAATAACCCGTGTTAATTAGTAGCTGATTGAAACAATTTTAAAAATGTTGGTTGCAAAAATAAAATTAATTGCACTTGTAAAGGAGGGTTACAGACCAATGACCCTAGAAATAAAGATCAGGTCCACAATCCTAGGAATAAATATTTTTTTACATCTCTAGCTTACGTTAAAAGAATGTTATCCAACTAATTCAAGTTCTTAGGCTGCCACTGTGCCACATGAGCTCGAATTCTTCCATCTACTAATGCAACATAGATTCCTAGACTGTCGAGCTTTCTTCAACCCGATGGCAGACTTATGACCAAAAAATCTTCAAACAATTTGTGGCAAAGTTTTTCATATCCTAAGAGCAAAATATGAAGTTGCTTCCCTGTTCATCTTCTTGACCAACTTATGCCTCAACTTGGATCCGAACTCGGAAATCACTCAAAATCGACCCAATATGGGGATTCTAGTAGTTATGTGGTCAATAACAACCAACGATGGTGGTGGCCATTCTTCGACCAATCGACCTAGTTTCATAATGTAAACAATATTATCAAACAAGTTGAAGATCGGTGTAAGTTATTACCTTCAATGAATCCAATTTCTCGATCTAGACCACTACTTCAAAGAGCATTCTGATCTATAGTCGCTATTTGAAAAGTAGAAAAAAAGGAAAAATGTTCAACAAAAGTCAAAATGAAACGATTACAGATTGTTCAAATGAAACGATTACAGACTGTTCATCAACAAAAGTTGAAATAGTTTTCCTTCATTTTCGTCCTCAAAGACGAATCCTAACCTCGATTTTATGATCAAGAACATTTTTATCATGGGTTTGGGAAATCTCCTTCCAGATAGAAGTCGAACTCGAAATTAGAAATAGAGAAATTCAAAAATGGATGAAGATAATCGATCGATGATTTTAAAGATGGAGAAGTCGAACTCAAAATCAAGAAGACAAAAAATCCAGAGATGATGTCGATAATCGATCAAAGATTTTGAATATAGCAAGATATGGAAACGGGTATAGGGCAGTGTGAGAGCGATTCGACATCGAGAGTATGATAACTTGTATCTTCTTTCTTGTAAATTAATTTAGGAGAGAATAAAGAGTCATATCGGGAGAGTGTTTGTCTAATTTTTTTAAGCATTGATCAGTTGTACATGATGCATACAAAACTTATAAAGTTCAATTTTAAGTAAGGTGCATTAAAAAGTAACACCTTATGCATAGAAATCTATTTTTAAGAGTTTTATTCAAATGATTTAAAATATAGTATAAATAATTGGGTCAATCAAATACGCTAAAAAATACGTTTTTGTAATAAATAATTTGGTCAATCAAGTATACTTTAAAATATTTAATTAGGTCAATCGAATACACTAAAAAATACGTTTTTATTATAATACATTTTGATCTTCAATCAAATACAATTAAACACATTTAAAAATATACTTAAAAATACATCTAAAAATAAATTTTAAATAAAAACATGGATCCCAAACCAATGCCAAACGGTCCCGGGCCCAAGTCGGTTCAAATCCCAGTCCTCCGTCGGTTTCGAACCAAACGGGGCCCATTTGGCTCTCTCTACTTGTGTCCCATTTTCAAAGCCCATGGGCTAAGTTAAGCCCACCATTTTTTAATCCATTCACAAATAAGTAGCCCAAAACCCATTTTTGGCTTTATAACATGATAAAGTTATATATAACGAGATGGATAATATAAGTTCTTTTGAACAAATTGTTGGTGTTTTAAGGTAATTTATGTGTAACAAATCTCATAGGGTCTAGAATTTACTAATAGGCAAACTTTTATTATTCTTGAAGAGACTTTAACTAGTAATCATTTTATAACAGACCAAAGTTTTACTAAGCAAGCACTTCCGGTAATCACTTTATAACAAATCAAAGTTTTACTAAGTAAGCACTTAAACTATCTTTGGGTTTGAATGATATAAGTTTTTATTATGGTTTAATAGTTTTTAGATAAAAAAAATATTTAAGAAAACAATTATGAAATCATAAATTAATTGAAAAACTCAAGTTCCATATTAGAATGACAATTTAAAACAAATATTAGCAAGTTCAGTTACACCCTATATTAAATTTAACGTTATAAAATAAGTTTATATTCTGAAACCTTTAATCTCATACAAACATCTCATATCTTAAAATTGGTCAACAAAAAATAGTAATGCTTTCAAAAGTTGATGTCATAGAAACTAGTAAGGTGGCGTTTGGTTCGCTGGATTCCGTCGGAATCTGATGGAATTGGAATGGTCAATTTCATTGACCAAATTTCATCTGTTGTTTTGTTACCAATGGAATTGAATTGAATTCCATGAATTTCTTTAATCATGGATTTGGTCATTCCTTCTTAAAATGAATGGAATTGAATTTCATTCCATCAGATTTTCTCAAAATGACACATATACCCTCCTTACCTTTTCTAAAAACCCTAGCCGCTTCTAAAAACCCTATTTCTCTCCTCTCCTCTCCTCTCTCTCTCATCTCTCTCCTCTCTCTCCTATCTCTCTCTGCTCTCTCTTCTCTCTCCTCTTTCTCTCTCTCCTCTCTCTCTCCTCTCTTCTCTCTCTCTTCTCTCTCTCCTCTCCTCTCCTTCCTCTCTCTTCTCTCTCTCCTTTCTCTCCTCTCTCTTTCCCCTCTCTCCTCTCTCTCTCCTCTCTCTCCTCTCTTTATCTCTCTCCTCTCTCTCCCCTCTCTCTACCCGCTCCCTCTCTCACAATCTCTCTCCTCTCTCTCCCCCTCTCTCTCTCTCCTCTCTCTCGGCATTTAAAAAAATAAAAATAAAAGAAAGAGTATTTTTGTTATTTTTCAGAATTCCATTCCAATTCCTTTGCAAACCAAACAGACAGATTCCAATTCATTTGACTGATTACATTTCATTCTTGTCAACCAAACACTTGGTCAAACCTGATAACATTTTATTCCAATTCCTTTCAGATTCCAATTCCTTAGACAGACTCCATTCCTTCATAAATCATTATGTAAACCAAACGCCCCCTAAGAATGTGTACTTGTAAAACAAAACCATGAAGTTAAAATTGGTTGTACAAGAGAGTCAAAAAAATTCGAAAGAAAAAATTGGAATTATAAAAACAATTATTTGAGAACTGAGGAGGAAATTGGCTGAAGAAAAGTTAGGATTTCAACGAGTTTTAGAATCAAAAATGACATTTTGAGGTAAATTTTTTAACCAAGCTTTCAATTACTTGATCCTGAGTCAGTATATAATGTTGGTAAATTTTAGTTGAAGTAACGGTTATTATGGTCATCGATTTAATTAAAATGTCAAAGACAATGTCTGTCGACGATGAAGTGAAAGAAAGCTTTCAATTTTAATTTCTTGGTTTGAAACAATTGTTATTTCTTATGTTTAGTGATAGAATTAATTTTTGTTATTGATTTATTTGAAAAAGAATAAACGAAAATGGGTTTAAATTTGAGTTAATTTGACCTTCCAAGCATTTCTATTTGAGAACTCGGGTCCAAAACCGGGTTTGAGAATGAGTCGGGTGAGACCCCGCTTGGTTAGCGGTAGGGGTGTGCATCGGGCGGGTCGGACGAGTTCGGGTAGGCAAAACAAAAACCTGATCGGATTTCGGATATGAAAATCAAGACCCGAATTTTAGTTTTCGGATTGCTTCGGGTTGGTCGGGTTTCGGGTTAATGTCGATCGGGTTAAGGTATTATTACAATGCAAAATGTACATATAAATTCAATCGATTTTGAGGATTAATTCAATTGATTGAGAGATTGATGAAATCGATTGTAAGTTTATAAATTAGAAAACATTTTGACCGACTAGAATTCACGTTTTTGAAAAGATAATTAGACAAATAAATATATTTATATAATATATAAAATATATGTATATTATTTCGGGTTTTCGGACGGGTTACAGGTCGGGTGGCCAAAGATCAAACCCAAACCCAAATATCCCCACAAAAGTTGGGCTTCGGATTTTTGTATTTCGGGGCATTCGGGTTTTATAAAACAACTTATTTTCGGTTCGGTTTCAGATTTTGAATGATTCGGGTTTTACACACCCCTAGCCAGCGGTTGATTTGTTGGGTCATTTTGTATAAATAATCTTAAATTTGTTTTAGTTTGGCGTGTTGTATGTTATAGGTTGGTTTGGGCCCCTGTAAATCTGTTGGGCTGCTAGTATTAATGTTGTTTGTGTAGTAGGTTAAAAGCTCACGGAACATACCAAAAATTTGATTATTTTATTATTTTTAATTTGATAAAAATTTTAATATATTTTTTATGGTTATTCGATTCTTTTAGGTTCGTCTTTGATCTTTACCATATATATATATATGTTATATAATAAATTGGGTAAATTTTCAAATTTTAATTTGTTTATTTGAGAGAAAGGTCATATGAATTTATAAAAATTAAAATTACTGAAAATAAGTACTCAAATACTTTATATGAAGGTAAGAGAGTATTTGGGGAAACAATGCGAGTAGTCGCAGCCATTACAGCCTATCTATCCACCATTATATGTATACATGGAATGGGCATGGACATGGTTGGCTGTCAGACTATTTATTACCTTTTCTCCTCCTATAATAAATATTATTATTTATATTTTCCCATTTCTCTCTTTATATTTTTAAATTACAATTTTATGTCTATAAAGTTTATAATTCGCACTAGCAGCACTTGTGACCACTGAAGATAAACTCAGAGCTGCACGTTTTAGCAGTTGGGCCAAAGGCCCTAATTGTCAGGGATTAGTCTGGGCCTATGGCCCAGGATAACCTTTCCAAAAAAAAAAAAGGTTAATAATTCATTATTATGTTTATCTTTATAATTTATCATTGTTTTGGTTCCTCATATTAAGCGGTTGTTTATTGATAGACTTTGTTAAAAACGAAAAAAATAATTGTTAAAAACGAAGATAAAAATTGCAATTCGTAACAAATCATAAGGATGAAAAATATCGTTTTGCTCTAATTTATCATTGTTTTGGTTCCTCATGTTTTGCACACGTAAATAAATATCAACCCACTTAAACATTTGAATTTCACTAACTTCCACATTCAACTAAACCAATATATCTAACCAAAAATATTGGACTTTAAAAAATGTTGAATCATAACTTAACAAATATATTTGTCAAAAAAAAAATTAAAATATATGTTATATACCATTAATTAAATAAATAAATAATAGAGAAAAAGGTCAGTTCAAATATAAACCGTTTCTTACCTTACAAACTAATCTCAAAATTATCATAAATCATAAATATTATTAATTATTTTAGAGTAAACTACGATTTTCGTCCCTATGGTTTGATGTTTATAACGATTTTCGTCCTTAATCTTTAAACACTCTTTTTTTGTCCCATTGGTTTTCATTTTTCTACCATTTTCGTCCCTCCATCCAACTCTCTTGAATATAGGGGTTAAAAATATTTGAGAAATTACATATTTAGTCCTTATGGTATATGGAGTTTAAAATATTTATCCTTAAATTTCATTTATCACTTTTTTTTATTATGTTTTAACACTACATATATATACACATCGTCTGGTTATTTTACAAATCACAGGAATCTAATAAACTGTACAAACCGTTTATTAATTATGAGGATTGATTAGTGAAAAATATATGAAACAATTTCATCAAGAATATATGAGAGATGATTAATCAAAAATACATGGAAAAGTTTCATCAGAATGAGAAAATAGATGAAACAATTTCATTATTACATATAAACAAAAATATATTAAACAATTTCATCAAGAAAAAAGAATTATATGATACAAATTCATCAAATAAAACAATTTCATTCAATTAAACTAGGGTGTTCAAAAAACCCGTTGGACCGCTCAAACCGGTCGAACCAAGTCAAACCAGACCGTTTTTGGCGGTTTAGGCGGTTTGACGGTCTAGTCTGGTCTGAAAAATCGCCAAACCGGACGGTCTGGTCTGCGGTTTGGAGTTTTTTTTGGGCGGTTTGGACCAAACCGACCGCCAAATATATCTATATATATTTTTTATTTTTTTATATACATATTTATATAATCTATTGTTTAGCCCAAATATCTAATTTATCTTTAGACTTAAATATATACAAAAAGGCCCAAAGATAATTTTAAATCGCCGTGGATTTTATTTGCACTTTGCATATTACTTTTTTTTTGTGTTTTGTCTTGAGATATTTTGCTAACTTTTGTGGACTTTGTTAACATTGTTGTAGACTTTTATTTATTTCAAAATGAACTCAAGCTAATGAACCTTTAAAGTTTATATTTTTATATGTTTTTTATGTTTAAACTTTAAAGCCCACTAAAAGGCCCAAACCACCTAAATCAGTCGACCAAACCGCCTAAACCGCGGTCCAACTTGACCGGTCTGGGCTCTTGATCTCAAACCGCTCGGTTTGAAAAATCAACAAACCGCCACTAGCGGTTTGATTTGTGGTTTGAGGGGTTAAACCGCCCAAACCGGACCGCGAACACCCCTAAATTAAACAATGAAAACATCGATTTGTATGGTTTGTTAGATTTCATTGGTTTGTAAAATAACTTTGGCCTATATACATATATATACACATATTATATATATATATATATATAATTTAAATATTAAACAAATTTGATTAATTAATAAAAATAAAATTTAAATGAAAATATGGAATAATGGGAGTAAAATGCATTTATAAAAAAAACAAGTTGGTATAAGATAAAACTATTTTTTTTCTCGAATCCTATTAAACTTATTCAATGGTAAATTAAAATAGATAAAAAGATTAACTAAATCAATTTAAAAAAAAACCATTGATTTTAGGAGATTTTAACCTAAAACTTTGAAAAAAAGAATAATATATCATTACTTATCAATAATTTTAAAGAAATTATTTAATTTTTTTTATTCTTTATCAATATCCCACTTTAAACCAACTGCCTTTTAAAATAAATTTAATAATAAAAAAAGGGAACTGGTTTTTAAACTAAAAAAAATCGATGAGATAATAAATAAAAATATTAATTAATAAAACTTTATTTATTTTGTTAATTATAATGTAGGTTTTTTTAAAAAATTAACTATCTATACTATATTATAAAGATGACATAAAAAACTTTTAATTACAACTCACTAAGCTTTATGTACTATCATTTAAAGCTATCTACTTAAAATCTCTTAAAAATAACTACTAAAGCCGAATGTACTACCTGTAAAGCTTTTAACCTTAATTAATATATTTCATCCTTATCCCCCAAAATCCTTATCTCTAATCCCCAAACCCTAAAATTATGAAATTTGAATTATGATAAGCATAATCAAAACAGGATAAACATCTCAATTTAAATATAAAAAATTTAAAATATATAAGATAATTAATGAATTTTAACAAACTACTTAATTTTTTTTATATAAAAAACATTATATTGTTAAGCCTAAATTAAACAAATTTATATATAAAAAACCGTTATCACTCAATAAAAACCATCCAAAATCGTACTGTAAATCAATAAAAAAACAAAAAATAAAAATAAACATTAAAATCGTGATGTATTAAGCATTATGTACTATTATTTAATGTTAATCTACTTAAAAACTCTTAAAAAACAATTAATGAAGCAATATGTATTACTTTTAAATGCTTTTAACCCTAATTAATAAATTTCATCCTTATCCCCCAAAATCCTTATCTCTAATCCCCAAATCCTAAAATTATGAAATTTGAATTCTGATAAACATAATCAAAACAGGATAAACATCTCAATTTAAATATAAAAAATTTAAAATATATAAGATAATTAATGAATTTTAACAAACTACTTAATTTTTTTCATATAAAAAACATTATATTGTTAAGCCTAAATTAAACAAATTTATATATAAAAAAATCATTATCAATCATCCAAAATCGTACTGTAAATCAATCAAAAACAAAAAATAAAAATAAACATTAAAATCGTGATGTATCTCGCTGCATTGTGCGAGTACGCTTCTAGTAATAATACAAAGTTGAATAATTTCTTTAAAATTATCAATAACTAAACGATATAATTTTTTCAAGCTTATATATTGTAATCTACTAAAATTAATAGTTTTTATATTTTTAAATTTCCAACTGAATAAGTTTAATAGGATTCAAAAAAAAATGTTATATTTTACACCAACCGGGTTTTTTTTTTAAATGCATTTTACTCCCACTATTCCATATTTTCATTTAAGCTTTAAATTTTTACTAATTAATCAAAAAAAATTAATATTTAAATTTAAAAACATACATATATACATATATATTATATCTTATATATGCATATATATATATATATATATATATATATATATATATATATATATATGGGTTGTTTTATTTGCAACCCACAACTTTACCGTCGGATTCATGATCGGCGGTTACAATAGATATGGGGCCAAATATTTTTAATTAAAAAAAACTGAAAAATAAAAATAAAATAACCGTCGATCATGAATCCAACGGTTAAGATGTGGGTTGCAACATTTTTCAGGGTTGCAAAAAAAAATATATATATATATATATATATATATATATATATGGGGGGGGGTCATGTTTAAGGAAAACCTAAAAAACTGAAAAACGCCCTGGTAGTCCTTTATCTAGACGGTATGCACTTGTGCATACAAGTAATTTGGAAAATGCATACGTTTATATGTATGCACTTGTGCATAAAAAGCAAAAAAACAACATAATTTACCTGTATGCACAAGTGCATACCGTCCAGATGAAAGACTAACAGAGTGTTCTTCAATTTTTCGTTTTGAGTTTTTTCCCCTGAACCTCCCTCATATATATGTAGTGTTAAAATATAATAAACAAAGAAAAAGTAATAAATAAAGTTTAAGGATAAATACATATACCACAAGGGCTAAATATGTAATTTCTCAAATCATTTTTTAGATTTTTAACGCCTATATTTAACAGAGTTGGATGGAGGGACGAAAATGGAAGCAAAATGAAAACCACAAGGATGAAAAAAATCATTTTTTAAAGATCAGGGACGAAAATCGTTATAAATATCAAACCACAGGGGCGAAAATCATAGTTTACTCTTAAATATAATATAAGCTTGTATAGTTAGCAAAGATATTCATCAATAATAAACATCTTGTTGGATATTGTCCAAAAAAGAGTCAGAATATGGTGTTGTTAAGTCAGATTTTATAATAATCATTGTATTTATAAACTTGGTCTAATACTGTGTTCTTAGAGCTTTTATATCTTGTATTGGCCAAGGGTATTTAAGTCCCTTGTGGCCTTGTGTTGTGTAAGACTTGAACGCATACTTTGAATATAGATTACATTTGGCGGTTACACTTTCTCTCTCTACTTTCTCTCTCTAAGATTTAGAGTGATCTTGGATTATCAATTGGTATCAGAGCCTAATCTGAATCTGAGAGGATTGAGAGAAACTTGTTTTGATTCTGAATTTGTGTTTAAATAAGAAAATTTTCTTGATTTTCTTGATTTTTTTCAAAAAAATCTCATTTTTTGATTTTTCATCAAATTCAGATTGTTTTCTGAACGACTTTTCTTGTAAATTGATTTGTTGGGTTCAAAATCAATATTAGATCATATTTGTTTCACATCGTTTCGCAAGAAATTCAGATTTTGAAGTTCAATTTTGAGAATTTTCGAGTTTCTGGAAAAGTTCGATAAGCGTATTGTTTGATTCACGATTTTGCAAAATTTGTTCGAATTATTTATTTCAAAGATGTTAGAAATCAGTTTTCGATCATATCTTTGTGAACTAAATTCATTAATTTCATTTCAGTGATCAAATTTAGAAGTTTTTCTTGATTTTCGTAGTTTTGCGCCAGATCTGAAGTTTGCGCGAGTTCATCTGAAGTTTGTGCGAGTTCATCTGAAGTTTGCGCGAGTTCTTCTCAAGTTTTCGCCAAGTTCAGGACTCCAAAGTCTTTTCGCGAAAAGTATTGTTTTTCGCCATCTGTTCATCGTGCAAAGTTGATTTTGCGCCAGCTAAGTTTCGCGCAAAGTTCAGTTTTCGCCACAAGTTATTCGCGCAAAGTTCAGTTTGCGCTATCAACATCTCGCGCAAAGTCCAATTTGCGCCACCTTCATCTCGCGCAAAGTTCAGTTTGCGCCACCAACGTCTCACGCAAAACAACTTTGCGTCACCTTCTGTTTGCGCAAAATCTAGTTTGCGCCAGTAACTATTCGCGCAAAGCTCCTGTTTGCACCAGAATCACTCTGTTTTAAGACTTAGCAATTTTTTCTAAGTGTTTTTGACGAGATGGATATGTCAAAATTCTCTTTTCAAGCTCAGTTCTACAATAACGATATTATGATGTCATTGGGAACGGACACTCGCCCTCCGATTTTGATCAATGAGAATGAGTTCACTCAATGGCAAGATCGGTTCATTAACTTCATCGAGCGTCACGCAAACGGAGAAAACATGATGAAGTCTCTCACTGAAGGACCATTTGTCAAACCTAAGAACAATATTCCCTTGATTGTCGAAGAGATTACACGAGAAAAAGCCGATCGTGAAGCAAAGTCTAACCTGATGTTTGCGTTGCCTAATTCCATCTACAATCGAATTGATTGTTTCAAGCACGATCCGATGATGATGTGGACTCAGTTAGAAAAGATCATGCTTGGGTCAACGGTTGCAACACAACTCCGACAAACGCGCTACATGAATAATTTTGAGGAGTTCAAAGCAAAGGATGGTGAGACTTTGAAGAGTGTCTTTGACAGGTTCTCAGTAGTGCTGAATGATCTGCAAAAGATAAAAGTGCAAAAGACTGAGTTAGAGACTAATCTGAAATTTCTCAATGCTCTTCAACCGGAGTGGACCAAATCTTGTCACAAATTGAGGAATGATGTCCGGATCTCATCAATGCAAATTCAAGAGCTTTATGAGATTTTGATGACTGATGAATGCTTAGTGCTAGAAAAGAAAGCTAAACTTGACAAGAAGAACAAGAAGACAGTGGACCCAATTACACTCCTCACGAGCCAATTGGCTGAACAAGCATTGTCTGATAATGCTTATAACGGGGCTACTGATGATGATGGCGAAACGCTACAGAAAGCGATGATTCTTCTCTCTCAGCACTACAATAAGAAGTTCCAACATCGTTCGGGTTCTAACAACCTTAGCTTCACTTCTGGGTCTAAGAATGTCAAAGTGCCTGAGCCTAAGAAAGCTGCTTGCTTCAACTGTGGAAAACCGGGTCACATAGCAAAGGAGTGTAGAGCAAAGGTGGTTCGGGATTCGGCATATTACCGGAAGAAAATGGAACTAGCTGAGAAAAGAAAGAATGGCACTGCTTTGCTAGTTGAAGAAGAATACTGGCTAGATCACTCTGACAATGAAGATGATAATGTGGAAACTTCTACTATGTGCTTCATAGGAGATGATCAGAGTGATGATGATGATGATGATTCAACTGATGAATCTGAGGTACCTTCTGATTTTGATTACAAATTTATTTCTTCACAAATGAACATCATTATAACTGCTTTACATGATCTTCGCTCAAAGTTATTATCTGAAAAACAATTAAATTCAGAAAAGTCAAATTTGATTGAAAAATTAAAATTTTCCTTGAAAGATGAAAAATCTATTTTGACTCATACAAAAGAAATCTTTCAAAATAAATTGGATGATTTAGAAAAATCAAATATGACTTATCTTGATTCTTTGACGGAAATGACCAAATTAAAAGAAAATTTTTCGGATAAAATAAATAAGTTGGAAGAAAAATTATATCTAAGAGATCAAACTAAACAAACTATTTATTTGAACAAACCACGGAGTTATGAGTCAATCAAAGAAAAATGGGGACTTGGCTTTGAAAATCCTCATTTTTTAGACAAAGCTAAAACTGAAGTTCCCACTTTATATGAATACGATTATCTAAATCTTGCAAGATATGCTCCTCAATTCAAATTTCATTGGACAATTGAACAACAAGTTTTAGAAATCGAAAATGAGAAAAGAATGAACATCACGAAAAAGGAAATTCCTTTTGTTTACACGCGCGAAAATGCCAAAATTTTTTCCCGAAAAATCAAAGAAGAACAGAAACAGTTTAAATGTCATATCTTCTATTAAATCTTCATTGTCTGATGATTATTTTGATATATGTGCCACTAACACCGATAAAGAAAATATATCTCCAGATTCTTATGATTCTAAGAGATATATTCTTCCATTAGTGTTAGAAAGTAAAATCATTGATCTTGAAGATAAAATGGAAGAACAAAATATTCAAAGAGAAATTGAAACAAATATAATTTTTTCTTTCATGACGACAAGTCTTGAAGAAAAATTAATTTCTCAAAAACAAGATTTACTTACAGATTTTGTTTCTGGTCTTTCTTCTGATTTTAAAGAAAACAAAAAGGAAGTTCTAAAATCTGAAAAAATTTCTGACTTCGAGGCAAGTTCAGGTTTATTGTCTGATCAGTTGGATTTCTTAGGTAAAATTGTTTCTTCAGATTCAAATCTTAAATCAAAAATTCTTGATGAATCTTTTACGCTAAATGATGATTATTATAAACCAAAGCGTAAAAGAAGAAGGTCAAAGAAGTCAAAGAAGCAAGCTACTGTCATTTCTGAAAATTCTAATTCTTTCGATTATAATGTTTCAGATCGGACTTTGAAGAAGTCAAAAAGGCAGATATGGAGGGACAAGCAGAAATCTGATGACTCTGTGACTGTTGAGAATCGATGTGTTGATAATCTTTGTCATAGTGATTCATTTGTTGTTTGTAATAAAATTTCAAAATACTCAATAAAACAAATGATTCGAATTGCAAAAGGTGTCTCATATTCTTCCTCTGGTTCTAGTTCTGATGATTATGCTTCGTCCTCTACTAATGATTATGTTCATTACTCTGATAATCTTTCTTATACTTTGTTTGTCAAATCTAACAAATATACTCCTATTCGAACTGCAACTAACAAACAGGGACCCAAATACAAGTGGGTACCAAAACCAAACATTAATTCTGAGTTGCAGGCACCTAATGTCAAGGGGGAATAAGAGAAAGAAGGCTTCTAAGTAAAGCAGCTTAGAACCCGTACTTCAATGTATTTAGCTTCTGATCAAATGAGAAACTGTGAGTGCATCTACTTAATATTCCGCTGCACCTATCTCTGACAGTGATGTTGTTCCAGTTATCTTAAGCTTTTCAAGAATCTGAGCACGCTAGATCAGACCAAAAACATTGATATGACGTATCATTTTTTTTAAAACATCATGTGGAAGAAGGTATTATTGAATTATTATTTTTTTCTAACTAAATATCAACTTGCCAATATTTTTACAAAAGCCTTAAATGAAAATCGATTTAATTTTCTGCTTTCAAAAATCGGCATGTTGAATTTAAATGTTTAAACCTACACAAATTTTATTCTATAAAGTAAAATTTTTACAATTTTTCATTCTTTTGAATAAAATGTGTGTCTAGGATAAATTTTTCAAGTTGCTTTGTTTATATCTAAGTTTTATATGTTCAAATTTCAAGACTAACAAAAATCGAAAGGTCAGCAACATGTTTGAAACTTTTGATACTGCTTTAAAGTTGTGTTATTCGGAATTTTATAGTTTACAATGCTTAGAAAACCTAAAAAGTCAGAATTATGGATCGTAATGAAAATATGGGTTAAGCACTTAGATGTAAAACTGGGTGATTGAGATGATTTCAATATATATATATAAAATACAGAAATCTCTAAGTTTAAAAGTTTGTACCTGTGACCTTTCTGGTTTGGGAAAGTAAGTTCCGTGGGATGCTTGTCATCTGGTCCCCTAAGGTCATGGTCTGGGAGTGATCGAACCCAAATCCTTCTATAGAATCAGATCGAAAGTCATGTTCTACTGGTATAAATGGGTTTAGGATGTGTCGATGTGGCCTTTCTGGTCTGGGAAAGTAAGTTCCAAGGGGTGCTTGACACCTAGTCCCTAAGGCCAACTGGTCTGAGAGCTGCTAACCCAAATCATGCAATAGGATCAGATAGAAAGTTACGTTTACGACATGTTCTTTACTTATAAAACTTATTGATTAAAAGATGTCAATGTGCACAAGCCTAAAAGATGCCAAAGAGCACAATTGTTACGAGATTTATATGAACTTAATCTCTTGGACTGTTATCTAACGGTGAATAGTGCAAGTATACACTTATCAATCCGTTGTCGTCTTTTACAAGTAATAAAACGGTAAAATACCGAGTATCGATCCACAGGGAAATGTGTAAAAGCTTAATAAAAGTTTAATAAAAGAAATGATTTCAGATGACGAATTTGAAGAAATATTGTTGGGTGATTTTTAACAACTAATTTGACATAAATTAATTATTTTAAAAAGGAGCAAGGGTGTAGGGATCTGTTAAGATTTTTGACAATTAAATCAAGTGAAACGTCGTAATTAATAAATATCCAACCATTAGCTTTTCTAAGGCACTCTTTCGAGATTGAGAAAGGCTCGCATCCATAGACTTGATTCTAATGTTTCCAAAATAGAAAAAAGTCTAGGCAATGGCACAATCTATTCCTTGTATAAGCTATATGGAATGAAAACGAGTCTCCTCGTATCTAAATAACTCTCTCGAGTATATCTCCATATCATTCAAGTTGCGATGTCACGACGGCTTATCTCTAAGTCCGTCACACTTTAATCATTTTCAACAACGATCAATTTGTTAGGAAATGAATTTTATAAAAATAACCTTGAATGAATGATTGGAAATAATTATTAACTACTAATTTCCACCATCAAAAATTGGTTTTAATCTTAACTTTACCCCACACCCAAGCTAAGGTTGTTAGCCTATCATCGCTTGGGGTCCTTGCATTTTTAAAAAGAAGAGAATACGGCTAAAAATAAAAACTACTGTAGATTACGAAGATTAAATGAAAAGAACGATGGTAGATTAAAGGTAACAAAAATTATAAATAACGATGACGTAATAAGGCGAACAATTAAAATGCGATAAAATAAAGACGTAAAATTAAAATGCAATAAAATAAAGACGTAAAATTAAAGTGCAATAATTAAAAGAAACGTAATATTAAAGTGCAATAATTAAAAGAGACGTAATAAAGCAGATAAGAAATACTGAAAGTTAAATGCTTTAATTAAAAATAGACTAGTCTTCCAAATTTTCTCCCAATGATTGGTAATAAGAGAACATTTAGAGAGTATTTTGAGGAGTGATGGGAGAAATTGGTGTGTGTTTACAACTAGAGATCATGGCCTTTTATAGCCAACCAAAAGATTGGACAAAACTATTGTCCAAAGGATAAAAGAAAAGATTTTCTAACAAATATCTTCAAGATTTCCACCAGCTAATGCAAAGTTGGAGGAATATTCTAGGAATATTCCAAAAATCCCGAGATGGCATCAAGCTGCAGCAAACTGCTGTCCCTCTGTTTTTCTGCACACGATATCTCCCAATAAAAACGTCTAGAAGTCAATCTGCAAGCGACAAAAACAATATAAAATCAATGATTCAATGCCCAAGTAATAAAGATATGAGTTTTGCTCAAAGGGTCTTGATTAATTAAATATTCGCTTGCAAAAAGTTGAGATATGCGTTTAAAAATAGAGTATTTAAGTAATAAAATGAACGCATATCAACAATCATGTCAATATGCCAATGTGCACAATACTAAAAGATGTCAATGAGCACACATCTCATGACACTTGGTGATATGTTTGAGTTGCAATAAACCTATAAATTTGTGAAAGTCTTAATTTTTGATGGCTTAGGGGTTGTTTGTTTTTTGAAAAAACCCTCTTAATAGCTCTTAAGTCTGAATCGTTCAGACATTTTTACACACCACCTCTTATTAATCATAACCAAAATAAGACTTCAGACTTTAGACCTCTTAAAAAACAAATGGCACCTTAGTGTGAGTAAATGCAAAGTATTCTATTATATTTTTAGAATTTCATTTTCTTGAAGCTCATCAAAGTTCGCATGTTAGCACACTGAATAGATTGATGAAAGTTTTTGAAACTGAACATGTCTTAACTTGATATGCAATGAAACTTGTATCTGTATCCAACAACATACACTTGGTTTCAATTGATTGATTAATCTGTATATTTTACTGAATAGAATTTAATCTGTATAGTGTTTAAAATTTTATATGTTTAGTTGTTTCAAAATTTATATTCAGTATATTTTTCTTTCTACGTTGAAGTTTCGATGCTTGTGTTCTCATATCCGTGTCAATGGGTCTGTGCATTCTTCGAGGGGGAGTGAATAAGGAGAATATTCTGAAAGATCATATCTCATTTCGAGGGGGAGTATCTGATTTTCTATACGAATGCTAAATTGAATTGTCATATTTAGTGCATTTGTGTAGGGGGGGTAAAAGAGCTTAACAAGTGTTTCATTTCAGATCTCAAGTCAGATTTGCGCCAATAGTTGGTAGCGCAAAACTCAACTTTGCGCCTCCTTCAGGTAGCGCAAAACTAAGTTTGCACCATCAACATGTAGCACAAAATCTTCCCTTTCTCCTTTATTCTGAACTTTGCAGATCTGAAGTTGTCTCGTCTCCAACATTCGCATGACCAAGTTGATCCAGATCATCAAGGTCATGAGGGGGAGAAGTTAAAGAGACAAAGAGTTCAAAGTTTATCTGTTTAAAATTCGATAAGTTAAAGAGACAAAGAGTTGTCTGCTCAAGATTCTATTTTCTCAGCCATACTAGTTCTTTTGCTGTTTAAGCTCCGACCACCACAGCTTCTTCGAGTACATTTGAAAGAGGTGTGTCGTCTAGAGCACAAGCTGATGAACCGATTGTTCCTCCAAGCTTATTACAAACAGGTCCAGTCTTGTCAAGGCAGCAAAGGCAAAATAGATTGAAAGATGCTGAGAAGAAATTTTTTTTAGCAAGAAGCTACGCTAAGACGCTTAGCAGGTCTGATTAGAGTTCAAAGATGGATGTAACAACTTACTTTGAAGACCGGAGCGCCAATGATTACTAAGGGGGAGATTGTTAAGTCAGATTTTATAGTAATCATTGTATTTATAGACTTGGTCTAATACTGTGTTCTTAGAGCTTTTATATTTTGTATTGGCCAAGGGTATTTAAGTCCCTTGTGGCCTTGTGTTGTGTAAGACTTGAACGTATACTTTGAATATAGATTACATTTGGCGCTTACACTTTCTCTCTCTACTTTCTCTCTCTAAGATTTAGAGTGATCTTGGATTATCAGGTGCTTATGGGGGGTTTAACAAAACATGTACCAATTACTAAAACTTCTTTTTTATTAGGTACACTTTCTCTTTACAATATTCCACCCCTTGCTTGTTTTTGGTCCAAAGATGAAATTCTTAATGATAGTTGGTTGTATACACCTATTTTTGCAATAATAGCTTGGTCTACGGCAGGCTTAACCGCATTTTATGTGTCGGATCTATTTACTTACTTTTGAATTGAAGGACATTTAAACGTTCATTTTCAAAATTACAGTGGAAAAAAGAATGCCCATTTCTATTCAATATCTCTATGGGGTAAAGAAGGTTTGAAAATAAGTAACAAAAACTTTCGTTTGGTAACTTGATTAAAAATAAATAAGAGAAATTAATTAAAATAATCATTGATGGTTTAACCTCTTAACCATTTTCTCCCTAAAATTATCAAAATAGTCTGTATCCTGACTACGAACTCCTCCTTAAGAACACCCCTAATTTAATATTTTAGGCCTTTGTTAAGTGCATTTTATGCACCTAACTTTGTTTATATTAGTTGCGTCTTTTATACATTTTAGTCCTTAGTTTAGTTCTTTCATGCCTTTTTTATTATTCTTTTCCATTTTTGGTTGGAATGGTTTTTGGGATAGTTTTATGCTTTTGGTATGCTTTTGTGCAGATTATACGCGATGTTGGAAACGGTTCGGTGGATGATTCGGAAAGAGTAAAGAATGATGCGGGGAAGGAAGTGAAAGAAGCAAGGATAGATACACGAGTCGTTGAAGAGATGGAGGAAAAAGTCAAAAATTTGAAGTTTAAAATTTTGCATGCTTCGCGGGTGTGGAGGATAGCCTCATGGGCGCGAAGAAAACCCTCCAGAACTCTAGTTTACAATTTGTCCGCTTTTGCGGGCGTGAATGATTCCTTCACGCCAGTGAACAGTGTCTGAGAAGTTACTTTAAAACTTTCTGCTTTGTTTCACGCCAGTGAAGGGTTCCTTCACGGGCGTGAGCGGTTGATTTATTTCTTTTTAGGCTTCGCTATTTAAACTCCTTTTGAGGGTTTGTTTGAGACACACCGTTTACCACTTTTGGATAGGAGATACGTTTGTTTTTGGGAGAGAGTTCTTGGATCGATTTCTCCAAGACTTGGGGAAGAAGATTGCGCTTCGCTTAGGCCATTGGAACCCGATTTGCAATCGGTTTTACATACGATTACTAGTATCTTATTCCCTATCTCTTTAAACTACTTTGGTTGTTTCTTGTTTGTTTGAATATTATCGTTAATTTAATCGTTCTTGAGTTTCTTCGTCGATCTTTCTATGTTCTTAGTTGTTACTACAAGTTTTTAGTTTTTTTTTTCTGCAAATCTCTATTGTTTACTCTGTTACCCTCAATCTTTATGTATCTCTATTCCCTTCTCCTTACTTTAATCTATTGCAAATCAATTTCTTCTTATACTCTTTAAATTTTTTGCACTTAATTTCTGCATATTAGATTAGGTTTAATTTTCTACGTTTGTTAATTTTCTGCATATGTTTGTTTAGTGATTCATTGTTTGTCTTTGATTTCAGTTAGCGTTAATGTTACTAGGTTGTGTCTAATATAGTTATTTGATAGCTTAGATTTAATTTATCCTTGATTTTATTGGAGTCTAAATAAATAACTTGTTGCTTGGTTTTAATTTAGTAATTGTTTTATTGGGTAATCGTCGCTTAGGATCGATGTCTTGGTTTTTGACCAATTGTTCTTAAAACGAATGTTGAGTTTTAATCCATTTTGATTCTAACGAAAGTTGGAGTTAATTTAATTGTTTTTTCACAAAACATTTTGTCAATTCAATTAGTTTTTGACGAAACGAAAGTTTGATCTTTTACTTGGATTAAATTGATCAATAACAACGGTCCTAACATGATAAATAGTTAGGGACGTTGATTGAAAAAATTATTTGTTTTAAATCTTAATACTTCTTTCCGATGTACATATATTGCGAAAATAAATATATGTTTTGGCTTAGAAAAACTTTTCCACCTCGAGAGAGGGTTAAAGTAGTTTTGCAAAACGAATTCCCACCATTACCAAAATCCTAGGTTGACGTTACTCAATGCCCCTTTAGTTGTAATTGTCATTTATTTTGCTTAGTCTTGTTTTGTTTCATTTTCGTATCTTCTTCCGTTGATCTCATTTATTTTATGTCCGTTTAGTTAAGAAATCAATCAAATTATCTGATTCGTATAGCTACGCCATAATTATTGAGTAGTTAGTGTTAGACCGTCACCTCCCTGTGATCGACCCGTATGCTACAATACACGTAAGCTTGCGGTTATAAATTTAAAACTCATATCACCCTTGTTCGTGAAAACCCATTTGCAAACCTGGATGAAAAATGAAACTTAAATATTACATTGTTCGTATTTGCGAGACTTAAAATTTTGAAACTAAAATATATACAAGCAATATTACATTGTTTACTTTAATCGGAGATTCTCCCATATTTAAATCCAAGTTCACATTTGCGAGACTTTAAAAACGAAATTTAAATATTTATTTTGGCTTAAACAAAATTTTGTACACTTTTCATCCAAGTTCGTAAATGTGAACTTGGGTTTTCACGAACAAGGATCAAAATTATAAAATAATTGTGTTCTTAAGGAGGAGTCCCTATTCATGAGGAGTATTACGAGAATACGGGTTATTTTGATAATTTTAGGAGAAAATGACTAGGAGGTTAATTAATTTCCATAAATAAACCCTATGAAAAAATGAAAAAAAAAATATCTATCAAATTAATTAGAATAATTTTTTTGTTTTTTATATAACTTACTTATATTTTAGATTTAAAAATAAGAAGGTTATCTATTTTTAATTACAAAAATAAAAGGAGTCCTTTATTTATATTTGAAATTGTTTATTAGTTAGTTGTTAGTTATTTTATTGAATTCATAGAGTGAATTGTGGATTTGGTCCCCGTGCTTTGTTACTTTCTTTGACTACGGTCCCTATAGTATGTTTATTGTGGATTTGGTCCATGTGGTATTCAATTTATCTTGGTCATGGTTCCTCTGACTAACGCATCTGTTAACTCCATTAAATCAGGGATCATTTTAGTCATTTTGCCTAATTTGTATCTTTTTATGATAAGAAAATTAAAAAATATATTTTTAACACACACACACACACACACACACACACATATATATATATATATATATATATATCAAAATAAATAAAATAGGATGTTATTGTATGACTTGATTCTTTAAATTTAAAAAAAAATAATTATATTAAATATGATTTAATTTTATTATTTTATGTAATGGTGGAAAAAGTTATGGTTTTATTGTTTTAATGTAATTAAATTTTAATTTAAACAAACTAAATCATAAAATTATATCTGTAACACCCCGAATTTTGGATTATTGGTTAATTTGTATTTGTAATATATCTGGTTTGCTCAGCTAATGTCGTCAAAGTTTGGTCGTGTTTGCGTTTTTTGGAAAAACGTTGAAATTCTTATGGGAAGATCTGGATGGCGAGGGTGCCAAGGTTACTCTCGCGGAAGGCACAATCGCGGGGACTCAATAGCCCGCGGTACATATTCGGCGAGAGTGCCAGGGTCACTCTCGCGTGTCACAATCGCGGGAGAAGTGGAAAGTCGCGGTACATTCTCGGCGATAGTGACTGGCGATAGTGCCATGTCACTATCGCGATGTCACAATCGTCGACGGGGTTTTTAGCATTAAAAGTCTGATTTCAAGAGGAAAGCTCATTTATTTCATTTGGGGTTTTGAAGGCAGCCGATTTTTCTCTCCTAGGTAAGGTTTCTTCACCTCAAAACTCAATCTCTTCAACATTTAATCCTCCCTAGAATCTTGTTGGGTGCATTAAATGCTAACCTAGGGTTTCTCTCCTTTGGTAGTCAAGTTCTAGCCATTTGGTGAACCAAGGTTTATCCTCACCTACTTCTCATCTCCTTAAACCACCTAGGGTTTGGGGTATTGGATCAACCTAAGTAAGTCTCCTTAACTTACAAACATTCATACTTGCATTATTACTTGATTATATGAGATTTGTGATATGATGTATGTTAACCTAAAATATAGGGTTTTGTATGTTCCTATGTTCACCACTTTGGAGTGAGTGTGAGGGTCTAAACATCTTGTGAGAAACCATTTATGTAAATTAATGGATGAAATATGGATTAGAATAAATGACTACACTTACAAGGGTTAAATCCAAAGGAATAGATTTCTATCAGCAGTTGGAGTCAAATTATTATTTGGGGATTTATATGTGGCGAAACGAATTTTAGTTTATTATGAGAAACATGTACCAAGTATGATTGTGTTATTTATCGACAATATGCTTGCATGAAAGGTGTTACCCCTACTTGTTCATGATCTATATGGGAAGTCTTATGTCTATTTCCTTGTGCACGAGGATTTAGATGGTATGCATAGTATATTGCATGTTTAATTGCCTTGGGCATTGTGAGTAGACAATAGGGGACGCAAGTCCCTTAGTTGGAACTTGGCTAGATTGGATAGGCACCCTTGCCTGTAAGACCTTGAGGTGTAACCCGATGGGGTAAGCGCTAGAGGCAGAGACGGTTTGAGGATTGTGATGTCCGGCGTGACATGGGAACTAGAACCGGGGCTGGACGGTGAAATCCAATCTACATCGCGATATTCCCTCGTTTTATTTGGAAAATATCTATGTTATAAATGTACAGGAAATTTCAATGCCCCGATTGGGAGGTTTTGGCATTGATCTCAATGCATGGGCACCGATAACATTTAATTATTGTTCTTATTTACATTATAACTAGTATCGGCGTAATAACCGTTAGATTTCGTTCTAACACTTATGTTCATGTTTGAATGGTTCACAGGTTCCGCTAGTGGTGCGAGTAGGGCCCCTTGATTCGCCGAGATCGCACCTAGGACTCCTCCTTGGACCGGGCATTTTTGAGAAATCGAGAAAGCGCGTTTTGAAGTCATAGTGACACCCACCTTAATCTAGTTGTTAATTGTTCTAGATTAAATAGGTTGTCATGTATATGTCTTAATTGTTCCGCTACTTCATTATAGAACTACCCCAACTCTTTTGGGTTATAGTCATCATGTTTACAGGTTTTGGATTCGTCTTATTTTAGAAGTTATATTGTAGAAATTTTAAGTTTTTATTTTACCTAAATTTTTAGGGTGTTACAATATCTTGTTTTATTTCGAGCGAATAAAATAAGATATGTTTTTATGATTTGATTTATTAAATTAAAACTTTAATTATTAAAGGCGATACAATTTTATTGTTCTTTACTATCATTGCAACAAACAAACTTATTATCGATATTTTGACACCAAAATCATTGAGAAATGAACTCTAATTTTATCATCTTAAAATTAGAGGTTCCAATTTTCATATTGTTTTTCAATAAAAAAAACTCAAAACAAACCGTTTAGATTTTAATGAAATAAAATATTTAAGTTACGAATATTTTAACTCACAGCCACAAGGCAAAACATAGAGCATCATATGTCAGGTAAAACCAACATGAAAACATGTTAGCATTTAGAAAATAATGAAGATCAACTACAACATCCATCAATAGAAAGATACGACATGGACTTATCATTATTCGGTACTCCTTCCGTCCCAAAATAAATGTTCATAATAAAAAAGGCACACGGTTTTAGAAATGTGTAATTATTAGTTTATTACACTTGTTAATTTTATTTTGGGTTAAAATATTCGTAACTTAAATATTTTATTTTGTTAAAATCTAAACAGTTGATTTTTAATTTTTGTCTAAAAATCAATATGAAAATTGGAACCTCTAATTTTAAGATGATAAAATTAAAGTTCATTTCTTATGTTTTCAATGATTTTGTTGTCAAAATATCGATAATAAACATGTTTGTTGTGATAATAGTAAAAGAACAATAAAATTATACCGCATTTAACATAATTAAAGTTTTAATTTAATAAATCAAATCATAAAAATATATCTTATTTTATTCGTTCTAAATAAAATAAGATATAATTTTATGATCTAGTTTGTTTAAATTAAAATTTTAATTACATTAAAACAATAAAACCATATATTTTTCCACCATTACAATAAAATAATAAAATTAAATCATATTTAATATAATTAATTTTTTTAAAAATTTAAAGAATCAAGTCATACAATAACATCCTATTTTATTTATTTTGATATATATATATATATATATATATGTGTGTGTGTGTGTGTGTGTTAAAAATATATTTTTTATTTTTCTTATCATAAAAAACACAAATTAGGCAAAATGACTAAAATGGTCCCTGATTTAATGAAGTTAATGGATGCGTTAGTCAGAGGGACCATGACCAAGATAAATTGAATACCACAGGGACCAAATCCACAATAAACATACTATAGGGACCGTAGTCAAAGAAAATAACAAAGCACGAGGACCAAATTCACAATTCACTCGAATTCATATGTCAAGTTTTAAGAAGTTGGAAACTTAATATTTAGAGTGAATTGTGGATTTGGTCTGTGGTTTAGTGATTTCTTTGACCATGGTCCTCATTCTATGTTTATTGTGAATTTGGTCCTTGTGGTATTCAATTTATTTTGGTTATGGTCCTTCTGACTAACACTTCCATTAACTTTGTTAAACCAAGGACCATTTTAGTCATTTTGCCTATTTTTTGTCCTTTTTTGATAAGAAAAATATAAACAATATTTTTATACACACAAACACACATGCATACACACATGTATATATGTATATATAACGATATTAAAATAAATAAAATAAGACATTATTGTATGATTTAATTGGTTAATTTTTTTAAAATTAATTATATTAAATACGATTTAATTTTATTATTTTATTGTAATTGTTAAAAAAAGATATAGTTTTATTGTTTTAATGTAATTAAAATTTCAATTTAAACAAATCAGATCATAAAACTATATCTTATTTATTTAGATCGAATAAAATAAAATATGATTTTATGATTTGATTTATTGAATTAAAATTTTAATTAAGTTAGAGACGATTTAATTATATTGTTCTTTTACTATCATTGCAACAAACAAACTTATTGTTGATATTTTAACACAAAAAATGATTGAAACCGTTGAGAAATGAACTATAATTTTATCATCTTAAAATTAGAAGCTCCAATTTTCATATTGTTTTTCAGTCAAAAACTCAAAATCAATTTTCATATTGTTTTTAGTATGATAAAATTAAAGTTCATTTCTCAACGGGTTTTAATGATTTTTTTGTGTTAAAATATCAACAATAAGCTTGTTTGTTGCAATGATAATAAAAGAACAATATAATTAAATCGTCTTTAACTTAATTAAAATTTTAATTCAATAAATCAAATCATAAAACTATATTTTATTTTATTCACTTTAAATAAAATAAGATATAGTTTTATGATCTGATTTGTTTAAATTGAAATTTTAATTACATTAAAACAATAAAACTATATATATTTTTCCACAATTATAATAAAATAATAAAATTAAATCGTATTTAATATAATTAATTTAAAAAAATTAAACTATTAAATCATACAATAATGTCTTATTTTATTTATTTTAATATCGTTATATATATATATATATATATATATATATTTATATACATGTGTGTGTGCATGTGTGTATAAAAATATTTTTTATATTTTTCTTATCAAAAAAGGACAAAAAATAGGCAAAATGACTAAAATGGTCCTTGATTTTACAAAGTTAATGGAAGTGTTAGTCAGAAGGATCATGACCAAAATAAATTGAATACCACAAGAACCAAATCCACAATAAACATAGAATGAGGACCATGGTCAAAGAAATCACTAAACCACAGGGATCAAATCCACAATTCACTCTAATATTTATGTTATGTATTAATAAGCAACAGTGAGTGTTTAATGAATTGTTTTTATGAACTTTTAGCTAAATGTTTTACAATATATCACAAAGAATCGTGTGAGAAGAAGAGTTAACGTGAAGAGGTAAAAAGAGATTTGGACCCTTAATCACTCTTAATCTCAAACTCATCCATGAATTGTGCTTGATACATAAATTGATCTGGTGCATCCAGATACGGACCTAGAAATAATTTTCATACGGTTGCACCATATAATATAGACAAAAAATAATTACAAAAAACACGATTTTTATCGACGTGTCTTCATCTTTTTACCGATCGACATTCAAAATTGTCTGATTTGTTTTTAGCCTAATTTCACCGTTTCAAAGGATTTTTAAAGTTTTTTGCTTGATTTCGACGGATTTTTAAGTTTTTCTTATCAATTTCGATTGATTTTTTTCGGTTTTTTGGTTGATTTCAAAAGTTCTTTTTGGTTTTTTGGTTGATTACGAGGTACGGTTGCACCTTCTTGAAGCTTTCAAAATAATACAGTAACACCTTCCAAAACGATATGGTACTTGCATCTTTCACAAACCTAATTTTTTTTACCCTTAGCTGGAGAAATAATACGGTGGCACGTGCCACCATAACCTACACACTAGGTCCGTCTATGGGTGCATCTAGGTGCATCTCATCTCAGTGTATCTCATCCTAATGTGCAATTCAATAGCGAATATAATTTATTGCCCTTCTCATCATAACTTTTATTCTCACCGGAACCCAACCCTATAAATATAAACTATAATTCTAGTAAATACAAATTTGATATTCAAGATTAAAATGAGATAACTAACAAATAACGACCAAGATGGTTATTTAATTTTATTTCAAAAAATCAAACATTACTACAGTAGTTTTTTTTTTTTTTTTTTTATCGATTGTGATAAAAGGGTTTGATGAGAATCACACGTGATGCATGCCTTCCTTAATACGACAATATATGTGCGTTGGTAAAAACATGGACTCTTATTTGACTAACAAATTATGTATGGTCTATTTACATTAAAATATGAGGTGTCCATCACTCCATTTCAAAATTCCAAAGTGAAAACGTTAATGATTAATGTTAAACGATCATTAAAAACGTTAATTATTAACATGGACCCATATATATATATATATATATATATATATATATATATATATATATATATATATATATATAGAGAGAGAGAGAGAGAGGTTTAAGGAAAAATCATTCATTGTGTGGTATGTAGAAGATAAAAGGGTAGTTTCGGAAAATACGCGGGACGAGTTCATATATGAACTTGTATGATTCAGATATGAATTATATGTTCATATATGAACCAGTGTAATTCACATATGAACTCTTTTAACTGATTCATATATGAACCTTTATGATTCATATATAAACTATACGTTCATATATGAATCGGTTAATTAATTCATATGTGAATCACAAAGGTTCATATATGAATTTGTTAATTCGTTCAACTTATTCATATGTGAACCTACAGTTAATTAGTTCGTATGTGAATCAGTTAATTGATTCATATATGAATCAATTAAAAGAGTTCATATATGAACATATAGCTCATATGTAAATCATACATATTCATATATGAACTCGTCCTGTGTATTTGTAAAAATAACGAAAGTGTCATTCTATTTTTGGAATAGCCGCAACTTTTGAACAGTCAAAGCCGATCTTGACCGAATTAAAGACTAGGATTAATTCTCTATTTCTCATCTATTTATCATTTCTCAAATGAACTTCTCTCTCTCTCTCTCTCTCTCTCTATATATATATATATATATATATATATATATATCCGATCAGATCAGATCAACTTAAATCATAATTGGATGCTCTTCTTTCGTGCCCTTACAATATTGTCTTTAAAACCTTATTTTAAGTATTGTGATTAAGATCGCGTTTTATCCTATTAATCATTAATGATCGTATATTGTAACACCCTAAAAAATTAGCGGAAATAAAAATCGACATTCTGCAATAGACTAAACTTGCGGAATAAGGTATTACAATCCCAACATACAATGTTATTCCAAACGGAGTATGGATTAGACACAAACACGGTCAATAAATGAAGCATACGACGACAACCTACTAATCTACAATTAAGTAACTAGATTAGGGTCGGGTGTCGCTATCCTTCCAAAATGTGGATCTTCAAAAAAATCATTGTACGATGGTCACTAGATATCCTCAAAAAGACCACTCACGACCCCAAGGTCGTTTCCTCAGTCCCGGCGAGCCCCACTGTTAAGATGGCTTGCCAACACGACAACCAAGAGCAAGTGTTAGACTAAAGCCTAGTGAGAACAAGCCAAATAAAAAGGAGTACTAAACCCAATCGATGTCACGCGGTGAGTATAGCCATGAGCTAAGCCAAGAAATCAAATAAACCATTAGTGATTAAACATGGTACAAATAACACCAATCACATAACGAGCTCAACCCCTCTAGATCTGTTGCTCAAAACATCAAGTCAACCCCTCTGGATCTATTATTGAGAGTTCCCAAAACAGGGGGACTCAAGCACCATATGGAATTACACCTTACTGCACCATGAGACACTGCCCGACCGTATAAGCCCACACCTTACTTATCATGGCAACCCGATGCCTATTCCGTGCTAAAACGTGAACCAGATGCCCAACACGGGGACATAGGAACACAGTGCCTATGGATCCATTGCACAAGACTCAAAGCCAAAGCATGTCATTTCATAACATACTCATATTAAATCAAATATACAGGCAATTCATATGAACAATAGTTCAATTCAATAAATCTTGATTCTTAAAATGATGGGATTTAGAAAACATTACCCAACAACAATATGTCATACTAAAACGTGGTTTTCCACATTTAAACAAATACATTTATCACATAGCTTTCGTAATACAGATGGATTTAGCTTAAAGGTCTCTCCTCAGATTTCTTCTTGTTTAAAGTCTGCTTCTTACGATTGCTACCTACGACAACACCGATAAATCGGTAAGCCAAAAATATAGACAACTCACTGACGTACAATTCTTGAATACAATACACAACACACTGCCAAAACAAAGTACTGACCGAGTACTACTACCGGTCGAAACCACAATACCGGTCGAAACAACATATCGGTCGAATGCTAGTTCCGGTCGAACCGACTTCCGGTCAAACCCAATATCGATCGAGACCGATCGAGACCATCTTCCCGGTCTTATTATGATGGGACGTTTACAGAACCCATATCCAAATCAAAATACGTAAATCTCAAAATGAAACGGTTAAAACCTTCACAACGAGATTCTATACGACAGATAATACTTAGATCAAAGCATTAAGCTAGATTCGTACCTTGATTTGAAGATAAATCGATCGATCTCTTTCTTCCTGCTTCTCTCTCTCTCTCTCTGATTTCTTAAGATCAGATTTGTGATATTTAGAAAAAATATCTAACTTTATTTATATTTATATAACCCAAGTTACAGTTGACCCCCTTGAACTTTGGGTAAAGGTCAACTTTTCACCCAACTTCAAAATTGCGGGTGTTACATATATGAACTCTTAAAATATGTTGAATTTATGTTTTGTTTAATGCGTCAATCGTAGTTCAACGTTTTTGTAACATTTCGTCCTACATTGATGGAAAGTGGGATTTGAAAGCCTATGAGATCATTCTAAGTGGGACAGAGAGATGTGACAACATGTTTTATGTGAAACGAAAATGAGATTTATGATCTTCTTATAAGTCTAACCTGTGAGCTATCAATAACTTGCACCATAGCCTTAAGTTAGATTAGAAGTTCTTATATTGGGTTAACTTGTTGTTTTGGCTAGGAAATTAAAAATGGTATCATAACTGATCCTTGTAACATCGGGATGGTGGGGAAAATCTCATTGAGCATGATTGATTCGTAGAAGGGTGTTCATATCGTAACTGATAAACAAGACAATCCAGGAACTTTTGCAAGAAGACCTGGTATTATCGGAAACTACAAAAGGAAGATCAATATGGCTGGCCGTAAAATGGTCGTTTATTTACTTGATATGGTCCCATCGTAACAGCCTTATTTTCAAAAAGGTGCAGACTCATATCGCTGATCTTTTTTTCGAATTTCAAAGAAAAACGTTCAAATGGGTAAGCACGAGAGACAAAAAAGCGAAGGCGGGATGGATCGAATGGCTCTCGAATCCGCAGGGGTAATCTGAAACTTTGTCCGGATTATAACCGTTGTGCTGTTAATTTGGTCGCTACCGGATGATATGTGTGGACTGTATCCATACCCCTCGCGAACTGTTGTGGATCTGCACTTGGAACTCATAGAGTTTTTCGGGTTTATGCTTGGCTTGGGCAGTCCGTTGCAGACGCTATCTCCTCGCTGTGGCTTGCGGTGGCTATGGTTGGAGTTGTCGGTATGGTCTTCACTCTCGTAATCTACATTTGGTGGCTAATGGATCCTGCGGCTGAGTCGTAATAGAGGTCCTTCAAAACGGTTTCGGTGAGGCGCGGGAATGTTCGCTTGCTGCTGTTTGTTTGGGTTTTCCTCTGTAATAGATTCTGTAGAATTAGTTTTGCTCCTTGATTTTTGTGGTGGTCTTATCTGTGTATGGTTCTGTGTTTGGCTTTGAGTTGGCTTGCATCTTGCAATCCTTCTCATTGCTCCATTGTACAATTTGGATTGTTTTTAATTCAATTGCCTTTCAAAAAAAAGGAGGATGATGGATAAACCTGATGAGTATATCAATAATTTAAGAGAGGCAGTTGGTGAGAACTCGTCCTACATTGATGGGAGGTACAATTTGCAACTCATTTGAGTGGGGATAAATATATATATTACCAATAATTTTTACAATAATTTTTTAAATTGATTTAGAAATTATTGAGTTAATCCATTGCTTCGAATATTTGAACAAAAGTAATGAACCTAATAGTATTTTTATCAAATGGACAGACCCATTTGGACAAGGGTCTAACCGATGGTTTTACTATAAACAATAATTATGTATTATTGTTAGGCGTCGTTTGGTAAAAATAAGCAAGCTTATTTTTTGGGTATATGTTTAAATGAACATAAGCTAGTTTTTTGATAAATTACTTGAAGTAGCTTATGAGAAGCTTTTTTTGTGATTATTACAATTATGTTTTTATTAATATTCATTATTATATATTAACTATTAATTATAAATAAACATTAATTATTAAAAAATATTGTTATTAATTAATCTAATCTATACTATATTATATAAGAGACATAAAAACTCTTAATTACAATATTTTAAGTACAAAATACAACTAATTAAAGCCAATTACTTAATTTACAATTTCATAATACATTGGTACAAGTTATCCAAGCACAGTATCTCACATCATTATCTATTTGTGGAATGGATACTCATTTATTAATATAAATATTTGTTTTTTATATTTAATGGACGATTTGATCAATATTATCTATTATTATCAATATTTATTTTTAATATTTATTGGACGATTTGATCAATATTACTATTATCAATATTTATTTTTTATTTTATGATTTGCTCTTAATATATCTATATCTATATTAGTTATAGGATCAGGTTCAGGAGAAACTCTTAAATAAATAGAAAACCGAAAACTACGAAAAAATGGATGAAATGGTATATCAATATGGATGTCAAATTAACGAGAAAAATATGATTGTTTTTTTGGTGTAATTTATTTCGCTCGAATTTTGTTTATTTTTTCTCTTTTTTCGAATAAAAAAATAGGGGCGAGAGTTTTTTAATTAAAAAAATATTGTTGTAACCGTCCATTTAATCGCATCCATCAGATCATCTAATCTAACGGTTGATAAGATGTTTATTAGTTTTTCTTTTATTTGAGGTTTTTCCTTGAACCTCTGTCGTTAGTTATAATCTCACAACTAATATATCTATACTATATTATAAAAACATGCATTGATCTAATAAATATATTTAAAAATGAATAAAACAGGTAGTTTATCTCATAGTGTTTATCCTGTATTTGATATGTTTATTTGCAGTTAGTTATACAAATAAAAATATGAGACTTTAATAAGTTATAATTATGTTTCATTAACTTGTAATTTTGAATTTTAACTAATATATCTATATCTATACTATATTATAAAACATTTAAGCTAAACTCTTAAAAACTAATTTCTATGCATTAGGTACCACTTATTAATGCATAATACTTAAAATCCTAAAATACAAAATTAAAATTAAAATATCTTAAATATAGTTATCATTTAAGTTAAACATTTTTTGACCCGTAACAAAATTTTTTATTATTATGTTTTATAAAAAACCATAATTAAACTAAACTAAAATATATTTTTGTTTTAAATCTAGGTTTCTCAAAATCGTAAAATAAAATAAAAAAGACTAACAAAAAGTATGAATAATGATTGAGGGTTCGAGTTCTAGAATTTAGAAACCCGCTGCATTACGAGGGTACATTTCTAGTTAATTAATAAATAGTAATTAATATTATCTGAAAATTATAACATAAATGTTAATTATACATTGATATTAATTTTCAATTATTCAGAATTATTGTTAATTATATCAATTTTTTAAATATTGATCAATATATTTTAGTTATCAATTATTATTATTTGATTATTTTTGTCATATTATATGTTACGGTTATTTAAAATCATAAGTTAATATAGATTTTTTTTAAAATTTGATTTAAAATTCAAAATTTATAATATATATAATAAATTTTCAAATTCTTTTAATTAATATATTATATTATTTACTACCTTATTGTATTAATTAATATATTATATTACTATAAATTTATTTTAATTATATTATTAAATATTGTAATATATTATTTTTTTAGATGTTCTTTTTGGTAATTTTACATGTTTATAAGTTAGTTTTTGTCAAACGTGACTTTTTCATCAACTAGTTTATCAGCTACCAGCTAGCTTATCAGTCACCAGTCAGCTTATCAGTTTTCATCAGCTAACTTAGGGGTGTTCGCGGTCCGGTTTAGGCGGTTTAACCCCTCAGACCACAAACCAAACCGCAAGTGGCGATTTATTGATTTTTCAAACCGAGCGGTTTGACATCAAGTGCCCAGACCGGTCAAGTCGGACCGCGGTTTAGGCGGTTTGGTCGACCGGTTTAGGCGGTTTGGGCCTTTTAGTGGACTTTTAAGTTTAAACATAAAAACATATAAAACTTTGAATTTTAAAGGCTCGTTGGCTTGAGTCCATTTAAAATAAAGAACAAAGTCCACAAAAGTTAACTAAATACCCGAAGACAAAACACTAAAAAAAAGTAATATACAAAGTGCAAATAAAATCAACGGTTTCACTTCTTCATTTTTCCGTTCTTTGTATTCCACAATCCATAAAGATTTCAATCTTTTAAAATACCTTGGGCCTTTTTACATATACTTGGACGTTTGAGCTTTATATCATCTATTCTTTATAATAAAGGTATATATATATATATATATATAAATAAAAAATATATATTTATATATTTGGCGGTCGGTTTGGTCCAAACCGCCCAAAAAAACATCCAGACCGTAGACCAGACCGGACCGTCCGGTTTGACAATTTTTCAGACCAGACCGGACCGCCAAACCGCCAAAAACGGTTTGGTTTGACTTGGTTCGACCGGTTTAAGCGATCCAACGGTTTTTTTGAACACCCCTAAACTAGCTTATCAGCTATTTTGCCAATTATAGGCTTACACAACCACACAATCATTTTGTCTAAATATATACAAAAGACAACTTTAGTAATATTTTATTAAAGAATGCTAAAAATAAAAGTTGATAGATCTTTGATTCAAGAGTAAATTAAGTTTTTAGTCCTTGTGGTTTGTTAGCAATTTCTATTTTTGTCCTTATGATTTTGAAATTACGACTTCTATCCTTAACGTTTATAATTCACTATCTTTTTTATCCTTATGATTTATTTTTTATTGTTTTTTTATACCTATGATTTACAATTCATTTTCTAGTCTTTCATACTTAAAAGTAGTGTTTTAACCTGAAGGACGAAAATAGAAATGAATTGTAAACCATAGGGACGAAAACTGAAATTTCAAAACCATAAGAACAAAATTCGAATTTTTTAACAAACCATAGGAACTAAAAACGTAATTTACTCTTGATTCAATAATGAAATCCTGACGTTTTATAAGAAAATTATTAGTTTATAACAAAAAACAAATACAATAACTGAAAGGGCACCCTTTTTTTTATTTTTTATTTGTGGAGATTACAAAATACAATAATAAAGAATATTCAAGATAAATTACATAAATGGTCCCTCATGAATTCCTACTTTTCACTTTTCGTCCCTCAAGATTTGAAAGTACACTAATGGTCCAAAAATCGAGTTTTAAGCCCAAAATCATCCCTCTCACTAACGCCGTTTAAAGAGGTACTGTTAGGACAACCATGTGCCCCTCACGTGAGGGGCATTTTGGTCATTTTACACATCTTTTTCTCTCACCTCCTTCCTCATCAAGAACTTCATCCATAGCCGTCCTCAACCACCATCACACCACCGCATTCAAACATAAAAATAATAATAAAATCAAATACTTAAAATTAAAACTCAAAATCAATTCCTTAAAATTAGATAAATCTTTGATTTTAAATACATTAACAAAATCAATTCCTTAAATACATTTCCTTAAACTCAAAATCAATTCCTTAAATACATTTTAAATACATCCACCGCCAACACCTACATCCTCACCTTCCTCTCCATTGATGCAAATCCATATTTATCAAGATTCAAATCACCACCACCACCACCACCGCCATACCCCACCGTATCATCATAGCAACTCAAAACCACCACCAAATACATAACTGTTCGAGAGATCACGAGATGGTTCGTGAAGACGCAGAAATCTCAAGCGAGGGAGTCAAATCAATTTCGGTTGCTGCTCCAAGAACCATCGAAGTCGTGAAACATACATTCAATCTGGATTTCATTTTTTGCTCGAAGAACCAAGAACCATCGAATCGCCTTTCTTATCTCTCTCTCTCTCTCTCTCTCTCTCCTCATGTGTGTGTTCTGTTTCTTTGATCCAGATCTGTATTTTGGTTCCTGACTTGTGTTCAATGATGTTTTTTAGGGCTTTCACTGTTCATGACGTTATCAGGTTTGGATTTGGGATTTGAAACAAGTTGGGATTTGAGATCTGTTAAATGTTATTGATGTTCTTCGAAGTGGATTTGGATATGGGATTTGTTAAATGTTCTTGGGATTGGATTTAGATTTAGGGTTTTTGATTTAGAGTTTGATTTATGTTGGGTTGTTATTAAATTTGTATCATTTTGCTGTCAAATGGGTTTGGTTTGTATGAATGTTCTTTTTATTTGGATATGGGTTGGGTTTTGTTTTGGGAGGCGACGGTGGTGGTGGTGGTGGTGGTTTGGGAGGCGGTGGTAGTGGCAGGTAGTGATAGTGGCAGGTGGTGTGTATAAATGCTCTTAGAGATGAAGGTGAGGATGAAGAAGAAACATCTAAAAAGACCAAAATACCCCTCACGTGAGGGGCACATGGCTGCCCTAACGGCACCTCTTCAAATGACGTTAGTGAGAGGGACCAATTTGGGCTAAAAAACTCGATTTTTGGACCACCAATGTACTTTCAGATCTCGAGGATTGAAAAGTAAAAAACAGGCATTCACGAGGGACCATTTATATAATTCACTCTATTTCATAGAATTCATAATGGTTTTATTTTGTAAAGTTTTTCTGTTGGTGCAAGTCTCTGTAAAGTGATTTATATCTTTTATACTTTACATCTTTTTGAGTTTTTAATGATTTAACAAACACTCAGGGGTTGTTTGTTTTTTCTTTAAAATCTCTTAATGGCTCTTAACTCTGAATCATTCAGACCTTTTTACACATCACCTCTTATTAATCATAACTAAATTAAGACTTCAGACTTTAGACCTCTTAAAAAACAAACGACACCTCATTGTGTATTTATTTCTAACGAGTTTAGTTTATAGAATGCGATTTTATTATTTGTATAGATTCAATCACTCAAATGACAAATGTATAGAAAAATTCAATTGTGTAGTCTTGATAAACATGCAAAAGTAAAAAAAAAAATGCTTGTAACACATGCCCTTAATGAAAAAAAATATAAGAAAATATAAAAAGAATGTGTTGCTATCGAAATTGAAGACAAGGTTTCTACAAGTTCTTAACTTCGTCGTTATAAGGGTTGTTTGGTTGGTTTTCCAATAAGTGTTTTATGAATAAAGTTTTATGTGTCGATTAATTTGTCTGTATAGATTGAAAATGTTTTTGTTTGGGAGGGTTTTTCATAGGTGGAAGAAGCGTGTTTTTAATTGGGAGGGACATGTTTGGAAAAACTTAGTTTTCTGCATAAAGCTCCCTCCTAGAAACTTACAGAATAAGTCATTTTCTATATCATTAAGTCACTATCAAACAATCATATGTAACTGACTGAATAAATTGCGAGTCTCATTATACTCATTAAGTTACTAACAAAAAGACTTTTACTTTAAATAGAATCTAGGTTTTTCAAAGTTTGAAACTCTATTAAATATTTGAATATAATATTTTTGTTAAAAATTGAATTTTTTTGAATAGCACCCAAAAACCGAAGGTCATTTAGGGTGCGTTTAGTACGCAGAACAAGGTGGAACAGGATAGAACAGAACAGACTTGTCCCATGTTTGGCGTGTCCTAATGTGGAACACGCTGGAACACACTAGAACAAGAGTGGGACACGTGAGTTCACCCTCAACCCCCTAGAACTAGATGGAACAAGGTCATTTTTACCACTTTACCCCTGAAAATTAAAACCTATATACTACACGCCTCCATCATGAAATCATCTTAGCGACTCCAGGTAACTATTCTTCCTCCCTCTCGCTTCTCAATCTCGATCGGCCCAGGTAATTATTCTTCCTCCCTCTCGATTTCTCAATATCGGTTTCTCAATCTCGATTTCTCAGTCTCGATTTCAATCTCCCTCTCGTTCTGCTTCTCCAACTCCCTCTCGTTCTGCAACTCCCTCTCGTTCTGCTTCTCAATCTCGATTTCTGCCCTTTTTGTGAATTGATTTCTGCAACTCCCTCTCGTTCTACTTCTCAATCTCGTTCTGCAACTCCCTTTCGGTGGTCTTACGGTGGAGGAGACGGTGGATTTGATGATGGTGTATGGTTCTAATTGTAACATCCCATTTTCACTATTTCAATAATGACAATATTATGATCATTTAGGAATCTTAAATCTTTTAGATAAATATTAAGCATGATGATATATAACAGTGTTGATATTTGATAGATAATTTAAGATATTTATCTGGTATGAAGGTATTTGCATCAGATACAAAAGTTAAAATTTTAATATTAAATATTGATATTATTGAGTAGAGGATAATTCGAAGATTCAGAAAATATCTTTGTTAGAAAGAGAGAAGTATATATATATATATTTGATTAATAATTATGGAGATGAAAGCATAATTTAATATAATTTAGATTATTTATTAAATAATCAAATTTAATATTTCAAGAAGTTTATATATACTAGAAGTGTACTTGCGCAATGTCGCTAAATACATCACGATTTTATGTTTCATTTTATTTTTTATTTTTTTGTCGATTTACATTACGATTTTGGTTGGTTGTGAGAGAGCGATAATGATTTTTTATATAAATTTGTTTAATTTAGATTTAATAATATAATGTAATTTATTTTGGTTTAATAATATATTTTTTTATAAAATATTATGTTAGATTTTTTTAATTATATTTTATATTTTTATATTTAAAATTTGATTTTTATTCTATATTTAATTATGCTGAGAATTATTTTAGGGGAGTTAAAGTGGGAAATGATTTTAAGAGAGTTAAAATGATTAGAGATAATGATTGAAAATTAATAAATAACATTAGATGTAGTACATACAGCTTTAATGGTTATTTTTTAAATAATTAGCATTAAATAGCGGTATATTAAGCTTTAAAACTTGTTTTTAAGAGTTTTTTATGCCATCTTTATAATATAGTATATATATATATATATATATATATATATATATATATATTAATGTACATATATATATATATGTGTAATAATAATAATAATATTTTATTCTTAATTCTATTTAAAAGGTTTTGTGATTTTACTCAAAATAGCTAGTCGTATGTATTTTTATGAAATGCGACTAATATGTTTTTATGACCTGCGATTTATGACGATCACAATGAAACTTTCAGATTTAAAAAAAGACAAAGTTTTATTTATAGGACTGATTTAATATTAAATATATCGTTTTTATTAATTTTAGAATCCAAATGGATTTATAAGTTATATAATATTATAATGCATATATTTTTGGACTCGTTGATTTACATAGATCGTAATAACGTTTTCAGATTTGGAAAAAGATAATGTTTTTATTTTAGAGTCATTGAGCAAAACTATAAAAATGTGTCATTTATGGATTATAGAAATATCGAATGAATACCAAATTTTATATTTGTATACGTTGAAAATTCTATATACCATAAATGTCAAAAAGGTCAAAATATGATTACGGAAATATATAAAACTCAGAAAAAGGTATAGCAGTAGCATGTCTATGGGTAAGTACTATCGCATAGGTCCCAAATATATGTTCAAATTGAGATTTGAGGTTACGTATATAAAGTTATACTCGATAAAGATAATAATGTATATAATAATAAAATATTTATTTATTATTATTATTATTAATATTAATGTATAAGATAACTTACATTTTGAAACGTGATATTTCATGCATACTTGGTCAAGAAGAAAAAGAAGGGGCGGTGTCCTTGTTGGCCACGTCCAGAGATGATTCACTTCCTTTACCCGTCATTTTCTTCCTATAAAAAGCAAATGTTTCGATTTTATTTTATACACAAACATAACATGGATAATCAGAAAGTTAGATTCAATTTAAGATGCTAAATCAAGCATTGCGGTTAAGCAAATAATGTGAGTACGTTATGAGATTTACTGGGATGCATATATGTTATATAAATGTTTTTATGCATGATTAATATTTGATATAATGTTTTGACATGCTAGGCTTAATGCATGAGATAAGGTTATGCTTATAATGCATTTTATGCAAAAAAAACATGTATTTTAGATATGGCATATGAAATGTTTTGTGCATGTGAAAGTATGACCATGTTAAATACCCGACGGGGTATAAGAAATAAGAACGTCTTGCAAAAAGGACGTCAGGGGGAAGATCCTTCGTGGAACCCCAGGGATCTAGGATCCTGTTGAGAATGTTTGACATACTTACACATATGAGATCTCGCACTAAAAGAAGAAGATGTTTTCAAATGGTTTATGCATCAACGTTATTATGCATAATTATGAGAAGTGTATGGAATTATCGTTCATGCACTAAAATGATATATTTTATGAAGATGATTTCTTCATGAAACCATAATTGCTCACTAAGCATAAAGCTTACGTATTTCATATATGTATCTCAGGTAAGATTAGGATAAGACATTAAGGGATCGCATGAAGAATTATAGTTCGTAAAATAGCCATTATAAATGTTAGGCTATTGAACTATTGCTAGAACGCTTCCGCAGACGAAAAGGTTATGATGTTATGGAAAAAAAAACGGGGCGTCACAAGTTGGTATCATAGCATTAGTTTAAGTGGACTAGGGTTGCCTTAGATTAGATATATAAACTTAAACTTTGAGGATGACACTGAGTTTTAGAATACTACATTTCCTTAAAATAATTAACATATATAAACTCAATCATATTATTCCGCTAATTGCTTATCCTGGTCGATATAACCATATGGGATGGTGTCTAGAAAGGTTGAAACGGCAGAGTTGTGGACTTCCGAAATGTTGCAGATTATATTTGCACCGAAAGGATCCTGGCTCCCCGTGATACCGGCCTGGCTATTTCATATTGGTAGTCAGATGGATTAGTAAGAAGTGATAACTTGAATAAAATAACAAGATCTATGGTATAAGAAAAAAAGATTATCAGCTCGTGCAAGATTAAAACCTTAAGATTTGATATTTTATGCTCTGATAAAATATTTTAGCAATAGTTCATTTACTATGTTGGAGAACGATGATCAAATATCAGATACTCAATTAATGTGTGAGATGTCAATTAATAACCATGTTGATCATGTTTAACCGAAGGATTATTCTTAAACGTACTCAGTATATGTTTAGATCAACGCGACTGTATTTCAAAATAACATACTATGTTAGGAGTAAATATTATTTAGTCCAAAATTATTATTACGCATACATAATTATGGTTCAGAAAGAGGATTATGGAACACCTATATGTTGTCATTTTTTTAACAAGAATGTCTAGAAAGAAATTGTAAAACGACGTACAGGAATGAGGGTGTCATGAATGTAAACATACTACTAAGTATTTTGGTATGCCAAAGTTATGGTAAAGGTTGAGGTAGAAGTCGAGCTATTGGAGTAGTAAATGTTTGGGTAAAAATTCCAATAGTCTATTGTCGTACGACCAGAGACAACTGACGCCCTTCCTTTAAGGCGACCTCGACTAAGCAACCCAAAGACCCGCTTGGCAAGTTCTGTCGTACGACCTGGTTTCAGTTACTAATTTGCAACATACGTTATATTATGTTTAATGCAGGATTTAAAGGATATTTATTACCAAAGATTATAACGGAATTCATCATCAATAGCAACAGACATAACAGACGCTATCATCAATGTCAAAACAGCTACTTTATTAAAGATATGCATTCAAAGACTTGGAAAACGGAAAGATGGAGTATAAATATGAGGTTGAAACTGCACATTTGGACATCTGATTCTCAGACCTTAGAAGCTCACAAATTATACTCTCAAGCTTGCTCAATCTCTCTTGAAGTTCATAAAGCATTCTACTGTTTGTCGTACAACGCACGACTGAAGTCTGAATACATCCGACGCACGACCAAGTTTACTTTGTTGTATTATTTTACATTACATTTCATTTGTAACACTTGTTAAACAAGGACGACGTCCCTGATTGACGTCCATAGTGCACGACGACTTACACTCGTCCGCGGTTTTTACCCATTTTAGGGGTTTTCTGCGTCACCAATTCTCTCGTCTTATTTACTTTATTTCTATTATAGTCGTACGATTATTGTCGTTACTTTCTTTGGTTGGATCAAGCTCCACATTTACCTTAAATTTCCCTTGTGAGATTTTTGGCATAAAGAGTTTGGCGCCCACCGTGGGGCTCCATCCAAAGAAAATCTTCGATAATCTTACGACGTACTAACGTTTTCCTTCGAGTTCTCTTTTTTCAGTTATTCATGATAATGGCATTCCAAGGAACTCAAGATCATGTTGTGGCCCAGATGAACATGGAGTTGACTGCTGCTCGTGCTCGTATTGACGCCCTAACAGCCCAGGCTCGACAAGCAGCTGAAACCATCGAGCATCTAAGAAATCAGAATGGAAATAATGTGACGGGGACTATGAATGCTTTTGTCGGTGCTTGGAACGTACCCCCTCTATTGCCTAATTATCCTCATCCACCACCAATTAATCCCGCAAACTTAGTAATCCCAACCATGCCTATAGCCTCCATGCCATTCAATGGATATGTCTCTGATTCCTCACATCAGATTAGTTTCAGCGGATCGGGCTATGTTCCATTGGGTGTCCCAAGTAATGTCCCGATAGATCCCGTTGCACAGTGATTGAAGCTCCTAGAAGAACAGAATGAACGTGTCTTGTCGAGGTTAGCCAAATTGTCGGGGGCAGCAGTTCCAGTTGATGTCGAGCCACGTACAGGATTTCAGGCGTCGCCGTTCGTTGATGAGATCGCTTTGGTGGACGTCCCAAAGAAGTACAACATCCCGACCTTCACTCCAAAATATTCAGCTTATAACGTTATCCTTGGGCGATCATGGATCCACGACATGAAAGCCGTACCCTCGACGTACCACCAAACCTTGAAATTCCCTACGCAATGGGGAGTACAGGAGATCAAAGGCGAAAGAAAAGTCGCTAGAGAATGTTACAAAGTCTCTTTGAAGCCCCCGAAGAAGACAATATAGCAATTACAGGACATTCTTTGAAGCTGTCGTCCTAAACCAGGATAAGCCTGATCGGATGGTCTACATAGGTTCGACACTTGATTCATCCTTCAAAGATAGACTAATTTCTTTTTTGCAGGATCATTATGATTGCTTCGCATGGACGTACGAAGATATGGTGGGTATCGATCCGAGTTTTATTTCTCATCAACTCGACGTCGATCCATCATTTAAACCCGTTCAACAGAAAAGATGAAAATTTGCTCCTGAAAGAAATAAAGTTATCAACGACGAAGTTGATAATTTGCTTAAAACAGGAAAAATACGAGAAGTTAAATATCCAGATTGGCTCGCCAATGTTGTTGTTGTCCAAAAGAAGAATGTCAGGATCGAATTCTCAACAAGAATTAATTCTCAGAAACAATATCAAAGAAGTTTGCGGAATAACACTTTGATATTCAATGAAACAGTAATCATAATCAGTAAATATGAAGAACAAACTGTAAACTTGTATTGAATGATTGAAATCACAAGATTACACACTCAACCTCAATCTTGAAGAACAGACTCTTTCAAGACGAATTCTACTTCTCTAGAATTAGGATCTATGCCTTGAGGTTGATTTCTCTCTAGAACAAAATTTAGAATTAATCTCATTTCTAAACTATTCTATACATTCTATACATATACTGAATAAAAGATAATTACAATAAATAAAAATATCTTCAGTATATCTTCCATGAATATCTCTAAGCTTCCCATAATCTTAAGTTTATCCAGCTGTCATCCTTTCCATACGGATCTCATAAGCAGTACTAATCATGAGCAGCATTAACTACTAAGCAGCACTAACCACTAGCAGTACTAACTAGCTAAGCAGTACTAACTTTGACTAGCAGTATTAACTACTAGCAGTAGTAATACTCAAAAGTATTAACCTTGAAGTCTTCTAGCAGTAGTAACTCTGAACTAGCAGCATTAACCATACTTGGTAAATTCTCCAGTTCCCAACAATCTCCCCCTAACTTGACTTTTAGGAAAAGAAGTCAAGTTCTTCAGATGCTCTTCAAGATGCTTTCAACACCTCAGGTTTAATTTCCCAAATTTGGATCTAGGCCCAAACTTTGATTTACAGTTCTTCTCACCACAATCTTGGCCATCTCTGAATCCTTTGTACATACCAGTGTAGCTTTAAGCATCCCTTCTAACTTCTCCTTGCTATGCTCATAGATTTTGTCCACCAGGTAGTATTCATGATAACAGTTGTCAATAGTAATCATGTATACTCCACAGTTTTCAAAGAGTATCCATTTATCAATCCTCTTGAATATGAACTCATGCTTATGATCTTTAATCCTATAATTCACTCTTTCTGGATCAAACATCATGCACAAGTATTCCAATGTCACTTTGAGAAGATTCTCTTCAGTACCTTTCAACACAGGTTCATAAAGTTTCATCCCCACTTTGTATAATTCTTCTATATCAGCTCTTGAACAACTTCTGATAACTCTCCCCCATGTTGAATAAGCTTCAAATGAACCATCAGCTCTCTTGATTCTGAAGAAATTCTTTCCACTGTCTCTTAGAATATCCCAGAAGATGATCTCTGGAGCTTGCATAGAGATTGGAACAGCCTTCAAAGGTTCCACTATTGTCATGTACAGATCCACACTCTCATCAGTTGGCTTACTTGACTGTTCTGGAAGTTGTACTGATTCTGCTATATGTACCTCTGAATGCTCTGTTGTAGTACCAGCTGTTTCTTCCACTCTGGGCCTTTTAGACTTCTTTTTGGAAGCAATTGTCTTCACCCTTTTTCCAGCTTTGGCTTCTACACCAACACTCTCAGGTTCTTCCTTCTTCTCTTCTGCTTTATCTTTTGAGGGTGTGGTCTCCTCAGGGAATGGTTTTTGAATATTCAGGTCATGCCTTTCCTTCATTCTTCTCTCAGCCTCCTCCCTTTGTGCTGAATCCCCTTGGAGCTTGGCCATTTCCTTTTGATACAACTCTTCAACCTGAGTGTATGCCATGTTGGTAAACATCTCTCCCTTAACACCAATTGCACCTTTCAGAAAATTTATCATTTTTCTTCTTTCCTGATTGGCCAAAAATGTTTTGGAGGGTTGTCTTTTCTGTTTTGGCATCCTTTTGACTTGAAGTTTCTTGGCTTGAGCTGCTTCTTTGATGCTTTTCTGATATTCTGCATTCAACTTTCTAGCCATGATCTTTGCAAGTTCTCTATCCTTTTCTGTTTGCAACTGTTCCTCCTTTTCCATTTGGTCTTGAAGCTGCTTTGCTATTGCCTCATCCATTGCAATTTGGGACTTCTTCTTTGCAGGCATTTCAGCTTCAACCATCTTCTCCTTTCCTTTTCCCTTTGACTCTTTTGCCTTTTCTTTCTCCTTCTATTGACTTCCTCCTTCATTGATGACTACTCCCTTGGCCTTTTGAGTAGCCTTAGGAGTATCATTCTTTGCTTTGACCAATGTTTCAGCAATTTCCATTTCTTCAATAGAAAGCCCTGTTACTGCTGCTTCTGTTACTGCTGCTTCAGCAGTATTAACAGTTTCTGCTGCTTTAGCAGCATTAACAGTTTCTACTTCTTCAGCAAATTCTGTTTCTTTTTCTTCCTCTTCCTCCCCCTCAACCTCAAATGCCCTCTCAGCTGTACTTTCTTTCTCTGTTTCTGCCTCTTTCTCTCCCTTGTTGGAAGCATCTTTATTATTTGACCTCTTCTTTAAGACAAACTGCTTTCTCCTCTTCTTTTGCACTAACCTTGTCACCATTTTCTTTAATTTGGCAATATGTACTTGTTGGGACAAGATTACCAATTTCATTTCTTCTATCTCTTTGCCTTGTTTGATGACATCCAGGTTGATGTTACCCATTGTCTCCATCAATTCATCATAGTCATATATGTCCTCACCTTCTCCAGGAGTGTTACCCCCTATTGAAGGATCATGGGATCTTTTATTAGTGGATGTCTTCTGCCTAGCATAAGCACTATCCACCCCCATGGTTTCTTGGCACCTGGGACCTTTGAATGATTGCTCATTCAAAGTTGCCATGGGGGAGGTCTTATTGATGTTACCACTGTCCTCCTCTGTGCTAGCAGGAGTAGTGGCAGCCTCAGCACCCATATGCTCTTCCTCCTCCTCAGAGAGCACCTCCTTGGGGTTGGGAGACACCCCTTTGGTTTCCCTATTGATATTCCCTAAAGGAGAATTCTCCCTTAGAGGGCTTAAAGGCTTGGGGGTTGATGGTACAAGAAGGGAAGGAGCCTTCTTTACCTGTTTCCTCTTGTATGTTTGGGTGATTGGTGAGGTTGGTTTTTCAAGAAGGGACTGGGGAATAGATTTAGAGTGGGAAGGTTGGGATTGGCTAGCAGTGGGATGGTCTAATGGGGGCCTTGACCCTGCTGCCATACCTTCATCAGTGTGGGACACCACCATCATTGTAGGGAACAATGGGGTATCAACTCCTTCCGAGTCCCCAGCAGATCTTCTCATATTTGAGAAAACCTTGCCTTTGGGGGGTTTTGGTACATATACCCCATCAGGATGAGGTATGTCCGTCAATTCATGAGTAATAACTTCTTGGACAAACCTGAGGTACATAAAGAAGCTCTTTTTGTTTCCCATGTTTGAGACAAGATCACTGAAAATCATTTTAGAGAAGTTGTACTTTCTGGCAGTGGCCAAGCACACCAAAGCATAAGCAATGGTGCTGCTGAACTCACTCCATCCAGTAGTCTTTTTGGAGATACAGTGCATAAGGGTATGGACAAAGAAACGCCATTGGGGTGAAAATTTGGCTTTTGAGAACTTGAACACACCCAATGGGCCTCCATACCCCATTCTTGTAAGAGAAGAGAACAGTTCATCATGTGGGATAGAAGTTATACCAGAGGCATCGTCTAGACGTAGACTGATGCGAATAACTTCTTCAGTAACTGTCAAGGGTTTGTCACACACCCTTGTCTTGATCATTTGCACACCATTCTCAGTAATAATGGTGGCATTTGCCCAGAATTGCCTTTGATGCTCGATATAAATTGAAGGCGATACAGTAAGAGCATGGGCAATATGGCTTGACTTGAGAAATCCACAATCTGGTGGAACCCAGCGGCCTGTTTGGGCTTCTGTAGCATCGCGATTTCATTGTGTTCATCTATGAATGCCATTGATGCCATTGATCTTTGAGAAAATCTTGCCTGAAAACTTTGAACTTGAGAGAGAAAGGGTTTAGAGCGCAAGTGAACAGTATGCAAAGAGTCGTTATGAACTTTTAGGCGGGTAAAGGGTATTTATAGTATTCGGGACATAAGCAGTATTAACCTAGAGCAGTATTAACGGACAAGCAGTATTAACTGCGAGCAGTATTAACCACTAGCAGTATTAACTAACTAGCAGTATTAACTGCGAGCAGTATTAACGGACAAGCAGTATTAACTGCGAGCAGTATTAACCACTAGCAGTATTAACTAACTAGCAGTATTAACTGCAAGCAGTATTAACCACTAGCAGTATTAACTAACTAGCAGTATTAACTAACTAGCAGTATTAACTGCGAGCAGTATTAACTAACTAGCAGTATTAACTGCGAGCAGTATTAACTGCGAGCAGTATTAACCACTAGCAGTATTAACTAACTAGCAGTATTAACTGCGAGCAGTATTGACCACACTTACTTTTTTAAGCTTGTGCTGAATTGAGTACTGCTATGTATGCCCTGAAAAGGAAGATTAGTAACACCAAGAATACATAGTATACAGGTATTTAACCACTTTTTGAGAAGATGCTTATTCAGAGTTGATCATTCCCACACTTGTTACCAAGAAAGTGAATCTACCCACATCAAAAGCTTTGGTGAATAGATCAGCAAACTGGTTGTCAGTATGAACTTTTACAACTTGAATAAGTTTCTTTTCATTACAGTCTCGTATGAAGTGATACCTGATCTCAATGTGCTTTGTCTTAGAGTGCTTGACAGGATTATTCACAATGCTAATAGCACTGCTATTGTCAATAAAAATTGGAGTGTGTAGAAAGGTTACCCCATAGTCCAGCATTTGATTCTGAATCCATAAGACTTGAGAACAGCAACTTGCAGCTGCTATGTACTCTGCCTCTGTTGTAGATGTGGACACTATGGTTTGTTTCTTGCACTGCCATGAAACTAATCTTGCACCCAAAAACTGACATCCTCCAGAAGTAGATTTTCTGTCCAAGTTTGCCCCACCTAGATCACTGTCTGAGTATGCTAGTAGGTCAAAGGGTGAGTCATGAGGATACCAAAGTCCCAATCTGGGTTGCCCTTTGAGATATCTGAATATCCTCTTAAGAGCTTGAAAGTGAGATTGCTTTGGCCTAACTTGGAATCTTGCACATACACAGACTGGAAACATTATATCTGGCCTAGATGCTGTGAGATACATGAGAGAGCCAATCATGGATCTATAATGATGCACATCCATATCCTCCCCCTCAAGATCTGCTGTTATCTGCTTGTGTGTCTCCATAGGTGTGCTGGCAGGTTTTGAATCTTTGCCACTTATTTTACCCCCAGTAAGATTATCTCCAAATGCAACATGTCCTCCATTGATATGCTTGAAATCCTGAAGGCATGACATGTTGCCTGTCATGTGCCTAGAGCAACCACTATCAACATGCCATATGCTCTTTCCCTTGAGCTGTTGGTTGCCCTGCACATAAGATAAATCAGTTAGTATGAATTAGGAACCCAAGCCAAGGTGGTCTTGGGTACCCCTTTCTCATCAAAGTACTTGCATTCTTTCTTGACAAGATTTTTAAAATCAGAACACTTAGTATTTGAATACTTTGTCAAGATTATTGGCTTAGCAGCACTAATACTAGAAGCAACACTATCTTTAGAAGTACTAACAGAGTTAGCAGTACTAACAGGTTTGGCAGTATTAACCTTGTTGGCAGCACTAACAGAGTTAGCAGTATTAACATTTACAGAAGTACTAACAATGTCAGCAATACTAACATTGCTAGCAGCAGTATTGCTTCTAGCAGTACTATCACTGTTAGCATCACTATTTGTAGTAGCAACACTAACAGTTTTAGTACATTTTGGAATCCACATCTTGACATTATCTTCCACATTCTGTTTCTTCATGTGGCTTTTAAATTTAACAACTTTCTTAGCCACATGGTTCTTTTCTTTCTTCCTATAACCAAAGGATTTTTGAGTAGGTCTTTGAAAATTCATCCTTTGGTTCATAGGATTAAAGTAACAGTATTTGGCAATGTGGTTCAGCTTTCCACAGATAAAACAGGGTTTTGGTCTATTAATTTTTTTCAGATTAACCCCTTGTTTTTGTGCCCATTGATTGTTCCAGTTTCTCTGATTTCCCCTTGGTTTATCATGTTTTTGGGGCTCAGATTTATTGCATGCACACTGCTTGCAAGGGATAGGGTTCACAACAGTGGTCTGTTTATAGTGAACCTTCTTGTTCTTTCCCTCAGTCTTTTATATCTCTTTGGACTTGATCCAGTGCTTTCCACATCCCTCATTGGTGATTATGTGGTTTTCTATAGGAATCTCACCACTCACAGTATTGTCCTTATCCTTGACAACTTCTTTCTCAGTTTTATCCTTAACAACTACTTCATCTAAGGGATCTATCTCAGTGGCTCCCTTAGGTAGATCCTTCCTATCCTTTGTTTCTAACAAATCTGAACTAGGAGGGATGTAGTTGTTGTTATAGGGTGGTGGTGTGGTATTGTACCCTATTCCTCTTCTCAGTTTATCATGAATCTGAGTTTGTAACAAAGAATCCATTGCTTTGGAAGCATTAGAAAACTTTTCTACATCAAGTTTGACTTTAGCTAGCTCTCCTCTTAGCTTTTCACTCTCTTCTTTAGATCTGGTCAGGTGAAGCTCTAAGTCATTCTTCTCCCACTTCCAGTAATTTGTGTCATAAGAGTGTTGAAGCTCATTAGCTTGAAAACCCTTAATCTGCTCTTCAAATCTCTCAACAATCCTCACATAATCTTTTATGTCTTTTTCCAATCTCTTAAGGTCATCACTCATGTTCTGGTTGTGATCCCTATACCTTTTAGCAGTGTTAATGCAATTTTAAGAACAAAGATTGGAAGTTACCTCTGTTGGGAGATCAGACACCTCTGCCATTAGAGTTTGATTCTGGATGGCCTCTTCAGCTTGATCACTCCAATCAAACCCCATACCTTGTTGAGAGACAAGGGCTTGTGCAGAGTTTCTGTTATTATTGAAGCTTCCAGATTGAGCTTGTTGGTGGTTGTTATTCTGAGACATTCCACTTCTGCATTCTCTAGCAAAGTGTCCCTTTTGATGACATTTGTAGCATTCCACCTTAGACTTGTCAAATCCTGCTCCATCTTCTCTTCTTTGGGAGAAGTTGTTCCTCCCAGTTCTTTTGATGAAATTTTTAACTCTCATGGAGAGCATGGCCATCTGCCATTTAATGTCCATCTCTTCAAGATCATCTGGATGGAGTTGTTCCAAGTCATCATTAATGAGAGAAGAGTTTCCATGACTTGCCAGAAAGGCCTCAAACACAGTTTCAGTGCCTTTCTCTTGGTTTGTTCCATTGGCAGCACTAACTGATTCAGGGTTGGAAGTAGAATCAGTTGATGCTGAAAGGAGTGCGGCATTGTGAACATACCCAGAAGGCCTCTTTTTAGCCTCTACCTCAGATTCAAAAACTCTTAGATCATTATAGAGATCATCAAGTTCCTTTTCTTCCAGTTGATCATTCTGTCTGAAAGACACAGTATACATGGTCCATTCATCACTCAAGGACCTTAGAAACTTTCTGTTCAGATCATCTTGATCAATTTGTACTCCCACTGTAGCTAGTTCACCAATAAGTTTGTTGAACCTGTCAAAAGTTTGAGTCATGGACTCATTCTTGGTTGACATAAAGTTCTCATATTGTTGCTTCAGAATGGCTTTCTGATTTCTCTTGGTACTTTTGGTACCAGAGAATATCTTCTCCAGAGCATTCCAGAGCATCTCTGCATCAGTGCAGTTACAGAACTGATGTTGATATTCATTGGGAATAGCCAAGAGCAAGGTGCTCAAGGCTTTAATCTCTGTCTGTCTGATCTTTCTTTCTGCATCAATTTTTGGTGGAATTCTCTTTCCATCTGCACCAATCTTTCCTGCTTCAGAAGGACCATTCTCTATGATGTCCCACATAGAATAGTCAGTGAGGAGTATGTACTGCTTGATTCTGATCTTCCACATATCGAATTCATTGGGTCTAAGCATTGGAACCTTTGAGACCAAAGTACTGCTTGATTCTGCAAGATTTTCCATGATGAATAGATGTTTCTGAGAGATCAGGCTCTGATACCACTTGTCAGGATTGAATTCTCAACAAGAATTAATTCTCAGAAACAATATCAAAGAAGTTTGCGGAATAACACTTTGATATTCAATGAAACAGTAATCACAATCAGTAAATATGAAGAACAAACTGTAAACTTGTATTGAATGATTGAAATCACAAGATTACACACTCAACCTCAATCTTGAAGAACAGACTCTTTCAAGACGAATTCTACTTCTCTAGAATTAGGATCTATGCCTTGAGGTTGATTTCTCTCTAGAACAAAACTTAGAATTAATCTCATTTCTAAACTATTCTATACATTCTATACATATACTGAATAACAGATAATTACAATAAATAAAAATATCTTCAGTATATCTTCCATGAATATCTCTAAGCTTCCCATAATCTTAAGTTTATCCAGCTGTCATCCTTTCCATACGGATCTCATAAGCAGTACTAATCATGAGCAGCATTAACTACTAAGCAACACTAACCACTAGCAGTATTAACTAGCTAAGCAGTACTAACTTTGACTAGCAGTATTAACTACTAGCAGTAGTAATACTCAGCAGTATTAACCTTGAAGTCTTCTAGCAGTAGTAACTCTGAACTAGCAGCATTAACCATACTTGGTAAATTCTTCAGTTCCCAACAAAGAATGACAAATGGAGAATATGCATTGATTTCACAGACGTTAACAAGGCCTGTCCAAAAGATCCATTTTCGTTACCACACATTGATTCTATGGTTGACGCTACAGCTGGATACGAATTACTCACTTTCATGGACGCATATTCTGGATATAACCAGATATTGATGCATTCCAACGATCAGGAAAAAACGGCTTTCATGACAGATAAATGTATTTATTGTTACAAGGTAATGCCTTTTGGTCTTAAGAATGCAGGTTCGACGTATCAACGGCTAGTAAATATGATGTTTAAAGAATATTTGGGCGACACTATGGAGGTATACATCGACGACATGCTCGTTAAATCGAAACATATGGACGGTCATATAGGACATTTGAAGCAGTCGTCCGACATTTTGCGTAAATACAAAATGAAGTTGAATTCGACAAAATGTTCTTTTGGAGTTCGAGCTGGCAAATTTCTCGGTTATATGGTCACACGACGAGGAATTGAAGCTAACCCAGATCAAATCAAAGCAACTGTCGAGCTAAAATCGCCCAGAAATTTTAAAGAAGTCCAACGTCTCACAGGACGTATAGCAGCACTGAATAGGTTCATCTCTCGATCGTCCGACAGACAAGCACGAAGAGGCGTTGCAGCAACTCAAACAATACATGATGTCGCCTCCTTTCCTCTCTAAACCTGAGAAAGGTGAAACTCTTCAACTCTACCTATCCGTCAGTATTAATTCGGTAAGTACAGTTCTTATACGAGAAATCGACGGACGACAATTGCCAATTTATTATGTAAGTAAAACTCTATTAGACGTTGAAACCAGGTATGCATCTATAGAAAAACTTTTACTTTCATTAGTCATGGCTGCTAAAAAGCTACGACATTATTTTGAATCACATCCTATAATTGTGGTAACTAACTTTCCATTAAAGTCGATGTTAAGGAAACCTGAACTAACAGGACGACTAGCTAAATGGAGCATTTACCTCAGCAATTTTGATCTGGATTTTAAGCCCAAAACGGCGATCAAGTCACAGGTCTTGGCAGATTTCGTCTCTGATTTCAGTCCAGAAATGGAAAACACAACGGCATCCGACCAGTTAATTGTGGCGACTTTGCACGACACTACTTGGACGCTCGACGTTGATAGTTCGGCGAATATACATAGTACTGACCTTGGTGTCGTCCTACAGTCCCCACAAGGGGGCAAAATAGTATACTCTATACGATGCGATTTCAAAGCAACAAATAATAAGGCAGAATATGAAGCACTGATTGCAGGAATCAAAATAGCTCATGACTTGGGGGCAACACATTTGCACGTCCGGAGCGACTCGTCCCTAGTTGTTAACCAAGTTAATGGAGAATTTGCGGCAAAGGATTCTAGGATGATTGCTTACTATAAAATAGTAAAAGAAGAAGCGAAAAAGTTCAGTCGCTTTATAATTGAACAGATACCAAGAGATCAGAACACTCAAGCCGATGCACTAGCCAATTTGGGGTCAACACTTAATCGAACGACATTCGACAATATCCCGGTGATTCACCTTGCAACTCCGTCCATCAAGGAAGATGATCATATTTCAGTCGCACCAATTGAAGAAGAAAATTCTTGGTCGGACGACATTAGAAATTACTTAGAACACGATCAATTGCCCGATGACAGAATAGAAGCAAGAAAAGTTAAAGCTGCCAAAGGGAAATGGGTGGAAGAATTGCCTTCCGTTTTATGAGCTAATCGTACGACACCTCGTACGTCCACAGGACAGACGCTTTTCCTTAGTCTATGGATGTGAAGCTGTGTTACCTATTGAGGTACGACTACCGACTTCAAGACATATGTCCGTCGAGCATAACTTAGTCGACCTGAGCTATGACCTCGATGCTTTAGAGGAACTTAGAGAAATAACACACATCCGTATGGCATCGCAGAAACAAGCAGTCAAACAACATTTCAACAAAAATGTCCAAATCAAAGTTTTTCAAGAAGACGACTATGTCTTACGTCGAGTGTTCCAAAACACTCAAGAACTCAACGCAGGTAAACTTTCCACTAAGTGGGAAGGCCCTTATCAAATCTCTGATGTCATGGGTAAAGGAGCTTATAAGATCCAAACCCTTGATGGTCGAGATATCCCACGAAGTTGGAATGCAGTTCATTTAAAGAGGTATTTCTTTTAAATTCTGAATTCGTTTTCATGGATTATTTCTTAAAAATATTACTAACTTAAGCATCGGAGGGTTGTTGGTCAAACCAACGACCACCACGCTAATGTTGATCTTCGCAGGGACGCACGACTTAACTAAGATTTTCATATCAAGTAATACGCATACGATCGCATGTATATGGTTGGTCGTAATTGTTGTTAAAGGTTAATTTTTTACACTTGACTCCCAGTATATATATGCGAAAACCATTATTACGATTGCACTTGTTCGATTGTAAAACTCAGTTGATTTCATTATAGCATTTTAATGAATGATGGTTTGGTCGAATGTATAATATATAGTGACTTTGTATCTTCTTAAACTTACTTGACGTACGTTTGAAAAAGCAAAGCAGGTGACAAGCATTGATAGACAAAAGATACTTTTTTCATTTCCAAAAAGAAAAATTACAAGTATAAGAGACGACCACAGACGGCCGACCCCTAGAGAATAAATCTGAAAAGCTAAGAGGGAGGAACGTCTGACTGTTCTTGCACGACATCAGTCTCTGCTGCTGCCGCCTCTTCTCCACCGTCACTTCTCTCTAACTCATCATCTTCGTCAAGGTCCCTTTCGGTTCCTACGGTGTCAAGATAAGTTTTGAGCTCCTCAGCGGCCGACGCCATAGGATTTTTCCCAGTCAATTGACGCCTCATCAAGGCAGCACGAGCCGTGAAGCGAGAAAAGGCTTCGATTTGCCTATTCTCAGTCTCCAGGTCCTTGACGTTGCCTTCCAGCTCATCGACTCTCTTTTTGAGGGACGCGACTTCATCAACATAAGTAGCAGCAGCAGTGGTGGCTTTAATCTTCTCGACCTCCAATTTGGTCGACGACGCCTCAAGCTCAAGGATATGATCCCTAAGCTTAACCTTCTCACGATCCGAAATCTCTAGTAGACTTCGGGTATCGGAGAGCTCAGACTTAAGGTCCTCGACCTTTGCCTTCTCAGACTCAACCACCTTCAGGGAAATCATCTCCCTCTCAAGAGCCTCGTCAGCCCTTTTCTTGACCTCAGGGAAGGACGTCCTGAGACCTTCCATCTAAGCGAAGAAGCTCAGACAAGCCTGGAAAGCCTGCACGACATCAAAGAAAGGGTTAATAAAAAGAAATATAATGAAGGGAGTAAGGAATAAATAAGACGTACCATGAAGGAGAGACCAGCGGCGTGTGCCCCCGTGTCCTCAACTCGAGACTCCTTATATCGGTCATAGAAGGTCGGGAGGAGGAATTTTCCTAAATGTGGAAAAATGATGTCCCTCTCAAGGACATCATTAACCATAAAATCAGATGGGAGAGTGACTTTGAATGTCGTCTCTCCCACTTTTTCTTTATTCTTCTCCTCACCCTTGAAAGAGGAAGAAGGTGCATGAAAGGGCTTGTCAACGCCCGACATCCCCGACATTGGGTCATCCTTCGTCACCTGAGTCGAGCCTCCAAGCTCGATCCCAGCGGCGATTCCTTTCGACGGTGTCGTCCCTGCAAGGGACGACATAACAACGTCACCCGTCTTCTTAGGTAAGGACCGGGGTTTTCCTCGGACGCGTCTGAGATCTACCCCTGTAGAAGGGGCAGATCTCTTCCTGGATTTTTCCCTGCCTTGACGAGCAAGCTCCAGTTGTTTGGCTCGCTTAAGGGCAGACGACTTCACAGCTGCGTCTTCTGAATGAAGAGAGCAAGTTAAAAAAGAAATGGCGTGCGATGTAAAGGTACAAAATACTGTCAAGCGACTTACCGGTCATCTCTTCTTCTCTCTCTTCTTCTTGATGAGAACCCTCGACGGAAGTCGCTTCGACTATGAAAACGACCTCGTCCTCCTCGTCGTTCGACCGAACAGAAAACGAACGATCGGCAATACTCTTCTCCAAGATCCTTTGAATCTTGTTTAAAGAATCTCTATTTGGCTTCACTTTAGTGAAGTCAATTGCTACCAAACAAAAGAAAGACATCATTAATATATATTATAAACGCATGACGCACGACAAAAACGCACGATAAAAACACACGACAAAGAAGTTAACTTACCAGATTCATTCCATCCGGATGACAACCATTGGCTGTCTTCGTCGCTCATAGACTCCACCTGGAGGAAAACGTATTGACGTTTCCAACCACGATCATTCACCGCGGTATTATGCACCAATACATTATCTCCCTTCGATCGAGGGAATAAGCTGTACCGGTGATAATTATCCGGTCGAATGCTATAAGCAGTCAGGAGGTCGTTCACATTGAATGGAACCTCCCAATCGGCCGTAAGACGCCCGATAACCTGGACAATCCGCCAGAATTGAGGCATTAACTGTCCAGGCGTCAAGTCGAACGCATCTAAAAACGCCCTGACCAAAGGGCTAAATGGCCAAGTAAAACCTATCTTGAAGGGATACTCGTATAAAACACAGTACCCCTTCGGAACCTCATCCGGCCTTAAGTCTTCCGGAGTCATCAGATTGATTTCAGCTGGAATCCTGGCTAAATTCTTGAAATAATCTATGTTTTCTTCTTCCCTATATATACTCACAGGTTCGCTCGACATCTGCAAATCAGGGATATTTATAGTCGCACGCCAATAACTAAGGATATCCCAAGCTTTCCTAGGCTTTCTAGCTATAGATTTCCTATGCATATAACCAACACAGAAGGAGAATAAGAAGTTGTACCTTAAATAGACCTCTAAACCTCGAAGTTAGAATGGAGAGGATTCTGATTGCTTGGAAAGTAAATCTTGCCGGAGGTACAAGGTATTAAAGGAGGTAAGTGTAAAGAAGGAAAGGATTGAAGACAATCCTTATTTATATTGAAAATTGGAGACTGAGTCGCCAGGAAATCGAATCGCCAATTGACACGTGTCGTCCGTATCAGGCGAACCACTTAAGTGCATCCCTCGAATGCATGACACTTGTCTAAAATTAGATGTCTAACTGTTTATTTTGCAGGAAATGACGTCATTGTCCAGCTAGAAACAAACCAGTTCGGTTCTATTCGAACTACCCGCGTTTCTTTTATAATACGTGTCTTGATTTTAAAATTTAAATTTCAAAAAGTTGCCGTTTGAATTTTAAATTTGGGGGAAAACTGTTTGGGTAAAAATTCCAATAGTCTATTGTCGTACGACCAGAGACAACTGACGCCCTTCCTTTAAGGCGACCTCGACTAAGCAACCCAAAGACCCGCTTGGCAAGTTCTGTCGTACGACCTGGTTTCAGTTACTAATTTGCAACATACGTTATATTATGTTTAATGCAGGATTTAAAGGATATTTATGACCAAAGATTATAACGGAATTCATCATCAATAGAAACAGACATAACGGACGCTATCATCAATGTCAAAACAACTACTTTATTAAAGATATGCATTCAAAGACTTGGAAAACGGAAAGATGGAGTATAAATATGAGGTTGAAACTGCACATTTGGACATCTGATTCTCAGACCTTAGAAGCTCACAAATTATACTCTCAAGCTTGCTCAATCTCTCTTGAAGTTCATAAAGCATTCTACTGTTTGTCGTACAACGCACGACTAAAGTCTGAATACATCTGACGCACGACCAAGTTTACTTTGTTGTATTATTTTACATTACATTTCATTTGTAACACTTGTTAAACAAGGACGACGTCCCTGATTGACGTCCATAGTGCACGACGACTTACACTCGTCCGCGGTTTTTACCCATTTTAGGGGTTTTCCGCGTCACCAATTCTCTCGTCTTATTTAATTTATTTCTATTATAGTCGTACGATTATTGTCGTTACTTTCTTTGGTTGGATCAAGCTCCACATTTACCTTAAATTTCCCTTGTGAGATTTTTGGCATAAACAGTAAACAATAAGAAAATTATGTTGTTAGTTCATGAAAACTTTGTAAACTACCTGAGGATGCAATAGAGGCTTGTGTTAAGGACAAGACTTTAAGGTTGTAACCAAGGATGTTATAGGTAGAAAATATATTGATTAACCATCTAAGGTCAAGAAATATGCATAGAGATCCGAGTTAGATATCTTATATACAATAAGTTTAGGAGCTTGTGATTGTGCCGAGTACAAATATATCATTAGGTTCTACGTATGTGAAAAGTTATGACGCACAAAAAACACTCTATAGAGAGATGTACTTGCCATAAGTGTGATATGATGGGGATATTGGATCAAGTTGCTCTAAGCTTCAACATAGTTCAACTATAATATAGAGGTTGACATGAGAAAGTTTAGTTAAGAGCGAAAATGAGAAGGAGGAACCAGAGGTAAGGATTATGGAATATGCTAGTACAACAAACGAGGCTAAAGGAATCAATGACAATATTTTGGGTGTATTTCTTGTCAATAATTATTGTGCCCTAGTTTATTCAATTCAAGTACATCTAGAGGATTAATTTCCGCTACTTGAATATGTAACCAAAGCAACTGGAATGAGAATAATGTAGTGCCTGTTGACAATGGTCAGATAAAGGTTAAAGAAATTGTTAAGGATTGTTTAATCAATATGGATCATAGAGTTACCTTGTTAAATTGATGTATTTAGATAAGTTTGATATGATTTTGGGATGGAATAGTTGACAAAGAATGACATTAAGGTGATATGTAGAAAGAATATGATTAAGATATGTAACTTGAATGGAGAATCAATGCATAATGTTAGATGGATAGGTGAAATAGGAATTATATTAGTGATCAAAATAAGTAGGTGTTTGAGGAAAGATGTTAAGTAGGAATGCCAGTTATAGAATGTGTCAGTAGTAAATGAAAATCTAGAAATGTTCGTCAATTATTTTCTTATAATACCAATAGAAATTTATGTCGAGTTCAAAATCGACCTCGTGTAGGGAGCGACACTAAATGTATAGTTATATAGCACCGATAGAGATGCATAAATGAAATGGTTATCGTGAAAAAAAAAAGATTTGTTTATGCTATGAGATGTTGAATTTAAAATGTGTTTCAAAGATGCATGAACATGAAACCGATAAGGTTTTGCTAAATGCAGTGGTAGTGGTTGTTAAAATTTGTCATAAGAGCATGACAAGTGGGTTATGTCGGAATAAAAGTTTGCCGTTAGAGCATGACAAGTGGATTATGCCAGGATATAAGTTTACCGTAAGAGCATGACAAATGGGTTATGCCAGGAAATATATATTTACTGTAAGAGTATTTCAAATTGAGTCATGCTAGATCGATCGCAACCACTGTGTGTAGTATACATTGTCAAGGTTATTTTAGAAATTTGCATATGCAATTAAAAAAAAGTTATTAGCTGGACAGTAAATTATGCGATAAAAGATACGGTTTGAATAACAATGTCAAAGGAAGACGTGGTATACTACTAATGCGGTAAGAAATGGGACTTACGAAAAAAAAAGATGTTCGGAAAGAATCAGAGTACGCAGCGAAAGCACGATATTGCTAAAAAGAACCAAATCTCGAATATTGAACATGGTGTCTGGTTCTAATCTCGATAATTTCTGTAAATTTCTATAAATTTCTGTAATCGATTGAATATGGAACTGATTGAATATGGAACACTCTGGATTGAATATGGAACTGATTTATGTAGATACATGATTGTTTTGTTGTTTTTGTGTTTTTGATTGATAGCATTTTGTTGATTCATGTAGATTGAGTATTTGGTGTAAAAAAGCTAAACAGCTCACGAGGGTAAATTGGTCATTTAAATAGTTATGTCTTGTTCTGTCCAGTCCTTTCATGTCTTACCAAACGTTGGACAGTTGTGTTGTCCTGTCATGTTCTGTCTTGTTCTATTTTGTCCTGTCTACGTACCAAACAACACCTTTAAATAGCAAAAGGGGTATATATATATATATATATATATATATATATATATATATATATAACCTTTTAGTATATATCAAAATTAGAGTCACGTCACAGATGATCAATATGCAATTACTACAATGAAACTTACTAGATTGTTCTGTCGACATTTAATTATGTGACTTTATTCACTATAACTTAAGCTCGATATCGTCTCAATACTTGAAACAAGCTCATTTATAATGTATGACATGTGAATACATTTTAAGCACATAATGTCGAGTAATCATACGATGTCTAGATTTTAACATCAGGATAAATAACATGTCATCTCCATTTACATAATCATGCATATACAAAAACATTTACCTATTAATGTTATGACATGAATGCACTAATGGTCATTGTGTCTATTATCGATATATGGCTCGGAACTCTTTAGAGTATCGGGAGCGTTAAAAACAAGCCCGTATGCGGATATTCCCACCATAGTCTTACAATATGTTGACCTTGGTTTGATTTGCTAGTAGTAACTTCACCGGTTACTAATGTTTCGACATCAAGATGAGGTCTCAGAACCACTGTACATGCTCGTTTACGCATTATATTTATAACAACATATTTATGATGAAATTTTCATATCAAAATGTAATACATGATATGTCATATATTGCAAGTTCATCAAATGCACATAGGCTTACCAACTTCGCCAAACTTAACCGAAACAAACTTTCTTTACAATCTTGTCTTCCATCCATATAGGTCAGTAATCCATGCTTGGGTTTCTATCTATATGATCGGATTATGTAGCACCCGGAATTTTGTAAGTAAACTCTCTCCCTAATAATCGTGTTTATAGTATTTAGATATGCGGTCATTTTATAGATAAACGGGTCTCCGATCGGGACTACTTGAATTTTTAAAAAAGAAAATCAAAATCAAGTTTTGTATGGAACTCAAAAGCCTTTAGCGCAAGTTCCAAGTAAGTTGCAAACCTCAAACTAACATTAGACTAGCCTTAGGGGTTGTTTTGTATGGAACCTAAAAGTATTTAGGGTGAGTTCCAAATAAGTTGCAAACCTCAAACAAACATTAGACTAGCCTTAGGGGCCATTTTGTATGGAACCCAAAAGGATTTAGGGCGAGTTCCAAATGAGTTGCAAACCTTAAACCCACACTAAACTAGCCCTAGAAGCTGTTTTGTTACTAAACTAAAAGCATTTAGGGCGAGTTTCAAGTGAGTTTCTTCGCCCCTAACTAGCACCAAACTATCCCTAACCAAAATTAAGTTTAAAACCTTTTTAACGTTCGTTTTCTTCTCAAGATTCCCATCATCAAGTAGGATTGGAAGGTTAGGATCGCAAGTTCTTCATCTCCACACTTCTTGTCAAGAAATACTTGGACTTCTAGGGTTTTCAAACAAACCTAATTTGTGAGTTAATCCTATTTTAGTAAACTTTATACATGTCAAAATTGTGGATTTTGTCTCCTAAATACCTCCCAACTCAATTTCTCATTTTTTTGTAAATGCAAACTTATTTTAAAGGTTTTCGGAGATTCTAGGGTTTGTATGTTATTGGTGATTATTGCTCAAAGGAAAGTCCACATGTGTTATAAACTTATATTTATGGTTCCTTAAGATATTATTCACCTATTTATCATACTTGGTTGATTTTGGGGAAAAAAACCTAGGTCAAACTAGGGTTATGAAGATTTTGAATGTTTAGGTGAAGTAGTTATGGTTAATTATTTCAAATAAATGATATAAGTTTTACTTGTTTGATGAATTTTGGAATCAAATGGATATTTTCCCCATGATTATGATTCTTGGCAAAAATGAGAATTTTATCATTTGATACTTCACAATAGTTATTTGTTGAGTATTAAACAATAGTTTGGTATTATGTGGAAATAGCTTTGTATTGACTAGAATGTAATGGATCCATAGGCATAGAAGTCTTTTATGTTTTGATTGGGATGACAAATCCCTAGACCTGACAAAAAATGATACGACACGCTAACCCGACACGAAATAAACGGGTTTGGGTAATACATTTCAACTCGTTTAAGTGAACAGGTTGACACGACACGACATGAAAATTAAACGAGTAAGGTCATGGTCAAAAATTTCAACTCGAAAATGACCCGAATAACCCGTTTATATATATATATATAACCCGTTTATAAGTTTTCTTTTTAATGTTTTTGATTTTTAATGCTTTAGATTTGGTTAGAACTTATAAGTTTGAACTATAAAAAATTGGATTTCTAATGCTTTCATTTGAATTTTGGATTTGTATTTTTTTTGTCAATTTTCGATTTTTAATTTTTAGTTTTATAAATGTTAAACGGGTTAGGCGGGTCGGGTTAGGGTTGAGATTTTCTGGCCCGTTTATTAAACGGGTCGGGTTAGAGTTAGACACTATGAACCCGTTTAACTTTAAACCAGCCATGAACCCGACATGACACATTTGTCAGGTCTACAAATCCCTATACTTTAATATGGAGTAGGCATTGAATCTCGTCACGAATTCTTGAGTCACATGGTATCCTTTTTTTTATTTTAGTATCGGACTTGAATAATACACGTTATTCATTTGCCCAGATGCATGATATTCATTTCATGTATTAACTAGAATGACACGTGTCGTCTTCTGGTGAGCCCAATTTTTCATTTTCCCGCCTAAACATGTATCTGGACGCATTTTATATTATAAGTTCATTTAGCACATCCACATTCATTCCTTGAATCTTTCCTTAATTCAATTTTTTTAATTTATACCTTACATTTACTACCCTTATAATTAGGTATGTAGTTTCTTTTTAATCCCTTACTTTTTTTATTTTTCATTTTAGACTTTTATCATATAAACATAAATAATGTATATGAACTAAAATGCATTAAAAAAAACATTTTTAGTTTTTACAAATTATATCATTGTAATTGTTTCGTCAATACCTTCGAAATGAGTCCAATATTGAATACTTTTGGATTTAATTATATTATTAAATATCATAAATATATACGAATTAATGTGTCGTGATTAGTATGAGATTTGATACAAATAATCACTAAATTGTCTTAATTTTCTTTTGGCTATTTCATATCAATTTTTACTTCAAGAGTTTTTTTATAAAATCTCATCATCTTTAAATTTTTATACAAGAATTTTGATTTTTATCATGAAGTTTTATAAAATAACATTTTTAATTTTATTTTCTTGACATTATGATATTATAATTTTAAAAATATTAATTATAGATGATGAAAATATAATTATTGTATATAAAGAAGTATTTGGTAATTTATGATACGTGATTCTTATTTTATCAATATTTTAACTATGCACTTTTCCATAATTTCATTTACGTTCTATTATAAATTTTGTTTTATAAACTCTTACTATTTATTCATATTTTTTGTTAATTTTTTTGTAAAACATCCTTTGTGAAAACTACCTAAAACAAAGACATTTTGTAACCAGCTGCAAAAAAAAAAAAACTCTGAAGAAAAAAAAAACTTGGAAAAATAACATCATACTTTTGATGATCATTCATATCTGTAAGATAAATTTTTTAGCATGATTTAATTTTTTAAAAATACCCCGTGTAATACACGGGGGAAAATCTAGTTATAGTAATATATTAATTAATAGTGATACATAGAAAGACCTGCATAAAAGGAAAGCCCTGCACATACCAAATTGGTGGGTGTTAGAAGTCTGCAGTAATAATATGTATCTTGTGCTTTGATACTTGTAAATTAAGAGATTTTTAAAATTTTACATAAAATGATGGTACCTTGTGCCTAATAATTTGTATTTAAGAGTTTTTTATCCGTGCTTTATAATACTAGAAATGTACCCTCGCAATGCAGCGGGTTTCTGAAATCTAGAACTCGAACCCTCGATCATTATTCATACTTTTTGTTAGTCTTTTTTTGATTTTATTTTACGATTTTGAGAAATCTAGATTTAAAACAAAAATATATTTTAGTTTAGTTTAATAATGGTTTTTATAAAAAATAATAATAAAGTATTTTGTTATGGGTCAAAAAATGTTTAATTTAAATGATAACTATATTTAAGATATTTTATATTTAAAATTAAAAAGATAACATACTTCAATAAAAAATAAAAATAAGGTGTTTTATCTCGATTTTTCCTATATTTATAGGTTAGTTATATCAATAGTTAAAAAATTTAGATATTTTAGAAAATAAAAATAAGTGCTTATTTGCAGTTAGTTACACGAATTCAAACATTGAGCTTTTATAAGCTGTAATTATGTTTAATCAATTTGTACTTTTGGATTTTAATGAATATGCATTAATAAGTGGTACCTAATGCATAAAAATTAGATCAAATCATAAAAATAAAATATATTTATTAGATCAATGCATGTTTTTATAATATAGTATAGATATATTAGTTATGAGATTATAACTAATATAGATATAGATATATTAAGAGCAAATCATAAAATAAAAAATAAATATTGATAATAGTAATATTGATCAAATCGTCCAATAAATATAAAAAATAAATATTGATAATAGTAGATAATATTGATCAAATCGTCCATTAAATATAAAAAAACAAATATTTATATTAATAAATGAGTATCCATTCCACAAATAGATGATGATGTGAAATATTGTGCTTGGATAAGTTGTACTAAGGCATTATGAAATTGTAAATTAAGTAATTGACTTTAATTAGTTGTATTTTGTGCTTAAAATGTTGTAATTAAGAGTTTTTATGTCTTTTTTATAATATAGTATAGATATATTTTAAACTTAAACTGAAATATTAATTTTATTTATTATCGCATAATTGAATTGGCCACTATATATCTTCTATAATTACGTCTATTATATCGTAATCGTTTTTCATCTCGTTCATACATTATTTTAATATTTTGGATTCATAATAACTGGAATTAAATAATTTATTATTAATAGTTCAATACATTTTTATTTCGTTATTAAAACAACTAGCATCTATTATATATGTCTCTCTCATATTTTATACAAAATCTTTGTCTCATCCAAAAAAAAATCTTTTTCATAAGATTGGTCCAAAACCCCCCTATGGATTTTTAAATTTTAAATGACAACCCCAAATATTATAATCTTACATTAAATATTCTTTGTCTTTAAATATTATACTACAAATCTTGACGTCTCAATTGCTCCATTTGGATTTCCGTATTACTTAAGTCGTAGTATATGTAATTATTTATCACTTAAAGATCGTCTTTAAAACATGATTCGTGCCAATAAAACTATTCTTAAGGTAGTGCTTGATACGAATAACTGGATTGGACATGATAAAATAGGGGTGTGCAAAACCCGACCGCACCAAAAAACACAGAAAAACCGACCCCAAAAAAACCAGAAGAGCCCGACCCTAACCACCCGATCATACCCGAAGTCCGAAGTCCGAATTTTAGGCCGGATATATCAGTTCGGGTAGGGTCTTAATATACGTCACCCGATCCGACCCGAAACCCGAAAACTAATAACTAAATATAAAATACTATTTTTAATACATTTCCTAAAACCTAATCGTATCTACTTGTCTTGCCTCTCGGTCTCTCAAGTCTCATCGTTGGTTTTCTCAATCCTCTCGTCTACATTAATCTTTAATGTTCAAGGCTTCAACGCCTTCAAGCATGACGGATGCTGCACGAAAAGTTTTGTTCGAGACTTTGAATCTTTATTATTTTATAAATATAATAGTAAGATATGTTAGACTTGTGTTTTCAAATTTTGTTAATTTAAAAAGACAGTAGAATTTACATGTTTCAACGTTCAAATTTTTTTTCTTTTTGCTGCACAGTCATGCAAGACATGAGTTCTAGAATAAAAAATTGGATTTACCCGAAATCCGACCCGATCCCACCCGAAACCCGACTAGGCCCGACACCAAAAACCCGATTCCCCAAATTGCAATATTTGGGGCCTAAATAGCCTATCCGAAACCCGATCAGGTTTCTCATTTTCCCACCCGAACCGATCTGAACCGACCCATGCTCACCCCTATGACAAAAATGGACTGAACAAAAGAGCAAAAATGGATTGGACATGACATGTGTATGTCAGGTGTTTGGTACGACTGGATATATGATAGGAATAGACAAGATACCTCTAAAAGTTGTTTAATGATCTTATATATCATATAATATTTATAAATGACCCAAATAAAATAAATATTTAAATAATTTAATTTATAAACATTTTATACAATTTTCATATACATAAATATATACATATATAATCATTTGAAATTTAAAGGAAGAATCTTATATAATTGATGATCGAAAAAAAATAATAATTTATTTTCTTAAAGAATAATATTTGAAGTATTCAATTAATTAACAGTCAACTTTATTAAGTTGATAGTACATGGGAGATTTTGAAATGGGCAAGCAAGCTAGGCGTTACATTTGTAGGAAAGACCAAACATGTACATCTTTATGGACCAAGGTCTTAAATGGCATTTATCATCTAATACTTCTTATAAATAGATTCATGTGATATCGTCCAGATTTTATGAAATCTGTAAAATCACGTTGGATACTTCGAATGAGTTGATTTCGTCGAAAATTCATAGTAAAATATTGAATCTTCAAAGTATAAAATATCGAGTCATCAGTAACCGATTTACATTAAAAAAAATTAAACATTAAAACCACAATCAAGATGTTTGTTTCCTTGTGGATTTTTATGTGGTTGGGATAACAAATAACATGTAGTTTGATAAATTTGTGTCAGATTACCTGTTTAATAAAAAATTTATTTATCATTATTTATTTTTAAAAAATACTTGTAAATTAAAAAGCTTTTTTTTTCTTTTAAAAAATATTGTAAAATTCGAAGATAAATTTAATCTTATACGATGGATTCATGTATAATAAAACAAAGGTTTCAATGTTAATAATAGTTATGGTTGAGACTTGAGAATCATTCTATCACACAAATCTCTATATCAAGTCAATAATTTGAGTAGAAAATCTTGCGAAATGAGTTTGAATGACAATTTACTTGATGAATTATAGTATATAATGTGAATGTGTCATATTTATGGTTCAATTCTTGCTTGAAGATGTTCAACCAAACTATATCAAATGAACTCAACGTATCTCACTTGAAGATAGAGTCTGGGGTGATAAGATATTGAGATGTATATAGGTCTAGTAAAGGCAGGGTCGTGCTATGGCCTGTTAAAATTGCTCTTGTGAACAGGGCCCCCAAAAAATAAGGGGCCCAATATTTACTTCTCTTAGGCCTCATATTCATATGGATTCTGGAAGAAGTTTAAGCAGCCCAAAGCTGAAATCCCCAAACCCAAACACGCCTACTTTCAATCCAGAAGACCAAAACGAAAGCCGAAATCGATTAACTTCAAACACGCCTAACTTTTTTCGAGAACTTCAATCTCCTTCTCGGCGCCTCTCAATTTCAGCATTCTACACCTACTGTTCGACTATTCTCGAATCGATTAAGCTATCTACATCTAATATCGACGATTGAAATCCCTAATCGTATTCCATGAATATGATATCTATCTAGTGTGATGATGATGGAACGGGAAGACCTAGGATGTAGAAGATCATATCTAATGAATTATGAGTTCAATACATCCTCATCGATAAAAAAGATTTGTCTAAGCCGCAAGGTTCGTCCACGGAGGGTGAGTCAAGGCCTAAGATCAGACAGATGGACGATTCAGTTCTTCAACGGCTAATGGCAAACGACTCTCTCTTCTTCCTCTGTATAATACCACAGGTTTGTGAATAACTAAATATATTCTTCAATCTTCAATCTTCATCCTACATTTGGTGATTGTGAATCTTAGAATCTTCATTCTTCAATCTCGTTCATCTTATTGCACTGATTTTGCAGATTTGGACATGGAATTTTTGATTCTTGAGGTTGAGGATAAATCATTCAATCGACAGTGACAACATAATAGGTAAGTTTCAGTTCTGATATCTTAAATTCTATTTTTTTGTCTATTGTTTGTCAGATTGTGTCTAGTTGTTTTTGTGTAAATTAAAATGAGATTTTGGTTTTTACTTGTTAGGTTTAGGTTAATTGGTTTAGGAATTAAGATACTGAGAATCTCGGATTATGTTCATATTGTTTAGATTATGCTTATAAGTTGTTAATTACAAATCCCAAACAATCAAGCTAATCTCATCAAAATCAACAAAAACTAGAGAGAGAGTGTGTAGAGAGAGAAAGTAGATCTTGAATCTTGAATCTCATAAATCTCACGTCTCTTACAAAATGAAATATTACAATGAAAGACTTAACAAAATATCAAAGACTAAACCTATTTATACCACTAACTAAAACTAAAACTAAACCACTAAGTAAAGCAAGACAACTTTGACTTATACAAGACTTTGACATTGTTGCTTTCTAACATTGACTTTCTAATTAAATCTTGGATACAATATTTTGACTTAACATAAGTCATAAATCAAAATTTTATATTGTTTATCTCATTTTGCACTTTGCAGTACAGTCAAAAAAAGCTTTGGGACTTTGGCAATTGGCGACTTATTGTTTGTGAAATTATTCTCAGTCCTCAATTAGGTTGTTTTGTTCCCTTATACTCTTTTGCTTATTTCCGTTTCATTATGTCTTCTAGGGTTAGAAAGTGTGATTCCGGATGTGAAAAACTTAAAAAGAAAACAAGAATTGAAGAGATAATAAAGTCTCAAAGATGATCTCTTGATAAGTTTATCACTAAAGAATCACAATCTTCTCTTGATAATCAACATGTTGATACTTGTGATGATATTAATGTTGATGATCCTACTAATGTTAATGCAAATGCTTCTAATGAAGTTGATGATGCCACTAATGTTGATGATGCCACTAATGTTAATACTAATGCTTCTAATGTTGATGATGTTGTTTAAGTGAATTTCACATGTTACTATATTATTTTAAACATTTTTTTGTCCTTTTAATTTGTAAGACAATTAGGGTCTGTTCGTTTATGGCTTAATGGGCTGTGTGGTAGATATGGCTTATTCGCACAGCCATATCTACGTGTTCGGTAGCGGCTTATTAGCTCAGAAAAGAGCTGATTCGGTCAGCTAGAAAATGAAACTCCTTTAGGCTCAGCTATCATTATTCCTTATTTGCCCCTTTCCCAACTACCATCATTAATGAAAAAAAACTCTCAATTTCCCCCATTATCGCATCCTGCTCCAACTCCATGCTTCTTCTCTGAACTTCACCTTCCAAATCATCTTCAATTTCTCCCATGGATGACAGCAACGCCTTCTGTTTCTTCTCCATGGATACCTGAAGATGACATGTTGATCTACCCTTTCTCTCCAACCTTCTTCTTCCTTCTCATCATCATGCCTTCTTCTTCCTTTCTTCCATGGTTCAGGTTGAAGAAGTTGCTCTCCATCAAAGCTTTGCTGCTCTCCATCGAAGCTTTGCTGCTCTCCATCGAAGCTTTGCTGCTCTCCCCCAATTCCTTTCTTCCTTCTCACCTTTGATTTCTCATTAGATCTTTGTTTTGATTGGTTTGTTTGATGATAATGGGACGGTGGATTTTAGAGATTTTTCATTGATTTTGGTTCAAAAATAGACTGTGGGTCGAAATAGAGGTTGTGGGTCACTGGTTCCTATGGATGGTGGTTGTTGGACGGTGACATCGCCGGCACCTGTGTTTTTTTCCATCGCCGGCAACTGTGTTTTTTTATCCATCAGGTTCCCCTTTTTTTGCGATTCATAAATTTGGGGTTTTTTTATGTTTAGGGTTTTATTTGATTTTATTATTTGTTTGTTATTGTTTAATTTACATTTTGTTGTTGTTTTGTAAAATTTCATCAACAGATGTTTAATGTAAAACAAAAGGGTAAAATGGTCATTTATGATATTCAGACTGTTTATTCAGCACAACAACCGAACAACAACTTAGCTGTTAACACACAAACAACTATATCCATACAGATCTTAACAGAAAACGAACCGAACAACACCTTAGTACGGTATGAATTTTTATAATTTATTTTTTTATCACTCGTTTTATCGTCCAATGTGTAACAGGGCCCCCAAAAAGTTAGGAATGACCCTGAGTAAAGGATAGAGCGGTTATTTCAGTGAAGACATTCGACATGTTCAAAGAAAACTGTGATTGTAAAAAAATACTTCTAATAAAGTTTCATATGTTGTTGATGCATTTGTAATCTCCTTTTAAGTCAAGTTGGACAATTGACAAACCACTTGGGTTGTGTCGCACTGGTAAAGCCTTTGGGGGATGTAGTGGAAAATCTCATCTACCCAGGGTTCAAATCCAGGCGCTGCCAAAGCCCTTATGACCATGGAGGTTCATCTGCGATGACTCCAGGCCATTCGTGGTCGCCCGGGGATTAGTCGGTGCACGTAAGCTGGCCCGAAAACCCACGGTTAAAAAAAAAGTTGGACATTGCATTTATTTTTTATTGCAACTTTCACTATACTTAAATGTGTAATAAAAGTGTTTCATAATGGTATGTTTTACAAAAAAAAAGTAAGAAAATAAAAAAATTAGTATGTGTGTTGTTGGATAGAAATATAAATCTTAAAGCAAATTCTAAAGTGTCGCTTGGACCAGTTCAAAAAACCTAGATATCATTAAATGTCAAAATTATGTAGTATTTAAAAATTATCATAAATGCATCAATGAACAAATAACAAACATTTTATTCTTTCTTAGATGAACGCATTCTAGAAAAAGTTGGTTTCTAAAAAAAAAAAGTTACAACACCATAATAATATTTTACAAAATTGGTCCAAAAAAGGGTTTAAGTTTTGTTGGGAGAAGGAATATTTTGATCATTGAGTCCCTATGAAAGAATCCTAGAAATCTTCCATCATTTATAATTGTTTATTTGTTTTTTTTTTCAAAAACAACCTGGATTAAAGATGTTATGATTATTTTTTGAAATAAAATATTATTGACATATCTTGAACAAAAATCCTCTTATATTTCAAGGAAAGAAGTGAGATGTTGCTTGACTTGAAAGAACAACATCATTTAACATTGCACAAGTTTGATAATGCATTGCATTGGACCAACCTAAGAAATGTAGCAAGGAAAGTACCCAAAGAAGAAACAAAAAGAAGTACCATACTTTTGGTTGAGAAAAGCATTTTTTTTCTTCATTTGGATTTTCGTTCGGTTTTCAAGTTTAACATGTAAAGGTAACGAATGTGAACAATTGTATTTTCATGATTTACCTTTGACGTGAGAATCGATGACCAATGAGAGGTTACGAGTTTTGTAGGGTTTTGAAGAATATCTATGTGTGAAGTTGTAATGTCGAAGGTTTGTGCTTGAAATGGAATAAGAAGAGTGTAAGGGTCGAAATTGTTAAAAAGTGAAGGTTGAAGTTCAAGGATTAATGCATGTAGGGGTGTAAACGATTCGAGATTTTAACGAGCTACTCAAGCTCGAGCTCGAGCCTAATAATTATCGAGCTCGAGTCGATCTCGAACACAAAATAAAGCTCGCTTAACTTAACGAGTCGAGCTCCATAACACCAATGTTCGACTCGACTCGTTCAAAAGCTCGATTAAACTTTACGAGTCGAGTCGAGCCATTCAAGCCTACACTTTTTCGAGCCAGAAATATTTATATGTTTACAAACTATATAATCAAAATATAAAAATTATCGAGCTTGAGTAAATAAACTAGTTAAACGATCCCGAATTCGAGCTCATAAATGAGTATCGAGCTCGAGCTCTGATATGCGTTAATTTTATTACTTAAATGCTCTATTTTTAAACGCATATCTCAACTTTTTGCAAGCAAATATTTAATTAATCAAGACCCTTTGAGCAAAACTCATATCTGTATTACTTGGGCATTGAATCATTGGTTTTATGTTGTTTTTGTGGCTTGCATATTGGCTTCTAGGCGTTTTTGTTGGGAGATTTCGTGTGCCGAAAAACAGAGGGATAGCAGCTTGCTACAGCTTGATGTTGTCTCAAGATTTATGGAATATTCCTAGAATATTCCTCCAACCTTGCATTAGCTGGTGGAAATCTTGGAAGATATTTGCCATATGATCTATTTACTTTATCTTTTGGGCAATAGTTTTATCCTCCCTTTTGTTGGCTATAAAAAGTCTTGCTCATTTGTTGTAAATCCTAGTGTTTTATTATTCTAATTTCGGTTTGGAAGATTTTGGAGAAATTTGGATCAAAAATTAGGGTTTTGGCCAAATGGAGGTTTTGATGGAAAGTGTTTGGAGATCGATTCTAAATGGTTGTTCATATATGAATCAGTTAATTAGTTCATATGTGAATCACAAAAGTTCATACATGAATCTGTTAATTAGTTCAACTGATTCACATATGAATCTACAATTAATTAGTTCATATGTGAATCAGTTAATTGGTTCATATATGAATTAGTTAAAATAGTTCATATGTGAATTACACTGATTCACATATGAACATATAGTTCATATGTGAATAGTACATGTTCATATATGAACTCGTCTCGTGTAGTTGTATAATTTACGAAACTGTATTTCTATTTTTGGAATAGCCGTAACCTTTGACCAATCAAAGACGTAATTGTTGACCAGTCAAAGACACAATATTTGATCGGTCAAAGCCGATCTTGACCGAATGAAAGACTAGGATTACTTCTCTATTTCTCATATATTTAACATTTCTCTAACGAACCTGTTAGAGCACAGATCTATTGGATTCAAGATCATCCAATCTGAAGTTTGGAATCTGAAGCTAATGCTGAAAAGTCGCTCTCAAGATTAGTCTAATGTTAAGTTTGTAATAATTGTCAAAGTTAATTATTGTCTTATTTTATTGTATTTTAGTATTTTTGTTATAAGTCCTAAATATCTAGATATTAGTTTAGTTAGATATTATTTAGATATTATGTTTGTTTGAAGCAAGTGTGTTAGACAAGCCAAAGAGAGATATCAGATCACATACAACACACACATACACGGTGTTTACTGTTCATCAGAGAGAAAAACATCGAGAGCTTCAAGAGATCAAATCCTGTAATCTTTGTTATTAATCAAACAGGTTGGTTATCATTTGTGTCGTTGTTTTGATAAGAACCTGTTCAGTATAAGCCAATTCTGTGACAAAGGCTTAGAGGTCAATTTCAAGGCCAAGAAGTGTTCTGTTCGCACTGAAGAAGGCAAGGAACTCTTGGTCGGCACTCGAAAGTCCGACCTCTACACAAATAATTTGTCAAACGTCCAGACTAACAAGCAGGTATGTCTACTCTTTAAAGCCTCGATGCAACAAAGCTGGCTATGGCATCGACGACTCTCTCACCTCAACTTTAGATACATAAACAAGTTGGTCAGTGGAAAGCTAGTTAAAGGACTTCCAGAGCTGAAGTAGGAAAAAGAACACCTTTGTGCAGCATGTGAAAAGGGAAAGATGAAGAGAGCTCCACATAAACCAAAGCCTGAACCGAGTACAAGCTCTCCGTTAGAGTTATTGCATATGGACTTATGCGGTCTGATGCGAACGCAAAGCTTAGGCGGAAAGAAGTACATACTAGTTATCGTGGACGATTACTCGCAATACACTTGGGTCAAATTTCTACGTTCAAAAGATGAGACACCTGATGTTCTCATTACATTCCTGAAGACGACCCAGGTAAATCTACAGAAACCGGTCAAGCTTCTAAGAACAGACAATGACACAGAGTTCAAGAACAAAACAGTTCAAGAATATCTCGAATCGGTCGGGATATCACATCAATACTCTGATGCTCGTACGCCTCAACAGAATGGAGTGGTCAAAAGAAGAAATCGTACGCTAGTCGAGGCTGCTCGTACTATGCTCGGTCAATTTGACTTACCTCTATTTCTGTGGGCTGAAGCTGTATCGACTGCGTGTTACACTCAGAATCGATCCATGATACACCATAGATTCAAGAAGACTCCTTATGCTTTAATCAACAACCGAGCACCGACAATCAAATATTTCCATATATTTGGGTGTAAGTGTTATGTTCTAAACGATAGAGAGAGTCTGAACAAGTTCAGTGCCAAGGCGGACGAAGACATCTTTATTGGTTATTCTTCTACATCAACTGCATACCGTGTATACTTGAAGAAGTCAAAGAATGTTGTTGAAAGCATCAACGTTACATTTGATGAAGATTTGGCTTCTGAACAACACAGCTCAGAACCCGTGATAACCGGAGTACTAGCTTCTGGGCAAATCAGTCCAGAACCTGTGTCTCAAGCGAACAAATCAGATGGGGTATCAACGTCTACTAATCATTTATCTGATTTAGATTTATTATTTGAACTATTTTATGATGAATTTATTGGATCTAAAATAACTAAATCTGTTGTGGTTGACAGGATGGAAGACTCAACGACTACTCATCCAACCAGTTCAGATATCTCTACTGAATCCAACTCCTCGATTCAGCAAGAAATTCCAGTTCAAATGCCGACTCCAACAGTTGAAGTTGTGACAAATAATGAAGAGACAGAAGTTGCTGTAACAGTAGGATGTTTTGTACAAACTGATTTACAGACGGACCAAGTTGTACCTGTTGAGCCTTCTGCACCTACTACTTCAACTGCAATCATCATTCCTCCTGAACAACCTGAAGAAGGCACCAGTGGATTCTTAGATGATAATATTGATGTATATTCATATAATCCACTCCCTCATGAACATAAATGGACCAAAGCGCACCCGATAAGCCAGATCATTGGTGATCCTTCAAAACTGGTGCAAACTAGGTCAACTTCACAATTCTCTCCCATCACTTCTAAAAATCCTCTCTAAGTACTTTTATTCTCCAATCATTGGGAGAAAATTTGGAAGACTAGTTTAATTTTAATTAAAGCATTTAACTTTCAGTATTTCTTATCTGCTTTATTACGTCTTTTTTTAATTATTGCACTTTAACATTACGTTTCTTTTAATTATTGCATTTTAATTTTACGTCGTTATTTTATCACATTTTAATTATTCGCCTTATTACGTCATCGTTATTTATAATTTTTGTAACCTTTAATCTACCATCGTTCTTTTCATTTAATCGTCGTAATTTACAGTAGTTTTTATTTTTTAGTTGTATTCTCTTCTTTTTAAAAATGCAAGGAACCCAAGCGATGATAGGCTAACAACCTTAGCTTGAGTGTGGGGTGAAGTTAAGATTAAAACCAATTTTTGATGGTGGAAATTATTAGTTAATAATTATATCCAATCATTCATTCAAGGTTATTTTTTTATAAAATTCATTTCCTAACAAATTGGTCGTTGTTGAAAATGATTAAAGTGTGATGGACTTAGAGATAAGTTGTCGTGACATATCAACTTGAATGATATGGAGATATACTCGAGAGAGTTATTTAGATACGAGGAAACTCGTTTTCATTCCATATAGCTTATACAAGGAATTGATTGTGCCATTGCCTAGACTTTTTCTATTTTGGAAACATTAGAATCAAGTCTATGGATGCGAGCCTTTCTCAATCTCGAAAGAGTGCCTTAGAAAAGCTAATGGTTGGATATATTAATTATGAATCTAATTGTTAAAAATCTTAACAAATCCCTACACCCTTGCTCCTTTTTAAAGAAAAAATAATTTCTGTCAAATTAGTTGTTAAAAACCACCCAACAATATTTCTTCAAAGTTGTCATTTGAAATCATTTCTTTTATTAGACTTTTATTAAGCTTTTACACCTTTCCCTGTGGATCGATACTCGGTATTTTACCGTTTTATTACTTATAAAAGACAACAACGGATTGATAAGTGTATACTTGCACTATTCACCGTTAGATAACAGTCCAAAAGATTAAGTTCATATAAATCTCGTAACAAGCTCAAACATTGAAAAATTATTCAAGCTCGAGCCGACTCTGAAAAAGTTAATCGAGCTTGAGCTCGAGCTCGAGCCTGATATTATATTTTCAATTCCGGCTCGAATAGCCTGCTACTTGTAATAACCATGCCCAATGTTTTAAAGTTAGGAGTTTGAGTGAATGTTTGCTTAAAATCTAAAGTGAGGGGAGCTAGTTGTAAATTCGAATAAAAAGGAAGTTAATCCTATAACTCTCATTATAGAATTCGTTTTCAATATTGGAGGCGGCTAGGAGAAGCAGAGAGAGTTAAAGGGTGAAATCAAGGTTGCGTGAAAATTGGAGAAGAAGATTAGCATTGAAGGATTCTTATCAATTATTCTTCAAGGTAACCCTTAATCTCACTTATCCCTTGTTTCCTTAGATTGATTTCCTTGATTTATTGTATGGGTTCTTGGTCTGGGTGTTTTGAATCTTTGGAGATCTTGTTCGGTTTTGGTGAAAATAGGGTAACATGACTCTAATTGATGAACCCTTCTTTCTAGTTATTGAAATCTTTCCTTTTTGCATTTCTTGGAAAAAAAACGATTGGCATTGGAATCCCCAGTTGCTCGTTTGATCTTGAACACACCTCGCACTGGAATCCCCAGCGTCGACCTCACCCGGGAAAGGAACCCCGGGTGTCGGGGTCCCAGTTTGGAAACACCCGAGGAGGCCAGACGGTGAAGGACTCGGGAGAGGGCCTCGGGAGGCGGTGGGTCCTGGGTGGTGGGAACTACTCGGGGAGACCAAGTAGGAGAATCCTGGGAGGGGCGCCCCGGGAGGAGGGGAAAAGTCGGGAGTCGGCACTAGCGGGGAGCCGGAAGTCGGCGGGGTGAGTGGCCCGGGAGTCGGGCAAGTCAGCGACCCGGGAGTGGGCGAGAGAGAGAGACCCGAGAGTCGGGTTAAGGGAAGCCCAACCCGGAAGGGGGAGGCCTTGGGGTCGAACCCAATCGTGTGATAGGAACTAGCTTGTTGTAGGTATTATTGGGGTTTGGTAATCTTACCCGATTTACTTTTCTTGGTAGGTGTTTGTTAAAAAGGTTGAGTCGATAGTAACGGAGGTTTCGCGGGAGATCCAGGTGAGTCTTTCTAACCAAAATGTGTTGACTTGTGTTTTATATTAACATGCACGAGATAGTTTCATGTTAATCTTGATATGAACCAACTACATGTTTTGATATGTTGTTGTTATTGAGATATTTTGTATGCATACATTTGGGATGGGGTGTGTAACGGCCAAGTCGGAGGGTGTGTTCCGCCAGTGCTCATGTCGGTAGGGGTGTTATTCGGTCGGTTAAATCGGTTTTCGGTTTATTCGGTTCGGGTTAATCGGTTTTCAAGCTTTTTAAAAACTAACCGATAACCAAACCAAATAAGGTTCGGTTTAATCGGTTTTGGGTTATTCGGTTTCGGGTTATTCGGTTCGGTAACCGGTTAAACCAAATAAGGATTTATATTTTTTCGTTTGACATTTTAACAAATAATATTTTCAAATCAAGTGTCTATTGCTTATAATATATAATTATATCATACATTCATACTCAACAATTGACTTATATTAAGTAAAATACACTATCTATCAAAACCTATTTTACGATATGACATTATTTTTCTTCATACGACGATGTAATTCATGCATAAAATGTAATCTAATAAAAAGACATTATCTACTCTCAATAAAAAACATTATATATCAATAAAATATATAAAATAATAATAGTATAACATGCCTTAGGTTTATTTTTTATAAATATGCAATATATAAAATATTAATAGAATGTATTATTCGGGTTATTCGGTTTAACCGAATTAGAAAAAAATTAACCGAAAACCGAACCGAATAAGAATCCTTATTCAGTTAACCGAACCGTTTAACCCGAAAACCGAATAACCCGAAACCGTTTAACCCAAACTTCATTCGGTTCGGTTGGGTTATTCGGTTTCGGTTATTTTTGACACCCCTACATGTCGGGGGTGTTCCGTTTATGCCATGAAGGGTGTGTTCCAATTAAGGCAGCGTGAGACTGACACGTCATCACAGGTGGCGTGACTTCAGTGTGTCGATTACATGTGCAGTTTGTGATTGAAAGTTTATCCGTTTTAAAGTGGACTATTGTTTATGAATGCTTTTAAACTGTTTTAAATGTTTTGCGGTGTGAATGTTGTTGCTAGAGGGAACTCACTAGACCTCATGGTCTAACCCTCGCTTTTCAAAACAAAAACCTTTTCAGGTAAAGGTTTAGTTAGAAGTTCGTTCATGGGATGGATGGGAGGTGTAACGTGGAAGAGACATCGTGGATGCTCGAGGTTATGATAGAACTAGTATATCTCAGTTGTGGTCAGGTTCTATCGTTGTTTTTAGTATATTAGAACATTTGTAATGAGTTTGTTGGGACCTTTTTGGTGGTATTTTATCTTTTTGTTAATGTTGGAGTTTTGGGTTGTTACACTACTCGACTCGACTCATTTACAACTCTTTATGCATGAATATTTAAAGTGTAGAGATCAAATTGGAATTAAGGCAATTATGTTCAAATAGAACGAGCAGCAAGTTGAGTAATTATGGGAGGGAAAAGGTTGAAAGGAGTTAGAAAAACGATTTAGGAATATATGGCTGTAGATTATGTGCCATTTTTACTTCTTCGTTCACAATATTCATAGAGAATATATAGCAAGGGTAAGAATACAAAGAAGTGGAAGCAAGGAAGGGCGTGAAGAAATCAAGTATACCAAGAAGGTTTCTTTGTTTAAGGTAATAATTCAATGCTCATTTCATGTAATAATGCTTCCCAGTACAATGTTATGCAGTGGCAAGGTATGGTGTCGAAATGAAATGATTACGGAGTTGTATAGTTATGAATTTCAGCCTAAAATAAAACTTTTGTGTTTTTAGTAAAATGCTTGTATTATCTATTCATAAATATTGTTTTGAACGACTGTTTATTATGTTCAAAGTTAGATATGCACATTAGTATTGAAGTAATAAAAAAATAATGGTTCAAATCGGGTTAGAATAATGTAACTGTAAGAAAAAAATTATCGTTGTGTGCATAAAAAATCGACCAAAAGGTATAGTGTAGGCTCAAAGGCCGATCGCCTCTAAGCCTACACTAATGAAGGCTCAAGGCGACGAAACGAAACATAAGTACAAGCTCACTCATGAAGTCATGTTAACTGGTAAATGACATCCAAATGAAGCCCACCATGCCAATTCACATATGAGATCTCAAATGTTGTTATAAGTTTAACGTATGTATCATTTGTTTAGGATGAGCATATTTGTTACAAGAGTTATTCTTTGTTGTGTGATGCATACGGTGCATGTTCTAGAAAAAGTTGACATATCAATAATAATTATCACTTTGATATGATACTTAACCTTATGAATTGTTGATAATTGTTTGTAATGAACTTACTAAATGTTATGCTGACTTGCGTGTATCTTAAAATCAGGCAAGCTAAGAGCAAAAAATAACTTAGATTATGTTATATGTATAATGACCTTGTTTATATTCCTATAAGAATCATTTGGATGGTTAATATTTGAGATGTTATATTGTTGTAAGCATACTGTTGTGATATAATAAATGGTTTGTATAATTTAAGTAATGATATGTTGTATGATGCTAATGAAAAGTTGTTGTGACAAAATTGTTAGAGAATTAGATATTTGTGTGCATTTGAGCCACAAACATAATTGGTATGAACATAAAAAAAAAAATACTTTGTACAAATTACTTGAAATTGTTTAAATATTCAATTTTAGTACTCTATATTTACCCATGATCTACGAACACACCTATGAATACATGGTCGATGAAACATATCGTCCTAGAAGACCATCACTCTAGTTCAATGATCAAGCGGCAATTAATTATTTCACAAACTTATTTGTTCCTAATTAAAGTGTAATATGAATCTAACTACAAGTAAAGGAGTGATATCAAACGGGACCAAGTGTTTTAAGAGAGTTAACTTCTAGTCTATAATTATGATAGAATTAATAAAGAAATTAACCCACCAAACTAATAGCTTGAGTTCGACAAATTTTTATTGTAATGTCCTTAGTTTTTTTCTTGTACTTTTTTTAAAAGACTCGGAAAATTTTATATTTAAAAAGATTAATTTCACCATTAGCCTTGTAATTTGTACTTTTTTTGATTTGTACTGGTTAAGGCATGTGGGGGATGTGGTGGGATATCCCATCCACCCCAGGTTCGAATCCAGACATACGCATCCTGTGGCTACTGGGTTTAATCTCAGGGCTGCATGCTTTCGCAGTCGGTTGCTTTGCCAAGGGATTAGTCTGGGCCATAGCCCCATGACACCCTTTACAAAAAAAAAATATATATATATATATATATATATATATATATAATTTCAGTACTTCTATTTTGTTTTTATAAAATATTTATGTAATTCCTTAAAGGGCAAACAATGATATGTACATCCCATTCGTCCTTAAAAAGTAAAACATTTCCATAGCTTGCAAAGCATTATTTTTTTGGTTATAAATCAATCATAATATCTTTCCACAGTGCCCAAAACAAAAATACGACTTTGATTTGCAAATAATCATTATAAAATAACGATAACCATTATGTTTGTCCCACCTTTCTTATTGTTAAAAAAGTATTTCAAATATCTAAAACGAGATTGATGTACAAATAACTGTTCATGTCTGTTTGACAACAATCCAAATAAAATCATATATAGATTTGAAATGTATATATAATTAAAAAATAAAGAATAATATGTATATATATATATATATATTGATTGGTGATGGATGAAAAGTTTGAAAATAAAAAATAATAATAATAATGAGAGGGTCACGTGAAAGGGTCCAAAGAGAAACCCGACAACAGCCAAAAAGCAGCTTAAATTATCTCTCATTTTGGTGCTCTGTTTTTGTGTTGAATTTATAAGGACAAAAATACATCACATGCTCAAGATCCTCTTCTCACCCTCACCCACATTATATATTATCATTCATTCATTCATTCATTAACAGTTTATCATTCACTATGAATAAATTTAAATTCAACAAATTAAATAACCCAATTAAACAAAAAAAATATATATATAATAAAGATATTTATATTACTACACAAAATCCCAGGTCCTCTAGATTCCGACTCACTCAACCTCTTGAACAACCGCTCCGTGAAAACCCCAGTTGGGATCGTCCGATATCGAATTCAAACAAAAACCCTTGTTGCATTAAGTTTCCGATCACGGAGAATCCCCCCGGCGACGTCACCGGCTGCAATGCAAGGCATTTCACGTTTTCCGACGTGTCAATGAAGTAGTTTCCAACCGGTGGAGAAAACACAGAGTTGCCAACGAGTTTGAAACTCAGTCTGGGTAGACTCGGTCTCTGAACGCCTGACACGTTGAAACAAAGATCAAAGTTTGTAGGTGATCCTGATCCACCCGGGGTCGGCAGTTTCACGCGCCGCCTCACGGCCGCCACAACATGGCGGTAGGCGGCGTCGGGTAAGAATGTGAGTGTGGTACCGGAGTCAACGATGGTGCCGCCGTTTCCCAATCTGTCCATCACCCAAACCGAAGGGCTTACACGTAATTTCACGTTATCCACGTAAACACTTTGGACCCCAATGTAGTAAAACGTGAAAGATAAAGGGTTCGTTAGCAACGGAGTATACCGCATTCTTGAATTTCCGGCACCGCTTCCGATCAATAGGTAGCTCGTCGGCGGCGGAGCGATTGTGTAGTCTTTAAGACAGTAAGAGAATTTGTTACCGAACCGGCGGCCGAGTTGGGTAACAAACGAGATGGACCCACGGCCCAGGCCCATTACTCCTTGGGCTCCATTAAAACTCGGTCCGGAAACACTCGGACCGGAAATCTTAAACCCGCATCCGAACGCTAACCTATCGTGCTGTAGTAATTCCCCGGTGCTGGAGTTAAACGACGTCGTCTCTTTCGCGAAGAACCCGTTTGTGATAGACCCATCGGAGTATGAATACTCGTATCGGCACGGGGAGTGGAGGCGCGTGCGGTTGCACGCGGGTGGGGGATGCGGGTGGGGGACGAGTCGACACGCCGGATCGTAACAGTGGTGGAGCGAGTAGGAGGAGGAGTGGCGGGCGAGGAATGCGGAATGTGCGGGTCGGGTCATGGAGCAGTCATCTCGGCAAGCGGAGCAGGTGACCCAGATGAGATCGGAGCCGGTGTCAGCAACGAGGAGGAGGGGTTGCAGAGGAGTGCCGAGGTGGAGGGTGACGAAGTATTGTCCGGCGCCGGCGTAGGCGCCGGAGGTGACAGGTAGGTTGGGTTTGCGGCGGTGGAGATTGGAGAGGAGGGCGGAGAGGCGGGCGGCGTCGGAGGAGAAGGCTTGAGAAGGGGATTGAAGAGGATTAATGTGGAGGAGTGGGAGCTTGAGAAAGTGGTGGTTATCGGAATTAATAGTGGCGGAGTTGCAGAAGATATGAGTAAATGTAAGGAGTATAATAATAATAAGAAGAAGCATTGTGATTTAGAGAGATGGGGGGTGGGTGGTAAGATGGACTCTGGCAATTGGCTGAAATTATGGGGCGAAGTATTTAATATGGACGTGTTTTTTTTCCCTTTTATTTTTCTTTTTGAGGTCTGTCATCTGTGTGTTCTGGTACTTTGCAAATAAATACCACTTACCATTGAATTACAGCACTGTTATAAGTAGAAAGTAAAATGACTTGTAGAAATTAACATTATAAAGAGTTCTTATAGAAGAAAAATCTTTTTAGTTATTAAATAAAAACCTTGATTCTTACTATAAAATTTGTGAGATATGTCATTTTTTTTATTTTATTTTTTTGACTTTATAATAATTATTACAAACAAAAAAAAGTTTTTATTAAAATTACCATTGTAAACATTTATTTAAGTTTTTATTTTAATAAGTTAAAAGTATGGTAACAACAAAATTTGCAAAAAAAAAAAATATTCATAAAAACCTCTATTAAAGATGCTATTACATTTATCAAAAAAAATTAAAATTTGTGGTTGTACTAAATTTTATGGAACATATTCTGAATCTCGGTTTTATAAAATATATGTGGAATCTGTGTCAGTAAATTTTTCACAATTTGAAAATAGATTCAAATTTTGGTGATTAAATTAAAAAAAAGGAATTTAATTAAAATGCTCTATTTTGAAAAATCAGTACCTAATATGTCCAAAATTTTGTCATTTTTGTCAAAATACTCCGTATGTCCGCGTTTTTAGTCCTCGTTTTTGAAAAAACGCGGGGTTAGTGCATTTTGGTCCGCGTATGCGCGGACATACCCCTCGTCCAACCCAAAAAACACGGACGCGTTCCACACAAAAAAACGCGGACATACCCCTCGTCCAACCCAAAAAACGGGGACACACCCCGCGTTCCACACAAAAAAAACGCGGACATACCATTGATTTCATGCGGGTTGAATTGAATGGTTGATTTTTATTATATATTTACAGTTGATTTTTATTATATATTTTGGCAAAAATGACAAGATTTTGGGTATATTGGGTACTGATTTTTTAAAATAGGGCATTTTAATTAAATTCCCTTAAAAAAAAAATAGTGTCCTTTCAAAAAAAAATTATAAAATAGTGGCTCGAAATAAATATATGGAAATTTAATCGTTATTTAATATTATCAGTCTTAAAAATAATGAGTAAAATAAATAACTCGCGGCATTAAGGCACTAAATGTCCGATTTGAGTCTCTGTAGCTGAAAAAGTTTTCTACTAAAAAATAGTAAATTACAACATTCATATATTGACCTTTTTTTTTAATTTGTGATAATAGATTACAAGATTAAGGGGCTTTTTGTTTACCTTTTAATGATTCTATTAAGAGGCAACATCTGAATCGCTAAGAGGTAAAATTCTGTTTGGTGAAAAAAAGGGTTGCCTCTTAATGGTTCCAAATTCTTCTTAATGATTTTGTACCCTGACTCTCCCTTAACCATTAAGAGCCCTGATTTCATTATGAACAATTAGCAAACAACCATATTTCATTTTACACTATATCATAAAATAATTTTAATCATTCAGACCACTTAATCATTCTGCACTAAACCGTTCAGCAACTACCCAACAGCCCTAAGATTTGTTTTACAAATCAACCAACATTTAATTAATAAACCCCTTGGACATATGTTGAAGGAGACATGAAAGGAAAATGAAAGTGCATGCATAACCATAAATCGAAGGCACAAAACTAGTTTTATCATTCGAGTATTCAATGTATCGATATGAGTATACATTGTTCCAACAATATTTACATAGCCATCATTGTCGTAAAATATGTCTTAAGCTTACCTTGTTTGTGCAATACAAGTGAGACTACTATTAAAATACCTTGAACATTTGTTTAAACCGTATAAAATACCGACATAAAACATCCTTTCAATTTTCGTGCATATAAACATTCTTAATTTTCATGAAAAGACAATATTTACTTGGTGTATATCTTAACTTTGGAAGGACAAAGGGTCTTAGTTGTTAGGCCTATAAGTGAATTATGTTATAGCTGCTTAATTAGCTTATTTAACATCACAACTTATTTATAGATAGTGTAACAACCCCAAACATTTAACATCTAAACATAAGCAATGATATAAAAATCCATGCCAAAAGCGGTCCCTAGTCTACAAATTAATCTCAAGGTTTGCAGTAAGCAACCTAATACACAACCGAGAACAAAAGACATAATGCTAAAGGAAGTCTTCTAAACCGGCTCCAGATCACGCTTTGTCTTTACCTTTGTCCGATCCTCCTATTCCACGGTCTCCTGAAAAGGGTTTTAATTTTTAAAGAGCGAGGGTTAGACCAATGGTCTAGTAAGTTCCCTCTAGTCACAGTTCAAACAATAGAGAACAGAAAAGATTTATAACAAAATCAACCCATTCAATTTTATAGTAAAAACCACTTTCATAATCTCGCATCTGGCACACACTACCGTCCCTCAAAGGTGACGGCGTGTCAGGCTCATACTGCCTTACTCGGGACACACCCCCAATGGCATATACGGGACACACACCCCGATATGAGCGCAGGCGGGACACCCCCCCCCCCCCCCCACTGAAGTCATCTCACCAACATCAATGTATGCATATATTTTAATGACAACAACATATGATTTATGAATGTAAAACTTGCAGGTATAAATCATACAAAATAAATAGAAAATGCTTTAAGTAAATACCACATGCCTTTTTCATCACAAACAACGGGGAGTCTTTAGTTAGAAAAACTCACCTGAATCCCGCAACACTTAACTTGATAAACTCTTCTACAAGGACCTACAAACTGAAATGTAGGGTGTGAGGCTCGAAAACCTTCATTGGATTGAGACCTCGACCAGACATTACACAAGTTCCTAACCCAACTTGCCAGTAAGATACAGGTTATCGGGTTCCCCGGCTACCCGCCGCCCTGGACCCAACTCCCCCCGGGTGAACCAACTCCCGGGATCCCCGCCCGGGTTCTCGTTGACCGACTCCCGGGTCCCTACCCGGGTTCAACAAATCTCGGGCTCTTATCACCCCGACTCCCGGGGTCACCCCTCCCCGGGGTCTCAAGATGACCGGGACTCCCCCGGTGTCTTCCGTCGCCCAGGGTTTCGACCAACCCCGGGCCGCACCCACTCGCCCCGTTGGCTGTTCTCACCCAAACGTAGAGGCGATTAAGGGTTTTTATACGAACCGAACCTTAATCCCAATGAAACAGATAACAATTTATAGGATTAGAAATCCAACAAGATAAACCCCAACAAGATAAAAAGGGGTTTTCAATCATTTCATACTCAAACCCAACAAGATAAAACCTCATTCTTCTCCTAATCAAGAGGGGACCTTTACTCAATCCACAAACTCCTAATAATCGGAAACATACTAACATAGAGATCATACCTTGAAAACGACGAAGACCAAAATCACCAAATTTGATCCTTTCCTTGCTTTCTTCAAAATCACTTTGGGTCTCTCCCTCTTTCTACAAAAATCCCAGCCACCAAGAGTGAAAGGTTGATTAGTTCCTAGGGTTAAAACCCCTTTTATCCAACTTACACATTTAGCCCTTCAACTTTGCTTTAACGATAAATCCTTCTACATGACTATTACAGATAGTTGTTTTACAACTCATATGCCTCTTAATAGAATAAAAACCTTTGATTTTTCATTCTACTATTCTATTACAACCCTATAACTTCCAATGTATATATAAGCATTACTAGTCGGTTGTCAAGATCTTTATATAATCATTCCTCATAATTCATAAGTTTGTATGCGAAATTCCAAAAATGCTCCAACATTTCACTTTGACAATATGTAAAATATTTCAAAATGTCCTCTAATAAAGAATATAGCAAAAATATGGTTAAAATTGTAGGTAACAAAAATATAATTTTTGTGGCTTAAATATGAATTGGATCTTTTGTGTCAAATCATGACTAAATATCATACCTTTTTTTTCATCTTTTATAAAGTTAAGATAGTGAAATCATAGCCAAAACCCCATTTTTATAAAGTTTAAGGGCCCAACCATAATTTTCATAAAATTAAATAATTAAAATTGTTGGCCAAAAAATCAGTTAAGGAACTGTAGATTTCTATTATAAATTTATAATTCTCAAATATTTGATTTCGTGGATGAAATTATGATTTTAGCATTTCTCAGGGATCAATTGGTAATATTTTGGAAAATGGAATAAAATCATGCTTTTAAAACACGAGAAGCTACAATGAAATTTCCATACATTTATTTATTTTAAACCAATTACACACGGGTCGGATGCGGGTCCCAACCCATTGTACTGGTTCATTTACAGCCCACAACATGAACCAATGTCGGCCCAAACCCAGGCCATATAACCCACTAGTACGTTATGGTCCAAAGAAACGTGGGTTATACTTATACGCACAGGCCACACCCGGTCCACCCCCAAACCCGATTTATATCCAATTAAGGGTTGACCAATGATGGATCACCGTCAACTTTTAACCGAATTGGTTCCATCCGGTGTTGTTTATCGTTGTTGTTTTTATATAATTTCATAGGTTTATTGTCAATCCATCTTTTAGCCTAAAGAGTATCCATAAATCTTAGGAAGAGTTTGGTTCGCAGAATGAAATTTTGATGGAATTGGAATTCATTGAAGGAATTTGACTTTGAAGGAATTGAAATGAATTTGACAACGCATTTGGTTGATAGGAATAGGATGAAATTCAATTCTTTCACTTTAGGCAAGGAATGATCAATTCCTTGATTTGTGGAATTCAATGAAATTCAAAGGATTCCATTATGATCAATATGTGAACAAAACAAAGGAATTATCCATTCCAATTCCTTCAAAATCCATAAACCAAACACCCCTTTAGTATCAAATTCGAATCTCTGAGTTTTTTTTAAGTTCGATGCAGGATACTGTCATGCAAGGTGGTTGGTAGGATATTTAGACCACATTTGGCCTTAACCGTTTATTCTAAACGCTTATTTGTACATATATGTAAAAATAAACGAGTTCATCTCAAATATATATCTGCAATTGTTGTTCAAAGCCCAGACATACTACTATTTAATGCCTTCCAATTTCTTTATGATTTTAAAGTTATTTTGATCAATGTGGTTTGGAGCGGCATATGATTAAGGACCATTTTTTGGGTTTTAGACTGGACCCATTAGGACCAAACCAAGGACTAATACAACACACGATTTTTACATATCCGTATATGATTACATTAACCCTTTGTTTTGTATTGAATGGTTTTCAAAACTTGGAATGTTGACCAAAAGACATACTTAAATGTTCGAATTACGAATGAACGGTAACATTCATGATCGATTCGATTGGTTTAAGGATCAAAATCTTAGTTGACCTAGTAAAGATATAGTTTAGCAAACTTTCAAACAAAATTAATCAAACTGCAGGTTTTGGTTTCATGGTTTAGACCAAATTTTTGTAAATCTAATGAATAACGATTAAAAAAAAACATCAATAATCTAACAACTCAAAAATGCACCCAACAATATGAAACATTTTGTTTAGTAAAAGAATCATTCCAATAGTAAATCATTTATATTTCAAAATTAGAACAGAAAGTTAAAAATAGCTTTTAAAAACCTAATTAGGTTTACATTTATTTAACTGGGTTTTATTATTTTCACTAAATCAATTTGATGATGTAAAGGTTAGTACCCATTTCATCTTATCAAGTAGGAATTCTACCAATTTTTTCTCTGTCTCTAGCCATTCAAAACCTGATATACGGTTGAGGTTTATTTTGAATATTAAATACTATTTTTAATATTTTTATAAAGGAAAATTAATCAAAACGGGTGAATCCAGGGGTATAATGGGGAATTCATAAACAAAATCCATCTGCATAATCATGGTAACTTCGATTCAGAAAACCAAATCCCTGAAACCTAGCGATCATGATAATACGGTTTCAAAGTCCATGAACCCTAATTTCATCCGAAGGTAACTTAGGACTCTGGAAGAATTGGAATCAACATTGCAATGGCTGATGCGAACAGTCCGAAGATTTCATCAGTTGCATGAACACCTCTTTCCAAGGTCGATTTGGTTTGGTTTTTTGCAATTGATTATGACTTTGGGATCGATTATGGGTGCCTAATCTAGATTTGTAATCGATTTTGGGATTATTTCACTCTTTGGTTTCGATTTTGGATTTTTTTTATCTTCCCTGTTCTTGCGCCGACTTCTGGTCTAGGGTCGATTTTGGCTAGGGTTTTTCAAATTAGTGGTGATCTAAGGTTCGTTTGGGTGTTCTTAATCCTTTCCCATAATCGATTTCATCTATTTGTCTTGTTTTGGGTCCGATTTTAGACATTTTTTTGTCAAAATTTTTGGTTTGTTCGATCCTTTCTGTGGTTGTGCTTCTCGACTTTTCTCTATTTCTCTTGTGACTCGTTTTGGTTCCTTGAGGTCAAATCATTTCTTGATAAAGCCCAAATCATTTCTAGTGAATACATTCTTGATGAATCCCCTTCATGATTTGTTAATGTTTCAAAGGTCCCTGATCATGGTATGTGATAGTGTAATGAATCCCAAATCATGATATGTTATGACTTGATGAACCCATAAGCATGAAACGAAGTTGGATTCATGAATCCAAAATCGGCATATGAATTATGATTCATATGCATAAGTTCTATTAGCTACTGTATTCACTGTTCTTAATGAATCCCCTTTCATGATTTGTTAATGTTTCAAAGGTCTCTGATCATGGTATGTGATAGTGTAATGAATCCCAAATCATGATGTGAAACATAGCTGCAAAAAGAATGGTAGAGCTATATATGTAATAACCGTACTTAAGTGAAATAAATTAGACTTTGGGGAAGCCTTTGTAAATAGACCATGTTAGAGGGGTCTAGAGGGGAAAAGAGGGATTTAACTCTAGGACCTATCATTTTGATCCCTGGCTGATAATTTTGGGAAGGGAAGAGAGGGAGCTCGAACGCGACGAACGGGTGAGGGAAAGGATCAGATATCAAGTATTCATCCATTTGGCAAGGTAAGTTCTAACTTTGATGTTGATTGCTTGAGTTGGTGGATTTGATTGTTTAGAGTAAACAAATTTCTTTTATGGAGAAGTTAATAAAGGAATCTGCACTAGCTTAGTTGGGATTGAGTTGGAATCTGCTTTGGGAAGGATTCCATATTTCTCCTGTTTAATAATCGACCTAAGGGGGGGAAAGGAGAATTAGAGTTAATTAATGGATTGGTTTATGGCTACCCTTCAGCGTCGATTTTGGATTATGAATCGTGAAGTGCAGTTTGGTGTTGGGTTGGGGGACCGGATGACCCCGGTCATCTAAGACACCGGTCGATACCGGTTTTAGTATGGGCACCGGTCAAGTGTGTGGACACCGGTCGTAGGCCCCGGTCGAGATAGAGAAAGTGGACCCCAGTCGCATGGGTCCGAACGACTCTTTGACCCCGGTCACCGGGTGGTATTAGGTGGGCCGAAGCCCATTTGTAGCTTGGACTTAGATGGAATTGGTATGTGGACCGACCTATTGTACTTCTAGGGTTTTTGCGTTCCGTCTTGAGTTGATCTTTTCCGTTAGCCACTTTAGCTTTCTTCAATAGGCTAACCGTTTGAGATTTTGGAGTGTTAAGGTCAACCCCGTTATAATTAGAAGGTTTAGAGAGTTCACCGATTAATGTTTCCTTTATAGGTTTCGGATCGAACCGTAAGAGTAGGCGCAAGAATTAAGCTAAGGACGCCAGGTGAGTTTTTCTGAACTAAACTTTTTGGTTAACGAAAGCATGTGAACTTTAATTTTTAAACTTTGATTTATTTACGATGACATGATTATTATGATATTATTTAAGTGTGTTATAAATCGTTGATATTTAAATGTATGCATACATTATTTGTGGAGATTGTGACCTCAGTCGGGGAGTGTGGCCCACCTACTCGTACCGGGGAGTGTGACCCGTTTATGCCATTAGGGGTGTGTCCCAAAATTAAGGCAGTGCGAGTTAGACACACCGTCTTCGACGGTAGTGTGGTCAGTAGCGTGATTTATCCTTATGTGTTTATAAATCTGTTGATTTAAATTTCTGGAAAGTTAAATTGTTGATTATCTGTTAGAGGGGACTCACTAGACCTCCGGTCTAACCCTCGCTTTTTCAAATTTATAAACCTTTTCAGACATGCGTAATTTAGAAAGGACTGATAAGGGTAAAAAGAAGATGTAGCAGGAGCAGATAGAAGGCTGTCATATTAGTTCGTTTTATTAAATATCTCAGTTGTATATAGGTTGCCGTTGCAAACTTTGAAGTTATATTGTATGGCTGAGGCCGCTTCGGCATGAATTTTATTATTATTATTATTATTAAGGCTCTCGAGTATAATTTGCAATGATATTCCAATCTTGTTTTAAGCCGTGAGGATAAATATATGGTGTAGAGAAGCAATGTTCTGTTGATGGTAGTGTGAAGTTTAAAAAGAGAAGCAATGTTCTGTTGGAAGCAATGGTAGTATGGAATTGATGGTAACTACCAAACAAAAAAAATAAAATAAAAAAGATTCTCTCACCAAAATTAATGTATACTGATAAAATACCAATGTTACCCTTTAAATTTAAAATTATTAAAAAATCTCCTAATAATCTCTGGATCAAGATCAGTGATTATAGATTGGGTTGCAAGGGTTGCAACCTTTTTTGGGGTTTCATATTAAAACACCCTTATATGTATATAGAGGGTGTTCAAATGCAACCCCTTTACATGGTGCAACCCCTTTATCCACCACTCATTTTATTTTTATTTTTTTAATTAAAAAATGTGAAAATAAAATGAATGGTGGATAAAGGGTTTGCATGGGTTGCATCATGTAAAAGGTTGCATAATAACCTACCCCTATATATATATATATATATATATATATATATATATATATATATATATATATATATTATATTATAAAGCACGGATAAAAAACTGTTAAATACAAATTATTACGCACAAGGTACAATCATTTTATACAAGATTTTAAAAATCTCTTAATTTACAAGTATCAAAGCACACGATACATATTACTACTGTAGACTTTTAACACCCACCAATTTGGTATGTGTAGGGCCTTCCTTTTATGCAGACATTTTCATGTATCACTATTAATTAATATATTATATTACTATAATTTTGTTTTAATTATATTATTAAATATGTAATTGGTTATTTTTTTCTAGATGTTATTAAAATATATAAGATAATCATTGAATTCTAACAAAATACTTAATTATTTTATATAAAAAACATTATATTATTAAGCCTAAATTAAACAAATTTATAAAAAAACATTATCATTTTCTCAAAACCATCCAAAATTGTATTGTAAATCGACAAAAAAATAAAATGAAACATTAAAATCGTGATGTATCTCGCTGCATTGCGCGAGTACGCTTCTAGTATTATAAAGCACAAATAAAAAACTTTTAAATACAAATTATTAGACTCAAGGTACCATCAGTTTATGCAAGATTTTAAAAATCTCTTAATTTACAAGTATCAAAGCACACGATACATATTATTACTGCAGACTTCTAACACCCACCAATTTGATATGTGCAAGACCTTCTTTTTATGCAAACATTTACATGTATCACTATTAATTGATATATTATATTACTATAAATTTGTTTTAATTATATTATTAAATATGTAATTGGTTATTTTTTCTAGATGTCATTAAAATATATAAGATAATCATTGAATTCTAATAAAATACTTAATTTTTTTAAATAAAAAACATTATATTATTAAGCCTAAATTAAACAAATTTATAAAAAAAAAACATTATCACTTTTTCAAAACCATCCAAAATCGTACTGTAAATCGATAAAAAAAAACAAAAAAAATGAAACATTAAAATCGTGATGTATATCGTTGCATTGCGCGAGTACGCTTCTGCTATATATATAGAGCAAATATCATTTGTTAACCATCCATTTCTTGTTAACGTTATAAACCTTGTTCAATCAATAGAAATTTAAGGATTGTTGATGTTTAAATTATTGAAATTATTAATGTTAAAGTGTATATATGCCATTTTATTTTGAACAATTTTGCATTAATTTTATTAGGAGTTACAAAAAACAAGTTTCCATAATTACATGGTAAGTTACGATTCTTGTATTATCTCCATATCTTACATTTTTTTACATCATATCAATAGGATAAACATATTTCGGTGCATATGTTTGATAAAATAGTAGATCGTATAGTCGTTCTTTTCAAGAAACTTATCATATATTAATCATCATTCGTAAATCACACGAACATTCATATATTAAAGATGAACATATGTGTTTTATGCAATGTTTTATGTTTGTAAGGTGTTCATCGATGTTCTCATCTATCAATGTTCGTGTTCATCGATGTTCCCTTCTATCAATGTTTTATGTTTGTAAGGTGTTCATCGATGTTCCCATCTATAAATGTTTTATGTTTGTAAGGTGTTCATCGATGAACATTTTTGTTCATCTCTATCGATGTTCATCGTTGTTCCGTTCATTTCAGGGATGTTCATGTGTTTTCTGAATTAAAATTAATTTTTATTGGGGGTTACAAAAATGAAACTTCCATAATTATATTGTATGTTATGATTAAATCATTTTCTTTTCCCCATAGTAAATCTTTCATATGTAATGAAATAAATGTAATAAATGTTCATCCGTTTATATTGTAATGAAATAAATGTTCAATTAGGCGTTTCATATGGATTAATACTATGAGCCTTTTTTCCCCATAATACCCTTGACCAGTCATATTCACCTTCATATGTAATAAAATGAAACGTTTTTTTTAATAAAAATTAAGTATTAATCTCAACCATCAAATATCAAGATAGATGGTTTGGATTAGTTCACATAGTTAACAAGAATATGAAGGTTAACAAAAGAACTCAACCATATATATATATATATATATATATATATATATATATAGAGAGAGAGAGAGAGAGAGAGAGAGAGAGGAGGGATCAATTGGAAACCAATATTACATTGGAAACCAATATTACATTGGAAACTTTGGAAACCAAAATTAACCAATCATTGAATTTCCTTTTTTTATTTTTATTTTTAATTGATAAGGTTATTTTAGTTTTTTACATAATTTCATAATATATATGGTAAGTGTTATTATTATTATTATAATATTAATTATTTAATTTTAATGTATTTTATATATGGTAATATTGATCCTTTATTAATTTAAACATGAAACATTTAATTTAGGTAAACACAAATTGATTCATACATAAACTATAAATTATTTTTTTATTCTTATGAATCAGTGATTGATTCAACCAATGAATGAAAGTTGATATTCATATGAAATCTTCAATATTACCTCAAGGCACAAAATATTAATATAGTGAAACTTTATATACTGAAACAAAATATTAATATAGTGAAATCTGATAAAACAAATTTAATATAGTGAAACATAATGGAAACGTAACGAAACAATAATGGTAATTAAACTTAATGAAACTTATTTAGGTTTTTACATACTGCATATTGATTAAAAAGGTAGTCTTGATATGCACTTTTTTTATTTAAGAAATATACGCTTTTCTATATTTAAGCATATTTCATCTTTGTTACCAAATTTGAAACACAAAAGAAAAAGACACATTTATCCTTTTGACATATTATTATTATCTTTTATTAATAAATTAATTAATTTATTACCATATATAATTCAAATGAATCTTGACCATTGATTAAAAAGATCAATGGTTGAAATTTGGTTTCCAATTGAAACCACACACACACACACACACACACACACACACACACACACACATATATATATATATAGGGTCCCCATCATTTGTTAACCACGACATTGGTGCTAACCATGATAACAAATTTTCAATCAATCAAAATCATCCTAGAGTTTATGTTCTCAAAGGATAATAATGGCATTTCATAATTCACACCTATTTAATGTATTTCCATATTTCAAGGAGTTATTAATATGGTAGTTATCTAAATATTAAATATAATATTTAATGTATTTCCATATTTCAAGGAGTTATTAATATGATAGTTATCTAAATATCAAATATAATATTTAATGTATTTCCATATTTCAATGAGTTATTAATATGGTAGTTATCTAAATATTAAATATAATATTTAATATTTAATGTATTTTCATATTTCGAGTGTGCATATATGCATGTTTAGATGTCAGTGTGTATCTTAACCAATGCAGAATAGATCAGCTGATATGCACATATACAACATGTACATATTCACAATATTTAATGTGCACATATGCATATTAGATACCAGTGTGCAGATATGCATATGCTCAATGTGCACATATGCATATACTCAATATGCACATATGCATATTAGATATCAGTGTGCATATATGCATATAATATTTCAGCAAACATATGCATATATGCACTGTATGCAAGTGTGCACATATGCACTATCCTGAAAATCGATTTCTTCAAATCCTGGAAATCGTTTTAACCAACTTTCCGGCCAAATTCCGACAACCCCTATCTTGGTTCAATTCAACTCCACTTCATTTTCCGGTAACGTTGATTTATGTGGCGATGCGTTTAACCTCCCATGCATTATTTCTCTGTCTCCCTCTTTCTCTCCGGCGAACCCAACCCCACCCACCACCGCCGCCAAGAAATCGAACCATCGCCGGAAAATCAAGATTCTCATAATCGTTGTTTCCGTTGGTGGGTTTTTGTTATTATGCATCTTGGTTGCATTATTAACGATTTGTTTGAAAAGAAAAAAGAAAAAGACGTCGACGGTGGGTGTGAAAGTCGCTGAAGCAGTTCCGGCGGCGCGTGGCGGCGGCACAGGTGCGACGAGTGGTAGTGGGAATAAATGGTGGAGGTGGGTTTTCAAGTGAAGGTGATGACGGCGATGGGATTGGGAAGTTAGTGTTTTTTATGGGATGAAATCCCTAATTATTTGGGTTTTTAATTTGGTAGCTAGGCCCATGTTCCCCAAATTAAAAGGAACTATAATTTGACCGAAATACCCCTGTGCATACATGTAACACCCCGAATTTGGAGTCTTAATGGTGTTGCGATCTGGTTAGCCAAGGTAGAAGAATAGAAAATTGAAAGCTCGGCAGTGCTTGGCGCGGCTTACCGCGCAAGTGAAGCCGCGCGGCTAACCGCGCAGGTCTCAGTCCATCCGCAACTTCAGTGTTCCGTGCGGCTCACGGCGCGGGTGAGCACGCACGAACACACGCGCAGACGCGCAAACCTCTTTTAAATGAAGAAATTCGGCCAAAACCCTCATTTTACCAATCTCAACTTTTAGGAACCCTTGGAGGCTACGTTTTCCTCCTAAGAACTTGGTAAGTTCCATCTCTCATCTTCCTTAATCATCAATGCCTTCCACCAACTTCATTTATTGATCATTAATGGTGATTTAGGTGGTATTTAAGCATCATTTGTGGTAGATTCAAGTCTCCTCAAGATCCTAGCTTCTTCTCCTTAAGCTTTTGAGTTTTAGGGTTTTGGAATACAACCCTACAAGGTGAGTTCATCCTTTTCATAAAACTCTATACATGTTAAAATCTTATTTTTAACCTAATAGACATCTCCATTTTCATTATGTAACTTGGGGTGCATTTTCACCCAAAACCCTATTTTGGAGAGTCTAGGGTTCATATGTGTGGAAAGAGTTTGAAAAAAGAAAGAGGATATCTTGGATATATGTATGAAGAAAGCTTATCACTATGTTTTCTATCCTCTAGCTTCAAAGATTTGTAAATGATGGGTAAATGTTATTTTCATCTAACTGCTGATAAGTTTGTACTTTGGGAACTTGTTTTACTATAACCTTGGACTGAATATTTGGAACCTCTTGGTAAGATTATGCAAGTATTTATGCAAAAACCTTCCTTATCAATATTGCGGACATCATATCTTAATGTGGAAATACCGGTTAGCTTTTTAGCTCTATGTGACATATTTGGTTGCATTGGGAGTCATGACCTCATCATTGTTGTGCATTTGGTCCGACGTTGGAGACGTTAGTTTTCCTCGTCGAAGCACGTTTAGGCATCAGATTGAGTTATAAGTCCTACGTGCTAAGTATTACGATATTGGATGAAGATCTCAAAGTAAGAGCCCTTTGGGTTGAAGTTGACTTTCCGCGGGTGTACGTTTAAAGCCACTGAGCCTAACATCCCTTGCGTGTACTTTTATGTGTTTTGGCTTTACTGACTGTCTAGTGGCTTACTTTTGTGTTCCGTCACTTATGTTAGTAAGTGAGTCTCCCCCGTTAAACCAAGAGGTAACTGTTTATGGTAAAAGCATCATTATTCCTATCATAACTCCATTTTCTTTATTTACGCTCATCGTTAAATATTTTAATTCAATTGTTGATCTCACAAGGCGTTAGCCTAACACTTTTTCTTAAAATGGCAAGTATAGCAGGTCAATCTAGCGACGAGAGTCGTCGGGCTTGAGTGGATGACCTAGGGGCCGAGAGTGGTCTTTTTGGGAGATGCATTGACCAATATATTGGTGATAGTGGATACTCATTTTTGGAAAAATAGCAACACCCGACCCTAATCTTCTTGTTTTAAGTTAATTAGATTACTAGGTTGTTGTACATTATTCTTCATTTGAGTATTTGTAAAGGCTACAATTATATTCCCCGTTTTCGGGATGATACTTTGGGCGTTTTATGACAGGTTTTGCATACCCAGGTTTACCCAATTGTTAATCGTTATGTTGCAAAATTTTCGGATTTTTATTTCTCGAAATTTTATGTTATTACAATACATGCATTGTATTTTTTTCATCCGTTTTTAATATTTTAATTTAATAAAAAATCAATTAATTGTGGACTAATGATCTCATCAATCTACGATTGAGATTGGTTAACACCAATGTCATGGTTAGCAAATCGTAACACCCTAAAAATAGGGATAACAAAATTTCCAGAAAATGGAAATATGATATATAAATTTGCCAAAGCAATTGAGTCTCCCAAAAATTGGGAAAGAATATTCCCCTGTTTTTAAGTACTAGTTACAAATTCTAATAATGGGAAAATAACAACCTAATAATCTAATTTCATTCAAAATGAGATTACAATTAGGGTGTTATCCGAATTTCCCCAAAATGAAGTCTTCTAAAAGAAATGGTGTCCCAAAACTTTTCCCCAAGCTCACTCTAAGCCGGCTAGACCTTCTTATCACCGGCATCGCTAGAACCTGAGATATACATCGACACCAAACAAGTGTTAGGCCAAAAATCCTAGTGAGTTAACAACCAATAATATTCCAATCAATAGCATAATACTTATCAACAGTTAACAAAGAATTTCTCATGTGTGAAGTTAATGGGGGAGACCCATAGCACCAATCAAGTTCCACTCAAAGAGTCGATATACCTTGATGCCAACTACCATGAGTGACATCCGAAATGTCCGGCACACCCGAGTACTACAACCATGGCATTACCCCGAATGGTGGAGGTCTAGGTGCATACCTTAACGGTGGCACCCAAGACTATATCTTCTAGTGTCTACTGACTTGGTTCATCCAATAATATCATTAGTAGGTCTCAAGGCACATAATGTACATGAATCAATCACAGTACCAACCATGGGTACAATATTAGACCATACGACTCAAACATTGCATATAGTTTATAACAAGACTAGCATGAATATATTATTACCAATGTAGTCAATATCCTACCTCATGGGGACTTGAGTAATAAATCACCCCAATATCATGGTACATAAACTTCATCAAACAATAACAAGCCACTATTGTCATGTACTTACCAATTAATCCATTTTCCCAATATTAGGTCAAACCACCCATATGGACCATTGATCAAAGTTAACTCATACAAGTATATTTCCCACCTATTTAAGGTCAAAGAGTCCCAATACCAATTTAGGGTAACCCACCCACATAGATTATGAGGACTTAGACTTACACATAATAAAACCCACAAGAAACAAAGTTTTATGAATAAATAGCTCAATAAAGATGAATGACGATAATAAATAGCAAGATAGGATGTGTATCTAGTTTTAACAAAGTTTAGGAACTCATAATCTAGGTTTTGGCAAAAAAACCTAGAAAGTAGAAACCCTAGAAAGTTGGATGTGAGTAGCTTGATCTTTGATTCTTGATGAAACAACTCCAATAAATGGTCCTCAAAGTAGGTTGAAGCTCAACAAATGTTGTGTAACCACCCAAGGCTTGCAATAAATGATCTAAGGTGGAAAGAGGAAGAAAATCGTCCAAGAACCCTAAAAATCACGGTTGAAAACGAGTAAAAGTGTTTTTGTGATTCAAAATTGGGCAAGGAAGGGTTTTGGGGACCTGCAGGTAGCCTTACGGTTTTGGCCGCAACTAGGAGGCCACTCCATAAGTCACGTGTGTGCCCTAAGGGCTTGCACTCCAGTGAGTTACGCGACTTGGGCCGTGACTTGGAACCCGCGCAATAGCCCGCACAACTCTCTGTTTCAAGGTGTTAGTCATGGCTTTGTAAGTTAAGAGATTACCCACACATCTACGCACGAATATACACATATATATAGGCAAATTCTGAGCGAAAATACAGGTGTTACAATCCTCCCCACCTTAATTAGGATTTTGTCCCCGAAATCCCATTCTAGGAAAACAAGTGAGGGTAGCAGTTCCTCATATCATCTTCCGATTCCCATGTAACGTTGACACCTCGGTGGTGCTTCCATTGAACTTTAACCATGACCATGTCTTTATGCCGCAACTTCTTTACTTTTGACTCCAATATTGCTTCTGGTTCTTCCACACAACGATTTCCATTATCTACTCGGATTTCTGTCAAGGGAATCACACTCTTTTCTTCGGCTAGGCACTTCCGAAGGTAATACACGTGGAAGGTAGGGTGTATTCCATCCATTTCGGGTGGTAAATCCAACCGGTAAGCTTGTAACCCAATCTTTTCTAAAATGACGAAGGGTCCGAGGAATCGGGGGCTAAGCTTCCCACGCTTCCCAAACCGTGTAATCCATTTCCATGGAGATACTTTCAACATGACATGATCGCCCACTTGAAACTCGACCGGTCTTCTCTTCTTGTCCGCGTAACTCTTTTGTCGGTCTTGAGCCGCCTTCAATCTCTCTCGAATTTCTTTCACTTTGTCCGCCGTATCTTGAATGATCTCCGGCTCGGTGAATTGCTTCTCGCCCGCCTCAAGCCAACAAACTGGAGTTCTACACTTCCGTCCATACAACGCCTCGAACGGTGCCATTCCAATACTTGAATGGTAACTGTTATTATAAGCGAACTCCACCAAAGGTAGATGTGAGTCGCAACTCCCTCCAAAATCGATAACACACGACCTCAACATGTCCTCGAGCGTCTGGATGGTGTAACACCCCGAATTTTGGAGTATGAAGGGTGTTGAGAACTGGTTAGCCAAGGTAGAAGAATAGAAAAGTGGAAAGCTTGGCAGTGCTTGGCGCGACTTACCGCGCGGGTGGAGCCGTGTAGCTAACCGGGCAGGCCTCTGCCCAAGTTGTACTCCAGTGCTCTGCGCGACTCACGGCACAGGTGAGCACGCGCGGGCACCCGCACGGGCGCGTAGACTTATTTAAAAATGAGATTTCGTCCAAAACCCTCATTTTATCAAATTTATCTTAGAGAACCCTTGGAGGCTGCAATTTTCTTCCCTAGAGTTTGGTAAGTTCAATCTTCTCTCCTCCTTTGCCATTAATACTCTCATCTAGCTCACTCATTGGTCATTTATGTCAATCTTGGAGCTCTTAGGTGGTTTGGTGACTATAGCTCAAGTATTCTCAAGGATCTCTTCCTCTCCTCTCCGAGTCTTGTTATTTTAGGGTTTTGAAATACAACCCTACAAGGTGATTTCATCCTTTTCCTAAAACTCTATACATGTTAAAATCTTATTTTAACCTACTAGACATCTCCATTTTTGTTTATGTAACTTGGGGTGTATTTTCACCTAAAACCCTAACTTTAGAGATTCTAGGGTTCATTTGTGTGGAAAGGGTTTTTGAGAAAAGAAAGGGGATCTCTTGAATATATGTATGATGAAAACTTAGTATTATGTTTTTTTCTACCCTTTAGATTCAAAGATTCATAAATGAAGGGTTAATGCTATTTTCATCTGACTGCTGATAAGTTTGTACATTGGGAACTTGTTTTACCATAACTTTGGATTGAGCATTTGGAACCTCTTGGTAAGATTTTGCAAACGTTATGCGAAAACTTCCTTTTATCAATATTTTGGGCATCATAGCTTATTGTTGAAACATCGGTTAGTTGTTGCTTTAAGTGACTTAATTGGTTGCATTGAGAGTCATGACCCTATATTTGTTGTTGCATTTAGTCCGACGTAGGGATGCGAGTCTCTCACGTCGAGGCACGTTTAGGCATCGGATTGGGCTATAAGTCCTACGTGCTAAGTATGTACGATATTGGATGAGGATCTCAACGTAAGGGCCCTATGTGGTTGAAGTTGAGTTTCCGTGGGTGTACGTTTAAAGCCACGGAGCCTAACATCCCTTGCGTGTACTTTTATGTGTTTGGCTTTACTGATTTATAAGTGGCCTACTTTTGTGTTCCGTCACTTGTATTAGTAAGAAGGTCTCCCCCGTTAAACCAAGAGGTAACTATTTATGGTAAATGCATTATTATTCAGATCATAACTCAGCTCTTTTTATTCATGTTTATCGTTAAATATTTTAATTCAACTGTTTGAGCTCAGTAGGCATTAGCCTAACACTTTTCTTAAAATGACATGTATAACAACTCAATCTAGCGAGGGGACTCGTCGGGAATGAGCGGCCGACCTAGAGGTCGAGAGCGGTCTTTTTGGGATAACACATTGACCAATACGATAGCAATAGTGGATGCACATTTTTGGGAGAAAAGCAACACCCGATATTAATCTTTCTTGTCTAAGCTAGATTATTAGGTTGTTGTATTTTATTCTCCATTTGATTCAACTGAAAAGCTACCTCTCTATACCCCGTTATTGGGATGATACTTTGTTTTGTTATGACAGGTTTTGTTACCCAGGATTACCCAGTTCATAGTCGTCTTATTGCGAAAATTTCGAATTTTTATTCCTCTAAATTTTAGGGTGTTACAGATGGTCCTCTCACTTTGGCCATCCGTTTGAGGCTGGTAAGTCATGCTCAGATTTAATCTCGTTACCAACTCCTTTTGTAGACTAGTCTAAAAATTAGATGTGAACCGACTGACCCTATATGACATAATGGATTGCGGAACTCCATGTCTCGACACTACCTCATCAATGTACAGTTTGGCTAATTTCTCCATTGGCAAGGTCTCTCGCATAACAAGGAAATGCGCGCTCTTGGTTAGATGGTCCACAATCACCCAAATGGTATCATGACCTCGTAATGTCTTTGGTAGCTTTGTCACGAAGTCCATGGTGATGTTGTCCCACTTCCACTCGGGAATGGAAAGTGGTTTCAAACTCCTGTATGGCCTTTGATGTTTCACCATGACTTGAAGACACGTGACGCACCTCTCCACATAGTTGACTACGTCAAGTTTCATCACCGGCCACCAATAGTTTAACTTTAAATCTCTATACATCTTAGTGCTACCGAGATGTATAGAATATTTTGACTTATGTGCTTCTTCTAGGAGTAGTTCCCAATTTCCATCAAGCTTTGGCACCCATATCCGGCCTTGAAAGAGTTTAAGTCCGCGACCATCTTCCGTCAATAATCCTCTTTGCCTTACCATAACTTCGGATTTGAGATTTTCTTCTTTAAGTGTTTCTGTTTAACATGACTTGATGCTCTCCAACAAACTAGATACCACATCGATCCTAGTGAGGCATAACTTAACACCGCCTTCATAGCTCCTCCGGCTTAAAGCATCCGCCACAACGTTGGCCTTACCGGGATGATAGAGCAATTCGCAATCGTAGTCCTTTAGTAGCTTAAGCCACCTTCTTTGCCGCATGTTGAGTTCTTTTTGGTCGAAGATGTACTTTAAGCTTTTGTGATCGGTAAACAAGGTGCACTTCGTCTAGTATAAATAATGTTGCCATAATTTCAATGCAAAGACCACCGCCGCCAATTCCTAGTCATGAGTCGGGTAGTTCTTCTCATGGTCCTTTAGTTGCCGAGAAACATAAGCTATCACTTTTTCTCGTTGCATTAACACACACCCGAGTCCCATCTTAGAAGCATCACTATTCACCACAAAGTCATATGATCCCTCGGGTAGGGATAGAATAGGAGCTTCAAACAATTTCTTCTTGATCGTTTGAAAGGCTTGATCTTGTGTTTCGGTCCAAAGGAACTTGACATTCTTTCTTGTGAGGGAGGTGAGTGGCGAAGCTATATTGGATAAGTCTTGAATGAAACGTTTGTAGTAACCTGCCAATCCCAAGAAACTTCGGATTTTCGTCGGACTCGTTGGCGGTTCCCAACTCATCATCGCCTCGATCTTTGTCGGGTCTACTTTCACTCCGTCTTTTGACACCACGTGGCCCAAGAATTGCACTTCTTGAAGCCAAAATTCGCACTTCGAGAACTTTGCGAACAACTTTTCTCTTCGGAGAACTTCTAACACTTCCCGCAAATGTTTCCCATGCTCGACCTCGTCCTTTGAGTAGATCAAAATATCGTCGATGAAGACAATCACGAATTTGTCCAAGAAAGGGCGACACACGCGGTTCATCAAATCCATGAATACAGTTGGAGCGTTGTTCAAGCCAAAGGTCATCACCAAAAACTCGTAGTGACCGTATCTTGTTCGGAAGGTCGTCTTCGGAATGACCTCCTTCTTCACTCTGACTTGATGGTATTCGGACCGAAGGTCGATCTTCGAAAAGCATCTCGCGCCTTGGAGTTGGTCAAAGAGGTCATCAATGCGAGGTAAGGGATACTTGTTTTTCACCTTGTCCCACAGAGGTCTCGACCAAAGGAGGTTGGTCAGCAGTAGATTCGACTTCTACGCGACCTTCTTGCGGGTTTGGTAGTCTGCTCCGAGTGTTTACCATGGTTATCTGCCATACACGCACGAAAAGAGGTTGAGAAAAGACTAAGTGAGTTAAACTCATGGTACGTACTACTACATTTATCAATTATCATAACAATAGCAATTCAAGCATGCTCACGTAAGAGCACGTTCATAATAGCATTAGCTACGTGATATTATGATTGCGTGTTACACAAGGATCTGTCGTTACCGTCATCATAATTCTTAATCAATGTAATTCCATATATCCAAACGTTCTCCCCACCTATGACTTTTACCTCAAGGTGGACAACTTAATGATACGCTTAAAGCTTAAGTCTAAATATGCTAAGTCAATACCTAGTTCACTTAAATTGAAGCTCTGATACCAACTTGTAACACCCTAAAAATAGGGTTAACAAAATTTCCAGAAAATGGAAATATGGTATATAAATTTACCAAAGCAATTGAGCCTCCCAAAAATGGGGAAAGAATATTCACCTATTTTTAAGTACTAGTTACAAATTCTAATAATGGGAAAATAACAACCTAATAATCTAATTTCATTCGAAATGAGATTACAATTCGGGTGTTATCCAAATTTCCCCAAAATGAAGTCTTCTAAAAGAAATGGTGTCCCAAAAGTTTTCCCCAAGCTCACTCTAAGTCGGCTAGACCTTCTTATCACCGACATCGCAAGAACCTGAGATACACATCGACACCAAACAAGTGTTAGGCCAAAAAGCCTAGTGAGTTGTACAAGCAATAATATTCCAATCAATAGCATAATACTTATCAACAGTTAACAAAGAATTTCTCATGTGTGAAGTTAATGGGGGAGACCTATAGCACCAATCAAGTTCCACCCAAAGAGTCGATATACCTTGATGCCAACTACCATGAGTGACATCCGAAATGCCCGACACACCCGAGTACTACAACCATGGCATTACCCCGAATGGCGGAGGTCTAGGTACATACCTTAATGGTGGCACCCAAGACTATATCTTCTAGTGTCTACTGACTTGGTTCGTCCAACAATATCATTAGTAGGTCTCAAGGCACATAATGCACATGAATCAATCACAGTACCAACCATGGGTATACTATTAGACCATACGACTCAAACATTGCATATAGTTTATAACAAGACTAGCATGAATATATTATTATCAATGTAGTCAATATCCCACCTCATGGGGACTTGAGTAATAAATCACCCCAATATCATGGTACATAAACTTCATCAAACAATAACAAGCCACTATTGTCATGTACTTACCAATTAATCCATTTTCCCAAGATTAGGTCAAGCCACCCATATGGACCATTGATCAAAGTTAGCCCATACAAGTATATTTCCCACCTATTTAAGGTCAAAGAGTCCCAATACCAATTTAGGGTAACCCACCCACATAGATTATGAGGACTTAGACTTACACATAATAAAACCCACAAGAAACAAAATTTTATGAATAAATAGCTCAATAAAGATGAATGACGATAATAAATAGCAAGATAGAATGTGTATCTAGTTTTAACAAAGTTTAGGAACTCACAATCTAGGTTTTGGCCAAAAACCTAGAAAAGTAGAAACCCTAGAAAGTTGGATGTGAGTAGCTTGATCTTGATTCTTTATGAAACCACTCCAATAAATGGTCCTCATGGTAGGTTGAAGCTTAATAAATGTTGTGTAACCACCCAAGGCTTGCAATAAATGATCTAAGGTGGAAAGAGGAAGAAAATCGCCCAAGAACCCTAAAAATCGCAGTTGAAAACGAGTAGAAGTGTTTTTGTGATTCAAAATCGGGCAAGGAAGGGTTTTGGGGTCCTGTAGTTAGCCTCGCGGGTTTGGCCGCGGCTAGGAGGCCGCGCCATAAGTCGTGCGTGTGCCCGAAGGGCTTGCACTCAAGTGAGTTACACGGCTTGGGTTGCGGCTTGGAACCCACGCAACTCTCTGTTTCAAGGTGTTAGTCATGGCTATACATACATACATACATACATACATACATATATATATATATATATATATATAGGCAAGTTCTGAGCGAAAATACGAGCGTTACACAAATAAATAGGCCTCTCTCTCTCTCTCTCTCTCTCTATATATATATATATATATATATATAGGCTCTTTCATTTGCTAACAACCACATTGGTGCTAACCAGTTTTCAACAAATCAGAATCATCATAGAGTTTATGTCTTGCGTTCAATCCTATTAATTCTCAAAGGGCAGGTTCAAACGAGAAGACAGTCAATTTGCGAGAAGGCGAGAAGGAATATAAACCACATAATTCATTAATTAAAAAAATCCATAAATAAAAAATGAAAAATAATTTTAGAAATTAGGATAATTACTATTTTGAATTGGATAAATCTGTAAAAATCTCATTATATCTTTTAAATTTATTTATTTTTTAATTTTAATAAATTAATAATTTTTTTTATCAAGTTTTATATAATTTTTATGCACTTTTGATTAAAGAAAATTATCATTTTCATCAAATATCACATGTGATATACACATTCAATTCATTATCTTTTTCACCATTTTTTTTGTATATTTAGGATCCACGTTTTGTATCACGTGTGATTAACTTCGTTTAACATATGATCTATTATGTATCAAATATGATCTACTATATGAATTTTTGTACATATCACATATGATAATATACGTATGAATATAAGTGGCACGTAATCACATGTGATAATATTTATATTACAAAAAAATCTGTAAATATAAGTATACATAATCATATATGATTAACTAAAATATCTACAATTATCACATGTGATAATATTGTTATGTGATATGTACGAAAATTCACATATTGATAACACATGTAATATTTTATCAGAATTGTGAATTTTTTTTTATTAATAGTGTATCTAGAATTTTTTTCATATAAAACTTAATAAAAAATTTATAAATTAATTGAAATTAAAAAATAAATAAATTTAAAAGATATAATGAGATATTTAAGTATTTATCCAATTCAAAATGGTAATTATTCTAATTTCTAAAATTATTTTTCATTTTTCATGTATGGTATTTTTTTAATTAATTGATTATGTGACCCATATTCATTCTCGCCTTCTCGCAAATTGATTTACTTCTCGGATGATCCTCCCCCCCCCCTCTCTCTCTCTCTCTATATATATATATATATATATATATATATTACATTTTTGGTCCTTATGGTTATCACTCATTATCAAGTTCGATCTCTTTTTTAAACAAATTACAATTTTGGTCACTATGGTTGTCATTTTGTTTCACTTTTAGTCTTTCTGACTAACTATAGTTTCATTTTTCATGTATGGTATTTTTTTAATTAATTGATTATGTGACCCATATTCATTCTCGCCTTCTCGCAAATTGATTTACTTCTCGGATGATCCTCCCCCCCCTCTCTCTCTCTCTCTCTCTCTATATATATATATATATATATATATATATATATATATATATATTACATTTTTGGTCCTTATGGTTATCACTCATTATCAAGTTCGATCTCTTTTTTAAACAAATTACAATTTTGGTCACTATGGTTGTCATTTTGTTTCACTTTTAGTCTTTCTGACTAACTATAGTTAAAAATTTTGGTTAACTTTTTTGTCTTTTTCCTTGTTTTGTTTTATTAGATCATAAAGTCAATTACATGGATTGGTCCGGTTCAAGATGGATTATCTTTTGATAGGCTATTGTTGGGATTTTGATTTTAGAATCCATTTAGTTTTTGTTTGGTGTAATATGTGGTTTAAAATTAGGGTTATTTTTTGCTTCTTTCCTAAACACACATTGGGTTGTCATTTTGTAATACTTGGGGTATACCCCTCGTAATTTGTATTTTTTTTCGAGGGTTCCGTCCCCTTTTCCCAAAAAAAAAAAGTCAATTACAATTTTAGTCAATTTGGTTTGTCTAATACGAACTAGTTTTACAAACATACACTAAAAATTTAATTTTTTTATTTCTAAGAATTTGTTCGTGTATACGAACCACTTTTACGAAGGTATAAGCTATTTTTATAAAAAAAAAATGGAAGATATTGGCTATAAGGTAAACTGATTTTCAAAAAATGGCTAGAAAAATTAATTTTCCTAATATGCCTTTATAAAACTATAATAAAATCAAAAGTTATAAAATTATAAAATAAAAAAAGTAATAAAACATATTTATATATATTATTTATATAACCATATAATAATAATAATATATGTCAAATTGATAGGATAGTTTAACCTTAAATAACCATTGGTGCAATTCCTAATGCATTCAACACCCCTACTAAGGGGGTGCCATTAGCAATGCCCTAATTTTAACTAAAAATACATTAAAAATATGTATTTTATTTTGTAAGTTACACTTTAAAAAAAGTTTTGTCGATATCTTTACAATGAGTTGAAGTTATATTTTCAAAATTTTATGCAACTTATCCGATATATATCCTCAAATCCATCTACACTAATCTAAGAAAACATTTTATATTTGAAATTGGGTTAAAAAAATCTATTATTTTTCTTATTTATGTATGATAAAAATCGAAATTTTCATCTATATCTATTAATAAAAGCATCGTTTAAAAATATCAAATAAAAAACTTTATAAAATAATAATTATTTTATTTTCAAAATATCAACATAAATTTATCGTAATAAAAAATAAATAACCAATTACCAACCACACATTTTCTTATAGTTTATTTTTAGTAATAGAAAATATAGTTTTAGTAATGAAAATGTGTGATTGTTAGTTGATTATTTATTTTTCTTTTCGATGATTTTAAGTTGATATTTTGTATAATGTTAATAATTATATTATAAAGTTTTTATTTGATACACATTTAAAAAAAAATTAATTAAATGAAAAACTTGAAAATAGTACTTTTTTTTATTAATGGACATAGATAAATTTCGATTTTCATATTGCATAAATAAGAAAAAAAAAGATACATTTTTTAAACTCAACATAAATAGAAAATGTTTTTTTTGGATTAGTGTAGATGGACACACACACACACACACACACACATATATATATATATATATATATATATATCTGATAAGTTGCATAATATTTTAAAAATATTTAAAGTTGAACTCATTTTAAAGATATCGACAATTTTTTTTAAAGTTGTAATTTATAAAATAAAACAAATATTTTTAATGTGTTTTTAGTTAAATTATAATTAGTTAATTATTATAATAAGGGATATAAATGAAAAATATAAAATGAAATGATAGGGCATGCCAAAATGGAAACGAACAAACTATATTGACTAAAACTTTAATTTACTCTATTATCTAATAAAACAAAATAGGAAAAAGATAAAGAAGTTAACTAACAATTTTAACTAGAGTTAATCAGAAGGACCAAAAGTGAAGTAAAATAGCAAACATAATAACCAAAATTGTAATTAATTTAAAAGAAAGACAAAACTTGATAATGAAAAACAACCACAAGGACCAAAAATGTAATTTACTCTATATATATTATACATTGCCAATTCGATTGAAATGTATGGATCGACACTCGAGTTTTTTGTGTTGAAGTTTCCAACCGATTAGAGGTGAATATTATAACTAAGATCCGGTTTCAGTAGAAATTGTGAATATCATTAAAAAATAGCACAAATAAACCATAAAAGAAACTCCAATCCTAACATAGGATAATACAGAAAAATATGTTCACAGTCGTATGAATAACAAAATCAAGATTCTAATAATAAGTATAAAAAACTGATCACCCACAAATGAGATCAAAAAACAAACAATATCCGAATCATATTCTATCTCTCTTCAAGTGATATTGCCTTTCTAGTTGAAACCAAGATTCATTAACATTTATTCTATTTTAAGTAACAAATGGTTCATACCAGATTAGACTTAATTGAAAGTTCTTTTAATGGTTTCAATTACATGTTAATACTGTATTTTTTTTTTTTATAGAAAATGTTATAATTATTTTTCTTTGCCGAGTAGTGACAACTGTTTTTATAACATGACTAAAACATATTCACTTTACATTTGAATTTAAGAACTGTGATATTTTGATGTTTAAAAGGAAAAAAAAATAATTATTTAATTAAACTTGTTTGAAAAAGTTGCTAAAAATATTTAAATTTATAGATCTCGTAATAAATATCATTCAATTCACTATTAAATTCGAATAATGTTCCCTCTCAAAAAAGAAAAGAAAAAAAAACGAATAATACATAATGATAAAATTTTACGTAAGTCAAATATATATAATTGTTTGAATTCTACACTACAAATTCAAATGCTTTGAATTATGTAATAAGAAAACAAAGAAGATTATCATATATTTTGGGGCCATATATATTCAAATAAGTTGGTCGGTGATATCAGAATCTTGTTCGTACTAAAATTAGTTTTTTTTAAAACTTGTTACGAGTCATTTCCACGTCATTTCGTGAATGGGAAACTTAAATATTTATATAAAGCACCAACTACGTATATTTAAATATTTATTGTAACATGCAATTTGACCCCTGCGCATTTTATTTCATTTTCTTCGTACAACGCAAGTCGCCATTATATTCGATTATTAATTAATTAATTTATGTTAGTTATATCAAATTGAATATTAAATGAGTATTAAACCGTTCTGTTTAATTTATAATTAACAAAAATCTCTACAAATTTTAAGGTTTTTTTTTTCTCTCTTTCTTGGGAATTAAAATTTTAGTTAACTTTTTTAAAATTGAAATTGAAATATATTAATACTACTTATATTTGTAGAGTACAATTTGTAACATAGGTTATTATAAAAAAAAAAACCCAACCCTCTATTGCAACTAGTCACAACGTTCATTTTACCACCCATCGCTTGCTGCCACCACCCACATTCTCCTCCCCTTACGACCACCCCTCATATCCTTGCTATGCATAACTCTTTTTGCACATCGGCTATTACAACACTCATCACCAACAACCACCACCACCCATCTCCTCCTCTTGACCCTGTCGTCCTCCCTCTTCCACTATGTACTGCCATCATCTCCCTCCCTTGTGCACCACCACCTTCCACCTCCTGTGCAAATCCCCAACCTATCATAGTCCTCTTGCGCTTTGGCGAGTGAATTTGACCCCTACACTTCCGTCGATTGTTGTTTAATTAGATGGTCTTTATAATACTTACCATTTTTAGCAAATTTCGCTAACCTCCTCATATATGTTAAACCTCATGCGGTGATTTACCTCCCCCATGATGACTGTGGAATCGGTGCAGTGGAGGCGTCTCAAAGGGTGGCGTTTAACTTTTTTTTTTTTTTTTTTTTTAATGTTAAACCTCGTTAAAAACACAAAATTCTATATAGTTTGTAGAAAAAAGATATTTTTATAGGGTTACTTTTACATTTTATATATAAATACATCACAATAGACGAAGGGCCATGTGAGAAGCTTGAGAAGTGAATCTAAACCGTTGATCACTTTTAATCAAATCTTCTTCCATGAATTGCGACTTAGAAGGGAATTGATCTCGTGCATCTCAGTGTATCTTATCTTGGTGCACCTCATCCTAATATGCATCCATTTCTCATCCAACGGTTGATAACCACTTCTCACGTTAATCTTATCTTATCACCGGAACCCAACCTTATAACAATATTTACAAGGAAATAGATAAATAAAAAATATCCACTATTCTCAGTAATAAGCATTTCTATATGAATCATTTCCTTTTAAGTTAGAAAATTGTATTGATGATTTGTGGTCGTTAGGTAATTATTACATTTTAGTTAATTGTTTTTAAAGCATTTTGATATTTTTTAAGTAAAATAAGAGCTTATTAATAATTGAAATACTCAATTTAAGACTTCTATTTGAATCATTACAATATTTTGTTGTTTTATTTCTTTAGTTATTTTTTGTTTCGGTTTTTTAGACAATATGGACCATTTTTAATTAGCTCTATTCAAAGTATTGGAAATGTAAAAACAAAATGTAATATTTGATATGTACGAGATAAATTAGTCGAAAGGTGTTCAAATATAACATGTAAATAATAGTTCATTTAAAATCACCTCCAAAAAATTTATGCAACAAAACACTTTGGTGTTTTAGTGCTTTCACAAGCCATTTTTAAAAAGTGTCAACTAAAAAATCTCTTTTAGGGCGCGTTTGGTTTGCGGGATTGGAATGGATTTGAAGGGATTTGGATTTCAAATCCATTCCAATCCTGCGTTTGGTTTGCAGGAAAGGTTTTCATTGAAATCCGTTGACCATTTTAAAATCCCTCATATGATGGATTTGGAAATCCTTGGCTTTGGGCCTGGATTTGAAATCCAAAGCCGATGGATTCTAAAGCGTGATCCAAACCAATTATTTAAAAACCGGTTTTTTGATTGACCCGGTGTGGTAACCGGGTCACGGTTCAACCGGTTTCAAGAATTTATTTGTATTTTTCATATTCATGCATATATATATATATATATAACCAAAATATTCATGTCCACAAGTTAAAATATTAAAAAAACATATAACAACAAGTTTTACATCAATCCAAAAACATTAAATAAACACACATAAGCATAAATTTTCATCAATTCAAATACATCCAAACGAAATATAACGATCAAACCTAATCATGGATCTTGAGACATTGGAGTGTTGGTTTTTAACGCTAATACGTATTACCTATTGGACTATTCGTTTTTAACTTTTGTTACCGGGTCAACCGGTTCGTTATGACCGGTTCAACCGGTTTTTTAATAGAACCGGCCGGTTCAATCCGGGTCATAAAATGACATAAACCCGGTCTCTTCAAGGGTTCCAGTTCAACCGGTTCGACCGGCCGGGTCGACCCGGTTTTTAAAACATTGATCCAGACGTCAAATTGTATCGATCTAAACCCGACGTTTAACAATAAAAATAAATTATTTATAAAACAAAAAAAAATAATTAAAAAAAAACTCAATCCAAATCCAAATCCTACAAACCAAACACATGAAGGGATTTCAAATCCCTCCAAATCCAAATCCGTCCTTTAAATACAATTCATTTCATTCCAATCCCACAAACCAAACACGCCCTTATGATATTTTACTTCTTTAGTTCGATTAGGATGTCTAATTCATCATAATAACATGGTTTTTAGTAAAGATATAACCTGTTATATTATCTAATTTTGATACAATAATTTATTATAAATGTCTTTGTATAATTAAAGAAGGGATGAGCGATCCATGTTAGATTTTAGGAAGATATATATACTTTTAAAATTGGGCCATGTTCGTCTTTTGAAATGTGATTTTTTACCCATGCTAGTTCATATAAATTATTAAAACACTATAGAATAAGGAGATCCTAATAGCATACATTTTGGTGTTATACTTTATATTGGTTTGAGGTTGGAAGTCTGGAACTTAACGGTACCTGTGTACTAAGAAAATCCAGTAAGCACCCGAAATCTGGAACTTAAGGGTCGTTTACTTTATATTGTTTCTGTTAAAAACCATACACAATAATGATCATTATCTGAGTTGAACCCCAACGATACATGTACCAAAACATGCATTTGAGGACTCGTGTAAATTTGACAAGCTTCAAACATACAAAACGTTAGCATCTCCATCAGATTTTCTATAATTTTCTCTAAAATAGATAGACAAAAGTTAAAAATCTCTTATTCAAACAACTCTAACAACTTCTCTATTTTGACGATTTTAATGTTAATTATATTATCAAAATAATTTTTTTAATAAATAATAATACATTTCAACTTTATTAATGGAAATAATTAGAGAATCATTCTCTCTCCTTGAATTTTATTTAGCGAATTTTATCTTCCTTTTTTAGAGAACCATTTAAACAATCTGTTAGAGCACAAATATCACAAAATTTTCTTTTGAGAATCTATTGGAGTATAAACTTAATATACTTGTATACATGCCATGGTTCCATAACCCAAAAAAATAACAACTTCCAATTATACATTTTAGATTTAGCAAATAGAAAAACAACATTTAATTCAATCAATACATAAAAGGCAAGTAAAACAGTTTAAACAACTTTTGACAACTGATAAGTTTTTTGTTGACTGTTACGACATCTGCTAGCTTAAATATTCACTCTCGACCATTTCACTACGTACTCTCATCAAAAGAGGAACAAAGATCCATATCCTTTGCATTCATCATATATTTTATGTCATAAAATATTCATATAGAGTTGACGAGATGTATCACCATCAACGCACCTGATTTCTTATCCATGACAATTGTGTTAAAATCACATGTGAAGCATGTGAGATTTCATTTCTGACATAGATTAATTCCGACAAATGAGATAATTGATTGAAGTCATTATTGGGGCATGTTGATTGGAAGATATTCATGGGCTTTCATGTGTTTTTCGTTGAATTTGATATCAAGGTGTCGTTTGTTTTTAAGAGGTGTAAAGTCTGAAATCTTATTTTAGTTATGATTAATAGGAGGTGATGTGTAAAAATGTCTGAACGATTTAGATTTAAGAGCCAATAAGAGGTTTTTTTAAAAAAAAAACAAACAACCCCCAAATCTTCTTCTTATACCATATTTTCATAACAGAAAATTAAGAACTATTAGCATAAAATAGTACTGTGTAAAAAGTAATCTCATTTGAAAAGATGTCTACGGAAAATTGAAAAACAATTGATGGTAAATCAAGTGCAGAATTAATAAAGTGGAACTTTTAGGCTTTGTTTGGCCTTTTCAAAACGTTACTTTGAGTAGCGTTTCAATAAGCTAGCTTATGGTCATCCAAACATGTACACTAGCTTATAAGCTAGCTGAAGCTACCTTTTTTTTTTTTTGGCCAAACATAGCCTTAATTCTTTTGGTCATACCTTCAAATTTATTTGCATTTTTAATAAATATATGAAAGTAAAGATATCCTCGTGATGCGAAAATTGTATATACATTTCATATTTAAAATATTATTTAATAATCATTTTACCGACTTAATGATGACTACCTTTTAAGTTTTTCTTTTACATAGTAACAAAAAATTAACTATGGTGTTTAAGTGTTCAAAGATATTTTTTTTTAATTAAAATAAAAAAAAATGTAAGAATCCAAATGCTTCTGTTTAGATGAAAAATATATAAAATAACATTTAAGGTTTTACGTTTAATAATTTTCAATTTGTATTGGGTCTTAATGAATAAAATCATTAAAAAATTTATTTTGGGCTTGGGCTAATGTGGAATTTTGTATTATTGCAGCCCATGTTTTAGTTTAGTCAGCTTAGGCCCTGTTTGGAAAAGGCTTAATGGGGTGAGTGAGTCTTATAAATTATTCGGTAAGCTCTGACTTCATGTTTGTTTGTGACTCATCAATATAGGTGAGAGCTTATTCGCTAAGCAGGATGAGTTAACCTTTATCTGGACAGCCGCAAAATTTCCATATCTACCCTTCTCATAACACTACAAGAAAATTTATCTATAACGGCTATAGCGACGACATGCAAGTCGTCTCTGTAGTTACAAAATAAGGTTTTTCCTATATATATATACTTGAAGGGTTAAAAATCTTTTTTTTTAAAACCTACAGCGACAACATGTCGTCGCTGTAGATATAAAATTTTATTTTTCTACACAGTTTTAGTAAATTAAGAATTGCTTTTTAAAAATAAAAATTCAGGATAAGCAATAGATTCGACTTGATTTTGATTTTGAAGCCAAGGCATAGACATCCACTTTCATCTTTATAATTCAGGTACCACACTATTTTGAAGCCGTCTAGCGAGTCCTTGCAGGCTTCTCTTGGTCGCCTCCTTGTCGTCATCGGCTCTTTTCAGTCGCCTTCCCCTCGTGTCCTCGAGGTAACTTTAATTCTTTCAAATTTGATTCACCGACTTGGTCTTGATTCCAATACTTGTGGTATTTGCGAGACACTCCTGGTTTAGTTACAGTATTTGCTACATAGACTTGTATTATAGTTCAAACTCTAGTGATATAGTAATTTTTTTGATAAAAATAATAATAATGAGTTGCGGTAAGTTTTGTGAACGGTTCAACTATATCTTGTCGATAACTCTTGTCATAGTCCGTCTTAATCGAATTTTAAGTAGGTGGACAATCCCGGTATATTTTGTGATTTGAATTAGTGACAATAAAAACATGGATTACAAAGTGATTAACCCCATTTTGTGTTCATTTGAATCACTGTGTAAAACTTGTTTATTTATACAAGATGTAGTTAGAAACATTTCAATTGATATGTTAAGCAACCTTCCAAGCCATTATAAGCTAATTAATAATCATGTTTTACTATCAACTTTAGTTCCTCAAACTTCATCACCACAGTTTGACTGTAGAGATAGTCTCAATCTCAATTCATTTCTTGATTAAACACATCATTAGATTCATGAAAGACACACAAGGAGAAGGAATATATTGTGCAAAGTTATCCTTTTGTGCTGCATAGAAACAACAAAGTTCCATGGTATGTAACTTGGAAGATATATACAACTTCTTCAAACAAGAATATCTTAAGATTAGATAGGGACTTACACAGAGGATTTATGATAATTTCAACCAATGTGCAATCACGCATCACTGCTGTTTGCAGCACCCCGAAAATAAAACTTAAAGGCAGAGCAAGTTTCTCAACTGAAAGTAAACTAACAATGGTCTGCACCACAATTGCTTTGTGTACTGGACCACTATGAGTGTAGGTTTTCTTACCATTTAGGTTGTATAAGCTCATTAACTCCTCGACATAACTCATAAGTGATTCACCAATACTTTCTAGCCTCACCCACGATATTTGGTCATGTTCACGACTCTTTGATACAAGTTAATGCATTTAATATAATCATAAAATTATACGTTTTGTTTAATTAACAAAAAAACATGTGAAGTTCTTCCGCTGGTGTGACTACTCTGTCGAGCAGTTCAGTAATCCAATAGGTAACAAAATCCCTCTATTTGCTTGCTTCTCTCGTGTGAATCCAAATTTGGATGATAAACAATACTCATGCATAACATCCAAATTATAGCTGGACCGTTCACACATCTTATTCTATTTCCCTTTTGATGTAGTTTTATGCTTCTGTTGAGATGCAACAATGTGGCTTCTTGCTGATAAGCTTCTTGTTTCTCTATTGATGATAGACAGTAACTTCTTTGTGACTCATGCACATTTTTATCTTCATGCATTTGTGACTCCTGCACATTTTTATCTTCATGCATTTTTATTTAATTATTGATGCTAGAACACTAGTTTATGTTGTCATATTGTTTGGTTTTATCTTTATGGGTATTGCAATGCTTTTTTCTTAGGTGTGTAACTGTATTGCAATGCTTAAACAGGTTTCGATTTCTTACTTGCTTTAACAGGTTTCAATTTCTTCCAAGTTCCTACACGATCGATTTACGTAGTTCAATAGGTTTTGATTTCGATTCCTTCCCCGCTTACTAATTAGTATTTAGGTATTCCCTGTTGATTTTGATTTTGATTAATGATTAATGTTTATGTTACTTTGATTTTGATTATTGATTACTAATTATGCTTCGATTTATGTTATATTTACTTTGATTAATTAAGTTTATTGAATTTTTCTTTATGATACTGAAAATTGGGATAAGACTGTGGATCTTTTTCTTGACTCGAAACATAAAAACCGCTCGGAGAAAAATGCACAAAATAGGAGTCATGTCAAGTACCCAAGTCTTCACGGATTTGCATCATATGTTGCTACGCGGTACAAAAAGGTAAATATGTTAAACTTGTATACAAGAATGTATCAATGATTCCATAGTTCTTCTAATAGTATTTTAATTTTTGTTGCAGAAAAACCTGGAAACACAAGAATTGAAACCTCCAATAGATAATTGGCATGTCATGCATTATAGGCCAAGTGGTGGATGGGTAAACAATCTTGCTAAAACCGATCATGTAAGTAACTGTTTAAATTTTTTGTTTTGACAACTTCATTCATTACCATTAAGTTATTTGTTTTGACAACTTCATGGCATGACATGCATTATAATCTCCTAAGTCTAAGTTTTTTTCCCTGATTTGTGAAGCATGAATAATGATACACCAAGAAATTGAAGACTAATATTGTAACCATACTTTTACTCGAAACTATACTGCTGGAAGCTTTTTTCACTGTATGATGTGTGATGTGTGAAACATGCTTGATCTGATAGCTACTTGGTTTCATGCCCTCCTCGGGTGTGGATGATGATGTGTGAATTATTTTCCCATCTGATTCCTAATGTTGCTGACTTGCTGTTGCTTCTATGTTGTTTTACATGTATGTTATTTTCTTTTCATAATCCAAGGATTGTAAATCATTGCAGAAGCCCCATTAGTTTTGCTCAATATATCCTGTTATATATGTATCGTGTATGATGTTGAGATTTCTCTAGAGAATCTATGGCAAGATGATATGCTAAGTTTTTAATATGATTTTGCAAAGCCCATAACTTTTGTGCATAGTTTTTTGCCTTCATATTTCCACAATTTGCTAAAAAGACATGCCTGTTTATTGTAGTGTTTTCTTTCTTTTACATTTTCAAAGACTAGTAGTTAGTTTTCACCGAAAAGCCGACTATGGTTTGGAATACCAATCAATTCCACATCAAATCCTAGAGGGTGGTGGCAATTGAAAGTTGAAACCATAAGGACATATTCACCCTTCATGTTCAAACCATGATTGTACTGTTGATCTAACTCACCAGATTATTAGTTTGCCAAGATATATTAATAGGCATGAGGGAATATGGCTGTATAAATAGCAAAAAAGGAACCCTACATCAACATTAACCTATCTTTTCAATTTTAACTTCACTATACTACTAAGTGCTCTTTGTGTTGTTTTGTGCCCTTTATTTTCTTTCCCATATTGCCATTATCAATCAACTAATAAACAAGTACTCATTAGTGTGGTTATCAAACTAGAATAGATGTGCACCAGTTAAACTGTAGTCTGTATCCATTTCCTCTTCTTCAACTCAGCTAGTACCACTGCGGATAGCTAAAAGAATCAGGTTTCATCGCTTCCTAATAACTGTCCAAGCTTTTATTTAAGACAAAAAAGAGCATGAAAAACGATTCACTCTAGTGAGGATCTCAGTTGCATACTCTGTTGTAGTCTATTATATGAGAAACATCAGGAAAAAATGTAACACCCGGAAATTCTCAAGGTAAGTATTTGTTCCCTTAAATGCGTTAATTGTGTCTATTTGAAAATATGAGCCTTTATATGCTTACGATCTTTATTATAATGCTATGATGTTATCTGGTTAGTATAATAATTATAATTGTTTAAACCTCGTGCTCGCAATCGTTTTAGACTGAGTTTTCGGGCTTCTGGGAGTGTGGCGCGATAGTGCCACGCGATTGTGCCAAGGTCACAATCGCCGGTCATTATCGCGATAGTTGTACCGAGAGTTGGGGGTGTTTGGCGCGACTGTGACTCGCGATTGTGACATTGTCACTATCGCTTGTCACTATCCCGTGGGATGTACCGCGGGCTACAAGCCTGGCGCGATTGTGACTCTCGACAGTGACAATGTCACTGTCGTCGGGCACTATCGCGAGCGGGGGATTTCATTTAAATGAGTTTCCAGCCGATTTTACTTCATTTGCTACACATCTCTCTCTTTGATTGGCGATTTTTGGAGCTCTCAAGTCAGCCCCATTTCCTCTAAACCCTAACCCTCTTTAATACCAATCATCTTGGTAGTTGGGTTATTGATTTTGCATTGATTGTCTTCAAAGGATCATTGGCTAGGGTTTCTCAAGTCTATAACATTTCTCATCTCCAAGTTTCATCTTCTCAAAGCTAGGGTTTCCATCTTTTCTAGGTTTTGGTTCAAAACCTAGATTGTGAGTTTACTAACCTTTGTCAAAACTACATACACATCATATTCTTCTATTTGTTGTTATTTATCTCTATATGTTCAAGTACTTGGGATTTTCTTATGAAGAAATGTTGGAAATGTGGTTATGTGTGAAATGCCATGTTTTACTCTAAATATACAAGTATATGGGGATTTTCTCTTGAATATGTATTATGTGTACTTTGTTATGATAAATGTATATATGTCTCGGTATTGAGATGGTTACTAGTTGGAATCCCTTTTGGGAAATATATGTATATGAAATGATGAGCATGATTGTCATTTGGGGCTTATGATGGACTTATGTATTAGGATGGTAACATTGTACCCATGGTTGGTATCGAAATGTATTGGTTGAAATATACCTCAAGACCTCCTATAATTTATGTTGGACGAACCAAGTCAGTAGACACTAGGAGGATGTAGTCTTGGGCACCACTGTGATGGTATGTGCCTAGATCTCCGCCATTCGAGGAATTTCCTTTGTTGTAGTCCTCGGGTGTGCCGGGCCTTTCGGGTGTCTCTTGGTAGATGGCATCAAGGTATATCGACTCTTTGGGTGGAACTTGATCGGTGCTATGGGTCTCCCCTATTGACTCCACAATTGTTGAACTATGTTTAACTGCTGATAAGAATTGTAACTGTTCATGCATGCTTACTATTGTTCAACTCACTAGGCTTTTTGGCCTAACACTTGTTTGGTGTCGATGTGTATCTCAGGTTCTAGCGGTGCCGGTTCTAAGCTGGCATAGTTGCTTGGGTGAGAGCTTGGGGAATACTCGCAATTGGACATACTTTGGATAGAAGAACTTTTGGAACTATAGATAACAACCCTTCTGTAACCTCTTTTCTAGTTGTAGAAATTAGATTAGTTGGTTGTTAATTTATTGTCCGTTAAATTACGACTGTGATTAAACAGGTTGTATATTTCCCCATTTTTGGGAGGCTCTTGCTTTGGCAATTTTATATACCGCACGTCCGTTTTTCGGATTTTTGTTATCCCTATTTTTAGGGTGTTACAAGTTGGTATCATAGCTTTAGTTTAAGTGAACTAGGTATTGTTGTAGCATATCTAGACTTAAGCTTTAGACTTTATAGTTTCACTGTCCACTTGGGGTAGGAATCCTAGGTGGGGAGAGCGTTAGGATTACGTAATTACTTTAATTGAAAGTTGTGATAATGGTGACAAGAATTCTTGTGTATGGTTCGTTCATAATTCCACTTAGCTACTGCTATTATGAATTCATTGTTACGTGAGCATACTTGGTTTACTATTATTGTGATAATTGATGAAGGTATTAGTACGTACAATGAGTTCAACTCGTTTAGTCTTTTCTCAATCTATTTCTCGTACATGTATGGCAGATTGAGATGGTTAACACTCGAAGTAGGTTACCAAATACACCGGAGGGCCACTTGGAAGTGGAGTCTACAACTGATCGACCTCCTGTGGGTGTAACTACCGAGGGACCTCCCATGCCCAATCTCTTGGGAGGAGGACCTGAACATATTCCGCGCCGGAACCTCAACACGGATAATGCCATCATGGAGGAAGTGACCATGGAGACCCGGATACGGGATAGCATGATGTTGGCCATGAACTCAGCCATGGCCCAACAACAAGAGTTTTTCATGAAGCTTTTAGAAGATCGAGACGTCAGTAACCGAAAACCGAAGACAATGGCGGAAAACATTGTTATGGGGTCAGGTGGACCAGTTGTCGTATCTGTTGAGGATCCAACAGATAATGTGATTAATATGAAGACTAAGGGGTGCACCTACAAGGCGTTTCTGGGGTGCCACCCTAAGGAGTTTGCGGGTTCAGATAACCCGGTGGCTTGTATGTATTGGCTCAAGGAGGTAGAGATGGCCTTCGAGTCAAGTGAGTGTGATCCCTCTCAACGGGTCAAGTTTGCTTCTCATTACTTCGGGGAGAGGCTCTGATTTGGTGGAATCTCACTCGATCCACCCTCACTCCGGAAGTTCTGGATAAATTAACTTGGCCGGTGTTCAAAGAGAAGATCATGGATAAATATTGTAGTGAGCGTTCGTTGGACAAGCTGGAGCGGGAGTTCTGGAATCTGAAGAAGGGGACTCTGTCCATTGTTGGATACTCCAAACTCTTTTTGGAGAAACTGAATTTGGTGGGACATCTGGTCCCCGATGAAAAGTCAAAAATTAAGGCATATCAACAAGGTTTACCGGCCGAGATGCGAACGGCGGTAAGAAATGCTAGGGGGTTGACTTTGCAAGAAGTCATCGAAGAATCCTTGCTAATTGAGGATGACATCAATGCAGAGAAGGAAGAGAGAAGGCTAGTTGGTGAGAAACGGAAATGGGAAGGGCCATTTGGGCCCGTTCGTCAATCAAGACCCTTTGTGAGCGGGAGATCGGGTGATCAGCGTCGTGAGGATTGGTGGTGCCACAAGTGCAAGTCAAAGCACTCAGGGCCATGTGCTACAAGAACTTACTCCGGCCCAGCGGGGTGTGCCAAGTGTGGCAAGAAGAATCACACAACTCGAGAGTGTCCCATCCGGGGGCCGGTATGCTACGAGTGCAGAGAACCGGGGCATATGAAGAGGGATTGCCCGAAGCTAATAGGAGGAAATGGTGGAAATTCTGTGGGTTCGACGGCTAGAGTCGAGCAACCACCAAGGGCGCCAAGTCGAGCTTTTCGGATGACCACCGAGGAGGCAAAGGAGACCGCTGATGTTGTTTCGGGTACGTTCCTAGTAAACTCCTTGCCAGCTCGTGTTTTGTTTGATTCGGGTGCTACGTGTTCCTTTGTGTCGGATGCTTTCTGTAAACAATTCACCACTCCTGTTAGTGTCCTTCCCGATGCACTAGTAGTAGAAATAGCTAATGGGGACCAAGTAGTCATTCGAGACCGATTTTGTGATTGTACTCTAGAGATTGATGGGAATCCTTTCGAAATAGATTTACTGCCTATGGCTATAGGAGGGTTCGATGTGGTCATAGGTATGGATTGGTTAGTGAGGCATAAGGCGGACATCTTTTGCTCTAAAAAGATGATCCAAGTGCCATTGCAGGAAAATGGTGTGGCTACCATTTATGAGGAGAAAGGAAAGAGGAATAATCCCATTATTTCATCTCTTAAGGCTCGCAAGTTTCTAGCGAGTGGTTACCCCTCGTACTTGGCCTACGTTGTGGACGCGAAGAAAGAAAAGAAGTCGGTAGAAGATATGGAGGTGGTGCAAGATTATCCGGACGTATTTCTGGAAGACTTACCCGGATTACCGTCGGAGTGGCAAGTGGAGTTTCAGATTGACCTCACCCCGGGAGTGGCTCCGATAGCTCGTGCTCCATATCGTTTGGCACCGACAGAAATGAAAGAGATGATGACGCAACTTCAAGAGTTGTTGGAAAAGGGATTTATTCGACCGAGTTCGTCACCGTGGGGAGCACCGATTTTGTTCGTAAAGAAGAAGGATGGATTCATGCGGATGTGTATCGACTATCGAGAGCTGAACAAAGCCACGATGAAGAATAAGTATCCTCTACCTCGTATCAACGATCTTTTCGATCAACTTCAAGGCGCGAGATATTTCTCGAAGATTGATCTTCGGTCCGGGTACCATCAAGTGAGAGTGAAGAAAGAAGATATTCCGAAGACGGCTTTCCGAACGAGATACGGTCATTATAAGTTTCTGGTGATGCCTTTCGGCTTAACCAACGCTCCGGCCGTATTCATGGATTTGATGAACCGTGTGTGTCGTCCATTCTTAGATAAATCCGTGATCGTCTTCATCGACGATATTTTAATATATTCAAAGGATGAGTACGAGCATGGGAAACACTTACGGGAAATATTAGAGGTCCTACGAAGGAGAAATTGTTTGTGAAATTCTCGAAGTGCGAATTCTGGCTCCAAGAGGTGCAATTCTTGGGGCATGTGGTATCAAAGGACGGAGTAAAAGTGGACCCGACAAAGATTGAGGCAATGATAAGTTGGGGGCCTCCAACGAGTCCGACAGAGATCCGAAGCTTCTTGGGTTTGGCAGGTTACTACCGGAGTTTCATTCAAGACTTTTCCAAGATAGTTACACCGCTCACTTCTCTCACAAGGAAGAACGTCAAGTTTGTTTGGACCGATGCACAAGAGCAAGCCTTTCAAACTCTCAAGAGGAAATTGTGTGAAGCTCCAATCTTATCCTTACCCGAAGGATCGGAAGACTTTGTGGTGTATAGTGACGCTTCCAAGATGGGGCTTGGGTGCGTACTAATGCAAAGGGGGAAAGTAATAGCCTACGCGTCGCGGCAATTAAAGGATCATGAGAAGAACTATCCGACTCATGACTTGGAGTTGGCGGCGGTAGTTTTTGCGTTAAAGTTGTGGCGGCACTACTTGTATGGGACGAAGTGTACTCTTTTCACGGATCACGAGAGTCTCAAGTACATCTTCGATCAAAAGGAGCTCAACATGCGGCAAAGGAGATGGCTCGAGCCTTTGAAGGATTACGATTGTGATATACTAATTATATTTCTTAAAAAATACAGGAAGCAATGCTTGTAGAGAAAGCTGCACAAACACAAGAACATGGATCGACCGCCTCGTCTTCAATAAAGGAGAAAGAAATCATCACCAAAGTACTTGGGGAACGTCGCGGTCACAACCGAGGGATTGGATGAAAGTTGAAGGGTTCCGCTTATTCGTCGTTTTCTGAACCGCCCACACCACCACCCCAACCACTTACTAGTGATGCGATGAAGCATGTCTTTGATGTAGTAAATGCTTGTAGCCAGTACATGCATACAGCGTATACCTGTCCGCCTGGCAGTCAGTTACCCCATCCACCCGTTATCGACACACATGCATTATTTGCATCGTTTATGGCAGGACAACAGGCACCACAACAGGCGGGACATCATGCTGCACCACAACAGCCTCCACATCATGATGATGAGGACACATAGAGTGACTTGTTCGACAATTATATATCCATTTATATTAAAACTAGTGTATAAACCACGCGTTGCGCGGTAACAATATTTTTTTGGTCATGAAATATGTTCAATTACGATATAAGAAACACATTTTGTTAATTAACTAATAAAATATAATATAAAATAATGAATGTACCAAAAATGTTTTAGATATAAATTATTCTTATTGATTAGATTTTTAAATATGAAATTTATTAGGTTTCTTACTCATAGATAGATACTTGACGATCGATTTAATCTTCATCATAATGTGAACTTTGTTGGTTTGAAAGATTATAAATAAACACAAAATATTTTTCATTCATAAAATTAATGTCTTAGTAACAAAATAGAATTTTATACATTTTTTTATTTAATTAAACAAAATAATGTTTCGATGTGAGATTTTTTTTGGATAAAAGAATATACTCCCCCAAGAGTATTTTATTTCAAACAAAAAACAATTACAAAAAAAAAAGCATCCTGAAGCAAAATACATTTCTTCTAAAACCATAGTTTGACAATGAGAAATATTTTAAAAGTATAACGCTTTACATTTTTTAAACTCAATCATCCAAATGTAAAATCATAAATTTATTAGCCGACCTCTATATCACCAATTGGACCAACATGTAACACCCCGAATTTTCGTTGTATAATTCTATCGTTAAGACTTCTAGTCCGCTATGTATTAAATCCTAGTTATCTTGCGTTTACCCTTCTTTTACGTTTCGCGTGTTTGGGTCATTTTGGTGTGTTAAGGCTTGAATTTGGAAAAGTGAAGCAGTGTGCTACGCGGCTTGCTTCGCGGCTTGCAAACCGCGGCACAAGTCGCGTAACCCACTGTTGGGTTCCCATTCCAGAGACGCGGGCGACTTACGTCGCGGCATAACCCGCGGGGTTCCACTGATCGATTTTAAGTGAGGTTTTCAGCCAAATGCCTCATTTCTCATTTCTTTTCTTCCAAGTTTTCTCTCCCAAGTTCTCCCTCTTCATTTACTCCATTTGAGGGTTTGGTTCAACCACCATCCATACCATTTATTGCTAGAGTTTAGAGCACCATCCAAGGATTCGATTTTGGAAGCTTCACCACCATCTTCATCTTCCCCAAGAAGTCAAAATCTAGGTTTTGGGTTTTCTTTTAAAACCTATATGGTGAGTTCCTACTACCATTTTCTAAACTTTATACATGTCAAAGCTTACATTTTAAACTCCTATATATCTCCATGGTTTTGGATTTAAGTTTACTACATTTTGACCTAATTTGAGTTTTGGAGATTTTAGGGTTCCCATTCATCTTTAACTAAAATGATGGGTTCCATCTTATTTGAAGTAAAATGGAGTTTTACTTGCACATTTATATGAGTTACTTGAAGGAATGTATATAATCTCATTTTATGATTTTTCATTCTCATCAGCAGTTAAACTTGAAAATGCATCTTGGATATAAATGTTATTGTAACCATATGACTAACTATGGTTGGTCACAAATGAAATTGTGACAAGTCTAGACTATTACTAGTGGATCCCTAGGTATTGAGTCGGCTTATATTATTGGGATGTCTTTCCCCCTTTTTGTAGCTATGGATGCATTTGACCCTCGGGGGCCTTTGGTACGGTTATGTGAGATCGCTTACTAGCCATGAGTCATAATGTAGTCATAGTGAATGAGTATGACTTGGTTTCCTCGAGGGCCCTCCCTCACATCTTAGTACGGACCAATGTTGTTCATGGCCATGGATTCCAAGTATTTAGCTCACAACTCGGATTGTGGCCTACTTTTGTGTTCCACCACAATCCTTGGTAAATCGGGTATCCCCCGTTATCGCAAGATGAATTTTCGGACCGAATGGTCCTTATGTGACAAAGATTTCAATTGTACACTAAACTTTCTTGAAAAGATTTCCTTTCGATGCAATTACTTATATCTCTTGAAATTATAAACTGTATGTTCTCACTAGGCTTTAAGCCTAACACTTTTTCTCAAATGATATGTATAACAGGTTCCCTTAGCGGTGGGTTACCAAGGTCGTGAGTGATGAGCATGGTCTTTGAGGCATTTTGAGATGACTAGTATTTGATGTTGGGCAATTGTTTAAGTCCCATCTTTTAGTGATTTTGGGTCGCAACCGATGTAATCTAGATAGTTATGTTTAGATTAGTTTGTTGTTGATTTCCATTCCCATTCACAGGTTTGTGTAAAGGCTTAGTACTTTTCCCCTTTTTGGGAGGTTTATACCAAATACAAACGTCATATTACCTAATTTCCGAATTTTAAATTACTCTAATTTTTAGGGTGTTACACAACAATTTGAAATTAAAGAATATATTAACAACCCACCATTTTATTTATCAATCCCTCATAGTAATATCCTATGCCCATTTTCGCCAAACATTTTCGAGAACAAACACACTACTTACATTAAAATTCTTAGTTTACCCACTCCTAAACAGACTTCATGCTTAGCCCAGAAAATCAATACTCACCAAATTAAATCTTTCAACAAAAAAAATCCATTGCTTATGCATCTTCTGTATGTAATTAAACAAAAGAAACCAAAATCCAAGCAACAAAGACGAAGATGAAGACTGAGTAGAAAAAAGAAGATGTTAATCATTTATCAAACCCTATCGACGAAGACATTGATAAATGGACATAAAGAGAGGTAGAAGAAAAGAGCAATACCATGAATTGGAGGAGGATGTCCTTAGAGATGAAGGGTTTTGTAATTAAATGTAATTCACAAGTAGTTAATTAATATATATCAATGAAAAATTAGCAAAAGAGGTAAATTGAAGAAAAATGTTTTTATTTAAAAAAATATCAAAACTATGTGAAAAAAGAAAGATGAGAATGGAGGCTTCTCATTATACCACCTAAGTACCTCTAGGTTTTGCTTTTAGATATATATAGATATTTGAGACGTTAACGTTTATTTGATGTTATTAATTTTGCATCAAGACTTCCAAAAGTATTGTATTACAATTTTCAAATTATGGTATTATGGTTTTCAAATTTGTTGTCTAATTATTTAAATACCGGTTATTTGAATAAAATATATTTTATAACAAATTTAATTGTTGAAACAAAATATTTTTATCTACAGCGACGACATGGTAAAAATTTAATTTAATTTTCTACTTCTAGAAACGACAAGTCGTGACTGTAGTTAAAAATTTTAATTTACTTTTTCTCCTATAGCAACGACATGTCGTCGCTGTAGGTAAAAAGATTAACTTTTATTTTTTTTATATATAGCAACGAGTAATCGTCGCAGAAGATTAATAAATATAATTTTTATTTTTAGTCATTAGCTACGACATATCGTCGCAATAGAAACCTACAGCCACAGAAGTACACGGATGAAATCTACAACGACGACAGTCGTCACAATAGACCAATAGCGACGATTTTATAATAAAGTCGTCGCAATAGGTCGTATTTGTTGTAGTGTAACAAACGCTCCATGTGCTCTCACATACAACAACGTCGCCCTCTCCGTCTTTCCTCCTCGGTGATTCTTCCCATCCCCTCCTTCCACTGGATTGTTTTGTTCATTGATTTGGTTTATAAGGGGACGGTTTCATTCTGAGCAAGGGAAATATAGAAAATGTGAAGAAATCAAAGGATGGGTGAAGAAAGAAATCGAAGAATATTAGGTCATGGGTTTGATTTTTAATTTTGCTGATAGCTTCATCGGGTTTGGTAATGGGAATTATTGGGTTTTACAACTCCATTCTTCCAAGAATTTTGTTCAACAAATTGGTTTCAAATCACTCACGTGAGTTTTGACCATACTGGTTCTTCGTCCATGAGTTTTGAAATGGTTCTGGAGATATATAATCTAGGTTGTTGTTGATGGTGGAAGGGATGGTGGAGCACCGATGGTTCTTGAGATGAGCTTTTTTCTTCAAAACTTTTTTTACAAAGGGACCATGGAAATCGAACAATGTTGGATTTTTTTTGTTGACCAAATTGGTTTTGAATAAAGAAGAGAAGCTACTGGAAGAGGAGGGTTGATGATTCAATAAAACTTAACAAAAAGTAAATAGGAGGGTAAAATAGTAATTTTTATGATTCAAACAGTTTATTCAGCACAACAAACAAACAACTTTTTTATTTATTCATACAGACAGCTTTATCCATACAACTAACTTTATCTATACAAGACTTAATAAAAAACCAACCAAACTGCTCCTTATTAGAAGTCCATGAGATTTCACAATAAAGCATAAAAGTTTTAAAACATAAAAAAACCATTCTTCAGAAACAAAATCATAAAAATACAATGATTTTATGAAAATATATAGAATTCCAAGATTTACTTTTTAAAAGAGTCATTAAAGAGAGAAGAGAGGGTTCAACATATATGAAGAAGAAATGGTTGAAGTCTAACCAATATAAGATTCTAAGACAATAGAGATGGACCCACATGGATAGATACGATGGTACAGGCCACCACTTCATGGTTCTATCGTAAAGGGAAAAAAATTAGGTTTCTGAAGGGTGCCATCTATTGTTTTGTTGGGTGTCATTATATAGTTTTTGAAACTCAAATGTTGACATAAGATTTTAATGGCTAAGATGGTAAAAGCTCCTGCCTTTGTACAAAAAGCCTAGGATCAAGTCCTAAAGTTGTCAAATTTGTTGTTTTTAGCTTAAATTTTGGTGTTCAAAAAAACCGTTGGACCGGTCAAACCAAATCAAACCGGACCTCTTTTTATGGTTTGAGCGGTCTGGTGGTCTGGTCCGATCTGAAAAATAGTCAAACCGTTCGGTCCGGTCTGGTCTGCGGTTTGAACGTTTTTTTTGAGCGGTCTGGACCGGACCTACCACTAAAAATACGCATGTATTAATTATTTAATTATATTTATGTTTCATGATGTAAGCCAATCTTTATGGCTCACTTAAAATAAATTCGGCTAAAACATTATGTTTTATATTTTCATTTCTCAAATGACCAAGTATCAAAATTGGCAAAATTCTGAAATCCGTAAAAAATCAAATCCAAAATTCCAAGTCGTTCTTTGACTTGCTCAATATTTGTCCAAAGGTCAACTATTATTGGTGGATTTGTTTAACTTTTTTCCAACTGTTTTTTTTTTAAATTTTAGAGATAGATGTTTCTTTCAAAAGTTGGATTTTTTATTTATTTTGGATATAGATGTTATGTTTTTTTAGTTTAAAACCCATTAGAGGCTAAATCTTTTTTTGTGGTCCGGTTTGACCGGTTTGGTCACTTGCTGTCAAACCGATTGGTTTGGAAATTTTCTAAATCACCATTTACGGTTTGGTTTATGGTTTGGGGGGTTAAACTGCTCAAACTGGACCGCAAACACCCCTAAATTAAGCATAGTAGTTCTACGACAACATGCTTGTTAATGTATATGTGTATACAGCCCAAGCCCAATGTCTGTATAAGGCCCAGACCCATATAGTCTTTGTATAAATACCTTGTATCTTCTAGTTTAGGTTAACTTTTCTCATTATTACTTTTCATATTGTACGTTTATTCTCTCAATCAATATATCGAATCTCAAACCTTCAGCACATTCATCTCCTAACATGGTATCAGAGCTGTAGGTTTATTCATCGATTTCACTGTTCATCGTTTTTTATTGTTCATCGTCACTGTTCATCCGAACCGCAGTCGACCCTCGCCGTCGCCGCCCCCGCCCCCATCTGTCTGTCGTCACCATCTTTGAATCGACAATCGAAACCCTAGCCGCAGACCGGAAGAACTCCGGTCGTAAACTCCATATCGGTCGATACCGCATACCGGTCGATACCGGTCCTTTTCAATACCGGTCGCACACCCATTCATACCGGTCACGTCATACCGGTCACTTCATACCGGTCACTTCACTCTATCGGTCCATACCGGTCGATACCACCGGTTCATACCGGTCGCACATCCTATCGGTCGCTAATACCGGTCGCACATCTTACCGGTCGTTACTACCGGTCGCACATCCTACCGGTCCATACTGGCCACTCAGTGAACTGTTTTGAATCGCATCCATGGCTGCCAATCTCAGTCACTCAAATCCCATCTCGGTTGTTTTCAATGGTAGCAACTACATCCTGTGGCATCACCATATGACAAGTCTGCTAAAATCTCATGGGCTTTACACCTATGTTACTGGTGCATCCAAACTTCCAGTTCAGGCAGCAAGCCAGCAACTGAGAATGCTGTTGATTTTGCAAAACGCATGAATGAGTGGGACATCAATAATGCTCGTATTCTGGGTTTCATTAATGCCTCTACTACTCCTGAGATCAACCAACAGTTTCTTGGCTATGTCACTGCCAAAAGTCTCTAGGACTTTCTCGCCAAGCGGTACACGTCATCAGACCTATCTCATCAGTATCAACTGTGGACTACCTTTCAGAACAAACGCCAGCTTCTTGATCAATCCGTAAACTCTTATATCTCTGAAACGCAGTCTCTCAGAGATCATATAAGTCTTGGAGCACCACAAATTTTTGATGAAACGGCTCAACAGTTCACAACCTACTTCAACCAGCTGCATTTGATCACCATTCTGATGGGCCTTACAGATAAATTTGAGAATGTTCGTGCTTCTCTTCTTCATAGGGAGCCTCTACCCACTATTGAAGAAGCCATATCCGAATTATTAAGTGAAGAAACTCGTCTTCACATGCGCTCACATGTGCCCGCTACTGATAGCGTTCTCTACACGTCTCATCCCAAGTCCAAAGGTAAATGGACTAACAGCAACCATTCCAAATCTGTGGGAAAAACGAACACATCTGAGTGTGCCTTTTGCCACTCTACTGCTCATCTTCTCCTTGATTGTCTTATTCGCAAGTGTCGTTGGTGTGGCATCACTCATCCGCGCCATTATGAGTCCGATTGCCCTAAGAACTCAAAGCACACTGGCCCTCAGAACCGGACTCACGTTGTTGCTGGGTCTACTATCGCTCATAACGAGGTTTCTTCAGTCTCCTCACCTGACCTAATGGAACCGATGCGTCGCAATCAGGAACTCATGGAGCAGATCATGTCTGGTGCTATGGGTATGAATTCTCCACACTCAGCTGCATCAGGTAACTTATGGCTTTTTGACTCTGGGTGTTGCGATCATATGACACCCTGTACTGATGGTTTTGTTTCTAATAAACCACCTCAGCATTTTACGTCAGTACGAACTGCTGAAAACACTGGTCTACCGGTATCTTTTAGTGGAAATGTCTCCACTCCTCATATTCAATTACCGGATGTTCTAAATGTTCCGAAACTATCTCTGAGCCTAGTTTCGATTGCACAGCTCCTCGAATCTAATTTGATCATTTTATTTCATTCTTCTGGTTGTGTTGTACAGGATCCAAAGACCAAGCAGATCCTTGGACTCGGCCGTAAAGTTGGAAGGATGATTGAAGTTGTCTACCTTCGCCTTCCATTACCCTCTTCAAGTCTTGTTGCCTTAGTTTCCAGCACTTCTTCCTTTGATTTGTGGCATGCCCGGCTAGGTCACTTGTCTCTAGCCAGAATCAAATCATTAGCTAATTTAGGGGTGTTAGGAAATTGTGTATCAACTGACAATATTTCTTGTTTATCATGCAAACGTGGCAAACATCATGATTTATCTTTTGAAACGAATGAGTTTAATTCTACTTCTTCTTTTGATCTTATTCATTCTGATGAATGGAGACCAGCACCACACCCATCCATGGGGGGTGCTCGATATTTTGTTATTTTTATTGATGATCATACACGTTTCACATGGACATATCTCATGAAACATCGTTCGAAACTACCTAAAATTTATATTATGTTTGCTCGGATGATTCACACCCAATTCTCAAAATCTATAAAGATTCTTAGAGCTGACAATGCTATGGAATACAAAGAGTCCTCTCTTCTCTCCTTTCTTCAATCTCAGGGGACTCTCTCTCAGTACTCCTGTCCCGGCACATCTCCTCAAAATGGTCGTGCCGAACGCAAACACCGTCATATTCTTGATATGGTTCTCACTCTTCTCATTTATGCTAAATGTCCAGAACGTTTTTAGGGTAAAGCTACTTTCACTGCAGTTTATACCATCAATCGTCATCCTACTCCCATCCTTAATAATAAGACTCCTTATGAGGCTCTTCATGGGGTCACCCCTGCCTATGAAGTTCTAAAAGTTTGGGGTAGTGTTTGTTTTGTTCAGTTACAATCTCATGAACATACCAAACTTGAACCTCGCTCCAGACTTTGCTGCTTCCTTGGATATGGTATTGAACACAAGGTTATCGCTGTTGGGATCCTATCTCCCAGCGTCTTCGTATATCTCATCACGTTACCTTCTGGGAACATGTTCCTTTTTCTTCTATATCCAAGTTTCGTGAGTCCTCTACCTTCACCACTCCGTTCTTTACTGATGCTTCCGTCTCATTGGACACACTCCAATCTGACATCATATCATCTCCGCCTATTGTTCAAACATCTTCTGACTCTGCCACTCCTCCAGAGTCTCCTGCCTCTACACCGCCTACACCTCCTGATCAACATCAATCATCTGCTCCATCCGCACAACTAACATCTGAGCTGCCTGCTGAGTCTTTGGCTCCTGGAACGTCTCAATCTCTGAATGTTAGACGATCAGCTCGGGTAAGACAAGTTCCTTCTCATCTCCGTGATTATCATGTTTATGCTACTCTGTTATCCAATCACGAATCTACTTCCTACAAGGAAGCCTCCTCTAATCTTGATTGGTAGAAAGCTATGGATGAGGAACTTCAGGCTCTTGACAAAGCTCAGACATGGGACTCTGTTCCTCTTCCACCGGGCAAGTCACCCATTGGTTCCAAATGGGTGTTCAAAATCAAGACAAAATCTGATGACTCTATTGATAGATACAAAGCTCACCTGGTGGCAAAGGGCTTCAATCAAGAGTACGACATTGATTATGAGGAGACATTTGCACCTGTTGCTCGAGTCACGTCTGTTCGCAGTCTTCTAGCCATTGCAGCTACAAAACAATGGCCTCTCTTTCAGATGGATGTTAAGAATGACTTCTTGAACGGTGACTTATCTGAGGAAGTCTACATGACACCTCCTCCAGGCGTTCGACTTCCACAAGGTCATTGTAACACCCTAAAAATAGGGATAACAAAAATCCGGAAAACGGACATGAGGTATGCTAAAATTGCCATAGCAAGAGCCTCCCAAAAATGGGGAATATAATTAAATAACCTGTTTAATCACAATTGTAATTTAAAGAACAACAAACAACAACCAAATAATCTAATTTCTACATCTAGAAAAGAGATTACAAAAAGGGTTGTCATCTATAGACCCAAACGGTCTATATCCAAAAGTATAACGCGTCCATGTGCAATTCCCCAAGCTCTCACCCCAAAGCAACTAAACCTGCTTAAGACCACCGCCGCTAGAACCTGAGATACACATCGACACCAAACAAGTGTTAGGCCAAAAAGCCTAGTGAGTTGAACAATAATAAGCATGCATGAACAGATACAATTCTTATCAGTAGTTAACCAGTGATCAATATATGTGGAGTCATTAGGGGAGACCCAAAGCACCAATCAAGTCCCACCCAAGAGTCGATATACCTTAATGCCCTTAAAAAGGAACACCCCAAAGGCCCGGCCCACCCGAAGACTATCGCTAAGAAAATTCCCCGAGTGGCGGAGGTCTAGGCACATACCATCACAGTGGCGCCCAAGACTATATCCTCCTAGTGTACTGACTTGGTTCGTCCACATAACATTTATAAGGGGTCCTTTAGATATATTTCAATCCGCATAATTCAATACCAACTATATGTATAATATTACCACCTTATCCTCATGATGTCTAACAAAAGACCCAATGTAAATCATGCTCATCATGCATATAAACATATCACCAAAATGGTGTTCCAACTAGATTCATCATAATACCCATTTATGCATACATTTAACATATCAAGGTACCCACATCATGTAGCTATGAGACAAATCCCAAATAATGATACATGTAACAATAATCATGGCAAATCACCCATATATATACATCTTCCAACTACTTTCATGAAGAAATCCCCAAACATTGAACATATAGAGATAAAGTAACAAATAGGAGATTATGATGTGTATCTAGTTTTAACAAAGGTTTAGTAAACTCACAATCTAGGTTTTGAACGTAAAACCTAGAAAATATGGAAACCCTAGAAGTTGGAGAAGATAAGGCTTGAAGGTGAGAAATGAGAATCTTGAAGAACACTTCAATGGGAACCCTTGGATGAAGCTTGATGACCACTTAATGCTCTCAACAACCCAAAACCCTAGAAATGAATGTGGTAGGTGATGAAACCCTAAAAATCGCCTCCAAGAAGAGCTCTCCCGTTTTTTGTAAAGTGTTAATGTGAGAAATGAGGCTGCCAAAGTGTTTTAAATCCACCAGACCACGCGGGCGATAGTGCCAAGGGCACTATCGCGGGTCACAATCGCGAGCCCTCATACACTCACGGTACGTCTTCCGCGAGTATGCCCGGCGATAGTGACAATTGTCACTATCGCGTGTCACTATCGCGAGACTCCCCCCCTTCTCGGTACAATCCCGACGATTGTGCCCGGCGATAGTGACAATGTCACTATCGCGCTAAGTTCATCCCAGCCCGAAAACTTAGCAAATTCCGAAAATAGGCGCGAGGTCTAAACACATGCAATTATTATATTAATCAGACAGCATCTTAGTCCCGAAATCAAGATCATACGCATATATAAAAACTCACATTTTCAGATAAACACAATTAAAGTATTAAGGGACAAATATTTACCTTATAAATTCCCGGGTGTTACAATCCTCCCCACCTAAATGGGATTTCGTCCCCGAAATCTTACCCTAGGCAAACAAGTGAGGATAACGCTTCTTCATATCATCTTCCGATTCCCAAGTAATGTTAGCATCCCGATGGTGCTTCCATTGAACTTTCACCATAACCACGTCTTTATGCCTCAACTTCTTCACTTTCGATTCTAAAATCGATTCCGGTTCTTCCACACAACGATTCCCATTATCCACCCGAATTTCCGACAAAGGAATCACGCTTTCCTCTTCAGATAGACACTTCCGAAGATAACACACGTGAAATGTGGGATGTATTCCATCCATTTCCGGCGGTAAATCCAATCGATAGGCTTGCAAACCAATCTTTTCCAAAATAACGAATGGTCCAAGGAAACAAGGACTAAGCTTCCCACGCTTCCCGAAACGTATGATCCCCTTCCACGGAGACACCTTCAACATGACCCGGTCACCCACTTGAAACTCAATCGGCCTTTTCTTCTTGTACGCATAACTCTTTTGTCGGTCTTATGACGCCTTTAGCCTTTCCCGGATCTCTTTCACCTTGTCGGCCGTCTCTTGAACGATTTCCGGCCCGACGAATTTCTTTTCACCTGCTTCTAACCAACAAACCGGGGTTCTGCACTTCCGTCCATACAGAGCCTCGAACGGTGCCATTCCGATACTCGAATGGTAACTGTTGTTGTACACGAATTCTACCAGAGGTAGGTGTGAATCCCAACTTCCCCCGAAGTCTATTACACACGACCTCAACATATCTTCTAGAGTCTGGATTGTCCTCTCGCTTTGACCATCCGTTTGAGGATGATACGCCGTGCTCAAATTCAGTCGAGTACCCAACTCCTTTTGCAAACTAGCCCAAAAGTTCGAAGTGAATCGGCTATCCCGATCCGATGCTACAGATCGCGGAACTCCGTGCCTTGACACCACCTCGTCGATGTATAACTTAGCCAATTTATCTATTGGCAAAGTCTCCCGCATCGCAAGAAAGTGCGCACTCTTGGTCAACCGATCCACGATCACCCAAATTGTGTCGTGGCCACGCAAGGTCCTTGGTAACTTTGTCACGAAATCCATAGTGATGTTGTCCCACTTCCACTCGGGAATGGGCAACGGTTGCAAACTTTCATAAGGTCTTTGATGTTCCGCCTTGACTTGGAGACAAGTGACACACTTCTCCACATAACTAGCCACATCTAGCTTCATTACCGGCCACCAATACATTAACTTTAAATCTCTATACATCTTGGTGCTACCGGGATGTATAGAGTATCTCGACTTATGCGCTTCTTCAAGAAGTAGCTTCCGGTTTCCTCCCAACTTCGGCACCCAAACCCGTCCTTGAAAGAGTTTGAGACTACGACGGTCTTCCGTTAACAACTCCTTTTGTTTCACCATTACTTCGGCCTTGAGGTTCTCTTCCTTAAGTGCTTCCACTTGACTTGACTTAATGCTTTCCAGCAAACTTGTGACCACATCGATCCTTGTAAGGGACATTTTGACACCATCGCCATGATTCTTTCGGCTCAAAGCATCCGCCACCACATTAGCCTTACCGGGATGATAGAGTAGGTCACAATCGTAATCCTTCAAAAGCTCTAGCCATCTCCTTTGTTGCATGTTGAGTTCCTTTTGGTCGAAGATGTACTTGAGACTCTTGTGATTCGTGAAAAGTGTACACTTGGTCCCATACAAGTAGTGTCGCCACAACTTCAACGCGAAAACTACCGCTGCCAACTCTAAATCATGAGTCGGATAGTTCTTCTCATGATCCTTTAATTGTCGCGACGCGTAGGCTATTACCTTCCCCCTTTGCATTAGTACGCACCCAAGTCCCATCTGGGAAGCGTCACTATACACCACAAAGTCTTCCGATCCATCGGGTAAGGACAAGATCGAGGCTTCACACAACTTCCTCTTGAGCGTCTGAAACGCTTGCTCTTGTGCATCGGTCCAAAGAAACTTGACGTTCTTCCTTGTAAGAGAAGTGAGCGGTGTAGCCGTCTTTGAGAAATCCTGAATGAAACGCCGGTAGTAACCCGCTAAACCCAAGAAACTTCGAATCTCCGTCGGACTTGTTGGGGGTTCCCAACTCATTATTGCCTCGATCTTTACCGGGTCCACTTTTACCCCGTCCTTTGATACCACATGCCCCAAGAATTGCACTTCTTGAAGCCAAAATTCGCACTTCGAGAATTTCGCGAACAACTTCTCCCTTCTTAGAACTTCTAAAACTTCCCGTAAGTGTCTTCCATGTTCGGACTCATCCCTTGAATATATTAAAATATCGTCAATGAAGACGATCACGGATTTATCCAAAAATGGGCGACACACACGGTTCATCAAATCCATGAATACGGCCGGACCGTTGGTTAAGCCAAACGGCATCACCAAGAACTCATAATGACCGTATCTCGTTCGGAAAGCCGTCTTTGGAATATCTTCGTTCTTCACTCTCACTTGATGATAACCGGACCGAAGGTCAATCTTCGAGAAACATCCCGCCCCTTGGAGTTGATCAAAAAGATCGTCGATGCGAGGTAGAGGGTACTTGTTCTTCACCGTGACTTTGTTTAACTCCCAATAATCTATGCACATCCGCATGGATCCATCTTTCTTCTTCACGAACAAAACCGGTGCTCCCGCTCCCCAAGGTGACGAACTTGGTCGAATGAAGCCCTTCTCCAACAACTGTTGAAGTTGCGTCATCATCTCTTTCATTTCTGTTGGTGCCAAACGATATGGAGCACGAGCTATCGGAGCCGCTCCCGGTGTGAGGTCAATCTGAAACTCCACTTGTCGCTCCGGTAGTAATCCGGGTAAGTCTTCCGGAAAGACGTCCGGATAATCCTGTACCACCTCCACATCTTCTACCGACTTCTTTTCTTTCTTAGCGTCCACAACGTAGGCCAAGTACGAAGGGTAACCCTTCGCTAAGAACTTGCGAGCCTTTAGAGATGAGATAATAGAATTACTTCTCTTTCCTTTTTCCCCATAAATCGTTGCCACACCATTTTCCGGTGATGGTACTTGGATCATCTTTTTGGAGCAAAAGATGTCCGCCTTATGCCTTACTAACCAATCCATGCCTATGACTACATCAAACCCTCCTATAGCCATTGGTAGTAAATCTACTCCGAAAGAAATTCCGTCGATCTCTAGAGTGCAATCACAAAAACGGTCACGAATGATCACTTGATCCCCATTAGCTATTTCTACTACTAATGAATCGGGAAGAACACTAATAGGAGTGGCGAATCGTTTACAGAAAGCATCTGACACAAAAGAACACGTAGCACCCGAATCAAAGAAGACACGAGCAGGCATGGAGTTTACTAGAAACGTACCCGAAACGACATCCGCGGTCTCCTTTGCCTCCTCGGTAGTCATCTGGAAAGCTCGACTCGGTGCCCGGGATGGTTGCTCGACCCTAGCCGCCGAACCCGCAGAATTTCCACCACCTCCTCTAACCAACCTTGGACACTCTCGCTTCATGTGCCCCGGCTCTCCGCATTCATAACATGCCGCCCCACGGAGGGAACACTCTCGAGTTGTGTGGTTTTTCTTACCACACTTTCTACACCCATCTAGACCGGGGAGAGTCCTTGTAGCGCACGGCCCCGAGTGCTTTGACCTGCACTTGTGGCACCACCGATCTTCACGACGTTGATCACCCGATCTCCCGCTTACAAAGGGTCTAGATTGACGAACGGGCCCAGATGGCCCCTCCCATTTCCGTTTCTCACCAACGTATCTCTTCTCATCCCTTTCTGAATTGATGTCGTCCTCAATGAGTAAGGACTCCTCGATGACCTCTTGTAGAGTCGAACACTTAGCATTTCTTATATCCGTTCGCATTCCGGCCGGTAAACCCTGTTGATATGCTTTCATCTTTGACTTTTCGTCGGGGACTAGATGTCCCACCAAGTTTAGCTTCTTCAAGAAGAGCTTGGAGTAGCCAACAATCGACATATTACCCTTCTTCAGATCTCGGAACTCCCGTTCCAACTTGTCCAACGACCGCTCGCTGCAGTATTTGTCCATGATCTTCTCCTTGAACACCGCCCAAGTTAGCTTAGCCAGAACTTCCGGGGTGAGGGCGGATCGGGTGAGGTTCCACCAAATCAGAGCCTCTCCCCGAAGTAGCTGAGAAGCAAACTTGACCCGTTGAGAAGGATCGCATTCACTGGCCTCGAAGGCCATCTCTAATTCCTTAAGCCAGTACATACAAGTAATCGGGTTGTCTGAACCCGCAAACTCCTTAGAGTGACACCCCAAAAACGTCTTGTAGGTACACCCTTTAGTCTTCGATCTGATTCCCTCAGCGGATGGTTCTTCAACTGTTACCACATTTGGTCCACCCGACCCCACAATAACGTTTTCAGCCATAGTCTCGGGTTGACGGTTACTGACGTCTCGATCCTCTAGAAGTTTCATGTAAAACTCTTGCTGTTGGGTCATGGCCGAAGTCATGGCCAACTGTTGTTGAGCCAAAGCCGCATTCATGGCCAACATCATGTTATCCCGAAGCCGGGTCTCCATGGTAACTTCCTCCAAGATGGCGTTACCGGTGTTGAGGTTCCGGCGTGGAATGTGCTCACGCCCTCCTGCCAAGATTCTGGGTATCAGAATGTCATTGGAGGTTGCCCCCACCGGGGGTCGTATTGCTGCAGATTCCACTTCTGGTTGCCCTTCTGGCATGTCCGGTAATCTACTTCGAGTGTTTACTATTTAAAATCTGCCATGCACGTACGAGAAATAGATTGAGAAAAGACTAAGCGAGTTGAACTCATTGTACATACTACTACTTTCATCAATTATCATAATAATAGTAAACCAAGTATGCTCATGTAACAATGCATTAATAATAGCAGTGGCTAGGTGAAATTATGAACGGACCATACACAAGTATTCTTGTCACCATCATCACAACTTTCAATTACAGTAATTCCGTAATCCTAACGCTCTCCCCACCTAGGATTCCTACCCCAAGTGGACAGTGAAACTATAAAGTCTAAAGCTTAAGTCTAGATATGCTAAACAATACCTAGTTCACTTAAACTAAAGCTCTGATACCAACTTGTAACACCCTAAAAATAGGGATAACAAAAATCCGGAAAACGGACACGAGGTATGCTAAAATTGCCATAGCAAGAGCCTCCAAAAAATGGGGAATATAATTAAATAACCTGTTTAATCACAATTGTAATTTAACGAACAACAAACAACAACCAACTAATCTAATTTCTACATCTAGAAAAGAGATTACAAAAAGGGTTGTCATCTATAGACCCAAACGGTCTATATCCAAAAGTATAACGCGTCCATGTGCAATTCCCCAAGCTCTCACCCCAAAGCAACTAAACCTGCTTAAGACCACCGCCGCTAGAACCTGAGATACACATCGACACCAAACAAATGTTAGGCCAAAAAGCCTAGTGAGTTGAACAATAATAAGCATGCATGAACAGATACAATTCTTATCAGCAGTTAACCAGTGATCAATATATGTGGAGTCATTAGGGGAGACCCAAAGCACCAATCAAGTCCCACCCAAGAGTCGATATACCTTGATGCCCTTAACAAGGAACACCCCAAAGACCCGGCCCACCCGAAGACTATCGCTAAGAAAATTCCCCGAGTGGCGGAGGTCTAGGCACATACCATCACAGTGGCGCCCAAGACTATATCCTCCTAGTGTACTGACTTGGTTCGTCCACATAACATTTATAAGGGGTCCTTTAGATATATTTCAATCCGCATAATTCAATACCAACTACAGGTATAATATTACCACCTTATCCTCATGATATCTAACAAAAGACCCAATGTAAATCATGCTCATCATGCATATAAACATATCACCAAAATGGTGTTCCAACTAGAATCATCATAATACCCATTTATGCATACATTTAACATATCAAGGTACCCACATCATGTAGCTATGAGACAAATCCCAAATAATGATACATGTAACAATAATCATGGAAAATCACCCATATATATACATCTTCCAACTACTTTCATGGAAAATCACCCATATATATACATCTTCTTTTCTCATTTTTATTCTTTTGATCTTCAAGGCTAGTTTAGTTGCTAGTTTCCGGTGTTTCTAGCAAGGGGTCGGTGTTTTAAGCTTCACCTCTTCGTTGTGATCGTTATCTGGTTTTCCGGGTTTTATTCTGAAAACCTACCGGTGAGTTCCTACTATCATTTTACAAACTTTATACATGTCAAAACTCTTATTTGCAAAATCTAAAGTATTTCTACGGTATGATTTTATGTTCTCTACATTTTGTTGTAAATGAAGTTTTTGGTGATTCTCGGGGTTCCCGGTCAGTTCTGACCAAAATGACGGGTTCCGCCTTATTGAAGTAAAATGATGTTTTACTTGCACATTATGTGGTCGTTTGAAAAGGATGATTATTAACTCATTTTAATGGTTTTCGTTCTTACCAGAAGTTGAACTAGAAGTAGCATTTTGTTTATAAAATGTACTTATTACCATATATTTATTTATGGTAGGTCATATATGTTGTTGTGACGAGTCCTTACCATTACTAGTGGATCCCTAGGTTTTGGAGTAGACTGTTTTGTTGGGAGGCTATATTCCCCAAATATGTAGCTATGGATCAGATGTTCCGTGATGAGTTTATGGTACGGTTATGTGAGGCCGGTTACTAGCCATGGTTCATGGTGATCCTAGTGAAGGAGTATACATTGGTTTCCCTTGGGAGCGCGATCTCACCTCGTAGCACGGACTCTGGGTTCATTGCTGAGGACTCCAAGTGTTTAGCTCATAACTCGGATTTGTGGTCTACTTTGTGTTACACCACTCTCCTTGGTAAAATGGTCATTTTATCACCGTTTAAGAGTTTTGGACCGAAGAGGCCCGGTTGTGGCGAAATGTTATCTTTACGAACTAAACCTTTATGAAAAGATTTCTTTATGATACTGATGTTTATATCTTTCGAGCTTTATAAATTGTATGTTCTCACCAGGCTTTAAAGTCTGACATTTTTTCTCAAATGATATGTATAACAGGTTTCCCTTAGCGGTGGGTTGCACAGGGTCTTTGAGAGTCGAGCGTGGACTCGAGGCATATTTTGAGATGTCTAGTATTTTGGTGTTGGGCATTGTTTAAGTCCCATCTTTTAGTGAATTCTGGTTCGTCAAGTGTTGTAGTCTAGACGGTTATGTTTAGATTAGTATTGTTGGTAAATTCTATATCCGTATGAGTTTTGTATAGTCTTAAGGACTGATCCCCTTTATGGGAAGTTAATGGAATTGCTTTCGTCATATTGTCAGGTTTCCAGGTTTTAATTTACTCTGATTTTTGAGGTGTTACATTAATAGATACAGTGAGTAGAATATGAAGTTCAGAGACCGGAGCCGATGTCTTCCTTTTCAATATCTAAGACCTTCGAGTGAGGAATAGATAGACTGTGTGCTAAATCTTTGTGAATATATGGAACACGTATTTTTTGTGAGATACTTGAGTGGCTATGTGGGGTAACACGAGTTATCGACACTGGGTCCATGTCTGTTTTAATATCCATCTCCAAAGAACGAGAATGGATAGATTGTGTGGTAACCCGGATAACTGACTCGGTTTGGTAAGGATCAATAATTTTTTTAAGTCCTATCACAACCTGACTATATTCTTTTCACTCCGAACTCATCTATCAAGCTAGACTCCTCACGGATATCTATGAATTGTATGTGTTTCTTGGATAGGTCTTTCCGGTTCTAGATTGACCGTAGAAACTGTATAAGTCCTAACACACCTTTAACTCGCAAAGATAGAACATTGAAGTAAACATTGAAAAGTCAAATGTTTAGGAACGAGTCCTGAATTGAGTTGTTCAGAAGTCATTAAGAAATTTTAAAAACATGGTACTCCCCCTCAAAAGTGGCATAACCCTTGATTGTAGTCATGTGACGTAAATAATCTGAATTAAATCACACATGACATTCCTACAAAACATATTAGGAAGATTTTGGTTTTGGTATCCATGTTTTGATGGATCCTTGATGGTTAGTTGCCTTAGCTTTGAAGCTATTAAATTGAGGATTGAGGATGTTATAAGTACCATACCAATTATTAACATACATTGAATCCACAAAGTCACTCTTTCCACAATGATTGCAACAGATCTTTGCTCGGTTTAAACTGATCAACTTCGCTGTAGAATAGACATAAGTAGGTGAATCAGTCTTGGAAATAAATGGCTTTGTATCAACTACAGGAGATTTGTAAGACGCGTTTCCATCACTGTCTTGTGAATCCCAGTTTGCAAGTGTATTAATCAAACAATGAAGAACAATCACACCGATTCATCAACTATGGTCATATGATTTGTATTAATCGCTAAATCTCAAAAGGTTTACAGAGAGAATTGAATGTAACACGTGTAAACCCTAAATGACCATTCAACCTCTAAACCCTAACCTCATTCTAAACAAACCTTAAATACATAGGGTTAAAACCCTAAAGGCCCAAGGCCCACTAAACCAAACAAGCCCAATAATAATTAAAGGTTTTTACAACGCTTTTAAATAAAACAATTAAACTCTATAAATACTTTATATAACTTTCAACGCACTTTTAGTCCTAACAAGGAGTAATAAATTACTTATTTGATAGTTTTACCCGATAGAAGATTTATATAATCGTGAAAAACATTTAAAAGTTTTTACACATGACTTGATTCTCACCCAATTGAAATTGCATTTGTCTTGTTCACGTAATTTATAGTTATAAAAAGGCATAACCATTTGCTTTTTATCGGGCTTTTTTGGGCCTTAGACTTGGGCCAAACTCGTATTTTAACTAAAAATCAAGCATTATATGAGCTTTGCTGGGTCAAACTTTAATTCACCAGGCATTGAAAAAAGATTTGATTAGACTTTTGGGCTTTGCCTTGGCCCCAGCTAGAGGTGGCCAAAAGCCGGTCTCGGGCCGGACCGGGCCCAATTGGTCCCCGACCGTAATAGTACCCGTCGGGCAACCGGTCCCGGTCCCGGTTTGACCAAAAAAAAGTGAGGCCCGGTTAAGGGTTATGAAGACCGATCCCGGTTTCGGTCCCAGTCGGGCCCAAAATCAGTCCTTCATTAATTTTTTTTTATTAAATACTTTAAAATACTTGTATAAACTTTAAAAAATAAAGTTGGGTCACTAAAAATACTCTTTAAAAATACGTTTTATTACAAGTTAGTTGTAACATTTAAAGTTACATAAATTATTCAAAAATACACTTATTCAAATGGTGGATTGAATTGAAAAGTCTCGTACGTTTCAAGTTTTTCAAGATCCGTTGGTTCATCGAGGTCGTCAATGTCGAGTTCTTCATCATCATCGTATTGTGAGACACTACCATCATCATCATCAGTAGTTGGCGGCGTACTTAGTCCCATGGCGATTTCGTTTTGTTCTAAATTTCTTCCACTACTTCAACCTCCACCTCGAGTGATGTCTGATCTTGAAGTCATTGAACGCTATCTAAGTAATCCTTCAAACATATGCAACACTCCACCGACTTCGGGGTTAGTCTTGTCCGACCTAACAAAATGATCCTGCCACTAAGAGAAAAAGCGGACTCCGAAGCTACGGTACTATCTTGGATTGTTAGTATATCACGAGCCATACATGCAAAAACCAGAAATTGAGTTTCTTTTTGTTGCCAAAATTCTAATAAATTTATTTGTTCAAAAACTTCGATATTGGGCGCAGTGCATGAAGCCATAAAATTAGTACATACATAAATATTTAATTCACCTAAATCACTATTATCATATCTAGTTTCTTTTACTAGATTAATTTAAAACCTCGTTCATTAAGTTTGTCATTAAGTCGGCCCAATTTTTGCGATGACCACTAGAACTAGAACTTGCCGTAAATAATTGTCTTGTAAAGCTTTGTTGGCTTCCTCCCCCATGATAGATTTTATAAATATCAGATAATTTTCTTCAAAATTACAATAAAACAAACGTTTGCGTTCCCTTGAAAAACTATTATTGGTAGGTATATCTAAACCAAACGTCACACATATTTGTGTAATTAAAACTTCAACACCTGTAACATTTAGATACGGGTTTAACGCCGCGACACAAAGAAAAGAGAAGAAGATCTCAAAAAAATATTTTAACAATTTTGTTTTCATTGAACCCATCAACCTTCCCCAATCGTGATGGTATTCGTATTGTGAAATTTTACTTGCTAAAATACAAAGTTGATTTAAAAGTAAAAAACTTGTTGGATAATAAATACCGGATAAAAGAGTTGTTGTATTTTTAAAAATCGCCCAAGATATCGAATAAGCCCTCAAGAATGGCCCAATCTTGATGTTCAATAGTATTATCCACGTAATGAACATTATAAAATGCTTAAATATAATTTCTTTGTTTTAGCAAATTATCAATCATATAGTAACTGGAATTCCATCGAACGACCATATCAAACGCCGGCCCCAAAGCTCGAAAACCAACATTTTCGCAATATTTCTACATGTTGCTTGCATTTTTTTTACCTTTTGTGAAAATTGTAATGCCCTATGATGTGCACTAATTATTTAGTACGAATCATTCCTTTTCTTTGTCTTAGATAGGTTATTTTAGCTTTACATCCCTACCCTTGAGTCATTTTGTTACTTATTTTCCCTTTATTTGTTTCTTAGAGCTAGAGTAGTGAATAGTTTGTTTTGCTTCTTTAAATGGCTAATTTGGTAGTTTTTGCCAGATTTCAAGAAGTCCAGACCTATGCTGCAACATCACAGTAGCAGTCTGCAGTGGAGCTTAATTGTTTAGACTTGGGAGCTTAATTCATGAAGCCAAGGAGCCACGTTTGTACCACCTTTTTTAGAAGCTTCCAGATTTGATTTATGTCTGGATTTGTGTTAAGACTTTAATCTAATTTATCTTTTGTACTTTGCTACTTTATGTACTAGGTTTACTTTAATTGTACTTGCTTTTGGGATAATTATTTTTGTGCCCCTCTAATTTCTTCTTAGGTGGCGTTTGTTTTTTAAGAGGTGTTGAAGTATGAAGTCTGATTTCACTTCTGATTTTTAAGAGGTGGCGCTGAAGTCTGAAATCTAAATTAATAAGACTGTTTGTTTTTATAAATAGACAAACATCTGAATCTGAATCATATTTATCCCTTCACTATAAAATATATATATATATATATATATATATATATATATATTTATATATATATATATATATATTCCAGAAAATTAGAGAAACAAATACATATACATTAACATCACAATTCTAGAAAATCACACCAACAAATATATATTTGCACATATACATACATACAGTGTTATCTTATCTGGAAATCGAACACATAGGGATGATTTAACAGGGTAAAATTCAACTGTAACAAATATATGAAAATCACAAGAACAAACATATGAGATCGACTGAAACGAATTGAGATGCATAAATTCAACACAGGGTGAAACCACAGGACGAACCAGGGACGAAATCAGTGTCGAACCACAGGGATGAACCAACACCGATCTGGAAATCGAGATGAAATCAACACATGCTCGAACCACAGGGACGAAGCCAACACCGATCTGGTCTCGATTTGGGTCGAAATCAAGACAGGGTGAAACCACAGGACGAACCAGGGACGAAATCAGTGCCGAACCACAGGGACGAACCAACACCGATCTAGAAATCGAGACGAAATCAACACAGGGTGGAACCACAGGGACGAAGCCAACACCGATCCGGTCTCCATTTGGATCGATGTCAACACAAATTTGGTCTCGAAATCAAAACGAAAACTGGGTCGAAATCAACGCAGTGATGAAACTAGATGGGAGGTAGTAAGGCGTTTACATAACCCATGATAGAGTAAAGGATATAAATCGACAACCTACTAATTTAAATCAAACTAATTCAGATTACAGACGGATGTCGCTATCCTTCCAAAAAAATTCCCAACAAAACAAAGTACGCCAGTCTATACTTTTCCAAAAATGCTAACTCTCAACTACTTGGTCGTCCACTCAATTCCGAGAAGCCCCGTCGCTAAGATGACCTATCATACATGTCATTTAAGAAATAGCATTAGGCTAAAGCCTAGTGAGAACAAACATTTATTAAATGAACGTGAAATAAAAAGTTGGAAATATCACTTGTAATGACCAGGAATGCATTCATCAATATAGGAAAACAACAATAATTATAACACATTATTTTCATACACCAACTCATTCATTGAGCTCAACTTCTAAGTCTATATTGCCGATGAGATCTCAGCTTCAACCCCTCTAGGTCTATATCCCGAGGTGTTCCAAAACGGGAACTCACGCACAATGAAATTACATCTTATTACCCATGGGACGCTACCCGACCGTATAGGCCCACATCTTACTTACCATGGTGACCTGATGCATATTCCGTGCCAAAGTAGTGAACTTGATGTCTAAAAATTAAGACATCAAGACCACCATGCCTATGGATCTATTGCACTAAAATAAATACTAAAACATATAGGAATACACCGACACTTAATAGTGTATAATAATAATTTAATACCAAATTATTCCTATAGGCAATTCATTAACTTTGAGGCCTTAGGCTCTCAACTCATGGTGGGAAGTCATTTACCCCAAAATTCACCAAATTCCATCATAAGTGTTGTTCCAATAATAATAAGCACAATGCATAAACTTTTGACCCAACAATCTCCAAACCATCCCAGACCCTAATTTAAAGTGGGTTAATCAAAATCCCATGAATGCAAGAGGAAACGGAAATAGAATGAGTAGAGACCATATATAATCATCAATCATAGTTTAAAAACATTAATTTCCTAAAAAAATTTGTCAAGATTCCAAAATCTTAAAATCTCTTGAAATTAAGTTTAGGCCAAAAGTTCATCAAATCCAAATCATTTAGTTAGGAAAGATGTAGGAGGTAAAAGATACAAGAATTTTAACATGTATGAGGTTTAAAAGTGTGGATGAACTCACTAGTTAGGTTTTGTTAGAAAAACCTACAAAACCTTTGCAAGAAACTTGATGGATGAGATGAGATTCCTTAGGTTGCTAATCCACCCTAGGCTTGATGATGAAGAAGCTCACACAAGAATCCAAGCTTTAATGCCTTAAATGTGCCCAAAATTAGTCATAAATGCACAAGGGTCGTTTGGGAGAGAAAGTGGGAAGAGGTTGAGGTTCTAAAATGAGAAATGGGGTTGAAAAATGTATTTATTACAATCTGATGCTCGACGACGATAGAGCCCGGCGAGAGTGACATTTTGTCACAATCGTCGGCATAATCGCGAGGCCACCCCCGCTCTCGGTACATTCTCAGCGACAATGCCCCGCGAGAGTGACCTCTGTCACAATCGCGGGCATAGTCGCCTGGACTCCCCCCTTGCGGTACATGGGCCGCGGCAGTGTCCCGCGAGAGTGACCTCTGTGACAATCGCGGGCACAGTCGCCCAGGGCGTACCCCAAAATCCCGTTTTTCAACCCGAAGTGTTTTCGATCCAAAACCCGACATTACAACAAACCTCAACAATCCATTTTGTAACATAAATAAGTTAGAGAGGAGTACGATAAGGACATACCAAAATTCACGGGTGTTACAAAAATTCTCCGCAACATAAGTCTAAACTTATTTATTACGGTTTTACAAGTTTCTAAATCGTCTTGAACGACTAAATTTTATTATGTGTGCATAACAACGTGTATGAAATAATTGCCCTATAAAATAAGGGTCAAAGTCAACTTTAATTTCTCCACACATCGATTATTATTACTAGCGTTATCAAATAAAATACTAACGACTTTAGAATATAAATTATAATATGTAAGAATTTTTTTAATAATAGAAAATGGGCGATCACCTGAATATGGCTCATGAAATGGTTCAAACGTGATTACACGTTTGCATAACTGCCACGATTGCGGCTCAATCCAATGTGACGTTATGCATATATATAAGAATACAACAATCCGTGTGGTGCGCTCTATACATCACACGTTAAAGAAACATTGTTGGGTAAATTGGAAAACATTTGTCGCATTTCATTTTTAGCAATTTTCCAATTTTTAATCGCATCACGTCTAAGAGATTGACGACTTACCGGCTTATAGCGTGGTTGTAGCATTTTTTGGATCAACTTCGTAATGTGAGGACTGTCGAAATGTCCGAACGGCAACCCGATTTGAATGACACATTGTGTTGTTATTTGTCGGTTCAAGTTAGCATCATACGACCATATTTGACCGGAATTGTCAAATATAGGTTGACTTGACTCGCCCTCGATTTCAACGTCGGGCACGTTCGATCGAAGTGCCGCCTTAAGGTTGAATTTCCTTCTGCCGTAAGAAGAGCTCCACAACTTTTGCATTGCGCCTTTTTTTTCTCGTTGGTGAGGAGCACCATGTTGTAATGTTCCAAACATCGGCCTTTCGTCCATGCTTGGCAAGAACTTGGACAATTGTTTCGTTAGATGCGTCATGTTGTTCACCGGCCATTTTGGAAGAGAAAGAGAGAAATAGATGAGAATTGAGACTCGAGAGATTAGAACTTGCAAGTTTGTGAGAAACGAATACGAGCCAAAATCACAAAATAAAGAGAGAATTGTTTGCGTTTTTTGCATTTTGTAACTTGGTATCTTACTACATACACCACACAACTTAGTTATAGTGTGTCTGTGTGTGTGGGGGGGGGGGGGGGTTAAGGAGCAAAAAAAGGGTAAAAAATGTGAAAAAACGGTCATAATACCAGTTCCAACGGTTAGAAAAACGGTAACATTTTATGAATTTCCGGTTCGAGCCGACGAATCTTCCAAATCCCATAACCGGTCCTGTTTTCGGGCCTATAACCGGTCCCAAGCCGAGCCGATCCCATACCAATCTCGGTTCTGGTCCTCCGGTGATCCCAGGCCAGGCCGGTTTGGCCAACTCGTCTAACCCCAACTCACTTTCTAGGATCGGATTGGGCTTGGGCTTGGGTCTCCACTCTTAAAGGCTTTTTACGATCTCTATTGCAACAAAATATTTAAACATGCATGTTTTAATGGCTTACAAGTAAAAGATGTCTTGAAAACATGAAAAACAAAGACCACGAAGATGTCAAAGATCATCATGATGTGATTGAAGTTTGATATTCCAAAGTCTAGACACCCATGATAAAGGACATGCAAAAAAAAGTAAAAAAAATTAAAAGGATTTTTCTAGTAAAAGGTCAACTTGTTATAATTAATTGAAAGTTGGAACCTAAGTTGAAAAATAAGAAATTGCAATCGAAGATATTAATCTTGTCCTTATTTTTGGAGAAGAATGGCAGAATGAGAGTCCATGAAATCACAACCCATATTGTTCTTTAATTGATTCAACAAAGAAAATTAAAAAACCAATTAGGTTGCTGTATGTTGAGTTTTAGAACCAAAAACAAACACGAAAGCGTGTAACAAGTTTCAGAAGAAAGACAAAACAACAAATCAAGGTATGTATGATGGATATATGTTATATGTGTTTAGTATTGTAAAAAGGAGATACACATTGCTATGTTTTTTATTTGCATTTAATTATCTATCTTAGCATGTTGGATCATGGATGACTATTAATATGTTTCAAAGTTATATATGTTATAATATTTAATTATACATTGGATGCTACATGTGACTAAAGTCATGTACAAGCACTTTGTAATCTCCTTGGTTGGTAATATTATTCTTGCTCTCTCTCTTTGGTGGATGTACACTATCAAAAACCGATAGTGGAACCACGTTAAATCACGGTGTTATTTGTTTTGAACTTGCTATAATTATAGATAATAACGTATTTATTATTATCTATATTTCGTGGGTTTATTTTTCTACGCTAGAGAATTATTGTGCAACATCTAGATTATTGTTATCCGCATTCGTTGTTGGGTTAATTGTGCACTTGGATTTCTACCCGTTTGGGACCTTAGAAATCACTCGCTACCTTTTGCATTTGTGAGGCACAATTTTTACCTAACAATTGGTATCAGAGCTTCGGATCTAGATTTGGGTTTGTGTAGAAAATATACATAAACCAGTTTGCACATTTTTTTTCTCTATGGCTGACGTAGAAAATCCATTTGGTACCGGTTCCTCAAACCAGTCCCAAAAACTGTACCAAGAAGGTACATTTAATTTGTCTGGGGCTGGGATTCGTATACAGACTTGGAATGGGGACGGTGACTTTGGTAAATGGCAGTTCACAACATCTGCTGCACTTAGGAAAAATGGAGTTCATCCCGTAGTATTTGCCAAACACGAGTTAGACCCTAACATGTCTGAACTTAAAGCTAAAGAAATGGAAGCATGGGCATTTACTACTTTGCAGATGGCTATGGGAGAAAATGTTATATCTGAGATTGTGTCTGAAAAGACAGCTGCAGGTATTTGGAGCAAGCTTGAGAATTTATATCTCAAGAAAACTTTGACCAACAGATTGTTACTGATGCGGTCGTGTCTCTTCTTCAAAATTAAGGAAGGCACAACCATTAAATCTCACATGACCGAATTTGAAGATATCATTATGAAGTTGAAGGCAACGGATGCGCTTCTTGCTAAAGATGAAGAAGCACTTGCTATGATCCTGTTGTATTCACTTCCCGAGAAATATTCCCAATTCACTAACAGTTTTATTTATGGAAGAGAAACTCTCTCTTTGTCTGATGTGAAAACAGGAATGATTTATGAAGATCAAAGAATTCAAATGAGGATCGGTAACAATCCCAGGGAGAACAATTGCAGTCAAGGCCTATTTGCTGACAGAGGCCGAGACGATCAGCAGTCTTCAAGAGGAAGAAATCGTGGGCGCTCTCAGTCCCGTCGGCCTGGCTCTCGTGGGAAATCAAAGACACGTGACAACTGTAACTATTGCCACAAGCCAGGTCATTGGGTGAAATATTGTCCGAGTCTTAAAAACAAAGACAAAGACAACGCCGAATCATCAGCTGTGCAGCCGAAGAGGAGCAAAATGGCTTCTCTGCCACAGTTACACCACCGCAAGGTGAAAGGCGATGGGTGTTAGATACCGGGGCATCTTGCCACATGACACCATTCTGGGACTGTTTCTCTACTTTCGAAAAAGTTGAAGGTAACAATATTTTTATGGGAAATAGTACTTCGTGTGTTACTAAGGGTATCGGTACTGTGCAGATCAAGATGTTCGATGGGTGTATTCGGACATTGAATAATGTCAAGTTTGTTCCATCCATGACTCGTTCCTTGATCTCTGTTGGACAACTGTCCAAACTGGGTTGCAAGATTCGGATTGATGACGGGAGTTTGCGCATCTCCCGAGGGAGTATCATTGTGATGAAAGGCGAACGGGCGGAAAATAATCTTTTCCATTTGATTGGCGAAACTATTTCTTCTGAATCGTGGGTGGCTGATATTTCTCAGAATCTCGATGTTGCTCGCTTATGGCATCTTCGTTTGGGCCACACATCCGAGAAGAACTTGGAGATTTTGCGCAAGCGAAAACTCATTAAAATCGTCGTACCTGCCAGCCTGGAGTTTTGTTCAGGATGTGTCAAAGGAAAGCAAACGCGTGTTTCTTTTGGTGTTGGAAAACACAACACTAAAGGAATCCTCGATTATGTTCATACAGACGTCTGGGGACCATCCAGTACTCCATCCCTCAGTGGAGGTAAATACTTTGTTTCGTTTATTGATGATTTCTCACATAAGCTTTGGGTGTATGTGTTGAAGTTAAAGTCAGATGTCTTCGATACGTTCAAGACTTGGTTGGCACGAGTAGAGGTCGAGACTGGCAAGAAGTTGAAAGTGCTGAGATCTGACAATGGTGGAGAATTTACTAGTGGTAACTTCAAAGACTTTTGTTTGCGTAAAGGCATCCACCGTCACTACACCACACCCGGCGACCCTCAATCTAATGGGGTTGCAGAGCGGATGAATAGGACTTTGCTTGAGAAGGTCCGATGTATGTTGTCGACATCGGGCTTCCCCAAATCTTTCTGGGCCGAAGCACTTTACACCGCGGTGCACATTATTAATAGGTTACCTTGTTCGGCCATCGGGGGAAAGATTCCGGAAGAGGCTTGGAGAGGTAAAAGAAACATCTGTCTGAAATACATACGTGTATTTGGTTGTCCTGTTTATTTTCATGTTTCAGGCCAGGACAAGTTGAATCCTAAAGCCACCAAAGGATTCTTGCTCGGCTATACAGATGGTATCAAGGGTTACCAAATCTGGAACCCCTTGACTCGTAAAGTGATTCATTCTCGACATGTCACATTTGATGAATCAGTCCTGTTGAAGTCACAGGATCCTCAGCCCTCTCAAGATCCGGAAGTCACTACTACTGTTGCTCCTACTGCCGATGATGTGGAGACAGTAGACAATCCTTGTATTCCCAGTTCATCCACTCTTGATATTAGCTCAGAATCATCCGTTAATGTTGAAGAAGTCATTCCGCCAGTGACTTTTACTAGTGATTCTGAATGATGGTGGAGACGATGACGATACAATCCCAGTTATTGCGCCTACCAGGCATAGTCAAAGAACTATTCGTCCGCCTAACAGGTATGGAGATTGGGATTTTGCTAACATGAGTTTTACAGATCAGCTGGAGTTTGCTTTGCATGTAGGGCAAGATGAGCCTCTAGATATAAAGGAGGCGTTGGCCTCGACCCACAGTTCTAAATGGCATGGATCCATGCAAGAAGAGATGGAAGCTCTCTCGAAGAACAGCACTTGGGACTTATGTCCATTGCCGAATGGCAGTCGTGCTATTGGTTGCAAGTGGGTTTTCAAAGTCAAAGATGACAATCGGTACAAGGCTCGTCTCGTTGCTAAAGGCTTTGCACAACGAAAAGGTATCGAGTATGATGATATTTTTGCTCCCGTTGTACGCCATACATCTATTCGTGTTCTTTTGGCGATCGTGGCTATTCACGATTTGGAGCCAGAACAGTTAGATGTGAAGATCGTCTTCCTACACGGAGACTTGGAGGAAACTATCTATATGAAGCAACCTAATGGTTTCGTTTCCGAAAGCAAACCGGAATATGTATGTAAACTCAAGAAGTCCCTTTATGGACTTAAACAATCGCCTCGTCAGTGGTATAAGAAGTTTGATTTGTTCATGCTCAATCTGGGATTTGAGCGAAGTGAAAAGGACGCTTGTGTCTATCATAGACAAAGTGGTGGCGTTTTCACTTACTTACTTCTTTATGTAGATGACATGCTTATAGCCTGCAGGGACCGGTCAGAGATCAAACGTCTGAAAGATAAGTTGAAGTCAGAATTTGAAATGAAGGATCTTGGCGCGGCGCAGAAGATTTTGGGCATGGAAATCGTGCGGGACAGAAAGTCCTAAACACTTAGATTGACACAACGGGCGTATATCCAAAAGATATTGAAGCGGTTTAACCTTGATGGTGCCAAGACGTCTAGCACTCCGCTACCGAAGCACATCAAGATTACAAATGAAGATTGTCCGAAGGATGACAAGGGAAAGGCCGAAATGTCAAAAGTTCCATATGCTAGTGCGGTCGGGAGTCTCATGTACGCCATGGTGTGTACTCGTCCCGATCTTGCACATTGTGTCGGAGTGGTGAGTCGGTTTCTCGCGAATCCGGGTCGATCACATTGGACAACCGTTAAAACAGTGTTCCGATATTTGAAGGGAACTGAGACACATGGTCTTATATTTGGTTTGCACAATGACTGTGAAATTGTTGGATTTTGTGATTCTGACTATGCAGGTGATCGAGTTGGTTGGAGATTCACATCCGGTTATGTGTTTACCTTAGGTGGAACAGCCGTCAGTTGGAGATCACGTTTACAGTCCATTGTTGCATTGTCAACCACAGAAGCTGAACTTGTTGCTGCGGTTGAGTCTGCAAAGGAAGCAGTCCATTTAAAAGAATTGATGAATGGCTTAGGCTTCGAGCAACCTTCCGTGCGCATTTTTTGTGATAATCAGAGTGCCATCCATTTGGCAACTAATTTGGCTTCCAGCTCTCGAACAAAGCACATAAATGTGCGTGATGCATATCTTGTGAGATTACATGAAGCGAAGATTGTCTATTTGAAGAAAGTCCTGACAGATGACAATGCCGCTGATATGTTCACTAAGTCGCTACCGCCAGCTAAGTTTGAGCATTGCTCAAACTTGATCCAGCTCCGCTTGTGTTAGTGCCGTTGGGCACTTTGCTCGAGAGAGAGAAGATATTACCACAGGTGACAAAATGACATCTTTGAAGGAATTACTTTGTTAAGTGCTTAGAGCTTTGCTTATGCTCTACCTTGTTTAGTAGATTGTGCATTTGAGGTTATTTGTTTGCTTGTAACTTTGACGGGTGATGGCCATGCCGAAGCTCGTCAAGGTTGGAATGCATTTTGCTACCTCGTGCCAATTTACTTTGCTATCTACTTGCTATGATCAATCGTTGGAAGAACTCGTATTGGTTGGATTGGGATTCGTTTCGCTATCGAGGATCACATGCATCATGGTGGAGTGTTATAATATTTAATTATACATTGGATGCTACATGTGACTAAAGCCAAACTTGGACCAACTTGGCATAACTCAAATTTGGACCACATATTTTTCATTGGAAGACTTGGCATATGTCATCCTTCATATGTCATCCACCATATGTCATCCTCCATATGCTTGGTTGTCATCCTCCACTTCCATCCTATAAATACCCCTTCCCCTCCAACCATTTTCATCATCCCTTTCTTGAGCTTTCTCTTGAGAACCACCAAAATACTCTCCCTAATATATTCTTAAGGTTGAGAGTGTTCTTGACATTTGGTGGTATTCGTGAAAGTTTCGTTAGGTGATCGTGGATCTTAAGATCCTTGTACAAGTACTTTGTAATCTCCTTGGTTGGTAATAATATTCTTGCTCTCTCTCTTTGGTGGATGTACACTATCAAAAACCGATAGTGGAACCACGTTAAATCACGGTGTTATTTGTTTTGAACTTGCTATAATTATAGATAATAACGTATTTATTATTATCTATATTTCGTGGGTTTATTTTTCTACGCTAGAGAATTATTGTGCAACATCTAGATTATTGTTATCCGCATTCGTTGTTGGGTTAATTGTGCACTTGGATTTCTACCCGTTTGGGACCTTAGAAATCACTCGCTACCTTTTGCATTTGTGAGGCACAATTTTTACCTAACAATATATGTACGAAAAACGATTTTTTGGTGTGTGTACTTGATTTACTTAATTACTGGGACGCTGGTTATATTTACGGAGACATGTAGATATATGTGGGTCAGAGAGGAACACATCAAAAAAGGTTAGGAACATCCAAGTCAAATTAAAGGATAATTGGTGATCCATAACATACGAGAAACAGCCGGGATCTCTAATTAGAAAGGACTTTACTTTATTACTAATTCCAAACATATTTTTAATAATAATTAATTTTGCACAACTAATTTAAGGAGAAATTCTTTAGTTTATGTTTGTTGGATGAAACCATTGACTCGTTAAAAGGGAAGAAGAAAGTCTAAATATGCTTAGATTTTATTTCATTAATGTTTTATATTTGTTCAGTGTTGGATATTTTGTTTCACTTATAGACCATGTTTTATTAGACTTAGGGCTTGACTATGTTTTGAGATGCTAGATAGCTTTCATAGTAAGATATTTCTGTTACGTATTATTTCTGTATGTTATAAAGATTCGTAATACAAACACGTGAGGTTGTCACAATATACATATATTATAAATATCAAGGGATGAATTTATGAATGGTTATAAATCCATGGACATTTTTGTAGTTTACTCTTATTATACAAAGTATTTTATACATATACACAAATTGATGAACGTATGGTAATGATTATTTGAGCCATTCAGTCAAAGATTCATGAAAACCCTGGCCACAATGGGCATTAAAGAACAGTAATGCTAATTAATGGAGCCTTTGAATGGGATTTAATAACCGCCCTTCACTTATGGTTGGTAGCTAGATCTTTAGCTATGTCAAATAACTTAATGCCCTCTTAACTCTCCTCTTAACTCTGCCCTCAATCAATACCAAACATTTCGCCAATTCTTTGTCAAAGGAGTTGGCCTAACACTACACCATATATTGGGTTTTTTGAACGGTTAAGCGTCCTTGCACTACAAAACAGAGGCTTATCACCGACGGATGAATCCGTCGGTGACCCGTCGGTAAAATCGAAATCCGTCGGTGATCCGTCGGTAAAATCGAAATCCGTCGGTAAATGTCCGTCGGTATAAAGGTGGTCGGCGTTCAGATCACCGACGGTTTAATTTTCCGACGGATCTCCGACGGTTACCGACGGCGTGGTTATTTCCGACGGATCACCGATGGTCTACTTTTAGCGACGGATTACCGACGGCTACTCACCGACGGATTATTTACGACGGATTTAGCGACGGATTTCTGACGGATATTAATTAAATAAAAATTAAATTAAAAAATAATTGCCGACGGATAATCCGTCAATAATTTAATTTTTTTTAAATAATTAAAAATTAAAATTTTCTAGTTTTTATCATGTACAAAACCTGTCAATTTTTAAATATTACTAATTTTAAAGTGTACAAAATATCTATAAATACATAAACATAATCCTACGGAGGTGGAAAGGGGTGCTGACTGTTAAACTTGATCATGAACGCGTCAAACTGAGTCATTCGTTCATGCATCTGTCTCTTCTCTACTTCATCTCTATCCATTCGCTCCTGAATCCGGATCCTTTCTGCTTCTTCTCTCTGTAGTCGCTCCTGCAACTGGATCATCTCTGTTTCCTCTCTCTCTAACCTCTGTCTCAGCTCCTCCAACTGAAATTCAACATTTGACAAACATATATAGAACAATGTCAGACAATATTTAACAAACATATGATTAACAATGTTAAACAACATTTGACAAGCATACTTCCTCATCGTGACGGTCGCGCGTGCTCCCACTCGAAATTGCACCTGCATCACCGGTCATAGCATAATAGGGATCCTGACTGGTCCCCCATCCAAAAAGACGACCCTTACGCCGTCCTCCGACACTACGCTCCTACAACTCGGCGTCATTGGGAGGTACAGTGCCGGGAGGTAAGTCCGGGTACTCCTCCTCCCTAATCTGATGGTAGGCATCCTACAGTTTACCAAATTAGACATTGTCAAGTGAACTAACCTATAGAAAATTCGGCAGCATTTCAACTGTGATTTGAACATATATCCATGACCTGCTTTTATCAAAACAATCCTATCGTCTGCCCAAAAAACTGTCCATTGCAACAATATAGTTGACGCTAAGAAACCCCCGACTGTCGTTCTTTCTATACATCCATCCTCTATCTGTCGACATATTCAGCCACTACAACAAAGAAATAAGTAGTTAATCGACATAATCAAGATAGAGGTGGTGTAATGGTTTGACTATTGAAAAGTCACACCGTAGGTTTAGATGAGCTTTGGATGACTTTAAAACCCTACGTGTAATGGTTTGACTATTTAAAAGTCAAACCATAGGTGTCAATGAAGTTAGAAGTCTAATGAACACTACATGTAATGGTTTGCCTTCTTGAAAGTCAAACCATAGGTTTAGAGGAGTTTTGGATGACTCTAAAACTCTAAGTGTAATGGTTTGACTATTGGAAAGTCAAACCGTAGGTTACAATCAAAGAAAGGTGTTTTGGAAAGTTTAAAAACCCTACGTGTAATGGTTTGACTATTTAAAATTCAAACCGTAGGTGTCAACGAAGTTAAAAGTCTATTGAACACTACATGTAATGGTTTGCCTTCTTGAAAGTCAAACCATAGGTTTAGAGGAGTTTTGGATGACTCTAAAACTCTAAGTGTAATGGTTTGACTATTGGAAAGTCAAATCGTAGGTTACAATCAAAGAAAGGTGTTTTGGAAAGTTTAAAAACCCTACGTGTAATGGTTTGACTATTTAAAAGTCAAACCGTAGGTGTCAACGAAGTTAAAAGTCTATTGAACACTACATGTAATGGTTTGCCTTCTTGAAAGTCATACCATAGGTTTAGAGGAGTTTTAGATGACTCTAAAACTCTAAATGTAATGGTTTGATTATTGGAAAGTCAAACATATGTTTTTTAAAATTTCGGCGGCATAACGGCTATAAAATGAATATTTTCATATATCAACCTAATGTTTGCCCAACAATTGGCAACCCAACTAAAATAAATAAATAAAATCAAGTATAATCAAATCCTAAATCATACAAAATGTCTCCATTTATCAACCTAATGTTTGTCCAATAAATGACAACCCAACTAATTAATATCACAAGTTTATCAAACCAAATCATACCAAAACATTTTCACAAAAACCAAATCATAAGCTAAACTCATACAAAAACATTATCACAAGTTTATCAAACTAAAAATGGCGTTTTCATAAGCTAAAAGAACTCATATCAATTTGAATATACAATATGCTCATATCAATTTCAATCTACAATACATACATACATACATACATACATACATACATACATACATACATACATACATACATACATACATACATACATACATACACTTTGTTCATTTTGACGTGTAGTCATAGCCCTATAAACACAACAATTGAGTTATAAACAATAAACCATTTGGACACATACACACACAAAGATTTTCTTTCTATACTTATAAACTTATCAATAATCACATACATTTGATCCATATTTGTTCATTGAGTTATAAACTTATCAATAATCACATATTTGATCCATATTTATAAACTTATCAATAAACGTATCAATAAACCATTTGCACACATACACACATAGAGATTCCTACTTAGATGCAAACAAACTCAACATCACAGCCTTTTGATCGAAAATAGTTATAAACAATAAACCAACATCGATGAAAATCATAGTTTACTCTTTAAAAAATCATACCTGATCGAGGTCAGAAACGAGAGGAGACAAGGGAGACGAGGGAGGTTGTGGAGGTCGTCGTCGCCGGTGTGGAGGTCGACGCCGGTCGAGAGTGAGACTGAGAGCGAGAGTGAGAGGAACAGATCGAGATTGAGAGTGAGAGTGAGCGAGAGATCAAGATTGAGAGTGAGAGTGAGAGGGAGACGAGAGGGAGAGACGAGAGACGAGAGACTAAGAGAGGGAGACGAGAAGAAATCGATAGAATAGGGCTTTAAGCCCACTATTTTTTTTAAGAATTTTCGGAAATTCACCGACGGATTTCCGACGGAAATTCCGTCGATATTTACCGACGGGTTATGACGGATAATTGTTTTTTATTAAATAAATTACTTTTAAATTAACATTATATTTAAAATTATAATTATTAAATAAATTATTAATTAATATATTATTTAATATTAAAATTAATAAATAAATTATTAATTAATTAATTTATCAAAATTATATTTAAAATTATTAATTAATTTATCAAATTGTATTTAAAGTGACTAAAATACCCCTGAAGTAACTGGACTTAATGGAAACAATTAACGGCCGTTATCTTTTCCCGTTAATTCCAGTTAGATCAGGGACCAAATGTGATCAGTTAGGCTTTAACGTACCCAGTTGGGCTTTAAACGAATCCGGTTGGGCTTTAATGGATTTAGTTGGGCTTTAACAGATCCAGTTGGGCTTTAATGGATTAAGTGGGGCTTTAACATTCCCAGTTGGGCTTTAACGTATCCAATTGGGCTTTAACGTACACAGTTGGGCTTTAATGAATCTAGTTGGGCTTTAATATATCCAGTTGCTTTTAATGGATCCAGTTAGGCTTTAACGTACCCAGTTGGGCTTTAAACGAATCCGGTTGGACTTTAACAGATCCAGTTGGGCTTTAATGGATTCAGTGGGGCTTTAACGTTCCCAGTTGGGCTTTAACGTATCCAATTGGGCTTTAACATACACAGTTGGGCTTTAATGGACCCGGTTGGCTTTAATATATCCAGTTAATGGATTTAGTGGGGCTTTAACGTTCCCAGTTGGGCTTTTAATGGATCCAGTTAGGCTTTAACGTACCCAGATGGGCATTTAATGGACCCGGTTGACTTTAATGGATCAGTTGGGCTTTAACGTTCCTAGTTGGGCTTTAATGGTACATACATGATCACATATGTACATGTACATACATACATATTACTAGGGGTGTTCATCGGTTGACATCCAATGGATGTGAGCCCAACCGAACCGATCCAATCATCCATTGGATGTTGGATTTTTCCAACCGAACCGATCCAATCATCCATTGGATCTTGGATTTTTTTTCAATCCAATGGATGATTGGATCGGTTCGGTTCCATCCAATGGATATTTTTATTGGATGTCCATTGGATCGAATTGGATCCAACCAATGGATGATCGGATTGTATCCATCTGACATCCGATGGATGATCGGATGAGATTCATCCAATGTTTTAAATCCAATCTACAACAATTCATATATATAAATATAATATAATATTCCATAATTTTTATAAATTTATATATAAACAATATAATTTTATATTAATAATTAGTATTTGGTTGGTTTATATCGGTTCGGTTCGGTCGGTTGGTATTGGATGGTGAATTCGGTTCGGTTCGGTCGGTTCTTATCGGTTATGGACCATCATCCAAGAACCGAACCGATCCAATTGGATGTCAAAATTTTCGATCCGATCCGATCCAATTACAATTGGATATCCAATCATTGTCGGTCGGTTCCTATTGGATCGGTCGGATCCTATTGGATCGGTTGATTTTCTGCACACCCCTACATATTACATACATGATCACATACATACTATACATGGTGTACATACATTCATGATCACATACATACATGTGTATATACATAATGAACACATATGTACATGTACACACATACATGATCACATACATACTATACATGATCACATACGTACTTGTATATACATACATGATCACATACGTACTATACATGTACATGATGTACATACATATATACATGATCACATACATACTATACATGGTGTACGTACATACATTCATGATCACATACACTACAAAATAGAGGCTTATCACCGACGGATGAATCCGTCGGTGATCCGTCGGTAAAATGTAAATCCGTCGGTGATCCGTCGGTAAATGGCCGTCGGAAAAGAGGTGGTCGGCGATCAAATTACCGACGGATCACCGACGGATATTACCGACGGATCACCGACGGTTATGTTTTCCGACGGATCTCCGACGGTTATGTTTTCCGACGGATCTCCGATGGTTACCGACGGTGAGGTTATTTCTGACGGATCACCGACGGTCTTCCTTTAGCGACGGATTACCGACGGATTATTTCCGACGGATTTCCATTTACCGAAGGATTTAGCGACGGATTTCCGACGGCTATTTATTAAATAAAAATTAAATTAAAAATAACTTTCCGACGGATAATCCGTCGGTAATTTAATTTTTTTTTTTAAATAATTAAAAATTAAACTTTTCCAGTTTTTTATCCCATACAAAACCTGCCAATTTTTAAATATTACTAATTCTTAAAGTGTACAAAATATCTATAAATACATAAACATAATCCTACGGAGGGGGAAAGGGGTGTTGACTGTTAAACTTGATCATGAACGCGTCAAACTGAGCCATTCGTTCCTGCATCTGTCTCTTCTCTACTTCATCTCTATCCATTCGCTCCTGAATCCCGATCCTCTCTGCTTCTTCTCTCTGTAGTCGCTCCTGCAACTGGATCCTCTCTGCTTCTTCTCTCTGTAGTCGCTCCTGCAACTGGATCCTCTCTGTTTCCTCTCTCTGTAACCTCTGCCTCAGCCCCTCCAACTGAAATTCAACATTTTACAAACATATATAGAACAATGACAAACTGAAATTCAACATTTAACAAACATATGATTAACAATGTTAAACAGCATTTGACAAGCATACCTCCTCATCGCGACGGCCGCGCATGCTCCCGCTCGAACTGGCACCTGAATCACCGGTCATAGCATAATAGGGATCCTGACTGGTCCCCCATCCAAAAAGACGGCCCTTACGCCGTCCTCCGACACTACGCTCCCACAACTCGGCGTCATTGGGAGGTACAGTGCCGGGAGGTAAGTTCGGGTACTCCTCCTCCCTATTCTGATGGTAGGCATCCTACAGTTTACCAAATTAGACATTGTCAAGTCAACTAACCTATAGAAAATTCGGCAGCATTTCAACTGTGATTTGAACATATATCCATGACCTGCTTTTATCAAAACAATCGTATCGTCTGCCCAACAATTGGCAGCCCAAACTAAGTTTGCTATAATTTTTATCTATCTTATAAAACAAACAAATATCTAGTCATGCATAATTGAACTTACCATCATATGAGCCGCCTTTGGATAAACGTAGATCGGAGGATCCGTGCTCAGACCAGTCGCACCTGGAACAAGCTTCCTGTTGGTGCAGTGTGTAGCCTCCCAAACCTCGTCGCTGGTAGGCTCACGACCCCATGCATCTCTCTACAATACACAACTTAAATTGTTAGTAGGTAATAAAATCATGTATATAGTACATATATTCATCAATTATATACATTTAGTCTAGTGTATGATAAATTACCAAGCCGCACCATCACTTGGATGTACCATCACACCCGGTTCTGTCTGATGATCCTTGTGCCAAGTCATCTCTTTAGACGTCTTCTTTGACATATACAATCTTTGAAGTCTAGGAACACTACATGTATAATGGTTTGCCTTCTTGAAAGTCAAACCATTGGTTTGGAGGAGTTTTGGATGACTCTAAAACTCTAAGTGTAATGGTTTGACTATTGGAAAGTCAAAACGTAGGTTACAATCAAAGAAAGGTGTTTTGGAAAGTTTAAAAACCCTACGTGTAATGGTTTGACTATTTAAAAGTCAAACCGTAGGTGTCAATGAAGTTAGAAGTTTATTGAACACTACATGTATAATGGTTTGCCTTCTTGAAAGTCAAACCATTGGTTTAGAGGAGTTTTGGATGACTCTAAAACTCTAAGTGTAATGGTTTGACTATTGGAAAGACAAACATATGTTTTTTAAAATTTTGGCAGCATAACGGCTATAAAATGAATATTTCCATATATCAACCTAATGTTTGCCCAACAATTGGCAACCCAACTAAAATAAATAAATAAAATCAAGTATAATCAAATCCCAAATCATACCAAAACATTTGATATATTCGTGCTCATAACAATGGTTTTCATAAGCTAAAAGAACTCATATCAATTTCAATCTACAATATACTCATATCAATTTCAATCTACAATAAACTCTCATAATTATAATTATCCATAGTTGTCATATATCCCAAAAACAGACATAATGAGAAACAAACGTAACGAAAAGGTTTGGGTTTACAAGCATAACAAATATCAAATAATTCCATTACTACTATACTCAAATTTTCCTATTAAATGACAACATAAATTAATTAAGGAATAACGTCTAAAATTATTTTGGTACCTTAAATCACGTCAAGAAGACAGGAGTAGATCGTGTGTATGTGTATGTCTCTGAAGCGGCACCAAATTTCATTCAATTTCAATCTACACACACAAAAACACAGATTCATTATATCAATGAGGTTCAAGTCTTTGAAAATTATAGAGGTCAAAGTTAAGCTTGTTAAATTGGTCTAAGTATAATAACTTGAAAGGGTTCTCACACCGAAAAAAGAAATCGTATATTTCTAGTTACAATAAAATGTTGAAACACTACAAAACTCAAGTTAGTATAATCTCACACCGAAAAAAGAAATCGTACATTTCTAGTTACAATAATCAAGTTGGCGTATAATCTTACCCTTTAGATTTATGATTATGCCGAAAATCAAATGAGAAACGCAAAACAAAAACAAACATACACATTATGAGTTAGCTACATGATAGATACATGAAGAGATTTATGCTAATTAAACTAAGAAAGCAACAATGAGAAGGAAGCTAGGATCATGAATTCCTACTCTAGGGAATTGGACAAACAACGAACCTGATTCGACAATTCATATAACTTCGAATAAGGAGAGAAATGACACTAAAACACCTAAACCCCTCTTTTTGGGACGAGGAAAGTTTTTTCTATCATAAATCGTAACTACTTTTGTGGTCCTTCAAAGTGGTTAAAGCATTAGGAATCTAGTCGTGATAATTCTCAACCAACATTTCCACTAATTTTCATGGGTCATCAATCAAAAGCTAGATTCACAATTGTGACATCAAACTTTTGTTCAACTCACGAATAATAAGATAATAGATACTAATTGATAATTCGTAATTAAACCCAACTTTCACTAGTGATTGCTTCTAGTAGAAACCAATTAGTATAAACACAAATCAAACCAACCTAGCTAAATCTCTATTCTCGAAGTTACATAACATTTTTAAAATCATCCAATCCACAAAGTGGTGTAAGTGTTTAACCCAATCTCAAGCAATATACCAACTAACTAGACCAAACATACACACACAGATTCATACCCAAATCAGGAGGTCGCCGGAGGGGATGGCCGTCGCCGGAGGGAATGGCCGTCGCCGGAGGGAATGGCCGTCGCCGGAGGGGATGGGGGTCGCCGGTGGAGGTGAGGTCGCCGGTGTGGAGGGATCGAGATTGAGAGGGAGACGAGAGTGAGAGTGATCGAGAGTGAGAGACGAGAGACGAGACAGAGTTCGAGAGTGAGAGAGTGAGAGACGAGACAGAGTTCGAGAGTGAGAGAGTGAGAGACGAGAGAGGGAAACTATGTAATTAGGGCTTTTCAGCCCGCTTTTTTTTTAAGAATTTTCGGACATTCACCGACGGATTTCTGACGGAATTTCCGTCGGTATTTACCGACGGATTATATCCGTCGGTGATTACCGACGAATTTCCGACGGATAATTGTTTTTTATTAAATAAATTATTTTTAAATTAAAATTATATTTAAAACTATAATTATTAAACAAATTATTAATTAATATATTATTTAATATTAAAATTAATAAATAAATTATTAATTAATTAATTAGTTTATCAAATTATATTTAAAATTATTAATTAATTTATCAAATTGTATATAAATTGACTAAAATACCCCTGAAGTAACTGGGCTTTAAACGAATCCGGTTAGATCAGGGACCAAATGTGATTAGTTAGGTTTTAACGTACCCGGTTGGGCTTTAAACGAATCCGGTTGGGCGTTAATGGATCTAGTTGGGCTTTAATGGATTTAGTTGGCCTTTAACGTTACCAGTTGGGCTTTAATGGATTCAGTGGGGCTTTAACGTTCCTAGTTGGGCTTTAACGTATCCAATTGGGCTCCAACGTACACAGTTGGGCTTTAATGAATCCAGTTGGGCTTTAACGTACCCAGTTGGCCTTTAAACGAATCCGGTTGGGCTTTAATGGATTTAGTTGGGCTTTAATTAAATGAATCCAGATGATCACATATGTACACACATACATATTACATACATGATCACATACATACTATACATGGTGTACATACATACATGTGTACATACATGAACACATATGTACATGTACATACATACATGATCACATATGTACGTACTATACATGTACATGATGTATATACATACTATACATGTTGTACATACATTCATGATCACATACATGCATTTGTATATACATACATGAACACATATGTACATACATTCATGATCACATACATACTATACATGATCACATACGTACTTGTATATACATACATGATCACATACGTACTTGTATATACACATACATGATCACATACGTACTTGTATATACACATACATGATCACATACACGTACTATACATGTACATGATGTACATACATATATACTATATATACATGGTGTACATATACATTAATATTCATGATCACATACGTAAATGTGTATATACATACATGAACACTTATGTACATGTACATACATACATATATATACACACATACATGATCACATACATACTATATATACATGATCACATACGTACTTGTATATATATACATACATGATCACATATATATACACGTATATTATACATGTACATATACATTAATTCAATTCATGATCACATATGTAAATGTGTATATACATACATACATATATACATATATATACACACATACATGATCAAAGAAAAAATAAATATTTATTAAATTATTAAATTTACCGACGGACTCTTAACGGCCGTCGGTAATTACCGACGGCCGTCAGAAAAAATAAATATTTATTAAATTATATAAATTACCGACGGATTTAAAAATAAAAATAAAATAAAATAAAATTAATTAATATCCGTCGGTAATTTATATAAGTTACCGACGGATTACCGACGGATAGTGTGTCCGTCGCAAAATTTTCTTTACCGTCGGTGATCCGTCGGTAATTACCGACGGATTAAATCCGTCGGTAAATGTGGTCAGAAATAAGCAATTTTCCAGTAGTGATATACGTATATGTGTATATACATACATGATCACATACATACAAACATACATACATATATATATATATATACACACATACATGATCACAGAAAAAAATAAATATTTATTAAATTATTAAATTTACCGACGGATTACCGACGGATTCTTAAATGCCGTCGGTAATCCGTCTGTAATTACCGACGGACGTCAGAAAAAAATAAATATTTATTAAATTATATAAATTACCGACGGATATCCGACGGATTTAAAAATAAAAATAAAATAAAACAAAATAATTTAATATCCGTCGGTAATCCGTCGGTAAATATGTACATTTACCGACGGATAGTCTATCCGTCGCAAAGTTTTCATTTCCGTCGGTAATTACCGACGGATATAATCCGTCGGAAAATTTGGCCGGAAATAAGCAATTTTCCAGTAGTGTTGGACGTCCTAAGAACGTGTTTAATGATACTTCTAAGTTAATTTTATGATCACCCAAAACGTAAAAAGTAAAAGGTCTTATTAGTGTCATGTAAAAAGGCTAATAAGACTTTTATAAAGTGTTAAATAGGAAGTTTTACAAGACGATATATTTACTATAGTTTATTAGATTGTTCAACTTTGTTGATGAAGCTTGTTAGGTAGTCTAACTTTATTCTAATAACTTATATATTGTAACACCATGAGGACTATATTGACGTACTTAAAATCAAAACCCTAATATTACGTGGATGCAGATTTGAAGACGAGATCTCTATTGAATACTAATTAATTGGTAATATTTGGTGTTTTAATTAAGTTTTCATTCAATAAATTTTTGTGTTTGTTCTTCTTTAAATAATTTATACAAGTAAAATGACAACAAATGATAGAGATTAAAAAGAGGTTGGAATAGCAAAGAGGAAAAAGAGAGATATTTAAGGGTTGTGGTGTGGTGGTAAAGGCTTGGAGAGTTTATAGCGCTCAACCCGGGTTCGAGTCCCACTCGCAGCACTTGTGGCCACTGAGGATAAACTCAGGGTTGCACGCTTTAGCAGCTGTGCCAAAGGCCCTAATTGGCAGGAATTAGTCTGGGTATAACCCAGGATAACCTTTCCAAAAAAAACGTTTGGAAATAAACGTGTAGATTTTCCCATATTTGTAGTCCTCAAAAGTCAAAACTGGAAAAAAAAAAAAAGTCGCACACAAAGACCAATGCTTTCAATATCATGCAATAAAAACCTATCCTCACTATAAATAAAACCTTTTTAAGTTAGGTTCCTGATTTGTTTATTTTCTTGAAAAACATCGGATACGTACTAGAACCATTGGTATTGCATGGATAATCCGTTGATAATTACTGACGGAATTTTTTTGAATAATTTTTATGAGTAAAAGTCTTATATTTTGTAGTGATAGTCCATTTAAGAAGATATTAGTATGTTACCCAATTATTTTTTGTTGCACTGAGGCAAATTGATTGATTTTACACGTTGAATTGAATGGACATATTTATGCACGAGTTAGTAAAATTATAAAGCACATGCTTCTTACTTTCCCAAGAAATTTTTGGTAAAAGATTTGCACTTTTAAATCTGGGAAACTTAGTAAACTCTGTTAGTACACAGATATGTATTTCAATAATACATATAAATACAAATATTGAATAACTAAATTTAATCAACCAATGATTAGAACAAATCAAATACGAAGGATCGTATATCGAAACAATCGATGCTGAGGCTCGTGTTGAAACAGATTTGCCGTCTGTTCCCAGGGTACAACAGCAGAAGCAGTGTACTGCTGGATATTAAACTTGCCTGAAAAATCGCCGGAGAGACAATGTATGCACGAGAGAAATCAGAAACTTTGTGTGTTCGATATTTTTGGGGCGTCTTGGACTGTAGACCCGACTTAGCACGCGGGTGACGTCGCAGGACAACCCGTGTAACTCACTGTCTCGTCTACAAACAGTGAATTTCGCGACTTACTGCACGAGCACAAGATTTCAGAGCTGCATTCGTGTCCGCAGGTCGCGCCCACGCACAAGTTCGCCGAATTTAGCCTACGAAGGTCGCAATCGGCACCCCTCCTGCGCGCGGGTAGGTGATGGAGTAAAACCAAACAAAGAGCTTGTAAGCTCCTTCCACATCTAAGGTTATAAACCTCATAATATTTGGTCCTCCTTCCTATGTGGGACAAGTTCCCACACCCACTTGATTTTGCCAATTTTCATCCCAAACACTCAACTTTGAGCATCGATATCTCATTCACACATATTCCGTTTTGGACATATAATATATCGTTGTGAAGCTCTCATATAGGAGAACATAAACCCACGAAGAGTTAGATATATACAATACATATACATGTATTTATTTGTGTCCAAAGTTAGTAAAAAATCACATTTTTACTAAAATTTTCCAACAAACTCTCCATATTTTATAAGTGCAAAATGTGTTTATATACCCTTTTATACGTGACAAATTATTATTATTTTTAATAGTAAATTATTATTATTGTAGAGTGAATTTTCAACACGCTTAAAAGTATGAAAAATATTAGTCTTACATTATATGAATTGCAAACAGAAAAATTATATAATCCTTATATTTGTTGTAACTTGATAGGGATTTTGTAATTGGTAATATCCTATCCAACCTACACATTTAGGTTCAGCCAATAGGAAATAAGCTATGTACGGTTTCTGGCGTCGGATCTAAGGCTTTTTACTTCTCATATTTTGTTCGAATGCAATGGCGTTGGATGTATGGAGATTCATTGAAAGATGGTGGTTGGTATCCTTCCCCGAGGAAAGGTCATTGAACTCGATCATCAACGGAATTAATTCAGTTTGCAAGGACAGGCGTGTCAAGACAGTTCTGGAAGGGTTTTTTTTTCATCAATTGCTATGTCCTTTGGTGCTTCCGAAACACATGCGTTTTCGACAGTTCTCCTCCCCGTAAAGATATCCTCCTCGATCAGATAGTGGAAAATTCGTTTTGTTGGATTTTGGCTAGGTGTAAAGGGTGTGTTAAAAACCCTATTACGTGGAGATGTCATCCTATCGCTTATATTCGGATCCCGTAATTTTTCTCGTTTCACTTTTGCTAGCTTCTTGCTAGCCGCACGTTAATAAATTTCCGGTTGTTGTTTTAAAAAAAAAATTCTATCCAACCATAAACTATCTAGAAATGTTAGACATCTTAAACCTAAAAGCAAAATCATCTCCAAATGTGAGCGCTAAGGATGATATATAGCGATTTAGATCTTGGAGCTAAAGATTGACAGGGTGAAACCTAAATTAGCCTAAAATCCAAACCTTAATATTATGTGCATGAAGATTTGAAGACGAGTTCTCTATTAAATACTTAATTGGGAATATTTGGTGTTTTAATTAAGTTTTGATTCAATGAATTTTTGTGTTTGTTCTTTAAATAATTTATAAAAGAAAAATGACAACAAATGATAGAGATTAAAAAAGAGGTTGGAATAGTAAAGAGGAAAAACAGAGACATTTAATGGTACAATACGTATGAAAATAAAAGTGTAGATTTTCTCAAATTTGTAGTTCTCAAAAAGGAAAAAAAGAACCACAAGGGCTGTGGTGTGGTGGTAAAGGCTTGGGGAGTTTATAGCGCTCAACCCGGGTTCGAGCTCCATTAGTAGCACTTGTGGCCACTGAGGATAAACTCAGGGCTACACGCTTTAGCAGCTGGGCCAAAGACCCTAATTGTCAGGGATTAGTCCCAGGATACCCTTTCCACAAAAAAAAAAAAAAAAAAAAAAAATGGCACACAAAGACCTATGATTTCAATATCATGCAATAAAAACCTATCCTCCCCATAAATAAAACCTTTGTAAGCAAAACGTAAGAACCACCCCCCTCTCTCTCTCTACCTGAATTATGGATTATATGTTTCCTTCAAGAAACAATGAGGCCTTGTTTCTGACTTCAGACAAGCTAACTAACCATGAAAATGTCAATTCAAGCCATGAAGAAGAGCTTCCTTTGTTCTTGCAGTTCCCATCACCTTTTCTTGATGACATTGATACCACTACAATACTCCCAAACCTCCACCACCATCATCTCTCAACCCATGGATCATGCAGAACCACCACCGTCAGCTCCCTGAGCAACCCTATGAAACACATCAACGCCACCACCAACCCTAATTTAGCTTTGGCTTCTAAGGGGAAATGTATAAGGAAGAGAAGAAGTGTGGGTAAGAAAGAAAGGCATAGCAAAATTCATACAGCTCAAGGGCTTAGAGACAGGAGAATGAGGTTATCTGTTCATACGGCTCGGAAGTTTTTTGATCTCAACGATCTATTAGGGTTCGACAAAGCAAGTAAAACCATTGAGTGGCTCTTTTCCATGTCCAAGAAGGCCATCGAAGAAGTCACTAAAAGCTTTCAAATGGATGATGCTACTCAAGAAGTCTGGGGTGAAAATATTGAGAGTGAATCGCCTTTGTCTGCCTCCGAATACGAATCAGTGACAGAGATAACAGCTGCTACCGACAAAGGTGAAAACTTGGTGCTCCAGAGTGATCAGATCACGGATTCGAGCTCAAGAAAGTGGATGGATAGTTATCCATCGGTGAGGGAGTCGAGAACAAGAGAGAGAATGGGGATCAAGCATCTTGAGAAACCGAAGCAGTTGTTTGAAGCAAATCATAATGTTGATTTCAACCAACCCCAGTTAGGGTTTTCGGAAAATCCTGATAATCATAACATGGTAGAATCATCATGTTTTCCACTTGAATATTCAAACACCTATCACTTTCTAAAACAACTTCACTTGGATAACAGTTCTCTGAGCAAAACCAATACTTATTTGGGGAATACTACTGCCATCTCATCCACAAATTGCTCCATGTTTGATTACAACAAAAATATTACCGAACCACCAGCTGGTTGGTTAAATTCCAGAAATACATTCCTGGGGTTTCTTGGAGGCTGGGATTCCGGGAGTTCTAGAATGGAATCTGGCAATGAAATTGTTCCAAACATTGCACCATTGACAGGTAGTATTAATGGGGAGAACCCTAACTCAGGTATAATTTCCTCCGATTTTGTAAATTTCCGTTTTCAAAACCAAGGACAGTAATGAGGCTCCTGGATCATTATCACTGCTGTGTGACCCAATATGTTTACTGTTGTTAACCATCATATATATTTCTTTCTTCCTTGTTGAAGGTCTAGATTGATAAAAAATAAATGGAGGCACCATGTATCAAAAAAATATTGGACTTTAATTATTATGTATTTCATTTAATAGAAAAAATGAATACTTTCCATCTCATTTTTGTCTGGAGTGATCATGTCTTACGTGCCGATTCATCTGTTTAGTAACATACGTACACAGACAATCAGTTTTTGATTTGGATCATGAATCTGAGATATGCTTAAGAGTAGAATAAACATAACAAATTAATCGATCCACTGTTTCCTCTTTTACAATTGCACTTCTTGCCAGGTACAGATGGCAGACCCAGAAAAGTTTTTAAACGGTTCACCAATTGACTATAAAAAACAAATATAGAGACATTTTTCACAAAATCAATATTTGTTTGGTGGTTAGTTCCTTGCGTAAAAATGAAGAAAATGATTCTAATGGGGATCGAACTTAGGTCTGAAGTGGAAGAGACGAATAGGCAAACCGACTCTGCTAGGAAAAACTTGTGTTCTTGTTATAGTTTCAAAATATATATGGTGACACACAACAAATTGATGACACCCTTTCACAAACCTAAATATTTTTACCCTTCGACGGACGAATAATATGGTGACACCACTACAGGTCCGCCCATGTACAGATGCGAAGCGATATTATAATTAGTAAAGAGAAGATACACACAAGTTCTCATGAATCAAAGTATTTTAGTTGATTCCCTTTTGATTCTTTCCATATAAAATTAGGTTGTATATTTTAAGTAGATTTCCAAGATCTTTTGGTACACAATCCTTGTACACATTCTCTCAAAGCAAGAAATTCACGAACCTTTTCCCATAAAGTCAACCTGATCAGCCGGGCTTCTCAACTTATCTTGGGGACACTTAGACCATCCACATCCCTGCAATTCATTTATACTTTCAATTGTGTCACATTAGCTTTTGCAATTACACTCTACACACATGCAATCTACATATACTTTTAAAAGTGGTCCCTACTACAATATTTATTAATTATTTTATAAAATACTATATACATTTACATTTTTTTAGTTAATAACATGATATATAATTCTTTATTTTAATTTATCAAGATTATACGTTTTAATAATTTTATCAGTATTGTATGTTGTAATATGTAATTTCATTAATGTTTAAATTGTTTTAGTTATATATATATTATATTTGTTAGTGTATATAAATATATAAGGCCTAGCCCACGCTCATGGGCCCATATAGTCTGTGTATATATTCTCTTGTATTCTTTAGTTTAGGTTAGGTTGTTCTTTTATGTAACACCCCAAAAATGGGACTAACAAAAATTTCCGGAAAATAGAAATGTGGTATGCATAAATGCCAAAGCACGAGCTCATACAAAAGGAACAACAATGTCTGTTAATTACAAGTTTGTAATAAGACACAATATTAGATGACAACTCCCTAATCTAAGTCTCGCTAGACATAAGATTACAAAAAGGTTGTCAACTACATCCAAAATAATTGTCTTCAATATTGGCATCCCAAAATGCTCCCAAGCTCACCACTAAAGTCGATTAAGCTTCCTTGGCGCTTGCGCCGCTAGAACCTGAGATACATACCAACAATCAATTGTTAGACCAAACGGGTCTAGTGAGTTGCATAAAACATGGCATAATTATATAAAACATGTTATAAACAATTATGACACTTCAATAACCAAAGTCCTTACGGGGTCAATCATGGGGGAGACCCATCACACCAATGAGTTTTACCTCGAGTCAATGTACCTTGATGTTCACTCGCTTGAGCAACATCCCGAAGGCCCGACACACTTGAAGACTACCTCCCAGGCATTATTCCAAATGGCGGAGGTCTAGGCGCATACTATTATAGTGGCACCTAAGACTACATCCTCCTAGCACTTACTCATGGTTCGTTCTGTGTACTTACAATGTCCGTCTCTATACATAATTTCATACCCATAAGATACATGTATAAGACTACAACAATCCCAAACATAACTTAGGTACAAAACTCTAAGATATGCAAATACCCAATATAATCCATGATTCACCAAGACAATTATGTAAACATGCTCAAAACATCAAGAATAATAACCTCATTCATGTCCATAACCATATTCAAGACTAAATACCAATAATACCAAAATTAGCAGTTAGGTCAAATTTATCAGGTGATCAGATCTTCTCATAACAATAATACATTAGGTATGAAAGCATATAAAATATGTATCTCATTTGAAAATAATACAAGGAACTCACTATCTAGGGTTTTATAGGAAACCCTAGAAACTTGGATGAGAAATGTGTGGATGAGAACTTGGTTGAGACTCTTAAATGCTCTTCTTGAATGCTCCCCCAACTTCTAGTGAATCACAATAAATGCTCCTTGCTAACTAGGGTTCTTGGTGGGTGTAAAGGGAGGAAGAAAGGGTAGAAAATCACCCTAGGGTTTCTCCCAAATCAGTTCCAAAACGTTTGAGGTGAGAAATGAAGTCTAAATGGTTAAAACTGAATTTTTATACTCTCAGCCCCCCAACGGCGACATTGCCCGGCGATTGTGCTATAGGCATAGTCGCGAGCGGCTTGAAGCCCGCGGTACAAGTTTGGCGATTGTGACAGGGCGACATTGCCCATGTCACTCTCGCAGGTCATAGTCGTCGGGGGTGTACCAAGACCACCCCCCGGTCTGCGATTGTGCCTCGCGACTATGACCATTGTCGTAGTCGCTGGTCACAGTCGCCCAACATTCCAAAATCCCAATTTTCTTCGTATATGGTAACGTTCAACATGTACGGAATCCAAGGAAAATTAACAGGTAAAAATGACATAATAATATTCTTAAACCCAAGTAAGAATTCCAACAATTATGATTGATGCAAACACTAAGAAAATTATAAATACTTACCTTAATTTTCCGGGTGTTACATTTTACATTCATATTGTACGTTTACTTTTCTCTCAATCAATATATCTAAGTCTCAAACCTTTAGCATATTCATCGTCTAACATGGTATCAGAGCTGTAGGTTTGCTTGCAATCTCATCATTATCATCATTTTGTTCATCATCGTTTTTCACTGTTCATCGAGGTTTACTGTTCATCGATTGTATCGCGTCCGCCGCCCTCTGTCTATCAGGTTCGAATCGCACACCAAAACTCTAGCCGCAGACCGGAACTACTACCGGTCGAAACACCATACCGGTCGATTCTACCGGTCGCAACACCCTACCGGTAGCAACACCCTACCTGTCGCAACACCCTACCGGTCGCCTTTACCGGTCGCATACCAGTCGCCCTATACCAGTTCATACCGGTCGCTTCATACGAGTCGCCCCATACCGGTCGCTTCATACCGGTCGCATCCTACCGGTCGCACACCCTACCACTCTCAGTCAACTATTTCTTGTCACGTCCATGGCTGCCAATCTCAGTCACTCAAATCCCATCTCGGTTGTTTTCAATGGTAGAAACTACATTTTGTGGCATCACCATATGACAATTCTGCTAAAATCCTATGGGCTTTACACCTATGTTACTGGTGCATCCAAACTTCCATTTCAGGCAGAAGCTGAAAATGTTGTTGATTTTGCAAAACGCATGAATGAGTGGGACATCAATAATGCTCGTATTCTGGGTTTCATTAATGCCTCCACTACTCTTGAGATCAACCAACAGTTTCTTGGCTATGTCACCGCCAAGAGTCTCTAGGATTTTCTTGCCAAGCGGTACACGTCATCGGGCCTATCTAATCAGTATCAACGGTGGACCACCTTTCAGAACAAACGTCAGCTTCCTGATCAATCCGTAAACTCTTATATCTCTGAAATGTAGTCTCTCAGAGATCATATAAGTCTTAGAGCTCCACAAATCTTTGATGAAACAACTCAACAATTTACTGCCTACTTCAACCAACTACACTTGATCACCATTCTGATGGGTCTTACTGATAAATTTGAGAATGTTCGTGCTTCTCTTCTTCATAGGCAACCACTACCTACTCTTGAAGAAGCCATAACCGAATTGCTAAGTGAAGAAACTCGTCTTCACATGCGTTCACCGATGCCCGCTACTGATAGCGTTCTTTACACGTCTCATCCCAAGTCCAAAGGCAAATGGACCAACAACAACCATTCCAAACCTATGGGAAAGACGAACACATCTGCGTATGACTTTTGTCATTCTACTGCTCATCTTCTCCTTGATTGTCCTATTCGCAAGTGTCGTAGGTGTGGCATCACTCATCCGCGCCATTATGAGTCTGACTGCCCGAAGAACTCAAAGCACACTGGCCCTCAGAATCAAACTCACGCTGTTGCTAGGTCTTCTATTGCTGCTAACGAGGTTTCTCCAGTCTCCTCACCTGACCTAATGGAACTGATGCGTCGCAATCAGGAACTCATGGAGCAGATCATGTCTGGTGCTATGAGTATGAATTATCCACACTCAGCTGCCTCAGGTAACTTATGGCTTTTTGACTCTGGGTGTTGCAATCATATGACACCCTGCACTGATGGCTTTGTTTCTAAGAAACCACCTCAGCATTTTACGTCAGTACGAACTGCTGAAAACACTGGCCTACCGGTATCCTTTAGTGGCACTGTCTCCACTTCTCATATACAATTACCAGATGTTCTAAATGTTCCGAAACTATCTCTGAGCTTAGTTTCGATTGCTCAGCTTCTCGAATCTAACTTGATCATTTTATTTCATTCTTCTGGTTGTGTTGTACAGGATCCAAAGACCAAGCAGATCATTGGACTCGGCCGTAAAGTTGGACGGATGATTGAAGTGGTCTACCTTCGTCTTCCATTACCCTTTTCTAGTCTTGTTGCCTCAGTTTCCAGCACTTCTTCTTTCGATTTATGGCATGCCCGGCTAGGTCACTTATCACTAGGCAGAATAAAATCGTTAGCTAGTTTAGGGATGTTAGGAAATTGTGTGTCGTCTGATAGTATTTCTTGTTTATCTTGTAAACAAGGAAAACATCATGCTTTATCGTTTGAATCAAATGAATTTAATTATACTTCCTCTTTTGATCTTATTCATTCTGATGTATGGGGACCAGCACCACATCAATCCATGGGCGGTGCTCGATATTTTGTTATTTTTATTGATGATCATACTCATTTCACATGGATATATCTTATGAAACATCGTTCGGAGCTACCTAAAATTTATATTATGTTTGCTCGGATGATTCACACTCAATTCTCGAAATCTATAAAGATTCTTAGATCTGATAATGCTATGGAATACAAAGAGTCCTCTCTTCTCTCCTTTCTTCAATCTTAGGGGACTCTCTCTTAGTACTCCTGGCACATCTCCTCAAAATGGTCGTACCGAACGAAAACACCATCATATACTTGATACGGTTCACACTCTTCTCATTTCTACTAAATGTCCAGAACGGTTTTGGGGGGAAGCTGCGTTTACTGCAGTTTATACTATCAATCGTCATCCTACTCCTATTCTTAAGAATAAGTCTCCTTACGAGGCTCTTTATGAGATCTCCCCTACCTATGAACTTCTCAAAGTTTGGGGTAGTGCTTGTTTTGTTCAGTTACAACCTCATGAACATACCAAACTTGAACCTCGCTCCAGACTTTGCTGTTTCCTTGGATATGGTATTGAGCACAAGGGTTATCGCTGCTGGGATCCTATCTCCCAGCGTCTTCGTATATCTCGTCATGTTACCTTCTGGGAACATGTTCCTTTTTCTTCTATATCCAAGTTTCGTGAGTCTTCTCAATTCACTACTCCGTTCTTCACTGATGCTTCCGTTTCATTGGACTCACTCCAATCTGACATCATAACGCCTTCACTTGTTGTTCCATCACCTTCTGAATCTACCTCTCCTTCAGAGTCTCCTCTCCCTACACAGCCTGCCTCTTCCAGTTTTCCTGATCAACATCAATCATCTGCTCCATCCGTACAGCCAACATTTGAGGTGCCTGCTGAGTCTTTGGCTCCTGGAACGTCTTAATCTCAGAATGTTAGACGATCAGATCGGGTAAGACAAGTTCGTTCTCATCTCCGTGATTATCATGTTTATGCTACTCTGTTGTCAAATCACGAACCTACTTCCTATAAGGAAGCCTCCTCTAACCCTGATTGGCAGAAAGCTATGGATGAGGAACTTCAGGCTCTTGACAAAGCCCAGATATGGGAATATGTCCCTCTTCCACCGGGCAAGTCACCCATTGGTTCCAAATGGGTGTTCAAAATCAAGACAAAATCTGATGGGTCTATTGATCGGTACAAAGCTCGCCTTGTGGCCAAGGGCTTTAATCAAGAGTACGGTATTGATTATGAGGAGACATTTGCACCTGTTGCTCGTGTCACTTCTGTTCGCAGTCTTCTAGCCATTGCAGCTACAAAACAATGGCCTCTTTTTCAGATGGATGTTAAGAATGCCTTCTTGAACGGTGACTTATCTGAGGAACTCTACATGACACCTCCCCCAGGCGTTCGACTTCCACAAGGTCATGTTTGTCGTCTTTGGAAGGCCCTTTATGGACTCAAGCAAGCTCCGTGAGCTTGGTTTGAGAAGTTCAGTTCCACAGTCATCTCTCTGGGTTTTGCACCCAGCAACTACAATTCAGGACTGTTTACTCGGACCACTGAGGCTGGCACAATCTTACTTCTGTTGTATGTGGATGATATGATTATTACTGGCAGTGACTCTACTGGCATAGATCATCTCAAGACGTCTCTCAGCTCCTGTTTTGAGATGAAGGACCTTGGTGCTTTACATTATTTTCTTGGTCTTGAGGTGATATCAGATCCCTTGGGAATTTATCTTTGTCAAGCCAAATACACCTCCGATCTCTTGTCAAAAGTTGGGCTTACTGACAACAAAATTGCATCCACTCCTCTTGAGCACAATCTTCATTTGGCTCCGAATGCTGGACCTCCTCTGCGTGATCCTACCCTGTATCGACAGCTAGTAGGGTCCCTCGTCTATCTGACAGTGACCCATCCTGACATTGCCTATGTTGTCCATACAGTCAGTCATTACATGTCTGCGCCCTGTTCAGATCACTATGCTGTTGTCCTTCGCATCCTTCGATATTTAAAGGGGACCATGTTTCACGGTCTTCATTTTTCATCTGCATCCTCTTTGACTTTGCGAGAATTTTCTGATGCTGATTGGGACAGTGACATTACTGACCGTCGTTCCACTACCGGCTACTGTTTCTTTCTTGGAGACTCCCTCATCTCTTGGAGGAGCAAGAAACAATCTCTGACTGCTCGATCCAGTACTGAAGCTGAGTATCAAGCACTAGATGACACGGCTCAAGAACTTGTGTGGTTACGCTGGCTACTCTCTGACATGGGGGCACCTCAACATTCTCCAACTCCCTTGTGGTGTGACAACAACAGTGCTCTTCAGATCGCTCACAATGACGTTTTTCACGAGTGAATGAAGCATATTGAAATTAACTGTCACTTTGTTCGTCAACATGTGACTCGTCAGACTATTCAGCTTCTTCCTATTTCCACTATTGATCAACCGGCCGACATTTTCACTAAAGCTCATCTACCAGGACGGTTTCGAGATCTAGTTTCCAAACTCCATCTGGCTCATTCTTCTCCCGATTGAGTTTGAGGGGGGATGTTAGTGTATATAAATGTATAAGGCCCAGCCCATGCTCATGGGCCCATATAGTCTGTGTATATATTCTCTTGTATTCTTTAGTTTAGGTTAGGTTGTTCTTTTACATTCATATTGTACGTTTACTTTTCTCTCAACCAATATATCGAAGTCTCAAACCTTCAACATATTCATCGTCTCCTTCAATCATATTCATCTTCTAACAATATTTATATTTTATTTAAAATATAACATATATATATATATATATATATATATATTTTAAAACAAGAATGATTAATTTAATTAAAAAATAAATTAAAATCATTAATTTATAGAATATATATAGTTCGAGTTTATTTAAATTAAAAAAAATCAAAAATAAAGAATAATGAGGCCACGTGGCTTTCAATTGTGATTGCAATATTTGCAATTGCATGTCCTATGTGGCATCATTAGCCTTTTGCAATCTTTTTTGCAATCCTATTTGCAAGACTGTGTAGATGGTCTAATAGAACTCAGTGATTTGCATTATTATATTGCAACAACTGGTCAAAGAAAGAAACTAGCTAAGCTCCTAAGAGCATCTAAGAACCTCCTTTTTAGACTTTTTGATGCCACCTAATTTTCAACTCATTAATTTAAAATATTATATAAAAGTTCACAATGGTAGTTTTTATAAAAACCTCATGTCAACATCAAAAATTATTATATATTTATAAATAAATACTGTATCAAATATTTAATTTAACTACCAATAAAAATGAGGAAATTATCATTTCACACAAACTTCATGGTAAGAACCAAGGTTCTTAAATAAGAACTCAAAAGGGGTTAGGTTCTTATAAGAACTCTCCACAATGGTAGTTCTTACAAGTTACTTCACTTTTTGCTTACAAGAACCTTGCATTGGAGATGCTCTAAGTCCTAATGGTGTTGTACTGTCGCAACCAATCAACACATTATAGTACTGGAGTGCAACCCAGAAGGTCGTCATCTGGGACGAGAGGAGTTGTCCAAGTGCACGGAATCCGTGCAGGGGTGCAATAAAAGCAAAACCAAATAACCAACCTGAACTGAATGATGTTAGGCTTAAACGGTTATCCAAATAAAGATTCCTTATTCGGTTTGGTCTTAGATTATATTTTTATTAATATTATATAGCAGGGATAAAAAACTCTTAAATACAAATTATTAGACACAAGCTACCATCATTTTATGCAAAAATTTTAAAAATCTCTTAATTTACAAGTATCAAAGCACAACATACATATTACTACTGCAGACTTCTAACACCCACCAATTTGGTATGTGCAGGGCCTTCCTTTTATGCAGACTTTTTCATGTATCATTATTAATCAATATATTATATTACTGTAAAATTGTTTTAATTATATTATTAAATATGTAATTGGTTATTTTTTCTAGATGTCATTAAAATATATAAGATAATCATTGAATTATAACAAAATACTTAATTTTTTTATATAAAAAACATTATATTATTAAGCCTAAATTAAACAAATTTATAAAAAAACATTATCACTTTCTCAAAACCATCCAAAATCGTACTGTAAATCAACAAAAAAACAAAAAATAAAATGAAACATTAAAATCGTGATGTATCTCGCTGCATTGCGCAAGTACGCTTCTATTTCATTAATTCGGTTAAAACAAATATATAATACATTATGTTTTTATTTTATATATTTTATTTCTTATACAAATAAAACTAATAACACATTATACTATCACTATATATTTTCTTTGCTAGATAATGTTTTTTGTTTGATGCTATATACTTTTTTCTACTAGATAATATTATTTAATTACTTGATAATGTGTTTTGCTTGATATACAATTTGGTTTAATAGGAATGTTTTTCCTACATAATGTTTTTTTATGTAAGTTAAAGTGTTAACTATGATACAATTATATATTGGAAGCAATAAGTCTTGCATTTGGAAAAATTATTGAAGCAAATGTCCAACAAAAAAACATAAAACTCTTATTTGGTTATCCTAGTTAAAAAGTGAATAACCTAGAAAGTAGAAACCGATATAACCAAACCTTATTCGGTTTGCTAATCACGTAGTTTGGAAAAACTTGAAAAACTAAATAACTCGAAAACCGATTTAACAGACCGAGTAACACCCGTCAAGGGGAAACAATTTTAGCCTCATATATAACACATTAACACTTGACAAATGGGACATCACAACTTCCAGATTTGGTCCATCACATGCATGCATCCTCAATTTCAGATGACAAATAGAAGACAAATATATTACTTTAATTAACACTCGTTACAGCAACGGTATAAAAGAATACAAAATGATGTGAAATTAACTATCTTATTGCGAGTTTTTAACTTTGTTATAGATAGTATGATTTATCAATCTTAAGTTGAATTATGTTACTAAATCTTTCTTTAATTTCTCAAACAAAACACGTTATATCAATCTCCTCTGTAACTTGTGTCATTTTGCCCGAGCCATTAGCACTGGTCATTGCCTCATTTGTTTTTAGGCAGGGGAATGGGGTGGGGACGGGGGGCTCCCCAATCCCCAATCTTTGTTCCTGCCAACTGGGAATAGGGATCCCCTAACAATTGCTGATAAAACATCTCCTCCCCCTCCCCCTCCCCAACAAAAAAAAAAAAAAAAAAACTTTTGTTCTAGTTGCCTCCAAAATAAATCCATCTTGTTTTTTTTTTAAATCAATAGTTCTTTGTTATGCTTTAACCACCAAAACTTCATATTTGTTTATATTTAGAATACCAAACACTTTTGTAAGTAATTAACGGTATACATTTTGTCATTTCAGACCTTTATGTCCGGATCTGTGTCGTAAATGATATCCATTGAAATGTTAAGTGATCTCCTTTGAATTTTTTTAATTATGAACATTTTTGGCCTTTTTATCTTCACCTTAAAATAGATACTTTGTTTCCAATTGTCAAAGTGTGAGGCATATTCATTTTCAAAACTTTCTGCTAACTTTTTAACCCAATGGGCCAAAGGTAGAAAAATATAACTTTTCATTGAAGTGGTCCTAATATTAATACATGTCTCCTTTCAACAACAGTTTCACAATAAATGTTTTCTTTTATAGTTTTTTGAGATAAATTTATAAAATTGGAAAACCATAAGGCTTAGATGGCCGTTTACCCAAATGCTTACCCGGGAAGCATTTACCAGTAATAGTCAATGCTCTCACTTACCTTACCGGGTAAGATTCTATTCGCACACAAAATGACATCGTATACAACAATTTACCTGATAAACACTTACCAGGTAAGAGTCATCACCCTCACTTACCGGGTAAGACTCTCTGTTCATGTCATCGCTCTTACCAAGTAAGATTCTCGGTCCTTGCCATGTTTATCCGATAAGATAAGTGACCCGATAAGCACTTACTGGGTAAGCGTTTGGTAAACAGCCATTTAGTCAATGTTGGTGTATTGGTTGCTCGTTACCACATCCGCATTCGTTGCATCCATGTTATTTTTGATGATTTGAGAATATGCTCTTTAGTACAAACAAGTTTATTTAATATTGTAAATTATAGATTTTGAATTATTTGGGAGTTTATAACTTGTGTTCATTGAAAGCTAATTGGGATTCGACCTTTGAACCATGCCAAAAAGACGAGACACAAAAAAACTTCCAATCGATTTTTTTTTTCATGCTTTATATTGTAGACAACCAAGTCGAATATATTCTCTATTTCGTTATTGAGTTTGTATTTGACAAGTTTTTCACACATAAATGTTTTCAAGAGTTTATTTATGAAAACAAGTTGCAAAAATATTTTGTAAAAATTAAAGTGTTTGAAAAATGTGGAACGTTTTTTAAAATCCTAGTACGGACTTCCAGACTTGCTTCAGAAATGGAGTCATGGAGATGTCCGTTATTATCGTTTCCCCAAAACAACTATTTTTCTATCCAATTAATGATACTTTTTAAAGTACAAATGTCAAGATGTTTTGGCAATGACTTCTAGATTTTAAATCTCCATTTTTTTTAACGGCAAGTTAACACACACACGTTCCCGAGGTATCCGGACTCCCACTTAAGAGTGTCACCCGACTAATCCCCGTCGATCACGGCCCGACCCAATTAAAGGTACACGAGGCCCATGATCTGGAATATCTCCGCAAGGTTCGAACCTGGGTAGACAGGGATACCATCCACTGACCCAGGATGTTACCAAACCACCGGGCTAGACATGCTTTGATTTTTAAATCTCCATTTTTGTCACTTCTAATTTTAAAGTATAAACTTTTGGCCTTAAAATCTGGACTTTTGGATGAGGCCAGACATATATTTACCTTTGATTTTGGAAGATATTTGAACCTCACCTTTGAAGGTTGAACACGTATACACTATCTCAAAATCTAAAAACTGATATATTTCTGAGAGAAGAAATTATAAAGCCATTATTTTATCATGAAAAATATTTGGCAATTTACACTAGCTCATTTATCAAGACGACAATAATAATCGCTTAAGCATACTTGTATATATGTATCAGCTAAGTGATTTAGTTTTACACTCTTTTGTCGAGATGATGATGAAAATCACTTGAACATATTTGTATTTTTAGAGCAACTGATTTAGTTTCTCAACAAGGCATATCATCACATATGTTTGTGATGAATCACCAACTTGACTTAATTGAGATTGGATGCCTACTATATTCCAGTTTGTGTTTCACGGTTAAGAATCACATTTCTTAGTGGATTGCCTCTCCAGATGGTTCTCAGGGAAATGAAGTGGGACATGAAGTTCAAACAACCCTACAAACTCTTATCAAATTTTCTACTCAAAAGTTTTAATTTTTCACACCTGTCGTTGAAGTGAATTTGTATTTTGGGGCTTGTTTTGCATTTTTTTTAAATATAAAAACCGACAAGAATCATAAAAAGTGTAAACAACCTATTCACTTCATCTATATAGTCTGACATTTAACAATATTAGTTATATGAAACCTTGTATTGAGCTTCTTGTACCAGATCAAGTATACATGAACCCTTTTTTGCTCACGTTGGTAATCAGGGTTTTTGGCCTGAATTTGTGCCAAGTATGTTTGAAGTTTATAAAACCTTAATTAGATTAAGGTAATTTCATTGATTAGAATGGCAGTCCATACAAGATATATATAGGAAAAGTATTTACAAACTAATCCCTCAATTATGATCTATTGCAAACTATGGTTTAACATGCCCCCACAAGCTAAGGGTGGGAGACGACCTGAAGCTTGAACCGAATAAATTGGAATCGAGGTGCTGGTAACGGTTTGGTGAAGACATCGGCCACCTGATCATTGGTGGAAATAAAGTGAACCCGCATCTCACCTCTGGAGAATTTTTCCCAAACAAAGTGAAAGTCAATCTCAATGTGTTTTGAGCGAGCGTGAAACACCGGATTGGCAGAAAGGTAGGTTGCACCAAGATTGTCGTACCATAATGTTGGATAGGCGTACATATGAACACCCAGTTCATTGAGAAGAGCCTAAAGTCAGGTGAGTTCAGTCGCAGTGTCCGCAATGACTTTATATTCGGCCTAGGTAGAGGAGCGGGAAACGGTTCGTTGCTTTCTGGAACACCAAGAACTGAGGTTTGCACCGAGGAATATAGCAAAGCCACATGTAGATCTCTGATCATCAGGACATCCGGCCCAATCACCATCGGAGAAGACATTAATTGTAGAGTCAGAAAAGGCATGGAGTGCCAGCTTGGAGTTGCGTGGAATGAGAAGTCCAAGGGAACTTGTGCCCTAAAGATATCAAGAATACGTTTGATTACCGACTAGTGATGGTTCGTCGGTGCGTGCATAAACTGACACACCTTGTTAACGACATAAGCAATATCTGGGTGGGTGAGAGAGAGAGAGAGAGAGAGTAGCATATTGCAAGGCACCAACAATTTGAAGGTACTTCGTTAGATCACCAAAAAGTGTACCACACTCCCGGTTCAGTTGCACCACCGACAACATAGGGGAAGAGCCTTTTTGGCATCGGAGAGGCCCACCCGACACAATAGATCGAGAACATAATGTTGTTGGAACAAGATAATGTCTGAACCGTTTGAGATAACTTCAATCCCAAGAAAATGATGTAAGATGCCCAAATCTTTAAAAGCAAATTCAAATCCAAGGGTGGAGTCTATCAATATAGGGGTATTGTTCCCCATGAAAATAATGTCATCAACATAGACAAGGACGTAGAGAACAACAGATCCCTTGGAATAGATAAAAAATAAAGAGTTGTTCTTGGAGTCGGTGAAGCCAAGATTAGCCGAAGAGCAGGAGAGCCGGTGGAACCAAGCACCGAGAGCCTGTTTCAGGCCATAGAGTGCATTTAAGCCGACAAACATGATGTGGATGTGAAGGATCAACAAACCCCGGGGTTGAGACATGTATATAGTCTCATTAAGGTGCCAATGGAGAAAGGCATTTTGAACATCAAGCTGACGAAAAGACCAACCTTGAGAGATGGCAAGAGAGAGAACTACCTGAATCGTGATAAAATTGACCACGAGACACTAAAAGTCTCTTCAAAGTCGATACCTAGTTGTTGATGGAACCATTTGGCAACAAGACGTGCTTTGTGGCACTCGATGGTGCCGTCAGCCTTCCAATTAAGTTGGTACACCCATTTGCACCCAACAATGTTATAAACATCCAAAAATGGGACAAGACTCAATGTGTCATTCTGAATCAATGCATAGTGATTCGATTGATGATGAAAGAAGAGAATACTTTGTTCAGTTCTCTACTTTAACGACAGGATAGCAAGTTACAAATTCTGTCTCGGTAGGATATGTATCTCTATTACTATATCAAATCCGTATTGATAGTTACATTGTAAGTGGTAGTGACAATTACGAATCCATTCGATTTCTAAAATTATTACTAATCCAGAGTACTCCTCAACCATAGCCTTGCACCACTCAACGGATTTATTAGCAACAGTAAAGAAGGTAGGCTCGGTGTCCGATGAGACGAACCGGGTGACATGGGATGAAGAAGGATCAAAAGGGACACGGGGTTTAGGATGTGGTTGGAGTGACATGGGATGGGTGCGTATAATAGGAGGGGGGACGGAGGAGAGGGTGGAGATGACATAGAGAAGGAGGCAGTTTTAGGTACGGGATTAGGGCTCGATGGAGTAGCCATTTCAGAAGAGGGAATAGGAGTTGGTAACGGAGGATGTATGGACTCACCGAGGGAAATGGGAGATGGACAGAAGGTGTCATCAACTTGAGAAGTGATCGTGGTTGGGGTAGACGGGTGAGAAGGACTTGGGAGACGGGAGTATCGGTGTGAAAGTGGGGAGAGGAAGTGTGGCCAACTGGTTGGGTCGTGGATGGGGGAGGATCGGGCTTAGAGTAGGATGGATTGATCTTGGAAGCAGGTAAATGGGAAGACAAGTTCATCATATCGGACGTGATGGGCGACATAAATACGGTTGGTTTAGAGGTTAAGACACCGATAGCCATGATGGTTCGGACTATAACCTAAGAAGACACATAGAGTGGAGCGAAGGTCTAGTTTCTGAGCATTGTAAGGATGAAGGTAAGGAAAACATTGACATCCAAACACCTTAAAAAATAAGTAGTCTGGTTGTTTGTGAAAAATATGCTCATACAGAGAAATGGACTCGTAGACACGAGATGGCATCCAATTTATCATGAAGGTGGCGGTGTCAAAAGCATAATGCCAAAATCGATGGGGAATGTTTCTTTGTGCTAAAAGTGTGATTCCGGTCTCAACAATATGTCGATTTCGACGTTCGACAAAGCCATTTTGTTCGTGAGTATGAGGACACGATATATGATGGACAATGCCCATAGTAGAGAAAAAAGTGTTGAGATTTCGATATTCACCTAGTGGGTTTGAACAGTTTTACGCTTGTAATTGAATTGACGTTCAACCATGGTAATAAATTGTTTAAACAATTCAAAGACATCAACAGAGAATATGACACGTTTAATGGACTGGAGTTATAGGATGCTAAGACAGTAGAGACCATTAATGCTCGGGCCTGTGAGTAGAACAGTGCTAGAAGAAGGCATCATTATAGGTGCAAAATTTTGTACAGTGAGAAAGTGTTTAGAGATAGAAGGAACATGTAAAATATCTGAGAGGCGGAAGGTTTTGTGAGGTGTGTGAATATCAGACGAGCTGACATGTAAGATGGGAAGACCTTTACCGTTACCAACATGAACAACGTCGAGACCATGATATGCTTCAGAGAAGTCCAGACTAGAGAGATCGGGAATCACATGACTATTTGCTCCCGTATTCGGATACCAATTCAGTGACATGGATGAAGATGTTTGTGACCGGTTGGTGCTAAAGTGAGCAGTCGGTTGAGTATTAATATTCCCCTTGTGGTTAAGACACCGTGTTAGAATATGTTGAATCCCACATTGCTGACAATTCCCATATGGTGTTCTGAGTTGATGCCCAACTGAAATCAGGGACACGTAGTCGGCCTCCACGGGTGTTGCGATTGTTGTTTCTACCACGGCCGCCATGATTTCCTACACGATACCCATTGTTTGACGATTGCCAATTACCAAAGAAGGCTTGCGGTGGTGCACCTGTCGGAAAGAGACTTAAGTCGAGGGTTTGGGCTTGAGTCGCAAGTTGCATATAGTTTGGCGAGTTGACCACGTTTTGGCGGGGAGTTCGGCTAGGTACTTGTAGATTGACCGGTATTCACATTATATGCCTGGGAAATATTTGGTGTTCCCGATCTGGATCGGCCATGGACAAACTCATGGTCCGCGAGGAGGCTTGGAGATCATCAATGTGTATATCCATTCCATTAATCGTGAGATTTGTGACGAGGCTGTTAAACTCATTGCGACCGAATAAACCTGCAAGAATTGTTAAAACTAAATATTTTGGACGAACGGGCTCGCTAATTGAGGTTAGAGAATCAGCATATCCGTTTGCACGTTGAAGGTAGGCATTGGCATATTTATCATTGTCGATCTCTAATTTTAAGAGATCGGTTTTAAGGGTAAGTTCTCGAGAAAGAGATGTTGGCTCAAAGGCACGTTGCACCCAGATCTCATGGGATGTTTGTTTTCCATAGAAAACACCATATGATTGTTCAGAGATTGAGGAGAGTACTAGTAGTACCATTTTTACATAATCATCATTTGCTTTACAAGTCACATGTGTCGGGTTTTCCACCGTCTTGTTGTCTGTTGTTGTATGCGAGGGAGGACATAGGATAGATCCATTAAGGTATTCGGCTAGTTTGTTTGCCGAGAAGAAGGGTTCCACCATGGTTTTCCAGAATTGATAATTCTCCTTGTTGAGGAGAAAGGCCCATCGGTGGGAAGATTGGACAGATTTTTCCGCCACAATGAAGGTTGTGGGTGATGGTGTCATGGTGTTTGAGAGAAAGAGAACGAGACTTGATCTGATTGTAGGCTGTCGAAGGGTGTTTGATTGTCGGAACTTAGAGTCGGCGGCAAGACTTAGGTTAGGGTCGGCTACTTATAGCTCTGATACCAGATAAAACCTTAATTAGATTAAGGTGATTTCATTGATTAGAATGGCAACCAATACAAGATATATATAGGAAAAGTATTTACAAACTGATCCCTCAATTATGAACTATTGCAAACTATGGTTTAATAAAGTTCACTGCAAAGACTTAATATATAAGTTTATGGAGTTTGTTGTTTTGAAACAATGCAAGGCAAATTAATTAATGCCAATGCTCCATTAGATATAGATGCCATCACATTGATATATAAAAAAAAGACATCGAACCAAACTAATTGTGGTTTACACACGAGTCTTGTCGCAAGTATACTAACCAAAATCCATGAGTTAGACAAACTTTTGACCCTCAATCTAATTAACAAGGCTTGAATTTTATTCGATTCACTTATTCAGAGTACCCTTTGGTTCTATGCAAGCTTGTCAAACCATAATTTGACCAATATATTCATAAGTTCTTATTAAAGCAGGTTTTGCCTACAACCTTGCTTTACTTGCTAGAGCTAATACAATACACCAAATGTTATCTTAGACAACAAATGTTAATTGCCTATGTTGCTTAAGATAAGCTTAGGCAACAAAGGCTAATATATGTTGCCTAAGTTTCCTCTTAGGCAAGGTGTAGTTCTATGTTGCCTACGTGAGACCTTATGCAACGTATGCATAATTATATGTTGGCTCAAATATCTTAAGCAACATCTTCCCTTACGTTGCCGTAGTTGTATAATGTTTTTTTTAAATCAATGAAAGTTATCTTACGCAACATATTTTCTTGTTTCTATTTTGCCTAAGGTCAAAAATATAAATAAATATAGGTAGTTGAAAATGTAATAACTTGTTGACGGATGATTTAAGGTTGACAACTACTTTTACTTAGGCAACATATAATCTATTGTGTTTGTTGCGTAAGATCTAGCTTAGGCAACATATTTTCTTGTTTCTACGTTGCCTAAGGTCAAAAATATAAATAAATATAGGTAGTTGAAAATGTAAAATCGGAACGTGTTTTGGAGCGATTTTGGCGACTTTTGGCTTCCAACAAATGTTTTCATCATCAAAAAACATTTGAAGATTCTTAGGTAATTATTATCCTATTTGTCTAATTGTGTTGTTATTCCATGTTTATCTCATGTATATTTGGATTTCTACGTGTCTAAAAATAAGTTTAGCTCTTACTTTGTTTATGTATTTATTTTTCACATACAGACATGACAAAAATGTTGGATAAAAGTTGGATGAATTTAAGAAGATTTGGGGGAAAATACATTTTGGGAATGTATACAGTTTTTGGAATTTGCTAAAAATAGTTTAGTGAGTTGGAATGGTTATTACAAATGCCCCTGCATAGACTGTGGCAATATGTTAATTCAAAACGATGCAGATATAATTTTTCAATAGAAAAATGTTGGTATAATGAAAAATTATACTGTGTGGGATCAATACGGTGAGGTTATAGATATACCTATTGCATCGCAACGAAGGTTGAATAATCGAGTCACAATGTCAATCCTGTTGTACAATTTGTGGAAGATGCATTTCCATTCCGTGAGAGATACAATGATAATGAATCAATCGCCGAGGAGTGTACTCATGTTTTTGATGTGGACAATGTTGCTTTCAAAGTGACTAATGCCTATTCACGACTGATAGCGGAAACGAATACTCCATTGTACGAGGGTTGTACAGAAACTTCCTTGGGTGCCCTTCTAAGAGAAATTTCTCTTAAAGAAGAAACTGGAATTTCTATCAAGGCATAATACAATTCATTATTATCCATTGTATCCAATCAAGATTCAATACAATTTATTAATGTCCTTTGAAAGCCATGTAAGCTCAATACAGTTATAACAACTATTAAGTCCAATACGACCCATCAAATCCCATTATAATTAATTAAGAGTCATCAAACCCCATCAAGGTCCGACCAAGTTCATTAAAAGCCACTAAAGCCCGTTAAGTTTCAATACAGTTTATTACCACCCACTAAAGCCCAATGTGAAACATTAACAACCATTGAGTCCAATATAACTCATCAAGACTCAACACAGTTATTAAGAGCCACTAAAGCCCATGAAGGCCCAATACAATTCATTACTAGACATTATTGTATCTCAAGACTCAACAGAGAGGAACTAAATAAAACAAGCATGGGACACTCGTTAGTGAGTCCATTATGACTCATCAAGGCCTCATACAATTCGTTACCATCTACGATAGCCAGTCATGGCCCAATACAATGTATTATTAGCCATTGAAATCCATGTGGGCCCAATACAATTCATTAATAACTACTAAGTCCAATATGACCCATCAAGGCCTAATCAAGTTCATTAAGAGCCATTATAGCTCATAAAGGCCCAATAAGATTCATTAACAACTATTGAGTCAAATATGATTCATGAAGGCTCATTATAGTTCATTAAGAGCCACTGAAATCCATTGAGGCCCATTCAAGTTCATTACGAGTCATTAAGTTCCAATACAGTTCATTACCACCCATTACAGACACAACCCATGAAGGTCCAAATAGGTTCGTTAACAACCATTAAGTTTAGTATGACCTATCGAGTCAAATACGACCGATCAATACCCTATATAGTTCATTAAGAGTCACTGCTGCCCATAAAGGCCCAATGAGGTTCATTAGCAAACACTATTCCTCAAGGCCCATAACAACTTATTAAGATCCACTTAAGCTCATCAGGACCCAATCAAGTTCAAAAAGAGCCATTTGAAAGTTTTTTGTTGTATATCGTGCATTATATTAGGATGTAAAATATTTATTTGTAACCAGAACTATAAACTTAATATGATTCTCATTAATAAAATTTCAATAATTATGAAGTATTATACCGTACTAGTAAGGAATATGTTTATTATGTATTTGAACATGTTTATTAGTTAATTTTATATTAGTTCAAATGTAGAACTTTAATATGTTTTAGATGAAGTATTATACCGTACTAACGGACATGTGGCTTCTTATCTCGGTACAATTGTCGAGACCACTAAAAGCGAGGATGTTCATTAAGCGTCATCGTTAATTTTACATTTATATGCATATACTTTTTCATCTATTTTTTCATGATTTTTCGCTTTTCCATTTATTTAGCGTCGATTAAGTTCTGGTGAGAAGTGGTTAATTATCAACCATTAAACGAGAAATGGATGCACATTAGGATGAGATGCACCTAGATGTATAGGATCAATTCACTTCTAAGTCGCAATTCATGGGAGGACATTTGATTAAAAGTGATCAATGGTTCAAATTCGCTTCTCACGTTAACCTCAACTTCTTACACGATACTTCGTCAATATAAATATATATATATATATATATATATAAGATTAATGCTTATTGTGAGTCCGTGATCGTTACCAGATAAATCAAACAACAAAACAATAACGATTACCAACCTGTTTAGATTATAAACGCGGATTACAAAGGGTTGATAATGTTGATCAGTTTTGCTCTCTCTCTGTTTTACACCTTGAATGTATGTGTTGTGTGTGTTCTTGTTTATCTGATCGATGTGTATTTTAGATAGAGAGAGATAATATCTAATAAATAGATATTATCAAAACTTAATAAAAAACTAATATTAAACTAAATAATATCTAAATAATATCTAGATATTATAACTTTGACTTTATTACAGAATAGACCCTAGACTATTGTTTGAGAGTAACTTTCAGCTTTAACTTCAGATTGCGATCTTCGTATTTGGATGATCTTGAATCCAATGAGACTGTGTCCTAACAATCTCCCCCTTTGGATCAAGATCATTACGAAAATGATTTGGCAATATGATCTTCTCTTTCATCACAGAAGATGCAATCTCTCTCTTAGTCTTCAAGATATAGTAAACTCCCCAAAAGATGTAGATTATCTTTCTTGGATGTTGGGAAGAAATTATCTTCAGTTTTAGCTCGAAATTCTTCATCAAAGTATATTCAAAAGAAAATTTCTCTCGAATCAGCATATCTTCAGAATACTTGCTCTTTGAAGAATTCAATCTTGGACGTGATTCTTGAAACATGTGATTTCTTGGTTAACTCTTCTCCATTTCTTGGGTAGATCTTCTCCCCCTTTTTGATGAGAAGTGTAACGATTTCATCAAAACTTGATGACAAGAAATGTTGTTCATTAGGATCATCTGATTCGTCAATGCAATAGATATTTATCCAGATCTTTGCAAATCTAGACAAAATAGTCATGTAACACCTGTAGCAATAAACAAATCAGTTAGAAACGCCTGTTAGTAACACTAAGTCACTGTGTGTAACGAATACACAATGTAAAGGAGCTGTTTGATGTTGACTCCCCCAGGGCTTCCATTTAATCATCGAAACACCACAAAGGTTATTTCTATAAAACACATTACTTTTGTTTGGCCGTTTTCTTTTTTATGTGTTTGAAGTTTTTCTTTTTGTTGATTCAAAACACAATATTTGCAAGTAGAGATCATAGCCTTTAGCATTATATCGATGTTATCCCGCCCTAACAATTAATCTTTTGCTAATGTTGAAGTTATGGAAGCAAACATATTCCCTCTTGTTAGATTTCGTGATTTCATATCTGATTTCATGATGCATCAAAACGCTGTTGCACATTAGGTTTTTTGATTTTAGAAAGAATGGAGAGATGAAGGGACTAGTTCAAAAAGAAAGTTGGTCGATTTTGTGATTCAAACTGTTTAGTCCCTGAGATCAAAGATTGATTGAATAATAAACAATAACAAGGAATTGGGATTGGAAATTTGTAATTTTATTCATACGAAAAGTAAACTACAACTACTGAGAGAAAACAAGTCGTGTGTCTACATTGTGAATGAAAAACTTACCCTAAACACACTACAAGATTTCTATTTATACCTCCAAGTCCCTTGTACACATTTAAGCCCTAACCCATATATAAGGCCCAATACACAATATGTAGATTACTTTACTAAACGTCTAAATGGAACATATTTATGTTCTAACACAAACTAATGAGCTTGTTATGACGGGATGACATTTGAAGAGCTTGTATTTGGTCATTTGAAGTTGTATATTAGTTTTTTTAACGTATATAATTTGTAATATAATTTGTTATTTGGTAAAAATCTATTTAATAAGAAATTTGAATATTTTTTTAAAAAAAAGTGTGTAAAGCAACATATGCAAATATAGTATGTTGTCTAAGTTGATACCTTAGACAACACATGCATAGATCTAATGTTGTCTTAGTGTTGTTTGGTGTAACATATGCTTTTTCCATAGGCAACTTAACTTTTTACGTGTTGCTTAAGAAATCTGCTTAGGCAACATATGATGTTTGCCTATATGTTGTTGTAACACCCTAAAAATAGGGATAACAAAAAATTTCGGAAAATGGAAATATAGTATATAAAGTTTGCCAAAGCAATCGAGCCTCCCAAAAATGGGAAAGAATAATCACCTGTTTAATACAGGTTATGATTCTAATAATGGGAAAACAACAACCTAATAATCTAGTTTCATTTGAAACAAGATTACAATTCGAGTGTTATCCGGAATTCCCCAAAATGGAAGTCGTCTATGAAATGGTACTCCAAAAATCTTCCCCAAGCTCACTCTAAGTCTGGCTAGACCTTCTTAACATCGGCGCCGCTAGAACCTGAGATACACATCGACACCAAATAAGTGTTAGGCCAAAAGAGCCTAGTGAGTTCGAACAAGCAATAACTAATGAACAAGGGGATACATATGTGATTAACATTTAACACGAAGTTTCCATAAGTGGAATCAATGTGGGAGACCAATAGCACCAATCAAGTTCCACCCAAAGAGACGATACACCTTGATGCCAACTACCATGAGTGACATCCGAAATGCCTGGCATATCCGAGGACTACAACCATGGCATTACCTCGAATGGCGGAGGTCTAGGTACATACCATCACGGTGGCACCCAAGACTATATCCTCCTAGTGTCTATCGACTTGATTCATCCAACACTGTCATTAATAGGCCTCAAGGCACATAGTTCTTATGAAATGTTCACAACACCAACCATGGGTGCCATATCTAAAGGATAGATCAATCACCTCATGCATAATCTCTATATAGGATTTATAAGCACTTTCTTTCTTCCCTTACTCATAATTTCATCCAAATGAGGGTCCCAAGTAATACATCATCAATTCCATATTTATTCATTTACAAGAGACATAATAGACCATTTACCATCACATAGTTACTAGATAAAACAATGAACCAAAATTAGGTCAAGGACCTTCATAGAAATCAAACCTTCCAAAGTTAAGGTGACGTAGACCCATCATTATCATTAATCAAGATTTACAAAGGACCATTGAGTAGATTTTTCTTTAATGAGAGAACAAGGGTTCTTGGACTCCAACATAAAGTGTTCCAAATAGTATGAGTTTTATGCTTGTGAAAATGACAACAACAAATAACAAAATATAATGTGTATCTAGTTTTTGACAAAGATTAAAGAACTCACTATCTAGGTTTTTAGTAGAAAAACCTAGAAACTTTGATGAACTTTGATTAGTAGGTGGAGGAGGTGTACATTTGCAAATGAGACCCTCAATAAATGCCCTAGTGATGATCTTGAAGTGAAATTAATGACCCTAATAACCCTTGCTTCAATAATTAATGAGAGGGTTTGAGAGAACAAAAATCGCCCCACAAACCCTAGAAGTCGGCTGAAAAGTGTAGGAGAAGAGAATATGGATTTCAAAATCGTGAAGATCGAATTTATACCCCAGGTATGTTGCGGGCGAATTTTCCCGGCGACTATGCCCTGTGGCATTATCGTCGTGCCCTAACGGCTCTTGGTACATCCACTACGAGAGTGATGGGAGACTATGCCCACAGTCACAATCGCGGGGCAAGGTCGTCGACTTTGTACCGCCTACTGTTTCCTCCCCGCGACTTTGTCGGGTGACTTTGACACGGTGTCATTGTCGCCGACCACGACTGGTATGTTGTTTTGGACTTGATCCCACGCGATTAACTCTCCAATTAACACTTAAACGAAAACCTATGATACAAAGGGTCATAAACATATACATTCTACACAGGCTTACACATAGATGAGCGATTAAGGAAGGATTAATGCTTAATTACTTGAATTTTTTCGAGTGTTCCAATCCTCCCCACCTTACTTGGATTTCGTCCCCGAAATCTCATCCCAGCCCAAACAAGTGGGGATATCGTTTTTTCATGTCTTCTTCAGACTCCCACGTGATGTTAGCACGACGATGGTGCTTCAATTGAACCTTGCTCATGACTACGTCTTTATGTCGTAATTTCTTTGTTTTTCATTCCAATATTGCCTTCGGTTCTTCAATGCAACGGTTTCCGTTATCAACACGGATTTCCGTTAAGGGGATTACGCTTTCCTCCTCGGCTAGATACTTCCGAAGGTTACACACATGGAAAGTAGGATGTATTCCGTTCATTTCCGGTGGTAGATCCAACTGATACGCTTGCAATCCAGTCTTCTCTAAAATGACAAAAGGTCCAAGGAAACAAGGACTAAGCTTTCCAAGTTTCCCAAATCGGATGATCCCCTTCCATGGAGATACTTTCAACATAACACGATTGCCCACTTGAAACTCGACCGGTCTCCTTTTCTTATCTGCGTAACTCTTTTGTCGGTCTTGAGCCGCTCTTAATCTTTCTCGAATTTCCTTCACCTTGTCCGCCGTTTCTTGAACGATTTCTGGTCTGGCGAATTGCTTCTCGCCCGCTTCAAGCCAACAAACTAGGGTTCTACACTTTCAACCATACAAAGCCTCAAATTGTGTCATTCAAATACTAGAATGGTTACTGTTATTGTAAGCGAATTCTACCAAGGGTAGATGTGAGTCCCAACTTCCTCCAAAGTCGATAACACACGACCTCAACATGTCTTTGAGGGTTTGAATTGTTCTCTCGCTTTGACCATCCGTTTGAGGATGGTAAACCGTGCTCAGATTTAATCTCATGCCCAACTCTTTCTCTAGACTAGCTCAAAAATTTGATGTGAACCGACTGTCCTTATTAGATACAACAGATTGTGGGACTCTATGTCTCGACACCACCTCATCAATATAAAGCTTCGCCAATTTCTCTATAGGCAAGGTCTCTCGCATTGCAAGGAAGTGTGCGCTCTTGGTCAGGCGATCTACTATCACCCAAATAGTGCCATGACCTCGTAAGGTCTTCGGTAGCATTGTTACGAAGTCCATGGTGATGTTGTCCCACTTCCACTTGAAAATAGGCAATGGTTGCAAACTCCCGTACGGTCTTTGATGTTCCGCCTTGACTTGAAGACATGTGACACACCTTTCCACATAGTTGGCCACGTCAAGTTTCATCATCGGCCACCAATAGTTCAATTTTAAATTTCTATACATCTTGGTGCTACCGGAGTGTATAGAATACTATGATTTATGTGCCTCCTCTAGGAGTAGTTTTTGATTCCCACCAAGCTTTGGCACCCAGATCCGGCCTTGAAATAATTTAAGCCCACGACCATCTTCCGTCAATAGTCCACTTTGCTTCACCATAATTTCGGACTTGAGGTTTTCTCCTTTAAGAGCCTCCGCTTGACATGTCTTGATGTTCTCCAACAAGCTTGATACCACGTCGATCCTAGCGAGGGATAATTTGACACCGCCTTCATAGCTCCTTCGACTCAAAGCATCCGCCACCATGCTGCCCTTACCGGGATGATAGAGCAACTCACAATCGTAATTCTTATAACTCGAGCCATCTCCTTTGCCGCATATTAAGCTCTTTTTGGTCGAAGATGTACTTTAGGCTTTTGTGATCAGTAAATAGGGTGCACTTCGTTCCATACAAATAATGTCGCCATAGCTTCAAACCAAAAACCACTGCCGCCAATTCCAAGTCATGAGTTGGGTAGTTCTTCTCATGATCCTTTAGTTATCGTGACACATAAGCTATCACCATGCCCCTTTGTATTAGCACACACCCGAGACCCATCTTGGAAGTGTCGCTATACACCACAAAGTCGTCTAATCCCCCGGGTAGGGATAGAATTGGAGGCTCACACCGTTTCCGCTAAAGAGTTTGGAAGGCTTGATCTTGCGTCTCAGTCCAAAGGAATTTGACATTCTTCCTTGTGAGAGAGGTGAGAGGTGAAGCGATTTTGGAGAAATCTTGTATGAACCGTCGGTAGTAGCCCGCCAATCCTAAGAAACTTCGGATCTCCTGATCGGTCGTTTAATTCGAATTTATTTCGCGTCAATCACTCATGTTTAATGTGCCAAAATGTTAAAACCGAACTACATTGATGCATTTTTATATTTTTTTAGGTTCGGAACACTTTGGAGCTTATAAGAGCAAAAAGAAGGATTTTTGACAGATTTGCGCGACAGCAGAATTTTGGCCATATCTCACTCGTCCGAGCTCCGTTTGAAGAGATTCAAGATGATCTGGAAACCTAATAGACGGGCCTACAACTTTTATGTTTTGCATTTTCGTAAATTCGGAACGAATATGGGCTGAAATTGCTGTCGAAGTCAGAAAAAGTGTGCTGGACAGCAGGTGATGTGGGGCTGATTTTTTGGGCTTTTGATATAGATTTATATTATTCAATAAAATAAAAGGAGGATGCGGGCCTTGTTTAGTTGGACTGAAAATTAAAGAAAAGGGGATGGATTCTAGTTTGGTGATATGTTAAAAACTTGGGTAAGAAGAAAACAAAGAAATGGAAAGGATTTTTTAAAAATAAGGAATGTAAAAAAAGGGTTTTAGGGATTATTGGATATAAAAAAAAGAGAGGAGATGATGCCATGGGGGAGGAGCCGTGGAAGGTAGCTTTGGGGCTGCTGTTTTCTTTAATTTTTTTTTATAAAATATGTATTACATTGGATGGGTTTGAGAATGAGAGTTAGAGATTGAAGATTTGCGGTTCGTGAGGATTGAAGATTCAAGTTTGGTGATTTAATCGGAGACGCAAAAGAGGTTTGGGGTTTTTCCAATGTTATTTTTTTAAATTCATATTTATGAATTTTAATTTGGTTTTAGAATTCGGTGTTCGCTATTGTTTGGTTATTGAAAGTATTGGATTTGATTTCTCGATTAGATTTTGTAGTTTATTTATTTATTTATAATTAAGATCGTTGAATTAATGGTTAATCCTAGATTGAGGTGATATTGATTATTTTAGTTTTTAATAATATTTCTACGAAATTTTCATTGCGAACGATATGTGACAGGTATTGTTAGCTTTGAAGGATTTCGTTTGTCGGGAAGTTTAATTTTATTCGTTTAATAGTTTAATTCAACTCTCAACTCAAACCTTTTGAAGTAGTGTTATTTGTAACAAATAGATTTCGTTTTTTTGTTAGATTATTTTGAGCTTAATCGATAAATTGAGTAACATATTTTTTGTGACGCACGTGCATTCGGTTTTAATGCAAATCGTTAATTTAACCACTGACTCCCTGAGAAGAACGATACCCGACTTAGGGGTTGTTTACTTATGACTTAATGGGCTTAATTGTCTAACCGACTTATTCGCTCAGCCAAAATAGAGTGTTTACTTGCGGCTTATTCGCACAGCCATGGGCTTATTCGCACAGATGGAAATCTTATGTTGTCCACGTTCATCCCAAAAAAAGACATAATCCTACCCCTGGTTAATAAACACGCCTCCAAAAAGAAGACAAGTCGTACTCTCATCTCTCCTCCAAAGTGAACACGATTTCAAGGTCTCTCTGCAAATCGATTTCTACACTCGATCTCTCCTCCAAATGCAACGATTTCTGCACTTTGATTTCTGCCGTACTCCCATCTGTTATGATGGGTTTTCTGATTTTTTTTCTTCTCATACGTGGATTTCTAGAAAGTTGTCAAGAACTTCGATTACATGGATACAAGATAACATATAAATGGGTTTGAAGTTTGAAAACAAAAGATCCTTAAACACAAATTTTGGTTTCCAGAAACTTCTGATTTTGAACACTGAAGTGGTTTTCCAATCACTCGTTTCTTGAACCTAAATATATGATCTTATTGATTCTTTTTTTCCTATTGTTTGAAACTCTAAAAGAAAGAAAGAAGAAATAAATTGAAGAGTATGAATTCTTTTGGTTTGTGTAATTATTTGGTTTGGTTTAATTTAAAGATGAAGATGGAGGAGGAGGAGGAGGAGGAGGAGGAGGAGGAGGAGGAGGAGGAGGAGGAGGAGGAGGAGGAGGAGGAGGAGGAGGAGGAGGAGGAGGAGGAGGAGGAGGAGGATGAAGAATTGGGTATTTTGGTCCTTTTTTGGTGTTACATAAATTTTTATTTTCTTTAGAGGAAGATGCAGCAGTGGTTTCTCCAAACCATTTTTTTCAGATCTTGTAATTTTTGTTGGAAATCGTGTATTTCTCCCCTTTAACTGAATTTATCAAAGAACTTATAATTCATCCTCGAGGGTAAATCGGTCATTTATGTCATTCAGATTGTTGATTCAGATAAAAAAGTAAACAACAATACTAGACAGACAAATTTATCCAGACAGACAAATTTATCCATACAGGACTTAATATGAAATTTGGTAAACAACCCCTTACCCTATTACTAGGTTTGAATTAGGTTTATAAATTTAAACCTTGTTGTGCGTTTAACGAGGCGTACATCATCTTCGTTGGACTCGTTGGCGGTTCTCAACTCATTATTGCCTCAATCTTTGTCGGGTATACCTTCACTCCGTCTTTAGACACCACGTGGCCCAAGAATTGGACCTCTTGAAGCCAAAATTCGTACTTCGAGAATTTTGCAAACATCTTCTCTTTTCGGAGAACTTCCAACACCTCTCGCAAGTGTTTCTCATGCTCGGCCTCATCCCTTGAGTAGATTAAGATGTCGTCAATGAAGACAATCACGAATTTGTCCAAGAAAGGGCGGCATACGTGGTTCATCAAATCCATGAATACGTCCGGAGCGTTGGTCAAACCAAATGGCATCACCAAAAACTTGTAGTGATTGTATCTCATTCGGAAGGTTGTCTTCGAAATGTCCTCCTTCTTCACCCTCACTTGATGGTATTCGGACCGAAGGTCGATCTTCGAAAAACATCTCGCGCCTTGGAGTTGATCAAAGAGGTCGTCGATTTGAGGTAAAGGGTACTTGTTCTTCACCGTGACTTTATTCAACTCCCGATAGTCTATGCGCATCCGCATAGATCCATCGTTCTTCTTTACGAACAAAACTAGGGCTCCCCAAGGAGACGAGCTCGGTCGGATGAATCCCTTATCTAGGATCTCTTGAAGTTGCGTCATCATCTCTTGCATTTCTGTCGGAGCCAAACGGTAGGGAGCACGGGCTATCGGAGCCGCTCTCGGAGTAAGGTCGATTTGAAACTCCACTTGGCGTTCTGACGATAGTCCGGGTAGATCCTCCGGGAAGACATCGAGGTAGTCTCGCACGATCTTCACGTCCTCCACGGATTTCTTCTCCTTCTTCGCATCCACCACGTAAGCTAGGTACGAAGAGTAACCCTTCTCTAAGAATTTGCGAGCCTTAAGAGAGGAGATGATAGGATTACATCTCTTCCCTTTATCTCCATAGATGGTGACTACACCATTTCCCGACAAAGGCTCTTGAATCATCTTCTTGAAACAGAGGATATCGGCCTTATATCTTGACAACCAATCCATGCCTACGACTATATGAAAGCCACCTATAGCCATAAGTAACATATCTACCCCAAAGGAGTTCTCATCGATCTCTATGGTACAGTCATTAAAGCACTCTCAAATAAGCACTTGGTCCCCATTGGCCACTTCAACTACTAAAGCATCGGGTAGGGTACTAACAGGATTGATGAAGCGTTCACAGAAAGTATTCGACACAAAAGAGCACGTTGCACCCGAATCAAATAACACACGAGCGGGTAAGGAGTTTACTAGGAACGTACCCGAAACGACATTGGTGGTCTCCTTACCCTCTTCGGTGGTCATCCAGAATGCTCAGCTCGGTGCTCTCGAAGGTTGCTTGACTCTGTCCGTCGCTCCAAAAGAATTTCCATGGCCGTCACCTATTAGCTTAGGGCAATACTTCTTCATGTGACCCGGTTCTCGACATTCAAAACACACCGGTCCCCGGATAGGACAATCTCTAATGGCATGGCCCTTCTTTCCGCATTTAGCATACTCGACGGGCCCCGAGTGAGGTTTTGGATTGCATGGACCAAAATGCTTGGCCCTGCATTTGTGGAACCACCTTGATTCTCGGTGATTGTCCCCAAATATCCCACCAACAAACGGCTTAGACTGTCGGACGGGCACAGATGGCCCTTCCCACTTCCGCTTCTCCACAACTTGACCCTTTTCTTCCCTTCCTTGCGCAATGTCATCCTCCACAAGGAATGACTCTTCAATGGCCTCCTCTATCGTCGATACTTTGGCGTTCCTTACCGATGTCTTCATCTCGGCCGGTAACCCCAACAGATAGGCCTTGATCTTTGTCTTCTCATCGGGAGCCAGGTGCTCCACCAAACTCAGTTTCTCCAGGAATTGCTTCGAGTAGTCGGAAATAGACATGCTACCTTTCTTTAGATTACGAACTCGAGATAGATTTTGTCCAAGGCCCTCTCGCTACAATACTTGCCGAGGATCTTCTTCTTAAATGTTGTCCACGAGAGTTTGGCCAACACTTCGGGAGTAAGAGATGATCGGGTGAGATTCCACCAAGTCAGGGCCTCGCCCTTAAGAAGATGAGAAGCAAACTTGACCCTTTGCGAATCGTCGCATTCGCTTGCCTCAAATGCCATCTCCACCTCTCGGATCCGATATATGAAACTGACAGGATCAGCGGTACCTGCAAATTCATGTGGTTTGCACCCCATAAAAGCTTTATATGTGCATCCTAACTCCTTCCGTTTCTCGTGAACGATGACATGCTCTTCCGTGCCCACGACGTTTGGTCCACCACTCGACCCAACCACGACATTCTCCGCCACCTTTTCGAGCTGTTGGTGACTAGTATCACGATCCTCCAAGAGTTTCATAAAGAATTCTTGCTGTTGTGCCATGGCCGAGTTCATGGCTTGCATCATACTGTCTTTGATCCTCGTTTCGAGGGTCACCTCTTTGATTATCGGGTTGTTACTGACAGGATTCACACGTGGAACATGTTCGTGGCCCCCGCCCAAGACAGTGGGTATGGGAGGTCCAATAGAGGTTACGACCAAGGGAGGTTGGTCGGCGGTAGATTCATTTTCCACGTGACCCTCTTGCGGATTTCGTAATCTACTCCGAGTGTTTACCATGGTTATCTGCCACACATGCACGAGAAAGAGATTGAGAAAAGACTAAGCGAGTTAAACTCATGGTATGTACTACTACATTTATCAATTATCGTAATTATAGCAATTCAAGCATGCTCACATAGAAGCGCATTCATAATAGTATTAGCTACGTGATATTATGATTGCGTTATACACAAAGATCCGTCGTTACCGTCATCACAATTCTCAATCAATGTAATTACATAGGTCCTAACGCTCTCCCTACCTAGTTCACTTAAACTAAAGCTCTGATACCAACTTGTAACATTCTAAAAATAGGGATAACAAAAAGTTTCTGGAAAATGGAAATATGGTATATAAAGTTTGCCAAAGCAATCGAGCCTCCCAAAATGGGAAAGAATAATCACCTGTTTAATACAAATTATGATTCTAATAATGGGAAAATAACAACCTAATAATCTAATTTCATTTGAAATAAGATTACAATTCGGGTGTTATCCGGAATTCCCCAAAATGGAAGTCATCTATGAAATGGTGCTCCAAAAATCTTCCCCAAGCTCACTCTAAGTCCGGCTAGACCTTCTTAACACCGGCGCTGCTAGAACCTGAGATACACATCGACACCAAACAAGTGTTAGGCCAAAAGAGCCTAGTGAGTTCGAACAAGCAATAACGAATTAACAAAGGGATATATATGTGATTAACATTTAATACGAAGTTTCTATAAGTGGAATCAATGGGGAAGACACATAGCACCAATCAAGTTCCACCCAAAGAGACGATACACCTTGATGCCAACTACCATGAGTGACATCCGAAAGGCCTGGCACATCCGAGGACTACAACCAAGACATTACCTCGAATGGCGGAGGTCTAGGTACATACCATCACGGTGGCATCCAAGACTATATCCTCCTAGTGTCTACCGACATGATTCATCCAACACTGTCATTAGTAGGCCTCAAGGCACATAGTTCTTATGAAATGTTCACAACACCAACCATGGGTGCCATATCTAAAGGAGAGATCAATCACCTCATGCATAATCTCTATATAGGATTTATAAGCACTTTCTTTCTTCCCTTACTCATAATTTCACCAAATGAGGGTCCCAAGTAATACATCATCACTTCCATATTTATTCATTTACAAGAGATATAATAGACCATTTACCATCACATAATTACTAGATAAACCAATGAACCAAAATTAGGTCAAGGACCTTCATAGAAATCAAACTTTCCAAAGTTAAGGTGACGTAGACCCATCATTATCATTAATCAAGATTTACAAAGGACCATTGAGTAGATTTTTCTTTAATGAGAGAACAAGGGTTCTTGGACTCCAACATAAAGTGTTCCAAATAGTATGAGTTTTATGCATATGAAAATGACAACAACAAATAAAAAAATATAATGTGTATCTAGTTTTTGACAAAGATTAAGGAACTCACTATCTAGGTTTTTAGTAGAAAACCCTAGAAACTTTGATTGGTAGGTGGAGGAGGTGTAGATTTGCAAATGAGACCCTCAATAAATGCCCTAGTGAAGATCTTGAAGTGAAATTAATGACCCCAACAACCCTTGCTTCAATAATTAATGAGAGGGGGATTTGAGAGAACAAAAATCGCCCCACAAACCCTAGAAGTCGGCTGAAAAGTGTAGGAGAAGAGAATATGGCTTTCAAAATCATGCAAATCGAATTTATACCGCAGGTACGTTGCAGGCGACTTTGCCCGGCGACTATGTCCTGTGGCATTATCGTCGGCATTGTCGCCGTGCCCTAACGGCTCTCGGTACGTCCACCGTGAGAGTGACGGGCAACTATGCCCATAGTCACAATCGTGGGGCAAGGTCGCGGACCTTGTACCGCCTACTATTTCCTCCCCGCGACTTTGTCGGGCGACTTTGACATGGTGTCATTGTCGCCAACCACGACTAGTATGCTGTTTTGGACTCGATCCCACGCGATTAACTCTCCAATTAACACTTAAACGAAAACCTATGATACAAAGGGTTATAAACAGATATATTCTATACAGGCTTACATATAGATGAGTGATTGAGGAAGGCTTAACGCTTACTTGAATTTTTTGGAGTGTTACAATCCTCCCCACCTTACTTGGATTTCGTCCCCTAATTCTCATCCCAACCCAAACAAGTGGGGATATCTCCTTTTCATGTCTTCTTCGGACTCCCACGTGATGTTAGCACCGCCAGGCCCGATCCTGACATTTTTTAGGCCCTGGGCGAGATGTAAAAATGGGCCCTCGATAACTACGAAATTATTTTCAATATATTGTTTATATCATCAAAAATAACATTGAATTCAAATAATACTAATAACTCATATAAAACCAATTTCCCCGGTATTCCTAGCGCAAGATCAATCACTAATCATTTCTAAATTAATATTATCTACCATATCATTTTTACATAACATCGTCAATCAGTTCCACCATCAAAGACATCTTATGATATACCTTTAACATATAGATTGAAATCATTTGACGTCACTATGTTGACCATTCAGAATAACAGTTTAAGTAAATCATCATAAATCAGTAGATATTCCACATGTTACTTGATGTTAATCATCATTTTAAACTTTTAGGGATGAAACAAACTTTTTAAGAATCATCAATCTTAGAATCAAAAGTCAATGTTGATTATAGTTTGAAATCATATTCTTATTTTCGAGATAAGAGAGTACTTAAGATTCATGCACCCAATATTAGATAATAAAGAATCAATAATTTATGAAAAAGAAGTATCTTTGAAATCCTAAATATATATATATATATATATATATATATATATATATATATATATATATATATATATTGGATCGTCTCATATAGTTTGATAATTGTTTTTAAAATGTAGGAGTTTTCTTAATTAGTAACAAGAAATCTATTATATTTTAATACAATAATAAAATTAATGCAGATGGAATAATGAAAAGATATATAGAAGATGAGTAATGGAGTATATATCAAAGATCATAGGCAAAAATAGTTTTTAGATATTAGTACTAGGTCAAAAAAAATAAGAGAAACAATAAGAAATACTATAAAATGAAAGACTAAATAATTTTTTACAAATTTTCTTGTCCAATCTTATTGATTAATACATGTTTGGGCCCTTAATATAATGTTAAATTCTTTTTGGGTCCTATTATATACAAATTTTTGTCTTTTTTATTTACAATTTTTTTAACTACTAATATATAGTATATACTAAAAAAATTGGGCCCTATTTCGTTTGGGCCCTGGGCATACGCCCGACCCGCTCTCCCCCAGGGACGACCCTGAGCACCGCAATGGTGTTTCCATTGAACCTTGATCATGGATACGTCTTTATGTAGTAATTTCTTCGTTTTTGATTCCAATATTGCCTCCGGTTCTTCAATGCAACGGTTTCCGTTATCAACACGGATTTCCGTTAAGGGGATTACGTTTTCCTCCTCGGCTAGACACTTCCGAAGGTATTCCGTCCATTTCCGGTGGAAAATTCAACCGATACGCTTGCAATCCAATCTTCTCTAAAATGATAAAAGGTTCAAGGAAACGGGGACTAAGCTTTCCACGTTTCCCAAATCGGATAATCCCCTTCCATGGAGATACTTTCAACATAACGCGATCACCCACTTGAAACTCGACTGGAATAAACAATCTAAATTAATCTATCAACTATTTTATAATTTTTTTCTGAAATAGACAATCTAAATTAATTTAATGTCTCTAAGAAAATTATATTCAACTCCAATAACTATTTTATTTTTACAATTTTAACATCATTGATATTATTAAAATATTTTATAAGTTTATTATCTCAAAACAGTTTAGAAAAACTTATACAAAATTAAAAGTTAAGATATAAGTTAAGAGTTTTAGATTTAAATTTTGGAGGATAAATTGTATAGAAAACATTTTAAAAACTATCATATAATTAATTTAATTATCATAGTAAAAAGAAGGGCAAATTGCATTAAAATGTAACATACTTTGATCTGATTCCTATTGTGGGTAACATACTTTCGAAACTTTTATTTGGGTACCTAAAATGTAATATCTCAATCATTTAGGTACGTGGATAACTTGTTTAATCATTAACAGGTAACAATGCTGACACGACAAATGATGTAGCATACAACTCATTTCATTTTACTGATGTGGCCAACTATATGGATTTTGTTTTTTATAAAATAATTTTAAAATATTTTTTAAAACTTTTTTCAATTTTCTGTTTGTATTAGTTCATCGAGAACAATTACACTCTAAAATCAAGTAAAAAAACCCCAAATTCATACACTCCTCCGACCCACCTCCCAATCGATGAAAACCTCCAGATCTAATTTTGTTCGTGACCATCCCCCCCCCCCCCACACCAAATTGGAGTAAGGCGCAGTTCTGACGTTGGGGGAACCGAAGATTGTCGCCAGCACAGTGTTTGACGTTGGCACAGAGAGAGTGTGCAACGAATGAAGAGGAACGGTCCGCGTCGAAAAAAGATTTACACGTTAGGGGAGTATGATGGACCAATGAAGCTGATGAGAAGATACGATTCATGTACAGGTCATGCACATAACACTTGTGCGAATAACTTTGCGACAGATGAAGGTTTATGGATCGAAGCAACACAAATTCATAATAGATCGAAAGAACAATAAAACCCCTTTGTTCTTTGATATTTTGAAGAAATGTCATTGGGATTGACCTCGATTAAACCCCTTTAATGGAATCGAGGTGAGTCTCCAACAGATTTTGGAATATTTGGATTTTCTTTGGAAGGATTTGTTCTTTGATTTTTCTGAAGAAACTTTTGGATTGGAGTTGTTCTTGAAACAAAGCTTCTGGAGAAACTTTTGATTGGAGTTGTTCTTGAAACAAAGCTAGATCTCCACATGTTGAAAAAATATCAAATCAAGGTGGGTCTCGAGGGGTTGATTTAATATGTGATTTTTTTATTTAGGTTTGGTTTAGGATTTTTGCTTATGAATTTAGGGTTTTTGATTTGATTTTAGGGTTTAATTGTTGTTGATGAACTTTACGATAAGGGTGACGAACATTAAATAAATACAAAAAAAAAATTGAAAAAAAACTACAAGGAAAATATATTTTGAAATTATTTTACACGAAAAAAATCCATGTCATTGGCCACATCAGCAAGATAAAAATGAGTTGTATTCCACATCACTTGTCATGTCAGCATTGTTACCTGTTAATGACTCAACAGGTTACCCAGGTACCTAAATGATTGAAATATTACATCTTATGTACCAAAATGAAAGTATTGAAAGTACGTTACCCAAAATAGGAATCAGACTAAAGTACTTACATTTTCATGCAATTTACCCTAAAAAATAATAAAAAATAATATATTTAAGTCATCTTCAAAAAAAAGTAGTAATTAATGAAATCGTTAAACGGTTTATTTACCAAAAAAATCTATAATAAGACAAAGATATTATTATTATTTTTTAATAAAAACAAGATTAATTGGAAAAAAAATTGCAAACCAAGAGATCAAACACAGGTGGCAATAAAGCATACACAACAACACACGCCTTTTACCATTGGGCTAGTGCTGCTTTGTTTGAAATTTTGCAACAAAATGTTTATATAGTGATTTTTAATATAATTAAAAAAATATTCTGAGGCCCTCCGACGATCGGAGGCCCTGTGCGGTAGGATCACTCCGCACACCCCAAAGAACGGTCCTGACAGCATGAGCTTGTTGCCTAAGCCTTAGGCAACACATAAACCCATCTTAAACAACATTTTTCATTTGTTGCCTAAGTTGCAATTTGAGGTAGTGATACTGACGCAGTAGGAATATGCGGAAGGATTGACAAACGTCAAAACCGAAAAGGCTTATGAGTTTACAAGTGTAAGACTCAAAAATATGGAGAAAACTCAAACTCTCTAAGAAAACTTTTATTAAAACTTGACAAATTGAATTGAAAACAATAAAGGAATTAATCTATTTATAACTAGGCTTAGAGATAACTAAGGAAGGAAATACTAAAATAAGGAAATATAATATAAGGAAATATGCTTTCGAGAGTTGTCCCGAGAGTTAAGTCTCGGTTAAACTCTCGATAGGTTCTGTTGTTGGCGCTGCACATTCCAGTATCCACCGGTACTTGTATCGGGACTTAGGTCTTGGTGTAACTACCGGTAGGGGCTATTTTCTCCTTTCTCGATGCCAAATTCCGAGCCTTCTTCGAGCTCGTTTTCTTCTTTTCCAAAGATAGAAGAAACACCTTGATAGCTCTCGAATCCTCCCTGTATCAGATACAATATAATAAAACTCAAACTAAAATATTATTGATGAACATTAAACAAAACAACGTTGAATGAGTGAATATTGTTAGATCACATATTTATTGGATTCGAGATCATCCAATCGAAGACTGCAATCTGAAGCTAACGCTGAAAAGTCGCTCTCGATATAAGTCTAATGTCCTTATAATAAATGTCAAAGTTTATTGTATTTTACTATTAGTCCTAAATATCTAATTAATAGATATTTAGTTTTAGATATTATATTAGTTTAATTAATATCTAGATATTTAGTTTATGTTTTAGATATTATGTTTTTATAATATCTTAGTTTAGTTTTTGTTTGAGATATATAAGGTTATGAGATATTTATTATCTCATAACTTTCAATATCTCAGAACACACATATCGATCCAACATCAAGAACCAGAGAGAAGTGAGCTTAAACAGAAACAATATCAACCTCTGTAATCAGTGTTTGTAATAGAAACAGGTTGGTAATCTTATATATTTGTTGTTTGATTTATCTGGTAAACGATCACGGACTCACAATTGGTATCAGGGCCCATACCAGATCAAAATCAAATTTTCAAAGTCTCTGTGTTCTTCATTCTTCAACAACACTATGTCATCAATCATATTTTGATACAGTGGTTGTTTTTAAAATCAAAAGGGTGTAAGGTGTTGTAGTTGGTTAATCGATCAAAGTGTCAAAAGATGGTGTTGTATTTCGATTCCTAGATAGGTGTATTTGGGATTTACAGACCCGTTTTATCGATAAAGTGTACACACCGGTCGAACAGCTTTAACCAATACCGGTCTTCATAAAATAGCCTCTATACCGGTCGACCGATATAAACAAACCAGTACCGGTCGAAAAATCACTACCGGTCAGCATCTTACCGGTCCAAGCATCACTACATCTTACCGGTCCTTGAATATTTCCGGTCGACCCACCTCCATTTTATTGGTCCACAGTTTGGTGCTGTAATTCATTCTCGGTCGAAGGTTTCAACATCGGTCGACCTACATTTTACCGGTCAAGCTTCCAAACAACCTAAGTACCGGTCGATATAAAGCAACATTCTACCGGTCAAGCAACATTACCGGTCGTAGAAACACAATATCGGGTCGAAGAATACATCAAGAGTGCAAAGGTCCGGTCGACAAAAGTTTAATACCGGTCCACCATTGTCACCGGTAGACTTCAATACCGGTCCTTACAAGGAACCGGTCATACTATTCACTCCGGTCACACTCACATTTTAATACCAGTCGCTACAGTTTATACCGGTCGCTAAATTTATATACCGGTCGAAGGCTCTATACGGTCAAAGCACTCATCCAGTCGACATTTTACTGGTTAAACATTATACCGGTCGTTACATCATTCCCGGTCGAAGCAAGAGTCCGATCGAACAATCATTTGTGTCACTCAAGTCTCACGCAAACCTCTCCTTCGCGCCATCAACTATTCGCGAAAAACATCTTTTGCGCGACCTTCTTCTCACGCGAATCTCAAGTCTTGCGCCAACCACTTCTCTGGCATAGTTCACTTTGCGCCATACACGTCTCGCGCAAACCTCCAGTTCGCGCGACCCGCTTCTCGCGCAAAACCCCTTTTGTGCCAGCATCTTCTAACGCAAAGTTGATCTTTTGCTCCAGTTCCAGACTTGAATGACTTACTCAAGCGGTATTTTTCCAATGTTGATCAAAGGAGAATACGAAAAGTGGAAAAAAGGATTTTTTTCAGCTTAGTATATAATAATGAACTGGGTCAAAACATGAGATTATCATTGTCTGAAGGAGCATAGGTGCAAAGAGATTTTGCTGATTTTAGAGCTAGAGTTTATCTGAAAAAGAGTATTTCTAAAGAAATATATGATTTAATGGATATTCCCGAAGCTTCAGGGAAAGAGATTTGGACTATCTTGCATTAAACTCTGAATGGATTAACTCAGACCGAAAGATTTTCTTAAAAGGAAAAGATTTGGAAGCTGAGAATGATGAGCTAAAAAGAAAGATTTCTGGTCTTGATGCTCAAATACAGAAGCAAGAGTCTGTTGAGAGCAATGAGAAGAAATCAAAAGACTTGGAGAGTACAAACACTGAGCTTCAAAAGAAAATATCCGAGTTAGAGAATAAGTTCTCAGATCTTTCCAAGAAGGGGGTTGAAGAGAAGAAGGTGATAGAGCTTAAAAGTATAAAGCTTTCTCAACAAGTTAGTAACTTTGAGAAAGTAATAATTTTGGAATGAGATCAGTTTGCCAAGGAGAAGAAGGCATTTGATCAGAAGAATGTAGGATACTTAAAAGAAATATCAGATGCAAGAAAGAGTGCTAAGAAGGAATTTGAAAAAGAGAGAAGCACCTTTGAAGCTGCAATTAGAAAGCTTAATGTAAAGCTATCTGAACTTTCTACGTGTGCACAGAAAGAGAAGAAAAAGAAGTATGAGCTTGAGACGAAGATTGACCTTCTCGTCAAAGAAAGAAACAGTTATTCTTCAAAGGTTAATGAGTTTGAAAAGACTATTTCAATGGTGGTGGTGACTGAGCGCAAGACTCCAGAGTCAATTGTCCACTCACCTCGAGATGATTCAGCTGATTCAAAATGCTCATTCAAGTCAGCTGCAAGTTCAACATTCAGACATGTTTCTTCAAAAAGGTCAGTTAAATCTTCTAATCAAATTCGTAGTTCTAACATTTTCTATGATAGAAATACAGATTGTTCAGGTACACATCAAAGGAGGAGAAGCAGCTACAAAGAAACTGAACTGGTCTGGAACAGGAAACCAGTTGAAGAAAAGAAGAAATATGAGCTAAAATATAAAAACTCATGTGTACATACGCCCTAAGCAGTTAACACAGTCTATTGCGGAAATTGCGGTCAGGACCTAGAATTGCGGTTGCGGTTATTGCGGTGAAATATCAGTGAAATAGCGGTAAAAAAAAATAGGATCATAAATTAATAGGAATATATATATATATATATATAACTTAATAATTAATATATTGTATTCCTAGCACATATCAAGTCAAATAATTCATTAATTCAAAAAAAGTTTCAAACATCAAGTCATTAACATAACATATTAACATAATCAAACCATTCAATTCATAACATAAAAATATGCAAACATGTTTTACATTTCAGTAGCTAAAGCAAAACAGTAATAGTTTGGTTGCAAATTTGCAATAGTTAACCTGGAGTCCTGGACTGCAATCGAGTGGACTAGAAGTCGATTAGTGGACTGAACTGATGAAAAAACGAATTAAGGGACTGGAGATCGAGGAATTGATGAAAGTGTCGATCGATTGGAAGTGTTGAAGGGAAGGGAATGTCGATCGAGTGGAAGTGTTGAAGAGTCGAAGGGAAATCGAGTGGAAGCGATCGAGTGGAAGTGGACTGGAGATCGAGGAACTGAACTGTGATAAAAAACGAATTAAGGGTTTGGTTTGGAGATGAAATCGTGCGACCAAAGTGTGGACTGATGAAATCGTGCGACCAAATGTCAAGCCCACAATTGAAAAGGCCCAAACACATAGCCTGGTAAAATTTCGGAATTTCGGACCGAAAAATTTTACCAAATTTCGGTGAAATTTCGGTAAATTTCACCGCAATTTTCGGTACCGCAATAATCCACCGCAATTTTGTACCGCAACTTTCCTAAGGACCGAAATCCGCAATTTCACCGAAATTTCGCCGAAATTTCGGCGCAATTAACTGCATAGCATACGCCTAATGCTAAGAAGAACAATGCGCATAAAGGTAAACCTGATTTTGTTTACTCGAGAGATAAATTAATCAGTTTGTCAGGTAAGAAATTCTATTGTTCTTATTGTCGTACACATGATCATGTTCACAAGACAAGTGACCATTACTGGTATGGTTCTTACTCAGTAACCCCCACAAGAACTGCAACTAACACTCATGGACCCAAATACCAGTGGGTACCAAAAAAAAGGGATGATTTTGTGTTGCAGGCACCTACTGTCAAGGGGGAGTAGGAGAACGAAGGCTTCTAAGTAAATCAGCTTAGAACCCGGACTTCAACGAAGTTTTGACTTCTAAACACAACAGTTTAGGACTCGCACTTCAATGATCAAAAGACCTTACTCCTGTGCTGATAAGAGATTGTACTCCAATACTCCAATGAGGAAATCAACCATCAAGGGGGAGTACATACATACTTTTCTGAAATTTTAAATGCATATCTTTTCAATGATAATTTTTCAAATGCATAATTTCATGGGGAGTAAAAGGTGATGACTTCTGATTATTTCTGATCAGAATTCGTACTTTAATAGTTTTACTGCTTTCTGTCTTTTCAATTTAAGTGAATAAATTTGTTTTGACTATGACATAAGACTTTTGCAGTTTTTGAGAGACGCTTATAAGATCATATTTTTATGACTTTAAGCTTTGCTTCATGAGATATAAGATTGCACGTAAAGGTACAATTCCTTATCTTCATCTCACATATGGTTGAAAGGATGACAACTTTCAATCATAGAAAACATTGTTCTTAAATGTTCAAACCACTTCCCGAATCTTAAACCGATTTCATGAATTGGAAGTGTGACTTTAAATGTTTTCAAGATCAACTTTGTGCTATAACTGAAATAGTTAAACCAATTTGAGCATCATGCGCATCATAGGAAAACATGATTTCATTGTGCTTGGTCTTAACACAACTTTTATGGAATCACGTTAACCAGTGATTTCTACCCACGAAGTTAATCCATAGTGATTGAGTGTGAGAAGTCAAAAGAAATGTGTGTCAAACAAAGAAAGAAAGTTTGATTAGAGTGAGCAAAATGTTTAAAAGAAAGACCGTGTGAGAACAGAGTTAAAAGAATATCACAACTCTGTACCAACTTTTTCTGAGTCGGGCAGCCATAATTATAATGTTTCACAATTCTTTGGTGATCATTATTGAAACAGGCAACTAGCCCATGCCAACTCTTGTTCAAACCTCACCAGCTACTCATTTTCTTCTCAAAAGGAAAGTGTTTTGCATTTTCAAAGGGGAAGCAGCACATTTGCTATCAGATTTTCATTTGGAAAATCTGGATATTGAAAAGAAGGAAGTATGCCCCTCCTTCGCACTTCAATCATGCACATTGAGTCTGTGTTTAACTTATTGTTGTCTCAGTGGTTTACACAATTTTGAGCCTATAAGCAATCATCAGTGCTTAATTCTTTCAACACAAGCACGAACACACAAGGAATTTGTTTCTTTGTTATAACGTTTATAGAATTTGCCCTTGTGGTGTTTTCGATGATTGAATGGAAGCCCTGGGGGAGTCAACATCAAAAAGCTCCTTTACAATGTGTATTCGTTACACACAGTGACTTAGTGTTACTGACAGACATTTTAACTGATTCATTTGTTGATTCAGGTGTTAAACGATTATTTTGTCTGGATTTGCAAAGATCTGAATGAATATCTTTTAAATTGACGGATCAGGGGCTCCTGATAAAATACATTTCTTGATATATGTTTTGATGAAGTTGTTGCACTTTTCATCAAAAAGGGGGAGAAGAGCCTACCAAGAAATGTGAAAGATCAACGGTTTAGAGAATTCTTCCAAGATAGAGAAGAGAAGAACTAACCAAGAAAAGATTCTTCAAAGTATTCTAAAGACATACTGATCTGAGAGAAATTTTCTTTGAAGATAATTTGCCTGGAGATTATTACAAATTGAAGAGAGAAAGAGATTGTATCTTCTTAGCTGAAAGAGAAGACCAAAATGCTAAATCATTTTAATAATGATCTTGATCCAAAGGGGGAGATTGTTAGATCACAGATTTATTGGATTCAAGATCATCCAATCGAAGATTGCAATCTGAAGCTAACGCTGAAAAGTCGCTCTCGATATAAGTCTAATGTCATTTATAATAAATGTCAAAGTTTATTGTATTTTACTATTAGTCCTAAATATCTAATTAATAGATATTTAGTTTTAGATATTATATTAGTTTAATTAATATCTAGATATTTAGTTTATGTTTTAGATATTATGTTTTTATAATATCTTAGTTTAGTTTTTGTTTGAGATATATAAGGTTATGAGATATTTATTATCTCATAACTTTCAATATCTCAGAACACACATATCGATCCAACATCAAGAACCAGAGAGAAGTGAGCTTAAACAGAAACAATATCAACCTCTGTAATCAGCGTTTGTAATAGAAACAGGTTGGTAATCTTATATATCTGTTGTTTGATTTATCTGATAAACGATCACGGACTCACAAATACAAACCCTAATCAAACAAAAAAACAAACTATAATCATATACGTAATTCTAAATATTCATAGAGAGATAAAAATGTGTTGTTAATTATCTTGCAATATAAAATAAACAATCTATTTAATTTTTCAATATAGTTCTTCGGGTGCGTTTGCTGTATCCAGATAGGATAAGACAGAACATGATAGGACATAACAAAACATGATAAAACAGTTGTTCAGCGTTTGGTATGACAGAATTGGACATGATAGAACAAATAAAATGACCAATTTACCGTTAATGAGTGGTTTATATATTTTCTATATTTTGATTAATTTACGTAATTTATTAAATTATAATAAAATAAGTATTTTTTTATAACAAAATATATAATATAATATTTTTCTTCAAACATAAATTTCAATAAGTAAATTTTAAAAAAATGAATAAAATATAAAGAGAGAGACGTATTTGATATTTTAGAAAAGAATTATGTTTTATTTTGATGTTGGTAAACTATAAGGCCTTGTTTGTTTTTAAAAAAATAAGTACTTATCTATCACTTTTCACTTTTTCGGTCAGACATATGGGAATTAAGACCGTTTGTTTTTTCCTTTGTTTCAGATCCACTTATCACTTAATTGGGTCTTACCGAAAAAGTGCTAAGGGTACCACTTATTTTCACTTTTTTCACTTCTCATTATTCATCTCCTCCATCAGATTAACGCCTCCTTTATCTCCTTCATCTCCATCATCGCTCCTCACCTGAAGAAATCGTCGATCTCACCTGCTACTCTTCTCTCCGAGATCGACCAAGGATTCCATTGATCTTCTCTCCAGCATCGACCAAGGACTCCCTCGTTCTCTTCTACACGAGATCGACCATCAGTATCGCTAATCTCCATATGTTTTTGCTGTCGATTTCATCTCTGTCTTCTGTGTTAAAGTGTCGATTTTCTTTGGATTTTTGCTTCTGTTTTGAACAAGCAGCCCTTTTACAAATCGTACGCCTCCAAATCGAGACTCAGATCGATCTGTTTTTCATCACTGTTGGTCTCGATTTTCTGCTGTGTTCTCGATTTTCTGTTGTGTTCTTGATCTCCATATGTTTCTGCCATGATCTGTTGTGTTCTCGATCTCCAAATATTCCAGATTTTCTGTTGTTGTGTTCTGATGTGCTATTTTCTGCCATGGTCTATGTTCCAGATTTTCTTTAAAAATCTGATGTTCTTGAACACCTGTTGTATTATTTTCTGCCATGATCTGTTGCTTTGTAAAAATCTGATATGTTGCTTTGGAGCAAAAAATGGGTGATTCTTGAAATATTCAGTGGTGTTTTAATGGTGGTTTCTGTGGTGGCTTTAGTTGAATCATTTGTTGGACTTATTGAAGCAAAAATGAAGTAATTTCCCATCATATCTTTTTTTTCAAGTGTTTGATATTAATTGTTGTATTCCAATTCGATTATATTGTATGCAATTGAATCTTTAATTTTAAACCCAAATCAAGAAACTGAAAGAAAGCAAACTATGTGGAGGACGATACTCTGATGTTGCAGATCTCCCCTCGTAATCACACTGGTTTAATTTGATCTATGGTCATCTTTAATTTTTTGTTTTCTGTTAATCGAAGCTCATAGTCATGGTGTTTTCTAGTTAATCCATGGCTCTTTTGATTTTGATAGATAAAACAGTTGACGTTAAATTAAAATAGACAATATTCAGACAATAATATATTCAAACGTTTTCAGCTTACAAAAACAAACAGTCTTTTTTATTCAGATTTCAGACTTCAGCACCACCACTTAAAAATCAGAAGTGAAATCAGACTTCAGCACCACTTAAAAAACAAACGCCACCTAAGTTTGTTCCACTTTGTTCCATGGGGTGGGGGTGGTACAAGCATGTTCCATTGTGTTCCATCTTGTTCATGTCTGTTTCACATAAAAGTGTTGTTAAACGTGAAACAATGATCTTTGTTCAGTTCTATTCTGTCATGTCCAGTGTACCAAACACACCCTTCAAGAATACAACAATATTAGCTCCGCTAAGATTTAAAAATTAATGCAAATCGCAACCCCTTGACATCCTTTTATTCAACTTCATTCACCAATCTTTAAATTCTCTTACGACAGCCATATTTGTACAATTTTTTTCCATATTAACCCTATAAAATACACAACACATAAACACAAATCATATAACAATTTCGATGTCAAGAGTCTAACGCCCCATGTCAAGATTGAAAAAATCATTATATATTTTTAACATGTTTGAATGGTGTAGATTAGAACTTGTGGTGGTCAAACTGTGATAGCTTATAATACAAAGGGCACAGTTAAATAAAACCAACATATAGAGGTCTAAAAACACGTACAATTTACCAACATAGGGAGGTGTAGAACGGCCCTCATTTCAGTCAAAGATGCATGACCACCTTTAGCTAGTGGTCATAGAAATACTAGCTTTGTCTCAACATCATGGACAATCGGTTCTACTTTTCATATGACATACAAACGATCCTATTCATGTTTAAAGGTTTTTAACTATTAATTAGTATATATATAGGGTCTGTTATAAAAATAAAATAAAAATCCCTTCATTCTCACATGTATGTAGTTTAATTTTTTGGGTCCTTCAAAAAACAATATATGGAAGCTACTTCTTTTCACATCTAAATGACTTGTAAAAGCAATTGACATTGCAATTTCGATTTGCAATATGTTATTTTTAGCAGACTAGCTAGTTCATGAAATCCATATACTTTTCATATGGTTTAATTAGACCTCTCCTACCATTACTAAATGAAAGAGTAAAATGAATTGGTACAATTAATGATGCTTCTTGGAATTTACATACTCTTTAGGTTATTCATATTTGGTTAGTGAATGTTGGATGAGTTACTTCAGAAATGAATATGAACTATATTGAATGCAAATTTGACATATTGTGGTAATGAAATACTACTATTTTGAAAGAAAAAAACAATTGAATACCTCTTCTCTCTAGGCCAGAAAACCAAAATATAGCTACTCTGTTACCACGTGAGCTGCAGCTACTAGGTGTCTACTTTCTCTCTCTCTCTCTCTCTCTCTCTCTCTCTCTCTCTCTCTCTCTCTCTCTCTCTCTCTCGTCACTCATATGGTCCAAGACTTGAAGCAATAACAATGCGTCTGTTCAAAAGCATCAAGTGGTGGTTCATAACCCTTTCAGTTCACCTTCTCCTTCTTCACCACCATCATCATATCCTCCTCCAACCATGTGCGATTACAGCATCACCACCACTTAACGTCTCTACTCTTTGATCCAAAAAAGAACACTCATATATCTATAGCCTTCACTAGAAATATCAGAAAGTAATAACCCCTCTCTCTCTCTCTCTAGATATGGAGTTGGAGCATGTGTGTTCTTCAAAGAAATATGAGTGTCTTTTGATTGATCCAAACAACAAGGGTCATGAAGAAGAGCCTCCTTTGTTTTTGGGCTTCCCTTCACCTTTTTTTGACGAAATCTCTACTACTCCAATACCCACAAACAGTCATACCAATCAACGTCACCTGATCAGCTCCCCAAACAAACCCTTAAACAATATCACTGACCCTTCTTCTGAATCATCCAATCGTTTAAAGAAAAGAAGTGCAGGTAAGAAGGACAGGCACAGCAAGATACATACAGCTCAGGGTCTTCGAGATAGGAGAATGAGGTTGTCACTTCATATCGCCCGCAAGTTTTTCGATCTCCAAGACTTGTTAGGGTTTGACAAAGCCAGTAAGACCATTGAGTGGCTCTTTTGTAAATCCAAAAAAGCCATTAAAGAGGTCGCTGAAAACTTCAATCCACAACACACCAACCAAAGCCTGAGTGAAGAGATGGCGAGCATACATTCGCTTATTTCCGAGTGTGAAGCGGCCGGCTTGAGTAGCGAGATCAAAGCTGCAACCAACAAACAAGAGAACTCAAAGGAGGAGATCAAGAACAGGGAATCAAGGAAGAGAAATCAGAATAATTCTTTGGCAAGGGACCAGGCGAGAGCAAGAGCGAGGGACAGAACAAGAGAGAGAGTGATGATTAAAGAGCTTGAAAAGCAGTTGTTTGGAGGAAACCCTAAAGAAGAAATTTACAAATTAGGGATAGGGTATGCAGCAAGCCCTAATAATCACAACGTAGAGGAATTATTAGGGTATACATCTAGTCCATCTCAACCCATCCAACTACAAGCATCGAGTCCCACCTTTGAACATTCCAGTACTACTCATCACTTGCTTCGAGAACTGCAATTGGCTAATATAAATGTTGGTGGTTTTGAAAATTATTCAGGGAGTATTGTGGGTGCATCGACGTATTGCTCCACATTGATTAACCACAACAAAATTTCAGCAAGTTGGCAAAATTCAAGCGACGGATTCATTGGAATTCCTGGAGAATGGGATGCTGACAAATTTTTATTATCAGCTAAGGAATGGTCCTCTGACAGGTGATGTTTATGAACAAAACCCTAGCTCATTTTTCATGTCCATCAATATTCTGCATTTTTAATCTCAAACCAAGGCAAGTTAGCAGATTCCCCTGCAGTAATTAAGAACGTTAGTATATATGTTATATGTATATCTTTTCCTACCTGAATCCAACCCACCCTTCCCTCATCTGGCTTTCTTAGTTGTGTCAAGAATTCAACTCTTTTGGGATTCTTTACTTGTTTGAGCCTAGCTGTGAACAAAAATTTGAAAAAACAAATATCAAAAAAAAAAAGTCTTTATGTGGAATATGATGGTATAGAACTAGATTGTATTTTCAGTCATTTTTCTATTACGGTTTCCTATTTCTTTCCTTGTATGTATTTGGAAACTTCAATTCATCCGTTTTTGTAAATACTCTTTGAGTTGTAGTATATTAATTATGCTAACTATTTCAAGTGATATATAAATTTAAATTCTTTGCTTTTCGGATGATGGTCGTTTATTCTTTATAAGCAGAAGAAAGTTGCCACCGACAAATATTAATTGTTCATCATGTATAGTGGGAGGTTCAAATAAAAAACTAAATATTGTGAGAATGGAAGGTTCATATATATGGTATCAGGCAATGTGGAAAGTTATTATATGTAACAGATGGTATTAGAGTCGGTCCTTGTACCATCGGGATGGTGGGGCAAACCTCATTGGGAATGATGAGTCCTCTTAGGGGGGTGTTTGTAACACCTTAGACGAATCCCACATCCCCGACTACTAGGAATATTTTGGGAAGACCTAACGAGCATTCAGGAGTTTAAGTGGGGGAGTTTGTAACAACCCGTCCCACATGGATAGAAGAGTTGATTTGTGAACTCCTTACATGTCAAAGTTGTGGGTTACCAATAATTTCCACCATGGTTTTAAGATAGATTCGAAGTTATTTGGCCGACGTTACATGAATCATTGAAAAAAATCCATTTTATGATGCATATATATATTGAACATATATATAATAATTTGTACCGTCGGTTTACATATATATCCATCTTCAAATAGAATTTTTCCAATTTTTTTTAATAATTCACATATGAACGACCTTCGCTTTTTAGCTCATTACGATATTTAGTCTCTTATTTGACACTCTCTCTATATATATAATATACATGCAATTAATGCATATACATACCAACAAAAATCCAGAGTTAATTACACATGATGTGTCAAGGAATTCGATTGTCATCAAGCTAGAGACATCATAGATTATATCCAAAAAGGTTTAAATAACTTCACTCTATATAAGAATAATATTGATGAAGTTTTGTTATATAGATCTAGAGAAAATTATAACTATCTTACTAAAATCAGAATTAACATACTTGGAAAATTATAACTATCTTACGAAAAATTACCGGTTCATATATACATAACTTAGAGGTGTTTGTTTACCTCTTAATGGTTCCATTAAGAGGCAACCTTCGAATCGCTAAGAGGTAAATCTTGTTTGGCAAAAAAAAGGGTTGCCTCTTAATGGTTCCAAAATTCTCTGAATGATTTTGTATCCTGACTCTCCCTTAATTATTATAAACAATTAGCAAACAACCATATTTCATTTTACACTATATCATGAAAACCTCTTCATCATTCAAATCACTTAATCATTTTGCACTAAACCATTCAGTAACTGTCAAACATACTCCACTACATGCATCTTTTGCTCGATTTCACTGGTAAATTTTTTTCTTTATATATGCCAACGGGTTAATTTCTTAACTTGGTGCAATCAGCATACATGTATGCATGAGTACAACATGATCAGGAAACAATAACAACAAAATTAGATTTAATTAAGGAGTCTTTTGGTGGCCAGGCCGGCGTAAAAAATCAATTTGCTGAAAATCATTGTGTGTAGCATTAATCTTGCTTGTGTTTTTAATTGGCATAAATTTTTCTAAGAACAGGTTCTGGGAACCTAGCTGAAATTGTCTCGATATGGAATGGTTTGTTGTGCTCTCATTGCCATGTCTAATGGTAAGAACTCCAAATGCTGCTAACACCCTTCAAAATAACAAATTTGGATGTAATTAAAGACTTATAGAAAAAGAAGCCTATAGGGTACATTCAGCTTGTATGATCAGCATCTAAGCACTTATCAGTTTGCTAGTGTTCTCTGGTGTTCATATGCAGTAAAAAGTTAGTAATTAAGACTGATATCTTCTTCTTTTTCAAAATAAGCAGAATCCAATATTTCTTTAGATTCTGACAAGTTAATGGAGATAATAGATTGATTAGCTCTTCTATCACACAACGTTCTAGCATGATGAGGAGATACAGACATGCAAATTAACCCTGGGACTAAGCAAGAAACTTGGAATTGGATGCATATTAATTATATTAGTAATTATGCATTCACTTCTCATATATTTTCCTAAATAATAACTTTCTAGGTAAGTTTCTATTTTTAGTTTAATGATGACTTTGATGCCAAACACAGTCACATCAATGATAAATGCATTGCAGTTGTTAGAAAATAATGAACCATATATAGAAGTTAAAAATATCCCTAATTCAAAAAAAATTCCCTTTGCTGTTTCAAAAAAAGAATATATATATATATATATATATATATATATATATATATATATATATATATATATATAATAGGGTTAGGTTCAGGGGAAAACCTCAAAAAAATGGAAAACTGAGGAACATCCTGGTAGTCTTCCATCTGGACAGTATTCACTTGTGCATACAAGTAATTAATTAGTTTGTTGGTTTTTATGCACTTGTGCATATGCACGTGTGCATGTTATAAATTACTTGTATGCACAAGTGCATACCGTCCAAATTAATGGCTACTGGAGTGTTCTTCAGTTTTCCATTTTTTTGAGGTTTTCCTTCTCCCTCTATATATATATCCCCAATTCATATCTTGAAAAGGAGAAAAAATCGTAAGATTAACTTGTCGTCTTGTACTAGATGAATAATTTATGTACATCGATCCTACTCCAAATCCCTACTATACCTCTTTATGGAATATACCGAGTTCGCTTGATTTGGTTTGGTTTGTTAATATTGAAGGTTATTACTTTTTTTTTTGAAAAGCAACCTTTATTATATACCAAACAGAGGCAAAAGCCTCACAAACACCAACAAAATCCAGACCGATACAACCACAAAACCGCAACCAACAGTACAAACAGAGAACTAAGACAGCAAGGGCCTCCATTTGCGAGAGACAAACCAAAGATTCAGCCCCAACAACAACAAAACACACGTTGAAAACAAGACCAACAGATCATCCACAATGTTTCAGCATCCTCGACAACACCAAACATTCCCTCGATCACCCCTGTTCGACCCCTCCAACAGAACGAACAACTGCTTCACATCCAACGTTGCTTCTGTCGCTGAGCGCAAAACCAAACAACGATCGCCGTAGTAGGTGATCAAACAGCTGTTGACGCAGCTTCTGTCAGATCGTATCTAAGCCCCCGCCGAGGGCAGATTGCGAGAGGCAAACTAGCCCCGACTACAGCCGCATCCCAAACGATCAGGACCTGCTGTTCGTCACTAACAGCGGTCAGATTCGCAGCTTCTCAAACTCTCTCCGAAGAACCGCAACGATTGCCGATTATTCTACACATAACAGATTAGTTACTCCACAGGTTCCTTGGGTTTGTAAGCCACGTACTCCACTCAATCTTGTGCTTCTTAATTCTTCTTTCTATCCATTCGAAACTTCGCCTTTGGAACTCAATCACTTTGTCATCCAGGTTCCGCTTTCCGTTATCGAAGACAATATTGTTCCTGTTTAGCCATAAAAGGTACAAAACAGCCCATGTTACTTCTGTCCAGATATTTGGACATCTTGCCACCCCATCCGAATCCAACCCGATATTGAGTAGCTCGTTCACCGATTCGATTCTTCCAATGTCCATCTTCCACCATTTTGCCACTTCTTGCCACAATTTTTTGACCTCCCCGCATCTCAAAAGAGCGTGATCAACCGATTCTACCTCAAGCTCACATCGCGGACATAACGTCGAATTTAAGTCCACCCCCATCTTATCGAGTAGCTCCTGGCACGGAATTTTTCCAAGTCGCACCCTCCATATAAAAATTGCTATCTTTTTTGGAAGAAGTTTGGAGGTTATTACTGATTCATACGATGTACATCTTCTTTCACGATTTTGGGTTTGTTACAAGGATCATTCTTTATCATAACAATATTTGAATCGTTATTAATATATGTAACTCATGTTTTGCATCACCTATTCCACCACAAAGTTCTTAATTATCTATTTGTATAACATCCTGATCTCAGCATAAATATATGATTTTGAATAAAAACTAATATTTCATAAAGGTGTAAACATATCTATTAGAAAAGGTAGTAGTTATATATAAAGTTAAAGAACTGATTGAGGACCAAATATGTCTAATTGAATTTATTAGTTGTTTAAAGATAGCTTTGTATGTTATTGTTGTGTGTAAAATTTGGCAATTGGACAACTAATTAATACTTTGCCTAATACATACAAGATTTATTCTCAATCTTAAACCATCTATTCAAATGTACAAGTCTCTACATGTTTATACATTTTTTATATTAATATAAACAAACACATGACCTCTTTTGGACAATATGATTGAGAGAGAATAAACTTTACTTTTATTTCTACTTTTTGGTAACCATGAATCAAAATTTTCATTTTGAATAACCATGGTTTACAATTTCTTATTTATAAGATTTGATTATTAAATCCATCTTTATCAAGTAGGAATGAAAGCCAAGTTGGTTTTTAGTACGGAAACCATAAAATTGAATAATAGTTTCTCAAAATTAAAGGTTCTAAATCATGGTCCAAAAATTAAATGTTTGAATTAATTTATTCCTAAAAACAAAATTTTGTTTTTTATTTCGATACATTTCCTTTTCATTCTCTTTTTGCGAATTATAGTGACACGACTCCACTAAGAAACAAGTTAACATTAAAGCTAAGCACTTTCTTCCATTTCATAATTAGTCTCTCTTTTTTTTCTTTTTTTTTTTGTACTTTTGAAATTTTAATTTTACTTTTACCACTTAATACATTTTGATATCCATGTTTGTGGTAATACCCTAAAACTTAATATTTGTTTTGTTTTGTTAGCATCATATTCTATACTTGAATTTCAATTTTCGAAATAAATAGTTCTAAGTATAATATTCAATTAAAATACGATAATTACACAATAACAAATTGTACCAAAATGAAACTACCTTTTGCTTTCATTCCTGTTGTAGAAAATATAAATCAAAACTTTCGAGGGAAGCATGATTGCAAACTTCTGGGTTAGACATTGTTTGACAAAAATAAATTATCTTATTTTTTGAGTGCATGTTTGAATGGACACAAATTATCTTATATGTTAGCTTATTGATAAATTACTTGGAGTAACTTATGAGAAGTTTTTTTGTGACTTTTTTCGATTATACTCTCACTAATATTAATTATTATTTATTACTATTAATTATTAATAATATTAATAAAAATTAATTATTAATAATATTAATAAATAATTATTAATAATATTATTAAATATTTATTAATTAATTCTAATTATATATTGATTTTAGTTTTTAATTATTTAGAATTATTGTTAATCATATTAATTATTTTTATATTATTATTTATTAATTATTAGTCAATATATTTTAGTTATCAACTACTATTATTTTTTAATTATTATTAAATTATTTATTTTTATTCATATTATATGTAATGGTTATTTAAAATCATAAGTTAATGTATATTTTTTTCTAAAATTTATTTTAATAAATTCAAAATTTATAGTATATATATAATAATAATTTTTAAATTATTTTAATTAATATATTATATTATTTAATTTTTCTTTACTATTTTATTTGTATTAATTAACATATTATATTATTAGAAATTTGTTTTAATTATATTATGAAATATGATTATTTTTCAATATATCTCTTTTGGTCATTTAGATGTTTATTAACTAGTTTTTTTGTCAAACATGACTTGTTCATCAGCTACCAGTTAGCTTATCGACCATAAACTAGCTTATTAGTCATAAGTTAGCTTAACATCTGGTTTGCCAAACATAGCCTTAAAAAGGGACTTGACGACCAACTTAGATATTGTTTGGTAAAAATAAGCTAGCTTAACCACAAGGGATGTGGCGTGGTGGTAAAGGCTTGGGGAGTTCATAGTGCTCAACCCGGGTTCGAGCCCCACTAGCAGCACTTGTGGCCACTGAGGATAATCTCAGGGTTGCACGCTTTAGCAGCTGGGCCATAGGCCCTAATTGCCAGGGATTAGTCTGGGCCATAGGCCCAGGATACCCTTTCCAAAAAAAAAAAATAAGCTACCTTTATATTTTCTAAGTACATGTTTGGATGGACATAATAAGCTAGCTTTTTGATAAGTTACTTGGAGTAGTTTATGGGAAGTTTTTTGTGATTATTCCAATTATGTCCTCATTAATATTCATTATTATATATTAACTATTAATTAAAAATTAAATATTAATTATTAAAATTTATTATTATTAATTAATTAATATTAATTAATATTATCTGAAAATTATAACATAAATTTTAATTATACATTGATATTAATTTAATTATTGATAATTATTTCAATTATTTTTAGTAATGATCAATATATTTTAGTTATCAATTATTATTATTATTTTTGTAGTTATTATTTGATTATTTTTTCCATATTTTTTGTAACGGTTATTTAAAATCATAAGTTAATATAGATTTTTTTTAATTTGGTTTAAAATTCAAAATTTATAATATGTATGATAATAAATTTCAAATTCTTTTAATTAAAATATTATATTATTTACTACTTTATTTGTATAATTAATATATTATATTATTATAAATTTGTTTTAATTACTCTTAAATACTTTAATTGATTATTTTTTATAAATGTTCTTTTTGGTAATTTTACATGCTCATAAGTCAGTTTTTGTTAAACGTGACTTTTTCATGAGTTAGCTTATCAGCTACTAGTTAGCTTATCAGTCATAAGCTAGTTTATCAGCTAGTTTACCAAACATAGCCTTAATATATAATTTCCAAATTAAAATGGAAAACAAATTAGTTCAGTTTAGTTATCCAAAAAAAAAAAATTGAACCATAGTTCCCACAATAAGAATAAAAGCAAAGTTAGATCACTTTGTTATAATTTGACCACTACACAAAAAAATCTCACTGGCCCTAGGAGATTGGAACCAATAACTTAGAAAAGGAGAAGCACCAATGCTTGAAATAACCGTAAAGGTAAAGATCAATGTTTTAAAAATCGGTTTTTTGGTTGATTCGGTGTGGTGACCAGGTCACGGTTCAACCGGGTGGTTGACCCAGTTTCAAAAAATTTATGTATTTTTAATTTTCTTGCACACACATATATATATATAGGGGTAGGTTCAAACGAGAAGTTAAACATTTTGCGAGAAGGCGAGAAGTGTTTAATCATATATAATACACAAGTTTAATCATATATGATTAAACACATGTTATATTGGCAATACATAAACGTTTAATCATACATGTAATCATGTAATCATATATGATTAAACACTTATCGCCTTCTCGCAAAATGTTTAATTTCTCGCATGATCCTCCCTCTATATGTGTATATATATAAAACCAAAAATTTGATGTCCACAAGTTAAAACATTAAAAATACACATAACAAAAAGTTTACATCAATCCAAAAACATTAAAATAAAACACATAACAACAAGTTTTATATCAATCTAAAAACATAAAAAACACAAATATAAAAAAATTATTTTTTTAACCGGGTCAACCCGGGTTTTTACCAGTTCAATCATACCGGTTCAACCGGTTCTCTCAAAAACCCGGCGGTTCGATCCGGTTCATAAATCCCCAAAAACCCGGTGATAGTTGACCCGGTCTCTCGACCGGTTCCGGTTCAACCGGTTGAACCGGCCGGGTCGACCCGGGTTTTAAAACATTGGTAAAGATTATGAATAGAACCTTTGTATATAGCTATCAATTCTTGGAAATAAATTACCAATGATGCGTCAAAGTTTTCATCCATGTTTTACTCATCTTCTACCAACAAGGTTCCTGCACCAAATAAAACAAAATAATCTCACTTACTTACCAAGATACAAAATTAAGCATCTCATTGTTTGAAGAAACTTTAATACTATATGTCCTCTGAAATTCTGTAGATCTTTTCAACATAGCATCTTGCAACATACATATATAGTTTTATCGTGAATACTAGAAGACATGCAAGATAGAAGACTTTTGAGAATAAAAACCAACAACCTAGAACAACATCCTCTATGCAAAGAGAAACAAAACAACCATGTTATCATGATCTTAATTTGTGTGTAACCGGACATTAATATGGTATCCGTCATAAAAGCATGGTTCATACCATTCTATATATAAAATGTTAGATACTAATTAAATCCATCACATACAATTCGGTATATAATAGACACAATGGGTGCTAGATAATAATCTAGTCAGGTCTCGAATGTTGAAAAGGTTCAAAAAGGATTGCCCCCTTGGAAGAGAAGGGTGTTAACCAAAAGTGGACATCTAGTTTTGATAAGTCAACCTTAGTGAGTCTCCCAACATACCATGTGTGGCTTCAATGGTAGTACCACTAATTAATGCACTAGTTTTTATGAGGTGCAACACAAGATTGAAACTATTAGTTCTCACGTCAAATGGACCACTGAAACAAGAAGTTAAAGAGCGAAGCTGGACCGTGGATTAAAGACGTGGTGGGATTAAAATCCAATACAAGTGCTGCAGGTATGGCTTCAGTATTGATAGTACATCTAATGCACCAGTTTTTATGAGGTGCAACACAAGACGGGAACTATGATTCTTACGTCAAATGGACCACTGAATAAGAAGTTAAAGAGCGAAGGCGGACCAGGGATTGAAGACTTGCAGTGGGATTAAAATCCAATAAGTATGGGCCAATGTATAAATAAATGTGTATTTTATACTTGGGTTTTAAACTAATAAATGTATAATTAAAGTATGGACCTCTTGTGGATAGAAAGCAGGAAGTAGTTAATGGAGTATTAGATGTATCTGGCATTGTTTTTGAAGTTCTTCCAATTGCAGGGAGAAATGATCTTTCTCTCATGTAATATCCTCATATTTTAACTTTAGTTGAATCTAATAAAATTTCTGTTGTCATCCGAAAAATGGTTATTAGTTTTATAACTGGTGGTATTAATAATTACACTTAAATTAAGATCTTGGTCATGAAGTTGATATGAAGAGGAGTTATTTTTTATAATCCCGATTTCTAGAGAAGAATAGAGTAAACCTATTAGGGTTCTCATAAGGAGTCTGTCCTTTTTCTTTCTTTTTTTTTTCTTTTTTTTCAGAAATCTGAATTTCATTGAAGTCCCAACCTGTTGGACATTCGGATCGATGCAATTGGTTTACATAGATCTTATATCAATTAGCCATTCTATTTGATCTATATATATTCAAGAAAAATTGGACCCCTTTAGTGTACAAGTCTACAGACTAACTCTTGAAAATTTGATAAAATCTCCTAATCTTTTTCTTTGAACAGGGAATTTTATTAACGCGAAACTAGCAAGACGCTAGACGCAAAGGAAACCTAATTAATCGTTGAATCTAAACATGAACTTGATCTATGGTGCAAAAAAATTTCTTGAATAGCCCAATGCTTTGATTATGACTTTGTGCAACTTGAGACCAGCAAGAGTGTTCTGATGTTAAATTACAACTCGTGTCTAGAAAACCAAATATTCCACAAGGGGAATGCATGGCCCAATCAACTACCAGGACCTTGATGTCCTTTGTCCTATTCTGACACTCCAATCTGCTTGATTGACTGATTAGGTAAAACACAATTTACCTCCCAGCAGTTGAAAAGTTGTGTTTGTCCATGAGTAGTGAAGTAGGAGGTGTTCTGTGGATTCCACCTCTTGTTTAAACCAACAGCACATTACACCATTGGTGTGAATTTTTGTATTTTTCCAACAAGTTTTTCTTAACCAGTAGTTTTCCTAGCAACACTAACCACATGATAACTCTGGCCCTTCAGTGGAATGTGTCAATTATTTCACGAATCAGACGTAGGTACTCTATGTTGTGTCCACTACATGTGATTCTACTGATTCAAATGCATCATGGTTACTGTTTGAACTACTGACATGGTGGCATTGTTGTGTATCCTTACTCCTACATCTTGACTTTGAGGATTTAATTATTGCTGAAGTGATTGTAACAGCTCCCATATATATAGTTGCCTCCAATCTTCCACCAATTAATAAAATTGCAGAGGAACTTAAGGAAGCTCCAAAAATTTCTGATACAACTCTTTAACTTCTCCATTATTGGGAATTATGATCTCAAAGGAAGCTCCAAAATTCCAGAAATCAGTCAGATCCCCATTTCCAAATTTCCACCTCCAATTTTGAACTCCAAGAGATTTGAACAATAAGTATCGGCGATTTTAGTGTCATCAAATACTTTGGTGTAGTTGTGATTTACATGAGATCGATAGGTTTATTGGTTAAGTTATACTCCCTCCCTCCTAAAATAAATGTCCATGATTCTATTTATGTTTGTCCCAAAAAAAATGTTCACTTTCAAATGTAGATAACTAAATTCTCAAATTTACCTTTAATTAATGCATAAATATTTAAGTTGTGAAGAGAGAGAAATTAAACAGGGGTAAATATGTCATTTGGTTAACAAAAAAGTGTAATAGTTATGCATGTCTAAACTTTGTTGATTTCAATTGTGGACACTTGTTTTTGGGACGGAGGAGTAATAGAGTTAGGAGGTACGGAATGTGCACTTGTAATATCGCCACAAAAAATGGGGGTAAGGGGGTTGCACCACTTGCAGTGATCTAGGGCCCTTGCAGTATGCACCAAGTGGATTTATGAAGAAAATGTAAGAAAAACAGAAGGCAAAGTTCAGGAAGGCTTGGCCTTGATTCAGAAGGCTAAGGGTTATTTATCCAACGCTTACTCGAACCAGTAAGAGTTAACACTTTCACTTAACTTACTATTGAGAAATATTTTAGTTCATTTAAAAAGCATTGTATGCAACAATTTATCCGATAAGCGTTTGTGGGTAACTTACAGGGTAAGACTACCGGTCCTTGTCATATATCGCCATTATTGGGTAAGATTTTCAACCCTTGTCATGTTAGTGACCCGGTAAGCAGAAACTGGATAGGCGTGTAACACCGGTGTTTTTATGACCTAGTAGTAATCCCTCCCTCCCTTGAGCTTCCTAGGCATAATTATGTAATTTGATCATCTTGTTATTTTGAAAGAATTATCACCTTGCAAACTCTTGGGTCAAACTTTTAGGTTTTCGTCATTCGGTATGGTCGGCTTGACCTTGCCAGACGACTGTGACATTGTTACTGTCGCCAAGGCATTGTCGCGGAGGGGCTAAAGCCCACGGTACAAAACTCGCGAGAATTTCCGGTGATTGTGATAAGGGCATAATCGTCGTGTCACTCCCGCGCCGTTGGGGCTGGTCTCGGTAACATCAGGGCGATTGTGCCTGCAAGAGTGCAAATGGCACAATCACTCAGCACTCTCTCCGTCAAGAGTCAGGGCTTTAAATGCCCGATTTATTCCACTCTCACCTATTTTTCTTTGTAATGAATGCTTAGCTCTCTTCAAGAAACGAAAGGAAACCCTAATTAGAGCATTTATTGTTATTCTTGGAGGTGGTTAAAGCATTTAAGGAGCTTGGGAAGCTAAGGTTTGAGTGGAACTCTTGAAGTCTTGAAGCCACTAGTGTTCCCCTAACCTCCTAAGGTTTCTTGGGTTTTTGGGTTGTGATCAAAATCACAATGTGAGTTTATTCTATCTTTTAAAAACCATATACATGTCAAAAAAACGTATATATTTAGTCTCCTAAACTTCTCTTGTTTATATATTTCTTGTTTTATGGAACTTAACCTTATTTTGAGTAATTTTGGGGGACTTAGGGTTTTGTACTTGAAAATATATGATGAAGTCCACTAAACAAGTGTTTATGCCATTCTAAATACATTGGGTATGATTTCTCTAAGTTGTTATATTTTATTTCTATCCTATTGAGTTTTGGAAAAGTTTATGTCAAAACTAGGGTTTTGAAAGATTTTAAATAAATGAGCGAAACCTTATGGGAAACGATATTCATTTACAAAAATGGTAGTTATTACTAGTCTTGATGTACTAGTACTCAAATGGGTGATTTTCCATGATTGATGGTTATTGGAGGAAATTTGGAATTCAATATTGGTTGACTCTTTGCTTGAAATGGGATTGTGCACTAAATGTTACCATGGCACTTACATATTTGTGTGTGTGTGTATGTGTGCGTGTGTGTGGTATAAAACTTGCTAGACTATAATGTAATGGATCCATAGGCATAGAAGTCTTTTATAATTGGGTTGGGACACCAACTCCCCATACTTTAATATGGAGTAGGCATTGGGTCTCAAAGAGAAAATAAGATGTAGGCTATTGGGTCGGGCATCGCCCAAGAGCAGTAAAATGCAACTTCATAATGATTTAAGACTAACTCGAATTTTTGATATCTCAAGGTATAGATCTAGTGTTTTTGAACTTGAGACTCCACGAGCAATAGACTTGGAGTGGTTGAGCTCGATATATCGAATTGATTATAATCCATGAGTGTGACTTACTTAACATGTGTTGTGGTTTACTTTTGTGTTTCGTCACTAATCATGGAAACCGGTCTCCCCCATCATCGCAAGATGTTATATGATTTACTTGAATTCAATTCCATCTCAAATGGTAAGATGTATCATTTCAAGATTATAATTCCGCTTTACTTACTTTCAGCTTTAACTTGCAATTGTTTAATCTCACTAGGCGTTAGCCTAACACTTTTTCTTAAATGACATGTATATCAGGTCATTCCAATGGTGAATTTGTGTCGTGGCGATTGTTTTGATGAACATAATTCTTTTGAGAAGAGATAGCAACACATGTCCTTAATCTACACTATATTAGTTTAGATTAGTTGGTTGTTGTATTTATCTCTCATATTTGGTATTGTAAACGCCTTACTATTTCCCCATTTATGGGTGATGCATTTATTTAATTTTAATTTCTACTCATATTCAGGTTTAAATTTACCCTCAATTTTAGGGGTGTTACAAAGCGTTTAGTAAATGACCTCTTGGATCAGAAGACTAAGGGGTGTCTACTAAACGCTTACCCGGTCATTTTACCTTATCGGATGAACATGACAAAGATTGAAAATCTTACGTAGTAAGACAATGAACAATGATTAATAGTTTTACCCAGTAAGTAAGAGTGATGACTCTTACCCGATAAGCGTTTTCCGGATAAATTGTTGCATATGATGTTGTTTAATGGACTAAAATTTTACCCTGTAAGTTAAGTTAAAGTGTTGACTCTTATGGATAAACGGCCCCAAAGTTCAGAAGACTTGTTGAACTTCTGAGACTGCTATGCTGAATTTCAGAAGGCTAATTTCAGAAGGTTGAGACTTCACTTCAGAAGGCATGACTTATAGCCTGGAAAGCTAGTCACTTTTTGAACTTTAGTGCAACAACTGTTCTGATCTTATTCATTGGTAGTTATTTTGGTAACTATCTTCAAATTATGACCTACCCTTCTAGATGAACTGTCAATTAACCTCCCATATAAAAGTTGAATTCTATATGTATTTCAACACACGAAAACACATCAAAATTTGTGTTTACTCTTGATTTTGTATAAAATCTTGTGTACAAATTTGAATTATCCTGAAGTAAATTTTATGTAAACCCAAAGCTGAAATACGGGTAAAATAGTAATCGGAAATGCCCTTCTTTTCACCCCTTGATCGTCACAATCTCTACCCTCCTCACAGATGTTGTAATTCGAACATGTCCAAACCACCGTAACCTTACCTCTCTTAGAGAACAGAGGTATATATGCTCACACATATATAGAATATCTTGAGATTAGTGGGTATTTTGATTTGGACTTTATGGGATATCTAGATGGCTATAATTAAAATTCACATCATGCTATAGATTTTTGCTGGCCAGAGGAGCAATCCCTTAGTGGAGTTGCTAAGAAAATACTAACAACTTCTTCCACCATAGAAGCATAATTTATTAGTGTGCTAAGTGGCATCAAATCGAGGTATTTGGCAATGAGAATGTTTTGGGAAACGAATAATATATGGCATTCCAAGACCGCTCAACATATTTTGTGATATAAGTTTGTAGTCCTCTATTCAAACAACAATAGTTCTTCAAAGTCTAAACATATAGACCTTAAGTTCCTTCCCGTTAAAAGAAAGAATCCAAAGAGATCAACTTAAATTGAGGATTATTAGCCTTAAACTGAAAATTGAGCATATAATTAGTCGATATCTAGAGATTTAGTGAGAATGCCTAAGGGCTTCCATGAGAATACCACTTGTTTCAGTGTCATGTTATTAGACGATATCTAGAGATTTAGTGGGAGTTTGTAATGTGTGTTTGTTCAATATATGGTGACCGACTCGTATCACATTTAGTTATATTTGATTATGAGGTTCTTTGGTTTGTTGTCACTCGGAAATCTTACCTTGATCTCATAAGCATTAAGGTCATGTGATTAATTGGGAATAGAATGTAAAGATCAAATATAACGCGTAGTTTCCACGTTCAATCTAGGTTGTTAGTGATGATGACTAATGTTACAAAACCCCTTTTGTCCTTATGTGGATTTGACTAATGATGGACAAGATTGGAGTAAGATGACTAATTAGATACTTAAGTTTTCTCAAGCTAGTGAAGTATATAATGTGGATATGACTAAGGCTTTTAATTTGTATATGCACATTGATATAGTCAAAGTGAATGTATGAATTAATTATTTTATTAAGTCACAAATGTATAAGTCATCTTATACCCAGTATGGGGTTACAAAATATGTAGAGAAAAGGACTTGATTCTGATTCATGAACCACTCAAACACCTATTCCACGAATACGCATGTGCACACATACACACATTATATATATGCTTTTTGGCGATTAATGAAAATTTTCACTATAAACATATATCATATATGTATGCTAAGTAGCTAGTAATTATACAAGCATATATATGAACATATATATACATGTCTTGATCGTTCACAAAGACACATGCTTTATATACATATATTGCCTGAAAATGGCAGTTCGGTCACCATTCAAGCTAGAAGAATCAGTACCTGAGAAAACAAAGAGAGGAAGACTACGTGGGGCAAATATCGTTTTCAATTTCTTCATCTCTACTGTTCATCTTGAGTTTTAATCACTCCTTCAAAAATAAATTCTTTATTAGAGCTAAAATGCAGTCCATAGAAATGGAATCATACAACGAGAGTCGAGAGGGGGGTTACCAGAACTAATGCGTCTTAATTTTCAGTCAGTAGAACCTTTGCTACTATACGGTTTGATCATCATGCTTCTTTGAATTGTCTGATATAAACAATTCAAGCATATCTATATAGTAATTAATTACTGTACGTGAATGAGATAATTAAAATAAATATATATAAATGGAACATGGGTTGAAGGTACGTAGATCAGATCGCGCAGATCACAACAGCATGATATGGAAAAGACTAATAATATTGTCTGCTTTCAACCACAAGGGTTGTGGCGTGGTGGTAAAGGCTTGGGGAGTTCATAGCGCTCAACCCGGGTTCGAGCCCCACTAGCAGCACTTGTGGCCACTGAGGATAAACTCAGGGCTGCACGCTTTAGCAGCTGGGCCAAAGGCCCTAATTGCCAGGGATTAGTCTGGGCCATAGGCCCAGGATACCCTTTCAAAAAAAAAAAAAAAAAAAATATTGTCTGCTTTCAATTATTCTCGCCCCCAAAATCTGGAGAAAAGATATATATAACTTAACTTTCAGAGAAGAAAGAAACACAAAGTCGTGGATATATCTGTTCTTATATCATGGTGTACTGTATTTATAGCAACTGACACTCATCAGCCGGGATCTCTCATTATTTGTTTTTCTTTTTAAGTTATATTATATAAGAAATAAATAATTGTATATATATATATAGGCGAAGGATCGTATGAGAAGTTGATGTTAGCGTGAGAAGTGGATCTGAACCGTTGATCACTTTTAATCAAATATCCCTCCCATAAATTGTGTCTTATAAGGGAATTGCTTCGGTACATCTCATCCTAATGTGCATCCATTTATCATCCAACAGTTAATAACCAATTCTTATGCTTCTTATCGGAACCCAATCCTAAACTTGTGTCTACGTATATATATTGATCCATGCAACCTTTAATTGATCTAATATTAGTAATTAATGTACTCATTAATTAGCAATTTGTTTAGAGTTATAACCATAAATATTTAATAAAATATATATCAAATTCACCACACACCTAGAATAGAAACGTACGCAATTAATAAGTTACGGTACATTTTGATGTTTGTATGTATTTTTTGCATCAAACCCAGGAAAGCATATACGTTAATTAGTTCTAAAAACCTTACTAATGTTGGCAATTTGTGGTCGGCAATTTGTGGTCACGTATCCTTATATGAAATATGAAGTCAATACTTGGATTTTGGAGATTTTTTTTGTTCCATTTGATTCTCAAAACATTCTTTAATTAAAATGGAAAAAGTATGAGAGAGATGATGAAAATCTCCAAATTTAAATATATCTCCAAAAACGATTATATATGAGAGAGAAATGGTTTTTTATTCATTCTACCAATGAAATTGTTTTAAAATTAAATTTTTAAAAGAAAAAATAATATTTTATGAGTTGTATTAAATATTTTAATAATATAATTAATTATATAATATTCAAAATGGAGAATATGTTGGAGATCAACATGATACTTTTTGAAGATGTTGATATTTTACTTCTCCATTTTGAAGAAGTTGTTGGAGATGCTCTTATATGTCACATGCATTAAAACACCTATATATAGCAATCATATAATTAAGCAAACTCAACTAAATATTATTACATATCAAAAGAAAATACTCCCACCATCCCAAAAAGTAAGGTGTTCACGGTCCAGCTTGAACGGTTTAACCCAACCCCCCCCCCCCCCCCTCCCCCTCCCCCTCAAAAAAAAAACTATAAACCAAACTATAACTGCAGTTTAAAAAAAATTCAAACAGGTAGCAAGTGACCAAATCGGTCAGATCGGACCATAAAAAGATGGTCTGGTCTAACCGGTTTAGACGGTTTGGGCATCTTATATATGGACTTTAAACTAATACAAATATAAAAGCTAATAAAATTTCGGCCAATATAACATTATTAAGAAATAGTATACCGAATTATAAAATAAACGTTTACATATAAAATTAAAAAAAATGTCGAGCAAGTTGAGAAAAAGATAAACAAATCCATTAACAATAGTTGAATTTTAGACAGATATTGAGCAAGTTGAAAAACGGTTTAGATTTTAGATTTATTTTTTGACGCAGAACATTGTCAATCTAGATAACACGATCAATTGAGAAAAATGAAAACTAAAAGCATAATGCCTTTGACGAACTTCTTTTAATTGAGCCTACAACATAAAAACTAAATATAATTAATACATGCGTATTCTTGGCGGTTTATTCGGTCCAAACCGCTCAAAAAAGGTCAAACCGTAGATCAGAACGGATCGGGCGGTTTAGCTATTTTTCAGATCGAACTGAGCGGCGTGGTTTTATTTAGATCGAACCAGATCGTCAGACCACTCAAACTGCCAAAAACGATCTGGTTTAACTTATTTGACCGGTTTGAGCGGTCCAATAGTTTTTTTGAACATCCCTACCAAAATTGCCAAAAGTGCAACTTTTTTTCATTTTGCATCGGTTAAAAACATGTAAGATGTTTCCGGTATATGTCTACATGAGGTGAGTTCATACGAGAAAATGATTCATTTAATAAAACACGAGAATGGTTGTAACACCCCAAAAATGGGGTAAACAAAAACTTTCAAAAATGGAAATGTGGTACATGTATTGTCATAGCATGAGCCTCCTAATAATAGGGAAAATAATAAACACATGTTTAAATACAAGTTGTAATTTAACGGAAATAAACGACAATCTACTAATCTAATTTCTAAATAGAAATAAGATTACAAAAAGGGTGGCGTCTCTACTCCAATGAAAAACTTCACAAATTGGTGTCTCAAAAGCACTCCTCAAGCAGCCAAGCTCACACAACCCCGTTTAGGCCTTCTTAGAGACAACGCCGCTAGAACATGAGATACACATCGACATCAAGCAAGTGTTAGGCCAAAAAGTCTAGTGAGCTTGAACATTCAATAATAAGCAACATACAAGGGACCAATAACATATTACTAATAAATATTTCAATAATTGGAGTCAATGGGGGAGACCCATAACACCAATCGAGTTCCATCCAAAGAGACGAAATACCTTAGTGTCTACTACCAGAAGTGACACCAAATTAAAAGGTCCGGCACATTCGAGGGTTACAACTAAGGCATTTCCCCGAATGGCGGAGATCTAGGCATATACCCACACGGTGGCACCCAAGACTATATGTCCTCCTAGTGTCTACTCGACTTGGTTCATCCATTGTCCCCACTTTGACAAAAAGGCACATTAACCCACATGAGGTGCATCTAATACCCACATAGGTAACTTGTGGTCAAATATGGTTTTCGCATAATATTTCAATATACTCACAATAGTTATCTAGGCACATTTCACCACATAAAGTGTGCCCGAGTCATGATATCTATACATTCGTTTACATAAAATAAAATCTAGCCCAAGCTCATCCACACAAAAGTTTGCACAATGTGGAAATATTCCTTCAAAATTAGGTCAAACCCTAAAATGGGATTATTTTTGTACAAATACCATTTACCAACGTATTCCATATTCACAACTCATAATATTTCAAATCACCAAAAGACATCTATATTCCCAAAAATCACAAGTTCATCAATATATAAATGTAAGAGAGGTTTTCACAAAATAAGTAAAGGAGATGACAAGAAAGCAATTAATGATATGTATCTAGTTTGTACAAACATTTAGTAAACTCACAATCTAAGTTTTTTGCTAAAACCTACAAAAGTAACAAAACCCTTAGATCTTTGAGGGATGAATAATGCTTGAGACTTGGATTTGACTTGAGACCTTCCCAATAATTGCTCCAAAGCTACCCTTGATTGCAAAATTAAAGTCCCCAACAACCCCTATCGAATTTAATAAGGGAAGAGGCTTGGGTTGAAGGAAATCGCACTGAGACTCTCCAAAATCGGATGGAGAATGATTTAGATGAGAAAATTTGGTCAAAGGGGGTCAATGCTCGATTTATACCATCAGCCCCCTATGTGCAATTGTGCCTGGCGACTTTGCCATGTGGCAATGTCGTTGGCACTCTCGCGACGCCTACACCACTCTCGGTACAATCCCGACGATTGTGACCGGCAAGAGTGCCCAAATGGCACACTCGTTGTCATTGTTGTCGGGGACGTACCGGGGCTCACTCCTCACCCGCGAACGACTTTGACACTATGTCATTGTGTAACACCCCGAATTTTGGGCCTCGATGGTTTAATATCAGTATTATTGGTTATTTAGAGCTCCCAAACTATTTTAATGATTTTGGTACCATTTGGGTTGAGTTTTTAGCGTCGAATCCAGACCGGCGACTATGCCCCGCGACTATGCCCCGCGACTGTGCCAAGGGCACTGTCGCCATGGCAATGTCGCGTGGGGTGTACCGTAGGTGGTACATCGGCCGCGACTATGACCCGCGACTTTGCCCAGGGCACTGTCGCCGTGGCATAGTCGTGCCCACTCAGGTCCAGACGAAGACTTTCTCATTTAATGTCATTTTTGGGGTTTTGAATATCATTTGGGACTGCAGCTTTTGAAGAACGTTTACACACACTAGAAGGTGCGATTTTCACACACTTCTTCTCTCTCTCCCTTCATTTAATGTGGTAGGTTAGATCTTTGAGTTTTGGTGTTTGGTAAGGCTCTAAGTTTGTAGAAGTGTGTCTTCTTTAGGATTTCAAGGAATCCAAGTCTACTCCCATTCATACCACATTTCTAGGGTTTGCTCAATCAATCTCAAAGTAAGTTTTCTTACTCATAAACATTCACTCATGCTCCATTACTTGCTTATTTGTGTTTTATGTGGTATTGGATGTTAACCCAAAAATCTAGGGTTTTGGTATGTCTTGAAGTAAATAATCGTGAAGTGAGTGTGAGGGTCCAAACATTTTGTGAGGATTCATTTAAGTAAATTAATGGATGAAATGTGGATTGGAATAAATAGCTACACTTCTAAGGGTTACTATCAAGGGCATAGATTCTTATCAGCAGTTGGAATCAAACTATTATTGGGAACTTGTATGTGGCTAAAGGAGTTTTAGTTTATTATGAGAAATATGTATCGAGCATGATTATGTTATTTGTCAAGTATATGCTTGCATGAAAGTTGTTAATCCTACTTGCTCATGGTTTATATGGGAAGTCTTATGTCTATTTTCCTTGTGCATGAGGATTTAGATGGTATGCATGATTATTGCATGGTTATTGCCGTTGGGCATTTTGAGTAAACAATAGGGGGGCGCAAGTCCCTTAGTTGTACACTCGGCTAGATTGGATAGGCACCCTTTCCTGTAAGACCTTGAGGTGTAACCCGATGGGGTAAGCACTAGAGGCAGAGAGGGTTTGAGGATTGTGATGTCCGGCGTGGCATGGGAACTAGAACCGGGTTGGACGGTGAAATCCAATCTAGATCGCGGGTTACCCCGCTTTATATGGAAGATATTTGTGTATTATTTGTACAGGAAATTACAATGTCCCTATTGGGAGGTTTGGCATTGACCTCAATGCATTGGGAGTCGGTAACATTTAATTATTGTTCTTGTTTACATCATAATTGGTATCGACATAACAACCAATAGACTTCGTTCTAACACTTGTGTTCATGTTTAAATGGTTCACAGGTTCCGTTAGCGGTGCGAGTAGGATATCTTGATCTGTCGGGATTGCGCCTAGGATTCTTCCTTGGACCGGGCATTTTTGGGAATTGAGAAAGAACGCTTTTGAAGTCATAGTGACACTCACCTTAATCTAGTTGTTAATTGTTCTAGATTAAATAGGTTGCCATGTATATGTCTTAATTATTCCGCTACTTCCTTTTTGAACTACCCCAACTATTTCGGGTTATAGCTATCTTGTTTACAGGTTTTGGATTCGCCTTATTTCTAGGCGTTATATTGCAGAAACTTTTAGTTTTATTTTACTTTGAAATTTTAGGGTGTTACACATTGTCGCAGGCATTCTCGCCGACACAGTCCGTGTCCGATTTTCTTACTTACTTATGGCCGTAAACTGAGACTAACTATGGTACTTGATCTCAAAACCAAGGATAGAGGTGCAACGATTCAACTATACATTAATAATACAAGGTATAAGGTAAATTGTAATTTTTCCACTTACTTGGATTTTTCAAGTGTTACAACAGATGAGTTCACACAAATCATATATAATTCATGTACAAAATCATATATGATTCACACGACTTTGCCGCGACTTAAGTCGCAAGCAAAATTGCCCCCGTCCTTTTTTTTGGTTTTTAATATCGAATCATATATGATTTTGCACATGATTTATTGTTTTCTTGTTTTCTTAAATAGATAACGTTATCGTTTGAACCTTCCTCATGTCTACGTATTCATCTATTAATAATCAATTACAAAATATTTGAAATGAATATTCATTCACAAACATTCTCAATCTTTATAATTTCTATAGACATTTTAGGTATTTTAGTTATAGATTCTTACTTAACTATAAGCAAAATCAAACATTAATTACAATCTAATGAAATGATTAAATTACATTTTTTTAAGTACCCCCAGAAAAAAAATTATGACTCCACCCTGGCTGTGTTGGGTTTACATGCATGTGTGTGTAATATGTTTATATGTGTTCTGATAGAAGAAAGAGGTTTCAAACACACAATATGCACCTAGTGTTTAGAGGGTGGGGGATGGGCCCCATCAAAAAAAATTCCCTTTTTCCTTGTGTTAAAACCAAGTTCTTAACTTTCTACTTCAGGTCCCTAGTAATTTCTTTGTGTACCCTCACCAAACAAAAAAAATATCTGGAAATCAACCAAAAAACCTCTTGAAATCAACAAAAAAAACCGAAAAAATCTCTCGAAATCGACCAAAAAACCACAAAAATTCCTCGAAATCAACCAAAGAACTTTAAAAATCCCTCAAAAAGTTGGAATTAGGCTAAAAACACCCGGTTGACTTCGTATGCTTTTAATATACCTTAAAGATACCCCCACCAGGCAAAAATCATGGATCCGTCACTACTAACGATGATATCGAAAATCAAATTCTTGAACCTGGAGATGAACAGTGGTGGTGCTCGTGGGTTTTAGTGGTGGAACAGAGATGGAGAGATCTAGTTCAATGGTGGTGGTGCTCGTGGTTTTATAGAGTTCCTGGTGCTTGTTGGGGCAAAAGTGTTCATGGTGATAGTGCTTATTGGAAAGGGTAGGGGGACAGGGTAGGAATAGGTGGTTTGGACTCCGTTACTTCGGTGTTGGTGTCGGTGACTGGTGGGTGAGTTTGGGCCCTGGGGTGCATTGGGAAGACGAAGATATGACCATGGATTTGGGATTCACGAAATGAAAAATAAAATGATAGGAAACACAAAAATAAAAAAAAACAAAACAAAACAAAATCATAGGAACTAAAACCGTAATTACTATATGATCTAATAAAACAAAAAATGGAAAAAGACAAAATAGTTAACTAGCATTTTTAACTAAGGTTAGTCTAAGGGACCGAAAGTGAAACAAAATGGCAACCATAATGACTAAAATTGTAATTAGTTTAAAAGATGAACCAAACTTGATAGTGAGTGACAACCTTAAGGACTAAAAATGTAATTTACTCTAATAAAAAGGTAATTGTGTATTTGTTTTTTTATTTTTTATTAGAAAAAAAAAACAGATGTAAAAAAACAAAAATACCCCCTTAAGCTAACTAGACTAACATATTTCATTAAAGGGTAGGACTCAGAGTATGCATTTTGTATACCACAACAGAAGCATCAAGAGTGTAATAAACACGTTTGAAGGAAATGACAACCAATAAACCACAAACCGAACTAAATGTAATTTACTCAAAATTTTAATTTTATTAATGATTTATACTTTATATACTTTTATAATAATAGTTAAAAATCTAGCTTCCCATACCACAAAGTGAACCGAAGGCCTTTATAGCTTGTAATTAATTGTATGCTTGTATGAGATATTTAATATGAGAAGATTGTAACATAAACAAACTAAAATATGAAATATATGAATCATCATTATATATATATATATATATATATATATATATATAACCAAAAATCATTCTTCACCCTTGTTTCCCTCATCTGTACTTTGTTTATTCATACGGCTTCTCAGTTCTTCAAATGCCTTCATACTCTCTGCATCAAACCCTCCAGCAAACTGCAAACCAAACCAAACCCAAGTGTTTAACTCGGTGTCCATTTGCAATTCAGTAGATTTATCAAACCCATAATTTCTTAATTAGCATTTTATCCTAAGTGTCATTTAAGCAAACAATTAATTAGATTTTACCGTATCGATCAATTACCTGATGAACACGAAACGCAAAACGTACACCCTGAAGCACCAAAAATTCTCTGTTTGGTTCCTTTTCTGGTCCTTCCAACCCATCAAGCTCCGATGCAACACGCTTCATGTATTTCCTAGCCAATTGTACCGACGACAACTTGATCTGCAAAAAAATTGCTTTCTTTTTTAGTCTCAGTTTCGGATTTCTTTGTAAATAATTTTCCAAATTAACCATACCTTGCCTACAACTCCTGAATCTTGCAACCAGTTAACTGGGATGCCAAATTCTTTATATCTCGACATAGCCATGTCCCTTGTTCGTAGTAGCGCATAAACACTATTCTCCACTCTGAAAGATATTACCACATTCTACAATTAGATATGCATTTTGGACTTCAACCCCCATGAGTTTGGGTTCAGAAAGGAGTAACTTTAATTCAATCTTAATAATAAAAAAGATTCATAATGAAGAATAAAGAGTGTTGATACATACTTCTCTAGCAATTTGTACATTTTCTTCAAAGCAGCTTCACAAGGGAGACTTGGATCATCAACAAAATTAGACACTTGTTTTTCAAGTTTCATCAGATCCTGATATTCGAAGGCCGCTTCTCTAAATGCATCTGCTTTTCCTTCTGGCCAGTCAAAGTGCTTCAGGACTGCCCGCTCGTCAACCTTTCCAAACACAGACAGATATCCTAACATAAGTAACATGTCGCTATTTTCTCGATTTTGTTATATCTTTTTTGTAGTAAATTGTTAGAATTTACTATTTCTATCTAAAAAGAATGTTATAAAACAAATAATGTAATATATCTTGAAGGCATACCAAGAACGAGAGTTCTTCATCTAGCCAGTTCACGAAAGTTAGCAAATCGGCTATGTCTGTAAAGGAAGCAGCACGGACTTCAGATGCAAGTGACTCAACAAAATCACCTTGAGTTTCAACATCGGCTTTTACCTGAAAAAAGGCAATGCAAGATATACCTTAGGACCATGTGTCAACTAGTAATATATGTATTAAATTCAAGCGAAAATTAGGATCTTGACACATACAGCTAACAGGAATGTTGATCGGTTCTCTATCTCGCCAATCATGTTACTCCTTGCATCCGCTGTGTTAGCTGCAGAAGCAGATACGATTGATGTATCCTTCTTAGCTTCACGCTTCATCAAGCTCTGGTAGAATTCAACCAATTCTGGAGCCCTGTGAACTTTATCACCACCACCTGCTCCTCTTGCAAGGCTTCCCGGTGGAGGAGGTGGACGAGGTGGCCCACCAGGTGGTGGTGGTGGTGGTGGAGCACCCGGTGGAGGAGGTGGAGGAGGAGGACCACCGCCAGGTACCTCGGCTGGTGGATTAGCGGTGGTAGCAGGAGCGCCTCCAGTAGGTCTAGGAGGAGGCCGTGCAGTCCTAGGTGGTCTCTTTTCGATGTGGGCAAATTGCATCTTGCTCACTGATAGAGAACTAGTTGCCACTCCATCAGTAGACTGATCACCTGAAGCGTTAGCAGGTATTACCACTCTTTCCTTAACTTGAGCAAGTTTTGGCGGCAAACTCACTGGCCTACTATCTTTTGGTGGCTTGAAACTTGAAGTATCGCCAAACCTCACTGCTCTAGCTTGATCAGCTTTTTCCTTAATTTTCTTCTCTCGCTCTAAAGCAAGCTTATGACGGTCTTTATACGCAGGATATTTCTCATCTAGAACTCCTTCAACTGATTTCGACATTAATTTGAATGATGACGCAACATTGTTTAAATCAGAAGAAGCATTCCCCGTGTTAATACGAGGAAGATTTGGAGTTTCTGGAGAATTAATAGAATCTTGATCGCCTTCACCAAAAGTAGTGATGGCTACAGATTCACCTGCGTTCCTTAGCATGAGAGCTTCTAAAGGACCCCTGGGTTTCTGGCTAATGCTAACCCGAGGAGACCCTCCTGAAAATGATCTTGCAGGTGAAGAGAGTGCACTAGAATCCTCTTTGCTTTTGCCCCATCTCTTAAGTTTTTGAATCAAACTTGGCTTTTTACTAAAGCTGCTGTATCTGCTCATGGAACTGTCGATAGAAGCAGTATCAAAATCTTCGCTTCCAGGAGAGGATGGTTGAGAAAAGTTGCTCTCGACATCCGTATCACCTCCTTGTCCACGTTCCGACCCTGCATACTCTAACATCAGCTGTTTAGCCTTTTCCTGGGATCTCGGGCTCAAATTCTTGTTGAGGTCACGAGCTGACGTTCTCCCTGCTGGCGTTTCGTAGTTTCGAAGCTCAAACCTCAGGCATGCATTGACCCAACGAAGGTACACCAGCTCCTCAACTTCACTAAACCTGTTCATCTGGAGTCCCTCTACTTGCTTTAAGAGGTCGTCATTTGTATGCTTCAACTTATTGACCTCCTCTCTAACACTGGCCACCATTTCAGTCTGTAGCAGCATGGAAAAACACATAAAAAACAAACCAAACAAACCCAGAATATTCCATCAGGAGTTGGGGTCTAGGGGTGGATGTACGCAGACCCGACCTCTACCTCAAAAAGTAGAGCGGTTGTTTCCATGAAGACCCAGCTTGTGCAAAGTGTGCAAAAAGAAAGGATAAAACTTGCAAAGAAAAAACATAATTAAGAAGTAAGAAGCGAAATCATGTTAGAAGTAAGCAACAACATTCAAAAAAACGGGCAAACAACAAACAGAACATAAAAACAGTAGCAACGACAAGAAAACATAACCAAGGTACGAATAACTTACACACCCCCAATCTAACTGCTGGCTCACTAACCCTACCCCCACTAACTTTACAGATTCCCACTCCTAGTATACTATCCTTATCTTACGTCTCCAAGAACTCCTATGATTGAATAGTAAAATAGAGCAGCATCAACCTATGATGATTTGAAGGCGTTAACCTGCCAAATAAAAGGAGTAAGATGCAGTCGAAAAGGCTACCTCGGTCGTACAGGAAAGTGTTTCTATTCTGGACTCTGCTGCATCCAGCTTAATAACCAACTCTCTCTTCTCATGCTGAAGCTCTCTGTTCTTTCTCTTAAGTTCCACAACATCCACCTCTAGTTCCTTCAAAGTTTTTAATTTCTTTTCGATATCAGTGTCTTTCTTGAAGGCATCCTGTTCCTTTGTCTGAAGAATCCCAACTTGTTGCTTCAATAACAACAGCTGCCCTTTGGTCTGGTTTGCCTCCAGTTGAAACTGTCTCTGAAGCTCCTTGATTTTATTCCTGGCTGCCTCCAATTCCTTCTTGTAAGAAGCTCCGTGAAGCACTTCTTCTTGTAGCTTTTTTCTCTCGGTCTGCAAAGAATTGATCGTGATGTTCAGCATATCAATCTCCACTGTCTTAATCTTTAGCTGCCTTTGTAATTCAACAATATCAGATTCTTGTTCCTTCAACCCATAGTATTCGAGCAGTTCACCTTCAAGCTTGACTTCTCTCTCCTCGAGCTCTTTGACTAAGTGGCGTAATCTTTCCAGTTCGTTTGCATTGTTAGCCAACTCAGTTTCATATCCCCTATCTTTCTCGGCCTTGGCACCGGTTCCTGTATCGTATTTGTCCCCTGGATATGGAATATCAATCTCACCTGATAAAAGATCTTCAAATTCCGGCAGAATGTCATCTTCAAAATCAGGAGTGCTTGGCTGTGCATTGATCAAACCACTAATTAGTTTGACCTCTTCTTTCTCCTCTTCCTCTTCAATATGCTGCATTTACAAAAAATTCCTCATTCATTTCTCACAAACATCATATCCCAATAGTATGAGAACGGGATATGTATATAAGGCAAAGATCATAAAACTCGCAAAGAATCATGTAGTTGACCATCAAACTTAATTAAGAACAACTTTCTGCAATAACACGCACCTCCGTTTCTCTGAGGCTATTTTGAATATGCTGTTTCTCCTCATCTTCTCTCTGATGTTGCTCAGAGGTTGATTCATCATTTCCTGATCTCCAATTTCACCATAGAGGCATACAGCAACATCAGTATTCATACAAAGACATAGAAAGAAGCACATCTCTTTCTTGATAAAGAATAAAACTTCTTCCAAATAAAAAGTCACCAAAGTGTGGACATAATAACTAATCAAAACAGTTCCACATATTATAAAATGGCGTCTAAGAGCAAGAATTACCTGCAGATTTAATTAGAGGAGCCGACGATGGAGGACGCTTGACGTTAACCTGCTTAACTGCATAAGCTGCAATAGATGCAGCAACCAGGAAGCCTAACCTGACAATCATGTAGGTTTTGTGAATAGGAAATTATGAAATTTCCACTCATCTATAGATATAGCCCACCAAAATCCGAAAATCCTTTCAACCAGCATCCCAGGACTCCACCATTCAAGCCATCAATGCAGCTCAAATGAAACAGACCTAACACAGGACCCGTATCTGCACAAGTCCTAGAACTAGAAGAATTCTTCTTCAGAGTCTTCAGAAATAACAAAATAACAATTTTTTGAGAAATATCAAACCACGAACATCTCCAGAAAAGAATTTTCAAAGTTTCTGACAGTCAGAATCTCATCACTTTGGTAGATACTAGGAGCTACACCAACCACAGATATCTAGTGGACAAGTTCTGTTTCCATAGGATTGCCATTCTTTAAAATGGGTGGGTCTGGTCTTGTTCTATATCTCTAATGAGTACAATGCTTAACAACAATGAATTTACAGACTGAAAACGACTTCCGTGACTGTAAAATTGAATCCTGTGTTCTTGCTCAAGATTTATGTAGTTCCAGAAGTTAGTTAAGAGTTTAAAGAGGACAAGCCATTGTCTTGACTTTATTTTATAACAATTAATGCTGGTAAATATCCCAGCTTACTTAGATGGCCTTTGTCCACTCAAATTCTAGAGTTCTTGAACCATGTATGTGGTTATCTTGATATCAAGTTTGAAAAACACCCACCAATATTAACCGTTGGATCAAGGATCAGTCTCCTTTTTTATCTTCCGTAATTCTAAAAAGGACCCTCAAAAGGAAAACTTGACTAAGGATGGTTGGATCACTTAGGTTGGTGCAATCAAAGAGTGAGGATTTAAATGGAGAAGGTGGGACCTCATCATACGACAAGTGCAAAATATGGGTGCTTCTTTTGTTGGTGTTGATGGAAAATATAGGGGTAGATGAGAAAGGTAGGTTAACAAAAGAAAGGCAGAGATTGACCTTGCTTTCATGGATTGATGCATATGGCATATGTGAACCAAAGCTCATGATAAAGAGAGTAAAACAAAACCTTATCCGTGGCTATAGAAACAAGCCTTTTTGCCCACATATTGGCCCCTTTGGATCTTTCTGCTAATTTAATATGTTAGGTGGAATAAAACCAGGCAAAAGTACTTTGTGACCAAGGTAAATTTGATGACTGGCGTGGCTACACATTCTAGAGTGGAATATTATTTGTAACAACCAATATAACTCATTTGGAATAATAGTTGATTAATTTACTTTTCTTATAAAATGTAACATTTGACTTGAAATATAATTTAATAAAAATCTTGATTAAAGATCAAATATCTAAGTTCCCATAAATCATAATAATATAAAATTGAGAAAAAGTTGTGGACCACAATCAATCTCACATATATCTCGTAATAATCACTAAAGAATAAATAGTTAAATCCAGAAAGAAAAAAAAATATTTTCATAAATGAAAACATTGCTTTATTTAAACAACCCAAAATAAAAAGTGTTTGCAGTTTTGTTTTTGGGACAGAGAAGGTGCTATGTGTCCTAAAAGTAGAATCTATTTTTATCTTTCAATAGTTCCAATGATTAGTTTCTAAAATTGATAAATTTTGGTTATAAATAAAAAACTGTTTAAATATTTAAAATTTAAAAACTATAAACATGAATGTAAAATTTGGAACTGGGAAGTCTACGATTTACAGTGCGCTGTGCGCACATCGAAAAGATTATAAGTGAAGAAATATACTCAATTGTCATCAAAGTAAATAGAAAGCTTAACTACAAATTTGAAAGAAAAAAGAATTAAATATCTATCACTCCAAACCTTTATGTGCTTGATTGCTTGTCACTCAAAACTCAAATGGTGAAAATAAGGGTAAACTATGTTTAAATATTTTCCTAAAAAGCAGAAAATTACATTAATATGAGGCACCCTGCACCCTACAGTTAAAACTATTGCAAATTTCCTCTTTGAGGGGAGAGGGGATTAAGTGATTTTTGATAAACTGTGTTCCTGCTAGGTGCCAAGAGACTCTGGACCACCCCATTATGGGCTCATACTACTTGCATAAAGACAAAGATTCTAATGCCCTGGTTATGGGAAGACCTTACATTCTTTAGGGCTCTTATCCATCATATGAGGATGAGTTATAACTAGAGACATGGATAAAACTGCAACTACAAATTCTCTTCTAGCATCCACTTTCTAAAGATAACATGTTGGTGACATGTAAATTTAGACATTCTATGTTGTTCTACGAACTTCAATAAAAATAAACGTCTATTTTTATTTCCATTTCTATGTTCATGTACCAGGATGAACATTGATACCAAAAGAACAGTTGTCCACAATTGACTGGAAGCAACCCGTGGACTCTGAATTCACAATCTTTTCCTTCGATCAAATGACAGCAAACGCTATAAAATGATTGTATAATATTTTGTCTAATAAATAATCTGCCTGTATGGCTATTGAATTATCTGTTTAACCTAAGCTGCCTATTTGAGGTAGAACCTTTTATTTTGCATTATCCAAATCCATCTATGGGTATGCTTGAAATTAACTCATATCCTTCAAGATAAATTACATGAACATGTAGATGCAGATTTATATACCTTCTAGAACAATTGTCGCACCCAATTAAGTTCACAAAACCACATTCGCATCCAAAACTAAATTTTAAAAAAAAAAAGTTACAAACTACACTGTTACTTTGAGGCTTTGGTCTATTAAAGGCACACCAGAATTTTGAATCCTTTGCTTAATTTCAGATCAGCTTGAAGAAATAGAGCAGGAAAAGGTCCGGAACCTGTGGCTTTATTCTCTAAATAAACCCTAATTTTCTTGTAAGTGTGTACATATAGAAATATATATATATAATTACTGTTCCGTTGACACTAAGCACTAGCAAGATCAATTCCTTTATGAGAATTTCAAAGGAAAAAAAAACAAGAAGAAGAAGGATTTTTGGGCCATTAACGAAGAACTAGCTTTCATGGGCCAATTAGTAATCAAATATACACACACAGAGAGAGTTAGGAATGAGACTTGAGGATTACCTTTTTGCCAGAAGAGAGTGAAGTGAAAGATTGATAGTTTGGATTTGCAGGATGAAAGCATTAGTTTAGTTCGTGGTTGAGTTTTGGAAGTGTAAAATGGCGCTTCAAGAGGTGAAACTGAAAGCGGCGGTTGGCGGGAATTAATTTTCAAACCCCTTTATTTATTTTCTACAGAAAACATAACCACGCCAATGCTGTTGCCCCTTCACCCTAAACATCATTTTAAATTTTATACAACAATTTTTATTTGTCCATCACAACATTTTTTCCATCCAAGCCGTTGTTAAAACGATCCTTATCTGTTGTTGAGTTGTACGTATCTCTGCCTATCAAACGGCCCCAACCCCGGGGTAAAGACATGTCCCAAATTTTCAAGTTTCATCCATGTCCATCAATCATTAGCAAAGAAAGAATAAGAACACCAATTAAATAAAATAATTATGTCTTCGTGTGATTTGGGACAGCAATTCACACCTTAGCCAGGGGCACATATACATATATAGATGGAGAATCATGCGAGAAGTCGATCAATTTACGAGAAGAGACAAATCACATGTGATATAACTCATCCAAAAGGTTGTACGTGACTTGGTCAACGTGACCAAGGTCATGAGAGAAGTCGCCTATACAATGGCAGGTCACATGTGATTACATGTGTGTTGGTCCAACCACTTGCCTCCTCGTTTGAACCTATCTCACCATATATATAGAGAGAGAGGGGGGAAGGTTCAAACAAGAACGTTAACCATTTAAGAAAACAAAAAAAGAGCAGATCATGTACAAAATCATATGTGATTTTACACTAACCCGCAAAAATCGGACGTGGGCAATGTCCAACACGGCCCATAGGTCACGGTCGCGCACAATGTTGAGTGAATCATATATGATTTTGTATGTACTCGGTTGTTTTCATGTTTTCTTAAATAGATGTTCTCGTATGAACTCACCTCTATATATATATATATATATATATATATATATATATATATATACACACACACACACACAAAGAAAAAATCAAATGAAGATCTAAAAATATCAAAAAGTTTACATATATTGTTGGCATGTGCCTTGTCGAGCTCTAAAAACTAAAGCTCAACTTGCTACACAATCAAGAGCTTTGGCCCAACTCAAAGAGGTTTGGTGTGCTCATATAGAAATAGGACCATATAAGCTCAATCCTCAACTCCATCCATATGAAATCCTGTAAAATTAAAACCCATAACAAGACTATGTTTAGTGGTTCTAAAATATAAATTACATTTGTTGGACCATCCAGACTCCGTATCTCAGCTCGTTTAGCAAAGGTTCGCAGAGTTGCCAACTCCGAGCCATCCTAAGTTTAAGCTTGCCAGACAGTCAACCAAGTTGGCTCGGCTTGGTCCACCCTCGCCTTCTTGACAAAAAAAGGGGTCTATACCCCTGTTGCATTTAACTGAAGAAAAAACAATCCCCACAAAAAGTTCAGAGAAAAGAATGTCGAAAATTGCTAATACCCCCTTCCTTGCCACCATAAGAAAAAGGCACAATTTTGAACCTCCTTGTTTTTGTATCATCTCAAACCCACATGGTTCCTTAACTAATGAACAATTTGGTTTCACAAATACCTTCAACGACTACCCCATTTCCACCTTCGCCCAACTTCCTCGAGAACCTTGGTCCGAGCTTCACCCTTTTTTGCTTCCTCCTCTATCCATGATCTGCACCAATAGCTACCATCAGAAAAACCATCTAAACCCCAAAAGGTTTCAGATTTTTTTTATGTTTATTTTTGCTTTAAATGCAAATAAGAACAAAGAACCGTATTCAGAAAGTTGCATATACACCTCAGTATACGTAAAGCTTCTAATTCAGCTTCAAGTATTGACTTCGAATCAAGAATTCTTTCTAGTTTGACCTCTAGTTCACCCACGGTAATACGGATTTTATGTTGCTCATCCACATAATTATCCCGCTCATATGCAAGTCTCTTGTTCATTTCGTCTACTTCTTCCTTTAACCTAGAGAGTAGCTGCTTTTGACAGTCTAAAGCTGCTTTCTCCTTCAAATACGCAGCCACGGCATTATCTTGATCAATCAAATGATGTTCCAAACCTTTCCGTGCTTCCAGATAAGCCGCTTCCACCTCCAAACGACGACTGTTTTCATCTTCTAGTTTTTTCTCCCAATACCTCTGTATCTCTCCTCTCTCAAGAAGTTCTGCTTTGATCTCTTTCATTGCAAACAGCCGTGAAGATCTCTCAGCTTCTAACTTTGAGAATTCATGGTGAATTGATTCGGTTATTCTTCCACTCGTCAGTGCCACTGCCGCTTGTGCCTTTGTGCATGGTTTCCCAGGCTGAAACCGCTTGCCCTGACCTGATATACCGCCCAGTATGTCAAATTACGTAATTACCCATGTGGGTGAGCTATGTGAGGAAGAAAGAGATAGAAGAGAACCAAAAACTTTTCGCATTATGCTTTTGTCTCTAGCCAGCATGTCCATAAAAAGCCCTGGCAACACATCTGACTTGAGATCCCTTGCATCCAGAAAGCCGATTTTGTTCCTTAATATCTGGACTGTAAAAATGTTAGTTCTTAAAGACACAATAGACCGCACCTGTAATTTCTGTTCATCACCAGTGATCTATAAATCAAGGAAAATAGTGAACATCTGAATGAACTTCAATTTATTCCTACCTCTTCATTTACTCCTGGCATGACTTCATACTCTAACTTGGCTCTCCAACCTATGAGATCCTCGCGTGATATCAATCTAGAAACCAAATAGATCTATGAGGAAAAAAACACGTAAAAAGATAAACAGCAAATTTAATTCGCCAAATATTTAACTACCTCTCAGGAAAAAAGTTTACACCTCCAGAGCTCTTTGAACTATCCAGATCAGAAGTTAAGTTTTTACCAGACAGCTTGCTCAGAACAACGCCAGCCTCAGCCAGGGCTATTGTACAGATATTCAGCACAAGATAAGCATTTTTAATATTTTTGCAGAAAAAAAAAACACGGCATTAATACCAGCATCTTCAACATCAATTTCCAATATTACCTTGAATATACTCAAAATCAGGATCTTCACCCCTCACATCATCAAAAGCGTTAGTGATAGATCCAGAAAGTGCAATAGATGGGACTATCCTATTCTTCGGATTCCTGAAACCCCAAAAATTCTTGGTGAATTAGAACTACATCCGTATCCTATCTTATAAAAGAGAGTTAAGCCAGATGCATGCAAAAGCTGATACCTTTCAAGTCTGGAGTTAACTAGAACCAACCATCGTGCATATTCTCTCCTAGTACACAATTCATCTGCCTGGACTTCGTCATCAATGATCTGCATACCTTAATGACAGGTTACAAAGTAATGCTTAGAACGGAACCTACAACTTGGTTCGTGATGGAGAACTACTGAAGTGCACACACATGAATCAATTAGAGGATGTGCCAGATTTTTGGTTCTTCTCTTCTGATAGTGTTTCTCTCTTCATGTTTATTCCTTATGTTTTCTGTTTTGAGATCTTGTGTCCACCCATATGAAGATATTATCGTATACAAGTTCAAGGTCACTAATAAGTAAGACTACAAGAGTATCCACTGAATCATAGTTGTTAAATCAAGTCAACTCAAACCTTAAGGACAATATATGTATGCATCTGTCTCAAAATCTCTGGCTACCATCATAACACTAACAACCAGAAAACAAAGACAAAAATTAACAAACTTAAGGAGTTAAGGTGTAGTCTTCCACAATCGACCGGTACCACAAACAAACTAACCCAATCAATAGACAAAAGCGGCCATCACACAAAAGCTATTTAATTGCTTTCTCAATGAAAAAAAAAATATTTGGTTGATTAACATTTAGTTAACTAATCATATATCAATTAATTAATATAAATAAAATAAGCTTTAACGATAAAAATGACTATTTTTTCATATATGCCAACAATGATATCGAACTAGTGATTAATGTAGTCTCACTATCACTCAGGTCTTTATTACTATTTTTATTATACGAGAAATAATGGTCAAGCTCCCTCCATCCAAAAAAATGCAACAGTGTCCATTTCAAGTTGTACAAGAAAGCAACGTTTCCTTTTTTAGGCATATTTATACTAATCTACTTTTTTACCCATTAATGTAATCATTTAAGATTACTAACTTTGATTGTATTTCACAATCTTTCTTATGTTTTCTCCTCATTAACGGTCAAACTTTTGTATTAAACTATGTACCAGATCAACCATTGCAATATTTTGAGACAGATGGAGAAATAAATAATTACTAACTTATAAGATATTTGATTAAAATCTATACATATGTATAAATTATAATGTATAATGTTGCAAACTTTCCTAGTGTGTTCTGTCTTAAAAGCCGGGTAGATTGGTAATTGAATAATAAGTTCCAAATTTTCAATAAATAGGTCATATTAACAATAACCGTAGTAGAACATTTTGATTGGTTGCTTTGGTGTTAGGATTTTATAAGAGTTGGGAACCACTCACGTGAAAGATTCCATGGGAAAGGAGAGTTTGTGATGCATCTTTGTTAGAATTCTTCTAAGTGAGTGTTCTACATATTTCTAGCCTATCATGGAACCGATCACTTGGAGGGTTCCAGATGGTTTCAACTTTCAAGTCCTTGTTCTAGTGAAATATTAATGCATATATTGGCCTCATACGACTTCTAAGAGAATAAACATTTAAGTTCATTCATGAAACGCCAAAAAAATGTTGTGGGAGAAAATTGGGCTCTAAAAGTTGAACATGTTAAAGAAAAGGGATATGTTGCGGTATGTGGCAGGCTAACTAAGAGGCCATTTACCCAAATACTTTCCCCGTAAGTGCTTACAGGTAAGATTCAACACTATCACTCGTCTTACCGGGTAATATTTTAGTCCATCAAAACGGCATTGTATGCAACAATTTACTCGATAAGCGCTAACCGGGTAAGACTCTCGGTCCTTGCCATCGCTCTTACCGAGTAAGATTCTCGGTCCTTGCCATGTTCATCCGGTAAGGTAATGTGACTTGGTAAGCGCTTACCGGGTAAGCGTTTGGTAAACGGCCCCTAAGTTAGTTTATCATATAAATATATGAATGACATCAAGCCAATAGAAATCCTTGAAGTAGTTATAGTAAAAGTGTTACCAATTTAGGACAAGAATACAATGGACCAATGTTCTATAGTTTAAAAATAGATATCTTGTTAGAGGCAAGACTGACTCCATCAAACAGATTCAGTTTAATAACAATATCATAATAATTGGTGTCATAGAAATAATCTTATCATAAAACTAAGTACGAAATACGACTTGTAACACAATACCTTCAGATTCTTCAACCACAATAGAGCTTCCTGCTGAGTAGCATCTGCAGAAACTGGAACTACAACTCTTCCAGGCTTTCCTTCTTCCCACTTAACATGATCAATTACTGTGAAATATAAATGATGAAAAAAATATGTAAGTAAACATAGCATCCGCCACAGTAACTTTAACACCACGAAAATACCAACAAATTGTATCAAAATCTTTGATCTCTGCCCATAATTAAAAGAAGATGCGGAGGGCACACTTCCCATGCATTTATCACCAAAATAAAGATGTTCCCAAGTCTTACAGGACAATCAAGTTAGGACCCATAATGGAAAGACAAATCTATTGTTACGATTTGAAGAAAACCAACTGCGATTTTACACACAGATTATATCGAAAATTGAATGTTTATTGCTTTCCTAACTTTCAAGAGGTTAGGACTCTCCCAGAGTACATCTGACAAAACTCAACAACCCCCCTTTCCCCCCTGCAAACTCCTCTTGATAATCCTCTTGCATATACAACCCCTTCCCCAAAGCTTACGTCACTTGACAGACTGGATCCCACCCACTACTAATTGAATTTCCCTATTTACCCTTTCCTCCTTCTAGAGTATGTATATTGTATTTCAGGTCTAACAATACCCTCTCTCCAAGCTTTCACCTTGTCCTCGGGTGAAAATTGGAAAATTGAGAATTCAACAATTTAAAGTCTTCCCACGTTGCCTCAAACAGAGGCAAGCTCTTCCACTTGAGTAGCACTTCTAATACCCCTGCCCTTGTCGTTCTACACTGCAACAATTCCTCTAGTTCAACCTCTAGCACCCCTTCGTCACTTAGCTGACTAGGAAGTTCTGTAGAGAAGAAATGCAACCCAATGGCTTTCCGTAATTGAGACACGTGAAACACTGGATGTATTCGAGCTGTCTGAGGTAGTCGCAAACTGTAAGCCACTTTACCCACTCTTTCCGTCACTTCGAATGGGCCATAAAACCTTGCTGCCAACTTCTGATTACGCCTGTCTTGCAGTGACTTTTGACGATAAGGTCGGAGCTTAAGGAACGCCAACTCTCCCACCGTAAACTCTACTTGTCGTCGATGTCAATCAGCTTGCAGCTTCATCTTTTGTTGAGCTCGAATCAATTGCATGCGTAGTTCATCCAACATGCCATCCCTTTCCATTAACATCTCTTCAATCGATTGAATTACTGCAGATCCCTCCTTTAGTTTGAGCAACGCCGGTGGATCACGACAATAAAGTGCCTTAAACGGTGAGCACTTAATTGCTCCATGAAAAGTCGTATTGTACCAATATTCTGCCCATCCCAACCATTTCCGCCATTGTTTCGGTTTATCAGCCACAAAGCATCGAAGATACTGCTCTAAACATCGATTTACCATCTCCGATTGTCCGTCTGACTGAGGATGGTATGTTGTTGTAAAACATAATTTGGTTCCTTGCGGTTTAAAGATTTCTTTCCAAAAACTGCTCACAAACACCTTGTCTCTGTCTGAAATTATGGCCTTAGGGATCCCATGCAAACGTACTATTTCGTGTGTGAAAACTCCAGCCACCGTCTACGCATTAAATGGGTCTTTCAAGGCCATGAAATGTGCGAATTTGCTCAATCGATCAACTACGACCAAAATCGTATCTACACCTTCAGACTTGGGTAAACCTTCAATAAAGTCCATCGTTACTTCGTCCCATACCTTCATTGGCAACGCGATGGGCTGCAATAGGCGAGCTGGTGAACCCTGAACCCCCTAATGCTTTATTCCTTTGGTAGACTTCACAACTTCGTACAAATTCTCTAATATTTGATTTCATTCCTATCCAAAACAATTCAGGGGGCGTTTGGTTCAATTTAAGGAATGAAAATGGGAATGATAATGATAATAAAGTATAATAGGAATGATTTCTTTTATTCCATTTCATTGTATTACTAGTGGTTTCCTTCCATTGCTCATGTTTAAAAGAAATCCTCATCTTCAAAAGACCAAAATAAAACCTGCACACACCATCTTCATGTTGATACATCACATCTTCATCCCCATCATGACTTTATCTACATCTCCATCAGAGTAAGCATCTCCAATCCTCCAGTCTCGTACACATCTCTATTTTCATCTATATCACAACAAACATATCCAACAATCTCCAACTTATTTCTCCAAACACGAAATCGAAATCATATCAATCTCCTAATTTCTCTGAACATAAAAAATCGAAATCATATCCATCACTTGTTTCATCTCGAAAAAGGAAGGTAATTTATCGTTCATCAGATTTGTGTATTTAGGTGTTAAGCTAGGGTTAATGAGAGAGATGAAGAGGGCACCAAATATGTCGAAGGGTTGCAGAAACGACTTCCTTTTTCGATGTAGATGGAGATATTGAAAAATCAAGTTGGGATTTCTAGGGTTACTAACCAAAATCGGGATTTCTAGGGTTACTACCTAAAATCGAAAAACCCAAAATCAGAGATGGAGATGTAGATATTGCAAAAACCGGAGATGGAGATGTTGCAGAAATGTAGGAGAGAAGACGATCTTAAGGATTCAAACAATGAAGAAAAATGAAGAGGGAGGAAGACATAGACCTAAAAAAGAGATGTTACGTGAATTTAGGAATAAGATCTCATTCCCCCCAATTTGGGGTGGAATGGTTTTTTAACCCATTTATTTTAATCATTAATTGCATAATATAATACCAAACATCTTCAATCATTCCACTTTCATTCCCTTTTTAAACCAAACACCTTCAATCATTCCCATTTTCATTCCTTACTCTTTAATACCCCCAACCAAACACCCCCTCAGATACCACCCTTTTATACGTCCTTCCTTCCCACCGAATGTCCTCCTATTGGTGATGCGTGAAACTCTTCCAATATTACTGGAATCAACGATGAGTTTCTTGAGATAACCACTCTATCTTTGTACCATAGGTCTTGTCAGAGAAAAAACCCTTTATGCTCCACGTCCTCATTAACAAGGTCCTTAACAATCTGGCCAAGAATCGTATCATGTCTCACTTCCTCTTTGATTATCTCCCATTGTCGCCATTGTGGTCCGCCCATCATCGACAACTCACAATCCCGTCTGGACAGCACATCTGCTGCCACGTTACTTTTACCAACCTTATACACAATCTCAAAATTGTATCCCAACAGTTTGACTAACCATTTCTGATATTGCGGCTCCACAACCCATTGTTCCAATAAGAGCTTCAAACTTTGTTGATCAGTCCTTACTGTGAACTTTCTACCTAGTAAATAAGGGCGCCACTTCATAATCGCGAACACTATCACCATCAACTCCTTTTCTTAAATCGGCTTTTGCCGTGCTTGCATCCCCGATACTTGACTATGAAAAGCTATCGGTTGTTCATTTTGCATCAGTACAGCTCCCAATCCACTTCTGCATGCATTTGTCTCAATGACAAAAGGCCGAGAAAAATCTGGTAATGCTAATACTAGAGCTTGCACCAAAGCCTGCTTGAGTGTCTCAAATGCCCTTGTCGCTTCTTCGTTCCAACCAAAACTTTGTTTTTTAAGCGGTCTTGTAATTCCCCCGTATCCTTGAATGAACTTTCTGTAGTACCCCGTTAAGCCTAGGAAACCCCTTAATTGTGTGATTGATCTTGGCTTCGGCCATTGTAACATCGCCTCCACTTTCGACCCATCCATTGCTACTCCTTTCGAGGAAATCACGTGCCCCAAATACACTAATTGTTTCTTCCTGAATTCGCATTTCTTTTTATTTGCAAATAGTCTGTATTTCAGTAACTGTTGGAACACCACTTTCAAATGCGCCTCGTGCTCTACTTCTGACTTGTTGTACACCAAAATGTCATCGAAAAACACCAAAACACATTTCCTCAACAAAGTCCAAAACACGTCATTCATCAAGGCTTGGAATGTTGTCGGTGCATTTGTAAGTCCGAAAGGCATGACCGAAAATTCGTAATGCCCTTCGTGTGTTCGGAATGCGGTTTTATGTACATCCTCCGCTCGCATCCAAATCTGATGGTATCCAGCTTGAAGGTCCAACTTCGAAAAACATGCTACTCTATGCAATTCGTCCAAAAGTTTATTGATGACAGGAATAGGAAACTTATCCGATACAGTTCCTTTATTGAGCATCCTATAATCGACGTAAAATTGCCCACTCCTGTCTTTTTTCTTAACCAATAAAACCGGACTCGTAAAAGGACTTTGACTGGGGGCAGATGATTCCTGCTTCTAACATTTCTTTCACCATTTTCTCCACTTCATCTTTTTGATATTGCGGATATCTATAGGGTCTTACATTCACCGGTTCTATTCCCTCTTTCAATATAATTCCATGTTCGCGTCCCATTTTTGGTGGAAGTGTTTTCGGCCATTTGAAAGACCTCATCGAATTCATCTACTAACTTCCTTACTTCCTTTGTACTATTCTGTAATTCCTGTAATTCCTCCTCCTCCTTTCCCTCCGATTGACCAAGTTCCACTAATACTCCTTGTCCTTCCTGTTTATGTTTAATGGTCTTCATCATGGATTTTAAAGAAACCAATGATCTGCCCAAAGCTACATCACCCTTCAATTTCACTTGTTCCTTTCCCCAAATGAACTTCATTGTTTGCGTTTGCCAATTCACGTTCATGTATCCCAACAAAGCGAGCCATTGAATGCCCAAAATCAGGTCCGAGTTGGGGTTCCCCAACTGTAGTGGCAAAAAATCCTCAAAAATCTCAATCCCCTGAGTCCATACCTTCAGTCCTTTGCACACCCCTTGACTATTCACCGTTTCTCCGGCATCCAATGAGATCTTGTAGCTCTCTGTACGACTAATCTTGAGTCTTAAACGCTCCACCAGCCTAGACGAGATGAAATTATGCAAAGCTCCGATGTCAATAAAGATCACCACTCGTTGATCACCAACTAACCCTTCAAACTTCATTGTTTTTGGAGTGCAGAAACCGACCACTGAATTCAATGACACTATCACGTCCTGTTCTCCGCATATGTTTGCCAATTCTGAGTCTCCCTCACATCGTTCTATTACTTCTTCTCCATTGTCGTCCTCGTTTTCTTGCAACATGATTACATTCAACTTCTTTTTCTTACAATGATGTCCTGGTGATACTTTTCGTCACATCTGTAGCATAACCCCTGCTGCCTCTTTAGTTGCAATTCTTTATCCAATAAAGTTAGGAATTTTGTCGGGTTCTTCGTAGACGATCCTCCTGTTTTGGAAAATTGTTTCACATCATTCCCCCTTCATTATCTCGTCTATGCGATGCGAAACCCTTGAAATACTTGGCTCGGTTTACCATTCGGTTTCGTTCCTCTACTTTTGCCGCCATTTCCATTGCTTGATTCAGCCCCCGAGGAGCCAACAACCTTACTTCAGCCCTGATTTCCGGTATAAGTCCGTTAATAAACTGACTTACATAGACCTCCTCCGAAATGTCTTCTAACGGAGCGGCCAAAGCCACAAAGCGTCTTTTATACTCGACTACGGTCCCTTCCTGCTTCACTGCTAAAAATTACTCACAGAGACTACCTTCTGCTATAGATCGAAACTGTATCAACAAACAACCGCTTCAATTCCTCCCACACAACAATAGGTCGTTGTTTGTTCTCCCATTGATACCACCTCAGTGCATCCCCTTCAAAAGAAATCACAGCCACCTCAATACATTCTTCATTTGTCAACTTATTGAGAGAACAATACCTGTCAGCCCTCAACAACCACCCATCACGATCAGTTCCATCGAATATCGGTAACTCCAGTTTGCGCCCCTTTATTGCGAAAAATGGTCCATGGTCGGTGAAATTTCTCTCGCCAATTTTGCCTCGTCTTTCACCTCCTTCAGCCTCGTCACCGTCTCTGACCGCCGATCTTCTCACTGATTCCTCCTACAATTGAGCGATAGTATCTAATTTCTGCATCACCGATTCCATCTTTTCTTCAAGTGAGTCGATCTTCCCTTGAATTCACCCATATTACCTTCGATTTCATCTACTCGGGCTGTCATAGATCTCGTCATTGGGGCAGAACCTTGCTCTGATACCAGATTTTACGATTTGAAGAATACCAATTGTGATTACACACAGACTATATCGAAAATTGAATGTTTATTTCTTTCCTAACTTTCGAGAGGTTAGGGCTCTCCCCGATTACATCTGACAAAACTCAACAACCCCCCTTTCCCCCCGCAAACTCCTATTTATAATCCACTTGCATATACAACCCCTTCCCCAAAGCTTACGCCACTTGACATACTAGATCCCACCCACTACTGCTAATTGAACTTCCCACTGACTACTAATTGAATTTCCCTAATTACCCTTTCCTCCTTCTAGAGTATGTATATTGTAGTTCAGGTCTAACATCTATCTCCTTACTTTCTCTTAAAAATCCCAAAGAGCGCCAAAAGTTCAATTACCTTTACATATCGTAAATGGGTTAAGAAAAGAAGCTTACCAAGCAACCTAGTAACTTGTACTTTTGTTGCAAAATTTGTTTTCTTTAAGGAATTTATATAAATCCGCTAGTAGCAACATACAAATCATTTCGGAATTAATACCAAGTACAGCTTCCAATGAAACCATCCTACTATATGATGCTACTTTATGGGTAAAGATTATGAAGACCGGCATTTACCTAAAGACTGAAGCCTCGTAGCACCAAGGGCCTCACCTTTGCAAGGGCTAGCAGCCTTTTGTTGCTTAAGATTAATAATAAATTTAATGGATCCTTATATAAACCGAACAAACAGTTAAGGAACTACAAAATACCTTCTTCTGTTGTCTCATCAACTTCTCCATACTCATTTTCCATCAATGGCTCATTAAGAACTTCATCCACCTTTGATGCATCTTCTGAACCCAGCGATTTATCATCAACAAAAACATGAAACGGAATGCCAAATCGCAAAAAACTGCCTGAAAATAATTCACAACAAGATTCTAAGTCATGTCCATTTTCAAACCATTGCATAGCATAACAGCTATAAACACGATCCTCCAATTCCAACCAATCAAAAAGATCAAAAAAGAGAAAGAGTTACCTTTTCTTGATAGATTAAAACGAGCAAACACAGCAAGTAAAGCCACAATTGAGGTCCCGATACCAAACACGAGAAATGTAGGCAACCCTGGTTCATGAAAGACTTGTTATGATCATCACCCAATAAACTTCACAAATAAGTCTAGAAGTACAGCAGGATTCAGCAAGCCCACTCTCTATTCAAGTCTATCTCTACCTAAACAGATTATATCTCCCTCCATCCTACAGAAATAAGTGCTACGAGGTGATCATTTCAGACTTCTGATATGCAAAATTATATGAAATTGTTTCATACTTGGATCCAATATGATTCCACTTTTACTTTTTAACAAGTGTTGTAAGCTACAATTCAGTAATCAGAATGCTGTGAAACAATATAAAATCCATATAACTATCTTCTTTGATATAATGATATCCAAAGTCAAACTGTAGCTTTCTGCAAGGGAGTAAATAATATAAAAGTAATCTAGGGCTTGAAAATTCTACCTTCTTTGTGTTTCTTTGCGCTTACAGTTTCCTCCAGAATTGCCCAACCATTGTAGTCTTCAGCGTCCCGTCGATCAGAAGAAACCCAAGACAAATGTAGGTTATCTCGAGTAATTGACGCAGACAGAGAAATTAATCTTCGTCCTCTAGGGTTTCTAGGTCTGAAAACACCTTCATCGGTCAAAATTGGGAATGGGTGTGAAAATTTAAGATAGAGGCGATTTCTCCGAGGGAGATGTAGAGGCAAAAAGGTGGATACGGAGGAAGAAGAGCACATTCTCTTCTTGTAATGCTGTAAATTTAGCAGAAAAAATTGGGGTTTCTTAGATTAGGATGAATACAAAAGAGGCTGCAATTGAAGAAGAGAAAGGGTTTAGCTAACAATTGTGAAACTGGTTTGATTTCAGGGTTTCGACTGTGAATAATCAATCAATCGACTCGATCTTTTTGAACCCTTATCTTGTTGTTTTTGGTGTTGGGCTAATAGAAGGAATAAAAGGATATTTAATCAACAAAAATAGTCCTTCAAAGTGAATGTTAAATTTTGGAAGTTGATGAAGTGTTGAATCAATGTCAATTCTTGATTTTTTAAATTAAATTAAAATAATATTTTGAAGAGTAAACTCCGTTTATAGTCCTTGTATTTATAATTCTTGTTTTTTCTAATTTAAATTAAAATTCTTTTCAAAAAAAAGTTTTAAATTAAAATAATATTTTGAAGAGTGTTGGAATTTCTTGGTACCGAAGGCATGGAGGTCTTTTAGGTCAACAAGGAGTCCTTTAAATAAGGAGCAAGTCGGTTCTATGTTTCCATATATAGACTAGTTTAGCCTATAAATACATATACCGAGTTAGGGTTATATGAATCATATATATATACACACAGTGTAATTGAGTTTTAAGCTATTTTCTCAATATATTGGAGAGTTATTCCATCTTCTGTGTGTTATTACGTGTCTTGAATTGGTATCAGAGTTTGAAGGCTTTGAGATCGAATTACTTACCTGGTGAACAAGTCGGTCACCATGACAGAAGCAGAAACACCTGTCGATACGTCGACGAAGGAGAAGGAGACCGGAGTCACCTCAGTGCATTGTCCAATGCTCACGTCGACGAATTACACTGTTTGGGCTGTGAGGATGAAGGTTGTATTGAAGATTCATAAGGCTTGGGAGATAATTGAACCAGGAACAAAAAAAAATCAAGATAAAGATGATTTAGCAATGGGTTTGATTTACCAATCGATACCTGAAAATCTTATAATCCAAATCGGTGAACAAGAATCATCTAAGGGACTTTGGGATGCAATCAAATCAAGGCATATGGGGGCTGACCGTGTGAAGGAGGCACGATTACAGACTTTGATGTCCGATTTTGATCGATTGAAGATGACTGAGTCGGAGTCGATCGACTCTTTCACTGGAAGATTATCTGGAATCGCATCCAAGGCAGCAGCATTAGGTGAATCGATCGATGAACCAAAGATGGTGAAGAAATTCCTGAAATCGCTACTGAGGGCAAAATTCATTCATATTGTCGCCTCTTTGGAACAGGTGTTGGATTTGAAAACCGTTGGCTTCGAAGATGTAGTGGGGCGATTAAAGGCTTATGAGGAGCGGATTAGGGAGGACGAAATCGGTGGTGATGATCAACCGCAGGTTCTGTTCGTCGACCATGGTGGAAGTGCGAATCGGAAGTATCAGAAGGGGAGATCGAAGGGGACGAGTCCTAACGGGTCTTATAATTCGAATGGGTTTAATGGGTCTGGTGGATCAAATAATGCTAACCGGGTTTCTCATGGTGGAAAGGTCAAACAGCATTGGCCCAATAACAACCAAAAATCAACTCAGTCCACAAATCCGTCCAATAATGACCCGAATAGGAAAAATAAAAAAGACAGGTCCAAAATTATTTGTTACCGGTGCGATAAACCGGGCCACTTCGCGTCTCAATGTCCGGACCGAATTCAAAAATTACAAGAAAGTAATTTTACCGAAAGTGAAGATACCGAAGCAACCGTATTTGTAATAACCTGGTAAGTTACGTTTATTATTTTATGTGATCATTAAAATAAGTGGAAGGTCTTTATATTATATTTAATACTTCTATTGGTATTTTAATTATTAGATATAGGTTAAGGGTTTATGTGTTTAGTTGGTTATACTTTTGGATTTAAGTGCAAATAACCATAGTTATATAGATGACTCATAAATAGTTTGATGAGTCATAACAATTCATATGCTGAAATATCTTAGTGTGGATGTGTGTATCGGCAAGAAGAGAAGAGAAAGGAGAGAAGAAAGGAATTCAAGAAAAGAAGGGTTAGAGTTAGGTTCTTTTACTTTGGTGATTCAAGTAATTCTCCAAATTTCAGGTATGTTTAGATTACTATGTTGAAACTCCTTCTTCCTTGCTTAGATTATCTTAGTCATTTTAGGATTTGTATAAGTTCCTCCATGAATAATACTTGAGTTGAATCCAAGTCTTGAATTTAAGAAAAACTATAGTTTATGGTTTATACATCTTCCTATACTTGGTATTGATTAAAGTTACAAGGTTTAACTCTCCATTATGGTGATGGAGTTCATGTTATGGCAAGTTGGAAGGTTGTAAGTTAGATGGTAATTGTGAGTTTAAATGATTAGATATGCATGTATAGAGTTGATATTGAGTTCCTCCTTGTTATTTGATGTTATAACCTCATTTTTATGCTAAAAACTTCCATAGAAATGACCCAAATTCAGTTGGGTTTGAGTTGGGGTGTTAAGGGAGTGAAATAGGGGTTGTTTGCTGTCCACAGAGGTCCACGCGACCTTTGTCGCGGGTTGACTCGCGGCAAAAGTCGCGTAATACACTGTTTCAGCATTTTCAAAATTTTGTTTATTGCGTATTGGTGTCGTTTCTAGGCGTAATATAGGGGTATGGGTACTCGTTTTGAGTGTAGAATAGCTTTTGAACACATTGAACAAGTTATTATGAGCATATCACAACTCCAACTCTTGTCTTTGATGTCGGTTGTTCGGTTTCTAGCTCGGTTGCGATTCGGGAGCGTCCGTTGGGTCGTTTAAGGTCGTAAATTGTATTAGTGAGTCTTATACACATATAATTATGTGGATTTTCATAAATGTGTATATATTACAGGCTCAGTAACTCGTCAGTGAAGTTTGATATAACTGGTGTTCGGTTGTGTCGTTTGCGCGTGCATGGCTTCGAACACTTAATAAGGTGAGTTTTCTTTTAACCATTTTCGAACTGGAATACTTATGTTATGAAATGGTTTATATGTGATATGTGTAGTAATGGTTGTGAGTTATATGGAATGTGATTATTGAAATGAAATATCATATGTTTGAGCATTGCATTACACTATTGTATTTTGGCCGGACATAGAGGCCGGATGGAGTTGGTTGTGCCAAAAAGGGGCAACGGGGTTGGTTGTACTTGAGGTACTTCGAAGTAAATTAATTAGTTGTGCTTAGCGGCCAACTAATTCTAATATGGCCATGGGTTGTTGGTGTTATAGGCCAACGGAGTACATTGCATGAAATTTGAATTGTGATTTGTTGATAATGGTTTCATATCAATGTTTTCATAATATTGTTATTAAAATGTTTGGGATTATCTCACTTAGACCAATTGGTCTAACCCTCAAATGTTTTTCCAAATCTGTATTCCAGGACAGATGACTAGTAAAGGAAAAGGAAAAGATAAGCTATGATGTTATGTGAAGAAATGTGTTGCACGTGGGAAGTTATTATGAGTTACTACTTCTAGTTGAACAATGTTATATGTCAATGGTTTTTGTTGGATGTAATATGCATGTATGTGTTTATGTATCGAAAGCAAAAAGTTAGTACTATAATAGGTAGTTAGTGTAATTCTAGACTTCGGGACCCTATATGTAATATGTGTGTTTGTAATGTAAATGTTAGTATGTATTGTATGATACATGTTATGTTTTAAGGTGGGTTGTTACAGTATTTTTACACGAGACCGTGTTTTTAAACGAAGAAAAGGTGATACCGTCTCGATACGACTCACAAGATAACGATGTGTGGTATTTGGATAACGGGGCGAGCAATCACATGATGTAACGTCCTAAAAATCAGAGTAAAATAAAACTTCTCAAAAAGTGTATCAGTCCTTTAGACTTTACAAAAACCTGTACGGATTTAGAATTCATCAACAAACTAATCTAAACATAACTATCTAGATTACATCAGTTGACAATCCAAAATTCATCAAAAGAATGGAACTTAACAATGCCCAACTATCAACACACTTTAGTCATCTTAAAATGCCTCGAGACCAAACTCGTCTCACAAAACCCTGTGCATCCCACCGCTAAGGGAAACCTGTTATACATATCATTTGAGAAAGTGTCAGGCTTAAAGTCTGGTGAGAACATACAGTTTATAAAGCTCAAAAGATATAAACATTTGAATCATAAGATAATATTTCCAAAAAGGTTAAATCTTACAAATGATACCTTTGCCACAATCGGGCTTTTCCGTTATAAAACTCGTCATCAAATGACCAACGATAAAATATTTTACCAAGTATAGTGGCGTAACACAAAGTAGGCCACAATATGAGTTATGAGCTAAACACTTGGAATCCAAGGATACGAACACATAGGTCCGTGCTACGATGTGAGATCGCGCCCCCAAGCAAAACCAATGTATACTCCTTCACTAGGATCACTATGAACCATGGCTAGTATCCAACCTCACATAACCGTACCAAGTTGCCCCCGAGGATTATATGCATCCATAGCTACAAAATGGGGAATATGACATCCCAATAATACAGTCGACTCAAAACCTAGGGATCCACTAGTAATGGTACAGACTCATCACAACAACATATGTGACCAACCATAAACAATCATATGGTATAAAAACATTTTCATAAACAAAATGTTATATCCAATTCAACTTCTGGTAAGAATGAAAATCATTAAAATGAGTTCATAAACTTTCTTTCACATATCCAACATAATGTGCAAGTAAAACATATTTTTACTTCAAATAAGATAGAATCCATCATAAAATGATCAGAACCCTAAAATCTCCCAAAACTCAACTTATATCAAAATGTATAAATCTTAAATCTGAAATCATGGAGATACATAGGAGTTCAAGATGTAACCATTTTGACATGTATAAAGTTTTAGAAAGGTAGTAGGAACTCGCCCAATAGGTTTATACGAAAACCCGAAGAACCAGATATCGACCCTCTTGACAAGACGAAACTTTCTACACAGTAACCTTGGATCGAAAACTAGATAATAATCACCAAACTTAGAGAGAGAGAGAGACTCGATTTTAGAGAGAGAGAAGAGAGAGTTTGAGAGATGAACAAGATAACCCAAATGAGAACTTTTCAGAAATAAACCCATATAAGTTGGTCAGGCCATCTCGCGGTTATGCCGCGACTGCAAGTCGCGGTGCAACTCGCCCGTGTCTTCAAACCCTAAAACCAACAGAGGCTTTCGCGACTAATGCCGCGACTCCAAGTCGCGAGCAAGTCGCGGAACTCACTGGAAGGTTCCAACTTCACCGAACAACAAAAATTCGAACGATAAATTAATTATGGTGATAACGACACGAGTTAAACACAAGATTTACAACGATACATGTATAATGAAAATCCAGGGTGTTACACATGACGGGAAACCGGTCGTTTTTCTCCGAACTCGATGAAGGAATAACCAGGAAGGTTAAATTTGGAGATAATTCGTGTGTAAAAATCAAGGGAAAAGGTGCCATACTTTTCCAAGGCAAGAAGGGTCAACAAAGGCTGATGACGGAGATTTATTACATATCGGATCTCAAGAACAACATCATTAGCCTTGGTCAGGCAACGGAAGTCGGGTGTGACATCCGGATGAAGGACAACTACCTCACCATGCACGATGCTGATAACTACCTACTAATAAAAGTACAAAGAACTCCAAACCGCCTCTATAAAATAAAATTAAAAATTGGAGTACCTGTTTGCCTTCATTCCAAACTAACTGAAGATACATGGCGATGGCATGCAAGACTTGGGCACATCAATTTTGAGTCAATGAAAAAGATGTCCAAGAAAGGTCTAGTCAAAGGGTTACCCCAATTTGATCATGAGAATCAATTGTGTGAATCTTGCTTGGTGGGCAATCAAACAAGAAAGTCATTCCCGACTATGACAACATACAAAGCAAAACGACCATTGGAACTAGTTCATGGTGATTTATGCGGTCCGATCACGCCAACAACCAAGGGTCAAAACCGGTACGTTTTCACACTAATTGATGATTTCTCACGATACATGTGGATATATCTCATGAAAGAAAAGAGTGAGGCGTTTACACACTTCAAAAAGTTCAAAGCTTTGGCCGAAAATGAAATAGGAAAGACTTTGAAAGTTTTTAGAAGTGATCGAGGAGGTGAGTTTACTTCTCTCGAATTTAATACTTTTTGTAATCAAAACGGAGTCAAACGCCACCTTATCGCCCCATATTCACCTCAACAAAACGGAATTGTGGAACGAAGAAATCGAACACTTATGGACATGACACAAAGCATAATGAAGGCAATGCATGTTCCAAACTACTTATGGGGAGAAGCGGTAAAACACTCTACCAACTTGATCAATCGTGTTTACACACGAGTCCTTGGTGATACATCTCCATACGAAAAGTTGTATAAAAGAAAACCGAATTTAGAAAACGTTCATATATTTGGGTGTCTAGCATATGCAAAAGTTGAACCGATAAACCTCAAGAAGTTGGATGCAAGGTCAAGACCACTAGTACATCTTGGTTCCGAACCGGGTACAAAAGCCTATCGGCTATTTAACCCAACGACACAAAAGGTAATCGTGAGTCGAGACGTTATTTTTAATGAAACCAAAAGGTGGGATTGGCATAAAGAAGCAAGAACCAACGATGAAGAACCGTGCTCATTCATAATACCATGGGACTACCCGGAAGACGAGACGAACAACGATCAAGGAGCTAATATAAACGATGATCCAATTGAACCGATTGAATCGGATCACGAGTTCGAAGACGGAGCTGACGTGCAAGAGAATGAACAACCAAGCCCGGTCAACAATAACGTAAAGAATGTTCAGCAAGGAATTGCAAACCAAAGGCCTTCGAGACCAAGTGTACTTCCAAAATGATTTCAAGATTATGAGCTTGATCTTGATAATCTCGAAGAACTTCTCCTAGCAACCAACGACGAGCCGATATCGGTTGAAGAGGCGAAGAAAGAATCAGAGTGGGTCAAAGCCATGAATGCAGAAATCAATTCGATAAACAAGAATAGTACTTGGACTCTAGTAGAGAAGCCTATGGGGGTGAAGCCAATCGGACTCAAATGGGTGTTCAAATTGAAGAAAAATGCAGATGGCACCATTAATAAATACAAGGCAAGGTTGGTTGCTAAAGGTTACGTGCAACAACCCGGTATTGATTTTCAAGAAGTATTTGCTCCGGTAGCCCGAATCGAAACCATCTGTTTTCTTATAGCCATAGCCGTTACTAATGGGTGGGAGCTTCATCATTTAGATGTTAAAACGGCATTCTTACATGGAGAATTGAAAGAAACCGTTTACGTATCACAACTGAAAGGCTATATAAAGAAAGGCAACGAGCATGAGGTGTATCGCCTTACAAAAGCACTATATGGTCTAAGACAAGCACCTAGAGCATGGAACACGAAGCTTGATGGAATTTTGAAGAGTATGAAATTTCAAAAGTGCATGAAAGAACCATCGGTGTACCGGAAAAATGAAGGAACTAACGTGTTGATTTTAGCGATTTATGTGGATGACTTATTTGTCACAGGTACAAGTTTGAGCATGATTAAAATATTCAAGATGGAGATGTCAAAGAATTTTGAAATGCCGGATCTTGGAAGATTAACTTACTACCTTGTCATTAAGGTTAAATAAGAAGAATCGGGGATCACTATAAATCAAGAAGCCTACGCTCGACGCATTCTAAAAGAAGCTGGTTTACATGATTGCAATCCGACCCACATTCCAATGGAACCAGGAAATAAATTGTCAAAGGATGAAGATGAACCAGAAATCGACCCAACACAATATCGGAAGATGGTAGGATGTCTCAGATATCTCTTGCAAACAAGACCCGATATGGCATACGCGGTTGGAGTTATTAGCCGATACATGCAAAGTCCAAGAGAATCACATGGTGCTGCAATCAAACACATCCTAAGGTACTTACGAGGAACAACGGGACACAGAATCAAGTATGAAAGGATGGGACAAAAACGACTCATAGGTTATAGTGATAGTAGTCACAACATTGATCCGGATGACGGAAAAAGCACAACCGGACACATATTTTACTATGGGTCATCCCCGATAACATGGTGTTCGCAAAAGCAAGATACCGTTGCTTTATCATCTTGCGAGGCGGAGTTCATGGCAGCCACCGCAGCTGCATGTCAAGCTATATGGCTTCAAGATTTGCTAGGAGAAATCATGAACAAAACTCAAGAGAAGGTGGTTCTAAGAGTTGATAACAAGTCGGCTATCGAACTAACGAAGAATCCCGTTTTTCATGGAAAGAGTAAACACATCAACACAAGGTTCCATTTCATTCGTAATTGTGTTGAAAACGAACAAATGGAGGTGGAGTACATTCCCGGTGAAGAACAAAAGGCGGACATCCTTACTAAACCACTAACTCGAACAAAGTTCAAGGAGATGAAGAGCCTGATCGGGATCGAAGACGTTTCTAAGGCAACTTAGGAATTCGGGGGTGATTGTTGGAATTCCTTGGTACCGAAGGCATGGAGGTCTTTTAGGTCAACAAGGAGTCCTTTATATAAGGAGCAAGTCGGTTCTGTGTTTCCATATATAGACTAGTTTAGCCTATAAATACATATACCGAGTTAGGGTTATATGAATCATATATATATATATATATATATATATATATATATATATATATATATGAGAAATGATCAAACGAGAATAATAACTATTTAAGAGAATGCGAGGATGAATCTCAGCCACTCATCCGGTCAATAATGGCGGCTTTGACCGGTCCCCCCTCTTTAATAATCTCAACCCTCCCATGAATTGCGTCAATCCTCCGTGATCGCGTCCACCGTAACCGAAGATGTGTGGTTGAGATTACTCCATTTGTTTTCTTATTTTGCTCCTCTCCTCGCATGATCCCTCCTCATATATATATATATATATATATATATATATATATTGAGTTTTAAGCTATTTTCTCAATATATTGGAGAGTTATTCCATCTTCTGTGTGTTATTACGTGTCTTGAAAGAGTAAACTCTGTTTTAAGTCCTTGTATTTTATAATTCTTGATTTTTCTAAATTAAAGTAAAATAATATTTTGAAGAGTAAACTGCATTTTTAATCCTCATATTTTTCTGTTTTTCTTGATTTTGGTTTATAGAATTTGTTTAATACAAAACAAACTTGCCTCTATAGAATTCTTTTTGTTTGATTTTGGTTACTTCTACTAACCGGAGTTCACAAAATTCGTTAAATCAAGGGTTTTTTAGATTATTTTTTTCATTTGTCTTTCATTTTCTTTTTAAACAATAAAAATTGATATATTTTTATTAATTGTGTTATTATATAATATATATTTATATATTAATTCTATTATATATAATACACATCACAAAGAAGGCACCCCCCCCCCAGAAAAAAAAACGTATATGGCATTGGTGCTTACGATGTTGTGATGGTGGTGCAGGGTAAGGGGGCAACGACTAGGAGAGGGAAATCGCGGTGGGGGTGATGGTGGTGGTAGGTAGTTGTTACGACAATGAATACGAGAGGAGTGGTGGTCGGCGAGGTGGATGGATCGATCGAAGCAAGGGAGTGGGGTGAAGAAGAGATGCAAGAACGGTGGAGGTTGGCCGAAGAAGACTATGGCGGTTGTGAAATGTTGTTGGAACTTTGCGTTTAGAGAAGGGGCGTCTGGAACATATTACATATACGGGTGGCAGAGCCAGGATTTGATACCAAGTGGAGCATCGAATGTAGATTAAAAAAACAAATATGAATATTATAATTGACCTCATTTATAGCTTGGAAGCGTGAAGGCGTAATGGACCGATGGAGTATGGATAAGATTCATGGCCTCAGCAAATGAGCCGACAACACTGTGTGTATGTTTTTTAGTTAACTTCGTCTAGGGGGAACCAACCGGTAAACTCTACACACCATATCACCTCAATTTGTAGATATCATTCCATATCAAAGAAAAATTAAAAAAATCCAAGGGGAATCAATGCATCTCCTGGCTCTCATGTGGCTCCACCATTAGGGGGTAGTGGTCGGTTATCAGCGACACATGCAGTAAGCGGCACAGGGAGAAGTAGGGGTGCTCAAAAACCCGACCAACCCGACCAACCCAACCCAATGCGAAATAACTCAAACCGAAGCAACCCGATGTCTAATCGAGTTGTAAAATCTTCAAACCGTAGGTATTGGGTTGATATCGGGTTACTTTTATTTGAACCCAACCCAACCCGATGAACCCGATCCTTTTATTTTTTGGATTTAATATGATTATTAAGTATCTATTAATATGTAAATTAGACAATTACACTATTGCGTACCCTCTTCATTTACATATATTTTCAATCTATTATTCATCTCTATTAACTCCTTTGTATATATGTTTAATAAATGTAAACACACACACTATATATATATGTGTGTGTGTGTGAAAACTAAAAAATTAACTAAATGTGATATATTTAAGATTTAAGAAGTATGGATAAGTTGTACCAAATGGTTGATGATGGCACGACCAACCTCAATGCCAAGAAAGAAAGCATCGGGGTTGGAGACGTCTAAAACGATTGTTGTTGATTGACATATTATCATTTAGTTTAGACATTTTTATATGTAATATCGTAATATTTTTGATGAACTTACATACTCTCATAATTATCGGTCATTCGGTTGTATTTCAAAGAAATGTTTCTTTTATGTTTATATTTCTAAATTTGATTTCATCTTGTTTAAACACAACCCGACCAACCCGAACGGTTTGGGTTGAGTTGGGTTGTAAAATTTTTAAACCGCTTATATTGGGTTGAGTTGTTAAAAATCCTTCAACCCGATCAACCCAACCCGTGAGCACCCCTAGGGAGAAGGGAATGGGTGATGGTGGTGGAAGTTTAAGAGAATCAGAGAGGGCCACAATGGTGGTTTCAATCAGGGAATGAAGGAGAAGAAGGTTGGATTGAGACGATGGTCATCGTGATCGATGACTGTGTTTTCTTTATGGTATGGATGAAGTTGGATGGGAAAGGATGTTGGTCAAGGGGGAAGGAAAGAAATAAAAAAAATGTAAATATTAAAATGGAGAGATATATCAAAAAGATGCAAATGCATCTCACTTAATGGATTAATCAACCATGAGTGGGAGGAAACAAAATCAAACATAAATGCATGATAGAATGGTAAATTTGTGATAATAGTTTATAAAGATCAAAATCACAAAAGTATAAAAGCACATGGACCAAAAATGATTTTAAACACAATGTTTTTATATTCAAAATCATTTGAAGGGAAACACTAAAAATTGAACCCCATGAATTAGTTGTTAATAAACATTAAAATGCTTGTCAAATGTCACTACATAAAATTTGTAAGATTAAATTATTTTATAGTATCAAAAACATTTTAAATATTTTACTAATTATTAAACATACTAATTAAAAAATGGAACAAAAATAAAAGAATAAACTACGGATATGTGATTTGTCGAAAATAACACTTTTCTACCCAGTACTTCTGAAATTACAAGATGACCGTTATAGTTTGCGAAAATGTTCGGATTTGGTCTCTTCCTTTAACTGTTGTAAAAAATTCCGTTAAATGAAAACCATTTTCATCTTTTTGTCGATTTTTTTTTTTACCCAATTAAAATCAATTATATGATTTTAGCCTCTTTGAATATGAAATGATTTAAAATATTTGATGTGTTTGGTTTATACGATTTGGAATTGAATTGAAATTCATTCTTTATAAATGAGTTATAAAAATAAATTATCAATTAATTGATTATTACAAAACAAAATGTTTTTACCATATTTTAGAGCATTGATAAATGCAAATCGTACGAATTCCCGTAAAATACCAACTATCCCTTTGAAATTTCAAAATCCAATTTTTGTTGTATTTCAAATTCAAGAGATCCTTCAAACCAAACAAGGGATTGAAATGGATTTCTACAGACAAATAAGACCTAGGAGTAAAAATAAAAATAAAAAATCAAATAACATCTTACAAAAACCACACATTAAGCCATGATGTGCCACGACATTAACATGACATCAAAGACAAGCCTTTGCGGTTTTAGAAGGCTGCAAGATTAAAGAGATAATGCAAAAGTGGGGCCACATTTAAAAGTCTGAAACATGTAAAAACTGGATAACATATCTGTGTTGAAAGAAAAGACAATAAACAAACAGCTTAGTCTACAAACAGCTCCACCACAATCACCTGGTTTCAAAGACGGGGAGAAATATAGGCAACTACACACAGCTCCTACATACATAAACATAAACATAAACATAAACATAAACATAAACATAAACATAATAAACATAAACAACATAAACATAAACATAAACATAAACATAAACATAAACATAAACAACATAATAAACATAAACATAAACATAAACATAAACAATAAACAATAAACATAAACAATAAACATAAACAACATAATAAACAACATAATAATAAACATAATAATAAACATAAACATAAACATAAACAACATACATAAACAATAAACATAAACAACATAAACAACATAAACAATAAACATAATAATAAACATAAACATAATAAACATAAACATAATAATAATAATAAACATAATAATAATACTAATAAACATAATAAACATAATAATAATAATAAACATAATAATAATAATAAACATAATAATAATAATAATAATAATAATAATAATAAACATAATAAACATAATAATAAACATAAACATAAACATAATAAACATAATAATAATAATAATAATAATAATAATAATAATAATAATAATAATAATAATAATAATAATAATAATAATAAACATAAACAACATAAACATAATAAACATAATAATAAAAATAATAAACAAGAAACAAGAAACAAGAAACAATAAACAATAATAACAATAACAATAACAATAATAATAAACATAATAATAAACATAATAATAATAATAATAATAATAATAATAATAATAATAAACATAATAATAATAATAAACATAATAAACATAATAATAATAATAAACATAATAATCATAATCATAATCATAATCATAATCATAATCATAATCATAATCATAATCATAATCATAATCATAATCATAATCATAATCATAATCATAATCATAATCATAATCATAATCATAATCATAATCATAATCATAATCATAATCATAACCAGCATCCTAACTTTATTTCACTGCCAAAACTAAAAATCAAATAAAATAGAACACCACCAATCCTTGCCTTTCACAACCAACCAGCCAGCCATTTAGTATAATCTACAGCACAACATCAGTAATCCCGACTTGGATTTGGTGCTCTCCCACCACGGCCTCTCCCACCGTAGCTGTTGTATCCTCCTCGCCCATAATAACCCCCTCCTCCTCCTCGTGAACGACCTCCTCGGTATCCCCTACCCCCTCGGTATCTAGAGAATTCTCCAAATGTCTGCAGGAACAAACCCAAACACACATAAATACAACGAAACCCCCACTACTACTACTATTATTATTAGAGTTCAAAGCAGACCTCTGTATCTAGTTTCATCTGCTCAGAGAATCTAGTCCTTCCGTTGTTTGATTGATGGCCAAGGGAATTGCAAGATAACGTATCAAAAAAGTCATCCTTGCTATAAACAGGCTGCAGATTGCACAATAGAAAGCATTAGTCGTGTCAAATTCCATGCTACTATACACACACAGAGTACTCCATCTGTCCAATAAAAAGTTGCAACTTCTATTACCGGTGCAGACAAGACAGATGGGTGAAAGTGAGTAAGCGGGTGAAAGAATTCTGAAAAAGTTAAATAGATTTTAATTTGACATAGGTGGTTTAGTAATTTACCAATCTTATATCATCTTCCTGATTATTATTCCACCTATTTTTGTGGAGCAGAAAAAACCAATTCTTTTTCCACTCAAATCCTGTCGTGTCTCGGTCTAATGTCACACCAAACGTGAGACAAGATATCTTGTCCTGTACCGTGTACCAAAATCATAATATCCCGTAAAATTGAAACACTTCCATTTTTGGGGAGTAATCAAGTTAGCAATTACCAATTCATCCTTCATCATTGTTACAAAAAGTTTGATGATACGAGATCCCCGTATGTTGCCATTAGTGAAAGGAGTTTTAGACATTAGAGAAATAGTCAAAACATTTTCCCATAACCATGTGTTATATTTGGAAGTTGCAATTTTTCGTGGGAAGGAGGGAATACATGCTAGGATAGAAATATCACCTTGGCATCCAATTTTGGTAGATCAGCATCATTTTCATCTTCATATTCATCCTCATCACTAGCATTTCCATCATTCTCCTTTGGACTGGATTTGCTACCTTTTCCTAAGGTTCCCCAAATCTCATCCTTGTTAAATTTCTCATTCATTGCATTAAAATCGAACTCCTCCGTGAATTTCATCACAGGTCGTGATCCCTGGATCTTGAAATAAATACAAATTAATGCACACAAACATCAAGATAAATAGTAGAGTGCCAAATATAACAATTAGAAAAACAGAATTCGGATCTGAGTGCATTATCCTATCCACAGTTTGAAAACCTAATACAAAACAATTATGAATAATCTTGTCCATCAAATAAAATGTGTGGAGTGGCAAGTAGAGCCATCACTTTACTAATGTAACATGACAACAAGCAAAAATCAATCAAACAAAAGAGCAAACCAAAGTGAAGCTGTCAATATTTCCATTCACATGAAGTGTGAGGTGCAACATTTCATCTGTGCCCAAAAGATGGATACGACTCTTTGGAGTCAAATGGACCATTTCTAAATTTGCAAAATTGTTATCGATGTTTACAGATTTCCATGGAAAATGCAGTGATTGTGAGGAACATAAATAGGATATTTGGCACTACAATAAGCCTGGCAAATTCTACTGGAAGCATAAAGTAACCAATAAAACTGCACAATACTTTCTCCATTAAGATGAAATGACCTTTATGCTGAAAACCCCAAAGCAAAAAAATTGTCAATTTGAGATGTTAATAACGTCAAGTCACTATTAATATGGTCTTCATAACAGTCGTAATCATTCCATACCTAAAAGTCTCGACATTGCATTTGAATACATTCTAGGTTTAAGAAAGTAGAAGCAGAACCTATATGTGAGCTTTGATTTAATGAAAACATGACGATAAAACTTTTCAACGCCGCTCGTTTGATTAGCTGTATAATGTATTTGATGATTATGAGAAGAAACTCACCCGTTTTTCGAAATTGAATGATCTAAAATAAGTTTTCTTCATCAAGGAAAAAACATGAATCTTACATGTGAATAGGATTCCTGTCTGGATGCACCATCATAATGATGAATCAACTCATATTATAACACAGTTCTATTTATTTTCCCCTAGATTTCTTACTTCAGTTGTATTTTTTGCTGATTTATGTGCATAATTTATTGATCAAAAAGTTATCAGCAGCCACAAGAATGTGAAGGTTTTCTGTTGGTAGTTTGTAGAAGCTGTAGTGAGACTAATAGAAACACTTCTTTTATATTTATGCTTGTATAAATTACTTTAGGAAAAGGTTGAAGCGAATATATGATTTCATTCAATTTTTGGTTCAAGATTGATGAAATTAGTACATAATTTGATTCACAAACTAATAAGCATGAAATTTATTAAGAAAAAGGTATTATTGTAGTCGAGTTTCTAATCACGAAAGAACTAATATTTACAAAATTGGGGTGTAACTGAAAAGTTCAATAAACTAGAAGTGTATTTTAGGGGAAAAACAGATGCGCTGTAAGTTCAGTTATGTAGTTGCATTATCAGTGTCAAGTTAGAAAATAAGTAGATCAAAGAAATCTGACACAAGAACATTAAGATCGTCAAAACAGTAAAAGCCCAAACATGTAAGATTTAAGATGTATGTGCAACAACAAAAAATTACCCCAGATCCTCTGCCTCTCTCACGTCCTCTGTAATTGTAACTCTGACGATTCTGGTAAGGAGCTCCATTTGTCTAGAAACCAGAAGAAAATATTCATAAATAGAAAAATAAACATACACTTTGAAGACAATAAACATTTTAAATCCTTATATGGCCAACTCCACGGGAGGACCAGTACTATCTACTAATAGAACATACTTTCCTTCTGTGAAAAAAATAGCCCCAGAACATCAACATAAGCACCAAAATCATTGTTGATACATCAAAACAATCAAAAAGCCTCCATAAAAAGAAATATAATTTGTGGCTCAGAGAATAAACTCATCTTATCTAGTTGTGGTCTCAATTATTTGGGGTCAGCTTATATCCTTTGGTTATATTATATACAGCATTATTCTATGTAGAAACTGAAGAGATAACCCTCATAGTCCATGTTCAGTTTCTTCTTACTATACCTGTTAGGTAATCATCTATCTTTGTATCTGGCACATTAAAGTTTTAAACAGATATACTGTACTTGGATTTTTCATTTTTCGCCGACTTTAATGCTATATAGGTTTTACTTCATTTTGCAGTATCTCTTACTTTCCCTACCAAGGTAATCACCAATTTAGTACTTTGAATCATCAGCCTTTAGATGTGAATAATCCACACGGGCCACTTTCTCTATCATACTATCTATGTGAAAACAACTAAACAGATACAAATCAAATAATAACATAAACCATCTACATTATAACGTAGAAAACTGAAGACTGTTACCTTTGGGAGAATGCGTGATTGAGGTGGTAAAGGCAATATTGGAGGCTGAGCTTCTGTTGGAACTGGTGCAGATGGTTCTGATGATAGCGTTGGAACTTGAACAACTTCCACATCCTTATGAACAGTTTGTGTGAATTGAGATGAAACAACTGCGGTTTGCCCAGCCTGAAGCAGCTGTCCTGGAGTTACAAGTGATGGCATGGGCGATTCAGCTGGGATAGCATTAGTCCCAGTGACAGATGAGAGAGAATAGGGCATGCCCGTATAACGCAAATGTGCTTCAGAAGGCACATTAGGTTTGTTAGAGATGGGAGGCATGGTGACATTTACATCAGAAGTATTCAACAGAGATAATGATTGCAAACTACCAATTGGCGGTGCTGTCGGAACCACAGAGTTAGGAGGCTTATTTTGCATTAGAGATGGCAAGGTATCAGTAGCTGATACTGAAGGTGGTCCAGGAGGGAGACTGGAAGGCAGGGTTGATCCCAGTAAAGCAGTAGAGCTTGTATTAGCTGAACTCATAGGTGTCACCGATAAATGCGATGGATATTCAGGCATGTTTGAGGTAGGTAGGCTTGGAGCTCCACTTGGCAAGGATGTATTATAACTGGGACACTGCATAGGTTGCTGCAGGGAGGGAGGCACTGATAGCCCATGGGGTGGTCGTAACAATGACTGTTGATGCAACTGGGGAATCCCATTTGGTGGGGCATAAAACCCTGGCCAATACATTGGCATCGCAAGCCCGCTACTATTTGCATTCGGAGGAGGTGGCATAGGTCCCCAAGACCCCAGATTCCCACCAGGCTGATATAAAGGCATCACACCTTGCAAAGTTGATCCAGGATGTCCTAGTGGTGCATTCTGGATGCTAGGATCAGGCAAGGAGTTACTAGCAGCAGCAGGCAAGCTTGAAGATGTTGGAGCTGGCCGAGGATAGTGAGACTGCATAAAGATTAGCAGCATTCAGACAGTTAGATAATTAAAGGTGTTACAAACAAATACACAGTTTCTTCTAGATTACCTGAATAATGGCAGGATCACTGTTTATGGGTTGTGTTGGCTGAACAGGCAGAGATGATTTCACCTGAAGATCCTGTAAAGATGAAATAAAGTAACTTCAACAACTAGAAAATGGAAGAACCTAACAATTACAAATAAAATATGAAGTAGAGAAAAACTCAAATTGACAGCAACAGTACATGTATCTTTACCTATTAACCAATTTCTAAACGCTGGAGTAGATCCTAAAGAAATACCACTTCCTCATGAATTTATCTTGAACCGGGATCAAAGAAATTGTTGGAGTTATCATTTCTCTCTAGTACCAATACATTAAAGATGTCAAATCACTCAAAAAGCTTCATCGTGTCACAACCAAATGTGATGGTGCCCTCTGAAGTCCTGCATTCCACCAGTTATCTTATCTAACAACACCCATTTCATCTAAGAAATTTCATATCAAACAGAGCTGGAACAATCCTACAATTTGGCTACCAAAACCCAAGTTCTTTAAATGTGTAAGTTGAAGTGGTAACTCTAAGCCAAGGCTAGTAGTGTGTCCTTCAATTAGTCTTCGTCAAAATTCTGAGGAGGATAATTATTTGCCTTAAGCCACTTAGCAGCTACAACAAAACTAGGCTCACCTTCTGATGTTCCAAGTGTTATTAGGCGATTGTTTGCATCTTATACTAACCCCCACATGACTGATCTGTTTTATGAGATTTACTGTGTCCTTAAAACTATTATATGTCCTTCAAGCATGGTCATGTGAGGAGAACACTTGCTTATTCTACCTTAGAAGGTCATTCCACACTTTTAAAGCATGTATTAGAAATCAATATCCTGTTCCTTAATGAATGGATTCATGAATACCACACAAGATCTATCTCCCCTATGGAAGTTTGTAAGTGAGATGGAACAAACCCATCTCCCCTGTGAATGTGTTCTATTTTTGAATCTATTACACCAACAAATGTATATTCTTATTCGCATACCCTTGACACAGGTCATCTCATGAAATCTATTTTCAATGAAATAACATTCCCGAAGTCATCATATTTGGCATGCATATGCACAGATGACATTAAAATATCTCTACGTCACCTGACTTCTAGCTTAGACTGATACCATTCAATTTCAATCAATCATCTTCCTTTTGCAGACCTCAGATCTTATACAGTTATACCTAACAAACTTCTAGCTTCCTTTTCGGTATACCATATCTGATCTAAACTTGTTTAATTAAAATGCAACAGTAAACCTAAAAGATTTCCAAATAATGAGTCACAAGCCAAAATATCACTTCATCTAGCCATTAGATGGAAACCATAACAGTATAACCAAAATCCCGTTCATTTATACTTTTCATGGCATCTTTTAAAGAAAGTCACACCAGGAGTGACATAACGACAAAAGCTCCCTTTCTAGGAAAATTGATCATATAAAACCCTCATGTCTTAACATCACATCACCTACCAATATCACGTCAATCTCATTATGTAAATATCAATTCAAACAGATTCAGACTAGACCATCATAACAGACTACATCCATAAAAGCAGTTTTCATTTAAGAACCTTCGTCATAAAAGAAACTGATCTCTCTCCACCCCTCCTTCCTCTCTCAATCTCTACTAAGATCTTTGGTTACCTTTATCAATGCTATATAATAAATATCTCCACATTCACATTAACCCATTTATTCAGTTTGCACAAATCAGCCTCCCAGTAATAAACCAGATATGCATATTGGCAGCAATGGAGCTCTGACATATGTGACCACTGTTTCTGTCAAAAATCAGAATGTAAGGTTCTGAATACGAATCTAAAAACATATCCATTCATAGATGTATTCCTCTCTCTTATCGCATACCATTCCTTTATATTATTCTGTAGCAACGATTTCCCTGTCACTGGAAGACCTGCATCCATTCCAAAAGCAAGCTTGGTCATAGCAGTGGTTGTGAGTGCCATCCTTTTTAATCTGGTCATGAAAACCTTCTGGCCAAACATTCCTTAAAATCAGGGAAACCAATTGATGGTGGCCACCTCCACCCTATTTTCTCAGACACCAGAAAGCAAGTGCTACCCATATTGCTTATGCTCCCAAAACCATGATAACATATTACTCTCCTGGAGTTTAATGATTTCCACAGGCACGTGCAATTTGGCAACAATTGGGATAGACCTACTATAAGTTACAATGAAAACCAAGTAACTAGTGTAAAAGATATTTCTTTTATGATAAAAGTTCTGAAATAATATATGAGCAATAATCAACAAAATAATGTATGCACTATATTTAGAACATAGGTACACGGTATATGAATACCCAGCCAGTGGCAATATGGAATTCAACCACTATATGGTTACAGTACCTTGATGTCACTTCCACGAAACAATATGTATTCATAAACCTTGTCGCTGGGCATGAGTTGGGGACCATCCTTTTTTCGCCCTTCAGTTCCAAAGGATCTTACTGCAACCAAATACATTATTAGTAATCTCATAGTGAGCTGGTTCAAAAGGATTACTATGAAAGTAAAAGACAAGAAAAGTGATTAAGAAAAAAGCAGAAGCAACCCAGTACTAATCAAGAGTTTGACCAACATATGGTCACTGTTAGCAATTTGGTTCCAGGTACTTACTGGAATGATCAGCCAGATAGCTAGGTTAATCTTGATATCAACTTTTATGTAACATCAACTTAATTTAAAAAGAAATATTACAGCAGCATAATTGCAGTTCTACAATTTCAAAAACACATTGATTCATAAGATAGATTGGAGATAGTGGAATTTATCAAAGAAGTTGGTCATGGGTTAAAATATTGGTCTTATTCTTATATAGGTTGATTAAGCTCTTTATAATTTCAGTACGGTTCCATTTTATACTACCCCGAGTCCCCAACTAGTTTGGGATAAAAGGCTTGTTAAGATGAGTTGTCTACTTAAGTCCACATGGCATATCCATCAAATAGCTTGCAACATTAATGCAACCCAATAATGAAGATCAAAGCTTGATGGAACTAAGTTGATATAACATACTTTGCGGTTTTGTTCACCAGTGAAAAAACTTATAGGTGTGAAACGCATGGTAAATCACAAAAAAATTGTCCATCAAATCTGGTTAATTCTGTAGTCTGTTCACCAACTTAAACAAGACATAGATTTTCATGGTTTGTTAACAATATATCCCCTCCGTCTTAAATACTGCTGATTTTCGCTGCAGAATCATATACTTACAAGCACTCAATTTGAATGATATTTCCCATCTATAAACAAACACACACACAGTAACAGTATTAGAATTTAACTACGACAGAAGAGAAAACCCTAATCAAGAAAAGTGTCAAGGACTTCACTTCCAAAATCTATTCAATTTCGACAATTCTACAACCCTAATCACAACGGAACTGGAAATAAAAAAGAGCAGAAATGGGGATCGACATAAAAAACATTTTAAAAAAGAAGATTAAATGCAACAGCATACCGTTACGCAATCCGATTGAGGATTCTTCAGTGTTGATGTTATACAAAATGCCCTCGTATCTGATTTCACTCTTGGAAGTCAAGCTAATCAAACTTCCAATATACGAATCGGCTGACGAACTTGACGATCTAGAACTTTCTGCTGCCATAATCCCCTGCTACTACACACTTCGAAGTAGAGAAGAGACCGAATTTCTTGACTTGCTTCAAGTGGTTCTGTGTTTTGTAAGAGAGAATCGTTTAGGGTTTCAGTTCCTCTGCGCTCTTTTTGGTTTATCGACTTCAAAACTCAACCAAATGTGCACAAGGGTAGCTTTTTACATCAAATTTCCATATATATTTTTTGGGGGTTACATATATTAAAACCTAACGAAATTTGTTTTAATTTTTATTATTTAAACGATATGATATATATTACCTTCTATATTTTTTTGAAAGGCAAGAAATATTATAAACCCAACCAAGTCAAAAGGCAAGTTTTACATCGAAATGGAACCCATAAAGACAAAGCGAAACAAGTCGAAATTCTAACGAAAATTTAACGAAACATGGATTACAAAAACGAGACCACTTAAACCTCCAGTAGCGAGTGAAGCTTGCGAGGAGCAAACTAGCGCGGCCTCAACAAAAAACAGCAGGGAACAACCGAGGGACCAACGACCACCCGATCGTACAAACCTTCCAATTCCAGATAGTTGCAGCCCACCAAACCGACCCCAAACCGAACCCAGAATAATAACCGAAAACCCCTGTGTCAAAGACCACAGCCAGCGCCACGCAGGACAGAATCAAGTTGCACCCATTAACGAAACGGACAACTCTCTCCCACCACTTTTTAATCCGATCTCAGATTGATAGATTGATCGCAATCACCACGGATACTACTCGGTTCTTCTCCAAAGCAGCCCCGCATCCTAGGTGCTTGAGAAGAGACACTCTTAACCTCATCACCTGCAGCTCGTTCCTTCTTCTCATCGATCCCCAACAGACCCGTCATCTGATATGCGCTAAATCCCACAAACCCGGACGATCTTCCTTCTGTGATGATCCTAACGGTTGATTGATTTGCCTTCAAAACAACACCCATTACACCCGCATCTTTTTATCGATCCTCTCTTTCTACCCATTTCCTCGTTACCCGACTGTCTGTTCATTGACTGTGTTTATGTTACCCGACAACCAAGCGATTCAGTCCACGTTTTGTTTCTTCGATCTTCTACTTACCCATTCAAACACAACCCTTTGCCACTCGAAAAATAGCTCATCAAGCCGACTTTTATTTGCTTTGTAGATAATTTTGTTCCTATGATTCCAAATCAGGTATAAAAAAGACCACTTCACCCCCGTCCAGGCCGTGCTACCGTTTAGACACCCGCCACCACCCGAATCCCCTTGCAATAACTCTTGGAGGGAACCGATCTCATCTAAAGGTTTACTCCACCATCTCCCTACTCTCTCCCACAATCTTTTCGCCTCTTCACGCCTTACTAAAGCATGATCCCTACTTTCCGTCGCATTCCCACATCGAGGACATAGGATGGAATCAAGATCGATACCCATCTCACTAATAACCGACCTACACGGAATCCTCCCAAGTTTCGCTCTCCAAATGAATACACACACTTTTTTAGGAACCACTGAGCACCACGACGTTTCTTCCATATTCTCTACCCCATCCCCCCTTCCCTCCTCTAATACTTCCCGGAGTTTTTTAACATTAAAGCCATTTGGTTTATCGAGCACCCATTCCCATTTATCTCGCCTTCCTCTCGAAGGCTCCCAACCTTGTAACTTCCTCAACAACTGCCCACACTCTCTCCCTCTCGGAGGCCTTCTCCAATTCCATCTCCACACCCACCTATCCGCTACCCAATCACCCCTATCCGCTATCCTTGCTTTTTTATCCACCTCCAACCTTACAAGTCTCTTAAACTCCATTTGTAAGGGATTATTTCCCACCCAATTTTCTGCCCAAAAACTTGTCCCCATTCCGTCACCCACTAATTTTTTAAAAAATCCCAAGAAGTTAACCCCCTCCGCATCCAACTCTCTACCCACCTTAATTATATTATCCCAAACCGAAGCCCCCCTTCGACCCTCCCTTTCCCCCCCCCCCCTTAATCCCTCCACCCTCCCCATGAATACTTTTGATGACACGCACCCAAAGGGAATCCTCCTCCGAAAGAAATCGCCACCACCATTTACCCAATAAGGCCCTATTCATCACGTGAAGTTTACCGATATTTAGACCCCCTTTTTTAAAACTCCCCAAAGCTCTTTCCCATTTGACCCACGATATTCCCTTTTTTTCACTCTCCCCCGACCCCCTCCCCAAAAAAATCTATTTCGTATCCGCTCCAACTCACATATCACTCCTCTCGAGGCTCGAAACATGGACAGAAAGTACAAAGACACGCTGCCAAGGACCGATTTAACCAACGTTAATCGACCACCACTTGAGATAATTTTTGCCTTCCAAGACGCTAGTTTTGATTTTACCTTCTCGATTACCGTGCTCCAACTATTGATAAATTGTTCATTTGTAAATGTAATCATGTCTACACGAAATAAAATAAAAATGTGAAATACGGTGTATTTTTTAATAAACAGTGTTTATATTCAAGCTAAATTAATTCAAATCACAATAATATCGAATCGGTAGTAACCACTTATGGTTATTGATGAATGGTTAGACACGCTTATTAGAAAATAAAAGGCGTGTTAGATACAACTGATTTGAACCAATGGTACAAAAAAAGATGTGAGCAACCAAACATGTCCAAAGAATGTTGGAACTGAAATATACACTGAAAAACTTTAGTAACTGTTATGCTGCATGTAAAGGTACTCGAAAATTAACAAGGATGCAAATATTAGAGCATCTCCGGTGTAAGGTTCTTACAAGAAAAAGTGAAATCGCTTGTAGGATTATCATTGTGAAGAGTATTTATAAGAACCTCATATTCTTTAGGTTCTTGCCTTGATGTTGGTCTAAAGTGACGTATTTGCTAGTTTTTTTTATTTTATTTTATTGACTTTATACTTAAATATTTATTTATAAATTATAATTATTGAAGCTGAAAAAATACACGAGACCTACAAAAACAATGTTCTTATAAGAAACTACCATTGTAGACTTTTATGTGAGTTCTTATGTGAGATGCTCTTAGCCTCCGGTTGTATTGTTGATTTGGGGGACAAGGTTAAAAAAGAAAGAAAACCAACAATAAATATAATGATTGATGATAATTTAAATGAACATCGGTACGAGAACAATGTAGATTTTCATTGATTCTTTCTCTACATACCGACAAAGTACTGAAAGGCCTTTGAAACAAAAGGACCGATACGATTTTGTGAAACTTTATTTTATCGTTGGTGTTCGACTTAGCTTACACACACCTTAACTAATATCATGGGATCTAAAGATAACAGTCAAAAAAATCCTCAGTGGTGTCTTGAAGGAGAACGATATATAACAACGTTGGCAAAAGAGTTAACGTTGATCATTTTACATGTTTGTGTTTGGCATATATTTGAGGACCATCAAACCGTCAATAGTATTCACTAGTTTGATGTTGACGTCCCTAAAATGACATTGAATAAATGAGTATCCGTATGTACGACCACATGCTTTCATTGAGATGATATATTATTAGTCGATTGAGTTTCCTTTTGTAAAGTTGACTCATGCTTTTATGTGATATCTTGACGGGATAGGATTGCATCTCATACTTGTTAAAATAGTCGACATCTAATACATTAGTGTTGATCTTAAACGATGGAACGCAAATTATCATAACATGTAGTGCATATCTTTTATTCAAGGATCTGCAAGTTGTTACGAGATTAAAATTAAATTATATATAACTGTAAAAGTCAACCCTAAATTAGCCGATGTACATGAAACAAACTTATAGTAGTTCATTAAATGGCATTTTTCGTATAACAAATTAAAAAATTTGCTTCTTCCAAAACATTTGGATCTCATACGTAAATGTAGAAAAGATATTTGAGTTTTCGTTCTTACAGACAAGTTTTCCCAATGCATTTCAAAGGGAGACTGATATCAAACATGCAATGTCTAAAATAAGCATAGGAAAGGAAAAACATTCACAAAGGTTAAAATGGTAGGTAATTGACATCATTGTTGCAATCGCCTTGCCGCTGAGTGAGTTAGGTATGCCTCTCACATTGAGAATTGGCAGCCTGTGTGGGCCGGTTTGCATGTCCGGGAAATACACGTTTTGCTCCAATTGTTGTTATTTGGTGAAAAACAATTATACGTACCTAATTGTTGAAAGGTTATTGGATCAACTCATCTCATGTATCATCATTCTATGTACTTTAAGATCACATGTATTGGTTTCATTAATATTCCATTGAAAAAAAATAAGAAACTTTGACAAAAACTAATTGTAGAAAATGTTTCATATGCCTTCAATATTGCATAGTTTTAGAAAATAAATAATGGTTGAATTTAATAAAAATTATATTAAAGTTATGTAAACATATTGTTCATATATAAGAGATTGTGGTAACGATATTTATGTAGTTCAATATATGATTGGGTTTTTGGCTGAAGGAGGGGTTTAATGTTCGCAAAAGTGCTATTTTCTGCAAATGAAATAGTATGTTGGTTTTTATGAGGTTTATCGCAATGAATGGTGATCAACTTTGTTTCAATTCTTAATTTGGTTACCGAATTAAGAAAATTATCAAGAAAATGCTTGAAGTACGTAAAAAATTTAATTTAGGTGTTGTTATTATTTGCATTTAATTGCGACCAAAAGTGACAACCAACTTGGTTTGTTGTACCGTAAATGAGAGTTTTTGCGAAGTTGAAGTATTTTCAAATTTCTATAAAGTATAATAAGATGAAAGATTATTGCATTATTTGTATTTAGCGACTTTTTACCTTGCAACATCGATATTCGTGTCATTCACATTAACTCAATGTGTCAACTTTCACATGAAAAATTCAACCTACTTTTCAAAGAAATCGGGATAATTCAGTTGTTAGAAAACTGGTCCTGTTACAGCATACTCTTATTCAATAATGTGATATGTGAATGAAAGTAGACGAATTAATGAAAGTAGATGAATTATGTATGTTGCTTCATACAATCGATTTATGCTATATCAGTGTAAATATACTTATTCCTTGGATAAATAAAAATTATTCTAGTGGTAAAAACACTTTCGAAAGTTTTTATGTGGCACTCCAGTATTCAAATATATGAAACTCTCTTTAATACGTGATACCATGTGAAAATATATGAAATCGGTATTTGAGATCATAAGAGAATATATGAAACCCGTTTTAATCTCTTTTTGAATGGAGTCCTATATAGATAGAAGAAGTTCCAACACATATTAAAAAGAATATGTCAAAGTCTAGTTGAAGTGAAACTTCAAGATTCAACAACACAAAATATAACCACTTTGAGGGTTGGATTCCGGTGAGAAGTTGAGGTTCACGTGAGAAGTGATTATCAACCGTTGGATAAGAAATTGATGCACATTAGGATGAGATGCATCAGATCAATTCCCTCCTAAGCCGCAATTCATGGAGGACATTTGATTAAAAGTGATCAACGGTTCAGATTCACTTCTCACGTTTCCCACGTTAACCTCAACTTCTCACACGATCTTTCTACCACTTTGAATGGATATAGCTATATGCCAATGTTGGCATCACTTGAATGAGATAAAACTTAATTAAAAGGTGAAAAGGTTCATTTGTCCAACTAAAATGATAAAAAAAAATTACCAGTTATTTTTATTTTATCCTTTGTCCACTTTGAAGATAAAGGGAGCGAGAGGGGGTCTATTTTTTAAGTCTTAAATGTTGAGAAAAGTCGATTTTGAACAGAGTATAAACATGTTAAACACATTCAAAGTTCAAAACATGTAAAAGTGAGTTAAATGAGATTGTTTAAATAATACTATAAGTGTATTCGCACAATGCAGCAAAATACATCACGATTTTAATGTTTCATTTTATTATTATTTTTTTTTGTCGATTTACAGTACGATTTTGGATGGTTTTGAGAAAGTGATAATGTTTTTTTTAATAAATTTGTTTAATTTAGGCTTAATAATATAATGTTTTTTATATAAAAAAATAAGTATTTTGTTAGAATTTAATGATTATCTTATATATTTTAATGACATATAGAAAAAATAACCAATTACATATTTAATAATATAATTAAAATATATTTATATTAATATAATATATTAATTAATAGTGATACATGGAAATGTCTGCATAAAAGGAAGACTCTGCACATACCATATTGGTGGGTGTTAGAAGTCTGCCGTAGTAATATGTATCTTGTGTTTTGATACTTGTAAATTAAGAGATTTTTAAAATATTGCATAAAATGATGGTACCTTATGCTTAATAATTTGTATTTAATAGTTGTTTATCCGTGCTTTATAATATAGTATATGTAACACCCATATTTTTGTCTTGAAAATTGTTACGTAATCTGAACAATTCATCTAAAAATACTCCAAAATAACGGCTAAATTAAAACTTTAGACCGTTTACAACGGAAGACTTTAAAATAATAAATATGTAACTTAAATGCTAACTCGTCCCATACCGAGTTGCGTTACAATATTTATTCTTAATAGATGCCCGAATATAAATATTGAACTTAGATAAGGCAAGTCTCTATGTCTGCTCTTTTCCTTTATCCAACCTGAAACCTTCTGTCCCTGAGATGCATACTATAGTCAGCTTATATAGCTCAGTGAGTTCATGGTTTGCGTGAATAAAATCATTTCTCATAATACATATCAACTTCAAAACATGTATCAAATAATATGCATTTTCTGAAAACATGCAGCGCTGAAAGAAAAGAGATATCATAAACTATCTTGTCGGGTATGGGTCATTTTGTCACTGACACGCCCTGGGTTGAACTTTCTATTATGTCCAATCACCCACTTGACTGGGTCGTGTCACTTGTCCGTGACTTACTAGTCAAATGCCCACCCATTGAAACCGTTCGTAAAACTTGCGTATGAAATAGCATGCTAGAGTTATTTGAAAACAAAATAAACACGTAGCATGCAACTGATCATAAATAACATACATATGAAATATATTGCATCATGTATGTAAACTGAAACATCATGCATAAATACGCATCACCATATAAATCATATAATGCTGAAAATAAATTTGTACGTATGTATGCATCCCAGTGTAAGTCTCATGAAGACTCACCTGATTGCGTGTCGATCGGCTACTAATAGCTTTCAACTGAAAACCTACACATTTCATACCACCATATGAAGTTAATGACTTATTTTCTCCAACAGTCAACTATGGTCAACCCGACTCGACCTAAAGTCAAACTCCAAAAACGGGTCTCTTAATGACTCAAATATCTCCATTTGATTTTATCGTCAAAATACTTGTGGGTCAAACGAGGTAAAAGTCAACAATTAGTCAACACGGTCAACCTCGACTAAATTTAATCAAACCCCAAGTCTAAAACTCGATAACGTCCAAAACGTCAAAATTATCGTTTTATAATCTTATACCATTCTCTCTAAATTTAAGCGTTCTAATAGTTTATTTATTACCTTTTTTTTTAATCCAAGTGACGTTTTAAATATTATTAAATTATTTATTTCTAAATAGTTTAATAAATTAAATTATAGATTGTAAAATAGATCAATATATTAATTCGTTAACAATTTGAACTAATATATTAAATAAATTATATAATCTCCTTTTTTTTGCTGGACTTCTCGAAATAAATTAAAAGTCCAAGACTAAAAGAAAATCTAAGCCCCAAAATATTTCCATCTTAATCTTGAAAACTGAAAACATTAAAACATTAGTGGTTTCTTTAGAACCAAAAACTTGTGGCAAATTCTAATAAAAATCTGAAATCAAAGGATTCATTTGCAGTTAAACTTTTGGCCTAAGCATGGCATTAAAAGTGTAGGGTTAAAACTGTCAAAACTTGAAACTTGCAAAAACTAAGCCCACGTAACAGAAGCATACCCGCCTGCAAACTCATTTTTGACGAAAACTTGCCGGAAACTCGCAACGCTCATTTTCTAATCGTTTTCGTTAATTCTTTTTGCAAAACTCTAGAAATTAATTTTATTCAACCATAGGAACAAGAATCAATGAAAACCATCAAGTATCGAGTCTCATTTTCTCATTTAAAGTTTGAGTTTTAAAATATCTCGAAAATCAGTACAAAAACTCGAAATCGGACTTGTAAACTAAAATATGAGATATAAGGCTACTAAGTTTCGATATAGGACTTAAAAACGAAGCTATCCAGGTAAGGAACTTGAAGTTTGGTTGAGTATGTTACCTCAAATCGTCGATAAACGGAGTTTTCAGGTAAGGACTTTTGAGCTTGATTTCTCTCTCGATTCTCAGTGTTTCTCTTATTTTTGTTGAACCATAATGTTCATAAGATGGCACTCTATATTTATCTCGAAAACTTTTGGCCTATTAGTTGACTAGATAAGCCAATAATCAGCCTCAAAAATCTCTCGTCGCTTTCAAACCTGAAATTTTCAGACATGCCATATTTACATAACAGGTCCCTCTGATATGAGGGATTTAACGCATGACACAACCCTCTAACTATCACGTAGTGACATTACGCCCCCTGACTTCAATGTTTTGCACAACTTTACACTTTTCACCCCTGTTTTGACATTTTCTTTCATTTTCAGTCCGATTGAACATAAATTCTTTTCTTCACTTCTCGCTTTCCTTAAATAGCATGATTGGCCCCCTTATTACGTTTTTCTTCACATTTTTAGACCAATAAAATAAAACTCATTTATTTTATTTTCCTTTTTTTCTTTTTCATATTTATTTATTTGCCCAAATTTTGGGGTGTCACAAATCTCCCCTCCTTCAAAGCATTTCGTCTTCGGAATTATACTAGCTAGGTTGATGAGATTTTTTTTTGTCCTTATCTATTATCCGGCTACCATGTCATTTATGCACCTTAAGAATTATAATTTCAACAAAACCATCACAAGTACCAAATATGTATTCTTACTCCTTGATTTTTTTTTTTTCATTTTCGTGACCAATACTTCACATTCTCCACCTTCCACATTTAGGACAGTTGGATCATCGTTTAAACGTTTCCTTGAACTTGACACATGAAAAGTGTCAAAATTGAACTTATAACTCAATGGCTAACTTGGTTGATAAACTAATCTATCAACTATTGCAACTAGCCATTCGATGTATCATACTTTGAACCTTATTTACCTTATTCGTCATATATGATTATGCCCCTTTCTAAACGACGGTTTTAACGTCATTCTATCTCCGCCCTGAACTCTAGTGGTTTATGTTGCTCATTAACATAAATCTCCTTGTACTATGTGTTTCTACTTTTCTGATGTCGTTATTTAACTCGTACTGGTAACGTATTTGACTAATGCACTTTTATGCATATATTTACAACTTCTTGTAGATAATGTACTTCCACATAAGCTATGCAACACATGTCGTATATGAAAACCCAAATGATTAACTTAGTGTGCGTTAACATGAACAATATTGGGAACACTCATCAAACCTAAGATGAATGAGAACCACTAGGAACTTATAATTTTGAATTTTAAGTAATGTGTATCAATAAAAATACTTAATACATAAAAGCTTATTTTTAAGAGTTTATTCGATAGTTTAATAATAATGTAATTTATTTTAGGCTTAATAAATTATATTTAAATTATATTTTATATTTTATATTTTTATATTTATATTTTTATCCTATATTTAGTTATGCGGGAAGTGATTTTAGAGAAGTTGAAGTGGGAAACGATTTTAGGGGAGTTAAAATGATTAGAGATGAGGATTGAAAGTTAATAAATAACATTAAATGTAATACATAAAGTTTTAATGATTGTTTTTAAGAGATTTTAAATAATTAGTATTAAATAGTCGTTCATTAAGTTTTAGCAATTGTTTTTAAGAGTTTTTTTATAAATGTTTTATAATATAGTATAGATTTGTAATTATTTTAATTATATTCTTATTTTGAGTATATTCGATTTTCTAGGGATTTAATGAGAATGTGATTCAAAAGTCATTACGGTTATGGATATCTCTCCTTCATCAAGTTATTGTTTTTTGAAGATTTCTTCATGTGACTGATGTTGTTGGTTCACCGGCCGAATGAGGATGTGATTTGAGTCTTTACGGTTATGGATATCGTCTCCTTCATGGCTTCATCAAGTTATTGTTTTTTGAAGAGTTCTTTATGTGATTGATATCATTGGTTCGTCGGCCGAAATGAGTTCCACCGAATTTTGATGCAGATGTCGGAAAAGAACGGGATGTGGTTGTGCATTATTTTCTAATGAGGAAGGTAAGTACTGTGGTGTATTTGTTTCTCTCAAAATCATTTGTTTTTTTTATTTTATTTTTTTGGGAAGGGTGTCCTAGGCTATGCCTAGATTAATCCCTTGGCCACAATTGTTGTGTACGTCTGGATTCGAACCCTGAGCAGATGGGATATTCCACCACATCTTCCAGGGGCTTAACGGGTGCGCCCCAACCATTGTGGTTATTTTTTTGTTATTTCCATCTGGGTTATGAATACGATGATAGGGTGTTCATGAATTTCATATCAACTATGTATAAAACTGTGGTTTCTTTCCTATGAATCAGATCACCATGGACGTGTTCAAGAACCAAGTCTTTAGCATGGACCTATTCATGAACCATTCTTCATGAAAATCAAGTATAACTGTTAATGACCATTATTTTGAATAATATGAGTTGTACTTCTTGCATTAGTAGTTGTACCACATACCACATAATAAAGCTTCCGTCCCACATGTTCCAATGTTTTCACTTGTGATCTCAAGAAGATGATCTCCCCACGCAGTTTGAAGAACCATCGAGAGAGAAACCATGAATTACAGGCTTCGTGATTATAGTTTCATGAAGATCTGTGTTTCATGAAGATCATGATGATGATTTTTGAGACTGTAAGATGACGATGATGTATATGAAAGAAGGTTGAAGAACCGTTGAGAAGATCATGTATCTGGTCTGGGTCTCTTTGGTTGGGTTGTTGTTCTAAAACCAACATGAATTGTTGCTTCTTTTTGTATTGGTGTTTTTTTTTGGAAACAATGTCGTTGTTGGAAATAAAATATGTTTAAACTTAATAGGGAGAGTAAATCGGGATATTATCATCGGAAAATCTTTGTTAAATTAGAGTGATAAAATCTATAATTTCTATTCCGGATTTACCCCTGCACGTCCTACCATCTATTGAAAATGAATCAGGGTGCCAAATTATTTACCTTAATGCCACCGCTTCATTGATGGCCATAGATAAAAATAATGGGTGGTTTAGATCGGTTTGCAAAGTTTGTTGGAATCGCATGGTTTGTAAATGAAACCATACCTATATATATACACTATTCACCGTCCCTTATTATTAAATATTTTTACTTTACAAAATTTCTATGTTCAATTAAACTACAACACAAAACCAATATTAAGAATCAACGGCCTCATTATTTTGTTGTCTTTAGTCGACTCAATCCCTCTCTACCTCTCGTCAACCGCCCCTACTCGATCTCAATCCCTAACCCATTATTTTCAAGATGCCACAAACACTGCCATAATTGTCGTTGTCATCATAGTTAGAACTTAAAAACACGAAAATAGATGATGGATGGTTTCAATTGGAAACCAAATTTCAACGATTGATCTTTTTAATCAATGGTCAATATTCATTTGAATTATATATGACAATAAATTAATTAATTTATTAATAAAAGATAATAATAATATGTCAAAAGGGTAAATGTGTCTTTTTCTTTTGTGTTTCAAATTTGGCAACAAAGATGAAATATGATAATAAATTAATTAATTTATTAATAAAAGATAATAATTATATATGGTAATAAATTAATTAATTTATTAATAAAAGATAACAATAATATATCAAGACTACCTTTTTATTACATGTTCATCAATATGCAGTATGTAAAAATCCAATTAAGTTTAATTACCATTATTGTTTCATTACTTTTCCATTATGTTTCACTATATCAAATCTGTTTCATTAGATTTCACTATATTAATATTTTGTTTCACTATACCAGGTTTTACTATATTAATATTATGTTTCACTATATCAAATCTGTTTCATCAAGTTTCACTATATTAATGTTTTATGTTTCATCAGGTTTCACTATATTAATATTTTGTTTCACTATATCAAATCCGTTATGTTTCACTATATTAATATTTTGTGCCTAGAGGTAATATTGAAGATTTCACATGAATATAAACTTTCATTCATTGGATGAATCAATCACTGATTCATAAGAATCAGAAAAAAATAATTTGATTTGTAGCTTGCGTATGAATCAGTTTGTGTTTACCTAAATTAAATGTTTCATGTTTAAATTAATAAAGGATCAATATTATCATATATAAAATACATTAAAATTAAATAATTAATATTATAATAATAATTATAACACTTACCATATATATTATAAAATTATGTAAAAGACTAAAATAACCTTATCAATTAAAAATAAAAATAAAAAAAGGAAATTCAATGATTGGTTAATTTCGATTTCTAAAGTTTTCAATGTAATATTGGTTTTCAATTGATCTATTCCCTATATCTATATCTATCTATACTATATTATAAAGCAGACATAAAAAACTCTTAAATACAAATTATTAGGCACAAGGTACCATCATTTTATGCAAGATTTTAAAAATATCTTAATTTACAAGTATCAAAACACAGGATACATATTACTACTGCAGACTTCTAACACCCACCAATTTGGTATGTACAGAACCTTCCTTTTATGCAGACCTTTCCATGTATCACTGTTAATTAATATATTATATTACTATAAATTTGTTTTAATTATATTATTAAATATGTAATTGATTATTTTTTCTAGATGTCATTAAAATATATAAGATAATAATTGAATTTTAACAAAATACTTAATTTTTTATATAAAAAACATTATATTATTAAGCCTAAATTAAACAAATTTATAAAAAACATTATCACTTTCTCAAAACCATCCAAAATCGTACTGTAAATCGATAAAAAAATAAAATGAAACATTAAAATCGTGATGTATCTCGAGTACGCATTTAGTATATATATATATATATATATACTGATATACAAGTCAGAGAGGGTAGAACGATCAGAAAGAGAAAGAACATGACGACGAATAGCAATGGAATTAAAGAGAGTCAAGATAAACCCCTTGGTTTTGTGATTGTTTAAAAAAAAATTATAACTATTTAAGATCTTTTTATCAATGTTTTAAAACCCGGATCGACCCGGCCGGTTCAACCGGTTGAACCGGGAACCGGTCGAGAGACCGGGTCAACTATCACCGGGTTTTTGGGGATTTATGAACCGGATCGAACCGTCGGGTTTTTGAGAAAACGGGTAAAAACCCGGGTTGACCCGGTTAAAAACCCGGGTTGACCCGGTTAAAAAAATAAAAAAAAGTTTTGTGTTTTTTTTTGGATTGATATAAAATTTGTCGTTATGTGTTTTTTTAATGTTTTTGGATTGATGTAAACTTTTTGTTATGTGTAATTTTAATGTTTTAACTTGTGGACATCAAATTATTGGTTTTATATATATACATATATAGAGGGAGGATCTTGCGAGAAGTTAAATATTTTGCGAGAAGGCAAGAAGTGTTTAATCATATATGATTACACGGCTTGTAAGTGTGTTTAATCATGTATTATTAAACGTTTATGTATTACCAATATAACATGTGTTTAATCATATATGATTAAGCTTGTGTATCATATATGATTACACTTATCGCCTTCTCGCAAAATGTTTAGCTTCTCGTTTGAACTTTTTTAAGGGTTGTAAAATATCCTTCCACTATATATATATATATATGCAAGAAAATGAAAAATACATAAAATTTCTTGAAACCGGGTCAACCACCCGGTTGAACCGGTTGGACCGTGACCCGATCACCACACCGGGTCAACCTTAAAACCGGGTTTTAAAACATTGCTTTTTATCTTACTACCTTATAAATGAGATTTTCAAAATGTCTTAAAAACAAATTGTGATGCATGATGTACAACCTTTTAAAACATGAAGTCTTAAAGTCTTAAACCTTTACTTTATATGCATCATGTACAAGAAGTCAATGCATCTTTGTTGATCGGGAAATTGACCGAAATGGGCCAAACCGGGAGAAGGATTGGCCTCTTAGCCATCCCTCTCCCTGATTTGCAAAAATGTCCAAAGGGACGCACCATGAGTCCTAGGGCGCACCATGAGCCCCTAGGAGAAATTACTTGTTGTCATTAAGACTATGTGTAGGGGCTCATGGTGCGCCCTAGGACTCATGGTGCATCCCTTTGGACTTATGGTGCGTCCCTTTGGACATTTTTGCAAGTTAGGGAGAGGGATGGCTAAGAGGCCAATCCCTCTCCCGGTTTGGCCCATTTCGGTCAATTTCCCTTGTTGATCAAGACTCAAGAAGCATTGGCACTTCTTATTTGAATTTTAAATTCAAATCACTAATACAATTGTCTTTTTATGTTTCCTATAAAAGAACTTCTTAGACTTTACCTATTTCCAAGCCCTAGGCGGTCTCTTATATTCTTGACTTGGGAAATCTCAAAAGCCCATCAATTCCTGATTCTTTGTGATCTTGAAATCCCAATATTTGCTTCTTTGGAATCGATTATATAGATAATTTATCATATATCTGAAATGGTTGACAGTTCCTATCCATCCCTTTGCTATTCAAGCTTCTCGATTCAAGTTTCCGTCGAGGTAAGGTTTCTTAGCTTCCTACTTTTTCTCGATTCAAAAATGGTTAGGGTTAGTTTTTTTATATTTTTTGCCCCAACTGTTTTGTTGTTCTAGATCGAAGTTGTTCCTTCTTTCTAGGTTGTTCTCCGTTCAATCTTTCCATCGAGGTAAGGGTTCTTTGTTCCCTAACTGTTCTGTTTCCTGTTTTGTTGTTTTTTATTCCTGATTTGAGAAAAGAATAAAATTTGGTTAGGGCTTGAAGTTGTTCTTTGTTTCCAGTTTTGTTGTTTTTTATTCCAGATTTGTTTCTCCACTTTTGATTTTCCTAGCTGTTTTTATCAATAAACAAAACCGACAATATTATAGTTTTCATTCTTCAGAATCTAGAATCTTCAAGTCTTTTTCAACACAAATTCTGTGAGAATGAGAATTTTTTTTAGTCTATGCTCAAATGGGTACGTTGTAACATACTATATTGGTACGTTGTGGTCTGGGCTCCTATCTTCTCGACAAGTACCGATTCATACTCTTGATTTTTTCTCTACTTGTTTTTTGCCAGCTCTGTTACCTTTCACAGTCAAAACATATTTTTTTTTTGGAAAGAGCATTGATGAGAACCTATAGATCCTTGGATATCAACAGTCTGCATGATTAACGGGTGGGATGTAATGGGCCTGCTCCAAAAAAGGATTGAAGACCAAGCTTAGTTCGAGGTTGGAACTTGCAAAGTATGCATCTTTCACATTCGTTTTCTTTATTAATCCTCTATTGCCTAATCAGTTGGGGTTAACCATGCATATTTTTTTGCCGAAATGAAAATAAACAATCATTGATCAACATACCAACAAGAAGCAGGACAGTTTTTTGTCTTGTGTTTCTGTAGATGTAGTTTGCTTGGCGTATGTGGGATTGATTTTTATGGGTTTGTAGATGTAGCTTACAGTAAAGCAAAAGATGGTTTATGTCTAATGTAGTCGAAACTTGGTATTTCAATGGTTTATGTTAAATCGATAATTCATATCTGAAATTGTTACTTGTATTTCAATGTTTTTTTTTAAATCTATTTCGAGTCCGGTCGGACAGAAGTTTCAAATTAAAAATTTAAAACAATTTTTTGATTGATCAACTTTTTCTTGATCAATCAATTGCATTTGTTTATATGTAACCTCTATGTTTGTTTACATTTATTCAAATTTTACATCCCGTTGCATTGCGCGGGCAAATAACTAGTCTTGATTAAAAGATAGGAGAGAGGCAAGATCTATGAGTTGCTGACACTTGTGGTTGGGCGACCGCTACCATATATATAACAAGACTTTAATCATATCCCAAACATTAACATCATTAGCTAGTTTCACTTATGCCACAATTCCCCTATCTACCCTTGGGTGAGGCGTGTTGAATGAAAATGGAAATGAATTTTTACTTCTTCGATTTAACGTGTAATGAAATTTTGGGTTTGTGGGAGAAGGGGGAAATGAGTTCATTATATTATATAAACTAAAAAATTTCTTTTATTTTTAATCCCATTAATTACTTTTTACTACATCTAACCTAGAGGTGATCATTTACGGACTTGAACGGGCTACGGGCCGGGCCTAACGCATTTTTCTTGTCCATCGGGACTAATATAGCAAACCAAGTCCGTTTTTGTGTGCATGAAAACTTGTCCATACCCGTCCTATAAACGGGTCGGGCTTGCCAACGGGCCTAAAAAATTACATTAAAAAAAACTTATATAAAGTGGTAAGTTATGTAAAATTATCCAAAATACATAATTTTTTTCCAACCAAAAAAATGTAAAATATACTAATGTACATGTCCGCGGCTTTTCGTGTTTACACCTTTTTAAAATGCAAGAAAATAGATCTCGACGCAAGTATACAGCTTAATCTACTGCCGTCTGTTAACAAGTAATAATGGTACAAAGTACCGAATATCGATCCCACAGGGAAGCGTGGAAAAGTTCTCTTCGAAAGTCGGGTCTGTAAAAGCGAGTTTCAGATGGCGAATTCGAAAACAATATTTTTGATTGGGGTTTGATTAACACTACTGAACAATTAATTAAAAAGAAGCACACAGTACAATGCTTTGTTGGGATAAGATTAATAATTGGATAAAATGATGAGATTGCATTCCGTTGTTATCTTAAAGTCGATATTTTATGTAACTTAAAATAAGCCGACATACAATAAACCAGTTGTCAATTGATTAATTGCAGTTCACCATAAAATATAACCTTAATTTAAATAACGTCGGACAATCATGCGATACGATACACCGTTTTAACTTTTGATCAGTCTCGGTCCCAACTTAACTTCATACAGATTGTAAATATAACAGAAACGGAAATGTAAATTTTAACTAAGGTTGGAGACGGTTGGTATTTTCAAACACTCAACGATAGAAACCGTAGGAGTATTGTGCCAACAACGTGTCCTTGGACAGAAAGAGTTAACTAAAGGAGACGGTTAGCGTTTTCAAACATTCAACGATGGAAATCGTAGGAATGTTGTGCCAACAGCGTGTCCTTAGACAGGATATGTAATTACTTGAAATATAAGACTGAAAATAAATGACGTGAATTAAATTGCAGAATTAAATTAACAGAAAGTAATAGACTGAAATGAAAGTGCAGAAAATAAAATTGCAGAAACTAAATTGCGAGAATTAAAGTGCGTTAAAATAAATAACGTAAATGAAAACTAACCAATACACACTTGATTTTTATAAAATTGGAAACATAAAACGGATTTAATAAACTATAACAAACCGTGAACCAACAAGAGTTGGGAATCCGAAATTATTTTCCGGACTTCCGGTTTGTAATAGAACTAAAGCCGCAATGAGACCAAAATAAAAACCAAATTGTATCAAACCAACGAGATTCGTGATATGAGAATAACAAGTAACGATGACGAAATACCGGAATTTAAATTGAAAAGACACATATATTACTAAAACATGTCTAGATTCATTGAATCTAGATTTTAAAAAGAAAAAGAAAAAGAAAGAGAGAGAGACGTGAGAGAAAGAGAGGAAGAGAGAATGAGAGGAAGAGAGAAAGATGTAAAAATGTTTAAGTGTATTCTTCTTCTTCCTCAAACCAAACTCACCTATTTATACAAAAAAATGTAGATCATGGGCTTCTAAAGAATTGAGCCTTTTGATAACAAGGCCTACAAGTATTTATATAATTAGCCCATATGATGTTATCCCTATTAACCAAAAATATCGGCCCATCAAAAATCGAATCGCATGCTCGGCCCAAACGATAAATGTCCCATCTTCACGGTTCGTTGCTTCAGTTCAAAAAGAGAAGTCGTGTTTTCGTTTCCGCGCCATCTCGTAAAGTTAACTCCTCACGGCCCTTGCTCCGATACTTGAAATAAGAACATATAAAAATATAAGATCTTTCGTGATGCTTTCTTAAAATTAAACAACTAAAAACGCCAAAATACGTTAACCATTTATTTACTAGAAAATGCTAAAAATACATAAAAAAAAGACTCAATGGAAAAATAAAAAATGCTCAAAATTATAAAAAGTGAGTTAAAAATAGGGTAAATAAAATTACCCTATCACAACCCCAAACTTGAACTGTTGTTCGTCCCGAACAACTTTATTAAAGAAAAACAATTTTGAGCAAAAAATTTGAAAGAAAATGAGATATTCCATCCACACAAACCATCATACGCACCATCGCTTATTCAATTCAATTAGCTCATAACGCAAAAAATAATGACCCTAATCATGGCTTCCCTCAACATAATTAAAAAAATATATCAACCAAAAGTTAAACACACAATTTTTTGACGGATTAGGATCGACAATGCAACAAAAGGATGAACGTTATGCATATGGCTTATATATGTATATTTTTTTTTATTATACATAGCATTTTTCCAAATTCTCATCTCGTCTTTCTTTTTGGCACAATTTTTCTGCCATCACTCTTTGAGTGAACATTTGTACACACACATTCTCTTGGTGTTTTTGACACTTTGGAATTTGCACGGAAGACAAATGTAGAGCTTTGCTCATTTTTAGACGAATGTTTCCAATTTTTTTTTTTTTGCAATTCACAATGGAATTATATATGGTTTGTGTATGTGTGAACAATGAGTGATATGACTATGAATACGAATGAAAGACCATATCACCCCCTCCCCAAAACTTTGAGAGGTTCAATGTCCCTATTGAACGAAAAATGACAATTATCGAGATTGGATGATGCGAGTGTATATGTTGCATTGACTCAAAAAAAAATCCGTGAATCAAAGAATCACAAGCTTATTTTTAGCGATAAATAAAAAATCATGAGATTTATTCCAAATAATTGTGGCCCTTATGGAACGAAATGAAACTAATCTTCATGAATGGTGAGATAAAGTGTGCATGATGGTGTGTAAAAAAAAATCCAACTTTGTCTCAAACGACAATCTCAGACTCATGACATGATATTAAAATAAAAGTAAATGCGAAGGGAAGAGTGATAGAACCTGTCCTACTCATGGCGAGTAGGAGAGTATGCCAGTGTTTTCAATAGTAACTGCATCGGGAACGGCGCCAAAAACTGGTCCGCGGCATTTCGTGTTCACACCTTTTTAAAATGCAAGAAAATAGATCTCGACGCAAGTATACATCTTAATCTACTGTCGTCTGTTAACAAGTAATAATGGTACAAAGTACCGAATATCGATCCCACAGGGAAGCGTGGAAAAGTTCTCCTCGAAAGTCGGGTCTGTAAAAGCGAGTTTCAGATGGCGAATTCGAAAACAATATTTTTGATTGGGGGTTTGATTAACACTACTGAACAATTAATTAAAAAAGAAACATCGGTACAATGCTTTGTTAGAATGGGATTAATAATTGGATAAAAAAAACGAGACCGTATTCCTTTGTTATCTTAAAGTCGATATTTCATGAAACTCAAATGAGCCGTCGTACAATAAAGCAGTTGTCAATTGATTAACTGTAGTTCACCATAAAATATAACCTTAATTTAAATAACGTCGGACAATCATGCGATACGATACACCGTTTTAACTTTTGATCAGTCTCGGTCCCAACTTAACTTCGTACAGATTGTAAATATAAGAGAAACAGAAATGTAAATTTTAACTAAGGTTGGAGACGGTTGGTATTTTCAAACACTCAACGATAGAAACCGTAGGAGTATTGTGCCAACAACGTGTCCTTGGACAGAAAGAGTTAACTAAAGGAGACGGTTGGCGTTTTCAAACATTCAACGATGGAAATCGTAGGAATGTTGTGCCAACAGCGTGTCCTTAGACAGGATATGTAATTACTTGAAATATAAGACTGAAAATAAATGACGTGAATTAAATTGCAGAATTAAATTAACAGAAAGTAATAGACTGAAATGAAAGTGCAGAAAATAAAATTGCAGAAACTAAATTGCGAGAATTAAAGTGCGTTAAAATAAATAACGTAAAGGAAAACTAACCAATACACACTTGATTTTTATAAAATTGGAAACATAAAACGGATTTAATAAACTATAACAAACCGTGAACCAACAAGAGTTGGGAATCCGAAATTATTTTCCGGACTTCCGGTTTGTAATAGAACTAAAGCCGCAATGAGACCAAAATAAAAACCAAATTGTATCAAACCAACGAGATTCGTGATACGAGAATAACAAGGAACGATGGCGAAATACCGGAATTTAAATTGAAAAGAAACATATATTACAAAAATTGTCTAGATTCATTGAATCTAGACTTTTAAGGGAGAGAGAGAGAGAAAGAGAGAGAGGGAGAAAGCCGTGAGAGAGAGGAAGAGAGAATGAGAGAAAAAAAATAAAAATAGGTAGGTTGTTTTTTCCTCCATCCATTGCCTCCCTATTTATAACAAAAATTCAAGGCCATAGGCCTCTAATGTGAGAAATGAGCTTCCTAATTATAGCCCACAAAAATTGGCCTAGAACTAGTAGATTTTCGGCCCATGGTTTGTAATCAAAAGAGTCCAAAGTTTGGCCCAAAATAGAAACCCTCCATCTTCATGTCTTGCTTCATCGGCCCAAAAATGAGAAGTCTGTTTTCATTTCCACGTTATTGGTAAATTTAAATTCCCCACGACCTTTGCATCGATCCTAAAATAAGAACATATAAAAAAATAAGATTTTCGCGACGTTTTCTTTCAAAACAAATATAAAAACGACAAAAAAACGTAAAACATTTATTTAAATGAAAATACTAAAATAGATAACAAAAAGACTCAATTGGGAAAATAAAAATGCTCAAAATTATAAAAAGTGAGTAAAAATAGGGTAAATAAAATTACCCTATCAGTACACAACGTAAGAAAAAAATATTTTTCACAAAATATAGAGCGTGGACATTTCCTCTCCAAAGATTATCACTCTTCAAAGTTCGGATTTCTCAACAACAAAATATTTAACCACCTAATATTTCAAGATCGAGATCCTATACATATTATATGACATATCATATATAGTATATATTTGGGAGGTGATTGATACTTAGTAGATGGAGTCTAACTCAAAATCACTTTTGAACTTTTTTAATACAATATTAATTATATAAATAAATTTAATTGATTATAATTATATAACGGGCCGGACGGGCCTGTTCAAAAAAAAATTTCATTGCCCGAGCACGCCCGTTAACTTGAACGGTCCAACCCAAGCCCGTCCATATTTTCTAAAATTGTTGTCCAAGTCCGCTTTTCTAACGGACTGGACGGGTCGGGTCTAGCGGACCGTACCACCCATGAACAACTCTAAATTCTAACCAAACATCCCCTTAATAACATTACCAACATAATAATACCAATCCAACAAAACCAAGTCACTAACGAATAGATCCATGTTCAATTCCATAAAGAAATATTCTTCAAGCATGGGCCGTGTTTGTCTATTGAAAAGGAGAAAAAAATGGACGCCTTCGTAAATCATAAACTCTATATGGATTAAGAATATATTTTTAGGATAACTAATCAGACCAGTTTGTACACACGTTGATTAATTCAATGATGCCTTAAATGTAATAATCAGACAAATCTTTCAATAACCCTAAAAAGACTTAAACTGATAATATTTAGGAAGTAGATCAAAATTTCCCAATTAAACTACAACACAAAGTTATGAATGAAGGTGACTTTAGATGTTGATGTTTTTAAGAAATTCTTGTGCATTCCTTTAAAAAAAATGTTGTGCTTGTGCATATGGTATAGGAGCAGTAGGATGGGGGGCTGGTTAATGGGCAATTATGTAATTCTGGACTACTTGTATGAACATTCACTGTCCTATCCTATGATCTCACTTCCCCTATTTATTGCAAGACAAATTACCAGGCTACCTACTTACATTTGTGGTCAAGACTACCCTTGCTCTAAACTTGGGTTAAAGTTTTCTGGATCTTATCTATACTATATTATAAAGTACGGATAAAAAACTTTTAAATACAAATTATTACGTACAAGGTACCATTATTTTATGCAATATTTTAAAAATCTCTTAATTTACAAGTATTAAAGCACAAGATACATATTACTACTGCAGGCTTCTAACACCCACCAATTTGGTATGTGTAGGGTATTCATTTTTTGCAAACTTTTCCATGTATCACTATTAATTAATATATTATATTATATTATTATAATTTTGTTTTAATTATATTATTAAATATGTAATTGGTTATTTTTTCTAGATGTCATTAAAATATATAAGACAATCATTGAATTCTAACAAAATACTTAATTTTTTATGGAGGTATTCAAGTTTTGATTTTTGATTCAAGTTAGTAGTTTTCGTTCTGTGAATTCGGGAGTAAGAAATCAAGAAAGCTTTCTTTCTTGAGTTTGTGCATCCCTTGTAGCAACACCCAAATTGAAGAAATGAAAACAGATCCATCACTGCAGCATGGTTGGAGTATTGGTTAGCGGGTGATGTTGGGCTGAGTTTATGACGACCGAGGTGCCAAGTAGAGTGAGACGAGGACGAAGACTGCAAATGGTGACTGGTGGAGAAGGATGGTGCAGGGCGATGTTGCTGGTTGTCGGATTCTAGGTATGGTCACGACGATTTTGATGGGGAGAGAGTGAGGAAAGCACCGGCTGTAGATTTTGACGGTTGCCGACGTTGGGGGCGAAGGGAACATGTCAAACTGGGTGTATATATAAATAGTATAACATAATATTATTTCTCATTTTTAATCGGAAATAAGATAAATTAATAAAAAGACTCATTTACCCTGAGTTAACGGTTGATAAGGAGACGGTGTTAAGGTCTGGGATGAAAACAGAAACAACTTGCAAACCACAATGACCAAAAAAAAGTGTTTATGAATAATCATTATAAATAATAAACTATAGGGACAAAAATCTTAGTTTACTCATTTAAATAATATAAATTTATAAGTTAAAAATCAATTATTTTGACAGCACATTGTACTTTATATGTGAAGTTATTTGCATGCCCAATTACAATTACTAGGGTTTAAAAGGTGGTACAACCTTGCAGGTACATGGTACAAGCACCCTATGTATGGTTTGTTGTGGTTTTGTACTTCCCACACACATCATTTTTCTTTTTCTGTCATAGGAATTAAACTTTCTCAATTGCACCAACCAAAACCATTTAAATACCAATCTCTCTCTCTCTCTCTCAATTTTATTTTGAACTTAAAATCAAATAAAATAGTTGCAATTTGCAAATATTCATGTTTTTTGTAAATTCTTATTTTCTTTTAAACTTTTTTTTACCTATAATAATTGGTTTTATATAAATCAAACCGAACAACATATCATATCTCACGTATAATTAAGTTTTTTGAAACTCGTGAACCACTTATTTTATATAGTATTGATGATGAATAATCTTGAATCATTATGAATACTATATAAATTAAGTGGTCCATGAGTTCTAATTTTTAAAATATTAGAGTTCCTAAAGATACCTGCTCCATAGGTAAGATAACACATATAATTCCTCTATTCTAAGGTGAGTTTGATAGATAAAGACAACCAAGGATGGACATATAATTTTTTTCAAGCGGTGACATCATTTGATTATAAAAAACAAAATAGGGATATTTTTCATAATATCATCATTCATTTGTTGTTTAGTTCATTGTTTTTCATATGTGAGGTCATGTGTTCAAGTCATTTATTACAAAAAATTTCAGAATCATAATAAATCTGAAATTAAAAGCTAAAAACTAAGAAAATGACACTAATGGGATTCAAACTCGGGTATGGGATGGAAGAAAAACCTTGCAAACCAACTCTACAAAAAAAAACTTGTGTCCTAGTTTCAAAATATATATGGTGACACACAACAAATTGATACGATGACATTTTCACGACCCAATAATCTTTTACACTAAAACGAAGGAACGAAACAGTGGCACATGCCACCACAAAAGTACAAAACCCCCTTGGTTTCGTCCCTGGAGACTATTTCTGCTAAAACTATATCGATTTGCAGACGAACTATACGCAAGAAAAATAATATAACAGTGTGTGTAAACAAACAATATATATATATAGAGCAACAAAAAAGACAATATAAACAAACATGATAGAAAATAGATTAAATGCTGTCAGACCCTCTTGGTTTAATTCTTTCACCTTTTCTTATCAACCTCAGAAATCAGTGAATTATCCTTCAGAAAAAAAGATATACAACTACTTACAGATGCTTCCATTGTCTTCCATGCATCTTCATGCACACTTGTATATATATATATACTATATAATGAAAATTCTAAAACGGTTATTGTACAAACTATTGTACAATTACATTTACCACCCTTAATCTTTTGTACAATAACATTTACTACCCTTATAATGTTACATTTACCACCCTTACAATTACTTATTTAATTTATTTTATATCCCTTGCTTTTTCATTTTACATTTTACACCGTTATCATATTAACACAAATAATCGTATATGAACAAAAATGCAATGAAAAAATACGTTCTTTTTTTTACAAATTATACCATTATAATCGTCTCGTCAATACCTTCAAAACGAGCCCAATATTGAATATTTTTTAATTTAACCATACTATTAAATATCAGAATATATATGAATTATCTATACTACTAAAACGGTTATTGTACAATCTTTTGTACAACAACATTTAACACCCTTACAATGTTACATTTACCATCCTTACAATTATTTATTTAATTTACTTTATATCCTTACTTTTTCATTTTACACCATTATCATATTAACACAAATAATCGTATACGAACAAAAATGCGATGAAAAATACGTTCATTTTTCTACAAATTATACCATTATAATCGTCTCGTCTGACCTTCAAAACGAGCCCAATATTGAATATTTTTTAATTTAATCGTACTATTAAATATCATGAATATCTACAAATTAATTTGTTTTCTATCCATACGTTTTATTTATTTTTCCACCATTAGCACATTAAAAATACATAATCATAAAATACGTTTCATTCTTATTATAAATTATATCATTATAATTTTTTTCGTCAATAATTGTAATATAAATTAATTATTGAATATCTTTATAGGTTTAGGGTTTTATAAATTGTGATTCTTAGGTTATGATTGATTGTTGATGACATATCTATAAGAAAGTAGCATTAATTGTTCGTTCTTTACTTACATTCCGCTGCATTGTGCGGGTATATGCCTAGCTATATAATGAAAATTCTAAAACGGTTACACGGTTATTGTACAATCTTTTGTACAATAACATTTACCACCCTTAATCTTTTGTACAATAACATTTACTACCCTTACAATGTTACATTTACCACCCTTACAATTACTTATTTAATTTACTTTATATCCATTACTTTTTCATTTTTCATTTTACACCGTTATCATATTAACACAAATAATCGTATATGAACAAAAATGCAATGAAAAAATACGTTTATTTTTTTATAAATTATACCATTATAATCGTCTCGTCAATACCTTCAAAACGAGCCCAATATTGAATATTTTTTAATTTAACCGTACTATTAAATATAAAAAATTATACTATATAATGAAAAAACTAAAACGGTTATTGTACAAACTTTTGTACAATTACATTTACCACCTTACAATGTTACATTTATCACCCTTATAATTACTTATTTAATTTACTTTATATCACTTATTTTTTTCATTTTTCATTTTACACCATTATCATATTAACACAAATAATTATATATTAACAAAAATGCAATGAAAAAATACGTTCATTTTTCTACAAATTATATCGTTATAAGCGTCTCCTCAATATCTTCAAAACGAACCCAATATTGAATATTTTTTAATTTAACCGTACTATTAAATATCATGAATATCTACGAAATAATTTGTTTTTCTGTCCATACGTTTTATTTTATTTTTCCACCGTTAGCACGTTAAAAATACATAATCGTAAAATACGTTTTATTCTTATTATAAATAATATTATTATAATTTTTTTCGTCAATAATTGTAATATAAACTAATTATTGAATATCTTTATGGGTTTAGGTTTTATAAGTTGTGATTCTTAGGTCATGGTTGATTATTGATGAAATGTATATAAAGAAATAACATTAATTGTTCGTTCTTTACTTACATTCCGCTGCATCGCGCAGGTATATGCCTAGTATATATATATATATATATATATTGGGTTGCATGGTTTGCACCATTAAAAAGTTTGTATTTGAAGGTGCCTCTCTCTCTCTCTATATATACATATAGAGGGATAATCATTTGAAAACTTTTTTAAATAATGCAAACTTACAAACCCATCTACACCATCCGAATTTTTGATCAACGGTTGAGGATTTTTTGGATTTAAATTTTTTTAAAAAATAGGAAAAGGGTAGTTTAGGAATAATTTTAACTATTTAAAATTTAAATTTTATTAATTAATTTAAATTAATCTATTTATGGTTAGACCCCTCTCTCTCTCTCTCTCTCTCTTTCTCTCCCTCTCAAAATTCCGGCCATCTCTCTTTCTCTCTCAAAAATCCGGCCACCATGATGAACAAAAATCTGGTCATCATGATGAACAAGAAAGTGAACTCGTCTCTCTCTCTCAAAAATTCCGATTACCATTATGAACAAGAAAGTGAACTCGAAAGGGATGCCAAACTCCAGCGAATCCTTCTAAACTCCGGTGGGTTTTCTGTATTTTCATAAACGGGTTCATATGTTTTTTCTTATATGAAATGTGAAAATTTTCGAAATAATCATATATTTTTATATAATTTCATATATTTTCATAAACGGTTTTATATTTTTTCATAAATAGTTTCATATATTTTTCTCTTATATAAATAATCAGATTTTTAAGTTTCATATATTTTCTTGTAAATGAATATTCAGATTTTTTTTCGAAATAATCATATATTTTTGAAGTTTCATATGTTTTTTCTCATATGAATCGTGAAAAATGCAAAGCTAGTTTCTTAAGTTCTTTCTCATATGAAACTCACCGGAAATAGGGGAGGTCGCCGTCAGTGGAGAGGACGTCGCCGGTAGTGGATGGTGACGGTGGATTGTGTGTGTGTGAGAGAGAGAGATGGAGAGATAATTAAGGAAGTTAGTTTTTTCCTAAAAATACGAAATTTATAAAAAGACATAAATACCCTTGGGTTGCATAGTTTCTACTATATATATATATATATATATATATATTGGAAGAATATTTTGCAACCCACATCTTAACCATTGGATTCATAATCGACGGTTATTTTATATTTATTTTTCTGTTTTTTTAATTAAAAATATTGGGCCTCATATCTATTATAACCGCCGATCATGAATCCGACGGTTAAGATGTGGGTTGCAAAGATTGCAACCTTTTTAAGGGTTGCAAATAAAACAACCTCTATATAGTATTTCCCCTATATACACACACATATATATATATATATATATATATATATATATATATATATATATATATATATATATATATATATATATATATATATATATATATATATATTATAATATTTCCCCTCCACTCCATTCATCTTTAACCTCTAAATTTTCATATTCCTTCTGTTAATTATTCACAAAAATCAAAATCTGAATTGTGTTCTGAATATGGTCATCAATTGATCTTAAATAATAATAATATAATATTTCTTAATTAATGAATTAAAACAAAAAAATATTTAATGAATTAGTTATGCTTCAATCTCCATGGTTAAAAGGAGGCCGCATCTAGCAGGCCTCTTCAGCTCTCTTTAATTACAGGTCCACCCGTGGCAATGGTTGCTTCCTTTTTTCCAGAGCAATAATTACTCAATCAAGACCAATATTGTTATTCTAACTTGTACCTTATGCAACAAAAAGTGTAACATTGATCTATGTTTATTGATTTCAGCTCTGGTAAAGGATAAACCATACCATCAACATTTATTGAAGAATGGCATAGAAAAGTGTGAATATTAGGCTTTAGCTGTTAGATATTGTGCCATGTACTATACTGTTGCCTGCTTCTTTTCTGCAACACTACAATTCTCTCTTTAATCTCTTCTCTACAACATTATGGAAACCATAGCTGACACTTCCAACTTTCCTTGTTATGTTCTTCATTTCTTCAACTATTCTAATCTTTTTTGGGTTTTTCCTTGATATAATCTTATTGGGTTTCTTCAGTTTTGTTCAATTTCAAGAAAAGATCAACCCATTTTGGTTTCTTCTTCAGTTCATCATCATCTTCATCATTTCTTGATCTCTGTTTTCGACTTTCATTCATTTTACTCCAATTTGGCAAAAATCTAGTTGTAAGTTCCAGAAAAGTTATTCCTTTTTTGGTTTGATTACAGATAGGAACATAAAGATAAAATCTTTAAATTCTGGACTGTTCTAATCGCTTTAATTTTCAAGATTTTGTTCTGTTCATTGGATTAAGCAGACCATTGATGATGGGTTTTAGTAGGACAAGTGTTGGAGATTTTGTTGTTGTTATGATTGTAATGGTGAGCTTGATTGGGAAGTGCATCAATGGTGAAAATGGTGGTGTTGGAGGAGGAGCTCCAATGGTGAAAACAGAGCAAGAAGCTCTGTACTCTGTTATCCAAGGTTTTGTTGGTGAATGGTGGAATGGGTCAGATCTTTATCCTGATCCTTGTGGTTGGACTCCTATTCAGGTACCCCACCTCTGATTTATAAAACTATATATGTGTTTGACTTTTGAAAGTCCACTTTGACTTTTCACAATCAAATTGACATGATATAAGTATCTTTTATACTTGACTAACTTTTGTTGGTTTTGTTTAACAGGGTGTTTCTTGTGATATTTTTGATGGGTTCTGGTATGTAACAGATTTGAACATTGGTTCTATTGATGATAACTCTCTTGCTTGTGCTCCACATGTTGAATTTAGACCCCATTTGTTTCAACTCAACCACCTCAAATCACTCTCATTCTTCCATTGCTTTGTTGCACCCATTCCCATTCCTTCAGGAAACTGGGCTGCGCTTTCGGCTAGTCTCGAGTCTCTCGAGTTCAGGTCGAACCTTGGTCTCATTGGGAACATCCCACCCGATTTTGGTCAACTCCGAAAGCTTCAATCTTTGGTGCTAACTGAGAACGGATTATCGGGTGGTTTACCGGACAACGTTGGTAACCTGACTCATTTGAAGAGATTGGTGTTATCGGGGAATCGGTTCACGGGTGAAATCGGGGATAGTTATGGTCATTTGAGTGAGTTATTGATCTTGGATTTGAGTAGAAACTCATTATCTGGGAGTTTGCCTTTGACTTTTGGAGGGTTGACTTCTCTCTTGAAGCTTGACTTGAGTGAAAACCAATTAGAAGGAAAAATCCCAAGTGAGATTAGCAATTTGAAGAATCTAACCCTTCTGGATCTTAGTAACAACAAGATTTCTGGTGGGCTGACCAAATCAATTCAAGAAATGAATTCATTAGAAGAGTTGGTTTTGTCAAGAAACCCAATCGGAGATGATCTCATGAACATCGAGTGGGAAAATCTTCAAGGACTCATGGTGTTGGATCTTTCGAGCACGCAATTGATTGGTGGCATTCCGGAGTCCCTTTCTCAGCTGAAAAAGCTTAGGTTTTTGGGTCTTAATGACAATAATCTCTCGGGAAATCTCTCACCAAAGTTGGCAGAATTACCGAATTTAAGTTCACTATATGTATATGGAAACAACCTCACTGGAGAGCTCAAATTCACTCGAGGGTTTTATGGTAAAATGGGTAGGCGTTTCGGGGCTTGGAATAACGCAAACCTCTGTCTTCCGGTCGGTTTGATGCCCACAAGTTTTGGGCCATTCGGGGTAAAGGCTTGTCAAGAAGTCATGACGAGTGAGGTTAGTTTTCGTGATTCAGATTCTAAGATGGTTAACGGGAACCAGAATCATGATTCCCATTTTGCGACTTCTTTTAGTTCCTTAAGATATAAATTCAATGCGAGATGGTGTGTGTTTACTATAATTATCCTTTTCAACTTCTTTATGTAATGTAGCATTCGAACAAGTATTGTTGGAAATATTTTACCCTTGATGTAATATTTTGCCCTCTTTTCACCTTCAAAAGCATCATTCCGTTGTCGTTGTGGCCCTTCTAAGTTCTACCGAACTTTTTTAAGTAATAATCACGGCATCATATCGTTAGTTGAACTAATCAATAGATTTCGTGTAAAAAGGGTTACAGATCCAAATTGGTGGTATCACCATGATACAACAATTAAAGACGGGTGAAGATGTAACTTCAGAGTTTAAATTTGCCAAAAAAAAGTTACATGTGTTACAGAAAATATATATTTATGTACTTTACTTTGTGAGACAAAATACGGGATAAATGCTATGTTTGATCAACCAAACCTTTTTTCTATCCATAACCGGGGGGTGACTTAAGAGATTACTAATACAAACTCATATCACCAATTTCCACCTTTCAATAAAAGAGATTTTATTATGTTTTTATTTATTTATTTACGTTATGGGGATGTAATTTCCTTTATTTACGGCTTAGGAAGAAGTAGTGGGTTAGTTTAGAGTTCGCTTTCCTACAAGTATTATACTTCTTTTTATTATGGAATTAAGCAGAAAACTTGTTCCAAACTTCTTCTCTCGAGCTTCGGCTTTTATTAGAGATTGACCATCTCAAATCGGGCTCTATCTGTTGAATATAGTCTTCAATTGTGTCCCACATAGGAAGAAGAGTAAAAATATGATTACCTTATAAGCCTTAGCTTATTTGATTAATCAAATAAGCAATAATGGGTTTATGAGGATTGGGCTTGAGTTTCTACTTGGTTTGGCTAGTATTTAATGGGTCAAAGATAGCACTAGCACTAGCGCGGCCTAAGCCGCCCAACTCTCTGCTTGCGGATTTTTTCAGGTTTTGACAGTTTTTTCTGTTCGTTAATTTCTTATCTGTTTTGGATAAGATATTTTGACAGTTTTTGTTGTTTAAACCTGTCAACTACCATGCCTATAAATACTAACCAAACTTGTTGAAAATTATTATGTTTTTCTCTTCTTCTTTCTTTCTTAATTTTTTTTTGTAGAAAATGGTGTTCTTGGAGATTAGAGGATTTGCTGTATCCTCCATCTAGATTGGGTGAATCCTGGGGGTGAATTAGCCTTAACCCAACAACAAATAGTGGGGGCTAATATTATCCTAAGGATAGTGATTAACATCACATCCTAATCTATCTTTGATCTTTGTTTTCTATAGTGAATCTTTCCAACACTATCAATTACCCTGTATAATTGTAATCGTTTTTTAATAGCATAGTTTCTCCCTGAGTCCCGCATTTAAAAAAAAAAAGTTTACATATAACATATTTAACCATTTATGTTCAAAAGATAAATCTGGAACTTTAATTAAAACATGAGAATATAGAACAACAATATTTAATGGTTATTCAATAACTTTTCCTATTTGAAAATATTCTTGTACAAAACTAAAGGTATTTTTCACCATCATTCTCGGTGGATGCAATTATCTGTTATGTTACGATTTTACTAATGACTCACATATGAATCATTTATTTTTAAGTTCCGAATATTTTTGCCTTTATTATTTGAACCCTATTGTTACCTTCTAGGGTCCGTAAAATTTGGAATGGGCTTCCCTTTTTAAAGGAAGATAGCCCCGTCTGCATTTACTATATCTTCATGACTTAGGAGCAGTTTAGCAAATACTTATCAGGTAAGCATTTACTTGCAAGAGTCACCATCCTCACTAACCTTATAAGGTAGCATTATCAGCCATCAAAATAGATTGTTGGTAAGGTCTTTTACCCGGTAAGCACTAACCGGGTAAAAGTCTTCTCCCTTACTTACCGGGTAAGGACTCTCGGTCCTTGCTCACCCATTAAGGTACATAACACTCCATAAGTGCTCACCCGTTAAGGTACATGACACTACATAAGTGCTCACCCATTAAGATATATGATACTCCATAAGTGCTCATCCGTTAAGATACATGACACTCCGTAAGTGCTTACCCAGTAAGCATTTAGTAAACGGCCCCTAGACGTTCTCTTTTGTTAAATTGCTGACCTCATGATCATGTATTTGTCTTCCTCTAGTATGCATAGGGTTGTCTTCAATCCTTCTTTATCAGCTTATTCAGCTCTTCACCGAAGTATCTAAATTTGCATATTCATGTATTTCTAAGAAAATAGATTATGGATTACAACTGGGAAAGAAGAATCCACATTGTATGGCTTTGGTTCTTTAGAATTCTGTGAGGATATGTGAAACTTCGTTGGATTACTCTTTAAAAGAGTTTTAGAGGACCCCTAGAATGGTAGACCTTGGCTCTAATTGACATTGTTGAATGGTATTTTAGACCTATGTGAAAAAACATGAAATCTATTTAGATAACTCACTAAAAGAGCCATTGAGAAAAGAAAGGAGCTTCCAACATATATCGATAAGAAAAAGGCCAAATCTAGCCGATATAAGATTCCAATAGAATCCTTGAGTTGCGATCCTAACCATTAGAAGGTCCGTGGGAACCACTTGATTCTAGCCATTTGTAGGGGATTTGATTCCTATCAAACTATAAATCATAATATCGTTTACCTCCTACTTACATGTTAATCGTGTTTATCTTTTAAGGACATCTACATCTTTTTAAGGGTATTTAACGGGTTTGAGGGTGTCGGCCTGTCGGGCCAAGGAAGTTAATTAGTCAGCCAAATATCAGAAAACACACATAAAAAAAAGTAAAATCATTATGTTCCTTGTTACAAGCTGCTAATTGAACCGGTAGTTACTGGAAGACTAATTGTTTTTTCCTTCATTTATTCACGGCATCACATTACATTCCTGCACTAATCAGTTCACCTTGAAGAACAAAAATTTGCACTAATCCAGTCAAGTGCAACCTTAGCAAGAAAGTTTTGTGAATAACTGCTCTAATCATTTTAAGTCGGTAGGGAAGGGACTGAACCCACCTTGCAACATAGTCTCCAAAGGTCGAAATAACGGTTGGGGCAGGTTTGTCCAGTCATACCAATCCCAACCATGACACTTGTCAGGCTCCATGTTTTGAGGGAGCTGGTCAGGATCGGATAAAAAAGCACGCATAATAACAGCAACAACATGTAGCGGTTTTGCAGCTTCAGAAAAGAGAGTGTTGGTTACCGTTAATAATTGTATATCCTTGATGTCTAGCCCGGTTTCCTCCTTCACCTCTCTTGCTGCACATTCTTCGAAGCTTTCACCTGGGTTACGAAGAAGGAAACTTGAAAAGGATGCTTATGTAAAAAGCATTCATATTATGTCTAGCTATTGGTGACGCCTAGGGTTTGAATTAACTGCAGCTTGAAAATGAATGATTTCCTGGAGGATATTACTTGAAATGCGAAGCAAGGTATAGCATAATATATATAAGCAATCAACCGAATGGAAATGCTCCTTATTGCATTATTAGGTAGAATGCGCATAAACACTTGGATAAAACAGATTGAGAAAAGTAAGGTAAAAGACCTAAATCATGAATGAATCATATATTATGGGCCACCTAAAGAAACCAAGGCCCGAAGGCAACATGGAAGGGGACCTTCAAAAGCAAAGGAACAACAAACAGAGATTGGCCTAAAAAAGCTTGGTAGTGACAATAATCCTAAAGGCATAATTCCTAAACCTACGTAGCCCCTAACGAACACCCAAAGCTAGTACCAATTCTCCTTCTGGAGGTGAATTGGAGGATTTAATCGTGTTTGCATTTTTTGTATTTAAGATTATTCATTACGGAAGATCATCCCATGTTTTTATTACTTTATTCCATTATACAGACATACTTTTCGCCATCTTAGGTAAATGAGTTGGTGGGATTACAAGAAAGTATATCAGAGCATTTAACAACTACCTTGGTGTAGCAGCTGCAGTAGAAATGTAAAATACAAAACATATTGGGAAGGGGAATAAAATATGTACCGAAAGCATAACTACAAAAATTACAGTTTCTCTCATGTCTCCCCCAAAAAGATTCGCAAGCTAGGGGTCTATGTGGAAACAGCCTATCTACTCCTTGGAGGAGAGGAAAGGTCTACGAACATCCTACCCCCCCCCCCCCCCCAAATGGAGGCCCCGACCCTACTTATGAGTAGGACATACTAGATATGTACCCACGTTCCGCCTCCATACCGAGAAACACGAGACACGTTACCCGTCTTGATTTCACAACCACATCAACAAGTAATATTAAAAAGATTTCAACGAATAGAGGAAGCCATATTAGTTTAAAACCTTTTTTCATAATAAATGCAGAACACATTGTTGGATCATGGTCATAATATACAAACTAACAATTCTAATACATAATCTCATACCAAAACTGCATAAAACGAACCGATCAATTAACGACAAAACTCGACTTAATGTGGCTTCCTTCACGAAAGCTTTGAATGGGATTTGGGTTGATCATTTTTTAACAATTTGGGCATGATTAATATCTATGCTCCAACTTGAGGGAGAGTGTTAACTAAATGTAGATAATCAGGGTTCTTCTTTCAAGATATCTTTTACATAGTTTCCTGATATAGTTTCCTAGTAGCAATATATAATTTTGTATATTACTTCTCAAAATATAACAGAAAATTAGATTACCTATTTGTGAAATGATAATGATTTTGGTCAATAAGATTCTATAATTGACATTGTTGAATGGTATTTTAGGCAATGAATATAAGTCATTTCAAACACTTCCCAAAAACCATGTGCCTATACGACCGTTGCAATATTTATGGCACAAGTATCTAGTGTGTACACTTTACGCACTTGTCTACAGCTTTCTCAATATAAGATAATCAGCAGACCATCTAAGAAGTTACACTCACACCCTCTGTTGTCTTCAGTCCTAGACATTAAATGTAAACGGGTCTATGAACATGTTAATGTCCTTGAGCTTGTTAAGCTCACGGATGATTCTAATTTGTAGCCTAACTGAAATTATATTGTAATGGACCAGTATATTTTTACCTCTTTCACTTGTAACTAATAAATCAATGGAGGCAATCCTGAAATAAACTTTTCATCAACTTTGATATGTTATGATAGAGGAATTGATTTAATTTTATTTCACATTTTCTGAAAAATATTCTTAAAAAATATGATGAGAAGCAGCCAAAGAAAAATTAGATAAAAATTGTAGTGTCAACATTTTTTCCTAATAAATTCTATGCTTTTTCACAAACATTATTAGGATGTGATAGCATTCACTTTAGTTCATTAATTTATAATTTGATATAGACATTTATTGAGATCAAATCGATTAACATAAAGCAAGGTTGTGAGGCAACACTCGTCCTAACTCTTACAAACAACCTCTTAATAAGGGCCATATGTTCTACACACTAACACACCCTAAGCAGATAATTTTATATACCCCATTGATAAATATGTATCCACAAGAGATATACGATCAACTTTCACGGTCCAAAATGCACTAGAGAGGGCAAGGCATGAAAATGTCCTTTCGACTTCATGAAGCATCAAGCGATTGGAAATTACTAATAGCTGGATCGATTTAAAGAAGAAGAGGCCGATAGGGGGCCATCAAGGCAATTGGTAGTTGGTTATCTAAAAGACAAAGACCTTTTGTCATTACCAACATTGCTCAAGCTCAACCACAAGATTATTGCAAAAGCAGCAAAGTATCATATCTCTTTCTTGTTTCATTCTGTCTTTTGCTATCATCTCTATCTCGCTTGAAACTGAATCGCATAGAATATTCTGCTACTCCTACAAGCATATACACGATCTTAAAAGTGGACAAAACTCGAAGCATATCCACACTCTTTCTTGGGAAACTTTGTTCATATACAACAAACTACAAATTTGGTTCTCATTTCAGAGATTGAAAACTTTGTTCATCGGTAGTATACACTATACAACCCAATGTCAAACCTAGCACTTATCAAGCCTACATTGATATGGACTTTAATTTTGTTAGAAAAAACTCAACACATCTCTCCTTATCTATCACACACAACATTTAACCGTCGTTCTCATTTAAGATATTCCCATGGTTTTAACCTAAATTTGAACTTTAAAATTCAAATATATCTATAGTATTACCAAATATTATATTAAAACAGCTTAACACTTGTAAAAGTAAACTGCTTTTCCTTCTCACGACTAGCATTATAGTTTACAGTATCCAACAATGACAAGAACTGAGTTTACAGTAATAATCAATGTGTGTGAGGCGTGATCGGGGTTTAAGAGAGGACTGACCGAACTCAAGGTGGCCGCCGGGGAGCGCATAGGTGTTGTGACCGATTGAAGTGCGGCGACGCCCCAAAAGCACGGTGTTGCCCTTGAGCAGAAACACCGCCACCCCAATTACAGGTGCCGGCGACATCGATCAGATTTGGTTTCGGTTGGCTAGCTATTTTGACTTTCCAGGAGAAAAAGTTTGAAGTTTGAACATCGAGGCTGCTATTTGAAAAATATATTTCGCCGATACACCCTGTACTTTGATAAAATTACAATAATAGCCACAAAATAGTTTTATGTTGCATATCTCTACTATCTTATAAACCAGATTTCTCAAATGTCTTAAAGTCTAAAAGACAAGTCATAATGCATAATGTACTACCTTTTAAAGCATAAAGAAGTTTAAAGACTCAAATCTCTTAAATACTACTTTTATTGCATCGTGTACAACTTATTAAGCTTTTTTATTCTTGAGATCCACACCAGACACTTGTGCTCTAAGACATCGCACGCCTGCTCTTCTCCGAGACGACGATTCATCCTCCCAAGAATCTCTCATTCCAAAGTGACGATTCAAACTCTATACTTCTCGCCATCCATCTCTTCAAACGCCTGAATCGTTCTCGATTCAAACTCCCAAGAATCTCTCATTCCAAAGTGACGATTCAAACTCTATACTTCTCGCCATCCATCTCTTCAAACGCCTGTATCGTTCTCGATTCAACATCAGCCCCCGAAATGACGATTGAAGCCCCAAATCGATTATTAAATCGACGTCATTCAACCTTCTGGTACGCCTTCAACCTTCTGGACGCCTTCAACATTCTCCATTCAAGGTACTTCTGTCGTATTTCGATTCTCTTCATTCTCCTGTTCCATTCAAGGTACTTCTGTCATATGTAAAATGTTTGTAAAGTCTTCTCCAAAATGATATAGAAATGTGCAATTTTCTCATTGTTTACCCTTGCTCTGTGTATTGAAGACACTTAAATGTTTCTTGCTAAATATAATGTAGAACCTGGTTTTGGTTATCTAAGGAGATGGTGGCGTACATTACATCCTCAATCTTCGGTTATCTAAGGAGATGGTGGCGTACATTACATCCTCAATATTCATTTCCTGCAGAAAAAAACCCTACCGTGATTGATCTTGGCGTATTCAATTTGTCTCAATTCGATTTGTCTCAATCGATTTTGATTTGTGTTTTTTCAATTTGTCTCAATCGATTTTGCTCCTCTCAATCGATTACAAAATCGATTTTCAATTTACAAGAATTTAGTCTTATTCCATTTTCATTCTGTTTGCTCAATAGATTTTGTGTTGGAGTTTCTTTTTTACAGAATCGATTTTTGATTATAGGCATCTCCACATCGATTTACAGAGGTTGTTTGTAACACCCTAAAAATAGGGATAACAAAATCCGAAAAACGGACATGCGGTATTTAAAATTGCCAAAGCAAGAGCCTCCCAAAAAATGGGGAAAAATTATCCTGTTTAAATACAATCGTAAATAAACGGACAATAAATAACAACCAACTAATCTAATTTCTATAACCAGAAAAGAGATTACAATTAAGGGTGTCATTTATAAACCCAAAGGTTCTCCTACCAAAAGTAAGTCCAAATGTAATATTCCCAAGTCTCTCACCCAAGCACCAAGCCAACTTAGAACCGATGCCGCAAAAACCTGAGATACAAATCGACACCAAACAAGTGTTAGGCCAAAAAGGCTAGTGAGTTGAACAAGAAATAGCATGGTAGAACATAGATAACTCTTATCAGCAATTAACCAATTTTCAACATGTATGGAGTCAACGGGGAAGATCCATAGCACCAATCAATTCCACTCCAAACAGTCGATGTACCTTGATGCCTTTAACAAGGAACACCCCAAAGGCCCGGCACACCCGAAGATCAGACCAAAAAGGAAACTTTCCGAGTGGTGGAGGTCTAGGCACATACCATCACGGTGGCGCCCCAAGACTACATCCTCCTAGTGAACTTGCCTTGGTTCGTCCAACATAATGCATATAGGAGGTCCTTAGGTATATTTCAACCAAATATAATTCAATACCAACCGTGGGTACAATATCACCCTCCTAATAGCATGAGTCCAACATAAGACTTAAATATCCACATAGCCACGTTGTAGATACGATATCACCAAGAGAGTATTCCAAATGGAAATCATCATATTATACCAAACATGTAATATCCGGATCCGAAATTTTTATTAATTTTAGAAGTTGGGTGAAAAGTTAAGTGAGACCCAAAGTTCAGGGGGGTTATTTGAAACCTTGGTTATATATAATCATAATCCTTAGATATTTGTTTTCATAAAAAATACTGTGAAAAGTTTGAGACTGACTCAAGAAAGAGAGCAGAGCGAGAGCAGGGAGAAGAAGAAAGAGGTTTTCAAGAATCGATCAGTTTTTGTCAAATAGAGGTATGATTCTAGCTTAATACTTCTATCTGCATGTTATAGTCGGTAAATAGTCTTGTTATTCAAGCTTTTAACCGTATATTTGATCGATTTAATGATCTGAGGTTTTCTGGGTTTTGAGTCGCCGACTCTGTATGAACGTCGACCGGTATGTTCTTGTAGACTGGTGCGGGTCTACCGGTATGTTGATGACCGGACCCTTGTAGACTGGTGCGGGTCTACCGGTATGTTGATGACCGGACCCTTGTAGACCGGTACGGGTCTACCGGTATGATGAACGACCGGTATCGATCGGACCCTTGTAGACCGGTGCGGGTCTACCGGTGTGGATCGATGTGGGTCTACCGGTGTGGAACGACCGGTGTAATCGACCATTAAGGTGTAATCGACCAGAACCCAGTGTGACCGGTACTGTCGACCGATATGTTGTAGTCGACCGGTATAATGTCGACCGATATTTATGTAGCGACCGGTAAGATGCATCGGGGTAAGTCGACCGGGAGAAGTTTTGACCGGTCGGACAGTGTGTTGATTTATTTAGAGAAGGAAAGAATGTTAGTCATAAGTTAGCTTACCTTTGTATTTTGATACCATCGTAGGTGGTGTTAATCGTTAGAAGACAGAGTTAAGCAAGAAGAATCAGAGGTTAGTCTTTCAAACTAAATCTTTTATGATTTTGACAGTTATTTGATAAATGTGGGTTTTATAAATTGCACGTTTATAGTATTGAAAGTTATGCAGATTTATTGAAAAAGGTTGGTTTAATCAGTTTGGCATTTTATGCTCAGTTTATATAAACTTGTTTTATATATAGTCAGGACTAAGTGTATGCATACATTTGAGTCAGAAGTCTGACCTAAGTCGGGAAGTGTGACCCGCCTGCTCGTATCGGGGAGTGTAGCCCGTTTATGCCATTAGGGTGTGTCCCTAAAAGAAGGTAGTACGAGACAGACATACCGTCTTTGACGACAGTGTTGGTTAGTAGCTTAAGGTACGCTTGCGAAGCGTAAATAGTGGTTAGTGATGGCCAGTAGATTGAGTTATGCTTGTGAAGCGTAAAGTATGTTTTAATGTTTGATTAAAAGAGCAAGTTATGTTTTTGAGATATAAAGTTTTGTTTAAATGTTTTAAATAATATTTGAACTGTTGCAATAGTGATTAGAGGGGACTCACTAGACCATTGGTCTAACCCTTGCTCTTTCAAAATTATAACCCTGTTTCAGGTTATCGAAAGGCAGCAGGTTCAGATAAGGGTAAGGAGAAGATGTGAGCTATTTACAGGAGCTAGAAGACTCCCTGCAATAGTTTACTTTTTGACTCAGTTGTGTAATAGGTGATAGTGTAAACCTTATACTCTTAAATGTAAGCCTGGGGCAGTTTTTAGACAGAAATGTTATTTTGATATATGTATAAAGGTACAGGTTGTTAAAATTGGTACCAGAGCATTAGTTTAAGAGATCTACGTGACCAGATGGGCCTAGACTTAAACTGAGAAAGTAGAAGCACAACTGAGCAGTAGGAAGACCGTAGGAAGTTAACATTAAGGTAGTAAGGACTAGCATGTAAGGTAAATTTGGAATTTCATCTGGTCAGTGTAATTGTGAATTTACAAGTACATGCTTGTTCTTAACTTACCGTAATGTGTAGCATGTTAGATTGAATGTCTTATGTTTCTTCTTATCATAATTTTTTCTGAGTGAGTAACAAGGAGTAGGTCTATGCCGAATCCTGAAATTGAGCCAGATAATGAAGTTTTTGCCAAAGAGCGAACGACTGTTGTCAACCCGACTGCTAACCAAGGAAAGAGTCGCGGTCGACCTAGAGGTAAAACGGTTCAGAAAGTAACTACTCAGGCAAGGGTTTCCACTGTGGGAACTCGAGGCAGGAAGACGACTCATGGTATTCGTAAAGTTGGAAGTGTAGAGGTAAGATCCGAACAAGAAACTTCTCATCAGGAAAGTTCAGCTTCGGTGAGGGGTCGAAAGCAGACAGGAAACCGTGGTGGAGGTCGAACTCAGGGTTTTGTTACTCAAGAAACCTTCACGACAGAAATGGGAAAGTTACAGGAAACGTTGAACGCTTTATTGGCTCAGTGCACTAATGAGGTCTCGTCAAACAAAGAAAAGAGTGAAGAAAGAATGGTGACCGAGGTAGCAGAATCACCAGTAACTGTAGTGGGTAGCCACCCTCAATCAAATCCCATTGTGACTCTTAAAGCGGTGGTTGGGAGAGGATGTAGTTTTAAGGAGTTTGCTGTCTGCAAGCCTCCTACTTACAAAGGGGAATGTGATCCAGTGATAGCGCTAAGATGGGTAAAGGGGATGGAGCTAGCATTTGATACTAGTAAGTGTGTTGAGGAAGATAAAGTAGTTTATGCATTGTCAATGTTGAAAAATGAAGCTGTAATGTGGTGGGATGTTGAAGCAGGAGGACAAAGTTCGACGGTAGCGAAAGAAATGTCTTGGGGTGAGTTTGTGAAGAGATTTAAAACGCATTTTTGCCCTCTGGCGGTAGTTAAAAAGTTGGAAGAAGAGTTTCTGAGTTTAGAACAGAAGGGGATGTCAGTTCGAGAATATACTACAAAGTTTATTGAAAAGTCTCGATTTGCAGAAATTTACGTGACTAATGAAGGAAGATGTTGGTCCCGAAGGTGCTAAACAAGTTTGTAGAAGGGGGGGGGGGTTGAATACAAACACAGAATTTAAAGTTTAATAAATTGTTTATTGATAAATCAAAATACAATTTACAAGTTTGTTGCGGAATAAGATTAAGACAGACTCAATCTAAACAAACTCAAGAAACACTAAGATAATTGCACAAGAAATTCAGAGAAAGGGGGATTTAGAGATATAGAAAACAAGGGTTTCTATATTGAGTTCAAGGATGAAGCACACCTTCAGATGAAGGGGTGAACTTCCTATTTATACCCTATGCATTAAATGCATGGCAGGATACTTTACACGTGGCGTTCACTGATTGGCTTTGGGAGTCTGACTTTTGGGAGACATGCTTTCGGCCGGGTCATGAACAGTGTAGTTGACAGAGTTGTTGTACGAATGGTTGCAGAGACTTGTCCGTTCTGACACATCGTACTAGGTTGTGCAAGGATAGACAAAAGGAAACTTGAGGCATAAGCTTTGTGATCGATTGATCGCTGAGTATCTCTAAGTTCAGAGATAAAGAGGTTCAGCTATCGCTGAAGCTTTTTCTCATGTTCCTTCGCGTATAAGTAGAGTTGTCTTTTCTTCACTGATATCCGCATCAGGTCACTAGTAGACTTCTCTTTGTTCAGCGGCTTCATCTTCGATTCAGCTATGAACATATGTTGACGCGAGACTTGTCTTCAGGGATTACGTTGGCTGTTTACTTTACGAACTATCAGTGATAACTGAACAGATTCAGTCTAATCACTGATAGTGAAACACTAATACATAGAAATGTTTATAAGAAAGACTATCAGCGATAACTGAACAGATTCAGTCTGATCGCTGATGGTGAAACACTAATACATACTAAAACGTAATTTTCACTAAGTATAGAAGAGGGTCGTTATCAAATCACTGAGAGAGTTTGGATCAACAATCTCCCCCTATTTGATAATGACAAAGTAACTGAAGAAAATTACTTTATGATTCAAAATGATGGAATAATTAGGACTCTTAACATACATGTCCCAATTACTATTTTGAGGGATCTTTTACAGCACTGATGAAGTTAAGTACTTTACTGAATTTTCATTAATTCAAGAAGAGAATTACAAGGAATGAAAATTACAAGTAAATAACTAACTACTGTAAGTACAACTAATAGATTACAGAAGAGAAAACTAATCTATCAGCTATAAGAAGATTTAGGAGGATTTATCATATACTCAGGTATTTCTTCTCCTTTCTGTCTTCGTTCCAAGGATTCTTGGCTGATAATTTCTTTGATTTTCTCAGCAGCAGGGAAGAAGTCACACCATAAGCATAAGAGATCCTTGAGATGATTCAGAGGACAGGTAGGAATCTCAGAGACTCTTTGAAATCTGAGTTCCTCATCATCATCTCTGAAGAATATTCCATAAGGATTGTCAATTACTTGACCAGCTTGGAAAGGACCACCAGGAGGCAGAGATAAATCTAGAACTGAAAGATCAGGAGGAGGACCAAACAGTGCATCTCTTGAAAATTTGATAGAAGTTTCATTCCTGATGATGGCGACGTCTTCAGAGGAGGAGGACCCGATTTTTCTCTTGAGTTTCTTGGGATTGGGAGGGATAGGAGATGGCAGATTCAGTACAGAAGTGACTCTGTTGATGAGAGCTTTAAGAAGTCCTTCAACGTAGCCTCTGTATGTAGATTTCGATTTCTTCAGCGCATCCCAGAATTCTATCCACTCTGTAAACCCGAAACCTTCAAGTTTGGAAACGTACATAGCTTTTTGAGTTCCATCCTCTCTGGTAATCTCCATGGTCACTGAGAGTTGATCCTTCTTCTTGCGACCAGAGATAGTCACGGCTGTTATTGGAAGAGGATCAGAGCGATAATCCATCTTCTGTTTACACCATTCGATAGACTTATCGTTGATCTCTTGTTCTTTGGAGCGTTCCTCTTCAATTTCTTTCAGCAGTGCAACTTGAACTTCCACAGGCTTTCTTTTCAGCTTCTTGTCCTTGACTTGAGAAGATTGAATCTTTAAAGCGAGTTGGGCATCTCGTCTGCATTCAGCGAACAGTTTCTCAGCTTTGGCAGATTCTTCTCGTTCAGCTTCGGTGAGGAAATCGAGCTCTGAGAATGATGTTTGAGGAGGAATTTTCAGCCGTTGACTCTCTAGTTGAGCGATCATTTCAACTCTTTTCTTCATCACTTTCTCTGACCATTGAGATGGTTGAGAAGGCCTTCCTGGATGGTCCAGTGAATCTTCTTCTTCTTCTTCATCAATCTCAGTGATAGAGATTGGGATTATGTCTTCAGCGATAGCAACTGGAATTATTTGTAGTTCAGATCCTTAAGCAGGGGAGAGAACTGTCTGGTCAGAAAATGAAAAAGAAGTCAGATTATTTTTAAGGAAAGAAGAGAGATAAATGCTAGAAAGAAACAGGGGTAGGATTTTTATAGAAATATAAGGGAACAAGAGTAAGGCATACCTGAGAAGGATTCTCCTCAGGTAGTGAGATCATCATCAGGGTTTCCTTAGCAGATACACCTTTGCTTTGGGAAGGGGTTCCTGAAGATGATCCTTGTCTCCCCCCTGCTTGGATAACTTCTTTCGAAGCTATCGCTGATGATGTGACGGCTGAAGAACACCAGAGAGATGGATCTTCCTCATCGTCATCATCATCATCTTGATGAGAGTCATCCACTTGATCTTCAAGATCAAGGTCTTTATCATCATCTTCATCCTCCTCTTCATCATCGACTATTTCAGCGATGGTGGGAGGGGCTTTATCAGCAACTATCTCCCCCTCAACCTGAGAGGGAGTTTCCTTCAGTGGTTCAGCACAAACTTCAGCATCCGTGTTTTCTTCAGCTGTCTTCTCCCCCTCTTTGTCATTATCAACAAGGGAGAGATCTTTTGGAGATGAAGTTGTTGCAGTAGCCAGCTTCTGGACTTCAGCCTCCAGACCTGTGAGTCGTCCTTCAAGTGCAGGGATGTCGGACGTAGCTAGGTGAATGAATTCCACAGCTATGGTCAGGGCTGAACGATCATCTTCTGTAAATGATGGAGCAGGAACTGGAGCTGGTGCATTCAGCTTGTCGAGGACTTGCTGAAGAGTCGTAGTGCAGGCATCGATCTTTGCAGACAGATCATCATACTGCTGCTTGGATTCTTCCCTGACTTTGACAATCGCTGCCTGAAGAGTAGCGATGTGAGAAAGATCAGCTTTGGAGGCGCAGGTGGCAGTCAGCGTCTTCAATGCATCACCAGCTGTTTGAACAACGATGATGGTGTTGTTGAGAGAAGCAGAGAGAGAATCCACCTTTGAACTCAAACTGTTGACATTGGTGTCAACAGTCGCCAGACGAGTAGAACGTTTCGTCTTTGGGCTGAGAAGTGATATTCGACAATTTGTCTCGAACAAGGAACCGTCTACGTTTCAATTGGCGGTAAATACAGTTGAAATGAGATAGAAGGAAAAGATTCGGCAAGCTACTGAAAGAAGTGGAGATAAAAGGAAACGGGACGGAACGGTCCGTGACTCTAAACCGTTTAAAGCTGCAAAGTTTGATCAGCGTTCTATTAATAAGTTTGAAAGTTAGACCTGTAGCAAGTGTAACCGAAGGCATAAAGGAGAATGTAAGATTGATCAAGAGGGCTGTTATAAATGCAGAAAGATGGGGCATATGGCTCGGGATTGCCAGAGTTCAAGATCTTGTTATCAGTGTGGATCTCCTGATCATATCAGGACTAATTGTCCACAATTGAAAAAGGGAACGGTCGGAGGGTATGTAGATAAGGGAGGTGAGAAAAAGGTGGAGCCAGCTAAGGCGAGGGCCAGAGTTTTTAATATGACGGTAGAAGAAGCAGCAGAGATACCGGGTGTGGTAACAGGTACTTTCTCTATAGATTCGAATTTTGCTAAAGTGTTGTTTGATTCAGGCGCAAACCATTCATTTGTGTCTTCAAATTTCGTGCATAAATTGCATGTGAAGCCCAAGAAGCTTAGGCATTGAATTGAAGTAGAAATGGTCGATAATAGTCAAATCTTAGTGGAGGAGGTGTATGAGGGGTGTAGTATTGTCATTGATGGGCAATCATTTCCACTTCGATTGTACCCAATGGGTATGGGAGAATTTGATGTCATTGTGGGAATGGACTGGTTGGCGTCTAATGATGCTCATATAGTATGCAATAAGAAATTAATTCGTATAGTGCAGCCAGGTAAAGAAGAGATAGTAGTGTTTGGAGATCGGAGGGATAGAAAGTCGTGCTTGATTTCAATGATTAAGGCTAAGAGATGTTTAGTAAAAGGGTGTGTGGGGTTCTTAGCTTATGTAATAGATGCTAAGAAGGAGAAGAAAGGATTAGAGTTAGTTCCGGTGGTATGTGAATATCCAGAAGTATTTTCGAAAGATATTTAACCACTCTGCCTCCTGATCGACAAGTGGAATTTCGTATTGATTTAATAACCGAAGCGGCGCCAATTGCAAGAGCACCGTATAGATTGGCACCGGCATAAATGAAAGAAATGATGACTCAACTGCAGGAGTTACTCGACAAGGGGTTTATTCGTCCTAGTACCTCACCATGGGGAGCGCCAGTATTGTTTGTTAAGAAGAAAGACGGGTCTATGAGAATGTGCATAGACTATCGTGAGCTCAATAAGGTGACTGTCAAGAATAAGTATCCGCTTCCCAGGATTGACGATCTTTTTGATCAACTTCAAGGAGCGAGTTACTTTTCGAAAATAGATCTACGATCTGGTTATCACCAGTTGAAAGTGAGGGAGGAAGATGTATCTAAGACTGCATTTCGTACAAGGTACGGACACTATGAGTTTCTAGTTATGCCATTTGGTCTGACCAATGCGCCAACAACTTTCATGGATCTGATGAATAGAGTGTGTAGTCCGTTTTTAGGCAAGTATGTCATAGTTTTTACTTTTTATAGATGATATACTGATTTATTCACAGTCCAAAGAAGATCATGAAACTCATTTGCGACCGATTTTGTAATTGATTAAGCGCGAGAAATTGTACGCCAAGTTCTCAAAATGTGAATTTTGGCTGAAAGAAGTTCAGTTTCTAGGTCATGTGGTGTCGAATGATGGGATTAAAGTTGATCCAGCTAAGATTGAAGCCATTAAAGGGTGGGAAGCACCGAAAACACCATCAGAAGTAAGGAGTTTTCTAGGATTGGTGGGTTATTATAGAAAGTTCATCCAGGACTTTTCAAGGATAGCTATGCCATTAACAGCGTTGACTAGAAAGAATGTCAAGTTTGTATGGGCAGAAGCTCAGAAAGAAGCGTTCAGTAAATTGAAAGAGAGTCTAAGTAGTGCTCCTGTCTTGTCTCTACCCAATGGAACGGAAGGATTCGTAATCTTTAGCGATGCTTCAAAGTTGGGTCTGGGATGTGTGTTAATGCAAGAAGGTAAAGTGATTGCATATGCATCTCGTCAGTTGAAAGAGCACGAAAAGAATTACCCAACGCATGATTTAGAGTTGGCAGCAGTAGTCTTTGCTTTGAAAATTTGGAGACATTATTTATACGGGACTAAGTGTCAGATTTACACAGATCATAAGAGTCTTCAATACCTTTTCAACCAGAAGGAGCTTAATATGAGGCAACGTAGGTGGATGAAGTTGTTGAGCGATTACGACTGTGATATTCTGTATCATCCGGGCAAGGCCAATGTCGTGGAGGATGCTCTAAGTCGTAAGGAATGTGGAGAAACAACAAAAGTGGTAGCCTATCGAGTTGATGTTGTTTCCGATTTCTTGGAAGAAGTCATAAAGTACCAAGAAGAAGCGGCGTCAAAAGAAAACTGGAAGAGTGAAAGAATAGTTGGAATTGTTAATTCGTTAGTCGTTGATAATCGTGGGGTGAAGTGCTTCAATAAAAGAGTGTGGATTCCAAAAGTAGGAGAACTGCGAAAGAGAATATTAGAAGAAGCGCATAAGTCGCGTTAATCAATACATCCAGGAACCAACAAGATGTATAAAGATCTAAAACAAAGTTATTGGTGGCCAGGTTTAAAGAAAGATATTGCTCACTTCGTTGAACGATGTCTGACATGTTTGAAAGTTAAAGTTGAGCATCAGAGACCTTATGGAGAGCTTCAATCATTAGAAATTCTAGTTTGGAAGTGGGACGAGATTACGATGGATCTTGTTACCGGGTTACCGCGATCACCTAAGGGGCATGATGCCATTTGGGTGATAGTGGATCGACTCATAAAGTCAGCTCACTTTCTACCCATTAAGGAGACGTACTCACTAGAGAAATTGGCTCGATTGTATATAGACGAGATAGTAACCAGACATGGAGTACCGTCGTCAATTGTGTCAGACAGGGATGCTCGTTTTACATCAGCTTTCTGGAGAAGTGTTGTTCAGATTTATGCAATCCAATATGAGAGTCACTTAAAATAGAACTTGGCGCAAGTATACACCTTGAACTACTATCGTCTCATAACAAGTAATAATGGTAAAAGTATCAGATATCGATCCCACAGAGAAGGCTTGTGAAAGTCTTTCAAAAGTCCAGTTTTTAAAAACTAATTTCAGATGGCGAATTCGAGGAAAAATCTTTTGGTTGGTTTGTTTTAGTTAACTAGAAAATCAGCCGTAAAAGAGGAAGCAAAGGGTGCAAAGCTTTTGTTAAGATTAAAACAGGCGTTTTGACAAAAAGATGATATAGCAAATTGTCACAATATTCAACTATCGGTTCAGACGACCTCCAAAGAGTGCACACCGGCCCACTGCTATCGATACGATATCACTTATGCTAGACCTCGTGAATCCTAGCGCGACACAGTGTTACCTCCCTACACCGTATGAGTATGTCACTTGTCAAGTGTTATAACTGTTTATAGTCCTCTCATATTAAATCAGGTTTTCTTATTTGTCTTAACTCTGAAAGTTAATGCATTTTCACATATTAAATTAGTTGTCAATTAATTCAACATGATCTTCAATGAAACAATAATCACCTGAAATAAATAGTTAGAAAATAATACTATAATAAATACACCTTTTTATTTCCACGCCGATTTCGGTCTTAACATTGCCTTACACCCCAAGCTCAGGCTATTAGCCCATCATCGCTTGGTTTTCTCTTTCGAATGATGTAAGGTCTGGAAATAACATAAAGGTAAAAATACTGAAAGTAAAAATTACTGGAAAATAAATGACAGTAAAATAAATTGCTGGAATGTAAATAACTGAAAGATAAAGACAATAATGTAAATTGCTGAAAAGTAAATGACAGAAAAGTAAATGACAGAAAAGTAACTTACAGAAATTAAAGTGCAGAAATGTAAATTACAGGAATTTAAATTGCAGAAAAATAAATTACAGAAATGTAAATTATAGAATTGAAAAGAAGAGAAATAAAAAGACTAAATTAAACTAAGATAGAAAATACTTGCTAAAGTATTTAAGACTTGGAAACTTAAGTGACAAGTTATAAAACTTATCACTTAAATTATGTCACAAAAGGTCAACAAATGGTACTTTGGAAGTAACTTTGTGTACTTTGAAATGAAACTTGGTACTTAGAAATGAACTTAGCTTACAATAGAAGAAATCTAAAGTAAAGCTAATATTTATTCCCAAGTATTTTTCTTGCCAAAAGAAATGTTGATTGTTCTTGATGATTATAAAATTTTTGCTTAGAACACACTTTGGAAAGTTGAAAGTTGAGAAGATTAGAAGTCGACTTGTGAAACTTAAGCATCAAGGTGCAAAAAAAGATTTGTGAAAATCTTTTTGCTAAATCTCGAAATATTTAATCACAAAAATCGAAAATGAAATTTTAGAAAGTAAAGAACAAGATTAAGAAGATGAACTTGAAATCCAAAGCACTTAGATTAATACTTCCAAAATAACCAACTCTTAAGCTTGAAATATTTTAGTTCTTGAAGGACAAGGAAACCTAAAATATTTAAGCTTAAGATTACAAAAATAAACTAGAGAATACTTAAACCCAAAGGTTGTTGGTGATATGTTTAAGGTTGCAAAAGATGCATATATATAGAAACTAGAAGAGTATCTAATAAGCTAAAGGGGTACAATGATGATGTAAGCCCTTTTCTTGGCCATAAAGTCTTCAAAATGGGGCTTCCAAGCCCGACCCAAGCAAAAATCTCGGCTGCAGAAATCATCAGCTATTCCTACAACATCATATCCCAGTTCCTACAGTGGTCCTATAGCACTGCCAAAAAATCATAAATCTGCAAAAACGCCTAAGTTAATACCAAAACAATGGAAATGCATACTAAAACATAAAAACATGATAAAAGCTGTAAATTGGACTAAATGACACTAAAAGTGGACGTTGGGCAAATAAAACAAAGATAAAATACTAATAAAACACAGTAATAGGGTTAATTTATTAACACCTATCACATCCCCAAACTTAAACTGTTGTTTGTCCTAAAAAAACTAAAATAAGAAAAATAAAGACTCAAAACACAAACTAAAAAAAAATTGAACATGCACACCGTATAGCCAACATATACTTTGATTTTGCTCTTTTATGAAAAGTTGCTCATATCTTACTTGACACTTGAACTCCATAGCCCTTCATAAACCAACTTCCCCAAACTTGGTCCTTTAAGTATGCCAAACCAAAAATTAGTCAAACATTTTCTTTGCTAACCTAGACTTACTATTTATGTTGGGACTTTGATTGGGTTTCAAGCATTTGGCTATTTCTTTTCAATGCTTAGCCTTTTACCTCATCTCTCATTTCACTCCATAGCACAATTTTTCTGCTATGCATCTCATATTGAGGTATGTTTGGACCTTTTGGTCCTTTTGAAACAATTGGTGCTCATTGGCACTCTTTTGTGCACAAGACATGGAACTTTGTTCTTGAATTTTCTTTTGGTCTTGAGTGCATGTGATTCTGTGTGTCCCTAAATCTAGTTTCTAATCAATATTAAACAAACACAACAAGATTAACAAACAATTACCTGTTTGATTACTTTCTCAAATCACAATTACAAAGATCTCTCTCTAGAACTCTCTCTCTCTCTCTACGTATTCTTTCTCTCTAACTACTATCTCTTGTAACTCAACTACTTAATGAAAATACAAAGAGAAAACTATTTATACTACCCTCTAAAACAAGGAAACAACAAATACAAATACATTGACTTTTATTAAGAGACTTTGACTTTTAATAAGATTTGACTTTTGCAGCTTTGACTTTCTCAACTTTGACCTTCAGTATGCTTGATCTTGTATCCAACAGATTTATGCTTTAACAATCTCCCCCTTTGGATTCAAGATCACTGTTGAAAGATCTAGCAATTCAGTTCTTCTCTTTAAGTTCTGTTCAAAATAATCTCCCCTTTTTCATTGATAGTCTTCTTTCCAAAGCTGTCTTCAAAAATGATGAACAATCTTCCCAAACTTTCACATAGAACTCTTTCAGACTTTTGGAAAGAAAATATCTTCAGAATCAGCTCGAATGCTTTAGCAAATAATCTTCAAAGAAAAATTCCTCAAAATCTTCAGAAATTCTTTGATCATCTACAAATCTTCAAATCTTTATCATTTCTTTGAAACCATCTCCCTTTAACTTCAAAAACTTTAACATTTATTCATACCATCTCCCCCTTTTTGATGATTTGAGCATCTATATCATCAAAACTTTTCTCCAAGAAATGTCATTTACCATTCTGATCTGTCATACTGAGCCTTTAATTCTGTCAACTCTCCAAGATATTCATCTAGATCTTTTCAAATCCAGACAAAATAAGAACATGTAACTCCTGAATCAATAGATGAATAAGTTAATATGCCTGTCAGTAACACAAAGTCACTGTGTGTAACGAATACACAATATAAAGGAGCTTTTTGATGTTCACTCCCCCAGGGCTTCCATCCAATCATCGAAATACCACAAAGGCAACTTCTATGAATGTTATGACAAAGAAACAAATTCTTTGTGTGCTCGTGCATGTGTAAAAAGAATTAAGCACGAATAATTGCTTTTATAATAAGGCTCAACATTGTGTAAACCACTGAGACAACAGTAGATAAACACAGACTCTAAGTGCATGATTGAAGTGCGAAGGTGGGGCAGACTTCCTTCTTTTTCAATATTCAGATTTTTCAAATGAAAACCAGATAGATTATATGTTGCGTCCCCAGAAAATATGAAACATTTTCTTTTTTAGAAGAAAATGAGTAGTTGGTGGGGTTTAAGCAAGAGTTGGCATGGGCTATTTGCCTGTTTCAATAACGTTCACCAAAGAATTGTGAAACGCTAGTAATGTGGCTGCCCGGCTCAGAAAGTAGTTGGTGCAGAGTTTGATATTCTTTTACTCTGATCTCACACCCTCTTTCTTTTTAATCATTAAGCTCACTACTAACCAAACTCTCTTTTCCATTTTACCTCATCACACCCACACTCATTTCTTTTAGACTCCTCACACTCAATCACTAATGGATTAACTTCATGGGTAGGAAACACTGGTTAACGTGAATCCATAGAAGTTTCAATTAACTCCTAGCACAAAGAACCCAGTCCTATAAATCATATGTTGCTCACAATGGTTTATCTTTAACATTTAAATCATAAGAAATATGGGTCAGATATATGTATGCTCAGAATATTATCATGAAAATATGAGCATTTTTAGACATTGAAATATTTTCAAACAAGTATACTGAATGAATGAAAATGAATGCAAAAGACTTGTTTGAAAATCTGACATTGTATGAAAATGATCAGAAATGAATGATATAGCAATTAAAGCTTATGATCAAGAATAATTGATATTTGTCTATACGAAACAAAATATAGACATTCTTGAAATAACGTTTTGAAATGAAATAACACTCAAAATTCTTTGAATACAAGCGGAGTGTCTTACCATCGAATAAAAATTGTTCCAATTTAGAGACATGATAAGAACATTTTGAACAAAGATTCAAACCGGTGTGTGTGAATACTTGAAAGTATATAGAAAAGACAATACGCAAGTATTTATCTTTGGAAACACACGATTTGTTTATCAATGAAGCACAAAAATAAAATGAAAACATTTAAAATCACACTTCTAAATTATAAAATCTGTTTAAGAATTGGGAAGTGGTTTGAACATTTAAGAACATGTTTTCTATACCTGAAAGTTGTCCTTCTTTCAGATATATGTGAGATTAAGATAAGAAATTTACCTTGTCGCTCAATCTTAAATATCAGAAAGTCAGCTGTAGTCATGTAGTATGATCGTGTCAGCTTCTCTCATCCTGTAAGTCTCAAAGTCTAGTAAAAAATTTATTCACAAAATTTATTCGAAAATAAACGACGGGAAACAGTAAAACAATTATAGAACGAGTTCTGATCAGAAGTAATCAGAAATCATTGTCTTACTCCTTGTTACTTATAAACTCCCCCTAAAATGATGCATTGTAAAGATTTTGTCAGTTAAGCAAAATGCAGAAATTAGTTAATACTCCCCCTCAAATGAATGTAGATCATCTAAAATCTTCTCTTACTCCCCCTGAGATCATGAGCAAACAATTAAAGTGCAGGTATCTTTCAGAAATAAAAATAAAGAAAATGACGAAAAATAACAATTTGTAACTTTAGTAGGTAACAACCGATTATGTCTTAAGATTTAACATACCAAGCTTAGAGACAAGAAAATTAAATCTCTTTTCATCTAAGGGTTTGGTAAATAAATCTGCAAGTTGATAATCTGTTTTTACAAAATAAAGTTCAATTGTTCCTTTTTCAACATTATCTTTTATAAAATGATACCTTACATCAATGTGTTTGGTTTTGGTGTGTTGGACAGGATTAGCAGATATGGCAATCGCACTCTTCAAGTCACAATATATTGGGATTTTATCATACTTAAAGCCATAATCTCGTAGCTGTGTTCGCATCCACAAGACTTGAGAGCAGCAACTAGCAGCAGCTACATACTCCGCTTCAGCAGTCGATGTGGAAACGCATAATTGTTTCTTTGAAGCCCAACTAACTAGCTTGTCTCCAAGGAATTGTACGTGACCAGAAGTACTCTTTCTGTCCAACATACAACCTGCATGATCTGCATCTGAATATGCAGTCAGTTGAAACCCTGTATCCTTAGGATACCACAGACCAAGGTCTGCAGTCCCCTTCAGATATCTAAAAATCCGTTTGACAGCAGCCAAATGGGATTCTTTGGGAGCAACTTGATATCTAGAACAAAGACATGTTGAGAACATAATATCTGGTCTACTCGATGTAAGATACATTAACGAACCAATCATACCTCTATAAGTTCTAAGATCAACACTTGTACCCGAAGGATCAGCGTGAATCTTAGTTTCTGGTGCCATCGGGGTGCCAATAGATTTGCAATCTTCCATTTTGTACTTCCGAAGAATGTCCAAAATATACTTAGACTGATTGATAAAAATCCCCGTAGAAAGTTGTTTAACTTGTAATCCGAGAAAGAAATTCATCTCTCCCACCATACTCATTTGAAAACGTGACACCATGAGGTTAGAAAAGTTTTTACAATATTTTGGATTAGTAGAACCAAATATTATATCATCAACATATATCTGAATAAGTATAATATCAGCTTTTTCTTTCTTGATGAATAAAGTAGTGTCGATCTTACCTTTTGAGAAACCAGACTTGACCAAGAATTTTGATAATACATCATACCAGGCTCGAGGGGCTTGCTTTAATCCATAAAGGGCTTTATCCAAGATATAGACATGATCTGGCTTGTCTTGATTAACGAACCCTTCTGGTTGAGACACGTACACTTCTTCTTTAAGAATGCCGTTCAGAAAGGCTGTTTTCACATCCATCTGAAATACTGTGAAGTTCTTATGAGCGGCGTAGGCGAGAAACATTCTGATTGCCTCTATGCGCGCTACTGGAGCATACGTCTCGTCATAATCGATGCCTTCCTCTTGCCGATAGCCTTTGGCAACAAGTCTAGCTTTGTTTCTGATGACGACACCATCTTCATCCTTTTTATTCTTGAATACCCACTTAGTTCCTATCACGGTCTTTCCTTCAGGCTTAGGAACTAATCTCCAAACCTTTAGGGCTTCAAACTGATTGAGCTCTTCTTGCATTGCAGATACCCAGTCCGAATCAGCAAGAGCCTCAGATACTCGTGTTGGCTCAATCTTGCTTAGGAACGAGTCATGCATACACTGATTAATAGTCGCTGACCTTGTCTGAACAAGCTTGTCAACATCTCCAATTACTTGATGTAATGGATGGTCCTTAGTCCAGCGATGCTCATGTGGGAGTGGAATAGATAAATTCTGAACATGATCATCATCTTGAAATCCACTTTCAAAATCTTCAGTTTGAATTACAGGAGGGGGGTTGTCAGTTGAAGTTTCATGTGCAGAAGTATCAGTGGGAACAACAAATTCAGGCTGTTGAGTAGACAAAGTATTACACCCAACTGAAACAGTTACTTCTGGCTCAATATTTGCTTGTGCATCTTCAACTGTAGGAGTAACAATAGGAATATGAGTTTCAGACTGAACGGGGGATACTTGTTCAGTAATGACCTCTGAAGTGACTGGATGATTACAACTTGTATCTTCAGACCTGTCAGTCACAGCAGATTTAGATATATTAGATCCTAGAAACTCATCATAAAAGAATTCAAATAACAAATCTAAATCAGTTAAATGTGAAGTAGATGTAGAAGCGTTATCCGAATTTATCACTGTAGACACAGGTTCTGGACTGATCTGCCCAGAAGCTAATACACCAGTGATAACGGGTTCTGAAATGATTTGATCAGAAGCCATCTCTTCATCAAATGTAACATTGACGCTCTCCACAACTGTCTTTGACTTCTTTATATAAACACGATATGCTGCAGAAGTTGAAGAATAACCGATAAAGATGCCTTCGTCCGCTTTAGCACTGAATTTATTCAGACTCTCTCTGTCGTTAAGCATAAAACATTTACACCCAAATATGTGAAAATATTTGATAGTTGGTGTTCTGTTGTTGATTAGCTCATATGGAGTCTTCTGAAAACGACGGTGTATTATGGAACGATTTTGCGTATGGCATGCAGTCGACACACCTTCCGCCCACAAGAATAGAGGTAGATCCGATTGACTAAGCATAGTCCGAGCGGCCTCGACTAGCGTCCTATTACGTCTTTCTACTACTCCATTTTGTTGAGGGGTTCTAGCAGCAGAATACTGATGTGAAATCCCAACTGAATCGAGATATTCATCAACAATCTTGTTCTTGAATTCTGTGCCATTGTCAGTTCGAAGGAACTTGACTTGTCGCTGCAGTTTCACCTGGGTCGTCTTTAAGAATGAAATGAGAACTTCCGGTGTCTCATCTTTAGATCGAAGAAATTTGACCCACGTGTATCTTGAATAATCGTCCACAATGACCAACACGTATTTCTTACCACCCAAACTCTCATGAAGAAGAGGATGAAGACGATGATGAAGACCTTGATCTTGAAGATCAAGAGGATGATTCTCATCAAGTTGATGATGATGATGACGATGAAGATCCATCTCTCTGGTGTTCTTCAGCCGCCACATCATCAGTAATAGCTTCGAAAGAAGTTATCCAAGCAGGGGGGAGACAAGAAACATCTTCAGGAACCCCTTCCCAAAGCAAAGGTGTATCTGCTGAGGGAACCCTGAAGATGATCTCACTACCTGAGGAGAATCCTTCTCAGGTATGCCTTACTCTTGTTCCCTTATCTTTCTATAAAAATCCAACCCCTGTTTCTTTCTAGCCTTTATCTCTCTTCTTTCCTAAAAATAATCTAATTTTTTCATTTTCTGACCAGATAGTTCTCTCCCCTGCTTAAGGGTTCTGAACAAATAATTCCAGCTACTATCGCTGAAGACATAATCCCAATCTCTATCGCTGAGATTGATGATGAAGAAGAAGAAGATTCCCTAGTCCATCCAGGAAGGCCCTCTCAACCATCTCAATGGTCAGAGAAAGTGGTGAAGAAAAGAGTTGAAATGATCGCTCAACTAGAAAGTCAACGGCTGAAAATCCCTCTTCAAACATCCTTCTCAGAGCTCGACTTCCTCACTGATGCTGAACGAGAAGAATCTGCCAAAGCTGAGAAACTGTTCGCTGAATGCAGACGAGATGCCCAACTCGCTTTAAAGATTCAATCTTCTCAAGTCAAGGACAAAAAGCTGAAAAGAAAGCCTGTGGAAGTTCAAGCTGCACTGCTGAAAGAAATTGAAGAGGAACGCTCCAAAGAACAAGAGATCAACGATAAGTCTATCGAATGGTGTAAACAGAAGATGGATTATCGCTCTGATCTTCTTCCAATAACAGCCGTGACTATCTCTGGTCGCAAGATAAAGGATCAACTCTCAGTGACCATGGAGATTACCAAAGAGGATGGAACCCAGAAAGCTATGTACGTTTCCAAACTTGAAGGCTTCGGGTTTACATAGTGGATAGAATTCTGGGATGCGCTGAAGAAATCGAAATCTACATACAGAGGCTACGTTGAAGGACTTCTTGAAGCTCTCATCAACAGAGTCACTTCTGTACTGAATCTGCCATCTCCTATCCCTCCCAATCTCAAGAAACTCAAGAGAAGAATTGGGTCCTCCTCCTCTGAAGACGTCGCCATCATCAGGAATGAAACTTCTATCAAATTTTCAAGAGATGCACTGTTTGGTCCTTCTCCCGATCTTTCAGTTCTTGATTTATCTCTGCCTTCTGGTGGTCCTTTTCAAGCTGGTCAAGTAATTGACAATCCTTATGAAATATTCTTCAGAGATGATGATGAGGAACGCAGATTTCAAAGAGTCTCTGAGATTCCTATCTGTCCTCTGAATCATCTCAAGGATCTCTTATGCTTATGGTGTGACTTCTTCCCTGATGCTGAGAAAATTAAAGAAATTATCAGCCAAGAATCTTTGGAACGAAGACAGAAAGGAGAAGAAATACCTGAGTATATGATCAATCCTCCTAAGTCTTCTTTAGATAGCTGATAGATTAGTTTTCTTACTTGTAATCTATTAGTTTAACTTACAGCAGTTAGTACATCACTTGTACTTGTAATTTTTCATTCCCTGTAATTCTTTTCTTGGTTTAATGAAAATTTCAGTGAAGTACTTAACTCCATCAAGTGCAGTAAAAGATCCCTCAAAATAGTAATTGGGACATGTATGTTACGAGTCCTGATTATTCCATCATTTTGAATTATAAAGTAATTTTCTTCAGTTACTTTGTCATTATCAAATAGGGGCAGATTGTTGATCCAAACTCTCTCAGTGATTTGATAACGACCCTCTTCTATACTTAGTGAAAATTACGTTTTAATATGTATTAGTGTTTCACCATCAGCGATCAGACTGAATCTGTTCAGTTATCGCTGATAGTCTTTCTTATAAACATTTCTATGTATTAGTGTTTCACTATCAGTGATCAGACTGAGTCTGTTCAGTTATCACTGATAGTTTCAGAAGTAAACAGCCAAACGTAATCCCTGAAGACAAGTCTCGCGTCAACATATGTTCATAGCTGAATCGAAGAGGAAGCTGATGAACAAAGAGAAGTCTACTAGTGACCTGATGCGGATATCAGTGAAGCAAAGACAACTCTACCTATACGCGAAGGAACATGAGAAAAAGCTTCAGCGATAGCTGAACCTCTTTATCTCTGAACTTAGAGATACTCAACGATCAATCGATCACAAAGCTTATGCCTCAAGTTTCCTTTTGTCTATCCTTGCACAACCTAGTACAATGTGTCAGAACGGACAAGTCTCTGCAACCATTCGTACAACAACTCTGTCAACTACACTGTTCATGACCCGGCCGAAAGCATGTCTCCCAAAAGTCAGACTCCCAAAGCCAATCAGTGAACGCCACGTGTAAAGTGCCCTGCCATGCATTTAATGCAAAGGGTATAAATAGGACGTTCACCCTTTCATCTGAAAGTGTGCTCAATCCTTGAACTCCATATAGAAACCCTTGTTTTCTATATCTCTTAATCTCCCATTCTCTGAATTTCTTGTGCAATCATCTTAGTGTTTCTTAAGTTTGTTTAGATTAAGTCTGTCTTAATCTTATTCCGCAACAAACTTGTAAATTGTATTTTTGATTTATCAATAAACAATTTATTAAACTTTAATTTCTGTGTTTGTATTCAACCCCCCCCCTTCTACAAACTTGTTAAGCACCTCCGGGACCAACAAGTGGTTTTACTGATCATATTGCAAGTAAATGTCCAACTGCCACTGAAGCTGGTAAAATAGCTAAAGTGAAGAAAAATGCCTCTAAAGCTAAGAAGGTCACCAAGGCTGAAAAATCAACCAAGGTGAAAAATACCACTAAGGTTAAGAAATTAACCAAAGTGAAGATTACCACTGAAGCTGAATCTTCATCTGCTAAGAAGACAACTGACCCTTTCTTATCCACTAACTCTTAAGGACCCATTGAAAAGTGGGTACCAAACAACGTTTAATCTTCCTTATGTGTCCAGGGATCAAATGGCATCTGGTATCTTGATAGTGGATGTTCTCGTCATATGACTGGACAAAGAAACCTGCTCACTGAATACAAGGAAGAGAAAGGTCCCTCTGTGACTTTTGGTGGAAATGGAAAAGGATATACCCAAGGGTTTGGTGTTCTCAACAATGGGACAACTACCTTTAGAAGAGTCGCTTATGTAGATGGGCTGAAGCACAATCTTCTAAGCATCAGTCAACTATGTGATAAAGACTATGAAGTACGCTTTACTAAGAAAGCATGTTCAGTGGTAAATGAGAAAGGAAAACTTGCTCTCAGTGGTTATCGAAGAGAAAATGTCTATGTAATAGATATGGACTCAATCATCACTGAAAACTTATGTTTTCTTTCTAAGGCTTCTTCTGATGTCAACTGGCTATGGCATAAAAGGCTCTCTCATCTAAACTTCAAAACCCTGAATTCTCTCTCATCTAAGGAACTGGTTTCTGGTCTTCCTCAGCACTCATATGCCAAAGAATCTCTCTGCTCAGCATGTGAAAAAGGAAAACAAACAAAAGCAAGTTTCAAGTCGAAACAAGTTTCCTCAGTGACAAGTCCTCTTCAGCTCTTACATATGGATCTGTTTGGCCCTGTTAACATCCAATCAATAGCTGGAAAGAAATATACACTTGTCATTGTAGATGAATATTCTCGCTACACCTGGGTTATCTTTCTTCGCTGTAAGAGTGATACTCCAGAAGAACTAATATCTTTTGTGAAAAAGATGGAAGTGTTGAACAATCTTACTGTTCGTTCAATAAGAAGTGATCATGGAACTGAATTCAAGAATAGTTCCCTGAACAATTTCTTTGAGAACAAGGGAATTTCTCACAACTTCTCTTCAGTAAGAACACCTCAGCAAAACGGAGTCGCTGAAAGAAGAAACAGAACGATCATAGAAGCTGCTAGATCAATGCTCAGCGATTCTCATCTCCCTACTCAATTTAGGGCTGAAGCTGTAAACACTGCATGTTTTACTCAAAACAGATCGCTGATAATAAAGCGATTTGGGAAGACAGCTTATGAACTTTTTGTTGGAAGGAAGCCTTCTATCAGCTTTCTTCATATCTTTGGTTGTCAGTGCTTTATCTTAAACAACAGAGATCAACTTGGAAAGTTCGACCCAAAAGCTGATGATGGAATACTTCTAGGATATTCCTCCATCTCCAAAGCCTACAGAGTCTTCAACAAGAGAAGACAAACCGTAGAAGAAACAATTCACGTCACTTTTGATGAAACTCGCTCAGCGAACTCCAAACCAATCGCTGACAATGAACAGTTAAATGCTTGGATGCTTTCTCACTATAGAGAAACTGAACCTTCCTTTCCAAACCATCAACATTCAGATCCTTCAGCCGCTGATGATGATCCAAACATTATACATCCTACTGCTGAATCCACCTCATGGGTTTCAGTTGAACCTCTAAACACACTCCTACCATCAAATCTGCCTTCGTCTGAAAACCTCTCTAGTGAATCTACTCAACAGTTAATCGCTGATGAACCTCAATCATCCTCATCAGTAAACATTCCAATTGTTGATCCAACCTCTGAGTTAAGCAATAATGCTCCTGCTCAGCGATGGACCAAAGATCACCCAATAGATCAAATTCTTGGTGATCCAGATGCAGGTAGTCAGACACGACGAAGCTCAGGTAATATCTGTCTCTTTGTAAACTTTCTCTCTTTAATAGAACCAAAGAAGACTGATGATGCCCTCAGAGATCCAAACTGGGTCAGCGCTATGCAAGAAGAGCTGACTGAGTTTACTCGTAACAAAGTTTGGAATCTCGTTCCTAGACCATCTGATAAAACTGTAATAGGCACCAAATGGGTGTTTAAAAACAAGTTAGATGAACATGGAACTGTAACCCTCAACAAGGCTCGACTTGTTGCTCAGGGATACAGACAAGAGGAAGGCATAGACTATGATGAAACCTTTGCCCCTGTGGCCAGACTCGAAGCAATTCGACTATTCTTAGCTTATGCAGTCTATAAATATTTCATTGTGTATCAAATGGACGTAAAATCAGCGTTCCTAAATGGAAAGCTGAATGAAGAAGTCTATGTAGAACAACCACCAGGGTTCTATGACCCTAAGCAGCCAAATTATGTTTATAAATTGGATAAGGCTCTCTATGGTCTAAAACAAGCCCCTCGTGCTTGGTATGACACTCTCTCATCTTTTCTTATCTCTGAAAATTTTGAACGTGGAAAGATTGACAATACGTTATTTTTCAGAAAGATAAAAGGTCATATAATTCTTGTACAAATATATGTCGACGACATAATATTTGGTTCTACTAACCCATCTCTGTGTACTCGCTTCATTCAGTTGAGATATTTTTTAAAAATACAAATCTTAATCACTGAATTTTTCTTCAAATGATTAAAAGCTTTTTGAAATTAAATTTATCACTGATATTTATATTCAGTGATCCATTTAAAAGAAAATCTATCCTTATCTTTTCATCAGGGATACTTTCAAAAAGAAAATTCTATTGTTGATTTTTCTTCAGTGATAAATTCAAAACGGACAAATGAACAGTCTCTTTCTTAAACTATGACGTCATTTGAACCGACAATCCACGACATGCCTTTTTCTGACACGTTCGTCCATTGCTCTTCTATCCAATCAACTTCGTGGGACGTGTCCATGTCATGATGTGCATTTGTTTTCCCGCTTCTCTCACACTCTCTCTCCTCTCTCTCACATATAAAAGGAATACTTTTCCATTCTATCAATTTACGCTTTCTGGAAATACTTTCTAAGCAAGAATTCTCTCTCAAGCATTCTAGCATTCTCAAGCCTTTGCATCATCCTCTTCAAAGATCCACAGATTATTCTTGATTTCTTATCTTAAATCTTTTTACATAAAACTCCATTTATGGTCTACCATTATGGGTTTATAAGATTCTTATCACATAAAATCACTTTCATTTTTGATTTTATTCTTTAAAAACCGTTTTATTTTGATTGTTCTTCATTCAAAATCTTTGGGTTTTCTTCTTGTTCTTGTATCCTATCTGAAGAACACCTTTTTAATCTTTAAAATTGTATCCTATCTTGTTCTTGTTCTTCTATTCATCTATCTGTTTACTCTCAGAATGTCTCAATCTGCACTTGTCGCCTCTAAGAACGTCAAGTTCGCCATCACTGATTCTGAGCTTCCAAAGAACAACCATCTTGCTCGCCTTGACTTTGATGGTGTCAAGTACCCACCTGCACAATTTCTAAGGCAATCCTGCATTGCCTATGCTATCACTGTGGATCCCACACCTTCGAAAGCTCTACTCCAACAATTCTGGTTTACCGCTGAAGAAAACTCTCTCACCAACAAGAAGGGTGAACAGGTTCCTGCTATCTCCTTCAGCACTCAACTAGGCTCAGGGATGATGACTGCCCTAGGCCTCAGGAAAGCTCTTCGATTCCCTGACAAGCCCAGAAATGGATATGACTCATTGCCAACTGACACTGAACTCATCCAATTCTTGGATGCCATGGAATACGCTTGGGAACCCAAACCAAGGACTACTATTCCAAACAAGAAGTTGACTCTCGTGAAGAAGGCACTGATGCCTTCCCAGCTCAACTACTTCTTCTCACACATCATTCAGTGTATGAGTGGAAAGAGTGGGTCACTGGACCAAGCCAGCAAGGTTCAGGTCCAGATGGCTTACTCAGTGATCACTGGACGTAACTTCGACTACGCAACAGCTATCTTTGACGACCTGAAGTCAAAGATAGAGAAGACCGACAGGGATCCCAAAGTTCCCTACGTACGTTTCATCTGCGCGTACCTGAAGTTTCTCTACCCTACCACTTACCCCACCAACTCGGATGCATCTTTTCCGAAAGTGGGTCAGCGATCACTGGAGGTCAAGACGCTCCCCAACGAGGTAAGTATCTCTGAACTTCGCTCTCGTCTCTCTCTCCTACATTCTTCGTCTTCAACGGCCACGCAGGAGGTTCCTTCTTCTGCTATCCCTGCCGCTACCCCTTCAAAACGACCATCAACTGGCTCCCTTGGTCCTTCGAAGAAGGCCAAGATGACCAAGGAGAAAGCTACTTCTAGCTCTATACCTAAGGATGTTTCTCTACAAACTTCTTTAGATGCTTTCATGGGTCTCTCCTCCACATCCTCAGCTCCAACCACTTCAACCGTGCCAGCGATCTCGGTCGCTGTCACAACAACAGTAACACAACCTGAGGTAACTACCCCTATCCCTACATCTTCTATCCCCATCTCTAGTCCTCCTATTTCTTTGGTCTCTAACCCTCCTTCTATCCCTACTCCTCAGTTTGGACCCATAGGACCTGAACATCATTCGTTTGAAGAATCCATGCAATTCTACAAAATGTTTGATAATTCAGGTAATCCTATAACCCTATACACTACTCTTACCTCTCCATATAAGCCTGTTTCTCAACAACTAACTTATATTTCAGGTCCTAGTCTGGCGACTGTTGACACCAATGTCAACAGTTTGAGTACAAAGGTGGATTCTCTTTCTGCTTCTCTCAACAACACCACCAGCGTTGTTCAAACAGCTGGCGATGCGCTGAAGACGCTGACTGCCACCTGCGCCTCCAAAGCTGACCTTTCTCAGATCGCTACTCTTCAGGAAGCGATTGTCAAAGTCAGGGAAGAATCCAAGCAGCAGTATGATGACCTGTCTGCAAAGATTGACTCCTGCACTGCTACTCTTCAGCAAGTCCTTGACAAGCTGAATGAACCAGCTCCAGTTCCTGCTCCATCATTTACAGAAGATGATCGTTCAGCCCTGACCATAGCTGTGGAATTCATTCATCTAGCTACGTCTGACATCCCTGCACTTGAAGGACGACTCACAGGTCTGGAGGCTGAAGTCCAGAAGTTGGCTCCCGCAACAACTTCATCTCCTATCAAAGATCTCTCTCTCAGTGATAATGACAAAGAGGGGGAGAAGAACGCTGAAGAAAACACGGAGGTTGAAGTCATTGCTGAACCACTGAAGGAAACTCCCTCTCAGGTTGAGGGGGACATAGCTGCTGATAAAGCCCCTCCCACCATCGCTGAAATAGTCGATGATGAAAAAGAGGATGAAGACGATGAAGAAGACCTTGATCTTGAAGATCAAGAGGATGATTCTCATCAAGTTGATGATGATGATGACGATGAATATCCATCTCTCTGGTGTTCTTCAACCGCCACATCATCAGTAATAGCTTCGAAAGAAGTTATCCAAGCAGGGGGGAGACAAGAAACATCTTCAGGAACCCCTTCCCAAAGCAAAGGTGTATCTGCTGAGGGAACCCTGAAGATGATCTCACTACCTGAGGAGAATCCTTCTCAGGTATGCCTTACTCTTGTTCCCTTATCTTTCTATAAAAATCCAACCCCTGTTTCTTTCTAGCCTTTATCTCTCTTCTTTCCTAAAAATAATCTAATTTTTTCATTTTCTGACCAGATAGTTCTCTCCCCTGCTTAAGGGTTCTGAACAAATAATTCCAGCTACTATCGCTGAAGACATAATCCCAATCTCTATCGCTGAGATTGATGAAGAAGAAGAAGAAGATTCCCTGGTCCATCCAGGAAGGCCCTCTCAACCATCTCAATGGTCAGAGAAAGTGGTGAAGAAAAGAGTTGAAATGATCACTCAACTAGAAAGTCAACGGCTGAAAATCCCTCTTCAAACATCCTTCTCAGAGCTCGACTTCCTCACTGATGCTGAACGAGAAGAATCTGCCAAAGCTGAGAAACTGTTCGCTGAATGCAGACGAGATGCCCAACTCGCTTTAAAGATTCAATCTTCTCAAGTCAAGGACAAAAAGCTGAAAAGAAAGCCTGTGGAAGTTCAAGCTGCACTGCTGAAAGAAATTGAAGAGGAACGCTCCAAAGAACAAGAGATCAACGATAAGTCTATCGAATGGTGTAAATAGAAGATGGATTATCGCTCTGATCTTCTTCCAATAACAGCCGTGACTATCTCTGGTCGCAAGAAGAAGGATCAACTCTCAGTGACCATGGAGATTACCAGAGAGGATGGAACCCAGAAAGCTATGTACGTTTCCAAACTTGAAGGCTTCGGGTTTACATAGTGGATAGAATTCTGGGATGCGCTGAAGAAATCGAAATCTACATACAGAGGCTACGTTGAAGGACTTCTTGAAGCTCTCATCAACAGAGTCACTTCTGTACTGAATCTGCCATCTCCTATCCCTCCCAATCCCAAGAAACTCAAGAGAAGAATTGGGTCCTCCTCCTCTGAAGACGTCGCCATCATCAGGAATGAAACTTCTATCAAATTTTCAAGAGATGCACTGTTTGGTCCTTCTCCCGATCTTTCAGTTCTGGATTTATCTCTGCCTCCTGGTGGTCCTTTCCAAGCTGGTCAAGTAATTGACAATCCTTATGGAATATTCTTCAGAGATGATGATGAGGAACTCAGATTTCAAAGAGTCTCTGAGATTCCTATCTGTCCTCTGAATCATCTCAATGATCTCTTATGCTTATGGTGTGACTTCTTCCCTGCTGCTGAGAAAATTAAAGAAATTATCAGCCAAGAATCTTTGGAACGAAGACAGAAAGGAGAAGAAATACCTGAGTATATGATCAATCCTCCTAAGTCTTCTTTAGATAGCTGATAGATTAGTTTTCTTACTTGTAATCTATTAGTTTAACTTACAGCAGTTAGTACATCACTTGTACTTGTAATTTTTCATTCCCTGTAATTCTTTTCTTGGTTTAATGAAAATTTCAGTGAAGTACTTAACTCCATCAAGTGCTGTAAAAGATCCCTCAAAATAGTAATTGGGACATGTATGTTACGAGTCCTGATTATTCCATCATTTTGAATTATAAAGTAATTTTCTTCAGTTACTTTGTCATTATCAAATAGGGGCAGATTGTTGATCCAAACTCTCTCAGTGATTTGATAACGACCCTCTTCTATACTTAGTGAAAATTACGTTTTAATATGTATTAGTGTTTCACCATCAGCGATCAGACTGAATCTGTTCAGTTATCGCTGATAGTCTTTCTTATAAACATTTCTATGTATTAGTGTTTCACTATCAGTGATCAGACTGAGTCTGTTCAGTTATCACTGATAGTTTCAGAAGTAAACAGCCAAACGTAATCCTTGAAGACAAGTCTCGCGTCAACATATGTTCATAGCTGAATCGAAGAGGAAGCTGATGAACAAAGAGAAGTCTACTAGTGACCTGATGCGGATATCAGTGAAGCAAAGACAACTCTACCTATACGCGAAGGAACATGAGAAAAAGCTTCAGCGATAGCTGAACCTCTTTATCTCTGAACTTAGAGATACTCAGCGATCAATCGATCACAAAGCTTATGCCTCAAGTTTCCTTTTGTCTATCCTTGCACAACCTAGTACAATGTGTCAGAACGGACAAGTCTCTGCAACCATTCGTACAACAACTCTGTCAACTACACTGTTCATGACCCGGCCGAAAGCATGTCTCCCAAAAGTCAGACTCCCAAAGCCAATCAGTGAACGCCACGTGTAAAGTGCCCTGCCATGCATTTAATGCAAAGGGTATAAATAGGACGTTCACCCTTTCATCTGAAAGTGTGCTCAATCCTTGAACTCCATATAGAAACCCTTGTTTTCTATATCTCTTAATCTCCCATTCTCTGAATTTCTTGTGCAATCATCTTAGTGTTTCTTAAGTTTGTTTAGATTAAGTCTGTCTTAATCTTATTCCGCAACAAACTTGTAAATTGTATTTTTGATTTATCAATAAACAATTTATTAAACTTTAATTTCTGTGTTTGTATTCAACCCCCCCCCCCCCCTTCTACAAACTTGTTACGCACCTCCGGGACCAACAGTGTAGCTTTTGTCAACAAGCATACCGGATTGTCAATCTGAACTTTGGACAATTTGATGGTGTAGAGGTTTGTCTTTCTATGTCCACCCAAGAGTTCTGTTCCGTCTTCAGTACGAACTGAGCAACTCTTAGACTTGAAGTTGACCTCTAACCCTTTATCGCAGAATTGACCTATGCTGAATAAGTTGTGCCCCAAGCCTTTGACATAACTCACTTTACTGATCATTATGTTGTTTTGTATAATGTCACCATATCCTAAGATAGGTGAAAGCTGATCGTTTCCAAATCTGACATTGCCACTGAATTTCTCTGTATAGTTAGACAATAAAGCTTTTTGCCCAGCCATATGCTTGGAACATCCACTGTCCAAGTACCACATATGCCGGGTCTGCAAGAGAAATCAGGCAATAATAGTTTTAGGTACCCATTTAAAAACGGGCCCTAACAGATTAGCACAAGATTTTGGCATCCACTTGAAAATGGACCCTCTGTTCTTTTGAAAACCTTTAAAATCATTTGATCTAGAAGAATACACATGATAAGATCCATACCAATCAGAAGAATCATGAGAATAAGCAAAGTCAGTTTTCCGATAATTATGATGAAATTTAGTAGTAATAGGAGATAATTGAATCAACTGCTTTATTGAATAACGCTTGTAAGAAGTTACAAGGTTTTGTTTATGAGAAGCACATTGATCAACTACATCAGAATCACTACTAACAGATTTAGTACAAGAATTATTAGTAACTGATTCAGCTATCTCAGCATCCTTCTGTTTTGGTCTCCATTTGGATTGAGCTTTCAGCTTTTTCTTCCTTAAATCTGAAACATAAGATGTAGATTTATTAGGAAAAATAGATTTCTGTGACTGAGGTTTCTTTTGTGTACCAGTGTATTTCTGTTTCTGTAATCGCTGCTTCTTATGTTTCTTACAATTAGCATAGTAATCAGCAGTTACAGAAACTTTGTTTTTACTAACACCACTTGGTAACACTTTGTCATTTTCAAGACAAGTAGAATGATCAGGAAGTTTAGAATGAATGTCAAACATATCAGATTCTTCCATGCTCCCATCATCAGAATTAAAAGAATCATTTGCAGACTCAAATAAGTCATCAGAATTATCAGAGAAAATTTGAGGTTCCTTTGAAACTGTAGAACACTTTGTTGATTTTTCTTGAAAAACAGTGTTCTTTATAACTGTAGAAATACATTTTGTTCTATATCAACCAAAAGTTTTTCATCAGATAAAACATTTTCAAGTTCAACTATTTTGCTTTCAAGAATAGATGTAGGAACATAAACCTTTGCAATCGCAGGTTTTGCCTTCATCTCAGATGCGGAATAACTAACAAAATAGTCTTTTGAAAGAACTTTTGGTGTTTCTGAAAGATAACTATCATTTAACTTTACATAGTTAAATGGTAGTTGCATTTTCTTTTTATTCTTTCTGTTTTCAGTTTCTTTGGCCTCATCTTCATCTGACAATTTGGTAACAAATTTGGGTTTCAAATGAGTATGTTTACCAGCACAGGCAAGAAAATCATAGTTATAAAGTGCCGACTGTTTTCTGATAGCTTTCTTAAGATAATGGGGGTTGTTAAAACCAAGTCCCCATCTTTGCTTAACATCTACCTCTTCATTAGGAGCATTAAGAAAGATGATTTGATCTGTTTGATCTCTTTTATAAAGTTTAACTTCCAGACCATTTACCTTCTTGTTCAAATTCTTGTTTTCAACCTGCAGTTTATAAATAGTTAGTGCAGATTCATTTTTCTCAAACTCATATCTATTTACTTTACCTTCAAACTCAGAAATCTTCTTTTCAAAATTATCTACTTTAGATTTAGAATCAGAATCAGATTTGCGTAAAGAATCAATTAGATCTTTGTTTGAAATAACAGAAGTATTAAGTTCAAAGATCTTCTTGTTCTTTTTAGCAACCTTTTCCTTTTCATTTTTCAGATTATTTTGTAAATTTTGTAGCTCAACCACCATGGTTTCCAACTTGGTAATGAAATCTTTTGGATTTAAGTTTAATACCTTATTCACTTCTTCATCATATGACTCGTCATTCTTGTCCTCTTTGCCCATTAGACAGATATGAGCATTTTCTTCTTTATCTTCTCCTTCATCCTCGGAATGATCCAACCAAAACTCATCCTCTGCCATTAAAGCTACACCAGCTTCTTGTTGTCTTGCCAGAAGCAACTTGTTCTGATAGTACTGAGAGTTGCGTACTTTCGGCTTCCGACACTCTTTGGCATAATGACCCAACTTGCCGCAGTTATAGCATTTGATTGAATCAGTTGAAAGCTTTTCAACAGCGGTGTAATCATTCACAAACTTCTTCTTCTCATCCGGTTTCTTCTCCACATATCTTTGCTCTTCATACCTTTTCCCTTCCACCCTTTCCCGATGTTCATGGTTCTTTGAACTTGAAGAAGAATACCGTTGAAAATTTGATCCCGACTTCTTATAAAATTTCTTCTGAAAGGCACGGGTCAGCAAAATCATAGCTTGTTTCAGACTCTCGCCATCATCACTATCTGAAACAGAATCTGACTCAGAAGTTGTAAGAACTATCTTCTTTTTCTTTTCTTTCTTCTCTTTTTTTTCTTTCAACTTCTCTCCAGCTACTAAGGCAATAGGATCAGAAGCTTGTACTGCTTTCTTCTTTTCAGCTCTTTTCTCTTCAACCTCTTCTTCATTCTGCTTTAAGGTTTCAAATACCTCATGTAGTGGAATTTCATTTAAATCCTTCATCTGCTTCATTCTTCTTGTATGCTTCTTCCATTCTGGACGTAAGATACTCAAGAATTTGACATTATTTTCCAGTTGCTTCTTCTTAACTTTGTTCTTTGTTAACTCGTTCAGAAGCAACACAAACCTCTCATAAGTATCTTCCAGACTCTCATTCTCCTTGGCTTTAAACTCCTCATAGCTATTTATGTAGTTTGCCACTTTCATCTGGTTTCCGACCTTTGATCCCATCATCATCTTTTGTAATTGATCCCACATCTTCTTTGCATTGGCTTTATAACTGTCAATCTTGATGTAGATCTCGTTTGGGATGCTTTGAAGAAGTAAAGATCTTGCTTGTTTATCTGCTTTGTATCAGCTTTTCTGCTCTTCAGAATATTGAGAAATATCCACTGTCACTGTTTTCATCTTTTGCTCTCGTTCTTTAGTTCCATCTTCACTATCAGAAGAGTCAACATCAGGTATCTGAACTGTAATTGGAGCCATTGGACCTTCAGTGATAGACAGTAAAATATTCTCTCCATTTGAATGCCGATCCACGAAATCCAAGAATCTGTCTTTCCATTGCTCATATTCGCCTTTGAATAAAACTGGAGGTTTGACATCGGTTCCAATTGAAAGAGCATCTTTGGAAGTCATCTTGTATAAACCTGTTTGAAAAATATATCAATAAGAAACTAGAACTGATCGTTAGTCCAAATGAAACAATCAAGAAAATACATAAAACTTGAAATATAGAATCAGAAATTTTAATCACAAAAAGAACTATGTCCCCCTAGGCAGACTTAGCACGGGGGTCCCGCTACCCGGTTAGCGGGTAGGGTCAAGGGGCAACGCCCTTGCGGGGTCGAGGGGCAGAACTCGCAAGTTACTATTGAACTCGCAAGCCCTAAAACTCGCAGACTGAAGAACTCGCAGACTAAGACTTGCGCGTTCTATAGATTCTCAACCAAACGCGCAGACAAACTCGCAAGTAAACTCGCAGATATTTGCGCGTTTTGAGAAACTCGCAAGCAAATACGCAGATCAAACTCGCAGATGAAACACGCAGATGAAACACGCAGATCGACGAAACTCGCAAGCGCCTGAACTCGCTAACCACTGTTCATACTAGAACTCGCTAACTGTGATGTGCGCGTTTCACAAACTCGCAGATCGAAGCTTGCGCGTTTGAACTAAACTCGCTAGCCACTCTTGCGCGTTTCAAAACTTAGAATAATTTCTTGAATCTTCAAACTCGCAGGCCGATGAACTCGCTAATCACTATTCCTTCTGAAACTCGCTAGCTTTGATTAGCGAGTTTGAAGAACTCGCTGGCCACTATTAGCGCGTTTCTTGAAACTCGCAAGTAGCCTTGCGCGTTTTAGACCAAATTCTTTCTTCGACTTGCGTGTTCTACCCTGATAAACCTTGCGCGTTTCACGAAGAACTTGCGCGTTTTGGCGATCTAGCGCGTTCTTCCGTTTTTCGACCCAAAAACCATCTTTTTCACCTCAAGTCGATCTTTTCTTGTCCAATTGATCTGTAACTTTGCAGAATCCTTTGTAATCCACCCAAGAACAAATTACAATACAAAATTTTTACAAACAAACAGTCACGATACAAATTGATTGATGAAACAGTGAACTTCGACTCGTGAACAAAAACTTAACAAAAATCACAAATTCGATTAGAATTACAGTGCAATACGGAAATTAAAGTACAAATACTCGATCTAGTACACTTTGCGATCAAAACCTAATCAAAATCTTCTCCAAAAACTCACAAAAACTCAGAATCTCGAATTTTCTGCTCATGAACAGTAACGAACCAACAAACTTGAATTTCTTGATTTGATTTCACCTTTTGGATCTGCTCTGATACCAATTGTGTGTCCCTAAATCTAGTTTCTAATCAATATTAAACAAACACAACAAGATTAACAAACAATTACCTGTTTGATTACTTTCTCAAATCACAATTACAAAGATCTCTCTCTAGAACTCTCTCTCTCTCTCTACGTATTCTTTCTCTCTAACTACTATCTCTTGTAACTCAACTACTTAATGAAAATACAAAGAGAAAACTATTTATACTACCCTCTAAAACAAGGAAACAACAAATACAAATACATTGACTTTTATTAAGAGACTTTGACTTTTAATAAGATTTGACTTTTGCAGCTTTGACTTTCTCAACTTTGACCTTCAGTATGCTTGATCTTGTATCCAACAGATTTATGCTCTAACAGATTCAAGTATATGGATGTAATTGTTTGTGGCTTTTTAAGACACCCATCCCCAAACTTTGAAGAAAACAATGTCCTCATTGTTTAGTTGTGTAAAACAGGGTTGCAATTTGGGTAATTGAAAAGAAAGCCCAATAGAATTCATTTAAGTTTATAGCCCAAAAAATAGATGTCTAAATCTTAGAGGTAACTACAAAGAAAACAAGTGAATGACACATGGATTATTGTGGCTATAGTATCAAAGCAAACAATCTATGAGCAAATTTATTTTATTTTTGGTGTATAAGTGGCTAACACAGTGATGCTCAGAAAATCAGTTCCCAAAATGACATTGAAAAAGAAAAGCAAAGATGAAAATGGAATCTAAGGATCCTTCATCTCATCCTTGTGAAAGAAAAGGACTCAAGACATAAATGGACTAAAAACAGCAAAACCCAAGTGGGTAAAATTCAAAATGACTCAAAGACTTAATTTTAAAAGACTTCAAGATAGAAAAATGGGGATTGCCCATTTTAGAGAGGGACTGCCTCTTTGGTGTTTCGATGACAAACCTGCATAGTATCCAAATCAACACACGAAAGGGACTGCCTTTGTGTGGGATACTTGCCAAATCAGAGAAGTAGACCAAAATCCGCATTGGATGAAGATCACAGTGGGCTGAACTCAAGGATTAAGTCCCAGTGATCACTTCTATCAATATTCTAAACACGAATATTATCTAATGATAGCAAAATGAGCATCAAAAATTAATTAGAGCAAAAGGGAAGAGGGTAGAACCTGTCCTACTCAGCGTGAGTAGGAATATCTTCCTTTTGCAGCATAGTTGTGGGAACAGGGGGCAGATCCACAGCCTGTTTGCCCATCTTCCAAGCAGTTCTTAGTACCAGCTCCTTTTGTACTCAACCCACTGCCTCCTTTCTTTCTTCATCAGCTTGACCTCTCGTGTTTCAAAAATCGATTCGGGTTCGGGTTTGTGGATCTTCTCACGAGTCTTTTAACTTTGTAAGAAAGCCCACATTTTTTTTATTTTTTTTACGATTTTTTTTAAGTGAAAACAACAAAACAATTAATATGATATCAATCTAAGAAAATAATAAAAAAAATAAAAAGAGGTTACTAAAAAAATTTAAAGATGACAAACTTAAAATTAATCTAAAAATTAAAAGAGAATAAGGAAGGAAAAGAATTTTTTTTTAGAGAAAATTATAAAAATAAAACTAAAAATTAATATACAATATGAAAGCTTTTGGGTGGATCATTTTAGCAAAACAACCCCCCACAAGGTTGTTGGATGAGATCGTTGGGATCAAAGAAGTGCTTTATTCTTTGCCCATTCACTTTGAAAGTCGTACCCCTGTCTGGATCTATCAAATCAACAACACTATACGGGTACACTTTTGCAATGGTATAAGGTCCAGTCCATCTTGAATTTAGCTTTCTAGGGAATAGCTTAAGTCTTGAATTAAACAATAGGACTTTTTGACCTTCGGTGAATTCTTTTGGACAAATATTTTTATCATGCCATTTTTTAGTGTTTTCTTTGTATAACTTGGCATTTTCATAGGAAAAATTCCTATGCTCCTCTAACTCACAGATTTGTAACGCTCTTTTTCTCCCAACCTCATCCAAACTCATATTAAGCTCTTTAATTGCCCAATAAGCTTTGTGTTCTAGTTCAACAGGCAAATGACAAGCTTTTCCAAAAACTAACTTGTAGGGGGACATGCCAATGGGGGTTTTGAAAGCAGTCCGGTAGGCCCACAGGGCATCATCCAATTTGGAGGCCCAGTCCTTACGGTGTGGTTTAACTACCTTGGCTAATATTCCCTTAATCTCCCTATTAGATAATTCAGCTAAACCATTAGTTTGAGGGTGGTAAGCTGTAGCTACCCTGTGCTTAATGCCATACTTGTCAAGAACTTCTTCTAACATATTGTTCACAAAATGTGTGCCCTCATCACTAATTAAGGCACGAGGTGTACCAAATCTAGTAAAGATGTTCTTTTGCAAGAACTTGACAACTGTCCGGGCATCATTGGAATGGCAGGCCATAGCCTCTACCCATTTAGACACATAGTCTACAACAACTAATATGTAGGAACAGTTATTGGAAAGTGGAAATGGTCCCATAAAGTCTATACCCCAAACGTCAAATAGTTCTACTTCTAAAATCCCGTTTAAAGGCATTTCATTTCTTTGTGAAATATTCCCACTCCTTTGACACTCATTGCAACTTTTTGCAAAGTTATGAGTATCATTATGCAAACTAGGCCAAAACAACCCAGATTGTAAAACCTTTGTTGCTGTCCTATTTCCTCCAAAATGTCCTCCATAGGGTCCTGTATGGCAATGTTGCAGGACAGAGGCCACTTCTTCTTTTGGGATGCATCTTCTTATCATTTGATCTGCACAAATTTTGAACAAATATGGATCATCCCACAAATACTTCTTAGAATCAAAAATAAGTTTCTTTCTTTGGTGTTTGTTAAACTCTTTAGGCATGATACCACAAGCTAAGTAATTTACAAGATCTGCAAACCAAGGTTCAGCAGACTGTTGTACTGCCAATATCCTTTCATCAGGAAATGCCTCACAAATATCATGATTATTCACAGGTGTTTCTTGCTTTTCCAGTCTAGACAAATGATCAGCCACTTGATTATCCGTACCCTTTCTATCAATGATTTCCAAATCAAACTCTTGTAGTAACAAGACCCACCTTATTAACCTAGGTTTTGCATCTTTTTTAGAAATAAGGTACTTGATGGCAGCATGATTAGTATGAACAAACACTTTGGTACCCATCAAGTATGATCTGAATTTTTCAAAAGCAAAAACCACAGCTAATAATTCCTTTTCAGTAGTGGTGTAATTGATTTGGGCCTCATTTAAAGTCTTACTAGCATAATAAACAGGGTGGAATATTTTACTTTTCTTTTGACCCAAAACTGCCCCAACTGCCCAGTCACTGGCATCACACATAATCTCAAAGGGTTAGGACCAATCAGGTGTTATCACTACAGGTGCAGTGACCAATGCTTCTTTCAAAGTGTTAAAGGCCTTTTTACAGTCTTCATTAAAATTAAACACTTGGTCATGTTGTAGCAACAAACAAAGAGGTTTTGAAATTTTAGAAAAATCTTTTATGAACCTCCTATAAAAACCTGCATGACCCAAAAAACTCCTGATCCCTTTGACAGTTGTTGGTTCAGATAATTTTTCAATTACCTCTAACTTTGCTTTGTCTACTTCAATACCCCTTTTAGAAATGAGATGTCCCAGCACAATTCTTTCTTTTACCATAAAATGACACTTTTCCCAGTTTAAAACCAAGTTTGTTTCTTCACATCTTTTTAGACTATTTTCTAGGTTTTGTAAACATTGATCATATGATGTCCCATAAACTGAAAAATCATCCATGAAAATTTCCGTGGAGTTTTTTAACATGTCAGAAAAAATGGACATCATACATCTTTGAAAAGTGGCTGGGGCATTACATAATCCAAAAGGCATCCTTCTAAAAGAAAAAGTGCCATAAGGACATGTGAAGGTGGTATTTTCTTGATCATCCGGTGCTATGGCAATTTGATTATAACCAGAGTAACCATCTAAGAAACAGTAGAACTTTTTTCCTGCTAATCTGTCTAACATCTGGTCAGTGAATGGTAATGGAAAATGGTCTTTTTGTGTGGCTTTGTTAAGTCTTCTATAGTCCATACATATTCTCCAACCTGACACTATCCTAGTAGGTATAAGTTCATTTTTCTCATTTGGTACAACAGTTACCCCACCCTTCTTAGGTACACATTGCACAGGACTAACACATATACTACTTGCAATAGGATAAATTATGTCTGCGTCTAACCATTTCAAAATTTCCTTTTTAACAACATCTTTCATCATAGGATTGAGTCTTCTTTGAGGCTCAACTGAGGTGAAGTTTTTGTCTTCCAAGATAATCTTGTGTTGACAAATGGTAGGGCTTATGCCCTTAAGATAGCAATGGTCCATCTTATGGCTTTGGTATGGAGTTTCAGCATTTTGACCAACCTCTCTTCCTGTTCAGAGTCTAGTGAAGATGAAATAAAGACTGGCAACTTCCCTGGGTCTCCCAAAAAGACATATTTCAAATGTGCGGGAAGTTGTTTCAGTTCCAAGTCTGGTGTAGTTTCTAAGGAAGGAACAAGAATTTTCCTATCCTCATTTTCTAAGGTTTCAAAAGCAGTTATCTCTAGTGGCATTTCTAAGTCCTCACAGTCTTCCTTATCACTATCAGAGTCCCCTATCCCCAAAATTTTCCCCAAACTTTTTTCTTGGCACCAAGTCTCTATTATGCTTAAGGTAGAACATTCTTCTTTTTCTTCTGGATACCTGAGAGAATTAAACACATTAAAAGTCACTTCCTGATCTTGGACTCTCATGGTCAGCTCACCTTTCTGGACATCTATCAAGGTTCTTCCAGTGGCTAGGAAAGGTCTGCCTAAAAGGATGGGGACATCTTTGTCTGCTTCAAAGTCTAAAATGATAAAGTCAGCTGGGAAAAATAAACTTATCAACTTGGACTAGGACATCCTCAATTTTTCCTTTAGGCCAGGCTATAGACTTATCAGCTAATTGGAGAGTAACAGTGGTTGGTCTAGCCTCGCCTATACCTAAGGTGTTAAAAACAGACAAAGGCATAAGGTTGATGCTAGCACCTAAGTCACATAAAGCCTTTCCTACCTTTTTTCCTCCTATGGAACATGGGATTGTAAAGCTTCCAGGATCTTTCAGTTTTGGAGGGATTTTACTAGATAACATAGCGCTACAACCTTCAGTCAGAGCTACAGTCTCATATTCAGTTAGCTTTTTCTTTTTGCTCAAAATGTCTTTTAAAATTTTTGCATAACTTGGCATCTGCTCAATGGCTTCAACCAGAGGTATGTTTATGTGTAACTGTTTAAAAACATCAAGAAACTTTTTAAACTGTATTTCTTCCTGTTGATTTCTTAACCTTTTGGGATAAGGAATGTAAGGAGTGACTGAATTAGAGGGAGTAATCTTATGAAGAGTAGGTGCTTGTATAGGTTCTTGAATAGGTATCTGGACAGGTTCCTTTACAGGTTCATTTTCAGTCCTAAAAGGTACTACTGGACTGGACTGAGTTGGTAAGGTAGGACTGTCACCATATTATGTCACATCAACTACAATACTTTTCTTTGGTTTCTGGGATTCTTTGGGGTCATTAGGGAATAGTGTTGGATAATCTGATCTACTTGGAATGTCTGGACTACTAATGGGCTTATGAATGGGATCACTAGTACTACTGGATTGGTTCAAAGGTAATGTAGTAGCAGAATCTGGTCTCATCTTTTTCTTTTCAGGCTCTGCTTTGTCTGATTCTTTTTGGATGTTTTCTACTAGAGGTCTCCCACTTCTTAAAGTTACAACCTTGACTTGCTCTTTTCCAGCTCTATGAGGTGTCTCAGTGTCACTAGGCAAAGATCCTGTAGGTCTTTTCCTTAATTCCAAAGCTATTTGTCCCATTTGAGTCTCAAGATTCTTGATAGAAGCTTGAGTTTGGGTTTCAAGATTTTTCATTGATGCCTGAGTTTGGGTAATAAACCCCTTCATCATTGCTTCCAAGGAAGTAGATGAGTCAGCATGCTGAGTAGGCTTATTATGGAAAGAAGGTTGATGATGTTGAGCATGGAAATTAGACTGTTGGTTGTTTTGAGGTCTATGATGTGGTTGTGGGTGATGGCTAGACTGTCCTTGTGAGTGAAAATTGGACTGGCCTTGTAACTTTGGTAATGGTGGATTAAGAGTTGGACTGTTCCAAGAGAAATTGGGATGATTCCTCCATTCAGTATTGTATGTTTGAGAAAATGGTCCACTATTGTTGTTATTGACGTAACTGACTTGTTCAGGATTTCCTGGACAATGCTCAAATGCATGATCATCACCACAGTAAGTACGCTGCACAGAGTTAACAGTAGGAGTAGAAGTATTAGAATGCATAGTTGGATTTGTGAGATTTTTAAGCAAAGATGCCATAGTGGCCATTTGTGAAGTTAATTCTTTGTATGCATCCAATTCCTGTACTCCTGCTGTTTTCTTAGGTGGAAGTGCACGTGGATCAGACCAATGTCCATTGTTGTTAGTGATTTTCTCAAGTATGTCATAACCTTCATTATAGGTACTGGTTGTGAAAGCTCCGCCTGCAGTAGCATCTAGCATTTGTTTAGCAGTGGTGTTTAAACCATTGTAAAGCGTTTCTAGCTGTATGTAGTACGGAATGCCATGGTGAGGGCATTTTCTCAGTAGCTCTTTGTACCTTTCCCATGCATCAGGAACTGCTTCATCATCCAGTTGTCTAAAAGTACAAATTTCGTTTCTGGATTTGGCATTCCTCGTGGGTGGAAAATATTTTTTTAAAAAGTTTTCAGCCATATTGTTCCATGAAATCACAGAGTCTGGTTTCAGAGAGTTATACCAGAATCATGCCCTATCCCTTAGTGAAAAAGGAAAAAGTTTGAGCCTTAGAGCATCTTCAGATACTCCAGGGATAAGGAACGAATATGTGATTTCCATGAAAGATCTCAAATGAGAATGAGGATCTTCAGATGGCATACCAGCGAACTGGCCATTGGTTTGCAGCATCTGAAACATTATAGGCTTAAGTTCAAAATGGGTAGTGTTAATGATTGGTTTAAGTATCCCAGTGTGCAACTGGGTTAAAATAGGGATAGCATAATCCATAATACCGCCATTTTTAGAATTTGCTAGCCTAAAAATGTTTTGTTCCTCTTCCTCAAATCGATTTATTGGTGGTTCATTATTATCCTCATTTCTGGGTTCAAAAATGTTATTCCCAAAAATTATCTCGGGACCTCCATTATTGTTCCTAGTAATAGGACCAGGGCGTGCTCCTTCGCCGAAAATATTTTCACGTTCATCCATTTCTGAAGAGGTTAAAGCTGAAGCAGCTCTTTGCACTCTCCTTCTTTGTCTAAACGTTTTTTCTATGTCAGGGTCTAACTGAAAGAAATCCCCGTGCGGCAATCTTGGCATACACTGATTTTCAAAAAGGTGGTAGAAAAATCAATTTTTATAAACTTTACTTTGAACAGAAAAACTTTTAGCTTGCTTCCCCGGCAACGGCGCCAAAAACTTGTTGGTCAGATTTATGCAATCCAATATGAGAGTCACTTAAAATAGAACTTGGCGCAAGTATACACCTTGAACTACTATCGTCTCGTAACAAGTAATAATGGTAAAAGTATCAGATATCGATCCCACAGAGAAGGCTTGTGAAAGTCTTTCAAAAGTCCAGTTTTTAAAAACTAATTTCAGATGGCGAATTCGAGGAAAAATCTTTTGGTTGGTTTGTTTGAGTTAACTAGAAAATCAGCCGTAAAAGAGGAAGCAAAGGGTGCAAAGCTTTTGTTAAGATTAAAACAGGCGTTTTGATAAAAAGATGATATAGCAAATTGTCACAATATTCAACTATCGGTTCAGACGGCCTCCAAAGAGTGCACACCGGCCTACTACTATCGATACGATATCACTTATGTTAGACCTCGTAAATCCTAGAGCGGCACAATGTTATCTCCCTACATCGTATGAGTATGTCACTTGTCAGGTGTTATAACTGTTTATAGTCCTCTCATATTAAATCAGGTTTTCTTATTTGTCTTAACTCTGAAAGTTAATGCATTTTCACATATTAAATTAGTTGTCAATTAATTCAACATGATCTTCAATGAAACAATAATCACCTGAAATAAATAGTTAGAAAACAATACTATAATAAATACACCTTTTTATTTCCACGCCGATTTCGGTCTTAACATTGCCTTACACCCCAAGCTCAGGCTATTAGCCCATCATCGCTTGGTTTTCTCTTTCGAATGATGTAAGGTCTGGAAATAACATAAAGGTAAAAATACTGAAAGTAAAAATTACTGGAAAATAAATGACAGTAAAATAAATTGCTGGAATGTAAATAACTGAAAGATAAAGACAATAATGTAAATTGCTGAAAAGTAAATGACAGAAAAGTAACTTGTTGGGTCTGAAATATGCCAAGGATGGTTCAACATGGTTACTACTTCTAGTTCAACATGGTTACTACTTCTAGTTCAACATGGTTACTACTTCTAGTTCAACATGGTTACTACTTCTAGTTCATCATGGTTACTACTTCTGAAGTTAATATTCATCATGGTTACTACTTCTGTGGTTAATGTTGCTAGTTGTAGTTAATGCTGCTGGAACAAAGTTAATGCTGCTAGAAGAAAACAGTTAATACTTCTAGTTAATACTTCTAGTTAATGCTGCTAGAAGAAAACAGTTAATACTTCTAGTTAATACTTCTAGTTAATGCTGCTAGTTGATGGTTAATATTGCTCAACAAGATTAGTACTGCTAGTTCAAAGTTAGTACTGCTTGAAGAGATTAATGCTGTTGAGCATGGTTAGTACTGCTAGAGTTAATACTGCTCAGAGTATTAATGCTGCTGAAGAATAATGTTGCTTATGTGATAAAGAATTCGCATGGAAGGATGACAGCTGGATGGACTGAAGATTATGGAAAGCTTGGAGATAATGATAGAAGATATTCTGAAGATATTTTATTAATTGTAATTAGCTTTTATCTTTAGTATATATATATTATATTATTTAGAATAGGGGGATAAGATAATTTTTACAGATAATTAGAAGTTCTAGAGAGAAATCAACCTCAAGGCATTGATCCTAATTCTAGAGAAGTAGAATTCGTATTGGTGATCCTGTTCATCAATATTGAGGTTGAGTGTGTAATCTTGTAGCTTCAAGCATTCAATACAAGTTTACAGTTTGATAATCATATTCTGTGTTGTTTTACTGTTTTGTTAAATATCAAAGCGTTATTCCGCAAACTTCTTTGATATTGTTTCTGAGAATTAATTCTTGTTAAGAATTCGATCCTGACATAACTTGCAGAAATTAAAGTGCAGAAATGTAAATTACAGGAATTTAAATTGCAGAAAAATAAATTACATAAATGTAAATTACAGAATTGAAAAGAACAGAAATAAAAAGACTAAATTAAACTAAGCTAGAAAATACTTGCTAAAGTATGTAGGACTTGGAAACTTAAGTGACAAGTTATAAAACTTATCACTTAAATTATGTCACAAAAGGTCAACAAATGGTACTTTGGAAGTAACTTTGTGTACTTTGAAATGAAACTTGGTACTTGGAAATAAACTTAGCTTACAATAGAAGAAATCTAAAGTAAAGCTAATATTTATTCCCATGTATTTTTCTTGCCAAAAGAAATGTTGATTGTTCTTGATGATTATAAAAATTTTGCTTAGAACACATTTTGGAAACTTGAAAGTTGAGAAGATTAGAAGTCAGCTTGTGAAACTTAAGCATCAAGGTGCAAAAAAAGATTTGTGAAAATCTTTTTGCTAAATCTCGAAATATTAAATCACAAAAATAGAAAATGAAATTTTAGAAAGTAAAGAACAAGATTAAGAAGATGAACTTGAAATCCAAAGCACTTAGATTAATACTTCCAAAATAACCAACTCTTAAGCTTGAAATATTTTAGTTCTTGAAGGACAAGGAAACCTAAAATATTTAAGCTTAAGATTACAAAAATAAACTAGAGAATACTTAAACCTAAAGGTTGTTGGTGATATGTTTAAGGTTGCAAAAGATGCATATATATATAGAAACTAGAAGAGTATCTAATAAGCTAAAGGGGTACAATGATGATGTAAGCCCTTTTCTTGGAAATAAAGTCTTCAAAATGGGGCTTCCAAGCCCGACCCAAGCAAAAATCTCGGCTGCAGAAATCATCAGCTGAGTCCTACAGCATCATATCCCAGTTCCTATAGTGGTCCTATAGCACTGCCAAAAAATCATAAATCTGCAAAAACGCTCAAGTTAATACCAAAACAATGGAAATGCATACTAAAACATAAAAACATGAGAAAAGCTGTAAATTGGACTAAATGACACTAAAAGTGGACGTTGGGCAAATAAAACATAGATAAAATACTAATAAAACACAGTAATAGGGTTAATTTATTAACACCTATCAAGAAGTTTGCAAAGGGAGTTAGGCTATCAACTTAAGTTGAGTATTGCCTATCATCCACAAACTGATGGTCAGAGTGAGAGAAACATACAGACATTGGAAGATATGTTTCGTGCATGTGTTATTGATTTCAAAGGTTCGTGGGAAATTCATTTGCCGTTAATTGAATTTTCTTACAACAATAGTTATCATGCTAGTATACAAGCGGCCCCGTTCGAAGCATTGTATGGTCGTAAATGTAGAACACCTTTATGTTGGAATGAGGTGGGTGAAAGACAGCTAGCGGGACCGGAAATCGTACAGGTTACAGCTGATAAGGTAAACCAAATTCAAGAAAGATTAAAGATTGCTCAAGATCGTCAGAAAATGTATGCAGATAAGAGGAGGAAACCTATAGAGTTTCAAGTAGGAGACAAAGTAATGTTGAAAGTCTCGCCCTGGAAAGGGGTAGTCCGATTCGGAAAGAAAGGAAAATTGAGACCAAGGTTTGTTGGACCATTTATCATCACGGGACGTGTTGGTGAAGTGGCCTGCGAACTTGATCTACTAGAAAGTTTGCGTGGGATTCATCCCATATTTCATGTGTCAAACTTGAAAAAGTGTTTGGCAGAAGCAGATGTAGTAGTTCCTTTAGAAGACATTCAGGTAGATGAAAAATTATGTTATATTGAGGAGCCCGTAGAAAATTCGGACCTCAAAGTAAAGAAGTTGAGAAACAAGGAGATCCGATTGGTGAAAGTCCAGTGGAAATTTCACAAAGGACAAGAGTCCACATGGGAAGTTGAGGCGGACATGAGATATTAGTATCCCCATTTGTTTAGCGATGGAATTCCGGGGACGAAATTCTCTTAAGGGGAAGATTGTAATATCCGGATCCGAAATTTTTATTAATTTTGGAAGTTGGGTGAAAAGTTAAGCGAGACCCAAAGTTCAGGGGGTTATTTGAAACCTTGGTTATATATAATTATAATCCTTAGATATTTGTTTTCATAACAAATACTGTGAAAAGTTTGAGACTGACTCAAGAAAGAGAGCAGAGCGAGAGCAGGGAGAAGAAGAAAGAGGTTTTCAAGAATCGATCAGTTTTTGTCAAATAGAGGTATGATTCTAGCTTAATACTTCTATCTGCATGTTATAGTCGGTAAATAGTCTTGTTATTTAAGCTTTTAACCGTATATTTGATCGATTTAATGATCTGAGGTTTTCTGGGTTTTGAGTCGCCGACTCTGTATGAACGTCGACCGGTATGTTCTTGTAGACTGGTGCGGGTCTACCGGTATGTTGACGACCGGAATCGACCGGACCCTTGTAGACCGGTACGGGTCTACCGGTATGATGAACGACTGGTATCGACCGGACTCTTGTAGATCGGTGCGGGTCTACCGGTGTGGATCGGTGCGGGTCTACCAGTGTGGAACGACCGGTGTAATCGACCAGTAAGGTGTAATCGACCAGAACCCAGTGTGACCGGTACTGTCGACCGATATATTGTAGTCGACCGGTATAATGTCGACCGATATTTATGTAGCGATCGGTAAGATGCATCGAGGTAAGTCGACCGGGAGAAGTTTTGACCGGTCGGACAGTGTGTTGATTTATTTAGAGAAGGAAAGAATGTTAGTCACAAGTTAGCTTACCTTTGTATTTTGATACCATCGTAGGCGGTGTTAATCGTTAGAAGACAGAGTTAAGCAAGAAGAATCAGAGGTTAGTCTTTCAAACTAAATCTTTTATAATTTTGACATTTATTTGATAAATGTGGGTTTTATAAACTGCACGTTTATAGTATTGAAAGTTATGCAGATTTATTGAAAAAGGTTGGTTTAATCAGTTTGGCATTTTATGCTCCGTTTATATAAACTTGTTTTATATATAGTCAGGACTAAGTGTATGCATACATTTGAGTCAGAAGTCTGACCTAAGTCGGGAAGTGTGACCCGCCTGCTCGTATCGGGGAGTGTAGCCCGTTTATGCCATTAGGGTGTGTCCCTAAAAGAAGGTAGTACGAGACAGACATACTGTCTTTGACGACAGTGTTGGTCAGTAGCTTAAGGTACGCTTGCGAAGCGTAAATAGTGGTCAGTGATGGCCATTAGATTGAGTTAGGCTTGTGAAGCGTAAAGTATGTTTTAATGTTTGATTAAAAGAGCAAGTTATGTTTTTGAGATATAAAGTTTTGTTTAAATGTTTTAAATAATATTTGAACTGTTGCAGTAGTGATTGGAGGGGACTCACTAGACCATTGGTCTAACCCTCGCTCTTTCAAAATTATAACCCTGTTTCAGGTTATCGAAAGGTAGTAGGTTCAGATAAGGGTAAGGAGAAGACGTGAGCTATTTCCAGGAGCTAGAAGACTCCCTGCAATAGTTTACTTTTTGACTCAGTTGTGTAATAGGTGATAGTGTAAACCTTATACTCTTAAATGTAAGCCTGGGGCAGTTTTTAGACAGAAATGTTATTTTGATATATGTATAAAGGTACAGGTTGTTACAAAACATGTATTCATTAAACATGTCAAAAGACCCATAGAGAGTATACATCATGGAAACCCCCAAATAATTCCACAAAATAGAATAAATCATGGGATGATACTTCTATATCACATTTCTCACATAATCTCATGTAAATACCATCAAATACTTGAACCTGTAAAAATGACCATTTTGAGCAAAGATGTGATAATAACAACAATTAAGCAAATATGATGTGTATCCAGTTTTGACAAAAGTTTAGTAACTCACCTTGCTAGATTTAGACTAAATCTAGATTTTACCCACTTAGAACTTTCTTTGAAGAACTTGATTCTTCAAACCAAATCTTCCAAAACCTAGATCCACAAGGTTCCAACCATAAATATACATTTTCCACCATAAATAATTGTTCCCCAAACACTTAACATCAATATCTCTATTTTGCGCAAAACCCTAATTTTGACCCAAAACTCCCAAAATTAACCAAACCGAAATTCATAGAAATCAAACACTAGGAAACCATCAATGGGTCATTTATAACTTACTTCATGGTTTAGAAATGGAAGGGATACACTTACCACTTAGGTTTTGATGAAAACCTAGAAAACCCAAAATAAGCTTGAGGTTGAAGATGAAGATGGAGATGGTGAATCCTTGACCATAGCTTTCAATCCTACCACTTGATGATGTTTTACCTCCACAAAATCCAAGGGTTTGAGCCAAAATAAGTTAGGGTTTGAAGGGAAAAGAAGGGAATCGGTTTGGGAGAGAGTAGAAGAAGTTTGGATGAGGAGAAATGAGAAAAATGGCTGAAATCCCGAACTTAACAACCCCTGGACATTTTGGGCGACATTGCCTATGCGACATTGCCCTGGTCAATGTCTCTGGTCATAGTCGCAGCTTCTTCCAGTTTTCTTCTCGTTCACTGCTTTGGCCGTAACTTCTTCGTTATAGCTCCGTTTTCGCTCCGGAAAGAACCGTTGGACTTGTAATTGAATCCTTCATCTATCAAGACTATAAAATCAAGGATTTAAGTCCAAAATCAAATACCTTACTTTTCCTTAATATACCGGTTTCTGTATAAACTTGAAATGATACCTTTCGAAACTCGGGGTGTTACATTGTTTTCATCCCATCTCTTTCTCGATTTATAGAGGTCATTTTGACAGTGGACAGATTTGAAAACCAAGTTTGAAAATTCCTAAATACAACCATTAATTTTGATACAGTCATCGATTTTGGTTGGAGTTTCATGTTTACAACATCGATTTTATAGTCATCGAATTTATACAATCATTGATTTTGGTTGGAGTTTCTTTTCTACAGAATAGATTTTGATTCATACGTTCTCCCCAATGTGACGATTCATACATTCATCTAGACGATTCAAGCTCCCGATGTTGAGCATGAAGCCATATGAGTTGGTCGACCAAATTAATTGTACTCATTTGATATGATAATTTTTTGAACATGAAGCCATATGAGATGGCAATTCGAAGAGGCAAGAGGATCTACCAATTAGTTAGCTAGGATGATCACGTTTACTATTCGGGATTGCCAAATCTTTTGTTTTCTTCTTCACCTCGTGTAGGTACTTATATCTTTGATTTCGAGAAAAGTTGGATTGACCAAAGTTTGATTTTGGTCTTCCAAATGGAAAATAACCGACCTTTGTGGTCACTGCCTGCTCAATTTCTGTCTCACTTAGTAGCTTAGTTGTCTTCCATGATTAGTGGAGCTGAAATTGCTATGATCTATAGATTTATATAAAAATAGCGAAGAAGAAAATTTGGAGGCCGTATTGTTAAAAACTACGACGATTAGTTTGGAACACTGATCTAAAACAAAATGTCAAGAGAAAGATGTTTGTAATGATAACATGGCAGCAGGGAATTGTGGTCAAGAAGGGGATTAGGGAGTCTTGAGAAAGAACTAGCACTTGGTCAGTACTCAAATAATATGTGATCGATTAGTAATTCAAGATTATATAATTATACGAATAGGTATATTCAACTATTGCTTTCGTCTCCATCTTTCTCCAGGTTCGATTCTCAATTCTCCTAATTCGAGGTAATTACACATTATTCTCTTATTTATTCTTCAATCACGAATTGTTAACGAGAAGTTTATGAGTTGCCAACACTTCTTTTCTCATATTGGATCAACACTTCTTTTCTCAGTTTGTTCTTTTTTCAGGAAGAGCATTGTTGAAAGCTTGACTTGATATATAAACAAATTCAGAAGAGAAGTAATATATATGCTATTTCAAAAGTTCACTAGGTATGTTTTCCTACAGAATTTAAAATTTATATTGAATAGAGTATCTTTTCTACTATTTCAATTATATTTAATCGATTGTTTATTTCTTTTTTGATCAAGCATCCTTAATGAGGAGATGAAGTTGACCACACCAATTTGAAAAATTAAACCCTTATTGAGTATTTGGAATAAGCCGGTGAAGTATATTGGGCTTTTTAAAATTACAATTCAACATTTTTTCTTTGTACCACTAACTGAAGAAACAAACATGTTTTTTTGAGGGTTAGCAGAATTTTGTTGCTACCATAGCACTCTAATTTATGGTTTCATAAACCATAAACAATAGAGTTTGCATTTTTTTTGGTTGTCTTTCCCTTTCATTATCCTCTCTTAGGTTCCATTTGAACATTTTTGTGTGTGTTGTTTGTTTCTTGTATTTCTGTTTTGCTACATTTGCTTCTTATTTGGATGTTTTGCTACAATTGTTGTGTTTTTTTAGTATATTTTTATCCAAGTCAAAATCAAATGCAGATGAGTTGTTTGATAAATGCCAAAGAAAACAACTACCTCTATAGTTATGTTTCTTACAAACTTTTATCCTTTTTTTAGCCGATCATCCATAATTGAAAGCATTCCTGCATCTTGCACTCTTGTTTTTTTTTCTCTTGTTAGTATCTCAATTTTCCTTAACCTGGAAAAACAACTTAAATAGTTTTTCTAATTAATAGTCATTTGTAGCCATGATGATGAAATCTTGGTGAGTAATGTTTTTTTTTGGCTTTTACTTTTGTAAATCCAAACTACTTGGTGGGTGTTTTTGTTAATTTTGCTAACATTCCCAGGTTATTGCTACTCAAATTGGGACTATGGAACCATGCAAGCTAATATAGAGTTAGTTCCAATTTTGATTCTATAACTATTGTTTGTGTGTGCTTGTATGTTGAGTAATTAATCCTCCTGGTTCTTTATGCTATCGACCCTATCTTTTTGTCTAAAACCCTTAAAGCAACATGCAACCTAATGGAAACTACTGCTTTACCCTTTTGGAATTTTGGGGTAGGTGTCAACTTCCTACCCTTCTTTGGAGTGTAATTTACTGGGTCAGATTAGTTTGCTTTGATTTGTTTATTTTTTCTTTTTCTATAGCATAATATGTTTCATCAATTTTGAATCCAATAACTTACTTTTCTCTACTATGCAAATTGTTTTTTTTTTCCACATTGAGTAGATAGTTATGTTATTATTACAAAGCAAACTTTTAATGACAATCATTCAATGCACCAAGCGAGATGTTTCTGTTGATATTGAAAAAAAATTGTACACAGACGAATTTTGCATTTTTTGTTCTTTATGGATTTTGATCTATGAAAACAAATGTTTTTAACGATTAATTTTATACGAAGAACAATTGGTTAACTCTAATTTGATGGATTCAGGAAAGGTCATTTGAAGAGCACATGAAGTTGGTAGTTCGAATCTTGGAAAGAGACCAGAAAAGGCACAAGAAGTTGGTAGTTCGTGTATTTTCTGTAGTTGTAGTTTGTTTGGTCTTTGTGGGATTGATTTTTTATCGGTATGTAGATGTAGCTTATAGTAAAGTAGAAGATGGTTTTTTGATTCACAATAATGTTTGTAATCCCGCCGCATTGCGCGGGCACACTACTAGTTTATTATTTAAATATTATTTAATAAATTATAAGGATAGCTAGTAAAGCGAAGGATCGTGTGGGAAGTCTAGTTAATGGTGAGAAGTGGATCTGAACCGTTAATCTCTTTTAATCTCAAGTCCTCCCATGAATTGCGGCTTAGAAGAGAATTGATCTGGTGCATCTCATCCTAATGTGCGTCCATTTTTCATCTAACGGTCGATAACCACTTCTCACGCTTCTCACCATTAACTCAACTTCTCACCAGAGCCCAACCCTAGCTAGTAATCGCATGTGGTTGCAATTAGAGATGCAACATATGATAAAGATGATGTTTTTCTTTTTGAAAATCATAAGGTTAATAACTACCTTTCTTTTGCAAAACAAAGGTATTTATATAACATCTTTATGTATATAAAATAAATATGAAAGACATAAGATGTGGCAATATTAGAGTTAAGTATTATAAATATTTATATATTTATTTAAATGGACAATTTACATATTACTACCTAAACTACTTATGCTACCGTGCAACGTGCGGTTTCCGCACTAGTAAATTACTATAAGGATAGCGGATAATCGCATGTGGTTGTAATTAGAGATGCATAGGCTCGACACTCGAGTCCTTTAGAATCTTGCTAAAATTTAATGGGAAAAGAGAAATAGATTTCTAATTTTGTCACACCGATGATATTGAATGTATTATTATTTTGTATAACTTTTTAAAAATGTATGGGAATTTAGAAATTTATAAAATATTTTTATAATATAAATTACTATTGAAATCTATAAGATAAAGAATCTGTTAAATTAAGGGGTCGTTTACTGTTTAGGTAAAAATCCCAATAGACTATTGACGTACGACCAGAGACAATTGACGCCCTTCCCTTAAGGCGACCTTGATTAAATGAACAAATATTCGTTCGACGAAGATAGTCGTGCGACAAGATTTCAGTTATTAAAACTACAACATACTTTATATCATGTTTAATGCCGGATTCAAAGACATTCATGACTAAAGATTATAACGGAAGTCATCATCATTAGCAACAGACATAACGGACGCTATCATCAATGTTAAAACGACTACTTTATTGAAAATATGCATTCAAGACTTGTTCATAGACAATTGGAGTATAAATATGAAGATTAAACTCCACATTTGGACATCTGATGCTCAGACCTTAGAAGCTCACGAATTACGCTCTCAAGCTCGCTCAGTCTCTCTCGAAGTTCATAAAGCTTACTGTCGTTTGTTGCGAGACGCACGACCGGAGTCTAATTACACACGACGCACGACCAACTTTATTTTATTGTATTGTTTTACATTGTACTACACTTGTAACACTTGTTATCAAGGACGGCGTCCCTGATTGACGTCCATAGTGCACGACGACTTACCCTCGTCCGCGGTTTTTACCCATTTTAGGGGTTTTCCGCGTCACCAATTCTCTCGTCTTGTTTTCTTTAATTCTATTATTGTCGTACGATTATTAAAGTTACTTTCTTTGGTTGGATTAAGCTCCACATTTACCTTAAATTTTCCTTGGGAGATTTTTTGGTATAAACAGTTTGGCGCCCACCGTGGGGCCCATCCAAAGAAAATCTTCAATAATCATACGACGGACTAACGTTTTCCTTCTAGTGTTATCTCTTTTCAGTTATCCAGGATAATGGCATTCCAAGGAACTCAAGATCATATCGTGGCTCAAATGAACATGGAGCTGACTGCTGCCCGTGCTCGTATCGACGCCCTAACAGCTCAGGCTCGACAAGCGACTGAAACCATTGAGCATCTAAGAAATCAGAATGGAAACAATGTGACAGGGACTACGAATGCTTATGTTGGTGCTTGGAATATGCCCCCTCCATTGCCAAATTATCCTCGTCCACCATCAATTAATCCTGCGACTTTCGTAATTCCAACCATGCCTATGGCTTCTATTCCATTCAATGGATATGCCTCTGATGCCTCGCATGGGTATGGTTATGTTCCATTAGGTACTCCAAATGGTGTTCCGTTAGATCCCGTTGCACAAAGACTAAAGCTTTTGGAAGAGCAGAATGAACGTGTCTTGTCGATGTTGGCCAAATTACCAGGGGCATCAGTTCCAGTTGATGTTGAACCACGTACAGGATTTCAGGTGTCGCCGTTTGTTGATGAAATTGCCTTGGTAGACGTCCCAAAGAAGTACAACATCCCGACCTTCACTCCAAAATATTCAGGCGTCACTGATCCAACAGAACATGTCGCCCAATATAAACAACTTATGTGGACCGTCTCGATACCGTACCAATTTCAAGAAGTCTGCATGTGCAAAAGTTTTGGAGTGACCTTGACCGGAGCAGCTTTACAATGGTTGATTAATCTTAAACCTAAAACTATTGGGTCTTTTGCAGAGTTGGTGAATCAATTCACTCAACAATTCGCTAGCAGCCGAAAAATGGAAAAGCAGACGAGCGACCTTTACTATGTCGTGCAGAATAATGGAGAGTCCATCCGAGACTACTTTAACCGGTTCAACGCAGAAATGATTAGTATCCGAAATTGTGACGTGAAAACAGCAATTGAAGCGTACAAACGGGGTCTGGACGATAGTTCAGGGTTGTATCTCGACCTTACGAAGTATCCTCCAGAAACCTTTGAAGACGTACAAGCAAAGACGCTTGCTCACATGAGGGTCGAGGATGACCTCGCTTTCAGAAATAAACACTCAGGCGACCGAAAAAGCCTAGGTGTTAAAAAACCAGACTTTAAACCAAAGTCGACCAATCGGTCAGAACCTACCAGACAAATTTCAAATGTCATATTTGAAAAGAAAGGGTCGACGACTTCCAAATCTGTCCAGTATACTAAGGTGTCATCTTATGGCTTTCCTGGATCAGCCAAGGACGTCGTCGAGTCCCTGAAACAGCTTCAACAAAACGTTCAATGGCCGAAGAAAAGCAGTACAGACAGTGACAAAAAAGATAAAACCAAATGGTGTGATTTCCATAATGACTGCGGTCATATAACGGATGATTGCATCGCCTTAAAGAAAGAGTTGTCTTGGCTTAACTCTAAAGGTTATTTGCAAGAATTGACGGAAAAGAAGGACGCACGTCCCACATCTCCAGAGCATGCCAAGGTGATTAATTGTATCACCGGAGGTTCTGATGTTTGTGGGACCACCTATTCAGCTGCCAAGAGGCATGCTAGTAACGGTCTCGACGACCGACCAATTCCAAAGGAGGCAAGACCCAAGGAGGACGCAGAATTGGAAGATATGCCCTTGACGTTCGACCAAGCAGACCTCGATGACATACATCAGAAACATCATGACGGACTAATTATCCAATTGAGCATTGGGAATTGTCTGACTAAGAGGATACTCGTCGACGGAGGTAGTTCAGCTAACATTATCTTTTTTGATGAAGTAAAAGCAATGGGAATCGACAAATCCGAGATTACACGACGTTCGACTACACTCGTTGGATTCAACGGAGAAACGACAAGCACCATGGGGGAAATTACACTACCAGTATATGCTAAAGGAATCAACAGACAGACGAAATTTAACGTCATCGACTGTTCATCGACTGTTCATCAGCTTATAATGTCATCCTTGGGCGACCATGGATCCACGACATGAAAGTTGTACCCTCGACGTACCATCAGACCTTGAAATTTCCCATGCAATGGGGAGTACAGGAGATCAAGGGCGAAAGAAAAGTTGCTAGGGAATGTTACAAAGTTTCCTTGAAGCCTCCAAAGCAGACAGTATAGCAATTACAGAAACAAGACGTTCCTGGGACGAACGACGACTATCGCTTGGAAGCTGTCGTCTTAAACCAGGATAAGCCTGATCAGATGGTTTACATAGGTGCGACACTCGACCCTTCTTTTAAAAAGAGACTAATATCTTTTTTGCAGGATCACTATGATTGCTTTGCATGGACACACGAGGACATGATAGGCATCGATCCGAGTATTATTTCTCATAAACTTCACGTCGATCCATCATTCAAACCCGTTCAACAGAAAAGACGGAAATTTGCTCCTGAGAGAAATAAATTTATCAACGACGAAGTTGATAGTTTGCTTAAAACGGGAAAAATAAGAGAAGTCAAGTATCCAGATTGGCTTGCCAATGTTGTTGTCGTCCAAAAGAAAAATGGTAAATGGAGAGTGTGTATAGACTTTACGGACCTTAATAAGGCCTGTCCAAAAGATCCATTTCCGTTGCCGCATATCGATTCTATGGTCGACGCTACAGCTGGACATGAATTACTCACTTTCATGGACGCATATTCTGGATATAACCAGATATTGATGCATTCCGACGATCAAGAAAAAACGGCTTTCATGACGGATAAAGGTATTTATTGTTACAAGGTAATTCCTTTTGGTCTTAAGAATGTAGGTTCGACGTATCAACGATTGGTGAATATGATGTTCAAAGAGCATTTGGGCGACACTATGGAGGTATACATTGACGACATGCTTGTCAAATCAAAGCATACGGACGATCATATTGGACATTTGAAGCAGTCGTTCGACATTTTGCGAAAATACAAGATGAAGTTGAATCCGACAAAATGTTCTTTTGGAGTTAGAGCTGGTAAATTTCTCGGTTATATGGTCACACGACGAGGAATCGAAGCTAACCTAGATCAAATCAAAGCAATTGTCGAGCTAAAATCGCCCAGAAATTTTAAAGAAGTCCAACGTCTAACAGGACGTGTAGCAGCATTGAACCGGTTCATCTCTCGGTCGTCTGACAGATGTCACTTATTCTATAATGTCCTGCAAAAAAATAAAGGGTTCGAGTGGACTGATAAGCACGAAGAGGCATTACAACAACTCAAGAAATACATGATGTCACCTCCTTTCCTCTCTAAACCTGAGAAAGGTGAAGCTCTTCAACTCTACCTAGCCGTCAGCACTAATTCGGTAAGTGCAGTTCTTATACGAGAAACCGACAGACGACAATTTCCAATCTATTATGTAAGTAAAACTCTGCTAAACGCAGAAACCAGGTATTCGTCTATAGAAAAACTTTTACTTTCGTTACTCATGGCCGCTAAGAAGCTACGACATTATTTTGAATCACATCCTATAATTGTGGTAACTAACTTTCCATTAAAGTCTGTGTTAAGAAAACCTGAATTAACAGGACGAATAGCTAAGTGGAGCATTTACCTCAGCAATTTTGATCTGGATTTCAAGCCCAAGATGGCGATCAAATCGCAGGTCTTAGCAGATTTTGTCTCAGATTTCAGTCCAGAACTGGAAAATACAATACCGTCCGATGAATTAATTGTGGCGACTTTGCACGACACCAATTGGACACTCGACGTTGATGGTTTGTCGAACATACGCGGAACAGGCCTGGGTGTCGTCCTACAGTCTCCACAAGGGGGCAAAATAGTGTATTCCATACGGTGCGACTTCAAGGCAACAAATAATGAGGCAAAATATGAAGCACTTATTGCAGGAATGAAAATTGCTTATGACTTGGGGGCAACATGTCTACATGTCCGGAGTGACTCATCCCTAGTTGTTAACCAAGTTAATGGAGAATTTGCAGCAAAATATTCAAGGATGATTGCTTATCATAAAATAGTAAAGGAAGAGGCAAAGAAGTTCAGTCGCTTCATAGTCGAACAGGTACCAAGAGATCAGAACACTCAAGCTGACGCATTAGCCAACTTGGGATCAACACTTAGTCGAACGACATTCAACAATAATCCAATAGTCCATCTTACAATACCATCCATCAAAGACGATGGTAATATTTTGGTCGCACCGATTGAGGAAGAAAACTCTTGGACGGACGACATTAAAAATTATCTGGAGAACGATCAACTGCCTGATGACAGAATGGAAGCAAGAAAGGTTAGATTTAAAGCATCAAGGTACGTTATTATCAGAGGACAATTATATCGAAGATCTTCAACTGGTCTGAATCTGCGATCTATCACCAACAAGACGCAAGTCCAGAAAATTCTACAAGATATGCACGACGGTGAATGTGGAAATCACTCAGGAAGTCGCAGTTTAGCCAACCGGGTATCACGACAAGGTTACTATTGGCCGACATTAAGGCAAGATGCTATCAGGTATGTACAGTCGTGCGACGCATGTCAAAGACACGCAGGTATGTCTCATAAACCCTCTGAACCATTGCACTCAACTTTGATCCCATGGCCCTTTATGAAATGGGGAATGGACATCGTTGGGAAATTACCACCTGCCCCTGGGAAAAAGGTATTCCTTTTAGTTTTAACAGATTATTTCTATAAATGGGTCGAAGCAGCGGCTTTCTCCCAGGTTCGGGACAAAGAAGTCGTTTCTTTTATCCAAACTAACATCATTTGTAGGTTTGGAATTCCATCTGAAATAACATGTGATAACGGGACACAGTTCATCAGTGATCGAACACGAAGATTTTGTGAAGAAAGGAACATCAAGTTGGTAACATCGACGCCTCGATATCTACAGTCGAATGGTCTCGCTGAGTCAAGTAATAAAACTATTATCAATTCCATCAAGAAAAGACTTAAAGCTGCCAAAGGGAAGTGGGTGGAAGAATTGCCTTCCGTCATATGGGCTAATCGTACGACACCTCGTACGTCCGCAGGACAAACTCCCTTTTCCTTAGTCTATGGATGTGAAGTTGTGTTACCTATTGAGGTACGACTACCGACTTCAAGGCATACGTCCGTTGAGCATAACTTGGTCGACCTAAGTTATGACCTTGACGCCCTAGAGGAACTTCGAGAAGCTGCTCACATTCGCATGGCGTCACAAAAACAAGCGGTCGAGCGACATTTCAACAAAAATGTCCAAACCAAAGTTTTTCAAGAAGGCGACTACGTCCTACGTCGAGTGTTTCAAAATACTCAAGAGCTCAATGCATGTAAACTTTCCACTAAGTGGGAAGGCCCTTATCAAATCTCTAGTGTCATGGGTAAAGGAGCTTATAGAATCCAAACCCTTGACGGTCGAGATATCCCACGAAGCTGGAATGCAATTCATTTAAAGAGGTATTTCTTTTAAATTTCATACTTATTTCCTTCGATTACTTGTTAAGGAAGATTACTGACTTAAGCATCGGAGGGTCGTTGGTCAAACCAACGACCACCCCATTAATGTTGTTTTTCGCAGGGACGCACGACTTATCTTTATGTCGAGTAAAACTCATGTGATCACACGTATATGTTTGATCTTAATGGGTGATAAAGGTTAAATTCTGCACTGGATATTCAGTACTTAGAACCAAGAACCGTTATTACAAATTAACCAAATCGATCGAAAGTTTCAATTGAGGTTGATTTCTTTATAAAAATGGTATGGTTAAGTGTTTGATATAATGTAGTTGTCCATTATTCGACGTACGATTAATCATAAAAACAAAGAATAAGCGTCTATACGCAAAAAAGACTTCTTTCATTGGATGACAAAATTACAAATGTAAAGAACGATCACATACGGCCGACCTACAAGTGAAAAGTTCAAAAGAAGCTAACTAGGAGGAACGTCAGGTTGTTCCTGAACAACGACGGTATCCTCTGCTGCCACCTTCTCCTTTTCAAGAGCCTCGTCGGCCCTTTTCTCGACTTCCGGAAAAGATGCCCTAAGACCTTCTGTTTGAGCATAGAAGCTCAAACAAGCTTGGAAAGCCTGCACGACAAATTGTTAGTAATAAAAAACGAGCAACAAAGAAGGAAAATAAGTAACACTTACCATGAAAGAGAGTCCAGCAGCATGGGCTCCCGTGTCCTCAACCCGAGATTCCTTGTATCGATCGTAGAAAGTCGGGAGAAGGAATTTTGCCAAATGGGGGAAAATAACGTCTTTTTCGAGAACGTCATTCGCCATAAAGTCAGCCGGGAGAGTGGCTTTGAAAATCATCTCTACCACTTTTTCCTTATTCTTCCCCTCACCTTTAGAAGAGGAAGAAGGTGCGACAGAGGGCTTCTCAACGCCCGACACCCCCGTTGATGGGGCAACCTTCGTCGCCTTGGTCGAGCCTTCCAACTCGACCCCAGCAGCGGTTCCCTTCACCGGTGTCGCTCCTAAAAGGGACGACAGAGTGACGTCGTCCGACTTCTTAGGTGAATACCGAGGATGCTTGCCTCAGACACGTCTCAGATCTACCCCCGTAGAGGGGGCAGATCTTTTTCTTGCTTTTTCTTTTCCCTGACGGGCAAGCTCCAGTTGTTCGGCTCACTTAGCGGCGACCGACTTTATAGTTGCGTCTTCTGAAAAAAAGAGTGAGTTAAAAATAAAATGACGTACGATATATAAGAGAAAGGAACTGTAGAGCGACTTACCAGTCATTTCTTCTCTCTCTTCTTCTTTCTCTTCTTCCCTCTCCTTCTCTTCTATATTATCTCCTTCTCTAGGAGAACCCTCGACAGACGTCGCTTCAGCTACAAAAACGACTTCGTCTCCTTCATCGTTCGATCGAGGGGAAAACAAACGATCAATAATACTTCTATTTAAGATTCTTTGAACCTTGTCGAGAGAATCTCTCCTTGGTTTCACTCTGCTGAAGTCAATCACTGTCAAACAAAGAAAGACGTCATAAAAACGTACGACATAAATACACGATAAAAACACACGACAAAAACAATAAACCTACCCGATTCGTTCCAGCCTGACGACAACCATTGGTTGTCTTCATCATTTACAGACGCCACCTGGAGGAAAACATACTGACGTTTCCACCCACGATCGTTCACCGCGGTGTTAAGTATTAGTACATTGTCCCCCTTCGAACGAGGAAACAAACTATACCGGTGATAATTATCCGGTCGTACACTATAAGCTGTCAAGAGGTCGTTCACATTGAACGGTACCTCCCATTCAGCCGTAAGTCGATCGATCACCTGGACAATCCGCCAGAATTGAGGCATTAATTGTCCAGGCGTCAGGTCAAAAGCATCTAAAAACGCCCTGACCAATGGGCTAAAGGGCCAAGAAAAACCTATCTTAAAGGGATATTCATATAGAACGCAATATCCCTTTGGAACTTCATCCGGCTTTAAATCCTTCGGCGACACTAAATTTATCTCGTCTAGAAGCTTAGCTAAACTTTTAAAGTAATCTATATGTTCTTCCTCTCTAAATAAACTCACAGGTTCACTCGACATTTGGAAGTCCGGGATATTTAGGGTTGCACGCCAAAAGCTAAGAATATCCCAAGCTTTCCTAGGTTTTCTAGCTATGGATTTCTCATGCATAAATCGACACAGAGGGAAAAACAAAAATCATACCTTAAATAATGCTCTAAACCTCGAATTTAGAATGGAAAGATTCTGGTCGTTCGGAAAGTAAATCTCGCCGTAAGGTATGTGTTCTTTAAAAAGGTAAGCGTAAAAAAGAAAAAGATTAAGGGTAATCTTTATTTATACTGAAATTTGGAAACTGAATCACCAGGAAATCGAATCGCCAATCGACACGTGTCGTTCGTGTTAGACCAGCTCTTGAGTACACTCAACGCAAGCGTGACATCTGTCCTTTATTAGTTGTCAAATTTCGTATTCTGTTATGGATGACATCAGTATCTAGTTGGAAATGAACTGATTTGGTTCTAGTCGAATTTCCCGCATTTCTTTTATAACACGTGTTATGATTTTAAAATTTAAATTTCAAAAAGTTGCCGCTTGAATTTTAAATTTGGGGGCAAACTGTTTAGGTAAAAATCCCAATAGACTATTGACGTACGACCAGAGACAATTGACGCCCTTCCCTTAAGGCGACCTTGATTAAATGAACAGATATTCGTTCGACGAAGATAGTCGTGCGACAAGATTTCAGTTATTAAAACTACAACATACTTTATATCATGTTTAATGCAGGATTCAAAAACATTCATGACTAAAGATTATAACGGAAGTCATCATCATTAGCAACAGACATAACGGACGCTATCATCAATATTAAAACGGCTACTTTATTGAAGATATGCATTCAAGACTTGTTCATAGACAATTGGAGTATAAATATGAAGATTAAACTCCACATTTGGACATCTGATGCTCAGACCTTAGAAGCTCACGAATTACGCTCTCAAGCTCGCTCAGTCTCTCTCGAAGTTCATAAAGCTTACTATCGTTTGTTGCGAGACGCACGACCGGAGTCTAATTACACACGACGCACGACCAACTTTATTTTATTGTATTGTTTTACATTGTACTACACTTGTAACATTTGTTATCAAGGACGACGTCCCTGATTGACGTCCATAGTGCACGACGACTCACCCTCGTCCGCGGTTTTTACCCATTTTAGGGGTTTTCCGCGTCACCAATTCTCTCGTCTTGTTTTCTTTAATTCTATTATTGTCGTACGATTATTAAAGTTACTTTCTTTGGTTGGATTAAGCTCCACATTTACCTTAAATTTTCCTTGGGAGATTTTTTGGCATAAACATTTACTAAATACTTATTTGGGTAAGCGCTTACCGGTGTCATTTACCTTACGTTCCTTATCTATTGAGTATGGAAACTACCTAGAATCTTACCCGGTAAGAGCCATAACAAGAACCTAGAAGTCTTACCCGGTAAGTGAGAAAAATAACTCTTACCCGGTAAGTGTTTACCGGGTTTAAGACGTTTACTAACAATCAATTTTGATGGTTTAGAATGTTATACGATAAGGTAATTAAGGGTAATGTCCTCGCTGGTTAGCGATTACCCGATAAGCATTTTGGTAAATGACCCCTAAGTATAATTTTTTAGAAATTTTAATTTTTTTATTCTTTATTTTAGAAAAAAACTATAAAAAAAATTGTTGAAATTGTTAGGCTGTAATAGTAACATTTAGGAAGGTTGGTCACAACCATGACGAGACCCGAATTTATGAGAAGGAGCCATAGCCTATATAGTAAACACTTATCGGAAGAAGTCAACACTATAATTTATTTTATAAGATTGTGGCAATGTTTTAAAACCCGTTTTTTTGGTTGACCCGGTGTAGTGACTGGGTCACGGTTCAACCGGTTCAACCACTGGGTCAACCAAATACATTAAAAAAACACACATAAGCATAAGTTTTTCATAAGTACATTAAAAAAACCCAAGTACATTAAAAAACCAGTTCAACCAGTTTTTTGATAAAACTAGTTGGTTCACTCTGGGCCATAAACTGCCATAAACCCGGTCGTAATTGACCTGCCCTCTTCCCCGGGTCCCGGTTCAACTGGTCGGGTCGACCCGGTTTTTAAAATATTGGATTGTGGTACATCAAAATGGTATTGTATACAACAATTTACCCAGTAAGCGCTTACCCGGGTAAGAGTCGTCACCCTCATTTACCAGATAAGACTCTCCATACTTATCATTGTTCTTACCGGGTAAGATTTTTAGCCCTTGTTATGTTCATCCGGTGAGGAAAATTACCTGGTAAGCACTTACCGGGTAAGCGTTTAGTAAACGACTCACAAATATTATTTTCTAATATGATAAATTGATGATTCATTTGTTTTATGGCACATCGTTGTTAGGGTAATTTGTAACACCCTAAAATTCGGGTAATTTTAAAAATTAAAAAAAATCGACAATATAACGTTTATAAATAGGGCAATCCATCCAAAATGGGCAAAGCGTGAGCATTTACAAAACCTGCAATAATGTATGGGGGAAAGACAACAAACTAATCTAAACTACATCTAGCTAGATTACATTGGTTGTCAACCCAATACCAAAAATGAATAATTGTTTTAAATGCTAAAGCTTTCAAAATAACTATCTTCCAAAAATGCCCTCAAGAGACCACGCTCTTCTCTCAACCCCTCGACGACCCGCAATTAAGGGAACCTGTTACACACATCATTTGAGAAAAAGTGTTAGGCTTAAAGCCTAGTGAGAACATACAATTTATATGAAAGACGGTAAAAGAACTAGTTGTAATATAAATAAACCGTTTTCATCAACATTCTTGTAAATGGTTTGGTAAACGCATAGTGACCTTTCGGTCCAGACTTCATCTTGCGATGACGGGTGTAAGCCCGAATTCCAAGGTTTGTGGCGAAACACAAAGTAGACCACTTTCCGAGTTTTGAGCTCGTCATACTAGGATCAAGGTCGTGAACACACCGACTCAAATAAAGATGTGGGGGATGACACCCAATGATCCTAGTCATACTCATTCACCAAGATTTACATTTACGACCCACGACTAGTAACCGGTCCCACATAACCGTACCAAGTTGCCCTCTAGGGTCCAATGTCTCAACTAGCTACATACGGGAGTTACCCCCAAATAATAAGTCGACTAAATACCTATGGATCCAATAGTAATAGTCTAGACTCGTCACAATACACTTGTGACCAACTATAATCAAACATATAGTTCATAACATCATTATTTTCCCAAATCACATTTTATGGTTAACTGCTGATAATACAAAGCCCAAACATAACTCATAAGGCTATCTTTCCATTTCCAAAGGTGTTTCCATACCAAGTAAACCTTTCAAGTGTAAAAACCACTTTAATGATATATGGATTTCCCCAAGATTTAACCATTTATTCCCTTTTTACAAAATAACACTTTCACCCAAATACCCATAATATGCTTAAAACATAATTTTGGCTAAAAAGTGTAACACCCCGAATTTTCGTTTGGTTTTGAGAGGTTGTAAAGAAAAAATGAAGAGGATGTTTCTGTTTACAGGGCGCACGGGTCGTGCGCCATCCTTCAGGAAATGCGCACGGGTCGTGCACATGAAACAGTGTGCAAGACAGTGGAAAACGCACGGGTCGTGCGCCCTTCCCTTTGAAAAACGCACGGGTCGTGCGCTGTGTTGGGAGGTGTGCAAAGCCTTGCTAAATATCTCAGCTTTGTTGAGATTTTTCTAAAATCTCAGATATTCTTTCTCTCTCTCTTCATTTTTTTTCTCTCTTTTCTCTTTCAATCTTCTAAGGTTCGTTTGACGGCTAGTTTTCGGTATTTCTAGCGAGGGGTCCGTGTTTTAAGCTTCACCTCTACGTCGTGGTCATTGTCTGGTTTTCCGGGTTTTATTCTGAAAACCTACCGGTGAGTTCCTACTATCATTTTACAAACTTTATACATGTCAAAACTCTTATTTGCGAAATCTAAAGTATTTCTACGGTATGATTTTATGTTCTCTACATTTTGTTGTAAATGAAGTTTTTGGTGATTCTCGGGGTTCCCGGTCAGTTCTGACCAAAATGACGGGTTCCGCCCTATTGAAGTAAAATGATGTTTTACTTGCACATTACGTGATTATGTAAAAAGAATGTTTATGAACTCATTTTAATGATTTTCATTCTTACCAGAAGTTGAACTAGAATTAGTATTTTGTTTATAAAATGTACCTATTACCATATATTTATTTATGGTTGGTCACATATGTTGTTGTGACGAGTCCTTACCATTATTAGTGGATCCCTAGGTTTTGGAGTAGACTGTTTTGTTGGGAGGCTATATTCCCCAAATATGTAGCTATGGATCACATGTTCCGTGATGAGTTTATGGTACGGTTATGTGAGGCCGGTTACTAGCCATGGTTCATGGTGATCCTAGTGAAGGAGTATACATTGGTTTCCCTTGGGAGCGCGATCTCACCTCGTAGCACGGACTCTGGGTTCATTGCTGAGGACTCCAAGTGTTTAGCTCATAACTCGGATTTGTGGTCTACTTTGTGTTACACCACTCTCCTTGGTAAAATGGTCCTTTTATCACCGTTTAAGAGTTTTGGACCGAAGAGGCCCGGTTGTGGCGAAATGTTATCTTTACGAACTAAACCTTTATGAAAAGATTCCTTTATGATACTGATGTTTTATCTTTTGAGCTTTATAAATTGTATGTTCTCACCAGGCTTTATAGTCTGACACTTTTTCTCAAATGATGTGTATAACAGGTTTCTATTAGCGATGAGTGTCGGGGTTTTTGGAGAGACGAGTTTTGAGTCTCGGGGTTTTTGGAGATGTTTTAAGTATTGTTGTTGGGCATTGTTAAGTCCCATTCTTTTGATAAAATCCTTGTATAGAATTGTATAGTCTTAAGGACTGATTCCATTTATGGGAAGTTAATGGATTTGCTTACGTCATATTGTCAGGTTTCCAGGTTTTAATTTACTCTGATTTTTGAGGTTGTTACAAGTTGGTATCAGAGCTCTAGTTTAAGCGAACTAGGCATGAATGTAAGATGTCTAGACTTAGACTGCGTATGCTAAGAATTGATCCGCGAGATTTGGGTAGAGCTCCTAAGATGGGTTAGTCTTAGAGTCAACGGAAAGTACGTTTATCAGGCGTTGTAGTAGTGGTGACAAGAACCGTTATGTGTTGTATGTTCATAATTTCACTTAGCTAATGTTATTATGAGGATACTGTACGTAAGAGTGCTTGAATTACTGTTAATATGACAATTGGTAATGTGGTAGTACGTTTCCTTTGTGTTTATTCAATCTCTCTCTTATCTCTGTCTTTGTTCTGTGAAACAGTTCAGAATGGTGAATACGCGTGGTAGACCGCGTACTCGTGTTGATGGACTGGAAGCGACAGCCTCCACAGCTGATCAGCCGGAAGGAGTTGAGGTTGTTGTGTGTCCGCCAGTTCAACAAATACTAAGTGGGGGGCCAGAGGTCATTCCGCGTGTGGACCTGGCTTCGTCCCACCCAGTAATCAGGGATGCTAGTTCCCCGTCTGAGTTGATGGCCAGCATGATGTTGGCAATGAGGGAAGATATGACAAAACAGCAAGAGTTTCTGCTAAAAGTGATTGAGGACCGTGATGTGAACAATTGTAGAAGTAAGACGGTTGTGGAAAACATCGTAGCAGGTTCTGGAGGCGTTGGTACAGGGGTCAGGGCTGAGGAGAACAGGATTTTTGGTGCTCCGAGAGATAGGAAAAGTTGTTCCTACAAATCCTTTTTGGGTTGCGGACCGCCAGAGTTCTCTGGTTCTGACGACCCGGTCTTGTGTGTGAAGTGGATCCGAGCGGTTGAGCAAGCTTTTGGCTCTTCCGAATGTGGTGATGATCAGAGGGTGCGGTTCGGTACCCAATTGTTGAGGGACACTGCACTCATCTGGTGGAATATCATCCAATCCACTCTATCTCCCGAAGTGTTGGCCCAGTTGTCTTGGGCCGAGTTCAAGAAGAAGCTGCTAGAAGAGTTCTGCAACGAGAGGACCATGGACCGAATTGAGAAAGAATTCCGGTCCTTGGTAAAGGGAAGTCTGACGGTGAGGGAGTACACCCGTCAGTTTATGGAGAAGCTGGGTCTAGTGGGGCACGCTGCCCCAACAGAGAAAGATAAAATGAAAGCTTATCTCAACGGCTTACCAGCGGACATGCAATCGATGGTCCATAATTTCAAAGCTTCTAACCTCCGAGAGATAGTGGAGGAAGCTCAATTCATGGAAGAAATGTTCGCGAAGAGCAAATCTGAGAATTCTGCGATAGTGTCTGATAAGAGAAAGTGGGAGAGCAGTTCAGTACCTCCCAAGCGGACCCGACCCTTTGTTGGGAACCGCAACTTCAGTAATTATCAGGAAGCTAAGTGGTGCCCGAGGTGTCGAACCAAGCATCACGGTAACTGTTACAACAATTCTCAAACTTGCTTCAAGTGTGGGAAGCCTGGTCATACTGTCAAAGATTGCCCGGTCAGAGGGATCATCTGTTTTGAGTGCAAGACACCGGGACACTCGAGGAAGGATTGCCCGAAGCTTGTGTCGGGTAGCGCGCCAGCAAGGAAGGAGAACCCTCCGAAGGTTCCGGGTCGAGCATTTCAGATGACGGCCGAAGAGGCTAGAGCATCCGCTGATGTGGTATCGGGTACTTTTCTTATAAACTCTGTACCTGCTCGTATTTTGTTCGATACAGGTGCTAGTTTCTCTTTCGTATCTAAATTGTTCCGTCAGAAAATTGCTATGCCCACTGCTAGTCTTGAGGATGCATTAGTAGTAGAAATAGCCGATGGTAGTCAAGTTCTGATCCGCGAAGTTCTGAGGCAGTGTACTCTTAGTATCGAAGGGAAAGAATTCTCGATCGATCTATACCGATGTTAATCGGGGTTTTTGATGTGGTAATCGGTATGGATTGGTTGTCAAACAATCAGGCCGAGTTCGTGTGTTCCAAGAAGATGATTCGACTTCGTAACCCCTCTGGAGAGGTTGTGGTCATCTATGGTGAAAAGAGGAAGGATGAAGTGGCAATAATCACAATGGCAAGAGCACGCAAGTGTTTGATAAAAGGATGTTCGTCTTTCCTAGCCTATGTGATCGATGCTAAGTTAAAGAAATCCAAGCTGGAAGATGTGAAGATCGTGCGTGAGTTTCCAGATATCTTTCCGGACGACTTGCCCGGGTTGCCACCCGATCGTCGGTAGAGTTTCGGATTGATCTTGTGCCTGGCGTTGCACCGATCGCTAAAGCACCTTATCGTTTAGCGCCATCGGAGATGCAAGAGATGGTAGCACAACTCCAAGAGCTATTGGAGAAAGGCTTTATAAGACCGAGTTCGTCACCTTGGGGAGCTCCGGTCTTATTTGTCAAGAAGAAGGATGGCACAATGAGAATGTGCATTGACTATCGTGAGTTGAACAAAGCTACAGTGAAGAACAGGTATCCGCTTCCGAGAATAGACGATTTGTTCGATCAACTTCAAGAAGCGGGTTGTTTTTCCAAGATCGACCTACGTTCCGGTTATCACCAAGTGAAGGTAAGAGAAGATGATGTTCCGAAGACAGCTTTCAGAACGCGTTACGGCCATTACGAATTTCTTGTAATGCCTTTTGGTCTAACGAACGCACCAGCTGTGTTTATGGATTTAATGAATAGAGTATGCCGACCATTCCTCGACAAGTCGGTTATTGTATTCATTGATGACATACTCGTGTACTCCAAGAGTGAGTCAGAGCACGATCAACATTTACGTGAAGTTCTGGAGGTATTGAGAAAAGAAAGGTTGTACGCCAAGTTTTCCAAGTGCGACTTTTGGCTTAAAGAAGTACAGTTTCTAGGTCACGTAGTCACTCGGGTCGGAGTGAAGGTTGACCCCTCCAAGATTGAAGCTATGATGAATTGGGAGCCTCCTAAGAGTCCGTCCGAGATCCGAAGTTTCTTGGGTCTGGCGGGATACTACAGGAGATTCATTCAAGACTTTTCCAAGATCGCTTCTTCCTTGACAGTTCTGACTCGGAAGAATGTGAAGTTTGAATGGACCGAAACCCAAGAGAAGGCATTCCGGATCCTTCAAAGAAGTTGTGTGAAGCTCCGATCTTGACGTTACCTGAAGGGTAGGAAGATTTCGTGGTTTACAGCGACGTTTCAAAGATGGGATTGGGTTGTGTGTTGATGCAACGAGGCAAGGTGATCGCTTATGCCTCGAGACAGCTCAAAATACGAGCAGAATTATCCAACCCATGATCTGGAGTTAGCAGCGGTGGTGTTCGCTTTGAAGCTTTGGCGACATTACCTATACGGCACGAAATGTACTCTGTACACGGATCACAAGAGCCTGAAGTATGTCTTTGATCAGAAAGAGCTGAATATGAGGCAAAGGAGGTGGCTTGAGTTGCTGAAAGATTACGACTGTGAATTGCTTTACCATCCAGGTAAGGCGAACGTGGTGGCCGATGCGCTAAGTCGGAAGGACTATAGCGGGAGTATTCGAGCTACCCATTCAAGGATCGAGCTAGTGTCTAGCCTTGTTGAGAAGATCAAGGCATCACAGGTGGAAGCACTGTTAGAAGAGAATCTCAAAGAAGAAGTCATGACAAAACAGCGTTTACTCTTGACGGAAGATAGCCGTGGAGTGAAACTGTTCAGCGATCGTGTGTGGGTGCCCAAGATAGGGGGTAACCGTGAGCTGTTGCTAGAAGATGCCCACAAGTCCAAGTATTCCATACATCCGGGAAGCACAAAGATGTACAGGGACTTGAAATTGCACTATTGGTGGCCGGTAATGAAGCTTGATATGGCACGTTACGTTGAGCGTTGTGTGACGTGTTCGCAAGTTAAGGCCGAACATCAGAGACCATATGGGAGTCTTCAGTCTTTCGAGATTCCCGAATGGAAATGGGAGCATATCACCATGGACTTCGTGACGAAGTTGCCTAAAACTCTTCGAGGTCACGATACCATTTGGGTGATAGTTGACAGATTAACGAAGAGCGCTCATTTCTTGGCTATGCGCGAGACTCTACCGATAAGTTAGCAAAGCTTTATATCGATGAGGTGGTCTCGAGGAACGGTATACCATTGTCGATCGTGTCGGATCGCGACAGTCGGTTCACTTCGAACTTCTGGGATGGATTTTAGAAAGAGCTTGGTACTCGAGTGAAGTTGAGTACGGCTTACCATCCGCAAACCGACGGGCAGAGCGAACGAACGATCCAAACTTTGGAAGACATGTTGAGGTCTTGTGTCATCGATTTCGGGGGTAGCTGGGACACTCACCTGCCTTTGGTGGAGTTTGCCTATAACAATAGCTACCACTCGAGTATCGGAATGGCACCCTTTGAGGCTTTGTATGGGCGAAAGTGTCGAACTCCCGTGTGTTGGCTTGAAGCGGGAGAAAAGCAGTTTGCCGGACCTGAAATCGTACAAGAGACTGCCGATAAGGTCAAGTGCATTCGTGAAAGAATGAAAACAGCTCAGGATCGTCAGAAAAGCTATGCCGATAAGAAGAGGCGACCGATGGAATTCCAAGTGGGTGACCGCGTTATGCTTAAGGTGTCGCCGTGGAAAGGTATTATACGGTTCGTAAAGCGTGGGAAACTGAGTCCCCGTTTCCTCGGACCTTTCAAAGTGATTAAACGGGTGGGTTTGCAAGCCTACCAGTTGGAACTGCCACCGGAGTTGAGCAGAATACACAACACGTTTCATGTTTGCTACCTCCGGAAATGTTTGGCGGTAGAAGACAGCGTCATTCCCCTTTCAGAGTTAAGGGTTGACGAAGGCAACCGTTGTGTGGAAAAACCCGACGCCATCTTAGAGAGAAAGTCTAAGAAGTTGCGTCATAAAGAAGTCACCTTGGTCAAAGTGCAGTGGAAGCATCACCGGGGGGCAAATGTGACGTGGGAAGCCGAGGAGGATATGAAGCAAAGATATCCTCACCTTTTTGAGTAGTTGGGATTTCGGGGACGAAATCATTCCCAAGTTGGGGAGGATTGTAACACCCCGAATTTTCGTTTGGTTTTGAGAGGTTGTAAAGAAGAAATGAAGAGGATGTTTCTGTCTACAGGGCGCACGGGTCGTGCTCCATCCTTCAGGAAATGCGCACGGGTCGTGCGCATGAAACAGTGTGCGAGACAGTGGAAAACGCATGGGTCGTGCGCCCTTCCCTTTGGAAAACGCACGGGCCGTGCGCTGTGTTGGGAGGTGTGCAAAGCCTTGCTAAATATCTCAGCTTTGTTGAGATTTTTCTAAAATCTCAGATATTCTTTCTCTCTCTCTTCTTTTTTTTCTCTCTTTTCTCTTTCAATCTTCTAAGGTTCGTTTGACGGCTAGTTTTCGGTATTTCTAGCGAGGGGTCGGTGTTTTAAGCTTCACCTCTACGTCGTGGTCATTGTCTGGTTTTCCGGGTTTTATTCTGAAAACCTACCGGTGAGTTCCTACTATCATTTTACAAACTTTATACATGTCAAAACTCTTATTTGCGAAATCTAAAGTATTTCTACGGTATGATTTTATGTTCTCTACATTTTGTTGTAAATGAAGTTTTTGGTGATTCTCGGGGTTCCCGGTCAGTTCTGACCAAAATGACGGGTTCCGCCCTATTGAAGTAAAATGATGTTTTACTTGCACATTACGTGATTATGTAAAAAGAATGTTTATGAACTCATTTTAATGATTTTCATTCTTACCAGAAGTTGAACTAGAAGTAGCATTTTGTTTATAAAATGTACCTATTACCATATATTTATTTATGGTTGGTCACATATGTTGTTGTGACGAGTCCTTACCATTATTAGTGGATCCCTAGGTTTTGGAGTTGACTGTTTTGTTGGGAGGCTATATTCCCCAAATATGTAGCTATGGATCACATGTTCCGTGATGAGTTTATGGTACGGTTATGTGAGGCCGGTTACTAGCCATGGTTCATGGTGATCCTAGTGAAGGAGTATACATTGGTTTCCCTTGGGAGCGCGATCTCACCTCGTAGCACGGACTCTGGGTTCATTGCTGAGGACTCCATGTGTTTAGCTCATAACTCGGATTTGTGGTCTACTTTGTGTTACACCACTCTCCTTGGTAAAATGGTCCTTTTATCACCGTTTAAGAGTTTTGGACCGAAGAGGCCCGGTTGTGGCGAAATGTTATCTTTACGAACTAAACCTTTATGAAAAGATTCCTTTATGATACTGATGTTTTATCTTTTAAGCTTTATAAACTGTATGTTCTCACCAGGCTTTATAGTCTGACACTTTTTCTCAAATGATGTGTATAACAGGTTTCCATTAGCGGTGAGTGCCGGGGTTTTTGGAGAGACGAGTTTTGAGTCTCGGGGTTTTTGGAGATGTTTTAAGTATTGTTGCTGGGCATTGTTAAGTCCCATTCTTTTGATAAAATCCTTGTATAGAATTGTATAGTCTTAAGGACTGATTCCATTTATGGGAAGTTAATGGATTTGCTTACGTCATATTGTCAGGTTTCCAGGTTTTAATTTACTCTGATTTTTGAGGTTGTTACAAAAAGCCATAGGTTGAACATTTACACATTGAAATTCATATTTATAGTTCCAAGACATGAAATATTTCTTTATTTTACAAAATGGTAAGAAACCCTAAAAATCTCCAAAATACCAATTTAGGTCAAAACTCATCAAATAATGAAAATGTTAAGCAAGGAGATGTTTAGAAGGTAAAGATGCAAGTTTTGATGTGTATAAAGTTTAGTAAAAGAGAAGTATGAACTCACAATGGGTATATTCCAAACCCTAGTAAATTCTAGTTGAACCCTTGAAGGAGATGACAAGTAGAGGATGAAGGAGATGAGCTCTTGATTCTTTAAACTTGGTTGGTGGACACAATCCCTTGCAATAAATGAGACTTGAATGCTCTAACCAAACCATAGGTTCGATTTTAGGAAAAAGGGGGAGAGTTGAGAGAGAGTTAGATGAAATAAAAGAAGTGATGAGAGTAAATGAGTCAAAAATCCCGATTTTAATCGATCTGACCTCCGCCGGCGAGAGTGCCAGCGAAAGTGACAAGGTGTCACTTCCGCGGGGCACTTCCGCAGAAAACGTACTGTGGGTTCTTCATGTAGCGCGGCGATAGTGACAAGCGAAAGTGACGCCTGTCACTCTCGCGGAGATGGTACCGAACCCAAAAACACTCCAGAACTCAAGCTCTTCGCATGGGTCAGCTAGGGGCTCGAAAGGAATAAATAACCTAACCATAAAATTTGATAAAAGGCGATTAGGAGACTAAAGAAGCACGAAAACTTACATTGCAAATTTCCGGGTGTTACATAATTCGTATTTAAAATTACGGGTTGGGTTCCGGTGAAAAGTTGAGTTAATGGTGAGAAGCATGGGAAGTGGTTCTCGAGAGAAATGGACGCACATTAGGATGAGATGCACCGAGATGTACTAGATCAATTATCTTCTAAGCCGCAATTCATGGGAGGGTTTGAGATTAAAAGAGATCAACGGTTAAAATCCATTTCTCACGCTTCTTACCATTAACTCAACTTCTCACACGATCATTCGCCTTAAAATTACATGGTTTACTTTCTTTATTCATGTCAAATAACTCAAATGAGTTTAGTTCGTAATCTTAACTTCTATTTAAGTTTATAATTACTGTTATATTAAGTTGCTCATTAATCAACTTGTAAAACTTTCATCTTAACTCGATCAACAATTCAACATGACAAAATATGTCAAAATGACAATCCTAAAGAGAAGCTTTTAAGGCGAATAATATGAAGTGAGTTCAAGTAATCTTAAAATTTGGTACATATCAAACGCATGTATTTTATATAACTGATTCATTTCGATTGTGTTTGAATGTGTGTAGTTGAAAATGCATGATTTATATGGGTGTTTTGAAATGTGGTTATTTAATGTTTTATACAAAGTTAATTTTAAGGTGAAACAAACATGCTACATTATTATGGAAACCATGTGGAATATTGATTTGAAACTTGAAGTTTATGTATCATGTTATTGACTTATATTTTCGTGAAATACAATTTGTATAAAATGGGGTATTGTGAGTTATTTGTTTGCTCACCTACGTGAAATATTTAGATTTGGATCTGACGATAGGGTCACCCCCTTGTTGTGTTTGTATTAGGATCACTCTCTTTACAATTGGATGAGTTGCTATCATGGGATGTTTTATAGAGTAAGGTGCACTGTTGGTGTTAAATACTCGACTAATAGGCACAATGTCTACTAGACACAACATGCATATGGTGATCATGTTGATAGCCTAACTGATAAATGGACTATTGGGTAGTGTTTCTTCACTAATTTCGGTTTTATTGCAGGTATCCCTACGTGGTGCGATGTTTATTACCCCATTATAAAAATAATAACCACACTTTTATATATCTTGGTGAAAATTAATATGTTGACATGCATATCACTAGTATTTACCAATCATGCATCGTTTGATTTTATGAAATTGTTTGATTTTATTGAATGTTTTATGATACAAGCCTTTGAACTTGCCATACGTGTAGTCTGATTTGTTTTTGTTTGTCGACGTGTATTCCAGGATCCATAACCGGGTGCATGTGGTAGTGTTAGTGGTAAGGGAAGCTACGTGATATTACCGGATGATATGTTGTGTGATTACTTATAACTATTTTGAAACGATGATTAGTTACAAATAGTATTTTGGTGAAAATATTATATCATCGTCTTTGTAACTAATTGTATAAACTATTTGCCCACATATGTAACAACTTGTCCACGTGGATAGAAAATGAGATTTGTGAACTCCTTATAAACGTCAAGTTTGTGCTACTGCTACCGATAATTTCCACCATACTTTTAAGTTGGGCTCGAAGTTATTGAGTCAGTCTGTTGCTTTGGGCTTTGAGTTGTTACAAATGGTATTAGAGGCACATCGTCGATTACAAGGAGGAAGATTATGAGCAGCCTTGTTGCCTGACAAGGACGTCATAAGTTTAAGTGGGGGAGCTTGCAACAACTCGTCCTACATGGATAGAAAAGGAGATTTTGTAACTTTCTTATAAACCTCAAGTTGTGGACTATCAATAACTTTCACTGTGGTTTTAAGTTGGACTCGAAGTTATTAGCAGATTTGTTGCTTTAGGCTTTGGGGTGTTGTTACCATATACATTGCTTTCTTATAATCATATGGGGCATACTGAATTTTTGCTAGAAATTTTAGTCTAATGATTAGGATGTTACAAGTTAGTATAAAAAAGTAGGAGTAATTTGTTTATTATGTTTGGCAACTCCCATGGGAGTGAATTTGAAGACGAATTCAATTCATTCACTTAAGTCAAAGAATGATGAATTTCTTAAATTGTGGAATTCAATTGAATTAGAAGGATTTCATCGCTTTCATTTCATGAATCAAACATGAACTTGGAATTTTGGTCGATGAAATTAGTCATTCCAATTCATTTAAATTACTTTCAATTTCATGAACCAAACAACCATTTAGAGGCTGTTAGTTTTTTAAAAATTACATCTGAATGCATCTGAAGTCTGATTCGGTCAGACATTTGCCATTTCAGACTGTTTGATTTTTTTTTTCAAAATAAGAGCTGAAAAGCTTTGAAATCCTCTGAAATAACAAGTGATAGTCTCAGCTCTTGTAACCTCTGAAAGTCCTCCCTCCACTCTCGTCTCTCGATCCATCTGTCAAGACCCAAATAGAAAAACAAATGAAACCTAATTCAAAGGAACGATATTAAACTGGTGTTGTATCAAATGAAACCCAAATCAACAAGCAAATCGAAGTTGTACGAAGGATGAAGTTTATAAAGAATCGAAGCAATCGAAGCATGCCTATACAGGATAAGCTTCCTCCATCGATTGCTTCTACTTCCTTTTCTGAGAGAGAGATCGAGTGATTGGGGGTTTCGCCGGAGAAAAGGGGACGGGAGAGTTGGTTTCGCCGGAGAAAAGGGAGAGAAGGCTAGTTTCACCGGAGAAAGGGGAGGATGGATGCTTTTGTTTCACCGGAGAAAGTGTGCAAATGAATGTTTTTTGTTTGAGACAAATAAAAGTAGTCAAGCATACCCTGACATTGCTCCTGACATTGCTTTTGTTGAAGAATGAAGATACACTGCAAAAGCTCATTTTTCTATATTTAAGTAAATTGATTTTTTAATTGTTTTATAATTTTTAATAAACAGACAAAGGGGTAAAAAAATGATTTTATATTCGATTTTTTTATTAATAAAAATAGATTTCAGACGTTACAAAAACAAACAGTCTTATTGATTCAGATTTCAGACTTCAACACCACCTCTTATTAATAAGAAGTGAAATAAGATTTCAAACTTCAGACATTTTAAAAAAACAAACGCCACCTTAGTGTAATAATGTTGATATCATGATATAAATAATATATCAAATTGTAAAATGGAGAGTATTGTATTTGATTAAATGAGATATCATTAATCATTAATATAGATCACATAAACTTTTCCTTAAAAGAAATATTCCATTAAAAAAAAGGGCGGGGATTCACCTGAATCGGTCACCAGGGTCTCATCGGTAACATCATTATTGCAAACAGAAACCGGGTCCCACCTTTCTCCGATAATCCCGTGGAGCCTCGACACACGTCACCATAACGTTCGTCGTTTCGTACGGTATACCAACCACTCACAGTCTCACACATCTCACTATACAGTCCGTTCCCCATAAATATCCCACACCTCTCTCTCGGCAACAATCCATCTCCATTAACGTTTCTTCATACAGTAGCGGAAGAAGATGACAGACATAACGGACGACATAGCAGAGGAGATCTCGTTTCAGAGCTACGATGATGATCTCCGCCTTCTCTTTAGCCTCCTCCACGACGTTCTTCAACGGGAAGTCGGTCCCAACATCATGGAAAAACTTGAGCACACTCGTACTCTCTCTCAGGTGATGTTCAATTTTCCTCCGATTCTTATTATTGTTATTTTGATTTTACGTCAATACCAATCGTTTGCATCGATTAGAAGAAAAGAACTGCTATGATCTGATACAGCTATTGTTTATACAGTTCAATTGATTGGATACAAGTTATTGTTTGATCTGGCGGTAAAAATTTGACGAAATCTTATTTATGATTCATGTTCGTACATACGATTTCTGTTTTTATTTTCCAAAACTAATGATTTAGTCCCTCGACAATTTAGATAATATATATACGAGTATATGCGTAATTTCTTGTTGCCGTGAAGTTTATTCTCTTCTCTGGATTCGGATAGCGGAGAGCTCTTTCCCGAACCTTAAAAATCGCAAGAGAAATGCTACAGATTATGTCCTTTCAGTAATTAAAAAACCTCACATTGTTAGTTGTACAGTACAAGTATTCCATTGCCTGCGTATATTTTAGCAACACATATCACTGGTAGTTGTATATTACATGGATATCCAATTGTTTAAATAATTTACTCGACTTGGAATGCTACATCTGTTGCAGATTTCTGCCTGTTGACTGCGGATAAAGCGTTCTTTGATGTACACTATTTTCACACTGATTATCTAAATTTCTATGAAACTATTCACTCTTCTCAAATTTAAGGTCGTCCTTCTAAGGACTTTTTAGTCATGCATTTTCTGAAGCTAAATGCACGAATGAATGTGAGAGATCACTACTAGTTTGCTCTTAGTGTAAAACCAATTCATTTATATCCATTAGATCTACAAATTACGGGTTTTATTTTTGTTAGTGATGATTCAAAACATGCAAAGTTAATTAATGGATACCACAGTCCACAGTAGGCAAAAATGATTATTTCAATCCTAGATGATAGAAAAATCAGAAGCCTAATCACTCTACCTGAACACTCAAAATTGATTATTGCATCTTCAGATCACGATACAGTTTAAGCATCCATCCAAACACACCCAAGTAATGTGTATGGGAGTAGAAGTCCATTGCAATGTATAGTGGCTTTTTGGCTCCATACATACTGGAGTTCTAATATTTGAATTTCTCTTACAGTCTACATTCCTCAAACTAATCCTATCAAATCTTTCTGTAGTTTATGTTTTCATGAAAAACTTCTGTTGCTGTACCTTAACAAATAACCCAAATTACTGGTTAATTCGTAAGGACTTGCAAGTGATTCTGAACAATTACAAAGGGTTCTCTTATTTATGTTCGGATAAGCACATTCTCATTTCGTGCCTTATGAATTAACCAGTAAGAACAAGCACACATTATTGTCTGAACTGTGTATAATTTGATCTGGCTGTAGAGTTTATTCTAGTGATTATGAGATGGTGTACCTATTAAAAACATGCACTAAGGAATTGTTATGATCTTTGCAGTTTGATCTAACATTTAATAGAGTCGATTCTTATATTTATATATGTTTTGATTTGATAAGAGCTGCTGTTTCTGGTGCTTGTAAACTAAAGATCAAGAACATGCACAAATAGCAAGTACGAAAACCCTGTTTTGAGTAGATTGTTGGTAATGTTTAAGAGAAGTCACAAATTGGTTTGATAAGGTTGCGATATTGTGCATTTATTTTGTAACTTATGGATATGCTATCTTGAGTAAGCGAATGATAATGATGTTGATTTAGATGAAAATTTGTGATTGAATTGTAGAGTGCCTGTCTTATAAGAGCAGCTGGGATTGAGGGCACTGCAGAGGTGCTGGAGAAGCAATTGGCTTCTGAGTTATCGAAAATGACACTAGAAGAAGCCTTGAAGCTTGCTAGAGTCTTTAGTCATTTTCTTAGCTTAATGGGTATTGCTGAAACTCATCACAGGTTCATCATCCATTCTTTGCTTAGTTATGCCTTAAATCAATTTATTAATTGATATATAAAATTGCAGCGACTAATACCGTCAATGAAAGAATGGTTTATGTAGAGTAATTAGTAAGTATTGTAAGGCTGAGTATGTAATGTAAAAGGACAGGCCCACCATATAAACCAAACCAAACAAGACCCAATATATCCCACTCAAAAGTGGGGTCTGGGAGGGGTAGAATGGACACAAACCTTACCTCAACCACTAGGATAGAGAGGCTCTTTGCATGAGGACCCCCGGCTTGTGCATGACCCAGAGCATGTGCAAGCAGGCAATAAGAATATAAGATAGCTAATATAATAGGTAATCAGGAAAAATAACAGGTAGAATAATGATTCCATTGTGTGCACACTATCCAATGGTGTGCAAAGCAGACAATCTAATAAGGTAAAACATAAAATACAAGTAGAACTAATGTATATAGCAACTTAAACATGTAGGTAGGACCAGTAAGAAAGTGAGGTGTGTATCTGATGGTAAGTTGCCTTTCCACACCTTCATCACAAATTTCCTGAAAAGCATTTGAAGTGTATTCTTTTCCTCTATCGATTCTTAGAGTCTTTATTTTATGGTCACTTTGTTGACGGGGGAGTTGATGATGTTTCTGGTTCATAATATCCATCCTCTACTTACTCCCATAAATCTAACAATCTGAAATGGTCTTCATTTTAACACCTGAAAATAGGGAATTTTAAGGACCATCACAGGTTTTAATTTTTAACTAACCAAGGAATTTTTACGAGTTATCAACGTGGCTCTAATACCAAATTATGTTGGGGGTAGGACAAGAGTGGGAGAAGACATTGGAACCAAGAGATAACTTGTTTTAAACTTTCATTGATAGGTTGCACTCTCTTACTTATTTGAATACATGACAATGATGACAATTTAGAATACAAGATTCTAAACTTCCAAGGAATGCTAAAGTGACTAACATTTATCATGATCTTTAACTCATAATAATGCTTAAAGGTTGCATAATATTGGAAGACTTTCTTTGATTATTGCATATTACTAATGGCCTGATTACGTAGCTTTTTAGCAGCATGAATATCACACTTCCTTGTGGTGTAACATCTTACTTGCAGGTCTCGTAAGTCAAAGAATGTGGCACAAGCCTCAAAATCTTGTGATGATACTTTCAATCAGCTGATTCAAGGTGGGCTTTCTCCGGATGTGCTTTATGACACAGTGTGCAACCAGGTGTGGCTTATGGCATCTTTTGCCTATTTGTTTGCCTCATTGTCAATTATAAAGCATGCATTTTGAGATGTTAATTGTTAAATATTTTAATATTTTCCTTACAACATTTGTGATTTCCTTGTAGGCAGTCGAGATAGTCCTCACTGCACATCCCACACAGATTAACAGACGTACTCTTCAATATAAACACATTAGAATTTCTGTAAGTTGTTTATAATTGTTAAGCTCAATTTTTGATTATATTATTACATAAACGTAACCTGACTTTTATTTGTTGGTTTTTTTCAGCATCTACTAGAATTTAATGACCGCAAGGATCTTACACAGGAAGATCAAGATACTCTAATAGAAGATCTGGTTGTTCTCTTGCAAATTCTGTTGAGTAGAAGCATAAGTTTTGGGGATATTTTGTTAATAATCCATAATATTGAATTTTGTAGGTGAGAGAGATAACTTCTATTTGGCAGACAGATGAACTTAGACGCCATAAGCCTACACCAGTAGATGAGGCGAGAGCAGGTAAACTTTCTCTGGTGATGCATATGACACAATTCATATCTGGATCCTTTCAAAGAGGATGCAATTACTTATTTTTTTATATGATAGGATTAAATTATGTTGAGCAGTCTCTTTGGAGAGCCATACCCCACTATTTACGCCGTCTCAGCAATGCTCTAAAGAAGGTAGATTTTCCCTATATTTATAGATTTTCTCTATTTTGCACCTATAGATCATAGCAGGCGTTCTTTGTTCATGGCTTGATTGTGTTCTATAAATATCTTCTCTTTTTTCAGCATACTGGGAGGCCACTTCCTTTGACGTGTACACCGATAAGATTTGGATCCTGGATGGGGGGTGACAGAGATGGAAATCCTAATGTCACTGCAAAGGTGAGGTTCCATCTTCCAATCGTAAAACTCACGTCTTAGTTGAACTCCAAAAGTGACTGAAGCACCTATCAGGGAGACAGCGATAATAACAATTATTTTAACAGTGGAACTCAAATTTGTTGAAAAAATGGTTTACTAAAATCAATTTATCAATGACATACGAATCCTAGTTGGGTTCATGCATCCGATAGAAATCTTTGTAGTAAAAACTGAAAAGATAGTATTGATTTCATTCTTCTTGCACATTAGTGCGTACCAACTGAATAGTTGTGGTCATTTAGAGTTGTTCGTGTTTCTCTTTGATTTGTTTTTGTTCTTTTAGTTGATTATAAAATACACACTTCAGTGTTTGTGCACTTTCAATTTTCTTTTTTCCAATCACAAAATCTGGATGACTTGTTTCTTAGGCTCATCACGTGCAAACAAAATATGGACCACCAAATCTTCATAAAACTTCCTAAATCATGCATTTCCTAGTATTGCTTAGTTTTCAATTCACTTGCCAATTGTCAACGTTTTCAAAGAATTGATGCGATTGATTGGGTCTACAATCTTATTACTAATAGCTATTTAAGGGGATGTTTAAGTGTTGTATCTATAAGAGATCTAACTAGGATAAGAGGCCTAACTAGGATTAGTGTTGACAGAAAATTCTTTTTAACAAATATTTTGTATTAAGCGGACCAAGTAATAATCACAATTGCACCTTTATATAATAATTAATCTTAAATTCAAAACCAATATAAAAAAACATGTGATGATATATGCATTAAATGTTAGAAACTTAGAATCTTTTTCAATATCGTAAAATAAAATAATTACAAACCATTTCAATGTTAATATTCTCTATTAATAATTGTTATAAATATAGATTAACATATCATGAAAAATTATGAGATAAAATGGAAAAAGTTGGATACCCTGGCCTCCATACTCCAAATCTCCAATAAAGATGCAAGAACACAATAGATAAGAGAAAGCGAAAAAGTTGGGTGTCAATTGTCAAACGAGGAAGGGTAAGGGGTTGTTTACTAACTTCTTAACACCAGTTATTGGGTAAGATCCTCCTACTAGAATAAGAATTAAAAGTGTTAACCAGAATTCTTTTCCTTCCCATCGTTGACTGTGCTCTAACTATGGTAAGAGAAACATTTGTATCTTACTGGCGTCAAGGATACATTTTCCTTCCTTGTTATATAATTAACCCCAACTTTTTGCGTCAGTATGGAGTATCATGTCTTGTCCCTTTTATACATTTTCCTTCCTTGTATTTTATATTTCAATCTATTTTGTTAATAACTATTAATAAAGAATATTAACATTGAAGTGGTTTATAATTATTTTATTTTATTATATTGACAATGATTCTAAGTTTCTAACAGGGAATGCATATCACACGTTTTTTAATATTGGTTTTGAATTATATTTGAGATAAAATACTATATAAGGCTATAATTGTCATTATTACTCGGTCTGTGCTTAATATAAAATATTTGATGAAAAAAGAATTTTCAGTCAACACTTATCTTAATCAGACCTCTTACTCCGGTCAGACCCCTTATCTCAGTCAGCGTTTTAACAATAAATTTTGGTAAACAACCCCTAAGTTAGGAAAATATATCTCCGACTCTAGTAAGATAAAATTGTTATCTCTTACCATCATTAAAGCAGGGTCGACAATCGAAAGACGAAAAAATTGGTGAACACTTTCAACTCTTATTAAAGAGTATCTTACCAACTAAGTGATGGTAAGAGGTTAAAACCCTAAGACATTTAGGGCCATTTACCAAACGCTTACCAGCAAGAGTCACTAATATCATTTACCTTATGGGGTAACATTCTCGGCTATCAAAATGGATGATGGTAAGCGTTTATAACCCGGTAAGCGTTTACCGGGTAAGAGTCATCACCCTCACTTACCGGGTATGACTCTCGATCCGTGTCTTCCCTCTTACTGGATAAGATTCTCAGTCTTTGTTATGTTCACCTGGTAAGGTAATTGAATCGGTAAGCACTTACCACAGTAAGGGGCCGTTTACCAAACGCTTACCCGGGTAAGCGCGTACCAAGTCTCATTACCTTACCCGATGAATATGGCAAGGACTAAAAATCTTATCCTGTAAGAGCTAAGGCAAGGACAAGAGTCTTACCCGGTAAGAGCTAAGGCAAGGACAAGAGTCTTATCCGGTAAGAGCTAACTAGCTAAGGCAAGGACAAGAGTCTTACCCGGTAAATGAGGGTGAAGACTCTTACCACGGTTAGCGCTTACCGGGAAAATTGTTGCATACGATACCGTTTTAAGGACCAAAATCTTATCTGGTAAGAAAGTGATAGTGTTGAATTTTACAGATACCCGGCTAAGCGTTTGGTAAACGGCCCTAGTTAATAGTCAAACATCTTAAAGTATGTGTTCGATCCGGTCAAAGATGCATTTTTCATTGGAGGAGAGGAAACAAGTACTTCTTCCTTTCTGAAGTTTGTTTTCCTTAACACCCATAAGATTTGAGCTGTCTTCCCTCTTTGTCATTTTGGGGAGCCCAAACTTGTGTTTATGTTGCATACATGATCTATACTCGGTTCACCTGAAATGATCAAGTTGTTTTCTAAATTGGTGTTACTTAAGTTTCTAAAGACCTTTGTACTTTTCAATGTTGTTCTTAAACACGGAGCTTTCTTAGATAATTGTTTTCAGTTTGACCCATCTGTGAGAGGCCAATGGGTTAAGGAATGTTGAAGGAGTTCGTATGTGGCTACATACTTCTATATCCAGATTCATGATCTGACTTAGGGGAAGAATGCATTAAGATCTGTTACATAGGATGAAGGGGTCCATCAATGTAAGGCCAGCTTAGGAGACAGCAAACTGATCAGTTTAAAGTTGATAAATGATAATCATGCATGTATAGAGGGAGGATCAAACGAGAACAACAACTATTTAAAAGAACACGAGAACTAACAAAATCATTAGTGATTTTACATTAACGCGCAAAAAAGCCATGCGGACCTGAAGCCGCTGCCAAAGTCCTTTTTTCATGTGTTAATGTAAAATCACTAATGATTTTGTTAGTTCTCGTGTTCTTTTAAATAGGTATTGTTCTCGTTTGAACCCGACTCTGCATGTATATCATTACATGCTAAACTTGAGCTCTACTATATGCCTCTAATCTATTTTCACTAAATTCTTAACCAAAACTTGAGGTATTAGTGGCATCTTTGATGGTTGATTTCAGAGAGATGTGTATTCCGTGGTACATTGCTTAGCCTGGGAAAAACTAGGCCCTTGAGATAAGTGGGCTCTAGGTTCTGTGGCAATATATATAGACACTCACTGTAAAAGATATGCCTTACAACGAGGGTGATAGAAGGTTCCCTTTCCACAATTTTCTGTCTTTTCCATTCAATCAGCTAGAATTATTGCTATTGCAGGTAACAAGAGACGTATCTCTTCTATCAAGGTGGATGGCTATTGATCTTTACACACGGGAAGTTGACAACCTCCGATTTGAACTTTCTATGAACCAGTGTAGCAATGGCCTGTCACATCTAGCAAATGAGATTATAGATAAAGGTTTTTCGGTTATGTTTTCTGAGACTGTTACTTCATTGCAGAGATGTGTTGTCTGCTCCTTTTGACATCTGGGCTGGAATCACCAGGTGCTAGTTGGCTTACCAAACTAAGTTGATGTTTTCAAATTTTTTAGAAAATTCTGAAGAGGATCGGCACATGAGTTGGAGCCACACGCCAAAGCATCAAAACCATCATGTTCATGGCCTACCTACACAACTTCCTGCTCAAGCTGATGTACCCTCTTGTACAGGTTAAAACACTTTCCAGTCATTAGGAATTTTCTTTTACATCTCCACCTCTCGGTTTTCAGCATGTGCTATTCATTTGAAAACTTACGAGTGATTATGATTTATGTGACAGGGTTCCTCAATCTTTTTGCTAATTTTGCACTTTCAAATTTTGATCCTTTTGCAAATGATTGATGTTTTAGCTTTTCACACTACGGAAATTAGTTGGTTTTATGTGTATGACTAAGTTTAGTCCTCAAAATACGGATCATTCTTTTATGTGGGTGATTAATAGTGGTAAAATAGACTTCATGCCTTCTGTTGGTAAGTGTAGATTTTCCATGTTCTAGGTACAAATTTTTTCTTGATGCTACTTTCGATTCATCCTCCTATGGTTCTATTGCATTTTGAAACACGTCGTATGGGTGGTTGTTTGTGTCACTAACACACCATTGCTGTTACTCATGTCCGAAGTGATTACATGTGAGGGAGAGTGCACCTTGTACAGTCTGGTTGGCCCCCTCTTTATTATGAAAAACTATGTAGATCATTTGATGATGGTTATGCTATTTTTGTCCTTGGCTTTTCAATGCTGTGGACAATTGTTTTTCCAATATATATTTGCAATGAATAATAAACACAACATAAAAATAATTCAATTTAATCGGTTCTCAGAAGTAATATAGATATATAAGAAATTCATACCTTTTAATTGTTTCCATAGAATGCAAGGAAGTGGAATCTCATTATCCTCGACTAGATGTTCCTGGGTCAGAGTACAAACCCCTGAAAAGCCAGGTAAAGAAGCTTTCAGCATAGCCTGATAATTTCTTAAACTCTGGTTCCGATGGTTATATTTATAGTCTCTCCTACTATATCAGAATCTACTTTTCACCATCAGCTTTCTTCAAGTGTTTATTATATCCTGCAAATTCACAGGATGGACAGGCTACGTCATCCCTGAGTTCAAGCAAAAATGATCTGAAAATCAATGTAAGTGGGAACCAATCTAATGCAATCACTAGTCAACAACCTACTACACCAAAATCTGGGTCTTTCAGTCCCAGTCAGCTGCTTGCTCAGAGGAAAGTGCTTCCCGAAACACAAGCTGGAAGAGCCAGCTTCCGGAAGCTTCTTGAACCAAGTATGCCGCAGAAATCTGCAATTTCTCCTTACAGAATTGTTCTTGGGGACGTAAAAGAAAAGGTAATCTTAAGTGAGACATTTAAGATTGACGCCAGTAATTGAAATACTAAGATATCAAGGATAATATCTCTAGTAGAAGAGAACACTTGAGGGAAAAATAGTGAACACATTGCATTGAACTGCCCTTTTTTTAGATGGAAACATAAGTGTATATTTCGTATTTTAGGAGGTAGCCTTTAAATGCTTCTTTCTCTTTCAATGTTTCTAGTTGGCTTTGATTTTTGTGATGAGATTGTAAAGCATCAAATTTTCCATCTTCTTCCAGCTTGGGAACACTCATAGGCGGTTAGAGCAGCTTCTTGAAGATCTTCCTTGTGACCAGGATCCTGGTGATTATTATGACACACCAGATCAGCTATTGCGGCCACTCATGATGTGCTATGAATCTTTGGTATTATACACAGTTTCTGCTTCAATCCATTCCTGTCAAGAAAATAAAACTCCGGAAATTTTGAAAGAAGAATAAACACAGTGGTCATGATCTCAGATAATTTCATCTGTTTTTTTGGAGGACTGATGTACGACTCTAATTGTCTCAGCAATCCTGCGGGTCGGGAATTCTAGCTGATGGACGGCTTGCTGACCTAATAAGAAGAGTGTCTGTCTTTGGGATGGTACTGATGAAGCTTGACCTTCGTCAGGTTCGTTCTGTATCATATTCATATTACAGACACAATCACAATATGATCCTGACACTTCTGAAAAGTAACAGGAATCCGGTAGACATTCAGAGACTCTTGATGCAATTACCAAGTATCTTGATATGGGCACATACAGTGAATGGGATGAAAAAAAGAGACTAGAGTTTCTAACAAGAGAGCTAAAGGGGAAGAGACCTCTGGTTCCACCAACTATACAGGTAACGCCATGCTTGTATTGGAATGATCAACTGTTTTTTCTCCTTCAAGTAATACACGTGATAAGTAATTTAGCAACCGCTTTTAGTCCTATGTCTATATCGGAGGCGGACCTAGCAATTTTTTTTTCCAAGTTTCTCAAGTGGTGTCACCATTTGATTATAAGAAACAAAGCTATAGATATTTTTCACAAAATCATTATTGGTTTGTTGGTTGGCTTGCGGATGCAATGTCCTGTGTTTGAGTCTTCTTATAGCTATTTATCCCCCATTTTTTTCAAAAACATAACTAAAAAACTAGGAAAATTGGTATATATCGTATTTGAATCCATGCCTGGAAGAGGGAAAAGGCAACACCAACCAACTCTGCCTCAAGAAACTTGCATTATTATTGTAGTTTCAAGAAATATAAGGTCGCTCAACGAAACGATATGGTAGCACCATTAAGGAACGTTCCATTACGATGGAGCCATGAAGTGGTTGCCGTGCCACTGGTCTACATATAAAGGTAGACAAGCAGGATAAACTAGAGTTATCCTAAAAATATATAACAAATTTAGAATGAGCAGCCTAAGTCAATTTATTTATCATTCTTTTGTGTCACGCGTCTGTTCACCTCATCCCAAGGACAGTAAAATCTACGATGGGTGCAATTTTAGCCTACAACACCTAGTTTGGGATAAAGAAAGGCCTTGTGGTTATTTATCAAATGATCAATTGTTTATTTGGGAAACAACTCTTTATGGGTGCATCTTAACTAGTTTGGGATAAAAGGCATTGTGGTTGTTATTTTTATCGTATGATCAACTCTTTAGTTGGGAGCAATAGCTTATCCCAATGATTTGCAGAACTGCTACCGAAAACCAATTCGTAGACTTACTTGAGAGCATACAGCGTCCGCAAAGGAACTGATCCCAGTTGTCACTCTGGATGCTGGATACCATGCTATTGGAGCTTAGCCTACAATATATTCTTTGCTTCCATTCCTAAACATTTGAAGAAGCCTCTCTAACTCCCTTCCATGTAGGCATAAGGACCTGTTTGTTAGAAGCTTAATCAGCTTAACGGGACTCACAACTTATTCGGGCAGCTATACATGATTGTTTGGTAGTGGCCAAATGATGTAGAAAGTGGCTTATTCAGTAAGAGCTTTATGCAGAAACCTAAGTTTTTCCAAACCCTTCATCTATGAAAAAAACCTAATAAACATTGACCTTTTTAATCTATACAGACAGATTAATCTACACATGCAACTTTATCCATACATGACTTAATGAAAAACCAACCAACCAAAGAGGCCTTTTAAACAGCTATCTGAACATTAATTTATCTAATGTTCAGTTCTATACTTTCTAGTTTGTGCAATGTTATTGGTCTCTTTTCGTGGTTTCGATTATAATGTATGTACTAGTTCATATTTTCATAATTTTATCGTATCTTTATTTATTTTTCTGAAATTGCTTTATTTAGGTTTCTTCCGAAGTTAAGGAAGTCCTGGACACCTTCCGCGTTTCTGCTGAGTTGGGTAGTGATTCCCTCGGCGCGTATGTGATTTCCATGGCCTCAAATGTATGATACATGATCGCACTTCCTGAAAAAATTCAAATAAGATGTTTTTCTTCTATCATATCTTGTCTGTAATTTTCCCTTCCATTTCTTGACGCAATCGATGAAAGCTTCCCACTTGTGCTTGTTACATGACAGGCAAGCGATGTCCTTGCTGTGGAGCTTCTGCAGAAAGATGCTCGTCTTGCTGTTGCAGGGGAACAAGGAAGGCCATGTGTTGGTGGATTGTAAGGCTTCGTTTCTCTTCCTCTATTCCCTAACTTTGTCTTTTTCTTATTCTCTTCTTGGTTAGCATGCGGGCCGGTTTTAAACGATAAATGGTAATAAATAAAAAAAGAATGAAAGAAACGTAATGTTCATCAGGAAATCAGGATCTCAATCCCTGAATTTTCTCACTTGTCAATAAATTAATTATTAAACTATTTTTTTCTTTCAATATTTTACTTGTCAAAATATGGCATAGATTTGAGATTTCCCTATTATTTACCAAATTACGATCATTTTAATCCAGTTCTTGATTGGATGATTTATTCTTATTTGGACTATGCTTCCGTATGAACCTCCCCGACTACCAATATATTAAGGGCATCTCCAGTGACCAAAATTTGTACTATTTAGATGCAAATAGTGAATGGTCACCACTCACCAATGTATTACATTATTTTTTAAACCAAAAAAGAACATTCTAAATATATTCTTTTTTATTTTTATTATATAGATTTTCAATACTACCTCTATATTTATTAACTCTAGATCATATATTTTGTATTTTCACATTAACTAAATTATATTATATAAACCAAATTATAGTTAATAATAGATTCAGAATTAGTAGTGTGCTTTAATTAAATATGAACTAATACTTTCTAAAATTAAATTTATTAAAACTTAAAAGTAAATATAATTCTAATTTATTAAAATATCATTAGACAATGAAATAAAGTAAGAATACATAAATCCTAAAATTGAAGGACCGTTATGTAAATATCAAAACATTAAAAAAGAAAAAGAAAAAAAGAAGATAGTATTACACCTAATTTGGTGTTTTAATATTCATAAAACTAAATGATGCAAAAAAAAAAATGCGTTCATTGGAGAAGATTTTGTAAGAAAATATGGTCTAAGAGCATTTGTAGTGAAGGTTCTTACAAACCTTATTTATTTACTTTTTTATTTCATACTAGCTTCACCTCAATAAGATAGAAACCCCAATAAAACTCTACAATAGAGGTTCTTGTAAGAACCTAACCTTTTCATATTTTTTTTTTCATAAATAATAATTATGTAACTTTTTTGTTATTGATAATTACATAAATCAAATATATATGTATGTATATAATAAAGTCCAAAATATAATTATTAATTACACTTTTTCATATTAATTTGAATTTGTTAATTTATATATATATTTTGTTAACATATAAAAAATAATTTAAATACAAACATAATTTTATACTACATTTAAAAGAAGTTCAACATTACAGATATTCATCAGAGTTAATTACATTTTGTCCCTGACGTTTGGACTTCGTTCCTCAACTCTATTCATTACAAATTTGTATCCGACATGTGGACTTTGTTTTGTATCGTGTCCCTCTCACTAATGTTCGTTATGTTTTCCTATTAATTTCAGTTGAATAAATGCATTTTTGCATCTCCAACTGTTGAAATTGTTTTGTCATTAATGGATCCCATCCCACCCCTCCCCTCCCCTCCCCTCCCCTCCCATTCTTCTTATTCCTAATACACGAATAAAGCCCATTGAATCGATCCAATGCACTCCTCATTCGACACTATTACCACCACAAACCACCACAAACCACCTAAAGAATACCCTCCACTACATCCACTTTGTTCACCTTCTTTCTCTCCACTACCTCCGCTTTGTTCACCTTCTTTCTCTACCCCTTTTATCTCTCTTTTTTCTTGAATTTCTAAGTGTGTTTCTTTCAGTGTTTATGTGCTAAGTTTTTGTGTGTGTTTGGTGATTCAATGAGGGTGGGGATGGCGGAGATGGGGGCTTGTAGGTGGGAGGTTGCGGGTGGGGAAGGCGGAGATGGAGATGAGGGGTTGCGGTATTGAATCTCTTTTGTTTTTATCAATATCTAACTGAAATTGTCTTAATATTCAGTAAAATGTTTGCATTTGCATATCGGGTATCTTCTATTCCCTTTGTTTTTCCACGTATTATGTTAACAACATCATGGTTTGTAGAGGATATAATCCGGTATGTATAAAAAAGGGGAGAAACCCACTTTGTATCATATATGGAATTTCTATACAAACCATGATTTTGATAGCATAATACGTAAAAGATCAGAGGGAATGAAAGAAACCCCGAATGAAAACGCAAATATTTTACGGAATATATGACAAAAGTCAAATGGGTATAGTAAAAACAAAAGAGATTTAGTCCCTATAACCCCATCTCCGCCTCAACAACCCCCCCCCCCCCCACCCACCCACCCACCCACCCGCACACACATTGAATCACCGAATACACATACAAACTTAGCACATAAACATTGAAAGAAACACACTTAGAAATTCGAGACAAAAGAGAGATAAGATGGGCAGAGAGAAAAGGCGAGCAAAGTGGCGGTGGATGGTTTTCTTGAAATGGTGGTGGTGATAGTGTCGAATGAGAGAAGGGTAGTGGATTGATGACTTGATTCAGTGGTTTTTCTTCGTGTCTTGGGAAGGGGGTGGTTTCATTAATGACAAAAAGTTATAGTTGGAAAATGTTTAAAATGCTCTTTATTTAACTGAAGCTAACAGAAAAACATAACGAACGCTAGTAAAATGGATGAAATCCGAAACAAAATGTAAAGAGACAAATTTGTAGTAAATGAAGTTGAGGAACAAAATCCAATAAGACTAGCAAATGTTAGGGACGAAAAATGTACTAAACTCTTTTAAAAGTTGACAAATTAATATGAGTTCACTTGATATTAAATTTTAAAGTAGGTTGTTCTTTCAATAAAACTTTTCTTATCATAAAGAAGGTTAATCAGATATTTGTAATGTTGGTAAAGGGGGCAATCGGTTTGATAACGGATCAAAACATAGAATAAGTTTAAAATGGGATGGGTGCTCGAGGGATTTTTTTTTCATATAATTTTTGTTGACATAAAAACAAATAAAATTAATAGTAGAATAGTGAGCATTTAAGTATAACTTTTGTCGATAGTTGTTCGATTAGTAATTTATTGAAAATTTGAACTTTATATTCTAAATTAAAAACTTGTCTAAGTTTTAAACTACAGAAGTATTAGATTTGCAAACGTTAAAATAAGTTTTGGGCTAGAATTGCTTGTTAAGAAAATTCTGTATTTGTTGAGTTTGCACAACTCAAAATTGAAATAATAATAAAACTATTCATATGAAAAGTAACTTGTATTGTCTACTGTTACCCTTTTTTATTGATTTAACTCAATATTATAATTATTTTATTCGTTTGATGAACCATTTGATCATTAATTCATTCATATTACTTCAATCCATTAGAATTTATAACCCGTCTTGTGAACTTAAAGAGTCAAATCAGCCAACTTTTAACCAAATGGGTTGCTCTTGTGTCTAGGTATTTATGTCAATGAGGTTCCAACAAGAACCATGGCATGTGCAGATTGTAGCATATCATCTTAAGACGCTACTTTCATTTAACTATTGTTCTCTCACAAATGGATTTTCCCTCACTTGAATAGATTGCGAGTGGTCCCTCTGTTTGAAACTGTGAAAGATCTGAGAGGAGCTGGTTCAGTGATACGGAAATTATTGTCAATTGATTGGTATAGAGATCACGTCATAAAGAATCACAATGGACACCAAGAGGTATGTCAGTCATTAGGACATCGATGCTATATGCACCTGTCTTTGGAACTTCACATTCTAAACTATATATGCAGGTCATGGTTGGATACTCAGACTCGGGTAAAGACGCTGGGCGCTTTGCTGCAGCATGGGAACTTTACAAAGCTCAAGAGGATGTTGTAGCTGCATGCAAAGAGTATGGTATCAAGGTTACTCTGTTCCACGGCCGTGGAGGAAGCATTGGCCGTGGTGGTGGTCCTACACATCTTGCTATACAATCCCAGCCACCTGGTTCTGTCATGGTATGCTCATTAGTTTTAAAATATAACCATCTTCTACTAGCCAACGTCTATTTCGTGTCAGTCCTAAAAATTAGGTCTCTCCCTCTCTTTGATTATTTCTCTGCAAAAGTTAATTGTGCAAATGCACCCTATAAGGATTAGAGGGTCATTTGGTTAAATGATCTTAAATGAGTATTTATCTGACCAGATGTTAAATAACATTACTCTTGTATAAAACAGCCATCACCCGTAAAATCTACATTAGAGGCTTAGATTTTTTAGCCAATTTTGTAGAAGGCTAGTAAAGCTAAATAAATAGTATAAATCTAATAAAATATTATTTATCTCTTATACCCATCTCATTTGAAGAAATCTTATTGGTAGAATATAATAAAAAAACAATTTCTCTATGTGGTAATCATTTTTGGAGATTTTGGAGAGTTCTCCATATTTGGAGAATCTGTTGGAGCACAAAAATGACTAAAATCTCCATTTTCTCCATTTTGGAGAAGCTGTTGGAGATGCTGTTATGCATCTAAAGTTCCTTCATTGTTGCTCCTCACTGGAAACGTAATCCTTGAATTCTTAAAGTAATTACATAAAAGTAAATTTTCGGTTGTTTTAGTTGAATACCTCATTTCAGATTGTCCATTTGTAATGTGGCCCATATCACCAAATAGGGTGAATAACATTTAATTCTTTGCTTGAATTTGCAGGGGACGCTTCGATCGACAGAGCAGGGAGAAATGGTTCAGGCCAAGTTTGGACTTCCAGGGATGGCTGTACGGCAATTAGAGATCTACACAACAGCAGTGCTTCTTGCCACCCTTCGTCCCCCAAAACCACCCAGAGATGAAAACTGGCGCAATCTCATGGAAGAGATCTCGAATCTCAGTTGCAAAAGTTATCGAAGCACCGTTTACGAAAACCCAGAATTCCTTACTTACTTCCAAGAAGCTACACCACAGGCCGAGCTCGGACACCTAAACATCGGTAGCCGTCCAACTAGGAGAAAAACTTCAGTAGGAATCGGAGATCTTCGAGCCATCCCATGGATATTTGCATGGACACAAACACGTTTCGTTCTTCCTGCTTGGCTTGGAGTTGGAGCCGGCTTAAAGGGTGTTTGTGAAAAGGGACATGCCGAAGAGTTAAAAGCAGCTTACAAAGAATGGCCTTTCTTTCAATCTACACTGGACCTCATAGAAATGGTTTTGGGAAAAGCAGATATTCCAATCGTCAAACACTATGATGAAGTGCTCGTGAATGAATGTAGGAGGGGTCTTGGTGACGAGCTCAGGAAGGAGCTTTTGTCAACCGAGAAATATGTGTTGGTGGTAACTGGCCATGAGAAGCTATCGGAGAATAACAAGAGTCTGAGGAAGTTGATCGAGAGTCGTCTTCCATATCTCAATCCTCTTAACATGTTGCAAGTCGAGATTTTGAAGAGGTTGAGAAGTGATACCGAGAATCATAAACTTAGAGATGCATTGCTTATTACTATAAATGGTATCGCAACTGGGATGAGGAACACAGGTTAATTAATTACCTTCACGTTAAGTCTATTTTAATTTTATGGATTTGGACCTGTTTTTGGCATTTGGCAGACACCTTGTATGTCAGATATAGATAACTTGTGCCAAGTTGTTTTTATCATCTCTTAATGGTATTTTCTGATTATGTTACCTGGTGCCTTTGTAATTGAAGTTATATATTTTATTTAAATACGAGGGTTGAATTTTAGTAAGATGGGTTACCAGCCAATGGCCCTTGATAATTAAGAATTTTGGCAGCTAGTAATAGGCAATTTACTCCATTTTTGGTTTGCAGTGATTCGAATTTCAGCCTCAGCTAATGGTAGTTGGTCAAGCAGAGTGCTTGCATGATACCAAGCAGGCAAGCATGTTGGCCATCTCATGCACTATTAGTATTTTCTTTTCCTTGGTATGATATTAAATATTTCATCAAAATTCTAAGTCCTTTTTGACACTTGATATCTTTAAAAAAAATCTCAAATTTCATCCATGAAGATGTTTTACAATGATAGATCATCTCCATACCCTATTTGACCCATTGCTTCAAGAGCACATTCATTTGTATATTTGACTATCTAAAGCCTTTCATCAATGGCTGAAATCACAGCTTTAATACCTGGGAGTGGGAATAGTTGAACAATTTGCAGAGGCATATAGAGGTATCAGGTTCATTGGGTTGGGTTCAATTGAGTCTGGCCTCATTCCAGCCCAATACCTACGATTTAAAGATAATATGATTAGGCATTAGGTGTGGATTCGGGTTGGGTTGGCAGGGTACTTGTGCACCCCTAACCACATGTGATGCATCTGAAGATTTAAATGGAAGGAATCAGAATCAGACATATTGCAAGCAGCTTGTCAAACATTCCATCCATCTCTATATACTCTTCCCTTGCCATTGGCCAAGTGTATATATCAGAAGAATTTGTGCATCGCTTATAGTTTGCATGGCATCATATGCTCTGTTCACATCTTGTTTCTGGGCATCTAAATAATGTAGCATCATATCTTCAAGCTAAAAGGCATCTAATGCAAAGGCTTCCCTTGTTCATCACCGTACTTTCACTCCGTAAACTCAACTATAAATGCACGAGCCCATATGCTAGTGATACATTGAGGCCAACACGTTAAAAAACATTCTATCACAGTTTGAAGGAACCAATGGCATCAGTCAAGATCGAGAAACCTGTTAAAGAGGCCTCAAAACCTTCGACTCTCAAATCTTCTGCCGCCAAACCGTCTGCCTCCAAAGCAGCCCCTAAAAAGGCGGCACAACCTCGTGAACCTAGGAAGAAGGTAACATCGATTATCAACTCTTCCCTACAGCCATTAATTAGCACAAAATATTGGGACTTTCTCATGATAATTTCAAGATTACGAGTTTGAATCCCGTTATTTGGTATTTTCCAATGAATGGGTGGATAATTTGACACCCACAAGTATGGTTTTTGGGTTGTTTGTAAACGTTATTAACTTGTGTTTTGTGTATGTTTTGATGGTCTTGTAGTCATCAGGTCCAAAGAATGCAGCCACCCCAAAGAAATAAGAACAAGGTGGAGTAGCAGTGAAACATGTAGTGTGCTTGCTTGTAATCTGATCATTTCTGTCTTCTGGATTGAAATAAATATCTGTCTCCAAATTGCTTTCTTTGACTTGTGTTGCAATCTTATTTAATTTCTACGGATCTCAAATTCAAACAAAGTTCTTCATGGCTACAAAAAGATGATATGTTTATTGGCTAAATACTAAAACATGTTGAGTATAATTAGAAACAAAGGGTCTTTAGGAAACAGTATATATACACTTCAAGAAGAAAAACTTCACAAGAGACTAATTAAAGTTATGCTTGGGAAAAAATTATAATACTGACCTCACCTTAACTCTATCTATAATTTTACAACATCACAAAGATCCTCATTTGCACTCGAACAATCCAATCCTTTGATGCTCATTTCCGAGCGCATTATTTGGACCTCTTGGAACCTTCCTTCTTCTGTAAGACCAGTAAGAAGCTGATTAGCTACACCTACACATGGCAAAAACCCATTTGCAATCATTTCCGTATACCAAATATATGCTTCACTAAACTTCTTGATGTCACAAAGTCCCTTGATCAGTATCTCGTAAGTATCAGCTTTAGGAACTAATCCTTTCGCCTTCATCTTATAAACAAGATCCTTCGATTTCTGGATATTTCCCTCCTTTAAGTACCCAATGATCAAGCAATTGTAGGTCATCCTATCGGGAAGAATTCCATTATTAACCATCTCATGGTACAATGCGAAGGTTTTCTCTACAAAACCATGTTCTGCGTAGCAATGAATTATTTCATTATATAGCACCCGATCAAGAGTCAAGTTCGTTTCTGACATTTCTTTGATGAGTTTCTCTACAAGCATTAACCCCTGATTCTTGCATCCAACAACTAGTGGATGAAATGTATTGATAGTAGGTTTGATTCCAGATGCTTTCATTTTCTCATATAACTCTAAACACATTTGGCTGTCTCCCTTGGTTGCATAGCCAGAGATTAAGCAGTTATATGTAATCACATCACGCTCAAGACCTCCTTTTTCTATTTTTAAAGCCAGTTCTTCGGCTTCTTCAAGCCTACCCATTTTACAGAGCCCATTTATGAGTGTGTTGTACGTAACCAATGTTGGAACTGCATCATTTCTCAACATTTCATCGAAAATCTTGAAAGCAACTTGTAGCTTTCCTGCATTACAGTACCCATTGATAAGCATGTTATATACATTCGTATTTGGCAAAACACCTCTCCCGATCGTATCTCTGAAAACCACTTCAGCTTCAGCAACCCTTCTGTCTTTGCATAATTGGTTCATTAGGGAGCCATAACTTATGGCATTCGGCTTTAACCCATTACTTTCCATTTGTTCAAGAACCTGAAAACACTTATCGAACTGGAAACTCCGGCCAAAGCCATCAAGTAGTATGTTGTAGGTCACCACATCTGGAGAAACACCCATCTCTGCCATCTTCTTCGTCCATTCCTCTGCCTTAACAAGATTACCAGATTGACAGTAATGGTTAATCACTGGATTGAAAGTGGTGCAGCTGGGATTAAATCCATAGGATTCCATTTTTTCGATTGTCAAAAGGGCCATTTCTGTGTTATCCTCCCTGCAATAACCATCAACAATGGTATTGAATATTACCTCGGTCGGAACCAGCCCATTCTCCATTAATTTCACCAAAATCTCCTCAGCCTTATTGGTTTTCCCTCCCTTGCATAACCCGTTCAATAAAATGCCACAAGTGTATCCATTTATATGAATGCCATCCTTACAAATCTGTTCATATAACGCCATACAAGCATCCAAATCACCGCACCTTGAAAACCCATCAAACATAAAACTGTAACTGAACCCATCAGGAACAAAGCCATGAACTTTCATATCTTCCCACACCCTTTTTGCATCATCCATCCTCTTCCCTTTACAAAGCCCATTTAGCAGCGTATTATAAGTAACAAGATTCGCCGCTACATTACTAGCCTTCATCTTTTCACGAACCCTAAAAGCCTCATCTAAATTCCCTACTTTACAATATCCATCAATCATCGTGTTATATGTGATCTTATCAGGCATCACACCCCTCTCAAGCATTTCATCAAATAGCTTTCGTGCATCCATCACTCTCTTCTCTTTGCATAACCCACCGATCAAAACATTATACACAAACTTACTAACATTCATCCTACAATTATTCCTCATGTAATCCATCAATTCCATACCCCGTCTCATGTCCCCCATCTTAACCGCTGATTGCACGGCCTTACCAAAGGTAAACTTATCGACCCTAATACCAGAACCAACAACATGATAAAATAAATCCAACACTCTACCATACTGACCAGAAGAAACCAAACATTCCAGTAGTAAATTAAAGGAAACAAGAGAAGGGAAGACGCCATCTTTCCTTATTAACATGTACAAATCAACGGCTTCATTGGGGAGATTTGCTTCAGCACAAACCGATAAAACCAAACTTGAAAAAACTTTACGGTTTTCCTTATACCGAGCGTAAATATCAGAAGGCGTAGTGAAGATCGACTTTGAAGTTACTAGAGATTTAATTAAACTTTTGGCAGTTTGGATTTGGCCTTGTTGAACGAATACGTGAAGCTTTCTAAGCTGTTCTTCTGCATCATCAAATTCTACAACACCATTGCTGGAGTTTGAAGAGATGAACTTTGGGGTAAAGATTGAAGAGGGAAGGATGGCGAGCCTTCTATTCGCCATTGCCATTCTTCCCAATACATGGACTGAAATTGAGTAAACACAAATGTTAAAGAGAATTAAACCTACCTTCAAGTAGTATACACTCGACCCCCTGTTTTACGTAGATTTCCATCTTTACACCGATTCTTCCAACCAATTGTTTAAAGAAATTCTCAAGAAATTGGTTCCAATTATTCGCTTTTCTCTCTGCTTCCTATCTCTCAGAGAGATAGCTGTTTGATAATTAGGGGTGTTTGGGATTGCTTATTTATTTGGAAAGTTGCATATTTGGAAAAGTGCTTGCCAAATCGGAGTTTTTTAAGAAGTGTTTGGATTAGCTTATTTTGGTACCAAAACATAATAAGCTAATAAGTTGTTATTTAAAGGTATTTGGGATTGCTTATACATATAAAAGAACCAAAAAAGTTATAAGCACTTTTGAAATAAGTCATAAGTTACAACAAAATGACTTATCAAAAATGGTTTTTCAGCGGTTTGGCACCGCTATAAGCTGTTTTCTTTTTGTTCCATTCAAACACTCAAAATAGCTTATCTGCGGTGCCAAATCACAATAAATTAAAAAACCCTTCAAATAAGCAATCCCAAACACCCCTTAATGAAGGAGCTGAATGAAAAATGATGTTTATATAATGTTGGGCTTGGACCATATACTTGTGGGCTCAACTCGTGTTCTTTTATTAATGGCCCAAATAAAAGCCCAAGTAAAATTATCCATTTTTTAAGCTTTTTTTTTATGCACAATAAAAAATGGATATAAATTTTGATGTTGCAAAAATTTCAGTCAAGTGACTCAGATCTAAGAGCATCTCCAACCGGCCGGTATATCCCTTTTTTTGCCGGTCGAAGACCTCCAATCGACTGGTATAATTTTTTTTTGTCGGCCTTTGGTTTCACACGGCAAATATGTCGGCCTCTCCTTCAACTGATATTTCTTTAAACCATAGCTTGACCCACTATTTTGTATTTTTTTTAATACCAAAATTCATTTAATACCAAAATTAAAATTTTAATATTAATAATTTGTTTTTAAAATTAACATATTTATATTAAGTAAATTATACATACATTTAATATATATTTGGTGTTTTTTTAGAGTATGGTTGGAGTTATATTGTTTTTTGGTGTTGATGGACCCACCAAATTTGGTGTTAAATTTAGTGTTGTGGTTGGAGATGCTCTAAGAGGGCTTATTGGATAAGGGTTAAAATATCTTAAATCATTGAAAGAAGGACACATGTTAAGGTTAAAATGAACTTGTTCTTTAACTTCATTTGTCTTATGTATGATATCATCTAAAGGATAATATGTGACTATGAGTGGTGTTGCAGTCCCATTGATTATGTTTTATCATCTTATGTACAAATAGATGATGGTATTGTAGTCCCATCGATTAAAATCATGATGGTGAAAATAGGTCATTTGGTGTTAGATGTGTTTTCACGGGAAAAAAAAGGCTTAGGATTTTATGAAGTTACAATTGTCGTTGAATAGTGTCGTTACAAAATTAATGATATAAATTTTGACTACATATGCAAAAACTATCGGTTCATAAAAAAACTACCAAAATCCAAAAGCTACCATTATAAATAAACATCAATGAATAAAATGTTTTCAATACCTTTGTATCATTGAAGTAACAAGCATGAGGCAAACTGTTAAAACATGAAATTAAATCATTCAAAGCACCGGTAATTTTCAATATCTTTGTATCATTGAAGTTATTATTTTGTTAAAACAAATAAATGAATATGACAAAAAATAAACATGAGAATGAATTTTTATTGTCTAAATTAAGAGCATCTCCAACGGCATTGCTAAAATAAAAAATTTTGGTTTTTTCTTTGCTATTCCTCTCCAACAGCTTTGCTATATGGTTTGCTAAAATAGAGAAAGATCAAAAATCTTTAAATATAGAGAATTCTCTATAATCTCTAAATTGGAGAGAAAAAATATTATTTTATTCAATCCAACCAATAAGATTTAATTTTTAACATTTAATTTTAAGTTTTTAAAAAAAAATGTATTGGGATGATAAATTATAGAATATTATAATAATATAAATAATGATTGATTTTTTAAAATAGAAAAGTTGTTGGAGTTAGAACAAAATGTTTTTAGAGATTTTGACTTTTTATTTTCTATTTTAGAAAAAATTTAGCAATGTTGTTGGAGTGATCTAATCAGAAATAAAATTTTGGACTTGTATATTTTTATTTTGAATCCATTAATTACTGCTTACTACATTTATTGTGAATTTTGGTTAGAAAAAAAATTCTTTTGCTAAAGTATTTATTTTGCCATGAAATACTAAACCTAAACCGGTTTCTTCTGAAATTTGCATATAGTGGCGCGTTTAATACCGGCGGGATTTCGTGTGCTTCCCAAATTCAAACCAATCTCTTTTTGTATGTATATCAACAATCAGGGTTGAACCTTCGCCTTTTGATCGGCGGCTACTTCATCATCATCATCATCTTCAAAGGTACATTCTTCCTATTTGAAACCCTAGCTGAAGTTTATTTATCTCTTTTGATTCCTTGTCTTATAGATTGATTTATGTTTTCATACAACTTATGTTCCGTTTTGTTGGATTATGATTTGTCCTTGACATAGTTCTGATCATGATAGTGGATTCCGTTGTACGTGTAACTTTGGGGGGAACTCCTTTGCACCCTCAGCCCCCAAATTAGAGCCACACTTTGACTTCAGATTTCAAGCTGGTTACGTTCCAACTTCAAAATTACCATGTATTTTAAACTGTTGGACAAGATTTGTTTACTTTATGAAGCTGAGAACAGTATAGATGTGAATTTGAGCATAGTAAAATCGTAACATCAAAAGTTAACGTGTAGATTTTATTATGCAGTTCTAGGTATTTGAGACAAATTTATGGTTGAGACTCAGGTCCGTTTGGTTTGTAGGAAAGGAATGAAATGGAATGGATTGAATTTCATATATGGATTAGGATTTGGAAGGATTTGGATTTGAGAGGATTTGGAATCCTTTTGTGTGTTTGGTTTGTAGGATTGGAATGGATTTGAATTCCATTATTTATAAAAAAAACCATTAAAAAAATTATAAAAAAATAATTAAATTACCTTTTATTTAACTGATTATTAGAAAACAATTGTTTTTAACATATTTGGTGAGATTATTATATAAAATCCTACTAAATCCCTTGAAATCTTAGCCATCTCCTTGGGAGTTCAAAATCCTATGTTTGAGGGATTTCAAAGGAATCATAGGATTTCAAATCCGGACAATCCTGCAAACCAAACACATAATTGGAATGGATTTGAAATCCAAATCCCTCCAATTCCAATCCATTCCGGCAAACCAAACGCACCCTAAGGATAGTTCTCATTGTGCATTATTACCATCAGTGTCACTGTGTTGTGTTGTCATAGTATATGCAAAGAACAAACATCGTGAACTATTATGGGTTACTTGTTTTTTGGGGGTACCAATGAGGTTCTACTATTAACTATATCCTGAATAAATTTTTTTAATGGAATACATCGTTGCATAGCAGGTGAGTTGGTGTTCAGTGATGTTTTGCTAGATGAGGTGCACAAAACCCACAAGGTAGTTTTTTGAGAACTTATGATTGTTATTTTTTTCCCTTCTATTTTTATAGAATGTTTGTTAAAATGTTCTATTCCTGTCTAGGCGCGTGACTGTTCAGAGCAGGGGGTACAAGCTTAGTATTACCTTACTGTTGTGCAAAAAAGGCATCATACACGCTTCTTTCGCAAAACTTTTGGGGATAGCATAGTCGCATATAGTAATGCTAATGTCCATGTTAGTAGTATCATCTTTCTTATTTTCTCAAGGGGTGATTTTATTAGCTTGTTATATTCGTCTGAGCTTCTATTGGTTTCTATTTGTTGACTATTATCAACAACAATCCTTAATGATAGTTAACAAATAGATACCTAACAAGCTAATAAAATCACACATCAAGAAAATAGGAAGAATGATATTACTAACCTGCATGGACATTGCCGTTACTATATGCTGCTTTGGTATCCCCCACAAGTTTCAGGGGAAGAGGCGTGTGTGATGCATCTTTTGCACAATATGAAGGTAACACTATTAAGTTTGAAACAGAAAGAACATTTTAATGAACATTCGGAGAAAGAACAACACAATTGGAGGTTCCCAAAAAACCCAAGTCATTGTGAACTATTTTGGGTTACTTGTTTCACTAGGGTTTAAGGAACCGCTGTTGATGCACAACACATAATGGGAGCAGATGAATTAGCTGGGAAACTACCTATGGAAATTGGTGAATTGGGTTTAGGAGTTAATCATGAGGATGTCGTGGATGGTGATTGTATGCATACAACCAACTGTAGGGCCGTGCCAATGGGAACTAAGAGCAGCCAGACAAATGGAAGCTGTATCCATTTTTCATTAATTTATTTATTGGTTTGTCAATATCTTGTTCGTGATGAGTTCTTTTGTTGGTTTGTTCTTCTTTATTTCATTAGTTGCTGTCTCCAAACACAAGTTTTTACCTTAACAGAGCTTTATCAGGTTTTAAAAGAATGTGGCAGGTAGATGACGATCAGACTTCGGTGCAAATTATATTTAAGCTATTATCAAGGTTGATTGCAACTTGATGCAGTATTACTACTTGGTATTCAAGGAGATTATTTCTGATACGATTAACTGAATAATGACAATTTGTTTTTAATTTTAGAAAGAGCAAAAAGAAGCTTGAAGAACTTTTACATCAATGGTCTGAGTGGCATGCTCAACAATGTTCTCCAACTGAGGTAATATATTATTTCTTATCAACATCAACTTTGAGAAAAGGGCTTGCAGTTCACCGAGGATTGACTTGTTGAATTTGTTTCTCCTTGTCAGGGTTCTGATGAAGATCTTGAGTCAGGCGATGAAACCTACTTTCCTGCACTAAATGTTAGCCTGGACAAATCATATTCTATTGTATGCTTGGTATCTCTTTTCTTTTACTGTTTGCCACTTGATGACATATTAGATGCGTCTATTTCTATAATGTTCTTTAACGAGTCCGCATATGGCTTGTGAGTTTTAAATGTATACCTTTTCAGCTTAAAATAAATAACATTAGTTTGGTTATAAATATAAAAGCAATTATTACAATGAAATATGCAAAATAGATAAACACATTTTTATCGTATTTTCATATCTTTCAATTACATAAGATTTATCAATTAGAAACTTGTATTTCCACAACTATAACAATTACATCATTTTTGTCCAATTTTAATTTGTTGACCTTACGTAAATCATTGAAGTGAAAGAAATAGGAACATCATACCATTTTATATTTTGGAAAGCTGATTACCTCTATAATTTTCAATTACATAAGATTTATCAATTAGATACTCTTTTTTTACTTTGGGATCATCAAAGAAGCTCTTATGTTTTCAAACTTTAACATTTACACTTCTTGGCGTAGCATGTACATCCTTAGTTATATGATTATAAGATCAAGTTTCACACTTTCGATTGTAGTATGAAAAATGGCATAACATGCTAATATAACCCATTGCTTTTTAGTGATCCACTTGAAAGATAGAGCTAAAGTTAAGATACAATTTATGCTAGGTCTTGGGTCATTTGTATCTTCTAACATTTTTTCCTTGCATGCAAGTCCTTTTACATGGACAATCAAGTGAAGAAAAAGCATAAGACTGAGGATTCTCTGTTCAATAAAGATTCTGTACCTACCTATGATCGTGATTTTGCGTTTGCCTTAACGTTAGGTGATGGGATGGCTAACAATGAAAGGTATATATTGGACTTGAGTATAAATTCATGGTGTCCACAATTCACACACATCATAAAGTTTTAGTGTATATGCAACAAGATGGAATCATGGAGGCTGTCATAGGGGTGTTCAAAAAACCCGTTGGACCGCTCAAACCGGTCGAACCAAGTCAAACCGGACCGTTTTTGGCGGTTATAGGGGTGTTCAAATAGGCTTGTAATTTCTCCAGAGACTACACTCTACCGAGAAGAAATTTTAGACATACCACTTAAATGAGAAAAGACTAACTAAAGAAAATAATAGACTTTTTTTGTTGTTGATGGTGTTCTAACTTTTAAGCTCAGAATTTTCATATTTCTCAATGTAACTTATCTAAGCCTATCTTTATGCTTGCCAATGGTTTATCATAGTGTTCTGGACATTTTGAATGCTTCTCGTTGCTTCAATTGTGATGCATATGATCATTCACTGAAGGATTGCCCAAAGCCTTTCAACAAAGTTGTTGTCAACAACGCCCGCAAACTGCATCAGTTGAAAAGTAAACGGCCTGCTGGTTCTCGTGTTCTAACACGATATTACCAAGATACTCCTGGTGGGAAGTTTGATGGATTAAAGCCAGGTTGTCTCGATCCTGAGACAAGGAAACTCTTAGGCCTTGGGGTAAGACTCTAAGATACACTTTTCAATACCACTCCGCATTACATCATAAATGGTAACTAAACAATGAAAAAGACGTTTTGCAAATCCTTTTTCCAAAGCGTAGTTTTATGTCTGAAACTAAGTTCCAAGTAGTGGATTGAGTTGTATATATTAAATATATGCATAGGACCAAGTCTATGTGTCTTATATGCAATATATGTTTTTATCCATATAAAAATACTATCTTCTTGTCATGTAGAATTATTCGTCTTCCCTAAGGATATTGCATTGTGGATGTGCTTGATTTTATCTTGGGGAATATTACTAATTGCTAGATGGTCACTCATGCACTGCTTGCATCAGCCATGTTTTCTTAATGCTGTCGCAGACTTGGCTAGGCATCTGTTACACATGTATATGTAACAGCATTCACTATTCTGATACAAATGTTTATGTAGCTTAAGTTCAAAATAAGATTAATAATAGACGATACATTAATGGGATCATTTATGTTAGAGAGAGTTGATCTTTATTAGGGAGAGTGAATGAGAATGCAGGAGTGATCCTTATGCACTAAGGATCCTAGACTTTGCCAGTTTTGAAAATGGAAGTTTTTTATGGAGCCATTTTCTCGCGTTTTGCAAGGAGGCTATATCTGTAACTCAAACCCATGACGTTACAGTTGCAAGATTAAGCTTATCAGTTGCTCCCTGGCTCATCCTTGATAGAGCGAAGAACAAAAGTGTAGGGAAGAAGCATGCAATCAAAGAGTAGAGACAAAAATTCAGTTAATTTTCTTGTCTTCTAACAATTTCAGCAATTTAATTTACATGTAATCATTAACTAAAGAAACTGTGATCAGGCTAGTAGAGTTATGGGAGTAGTTTTTTTTCCTCATGCATGATCTGTTTAAGCTTTTATATTGTTGTAGTATAGTATGCATTATATTGCTAGATTTGTACAACATTGCATGGCTTGGGTACAGAGTCATTGGGCTTGTACAACATTCCTAGACTTGTACAACATTTAAGTTTTTTTCATCGATATATGATCTGTTCAAGCTTTTCATTTTGTGAAAGATATGTACAACATTGCATGGCTTGTGCCACAATAATGTCTTGAGAAATCTGTCATGAAGTGCTTACATACCTTACAGATATCTTCCTGCATTTATTTTTATTAACTTTTTCTTTACTATGTTGATATGTTGACATATACATTGACTAAAATGGTCAAAAGGAGAAACCAAAGAAGGTTTGCTTCAATATAACATATTCAACATTCCATTTGAACACATTGTATGCTCTACCTTTATCTTATACTTGATGTTTTTTTACCACTTTGCAAGTGTTGTTGCTTTAATCAATTATAATATGGTCTTTATTTGAGGTTCTTCTGCCTATTATGCAGGGACGGACCCAAATTTTTTTTTCATACGGTGACACCATATAATATAGGCAAAAAAAATAATTACAAAAAACACGGTTTTTACCGAGGTTCAACATTGTCAGATGTGTTTTTAGCCAAAATCCTCCACTTCGAGGGATTTTTTTTAACTTTTTGCTTGATTTCGAGGGCTTTTCAGGGTTTTTTTATCGATTTCAAGGGGTTTTTTTGGTTGATTTCAAGATATTTTTTTGATTTTTTGGTTGATTTCAAGAGTTTTTTTTTGGTTGATTATGAGGCATGGTTGCACCTTAAAGTTTCCACAATAATACGGTAGCACCTTTCAAAACGATACGGTTGCACCTTTCATGAACCTAAATTTTTTTACCCTTTGCCGGAGAAATAATACGGTGGCACGTGCCACCATTACCACCTAACTAGATCCGTCCCTGCTATTATGTTTTGAGATTTTATCGAAGTTTTGTTTTTGTTTTTGTTTTATAGAAGTGTATATGTATTAAAGTTAGCTGTTGGCTTTGATTCAGGAATTCGACCCGCCTCCATGGCTCAATAGAATGCGTGAAATGGGATACCCGCCTGGATATCTTGGTAAGTGTTTTGTTTTCCATTTCACAGTAGGAGACACCATGTAATGTCTTTTTGGTCTTAACTATAACAGAAAAACTGGCTTCTACTATTGATTCATTATTGTGGAATGTGAAGAACAGGACAGACAGACTTAGTTTTGAATTTTTTTATTATTATTTCATATTTGCCAATTAAAATACTCCTGCTTTGCCTCTATTACTTGGTTTTTTGTTGTTGATATTTTTGAGGATTAGTTTCTATTTTATATTGCTCAGATTTGGAAGAGGAGGACCAGCCTTCAGGAATTGTAATATATGATAATGAAGATTCAAAAGAAAATGAGGAATGCCTGAACGTAAACCCTACAGAGCCAAAAGGGAAAATGAGCGTGGATTTTCCTGGAATAAATGTGCCAATTCCAGTGAATGCAGATCGAAGCCGCTGGGCTACTCCTAATTCCCAACCACCAGGTTTTAACTCTTGCAGTAATAATAGCCCATTAAACCACTCTTATAATCCATGTCGGTTGCCAGATTATAATCGAGAGTGGAGTCCTTTTATGTCCGAATATGCATGTAATAATCGAAGTTATGCACCTGGATTTCCTCTTTTGTCTAAGTATGCAAATGAATACTGGGATCACATAAATCAACCTAACCCTCACTATTCATCGTATGAATATCAAAACTCATGGTCTTCATTTCATGGTTGATCAAACCCAACCCTGGTTCATTTTTAGAATTTTGGATCTTGTTCTGTTGCATGGTTAGGCCTTTCTATCTAAACATGTACCTTAGAGCTCAGTTTTGTGGAACTTCCCTTTAAACAAATTGGTGGTTGAAGTAGACAATAGTAATATTTGTATGTACTCCAGATGCTATTAGTCATGTGACAGATTTGTTGCTATTTGAACATTATCAGTGCTACCAGTCTGCTTTGATGGAGACTTGATTATTTCTTTCTAGTTTTTAATTGTTTAGTTGTTTAGCCAACATCTACACTGGTGGGTGGGACTATTTTTTTCTCTTTTGGGGCATTAAAGGTTGTTTCTTAGGCATGAAGTGTAGGACCTTTTCTAGGGTGGTCATGTTGAAGGTAGATAGATGCACAAATTGGCATAGAACATTTTGAGCTACTGAATTGTTAGTAAAATTCTTTATAATTGTTAAATTAGTTTAAAATACTAGATTATGAAAAAAATAATAAGCATGATGAATACATTTTAAAAACCTTATAATGTAAGTAGACGGTGATGTTAAACATCTATACTATATTATAAAGATGGCATAAAAAACTCTTAATTACAACTCACTAAGCTTTATGTACTATCATTTAAAACTATATACTTAAAATCTCTTAAAAATAACTACTAAAGCCTAATGTATTACCTGTAAAACTTTTAACCCTAATTAATATATTTCATCCTTATCCCCCAAAATCCTTATCTCTAATCCCCAAACCCTAAAATTATGAAATTTGAATTCTGATAAACATAATTAAAACAGGATAAACATCTCAATTTAAATATAAAAAATTTAAAATATATAAGATAATTAATGAATTTTAACAAACTACTTAATTTTTTTATATAAAAAACATTATATTGTTAAGTCTAAATTAAACAAATTTATATATAAAAAACCATTATCACTCAATTAAAAAACAATTAATGAAGCAATATGTACTACTTTTAAATGCTTTTAACCATAATTAATAAGTTTCATCCGTATCCTCCAAAATCCTTATCTCTAATCCCCAAACCCTAAAATTATGAAATTTGAATTCTGATAAACATAATCAAAACAGGATAAACATCTCAATTTAAATATAAAAATTTTAAAATATATAAGATAATTAATGAATTTTAACAAACTACTTAATTTTTTTTATATAAAAATCATTATATTGTTAAGCCTAAATTAAACAAATTTATGTATAATAAACCATTATCACTCAATAAAAACCATCCAAAATCGTACTGTAAATCAATAAAAAAATAAAAAATAAAAATAAACATTAAAATCGTGATGTATTCCGCTGCATTGCGTGAGTACGCTTCTAGTCAACTATAAATGTAAAAAAATATCAAGAATTATTTAATTAAATAAAAAAAAATCTTGTTTTCTAGTAATGTTGTATTGAGGATTATTCGACCCAACATTCAACTCCACCAAAACAACCTTGTATATACAACTAATAGGGTTGTATTATGCAGTTAGAATATTTGAGTTGATTAGAGTTCTTCTTGTCGAAGTGATTAGGTTTGGTGATTAATATTTTTTTTATCCGGCTAACGATTTATGTGTGTTGGAGTTTTTTATCAGTTAAACTTGGACAATTTCTCCTTCATATATGTTGAAATTGGGTTCCACATATTGTCACATAGCATCAGAGTTAAGGTCTATAACTTTAGGTAATAGACACTGTGGGGCAATATGTACCCATCTGGCATCCGTTTGAGTGGGGGGCGTGTTGGAATTTCCCACATTGGATAGACTTGGACTATTTCTTCTTCAGTTTCTACTCAAAAGTTCTTTTGAAGTGTAACATGCGATCCAAATAATATTAGATATAGCTATACTTGCATAAAAATGGAAAACTGTCAACCCCAATATGGGGATTATAATTACTTTGGAGATTGAGCTCCTTGTGAGCAATGAGCTATTATACCAACCATTTAAGCAGGCTGTGGTATACCTGATTTGTCTACATAATGATATTCTTGGAGTGAGATAGTTTTAGTCAACTTGATAATTATTGGGTATACCCTTTTGCACAAATGTTAGGAGATGTTATGCATGATCTACTGATCTTTAATCAACATCATCCCCTTTTTCGAATAAAAAACAAATCAAATCAAAATATATCATCAACCACTATTAATCGCACACTTTATAAGCTTCATTATAATTTTCATATCATTCCAATAGGTTAAACACATAAGACATGACTTACCATATCTTACTATAACATTTTTGTGGTAGATATTATATATAACTTCATTTATTGATTCACTATATTGCATAGAAGCTTTTAATCCATATTGATACGATGGAAAATTTATTTATCTATATCTATACTATATTATAAAGTAGGGATAAAAAACTCTTAAATACAAATTATTAGGCACAAGGTATCGTCATTTTATGCAATATTTTAAAAATCTCTTAATTTACAAGTATCAAAGCACAAGATACATATTACTACTGCAGACACTCATCAATTTGATATGTGCAGAACCTTCCTTTTATACAGACCTTTTCATGTATTACTATTAATTAATATATTATATTACTATAAATTTGTTTTAATTATATTATTAAATATGTAATTGGTTATTTTTTTTAGATGTCATTAAAATACATAAGATAATCATTGAATTATAACAAAATACTTAATTTTTTATATATAAAACATTAAATTATTAAGCATAAATTAAACAAATTTATAAAAAAAACATTATCATTTTTTCAAAACCATCCAAAATCGTACTGTAAATCAACAAAAAAAACAAAAAATAAAATGAAACATTAAAATCATGATGTATTTCGTTGCATTGCGTGAGTACGCTTCTAGTCTATAAATAATGATTTAAAGAGGTCTTAACTTAGCTAGTATTTCCATGCATACAAATTATATATGTATGTATCCTTTAGTTTCTAGCTAGGGGTGGCGTTGACCTCCTAATTGTGGCCCTTTGCAGGAACTGAAGGTGGTGTTATACAAATATGAAGTATTAAAGGATTTATGCTTATAAATTATTATAAATAAATAATAAACTTAAGTAGGGTTGTAAATAAACCGAACCTTCATTGAACCGTTCGTGAACAGTTTGACGGAAAGTTCGTTTATGTTCATTTATTTAATAAACGAACAAATATGAACAAGTTTTTTCGTTCGTTTAGTTAAACGAACAAACAAAGGAAAGTTCGAATCTCACAATCGTTGTGTGAGAGTTGCAATTATTTTTGATGATTAACTTCCTTGTGGGTACGGAGTTCTTAAAGCTAGCGAACTGCCGTATACCTGATTGTCTTTCACATGATATTCTTAGGATGGGGCAGTGTGTGTTGGTTCTCAATCTTATATTTGCATATGTTAATTATATTTGCATGATCTCAATCTACCTCAAACCCTTTTCATCCACGAAAGAGTATCTAAATTTCATACAAAACGAATCAAATCAAATAAAAAACGTATCTACTACTGATATTCATTAATTCCTTATTTTATAATAATTAAGCCCGAGTGAATAATTAATAAGCTTCATTATAACACATTCCATGAATTAACATGTATTTCTATAACACTTGTGAGTAAACATTAATATATAACTTCATTTATATATTGAATCACTATATAACGCAATATCCATATATACAAGCCTTTAATCCATATTAATACCATTTCAACCATGCAACATATGTTTTTCTATACATAAATACCCTCCCATTAATGATCGAAAGAGGTCTTAACTACACATAATAATTAGTATTTCCATTCCATAGATATAAATTATATATGTGTATATGTATGTTTTAGTTCTTAGCTAGACAGGGGTAGCACTAATGGTGGATCTTTGAAGGACCTGAAGGAGGTACCGAGTTGCCCTTGGGCAGCATACCCAAGAGCAACCCTACTGACTTCTTGGAAGCCGTCTCTGACATTGTTATCTGGGAATGCTTGGATGACGATATTGTCTCCCCACGGCTAGTCGAATAACCAGGATTGACAAGAAGGATCACCACAAAGAGAACCATCAAGAACTTCCATGGAGTTTTGAAAGAAGAAAAGAAGGCCATGATTGAAAGGATAATTGATTTAGGGGGGTAAATGTTTTGTAGGGTGTTTAAGTGAATGTATGTATATATATATATATATATATATATATATGTATGTATTTATACGTACATATAGATAGAGACATTGTTAATTATACACAAAAAAAGTGCATGAAGGGATGAAGAGAAGGATACGAAAAGTTTTGAGTCTAATTAAGCAATGAGAGAGACGTCAATGGCATCTACTAGCCAAAAGTTCACCATATATAAAATTAAATAAACATTGATTTTTACAATCAATTCAATTTTAAAATTAAAAATATAAAGTTTAGATATATTTTTCAAAATATAAACACTATATTAAAATTTAAAATACAATACATGATATATCTATATATACAAAGCTCAAAGAAATATAACATATTTTTCATTTGAATAGATCATTGTTTGAGGTTAATTAACAACTTAAAGTATGACTAATTTACAACCAAATAAAAAATAAATTGTCTTTATCAAAAAGACACTTCTGAATATTTCTTTTGTCCAAAAACAATACTTAATAAATGTATCTAAAATACGTAACAATAAATGGTTAATTTGTTTTGATTCACACGTGGTTATTAAGAATTAATAAATATATCTAAAATGCTTAATGTAAGACAATTTTAAGAAATTTAAGAACAAAATTATTCTTAAAAATATCTTGTAATTATTGTTAATTGATAATAATTAAATAGATTTAAAACTATATTTTTTTTCTTTAAAAAAGCATAGCATCTTTTTTTAACAACTCAAAACAAGAATATATGCATTATTTTGGAGTAGTTATTTAATATTAATAATTGCTGATAAATAAATAAAAAATATTATAAACAACCTTTTTAAAAGCTTGTTTTTATAAATAACCTAATAAACAAATAAAGTTTTCGATGTGTGATATGTAATAACTTTTTGAAGATATTTTAGGGTATATTATATGTAAAAAGAAATACTCTTGTTTAGTTAGGGGTTGTTTGTTTAAAAAAAAAAAAAAACTCTTAATGGCTCTTAAGTCTGAATCGTTCAGATCTTTTTACACACCACCTCCTATTAATCATAATTAAAACACTACTAGAAAAAAGACCATTACCGACGGCAAAATCCGTCGGAAATCCGTCGGAAAATCAAATTGCCGACGGATTTCTGGCGGATTAGGCTGTCAAAAAATGCCCCGCCAGAAAATGGATTTTCCGACGGATTTATCATTTCCGACGGATTTTTCCGTCGGAAATCCGTCGGAAATTAATTTCCCATTTTTTTTAAAAAAAGTCAGATTAATTAACAAATTCTTAATCTGATTAATTAGTTTCCGACGGATTAAAATTTATTAATTATTTTATTTTTAACCGTTTATTTATTAAAAATATATATAAAGAAACAATTTTAAAAAAGGAAAACAAATTTCCGACGGAAAATCCGCCGGAAATCCGTCGGTAATTCCGCCGGAAATCCGTCGGAATTTTTTTTTAAATTGTTTTTTAAAAGTATTATTTAAAATATTTATTTAAATTATTCGCCGGAAATCCGTCGGAATTTTTTTTTCTTTTTTAAAATTGTTTTTTAAAATTATTATTTAAAATATTTATTTAAATTATCCGTTGGAAAATTTTTTAAAATTATAAATTTGAATCTATTTGTTTAATTTCACCCTCAGATATTTTGTCATTAAATCGTTGATAAAATTTGATTTATTTAAAAAAAACAAAACAAACACGCATACGCATACATCTATAAATAATAGATATTAAATAAACCTCATAAACATTTTACAAATATATTAAGATCAAAATATAATTTACATCTCCAAACAAAAAATACCCTATTAAAAATAATGTACATCTAGAACAATTTAAAATTAACATTCCACACAAAAGTATGAGAATCTTCATACATATCCTTCTTCTCCTAGTATTTGCATTTGCAAATCTGACGTCCTTCATAAGTAACTAACATTGATGCCAAATTTCCAGTGAATTTGAACTGCAAAAATTATAACAAAGTAAAAATAAAATATTCAATATTTTTAAAACATATCAAGGTTTTTTTATAAAAAAAAACAGATCGATAAATTAATAATAAAAAAACATTTCCAAAATAATTTTTTAAACATAAAGTAGTAGTTGTAGATCTTAAAAGAAGCATTGATACAAAAATAATATTTAATAAATCGGATCTGAAAACTTTTATAAAATTAGATGTGGTATTTTTTTTTGGAATATTTTTACAAAAAACGTATTTTTTTTTTTTATAAAAAGTAGATCCCAAATAGAAAACATGTACATGCAGTGGTTATAGATCTTCAAAAACCATTGATAAAAAATAAAACATAACAGATTTGAAGTTTTTTAACAAGATTTGAATATTATAAAACAAAGATATCTAAGGTTTTTTAAAAAACAATTATGTTAGAGAAAAAAACATCTTTAAAAAAAATAAATCGAAAAAACGATACCTTGTGTGAATAAGAGAAGTAACAGTGTAAAACGAGATGTAGCCCCGAAGTTGTTGGCAAGAAACATCTCTTATCTAAGTCCTCCGGCGAGTTTTTGGTGTTGATGGTGAGGTTGAAAGGAAAAATGAGAGGTGGGTTTGTGAGGGTGTTTGTAAAGGGAATGGTTATTTGAGAGGGAGAGGGAGAGGAAAATGGTGAAATTAAGGGAGGGAAAAAATTGGGGGGAAACCAAATTTTTTAAAAATCCGAATTAGTTTCCGACGGATTTCCGACGGAAATAATTTAATTTAAAATTAAATTAATTTCCGTCGGAAATTAATTCGATTTTTAATTTTTTTAAAAATGTTTTAAAATTCAAATTAGAAGAAACGACACCTTAGTTGTTATTTTGAAAGACATATCTTTAAAATGCGTGTTTCAAAATGATAAAATAAATATTTATTTAAAGGCCTATAATAAATAAGTTGGACGATAATCAAATGAGAATCAAAAATAGATTGAGAACCGTGAAAATCAATCTAAATCATTGATTAATTTTAATCTATGGTCATTAAAGGCAAGGGCAATTTTGAAATAAATTAATTGGAAGTGAACAATTTTTAATTAAAACCATAGGATCAAAACCAAATTACGGTTTAGATCGGTTCTCACGGTTCTCAATCCTTTTTTAGTTCTCACATGATTTAACCCCTAAACAAGCTATGTTTTTTAAAAAACAAATTAAACTATAAAATTTTTTAAGACCATTTAAGTTAAAAATGAATGGAACCCTTGTACACCAATATAAAATTGTATTTTTAATGAAAAATGACGACAAAACAGTCAAATGATACTCCAAATTAGTTAAAACTTTGTAAAAAATAATTTTATTATATTTTAAACATCTAAGAAAATTGTGAACAAAATACTTATAAATTTTTTGTCTATCTGATTTTTCAATTATAACTTATTAATATGGTCGTATTAAAATGGTTGTTTTAACTTTTGTGGATAAAGAGCCTTTAATTAGCGTCTATGATGGTGCTAGTTAGTTGATGATCGACTTGGTTTATTTTGCACGGAATCACATAAAGAACGATATAAGAAAGTAATTAACCATTATATTGTTCTTTTCGTATGCGGCAACCTTCGTAATTTTCTAAATCATAGATGATTTTATCCAAAACTAAAATCAATACTATTCGGATTTTTCACGTATTTTCTAGAAAAGGAAAGTTAACATCGTTAATTAGTTATTTTGAATGGAATTAAACAAAAAAAAAATTCTACAAATTTACATTATGAACATAGGAAGTCCTTAACACGTCTAGGTCAAGTATGATGGTTACTCTTACGGTTCATTTATTTTAAATTTTAAAATATGACTTTTTTTGTAACAAAATTCTTAAGACTATTTTTTAAAAGACAACATATTTTTAAATACGATTTGGTTTATTACATCAAATCTGTTTAATTAAGATTTGATTAGTTTTCTATAGAGATAAATTCTAAATGTAACTATTTTTATAATGATAATAATAATTTAATAAATAAGCCAATCTTTCAAACATTATTGATTTTTATGGCATCCAAAGTTTTAAATTTAAAATTGTTTTTTTAGTCGTTAACATTAAAGAAAATTGCCACAATGAATATCAATCTAAGTTTTAAACCTAAAATAGAGTAAATGATACAATTTAATTTTTCTTTAAACTATTTTATTATTTTTAATATCAAAAGAATATTCTAAACATATATATTTTTTTAATAAATTTTCAACAATACTCTTATATTTAAATTGCGTTCACATATATTTTTTTTATTTTTACAATAACTCAATAGATTGTATTACTATGTATACCGTATTAATCAACTAAATTATTAGTCCATACTTAATTTCAAATAATTGCAAATTAAATTATCTTTTCATCCAAAAAAAATATTTAATTAAATAAAGAAAAGTGACATTAGTGACACACATTTAAAAATATAATTAGGAAAAATTAAGCAATTAGTTAATTATAAAATATAATATAAATGGCTAAAGAAGTATATGCATGCATGCATGCACCAAAATTGAGTTTGCGTTCTTAATATACAAATCAATCACTTAAAAAGTTACGTCTTCATCCATCTTCATTAATTCTAACATGTTTATTTTAATCCCAAAAAAAAAATATTATCTTTTGAATATTAAAAAGAACTATTTAAAATAAACATTGCATTGTTTTGGTATGATTGAAACAACACGATCATCAATGTGTAGATTCAAAATCTATTTATGACATTAATTAAGATGTTAATGTTTCTAGAGATACTTAGATCAAGTAATAATATGTTACATGAAGAAGTTAATTAACATAAACACGCACCAAATCATGTCGAATCTATACTTTGAGGAACTTAAAGAAGTCCTGAAATGGGAATCAAGATTCTTGTTCTCATTTACCATCTTTGAACCAGAATCACGAAAACTCGTCCTCACTTCTTGACAAGCCTTTACCCCGAAAGGGCCAAAACTTGTAGCCATCAAACCGACCGGAAAACATAGGTTAGAGTTATTCCAAGCCCCGAATCGCCTACCCATTTTACCATAAAACCCTTGAGTGAATTTGAGCTCTCCGGTGAGGTTGTTTCCATATACATATAGTGAACTTAGATTCGGTAATTCTGCCAACTTTGGTGAGAGATTTCCCGTTAGATTATTGTCGTTAAGACCCAAAAACCTTAGCTTTTTCAACCGCGAAAGGGACTCCGGAATGCCACCCATCAATCGCGTGCTCGAAAGATCCAACACCATGAGCCCTCGAAGATTTTCCCACTCGATGTCCATGAGATCATCGCCGATTGGGTTTCTTGACAAAACCAACTCTTCTAATGAACTCATTTCTTGAATTGATTTGGTCAACCCACCAGAAATCTTGTTCTTACTAAGATCTAGAAGGGTTAGGTTCTTCAAATTGCTAATCTCACTTGGGATTTTCCCTTCTAATTGGTTTTCACTCAAGTCAAGCTTCAAGAGAGAAGTCAACCCTCCAAAAGTCAAAGGCAAACTCCCAGATAATGAGTTTCTACTCAAATCCAAGATCAATAACTCACTCAAATTACCATAACCATCTCCGATTTCACCCGTGAACCGATTCCCCGATAACACCAATCTCTTCAAACGAGTCAGGTTACCAATGTTGTCCGGTAAACCACCCGATAACCCGTTTTCGATTAGCACCAAAGATTGAAGCTTTCGAAGTCGACCAAAATCGGGTGGGATGTTCCCAATGAGACCAAGGTTCGACCTAAACTCGAGTGACTCGAGACTACCCGAAAGCGCAGCCCAGTTTCCTGAAGGAATGGGAATGGGTGCAACAAAGCAATGAAAGAATGAGAGTGATTTGAGGTGGTTGAGTTGAAACAAATGGGGTCTAAATTCAACATGTGGAGCACAAGCAAGAGAGTTATCATCAATTGAACCAATGTTCAACTCTGTTACATACCAGAACCCATCAAAAAGATCACAAGAAACACCCTGTAAAACAAAACCAACAAAAGTAAGTCAAGTATAAAAGATACTTATATCATGTCAATTTGATTGTGAAAAGTCAAAGTGGACTTTCAAAAGTCAAACACATATATAGTTTTATAAATCAGAGGTGGGGTACCTGAATAGGAGTCCAACCACAAGGATCAGGATAAAGATCTGACCCATTCCACCATTCACCCGCAAAACCTTGAATAGCAGAGTACAAAGCTTCTTGCTCTGTTTTCACCATTGGAGCTCCACCTCCCACACCTTCATATTCACCATTTTCTCCATTGATGCACTTCCCAATCAAGCTCACCATCACAATCATAACAATAACAAAATCTCCAACACTTGTTCTACTAAAACCCATCATTATCAACGGTCTGTTTAATCCAAAGAACAGAACAAAATCTTGAAAATTAAAGCGATTAGAATACTCCAGGATTTAAAGGTTCTAACTTTATGTTCCTATCTGTAATCGAACAAAAAAAGGTATCACTTTTCTGGAACTTAGAACTAGATTTTTGCCAAATTGGAGTACAATGAAAGAAAAGGACTTGACAGTTGAAATACAGAGATCAAGAAACGACGATGGATTATAAACCCATCAAGATTTTATGAAGAAAAAACCCAAAAGAGATTCGATGATGAGTAATTTGCGAAAGGAAGGTTGAAGATGTTGGGTTTGATTTCCATAATGTTGCATAGGCAATCTAAAGGTAAAACTTGTAGGGTTGCAGAAAGCAGCAGCAAAGAGTAGGATGGCACAAGATCTAACAGCCAAAAGTCTAATATATTCTCACTTTTTTCTATTGCATTCTCCAATAAATGTTGAGGTTAGAATAGCTGAACCCAATAAGCATAGATCATTGTACATCTTAACGTACAAGTTAATGCAACAGTATGGGTGTTGATTGTGTAATTATTGTTCAGGAATAAGGACGGAAGATAATTAGTTGTGCATGAAAGTAGTTGTGTCTCAATTATCTGTTGTCAAACTTCATGTTCATTATTATCAACCTTTGAAACATCATAACAAATATATGAATTAAATAATTTAAGTACAGAACATGCAACCTTAATAACCTAAACCTAAACAATTAAAATGTTAATATAAACAAGGTTTTACATATGTTGATAAATGATAATGTAAAATTGGATCCCAAATTTTTCAGGGTCATGTTCATAATCTCATATTTAACATGTTAAGGAACGACGTTAAGTCAACGTCATTTCTCCCACGTATATGTTGGAATCTTCATTCTCTCTATAAGGACTCTTTAGAAAAGTAAATCTGATGGTTTTACATACTTTCAAAGAAATGTTGATAATTAATTAACGTTTAAAATAAAGAGTTATAGTTGGTAAAAAGGAAAAAAGAAATGTTGATATTATAAGTTTTTAGTTGGTGCAAGTAATTGACGGTTTAATTCAGGGACTAGGATGGTTGCTTCTACCATGTACTTGAAAGGTTGTACTAAGGGCCTGTTTGGTTGGTTTTCTATTAAGTCATGTATGGATAAAGTTGTCTGTGTTGATTAATCTGTCTGTATAGATTGAGAAGATTTTTGTTTGAGAATGTTTTTTCATAGATGGAAGGAGCGTGTTTTTTAATTGGGATGACGAAGTTTGAAAAAAATTTGGCTTTCTGCATAAAGCTCCCCCATAGAAGCTTACTGAATAAGTCATTTTCTATATCATTAAGCCACTACCAAACAGACTTGTATAGCTGACCGAATAAGCTGTGAGTCTCATTAAGCTCATTAAGTTACTAACAAACAGATCCTAAGTAATTGGACTTCAAAAAAAAACACAAGGTACAACGTCCTCTTAATTAAGCCCTTCTTCTTTCAACTCATATGATGTAATTGGATTACATCTCATCCAAAAGTTTCAATATCTAAATTGAATTGATCTATTATTCAATAACAGCTTAAAATCCAATAAAATCAAATTGATGGAATCTAATTAACATATAAATATGAAGGATTTGTACTTTATAATAAATTATTATAAATAAATAATGAAACCTAAGTTAAGAGTAGGGGTTGCATGCAATCTCTTGGACCACATAATAATAATAATAATAATAATAATAATAATAATAATAATAATAATAATAATAGATGTAATTAATATGTGTGTTAATATATTTTGTTATAAATATATATATATATATATATATATATATATATATATATATATATATATATATATAGGGGGAGTGAGGCCGTAGCTTAGGACAATGGTCCATCCTAAGTAGTCCACACTAACATAATTAACACACCGCACCCTACTACTCCTATATATATGCAGAACTATTATCTAGCTTTTTAATTTAGTTTGGTTATATTTCTATGATCATTTTCCGTATATAATGAAAAGTTTCGTTCGATTTAAATACGTCTGATAAAATGCTACAAGTGTATCCATATATTTATATATAGAGGGAGAAATATATGGATATAGGTTCAAATGAGAAATGTTAAGTGTGTGAGAAATATAAAAATAGTTCTAGTCATTCATACGGTCAAGATCGGATTTGACTGGTCAAATATTGCGTCTTTGATTCGTCAAGAATTGCGACTTTGACTGGTTAAAAGTTGCGGCTATTTCAAAAATAGAAGAACAATTTCGTAATTTTTACAAATACGCGGGACACGTTCATATATGAACTTGTATGATTCACATATGATCTATATGTTCATATGTGAACCAGTGTAATTCACGTATGAACTCTTTTAACTGATTCACATATGAACTAATTAACTGTAGATTCATATGTGAATCAGTTGAACTAATTAACAGATTCATATATGAACTAATTAACTGATTCTTATATGAACGTATAGTTCATATGTGAATCACATAGGTTCACATATGAACTCATCCCTCGTATTTTATGAAACTACATCTTTATTTTCTACAGACCACACAAAGAATTATCTGGTGCTTCACGGTCAAAACCACTAAATGTTGACCAGATGAAGGGCTTGGACCATTTATCTATTTCTCACACGCTTAACATTTCTCATTTGAATCTTTCTCTCTCTCTCTCTCTCTCTCTCTCTCTCTCTATATATATATATATATATATATATATATATATATATATATATAGGGGACGTATCTTTTGCAAACCAGTCAAATTGTGCAAACTTTGTGAACCAATCTTAGTCGTTCATCAAGTCTAATGAATATATGATTTTATTATATTTCCTAATTGAAAATCATGATTATAATTAATAAACTTAACATTTCCTAATTTAAAATCATAATTACAATGAATAAACTTAACATTTTCCATATATATCACAATCATTATTAATGAATCATAATCATTATCCATAAATATATCTATTGTTTCCTAAAATAGTGGTTTGCATAGTTTGTACAAATTGCTTGGTTTGCAAAAGAAACACACCTATATATATATATATATATATATATTAAAATTCTATTACGGTTATTGAAAAAAATAGTTATTGAAAAACGGTTTTTAGAAAGCTATTAAAGTTAAATTTTACATTTATACCCTTACAATTAATTATCTAATTTACTTTCTATCCCTTATTTTTTCATTTTACACCCTTATTATTTTAACACAAATAAATCGTATATAAACAAAAATGCAATGAAAAAATTCATTTCTTTTTTTACAAATTATATCATTATAATCGTCTCGTCAATACCTTCAAAACGAGCCCAATATTGAATATTTTTAAATTTAACCGTACTATTAAATATCATGAATATCTATGAATTAAATCTCTACTACTATATAAAAAAAACTAATACGGTTATTGTACAAACTTTTGTACAATAATATTTATCATCCTAAGTTTTTATACAATAACACTTATTACTCTAAATTTTTATATAATAACACTTATCACCCTTATAATGTTACATTTGTCACCCTTACAATTACTTATTTAATTCATTTTATATCCCTTATTTTTTATTTTTTTATTTTACACCATTATCATATTAACACAAATAATCGTATATGAACAAAAATACAATGAAAAAATAAGTTTCTTTTTCTACAAAGTATACTATTATAATTGTCTCATCAATATCTTCAAAATGAGCCTAATATTAAATATTTTTTAATTTAACTGTACTATTAAATATCATGAATATCTACGAACTAACTTGTTTTCTATCCATACGTTTTATTTTTTTTCCACTATTAGCACATTAAAAATACATAATCTTAAAATACGTTTCATTTTTATTATAAATTATATCATTATAATTTTTTTTGTCAATAGTTGTAATATAAACTAATTATTGAATATCTTTATGGGTTTAGGGTTTCATAAATTGTGATTCATAGGTCATGGTTGATTGTTGATAACATGTCTATAAGGAAGTAAAATTAATTGTTCGTTATTTACTTACATTCCCCTGCATCGCGCGGGTATATGCCTAGTATATATATATAGGGTTATTATGCAACCCCTTTACATGATGCAATATATGCAACCCCTCTATCTATCACTCATTTATTTTATTCTTTTTTTCCTTTTTTCTTAATTACATAAACTGAGTGGTGAATAGAGAGGTTGCATTGGTTGCATCATGTAAATGAGTTGCATTTGAATGCCTCTCTCTCTCTCTCTCTCTCTCTCTCTCTCTCTCTCTCTCTCTCTCTCTCTCTCTCTCTCTCTATATATATATATATATATATATATATATATATATATATATATATATATATACACGCCATCCTTATATACTTGTTCATACAAGACATGCAACCATCCATTTCGAACGGACCTAAAAGAGCCCATCAAACAAAAGTATATACCTGATCATGCAAGACATGCATCCATCCATTTCAACGGACCTAAAGGTGCGTTTGGTTTGCAGACTGGGTGGGACAAGACGAGACAAAAATTAACTGTCCCATGTGTTGGCATGACATGGGACAGGAACAAAGACTGGACAGGGTGGGACAAGATGGGACAAGATGGGACAAAAAGGGGTATTTTCTTGTTCCACCAAAATAGGTGGAACAACATGGGACAGAAATGAGACAGAAACTAAAAATCACTGATTTACCGCCATTTGATATATAATCCTAATATGATATTAGTCTTAAAAGTCACCACTATCCATTGTCGCTACTACCACCATCGGCGGCCACTAGTAGCCACCGCTAACCATCGTCGGCCACCTCTACCTATTTCTCCACCATAACAACCTCCTCCACCACCTCCACAACCATCGGTCATCGCCACCACCACTACCATCGTCGACAACCTCCACTAACACCGATCACCACCACCTATTGTCGCCACCACCATCGACGGCCACCGGTAGCTACCACCAACCATCGTCGACCACTTCCACCTCTTCCTTCACTACTACAACAAATTCCTCCACCACCTCCACAACCACCACCCATCGCCACCTCCACCAATCACCACCACCCATTGCCGCCGCCGTTACCGACGCTCACCGCCAACCACCGTCGTTGGCTGCCACCACTGTCGCTCGCCGTCAACCATCGTTGGTAACATCCGTCTCTTTCTCCACTACAATAACCTCAATTACCACTGTGCACCGCCACCACCACTACCCCTATTACTATCTTTCACTTTCTTCACAACTATCGTCTTTCACCGGCCACCCATCGTCTTTTATCTTTTACTCGTCGCTGCAACTATGCATCCATCAATTCATTAAGATCTTCCAAATTGAATCAACTATTATATTTTTTTATATGAATCAGATTTTTTCAAACTACCATCAATTATTTCAGATTCTTCATTCAAATTTTCTACTATTGTTTTTGTATGTATTTATATGTATGAAAATTGTGTAAAAATTTTAATAATGTTTTTAATTAAATTATTTAAGAATATTCTTTATTTGTGTTATTTATAACTATTATATGACATATAAAATTATCAAATAACTTTTAGGGAAACTTGTCCAGTCCAGTCCAGTCCAGTCCATTCCTGTCCTAGCCTCTTGTCCTGTCCAGTCATGTCCTGTCCAGTCCCGTCTAATCTTGTATGTGTACCAAACGCTACCTAAAAGAACCCGTCAAACATAAAAATGTACTTAAACCGATAGGAACAAAGCCAAGAATGTTGATTTCAGGATGTAATTTCACAAACTAACGAGAATTCAAGTCATATAGCCACAATTTGGGAGTTAGCAATTCTTTTGGAGATTTGACTCCTTGTAGGCACTAAGCCATCCACCTAATAGGTTGTTGTGCAGGGGCAGACCGTGGACCTAATATACTAAGAAAGACCCGGGTGCACACGCATTTGCTCAACCTTCAAGGCATAATGGGGAAAAATAGGGGTCTTAAAGGTGCATCTAGTTTAAATTGATATAGGTTTCTCTATGTTAACAAAAACTGGCTATAACTAGAGATGGCCAAAAACCGGTCTCGGTGCGGGCGGGATGCACCCAAATCGATCCCAATCCTTGATTTCCTTTTCATAACCGATCCCGGTCCCAACCAAAAACTCATGGCCCGGTCTCCTCTAACTATAACCGGTCCTTAGAACCAGTCGCAGGCAGGGTCCAAATCGGTCCCAAGTTTTTTCTTTCCAAAAGATAACTTTGAACATATTAAAAATCATGGTTTATGATTTTTTTTGCAATATCTTGTTGAAATACACTTTAAAATCTCTAATTGAATCATTTAGTTACACTTTAAATTTTTTTAAATATTAATGTTTTTATAATTACTATTTTTAAAATTTAGTATTGAAACACTTAAAAAAGACCTTGAAAAACTTCCAAAAAAAACTTGGAAAACTTAAAATGAACTTAGAAGTTTTTGGTATAAAAAAAACTTGAAAAACTTGATATATAATTTATAAATAGTTATTTTTTTAAAAAAATTGGGCCTATATATAACGGGTCCCGGTCCAGTCCCACAACCATTCTTGAGACGGGCCGTGAATTTTCATAAAAACCATAACCTGTTACAGACCGTCAGGCCTGTCCCGGTCCCACAACCGTTCTCGAGCCGGGCCGTAAATTTTCATAAAATCATAACATGTCACAGACCATCAGGCCGGTCCCAATCGATCTCAAACCCCTTTTTGGCCATTTCAAGCTACAAACTACTCAGCATTGTCATTACCTATGGATTTTGTAGGGAAAAAAATTGATAGTAACAGTTGAATAGATAATTAAAAAAATAAAATCTACTTAAATGTTGCAAAAACCATAGTATTATATTTAATATAACTAACATCGATTTATTTTTATATTATACTAATTATTTTGTACATCTTTTTGAAAAAAATTCTATTTATGTCTACCATTGTGTACCTGATTTAACTATGCATAATATTCTTGAAATTGGGAGGTGTTGGCCGACTCATAAGTTATTAGTTACAAACCTTTTTTACACAAAACCTTTCTGCACCTTTTTTGCATCATTTAATGTGAATAAAAAATCATAAAATATATATATATATACTTAAACTTGCGGAATATAAACAGCCTGATTTAAATCATGAACATGACCTGATACTGTTTCTAAGATTTGGAAATCAAATGGCCATCTATACTATATTATAAAACAGAGATAAAAAACTCTTAAATACAAATTATTATGCACAAGGTACCATCATTTTATGTAAGATTTTAAAAATATCTTAATTTATAAGTATCAAAGCACAAGATACATATTACTACTGCAGACTTCTAACACACATCAATTTGGTATGTGCAGGGACTTCCTTTTATACAGACATTTCTATGTATCACTATTAATTAATATATTATATTACTATAAATTTATTTTAATTATATTATTAAATATGTAATTGGTTATTTTTTTGATATAGAGAGAATGACTAAGTCAACAAATCTCATGCATTGTTCCACGTGACACATTATTCATCCTTATTCCATTACAATTCTATTTCCAATTGCTTTTCATTAGTTTTATTAATAATTTAGGATTATTTAGTTTCCTTTTATTAGTTATTTAAGTAACTTCTTAGTTAGTTTATAATTAGGATGGTTTAATTTCCATAGTAATTTCTTAGCTAGTTTAACTATAAATAGGATAGTTAGGATTCATTGTTAATCAATCAATCAAGTTTCAATCAATAAAAGTTTAGTCTTTTAGAGAGTTTTCTCTTAATTTTGAGTTTTACGATCCGTAATTCTCGTTATCAAAAGGGTTTAGACGCTTGTCGATCCTTCCGCAAACCTTCGCTGCGTCAGTTGGTATCAAAGCAGGATTCGCCTGTCTTTTCACTAACCATAGCAGATCAACAACCCGCTACCAAAGCAGATTTAGCCGAGATGAACACGGCCTTTACCGCGGCACTCGCTGATCTGACGGCGGCTGTTAACAGGCTTCAACCCAACTTCGTCAACGACAATCGCCGGAGAAGGGACAGGCTTGAAGAACCAGTTATGAGGCCACGCAATGGCCCACGTAACCGGGTTGATCTTTTGAATTCCGAATCCGAAGAGGAGGAGGAGGAAGAACCGATCAACGTCGGACGGAATGAGCACGATTATCAGATGAAAGCAGACATCCCGTTCTTCTACGGAACTATGGGAGTTGAAGAATTCCTAGACTGGCAGATCGAGGTCGACCGATTCTTCGACATAATGGAAGTACCCGAGCATAAACAAATAAAGATTGTTGCTTTTCGTCTTAAAAGCACCGCCGCAGTATGGTGGGACAAGCTAGTAGTCCAACGGCAACGACAACGAAGAGGTCCGATTCGGTCGTGGCGTCGGATGAAACAGTTGATGATAGAACGGTTCCTACCCGAAGACTACGAACAAATCCTCTACAAGATGTACCTCGGTTGTAACCAAGGCTCTAGATCCGTAACCGACTACACCACCGAGTTCTTATGGTTAACCGATCGTAATGAAATCGGAGAATCCGAAGGCCAAAAAGTAGCTCGGTACATCAGTGGCTTGAAGACTTCTATCCAAGATAAGATCGGACTCCAAAACGTATGGACCGTAACCGAAGCCTCGAGTTTAGCCTTAAAAGCTAAATTAATGGAGAAGTCCGCTCGTACCTCCAATTCTTATCGTCGATTTCAAGGGTCCAACGAGAACTCGAGCACCGCCGTCGATAAAGGAAAGAGCCCCACGCAAGACACTAACCTTCCTCACAAAGTTAATACCGGCAATCCTAGTGGTGGACCGCAAGGAAAGCCTACACCTTCCAAGACCCCCAATCCGTATGCTAAGCCGATGAGTTCAAAGTGTTACCGATGCGGCCAACCGGGACATCGATCCAACGAGTGCACTAACCGGAGAACGACAGCTTTAATAGAAGGGGAGGAAAGCGGTGAAGACAATGTATATGAGGGGTTCGACTTTGCCGAAGAAGAGTATGAGGAGAAGATCAACATCGTGCTCCAACGAGTTCTCCTCTCGACGAAGGAAGAGGGCCAAAGGAAGAACCTTTTCCGATCGCATTGCTCCGTCCATAAAAAGGTATGTAATCTCATCATTGATAACGGGAGTTGTGAAAATCTAGTATCTCGGAAGTTGGTCGATCATCTTAACCTACCTACTCAAACTCATGAGGCTCCCTATTCTCTCGGGTGGGTCAAGAAAGGCCCACAAGTTAGGGTCACGCAAACTTGCCGGGTACCCATATCAATCGGAAAGTATTATCAAGAAGATGTTACATGTGACGTTCTCGATATGGATGCATGCCATATCCTATTGGGTCGGCCTTGGCAATTTGACAACGATGTCACTTATAAAGGGCGAGACAATGTCATGTTGTTTCGTTGGGGCGACCGAAAGATCGCTATGGCACCCGTTAGTAGCTTCGAAAAGACCCCCGACAAGAAAAGCAACAACTTTCTCATCATGACTAATAGCGAACAAGAGATGAAAGAAGATGCGAAGAAAGTTGAAGTCTTTTGCCCTATCGTCGTCAAAGGACTAATGAATGCAGAAAAAGTCGAGGTTGAAATTCCGAAAGAAGTGAACGAGATGCTGGAAGATTTCAAAGAATTAGTTGCGGATGATTTGCCTCCCGAATTACCACCCATGAGGGACATTCAACACCAAATCGATTTGATTCCGGGAGCTAGTCTACCGAATTTACCTCATTATCGGATGAGTCCCAAAGAGAACGAGATCCTAAGAGAGCAAGTTGAAGACTTGCTAAAGAAGGGCTTTATACGAGAAAGCATGAGTCCGTGCGCCGTACCCGTACTTCTAGTGCCGAAGAAAAATAATCAATGGAGGATGTGTATTGATAGTAGAGCCATCAACAAGATCACCATCAAGTACCGGTTCCCCATTCCACGATTAGAAGATATGCTTGATGAGCTATCCGGTTCAACCGTATTCTCCAAGATCGATCTTAGAAGCGGCTATCATCAGATTCGTATTCGACCGGGCGATGAATGGAAAACCGCATTCAAGACACCATTCGGACTTTACGAATGGTTAGTTATGTCTTTCGGCACATCTAACGCACCGAGCACCTTCATGAGGACTATGAATCAGGTATTACGCCCTTTCATTGGAAATTTTGTAGTCGTTTACTTTGACGATATCCTCATCTATAGCCGAGGAAGGGCCGATCACCTCACTCATCTCCGTCAAGTGTTAACGGCATTACAAGAAAATAAGCTCTATGTCAATTTAAAAAAGTGCACTTTCTGCACCGACAAGCTTTTATTTCTTGGTTTCATCGTCGGAGAAAACGGTATCGAAGTAGATGAAGAAAAGGTAAAAGCCATTCGAGAGTGGCCAACACCCAAGACGGTCACCGATGTCCGTAGCTTTCATGGCCTAGCAACCTTTTATCGGAGATTTGTCCGGAATTTTAGTACCGTCACCGCCCCGATCACAGAATGTCTAAAGAAAGGCAAGTTTCAATGGGGTCCCAAACAAGACGAAAGTTTTTCCTTAATCAAAGAGAAGCTTAGTACCGCACCCGTTCTAGCATTACCCGATTTCGAGAAGGTTTTTGAAGTTGAATGTGATGCAAGTGGTATTGGAATCGGTGCTGTCCTAAGTCAAGAAAAAAGACCGGTTGCTTATTTTAGCGAAAAGCTTAGCGAGACCCGACAAAAGTGGAGCACGTATGACCAGGAATTCTATGCGGTGGTTCGAGCTTTACGGCAATGGGAGCACTATTTGGTTCAAAAGGAGTTCGTTTTGTTTACCGATCATCAAGCTCTAAAATTTATCAACAGTCAGAAAACGATTAACAAGATGCACGCTCGTTGGGTAAGTTTTCTGCAAAAATTTCCTTTTGTTATCAAACATAAATCCGGTAATCTCAACAAAGTGGCCGATGCCCTTAGCCGAAGAGCCAATTTGCTCATCACTTTATCACATGAAATTGTTGGTTTCGAGGCGCTAAAAGAACTTTATAGTGAAGATGGTGATTTCAAAGATATGTGGGAAAAGTGCAATAGCGGCACCCCTAGCGGAGATTTCTATATCCGAGACGGTTACCTTTTTAAGGGCAACCAACTATGCATTCCCGACTCTTCGTTACGGGAAAAATTGATTAGAGACATGCACGGGGGAGGATTAAGCGGTCACCTCGGACGAGACAAAACTGTTGCTAGCTTGGAGAAACGATATTATTGGCCACATTTAAAGAGGGACGCAAGTTCGATTGTTAGAAAGTGCTATACTTGCCAAACCGCAAAAGGACGGTCTCAAAACACCGGCCTCTACACCCCTCTCCCGATTCCCGAAGACATTTGGCAAGACCTTTCGATGGACTTCGTGTTGGGTCTTCCCCGTACTCAAAGGGGGGTAGACTCTATTTTTGTCGTGGTTGACCGTTTCTAAAAAATGAGCCACTTTATCGCTTGCAAGAAAATCGCCGATGCAAGTAACATCGCAAGACTGTTTTTCAAAGAAGTGGTACGTTTACATGGTGTTCCGAAAACAATCACTTCCGATCGAGACACAAAGTTTCTTAGCCACTTTTGGATCACACTGTGGCGAATGTTCGGAACGACCCTCAATAAAAGTAGCACCGCTCACCCCCAAACCGACGGACAAACGGAAGTTACTAACCGGACTTTGGGAAATATGCTTCGAAGCGTATGTGGTGATAAACCGAAACAATGGGATGTGGCCTTATCACAGATCGAGTTCGCCTACAATAGTGCCGTCCACACCGCCACCGGTTGCTCTCCTTTTTTCTTAGTCTATACGTCATCCCCAAGGCACGTGGTCGATTTAGTCAAGCTACCTAGAGATCCGGGAGTTAGCATCGCAGCGGGTAACATGGCTAAGGAATTACAAGCAACGAAAGAGGCCGTCAGGTTACGTCTTGAAGCTACCGGGTTGAAGAACAAAGCGGCGGCCGACAAACACCGCCGTAAGAAGATTTTCAACGAGGGAGACGAGGTAATGGTTTTCCTACGGAAAGAACGATTTCCTATCGGTACTTACGGGAAACTCCAACCTAGGAAATACGGACCGTTCAAGATCACAAAGAAGATTAACGACAATGCTTACGTCGTTGCTCTTCCCGATTCGTTACATATATCGAACACCTTCAATGTTGCCGATATATATGAGTATTACAAAGACGAGTCAATTCCTTTAGAAGAGAACTCGGGGTCGAGTTTTTTCATAAGTGGAGGAGACTGATATAGAGAGAATGACTAAGTCAACAAATCTCATGCATTGTTCCACGTGACACATTATTCATCCTTATTCCATTACAATTCTATTTCCAATTGCTTTTCATTAGTTTAGATAATAATTTAGGATTATTTAGTTTCCTTTTATTAGTTATTTAAGTAACTTCCTAGTTAGTTTATAATTAGGATAGTTTAATTTCCATAGTTATTTCTTAGCTAGTTTAACTATAAATAGGATAGTTAGGATTCATTGTTAATCAATCAATCAAGTTTCAATCAATAAAAGTTTAGTCTTTTAGAGAGTTTTCTCTTAATTTTGAGTTTTACGATCCGTAATTCTCGTTATCAAAAGGGTTTAGACGCTTGTCGATCCTTCCGCAAACCTTCGCTGCGTCATTTTTCTAGATGTCATTAAAATATATAAGATAATCATTAAATTTTAACAAAATTTATAAAAAAAAAACATTATCACTTTCTCAAAACCATCCAAAATCGTACTGTAAATCGACAGAAAAACAAAAAAGAAAATGAAACATTAAAATCGTGATGTATCTCACTGCATTGCGCGAGTACGCTTCTAGTATATATATAAAACCATATTCCTTTATCTTAATTTAATTGGGTCCTATTATTTACACCCAACATTGGGTGTAAATTATCTTGGGAACATAAAAAGTTACTTAAACTTTAAAATAAAATAAAAAGGTCAAACATATGGAATTAATTATAAGTGATAGGGTGGGTATGGGGTGGGTTGGATATAAGGTTTTTAGGGTGTCAATAAGTTTTGGGGGGTGTTATTTGCACCAAAAAGGTGCAAATAGTGACCCTTGTTTTCCGATCCAATCATGTGCAAATAGTCAAATTATTATTATTATTATTATTATTATTATTATTATTATCTTTTATATATATATATATATATATATATGTGTGTGTGTGTGTGTGTGTTTTGATTTTATAAATTTATAAAATTTGTAACTTTTGATTTTATTATAACTTTGTAAAATGTAATTTTCTTTTTGTAACAATTACATTTTATCATAACTTTGTAAAATGTATTTTTCTTTTAGGGATCAATTCCGTAACAAACGTCAAACGTTAGGGACAAAATCTGTAATTTACTCTGTAAGACTCAGTTTTTTTTAAAACATATAATTATTCTTACCCGAATTGAAACGTAAATAAAAATGACAACTAAAGATAGTTAAGGGTTAAAATTGTCATTAACCTAAACTCTTTATACATATACTAGGCATATACCCGCGCACGATATGGTGCGAAAAATCGTGAAATCGAAGGAACAATTGACAAAGGTATGTATCCACTCGCGAAACATTTCGAAATCAAAATGACAACAACGTTTTATTTTAAGTTTGTATTCTTCGTCCTTATCGATACTTTAGTCATGAAAACACGATGTTTGAGTCGTTTGGTACACTTATATGTTAATCATGCATTGACTCTGAATTAATTTGTTATGTATTTTCAATCATATTTCATTTTTGTTTTATTTTTGTCCCTATTGATGTAAGTTGTATACCTTTATAATTTATCTGATTAAATTTTTTTAATTAATTCAATAAAAAAATCTAATATAAATATGTAGAGATTTGTATACCTCGTTTTTTTTCTACAATAACCATTACAAATATTTATCGGTATGCTATCTTCTATATATATATATATATATATATATATATATAAATTGATACGTCTTTATTCTATTTTATAATAGTACTAAATCAATAAATATTCAAAAATAAACTTAATTTGAAATTATTGACGAACAAATAATAGTAGTGTAACTTATAAAAAAAAATGAAACGCGTTTTTTTAAATATTTTAGTTGGTCTATGATTATGTGTTTTTAATATGCTAAAAATAAAATAGAAAACAAATTAATTCGTAGATATTCATAATATTTAATAGTACGGTTAAATTAAAAAGATATTCAATATTGAGCTCGTTTTAAAGTATTGACGAGACGATTATAATGATATAACTTTTAAAAAAAGAAACATACATTTTCATTGCATTTTTGTTCATATACGATTATTTGTGTTAACATGATAAAAGTGTAAAATGAAAAATGAAAAACCAAGGGATAGAGAATTTTCTTTAGCATTTTCGCATAGGACATCAAAAACCCTAGGACCGGCCCTGCTGATTGAATATGATATGGAACAAGAATCTTACACAGGTAAAAAGCATAACAAAGACCTAGAGTCTTACCTGGTAAGTGATGAAAAAAAAATTACTTGGTAAGAGCTTAACAGATTTAACACACTTACCAACAATTGATTTTGATGGTCGAAAAAGAAGTACATAAAGCTTTTACGTGTTAATTGTAACTTTTGATTTTATTTTATTACATAAATTTGTAACTTTTGATTTTATTCTATAAATTTGTAACAATGAAGAGGGATTCACTGGTGAACCAAGACTCACCGGAGATGGGTAAGAAATTAAATTCGTGACACTGTAAATTTTTGTGGGGAAGAGACATAGGGGAGTAGGTAGGTGATAATGAATTTAAATATATATTTACATTTTATACCCCTATAATTATTTAGTTAGTTTACTTTATACCTTTTACTTTTCTATTTTTCATTTTTCATTTTTATCATATTAACACATCAACGGTATAACTTGATGGAAGAGTTAGATACTTACAAGACAGAGTACATCAACGCTTTTGGAGCTGAACATTGGGATATTACTTACAACACTTTAAACTTCTTTCGATCAGATCAAGGTGCACCATTTGAACACTGGATGACAATGCCTGAAATAGGTGTCTTGATTGTTTCAAAATATAATGTGTTATTACATGTTATAAGTATGACCAGCAGTGGGACGTACTTGCCGCTTAGGTCCACTCCTCCAGTGTGGTATGAACATGTTGTTTTTACAATCGGATACGTTAATGGTAACCATTATGTCAAATTATATATGAAAGAAGGATATCCGTTTCCGCAAATTGTATCACATTTTTTCCATTACAGTTATCCGTGTGCTGCTGGATGGGCTACCCCGTATTCAGAGCGAATAAAGAAGTACATGAAGCTTTTACGGGTTAATTGTACTACGTATAATGTTATTTTAGAATAATCGAATGTAATATTATTTTATGTTCTATTTATATGTTAAATCGCAATATTTATGTTTTATTTTTATAATTATATAATTAAAAAAATTAGTAATATTTATATTTATAAATATTTATTTATTTTTAAATCAAAACAAAAATATATAATAATAAAAGACAACTAAAAGACGAAATAACAAAAAAAACAAAAAAAACCAAATGATTTTTGCAATCATTTGGTATATTTAGCAAAAAAATAATGTGTATTTAGCCTCCCCTAAGTTTTCCCGTAAAGAATCAAGAAACTGTAGCCCTGCAAATTGGACAAACATTCTTGTGTAGCAACCACTTCTTGATGCATTTTGCATGATACCCATGTCAATCTTCCCATCATCTCATCTGCTTCATATTCTTTCTGACAAATCACACACATACATCTCGATCTCCTTCTTGTTTCAAAATCTTTTCTTTTGATATGACATTTGCACAAAGAGACTCGTACTCTACTTGAATTATAAATCTTGCAATCACCATACATGATTCATCATCATCATCATCTTGTTCATCATCCAAATACCTTGCAGTGGCTATCGATCCGACATTAATTATTCATTGTGAATTTCCATTCGAAGAGTTGTATATGCAGGTCCATCGTCAACAAAAAAAAACATGGATTGGATGTCTAATCGATGCAAGTTCGAACCCATAAACGAACATCGAGCTCAATAACTTAAAAAATATTCGAGCTCGAGCTTGATATTAACTTTTTGAGCACGGCTCGATTAACCTAGTACTCGACTCATTTACACCCCTAATCGCATAACCTCAATTGCCACAAAGGCTTTGGTAGCGCTTGTATTCAAACCCCCTGAGTCTTGATCGGTGCACCACAATCCAAATGGTTTTTTTTGTTCATGTCTTTTATGTTGCTATTAATTTAAAAGACCTGTATTTGCTTATACATACAATCTTTCATTTATGAAAATGCAAGCAACACTACTATATTATAATCTTCGTTTTGAAATCTCGATATCGAGATCAAAAAACACTACTCGAGTAACAACTATTACTATTACGATTAGATTATGAGAAAATCAAATATAGATTCATAACCTCGTGTGTACAAAGAATATATGATACTGCTAAAACGGGCTAATTTTCGCAGCCAATTTTAGCATGAATTCAGGAACAAGCCGACGTCTTGGAGGTGCTTTCACTTGTTTCCTAAGAGCTTCTTCATCTCCCGCATGAACAATTGCAACCAAATCATCAAACAATTTATCATCGCCTCTCATTGGATCCTAAATACGCAAAATCATAACAAACAAAATAGAAATTCATTCCAAACTGAAACAGAGGAATCTATCTCACAATATACTATAACAAATACGCTAAAAACGTGATCAAACGAAGGTAAAAAGAGTTACCTGAACAAACACATCGGTGTGAGTTTTTCCCTTGTATAACATCAAATCTGCTTTCACTCCTAGTCTTTGGAGAGTGTCCACAAATGTTTTACTGTAAACAACATGATGTCTTTATCTTTAGTACCAGTTTCAAGCAATCCCACACTTGCCTACTTCTGCATATCTATTCTATATAAACGATCATAACCTCATTCATTGTGTATTCTTATTAGAATTAGGTGTTCAAATACTAGTGGTAACTTTTCCGATGCAAGAAAGAATTATGGTCTATTCTCAGAAATAGCCAAAATATGACTCATTTCAGATACAATCATACCTGCAATCTGCTGGGATGGAATAATCTGCTGTTCCATGAAACAAGATAATTGGAGGTAAGAGAGAAACTGCGTTCTTGTTGTTGGGGTCTTGCACAACAATTTCTGGAGAATATCGACTCAAAGATTCCTCTCCTCCCATTATGCTGTTGAGTTTATGCGAATTGTCAGTTTTCTGCTATTAAAAGTAGATAGAAAGAGAACAGAATGCAGATACATGCAAGAGTACCTGTAAAAAACTGATTTGTATGGGCCTCGCGTACTCAAATGATCAGCAAGGTTAATCAAATTATATCTGTAGAAAGTTTATAAACAAGAGCACTAGGGTTCTTCATCAGATAGCTTTTTTGTTGATAGAAAAAGAAAAGCTGGTAAAAATGGTGAATAATAATAATTGGAATATGAAACCCGTTATGATCATATAAAATCAGTTATATTATATTGGAGAAATCTACTGTGAGGTAAGCTTGGTCACAATTGCTTTAAAAACTAGGTCATTTTGATAAAGATCTTCTACAAAACTACATTTTCTCTACTTCAGTCCCCCACGACCAACACATTATATATATGTTTCCCTTCGCACAAAAATAAATATGGTTTCACTCCAAACATAAAATTCAGAGATATTTTTCATTGCTTTCATGTGGATATATGTTATCACTATTAAAGAAGTATATGAATATCCACATGGGTTTAATCTATTTTCATCACTAGACAGCTTATTGATTATGTCTTGATAGGCTTGGTATGAACCAGTACTTGTTTTTATATAAAAGATAACAGAAGAACCTCAATAAGTCTCATTTGTTTAGCCAAATAGATTTACCATGTTACAATACCATAGATTACATGTTTTCCAGGAGGATTTGGCCTCCAAGGATTTTATCCTCGGCCTTACTTACCCAGGTTTTTTAGCCCCTTCTTTTTTCTAGCCTATGGCCTTTACTACTCTCTGGAGTCTTTTCAAAAACCTCGTAACTTTTGGGAAATTTTTGACAAATTCCCAGTTTCTCCCGTATCTCCAAAACTATTTTGCAAGCCGGGGTCTTCATAGAAACAGCCAAGCGGTAGAGGAAATGTCTGCATACATCCTACCACCCCTAGACCCTACTTTCGAGTGGGATAGATTGGGTACATTTGGTTTGGTTTGGTTTAGTTTAATGACTCAGATCAACTTGCATAGAAGCAAAGAGCAAAATGTATCAATTGAAAAACTAACAAGATTAAAATTTTCCTGATCAGCCACCAACAAGATTAACTGACGGGTATGAAGTGATTTGGAGTAAATACATACCCTCCTGATAAGCCAAAATAAGCTTTTATCTGGGAGACGCTCCACGTAGTACTCTGGGTTACATCAGACTCTTTGATTGCCTGATCCACGAGAGCACAAGCAGCAATGTGCGCACCCGCTGACTGTCCCATCAGGTATATCCTTCAAAATCACCATGAACCAATATCAGGACCCAAAAGGGAAACTTATCATACTAAATGGAAAGTAAGAAAAAATATACCAAATCTACCTGTTAGGATCACCACCATATTCAGAGATATTATTGCACACAAATGAGATGCCTCGGGAAGCATCCTGAACCATGTCACTGATTGTAGCCTTGGGAAAATTTCTGGATGCAGATTTCAACCATCAGGTTAGTCTGTTATCATTTAATTCACATGTGCACTATGTACTGAAACTATCCAGCTTTTTGTTGGAATGTACTAAAACTGAGATCAATATTATAGATCTACATGCATGCATCGGTTTCATCATGTATGATCCAAACATCAAAGATATCAATACAACTCGGTGTCGGTGACCATAATAGTTAATACAAAGTAAAAGATCTTCTCCTTTCCTGGCAAAATATTGCAGGATCAAGTGTCGCCCCTTTCACCGATCCAAAAATGAAATAAAACCAAAAAAGGTGCAAAGAAAATAAACAATTTTAGTGATAATTGGGCGTATTTTGAAACTCGTATTGGTACAAATGCTGCAATGTTTCCATTACAGAACTACACTTGAAACACAAGTACATAATAACAATAATAAAGACAAAGTTTACTATGGATTAAACATGATGATCTTCACAGTTGGATCTCGAACTTACCTGTAGTCTATGCATGCCACAATGACGTCTGTACCTGATAAGTGGAGTCCTAATAGAGAACCCCATGCTTTATACCTGCAATAAGGGAAGCAATGCTCAAAACTTGTAAATTGTAATGATGGGAAGTAAAGTAAGCAAGTGTCAAAAGTTCAAGTATTGAAAAAATAAAGATTTAAAATTCTTCCAACTGCACCCCTGCTATCATTCCCTCGGGTAGGCAACCATCATCAATATTTGAGAGCAGTTGATCATACTCTTACTGCTAAACCTCGGGACTGAAAAACTTAACTTCTCCACATCTTTCAGGGGTTAAGGAGTGGATAAAAACTATTTCATTACTCACCCTATTACCCAGGCTCCTCCAGTGATGAAAGCAATGACAGGCTTTGGACCATCGTTTTTCCCATCATTTTTAGGTAAATATATATCAAGTCTGCACAACAACAATGCCATCAGATACTTAGTCCCATGAAGTTTGCTACAACCAACAGAGCAAGTTGTATGTTGATAAAACATACTTATTCCTTGGCTGATCACCAAAAACAATATCCCGGCGTACCTGACTTGAGAAATAATAGTAATAAGCAACTGCAATTAAGCAGTCATATGTCATTAAGTAAGCATAGTGGCATCCGGAACCCAAGTTAAGTGATAAAGAAATCGTGTATAGTTTATTATTAACATAGGATGAATGACCTGAGCCATGAACCACCGACTTTAACTTTACAAACCTTGAAGTACACCTGGCATAATTAGGATTCCGTAACATTGTAGAGCAAGAAATCCGGTTATCAATCTATAGCCTGACCTGAAGAAAGAAAAAGATCAAGAAAGAATGCGATATCAACATACCCTCAAAGCATATTAAACAATAAGAACATTTTGATGCAAAAAATAAACACCATAAGAAAACATCAACAGATTGGGTATGATTGTTATATTTTTTTATGCTAGAAGCTTATAGATAACCATTCAATACATACGTGGTACCTAAATGGTACAAAGAGGAAACGATCATCGAGCTTAACGAATTTAAAGCAACGACATTGCATCTAGGAAGACACTAAAAATTAACATTTAATGCATAAGTTTCTTTCCAATGCCTCAAATTGTACAACTAAAACTATATTAAATGAAACTTCACTAACAAAAAGAAGGCCCATGATAAAATGGACATGGAGTTGACTAATAACATCTCAGGCACTTGAAGCAACCATTCACATAACAAAAAACAATATACTCCCTCCGTCCCAAAATAAGTGTCTACATTTCTATTTATGTTTGTCCCAAAATCTACTTTCAAAAAGTAGATAGCTAAATTCTCACATTTACCCTTAATTAATGCACAAATACATAAGAGTTGTGAAGAAAGAGAAACATTAAATAAGGATAAAAATGTCATTTGATATCAAAAAGGGGTAATAATTATGCATGTCTAAAACTGTGTGCCAAGTCAATTGTGGACACTTATTTTGGGACAGAGGGAGTATTATAATTCGTTTTTTACGAGGCGATTATATTATATAATATTATCAATTAAGAAAACAAAATTACGTGAAAGCTTGAAAAACAAAATTTACCCAATGTATCCCAACACTTTAGACCCAAACCGGGTGATAGAAAACGAATCCCCATCAGTCCGACCCGCATTGTGACAGAAAAACCGTCGCCTGCCACCACGAAGATCCGATAGATTCGATTCGCTAGCGGTACGAGTACCACGTCGTTTCTGGAAAGAAACGGAACCAGTAGAATTTGATGGTAGACGAGTACCGCTAATACTATCGTGACTTGAAACCCTAGGTAAAAGGGGTTTTGTCTCAACCTTTTTCCCATCTTCAATCGATGAATGAGCTAGATCATCACCATCATAATCCACCGAATTGATGAATACTGCTCCAGCTTGTGCTGCTGCAGAAAATGGAACAATTGAAGAGGATGATGTTCGATTTGAGAAAAAGGGATTGGAGATCGAGATCGGGAGGATGTTCGACTGCATCTTGGATAAATATAGACGTGTTGGTTTAGTGAAAGATTTGTGCATGGGTGTGTGATTGAGGAAGATGGATAAGAGCGAAAATGGTGGTACAGAGGTTCGATGAAATTTTGAAATTGCAGAGACGGGGACGAAGATTTTTCTTGGTTCGATCGCGGCATGGCACGTGTCCATGTGTCATTGGTTGAGTAAGTTTGGCCCCACTGGAAAAGATGGGTGCAACGTGGCGTGCTAGGATGGGTTGCTTCTACTGAGATACTACCACTTTTCTTTTTTTTTTTCTACTATTTTTTTTTCACATTTTTTAGCTTGTCGTTTGAATTGCCCTCCATCTTATCGGTATAAATGGTTCGGATCAAAATCAAATATCACGGTCTTAAATAAAAATGTTATATGTATTCACGTGATTGATGAGGCGGGATTATAACAGGGATATTTAGGATCTATGGTTTTCTACCAAAATTGTTCGGGCTGGTTGATGTTCGATCCAAAGATAGACAGGTTTGAGACCGGTTAATACAATCATATTAGTTTTATTTATAAAACTTGTCGCATAATATATTTTTCATCTTCTTGTCTCGGTTTTGATCGTCAATTACCCGACTTGATATGCTAGCAAGATCACAACAATTTTTTTCACAAATTCAATACAAATATATATTTGGTTTTGTTTTTTATCATCAAAATCAATGGAATTATGAATATATATCATTTGGTACAATTTCATTGATAATTGGTTTTTCGAAACAAAAAAAAAATAGTTGTTTTTATTTAGTTATAGTCCATTGTAATCTAGTTTGAAAAAAAATTATAACTAAAAGTTTCATCTACATTAAAATACTAGTGTTGGGCTCGTGCATTGTACGGGAGGATAATTTTTTTGTTGGAATATTAAACCGAGTTAAAATGAAACGTAATTTCTCTGTTAACAGTTAATGAAATGCAATGTGAAAAACGAATGTATTTTCATAAGTGGTTAACTTGCATATATTCTTAATCGTTTGTTGTTATGAGTTTGTGCAATAATATTGGTAATAGTTTTGTATTATATTATTTAAAACTCAAACGACATGTCTCACAACATATTTATCTGACTATTGACTTCAAGACCTCATAATATTAATCGATAAAAATAAAGATATGTATATATATCTTATTCCCCTACTTCGAAAAATAAGATTGTGGGTTTTGAAAAATATAAACAAATCATCAGTAAATAAAATAAAATATAAAAAAGTAGTTTTTCAAATAAACAAAAATATAGTGAAATACATTTTGTTCAGTTGCAGGTTCCGTCATTGACACACGACCGTTCGTCTTCTTCTTGTACTCGGATGATACATAGAGAAGCTATATATATTTATAGTGAATGTAAAGAATATTTTAAAATCTTTTATTTTCATTTTCGATTTTACATTTAAATGTAAATATATTAAAAATATGGAAGAATATTTTTATATCTACATCGTTTCTATTTTATTTTCTTTACACTTGGTTAATTTGAAAAGTATTGCGAAATATTTTTATTTTAAAGAATACGATAATTTATTTTCTTTACACTTAGTTAATTTGGAAAGTATTGCGGAATATTTTTATTTTAAAGAATACGATAATTTATTTTCTTTACACTTGGTTAATTTGGAAAGTATTGCCGAATAAAATACGTGTAGATTTTATAAAATAAAATAGATTTTATATTAGCAAAAAAAATACGAAAGAAAAAAGAGTTTATAATAGTTATATTAATAAATGAGTATTCATTCCACAAATAGATGATTATGTGAGATACTGTGCTTGGAAAGATTGTACCAAAGCATTAAGAAGTTGTAAATTAAGTAATTGGCTTTAATTAGTTGTAATTTGTGCTTAAAATGTTGTAATTAAGAGTTTTTTATACCGTTTTTATAATATAGTATAGATATAGATAGAAAAATGTTTAAAAAAACCTAATAGACTTTAACATTTTTAACAATTTTTTTGAACGAGTAAATCATTTATTAAATATACCCTTATGACATGCAACAATGACCCTAATGTACAACTATGATTTTTGTTTCCAAACAAAATTCATTGACAGGTTTTTAACTTCATCTCGATCTCCAGTTGACCTCCACCTCCACCTTCATGGAAGCTATAACAATGGCATCCTCCATTGAAGCCAATCACCTAAATCTGAAGGTTTTCAAGTTTGAAGCAACAACAATGCCATCCTTCATCATCTTAATTTGGATTTCGGTTGTTGTTTTGTGTGGGACTTGGGAGATCAAATTTGGGTTGGGTTGTCTCGTTTTTAAATTTAACCTATTGTGGCGAAGTTGGCTGAGGTCTCGCCAGAGATAGAGGCCACCGACGGTGACCGCTGGTGGATGGCAGCATGGGGAGGGGCAAAGTGGTTTTGCATTCACATGGGGACGACGGTATATGCACTTAGTTTAGGTTTTTATTTATTTTTTCTTTTTGTAATCCTAATTTGTCTCTATTTTACTTTTTTTTTATTATTATTAATTATTTTTAATCCTAATATTTACCTGCTATTTCGGATATAAGTTATCTTTACAAGTATAAGAATGTAATTAATAAGTTCTATAAAGTTAATGATTTATTTATGAAAAAAATTGTCCAATAACTTAATCATTTAAAATGTAGAAGTTCATATGTTTTTTCTAGCCTTTTTCGTAAAATTTACAAATTGTTTTGACAACTTAATCAATCATTTAGGGTTCTTATGATGGCGTGAACTATTCAAGCATTCACAAAGTGTTTTTCACCAAGTATAATTTAATAAGTGTCTATGCTTAACACTTATTTTTGTTTATACATATGAGTTTAATCATTTTAGAACTTCATAATTTGTGAGATCTATCCATCCCACTAATTTAAGATATACTTAATGAGATAATTATGTTATAATTTTTGAGATAGACGAGACTTATATAACCGTTGATCAATTTATCAATGGCTAGAGATTGGGTTTCTTGAGTTGTAATCTTTTTTAGGGTTGTAGATTATACCACCCCTATATATATATATATATATATATATATATATATATGAGTGAATTGTGGATTTGGTCCCTGTGGTTTAGTGATTTCTTTGATCATGGTTCTCATTCTATGTTTATTGTGGATTTGGTCCTTATGGTATTCAATTTATTTTGGTCATGGTCCTTCTGACTAACACTTCCATTAATTTTGTTAAATCAATGACCATTTTAGTCATTTTGTCTATCTTTTGTCATTTTTTGATAAAAAAAATATAAACAATATTTTTATACACACATGTGTATATATATATATATATATATATATATATATATATAACGATATTAAAATAAATAAAATAAGACATTATTGTATGATTTAATTGTTTAATTTTTTTAAAATTGATTATATTAAATACGATTTAATTTTATTACTTTATTGTAATTGTGAAAAAATATATAGTTTTATTGTTTTAATGTAATTAAAATTTCAATTTAAACAAATCATATCATAAAACTATACCTTATTTATTTAGATCGAATAAAATAAAATATGGTTTTATGATTTGATTTATTGAATTAAAAATTTAATTAAGATAGAGACGATTTAATTATATTGTTCTTTTACTGTCATTGCAACAAACAAGCTTATTGTTGATATTTTAACACAAAAAATCATTGAAAACCGTTGAGAAATGAACTATAATTTTATCATCTTAAAATTAGAAGCTCCAATTTTCATATTGTTTTTCAGTCAAAAACTCAAAATCAATTTTCATATTGTTTTTAGTATGATAAAATTAAAGTTCATTTCTAAACGGTTTTTAATTATTTTTTTGTGTTAAAATATCAACAATAAGTTTGTTTGTTACAATGATAATTAATAAAAGAACAATATAATTAAATCGTCTTTAACTTAATTAAAATTTTAATTCAATAAATCAAATCATAAAACCATATTTTATTTTATTCGCTCTAAATAAAATAAGATATAGTTTTATGATCTGATTTGTTTAAATTGAAATTTTAATTACATTAAAACAATAAAATTATATGTATTTTTCCACAGTTACAATAAAATAATAAAACTAAATCGTATTTAATATAATTAATTTAAAAAAAACTAAACAATTAAATCATACAATAATGTCTTATTTTATTTATTTTAATATTGTTATATATTTATATATATATATATATATATATATACATGTGTGTGTGCATGTGTGTATAAAAATATTGTTTATATTTTTCTTATCAAAAAATAGGCAAAATGGCTAAAATGATCCTTGATTTAACAAAGTTAATGGAAGTGTTAGTCAGAAAGACCATGACCAAAATAAATTAAATACCACAAGGACCAAATCCACAATAAACATAGAATGAGAATCATGATCAAAGAAATCACACTATATATATATATTGTTGGGTCATCTGAAGATTTGAAGATGACCTCCTGATCTTCCATCTTGTAGCATCCTACTTAGAATATGATTTAGGTTCTTTTAGCAGCTTGGTTTCTATACAAATGTTCGGTGAAGTCGAACATCAGCCGAAGAAGACAAAGAAGGAGAATATCTCTCAAAGCGGATTGAAGATAGACTCCTCAACCCAAAGCCAAGTATGCCTATTTGATCAACACCATTGGTCAAGATGGTGTCGATCTCAGTCTTCAGGAGCCGAAGACCTCTCAGTCTTCAGGAGGCGAAGACTTCTTCGGAAGCCGAAGATTTCTCAATCTTCGGAAGCCGAAGACTTCTCAATCTTCAGGAGCCGAAGACTTCTTAATCTTCAAGGCCTGAAGATTTCTCTCTTCACATTGTACTTTTCTGACAAAGTATATTTGTGATATCTTGCATTGACGTGGACCTCATATGAAGATCAGATAAAGTAAGCTTTGTCTCCTACACCATTTTAAGGAAAGGTCTACACCATCCTGCAGGTCAACACTTCAAGCCAAAACACCTCAAGACAAAAGGTACATCCTGTACCTTGCTGAAGACCTATGTCCATCCTTTGCTCAACAGGTGTCCCATGCATTTAATGCATGAGGCACTATAAATATGGAGGAGGATGGTTCAACATGCAAGATACCCAACTCTACTACCTTCAAGTTCGCTAAGTGTCTGGCAACTTTCTCTCTACGAAGTTCAATTGTTTTCTAAGTGTTTTACAATTGTTCTTTATTCTCTATGTGTAAGATTGTTTGAACATATCTCATATGTTCTCTTCCGCAACAATCAAAGTTTTCTATGTGTAATTCTTTATTTCAAATCAATAAGAATTAAATTAAGTGAAAAACTGTGTGTATTGTATTCAACCCCCCCTTCTACAATACTTTGCTTGTTTATTTACTGCTATTTGGGACCAACATATATATATATATATATATATATATATATATATAGTGTTTGGTTCATTTGTGAAATGGTAAATATATGAGAAATAGAGAAATAATTTTATCCATTCATATGGTCAAGATCGGATTTGACTAGTCAAATATTGCGGCTTTGACCGGTCAAAAGTTGCGGCTTTGACTGGTCAAAAGTTGCGGCTATCCAAAAAATAAAAGGACAATTTCATAAATTTTACAAAACACACGGGTTGTGTTCATATATGAACATGTATAATTCACATATGAACTATATGTTCATATATGAACCAGTGCAATTTACAACTGAACTCTTTTAACTGATTCATATATGAACCTTTGTGATTCATATATGAATCAGTTGAACTAACTAACAGATTCATACATGAGCCTTTGTGATTCATATATGAATCTGTATGAATCATAAAGATTCATATATGAATCAGTTGAACTAATTAACAGATTCATATATGAATTTTTGTGATTCATACAGATTCATATATGAACTCATCCCGTATATTTTACGAAATTACCCCTCTACCTTCTATAGACCACACAAGGAATTATCTGGTGCTTCACGGTCAAAGTCGCAAATGTTGACCAGATAATGACTAAGATTACTTCTCTATTTCTCATATATTTACCATTTCTCAAATGAACCTCTCCCTATATATATATATAGGGCCATTCATTTGCTAACCAAACTATTGGTGCTAACCTTGCTAACCCATCTAGACCGTTGATTATTTAGATCAATGGTTAACAATTAATGACAATTTTAATTTTATAAATAAAAAAAACGTTATGAAATTAATGTGCATAACCGCATAGGGTCAAAATTGTAATTTTGCATATCCATTCATTAAATAAACACAAAAGAAATAATCTAATAATTAGGGCAATTTTAAATTACCCTAATTCAACAGTTTTTAATTAATTAATTACCCTAATTAATGTACATATCCATATCAACAGTTTCATCTTTTCCACAAATTCTCTCTGAAAATTACTGAAAACAATCGATAAAAACCACCAATTTCATCTCCAATGGCGGATCCACTTACCACTTCGCCAGCCGGAAAATCACCCAACAAACGGAAGAACACCACCGCCGTCGGTTATCCAAACGGAAGAACACAACTCGGCCGCCATGGCCGTCGGTACCGTCGAAGATACCGCCACCAGCAAACGAAAGGTGATCGCACAAGATGTCAATGTCGAAGACATCGAAGTATTTCAAAACCCAACAAATTTCAAAACCCATCAAAACGATTTTATTTCGATAAATTGTACAATCTTATGGTTTTTTTGTTTGGAGTCCCATTCTTCTGGAATTTTGAATGTTAAATAATGCAACCTATGGATTCAAATAGTAATTATTATGGTGCATATATGCATTGTTATGTATTTGTGGATGGTCTCTGCATATAAGCATGTTTTATTGAAAATTGAAAGTGCATGTATGCATTGTTATGGATTTCTACATATAGTCATGGAAAATAGAACTATGTTTGGAATATGTGCGTATAAGCATATTTTATGGAATTTTGAAAGTGCATGTATGCATTGTTGTGGATTTTTGCACATAGATAACTACTTTTATAATTTTGTATATGCATATGTGCATTGTTTGGTAATTGTGCATATGGGAATATGGTAAGAAGTTATCATTAGGAGTTATGCATATGAGCATATGTTCATACAGTTTGAAAGTTATTGGATGCTTAAAATTAGGTAGAAGATAACTTCCATATTAACTTAATAGACATCAAATTTTAATTTAAAAATATTATATTTAAAGAATAGATAATTACCATAACAAACTCCTCAAAATATGGAATGAAATTAAATGTCCTCAAAATATGGAATGAGATTAAATGGCCGAAAATTAGAAAATTCTCATAATACTCTTGACGTTTTAATAACATTAATCAAATTACATAAACTCTAGAAAGTTTCTGATTGATCGAAAATTGGTTAGCACGGTTAGTACCAATAGTTTGGTTAACAAATGAAGGGGACCCTATATATATATATATATATATATATATGTTCTAAAATATCTTTTCATTTGATTTTTTGGAGCTGGAATTTCTTCCAGTTGGACTGAGAATCCTTGAATAGGTGATCGTGATATTACCATCAGCCATTCTTGTAATTTCAGGAATGTTTGAAAGTTGATGTCAGAGAGATCAACTAGTTCTTTCAAAGAGGAAAAACATTCAAGATTTGGTATAAGCAAATCTCGAGTATTAAGATCTTCTGAATTTAGCATTTTATTTTTGCCTTTCATCTGTGAGGATGAAGAAGATGTCAATAATTTTAGATCTAAAGGGAGTCCTGAATCGGAGTCCGATTTTTCATCTTTGGAAAGATGACAGTTCTTTAAAGCAGGGTCCAAATAATAATTGAAGCCAACTTTATCATGAGTAGCTTGGATGCACTCAGAAAAACTTTGAAAGCCTTTCCAAAAAGATTGAAAGGGTTTCTGATTTTCTATTTTTGCAGCAATATCTGTCCAGTTTTTGTAAATTCCCTTATGAGGTCCATTCATAAGAAGATAACAATAAAATCTTTTTGGACATTGCCTTAGATTATTAAAATTCTGAGCAACCGAGTTAATTATAAAAATTTTCTCGTTGGTTTGGTCAGAAATAGTTTTTAGATTCCAAATAGAGTCACAAATTGAAGCTTCTTCATTTGTAAGTCTAGATCTCAGATTAAAAAGGAATTGCTTATCACAGGGATAAGTAGGAATAAACTGTCTACCAACTTGTAACATATCACCAGTTTCTGGAATATTCTCCTTCTTGACTACTTTTGATTTAGGCATCCTGCAAATTTAAGAAATAGGATTAAATCTAGAGAGTAAGTCAGGAATAACATTTGTTTTTCCTTTGATATGTTCTAAGTTAAACTTGATCCCTTTGCCAATAATGTATTCATTTAATTTCAACCATCTATTGGACAAAAGTTTTGATTCCTTTTTTATATCTGCAAACTTTACTAATGCTTCACAGTCAGTTCTGAGTGTGATCTCTTTCTTTCCTGCTAGAAAGAGTGCAAAAGATTCACAGGAATTGATAACAGCTAAAACTTCAAAGTCTAAAGATGTTAACCTTCCTTTTTCTTTGTAAATACCAGATGCATATCTACAAAGATGTTCTTCATGAATAGAGGAGTATTTAGAGGGTCTTTTTAAAAGAATTCCTCCCCATCCATGTTCAGATCCATCTGTTTGGATAACAAGGTAGTCAGAATCTAGAGGCAAACTCATTTCTGGGAGATTCATAACTAGCTGTTTCAGTTTTTGAACAAGTTTAATATCTTCAGAATTAAAATTCCTTGTTCCTTTTACTGAAGTTTTGTTATATAAAGGTCCAGTATATTTAGAAAGATCCTTGATGAAAGGTCTAGCATAATTTAGAGAACCCAAAAAACCTTGAAGTTGTTTTAAGTTTTCTAACTTATCTGGGTATTCAAGAATTTTTCTCGAAATATGAGGCTGGAGCTTTATCTTTCCCTTTCCTATTTCTACACCAAGAAATTCAATATGTTCTCTTAAAAGTTGCATTTTCTTGAGAGAAATAACCATTCCTTCTTTTTCAAAGATTTTAAAAACAGTATACAAGTGTGCATAGTGTTCATTTTTATCTTTTGAAAAAACCAAGATATCATCCATGTAAACACATGTAAAATTAGATAAATGCATAAAACAATTATCCATTTTTCTTTGAAAAATCTGAGGGGCATTCTTCAATCCAAAAGGCATAACCTTCCATTCAAAGTGTCCTTCACTACATGTAAATGATGTCCAGGGAATAGAGTCAGGGTGCATCTTTACTTGCCAAAATCCAGATTTTAAATCAAATTTTGAAAACCATTTGGCACCTTGGATTTTGTTAAGCAAAATTTCCTTTGTTGGAATACAATAGCCATCAATATGAGTATTGTCATTCAATATTTTATAGTTAAAAACCATTCGTGATTGACCACGTTTTCTTTCAGATTCTTTCTGAACTATAAAAGCTGCAGTTCTATGCTTAGAAGTGCTTCTAAGCATAGAACTCTTCATAAGTAAAAGATTTACTTATAAATTTTTGGTTTATAATATGGGGTTTTATCAAACTGTATGATAAGTCTAAAAAGGAATAACCTTTATAAGAGTCATCATTTTCTTTTTCCCAAAGTTCTTCAAAGTCTGGAAAATCGTTTAAAGTCTTATTAAGACTAAGTGATGTCAGTTTTTTGTACCACTAGGTTTTTCACAAGAACAGTTTTCAGAGGTACAAATAATCCTAGGGTTTTGCAATTCTTCATCTTCGTTTTCTTTACTACTACTTCCACCATGCTTTCGAGCGTACTCTGATATTATGGGTGTAAGGGTAGTATTTTGAGAAAAAAGGACATAATCATTACACATAGTAAATGATCTTCCTTTGGCTAATAAAAAATTTAATCCGAGGATTAAACTTATACCATGCAAATCTTTTAAAGAATCAACCCAACAGACATCTAATGAATATACATCTGACCAATCTTGGCAATTTGTTTGAAATTGAACAAGAAGATTTTTGAAAAAATGATTGGTAGAATGTATAGTTCCTGAAAAAGTTACAGACTTCAAAGGCTTCTGTGCTTTCACCAGTTTACTAAGTAATTCTGGAGGAAGTATAGAAGAGTCTAAAGTTGTTTGAGTTGCTCCTGTATCTATAAAAGCAGGGAGTTGAAACTTCATGCCTTTGATATTAAGGAGGACTAAAACAAAAATGTTTTTTAAGACCTTTTTGTTGCAAATTATGGGTATAACTGGAGTTATAGCCATACAAGAAGTTGATGGTTCATTGATCTGAATTCCCTTATTTTTTGGAGGTTTCCAATTAAAAGGAGGGAAATCTTTGTCAAACTCTTTTTGAGAAATATTTTGAAAATTAATTTCAAGATTTTCAATACGATTTTCAAGAGTATGAATTCGATCATCAAGTATAGTTAGTCTATCAGTCTTCTGTTTGGGAACATTATATTCTGGCAGAACATAATCATAAACTGAAGATAAACAAGAGTAACATACTTCAATTCTACATAACTCACATCTAGAACGCTTCTCAAGAGAAGGGTACCAGAGACAATTGTAACACTTAGTGTTAGTGTTTCCTGTGTGGAGTTTCCATTTATGTGTGCAGTCTAAAACTTCAAAGTTTACAAAGTTGAAGTTTTCAAATAACTCAACATCTCCTTCAGAAATTCCTAAATTCATAAAAGAATTATGGTAACCATATTTCTGTTGAAGTGGAGTTTGTGATGGTGCAAGCTCATTCACAAATGAATAATCACTTTGTTGTTGGATATCCTGCATATCTTCTATACTAACAATAGAATAGATATCAGAGTTAGTTGAGACATCAGAAGTTATGTCAACTAAGTCTTCATTAGTGCAGTTTATCAAATCAACTCTTTGATTAAAAAGGGTTTTCTTTCCAGGGCATTTACTAGATAAATGGCCTTCCTTTCCGCAAGCATAGCAAGTGAATTTGCTATAGTTCTTATTATCTTTGTATTTTCTCACATGTTTCTGTTTGTTCAGGGTAGGTTTCCTAGCACTGGACTTTCTAAGATAATAAGCTTTCCTTGGTGTTGCCTTCTTATGATAAACTGGTTTCTTTCTAACAGTTTTACCATAAGTCTGAGGAGTGTAGATAGAGGAACAGAAACCTGTATCCTTTTTCTTTAACTCTCTCTGGGTTTGGATCATGGAACATTTGGCTTTAAGGTTATCTATGATAACCTTTGCTCTAACTGTTGCATTATTCCATTGGGCATCAACACCAGGCTGTTCTTGTTTCCACTTAAGCTCAATTTCTCTTCCTAGCTCTCCTGGAAGTTTAGTAAAAATTCTGTTGCAAATATTAGCATCATAATAATTACCAGAAATAGCAGCTAAGTGAACAAAATCATTTAGGAAGAAAACAATCTTCTTCCAATCATGTAACTGAAGCTGTTCTAAGTCACGAAGGGCTTCACTTTGTTTTATCATAAGACCAGATAAAGTATCTCCACCATTAATAATTCTAAGAATTACTGAGGTGAAATTCCTTATGTTATTTCCTTGAGCAACTAGTTGTGCAAGTGGTTCAGGGAAATGTTTCTTCCAGTCTTCCCATGCAGCAAGTGCAGTTGATCCAAGATAATTTTCTGCAATTGAGATCATTACCTCAGAGTTTATATCTTTTTCAAGATATTTTGAAGTATAGTCGCGATGCACTTCTTGAGACCAGGTTTCTAGGTATGAGTTCCATAACTGAGGGTGAATATCAGTGAGGTTTAACAAAGGTGCAGATTGCCAAGTGAAAGTGGGATCAGTTGGTATTCTTCTTCCTTTATTAATATAGCTATGGACTGGTTCATTGTAACCTGTAGCTTGGTTTCTAGGCGGTCTACCTGTTTCATAACTCATGGTTTCTAAATGTCCAGGTGTAGGGCCAGTAACAGTAGATCCTTCTGCTTCATTCATAAGAGTAAAGTTTATGGAATCTACAGAATCTGATAAGAAAGAGTCTAAAAGATTTTCATCTTTAGGAGTCATTCTTATATTCTTCAAATCATCTTGATAGATAATTTGTGAATCATCAAGTTGTCCTTGTTTTTTAAGGAGAACTTCCATTTGTTCAAGATCATGAGGACTAAGAGTATAATCAAACAATTCTTTGGGATAAAGAATTTTATGATCACAGTCATTCCATCCTGTTGGTTTTATATCCTTGATCTGAATTTGGCTTGATTTAGGAGAAGTATATTTAACCAAAAAAGGTTTAATATCATTGGGGTTACTAGAATCAAAGTACTTAGAGTCTTGTTCTAGGGTATCCCATTCATCTTCTAACTCAATGTTCATGAAACTAGTGGAAAATCTATGCAGATCTTCATCAGTAGTTTCTTTTTCTTCATTATTCAATCCAGAGGATGAAGCATTGTCAGTGTAATTTATAAATCTCAAAGATTTAGATCCACTTGAATTGGTGTAAGTGACATAACTGGTGGGAGTGATGGTAGTAGGTTCTCTATGAAATGGAATAGTCCATTCATTACCTGCAATAGTCTGAGAATCAATCTGGGTTGGAGGTATCATTTGTATTCCTCTAGAAGACACAGTCTGAATGATTGAATCGATATCAACATTATACTGACTTCCAGTAGATCCAGTTAACCTTCCAAGAAATATTATTTCTATGGCCAGATTTCTACCAATAAAACTTTCATAACCAGGTGTTTGAATCTGTAAAGTGATATGTCTACAGAAATCATTTACACTTAATGAAAAGTTTTGGGGGGCAATATAAGCAACGCCTATATTGTTGTTCAAGTCTATTTCCATGGTTCCTATTATAGCTTGATCAAGATTAGAAAATCTATTGTCAATCAAAACTACAAGGGCTTTTGTTCCTAAACCAGTTCTATGGAGTCCTTTAACAGCAATGGTCAAAAGTCCAAAATGTAAAGTGGTTTGGTTTGCATTTCTTAATCTAAGGCTAGCTTCTCTAGTCATCAGATTAAGGGTAATGACTCTTCCTTGAGGAACAGAAAGATTTTGTAGACTGTGGTGTCTAAAGAGACCAGTGTTTCTTTCCAAAATCCCAGTAGCATATAATCTGGTGGGATTAAAGGCTTCTAGTTGATTATTGTTAAGAAGTTGTTCACTTCTGTCAACATTAATCATATCTTCAAGTCTAGAATTAGACCTCGAGGATCTCCTAGAGAAAAGTCTTCCTAGAGTACTAAAATGTAGTCTAGTGTCTTGTCCAACCAATTGAGCTCTGTTATCAACAGATTCATTTTCTTGTGGAGTTCTATTTTCTTGTAGGGTTCTAGAACGTCCAAGAAAAGGGGTTCTACTTGCCATTACTTTTGTAAACAAGAAAATTGGTTTTAACTGTGGGGTCACCTCTCTTTTCAAAAGTTGTTGAAAGTTTTGAAAATTGATCAGCAAGCTTATCAATATCAGAAGATTTTGGGATTTCTTTCCAAGAAATTCTATCAATCTTGTGATGTAAAGAAACTAAAAGAGCAATAATTGTGTTGTTTTGAGAAACAAGCAATTTGTTTGAATCGGAAATAATACCACTGGTATCACTGTATCCTGAAGATTTAGGTAAATGTTTTTCACAAAAACTTGAAGCTTCTTCAAGGACTTTTCCTTCAAACTTATAGTTCATTTAATTGAGAATTAACTTCTCAATTTGTTTCAAATGAAGTATAATTTTTTCAAACTGCTCTTGAGAATTTTCAAAAACTTTGTTTTTTGAAATAGAATCTTTTGGATTTAAGTCTTTCTGACTTATGACCAATAAATTGTATTTCTTTTCAAAACAAACAAGTTTTTCTTCGAACAGAGAAAAAGTTGTTTTGAGGTATTCTAATTTGTTTTCCAAATCATGAATAGCTTTGTTTTTCTTGATCATAGAATCATGAATAGATTTCCAGAGACTGGTATTCTTATTCTGATTATATTCAAGATTTTTCCCAAGATTAACAATTAAATCTACAATACTGTTAAGCTGACTGTTTTCACTGTGAAAGAGATGTTTGTTTGTTTCTTTATAAAAGGAACATTTAAAACGATGCTCATCAGATGAAACAACAGTTCTATTAACTTGAGAAATTTCTAAATTTAAATAGTCTATACTATTCATAAAACTAAAAACAAGCAAATAAGTACAAGCAATAAGCAAATATACAAGCTCTGATACCAAAATGAGGAAGAGGGTATATAGAAAAAATTTAACTAAAAATTTCTTCCATACACAATCTTATAAGGGGCTGCAACGCAGTTACTAGTGTATAAAATACACTAAGTCTGGGCCTCAGCGAGGTTAAGGTATAGACTGGGAGATTTTGATCGTATTATGCCAAATTCCACTAGCTATTCCTTCTCAGGGAGATGGGAGATTTTCGTCATTATAAGGAAAATCATCAGTCCAACCAGAGTAAGACCAGTTATCTCCTTTATAGGTTTGAAAAGCTCTAAACTTATCTTCATTATTAACTTCAGAATTAAACCAAATATTTTCATAAAAATTATTAATATCTTTAAAAACTTTTCCAACTATTATATATTTAATATCAGCAGTAAACAAATCAGAAGCTAATAGATATGTAAGATTTCTTTTTAAATGTTCTTCACCTGATATTTCAAAATGAGTATAACAAAAACACTTACAAGTACAATTACAAATATCCTGATGGATTTTAGACAAAGGATGAGGACACGGTCTTTGCATTGAAATGTATACAAGATAATATTCAAGGGGTAATAATAAGAGATTTCTTTAATGGAGGAAAAGGGATTAGAAAACCAATATTTCAGAGGTTGTTAAAAATTCATATTAAATAAATAAATGTATGAATTATCTTATAATCAAAATTTAAAGAGATAGGATCTTGATTTTGGATTATCATAACACCCATTTTTATCACTCTGTTATCACTTTTTAAAAACATTTCTTAAGAAATTCCGAGAAAACTTTGTTTAAAACTTTCTTTCGAGAAACTCACCTTTTTGGACTAATTCGTACTTTTTCCCCCTAAAACGCCTATCCATGGCTAACAACGGGTACTGCTTCCGAAGTTAAACATCCTTACGTCTTTTGTTTCAAAAAGATTGTTTTAAATTTTCTAAGAATTAATAAAGACTATTTTTTAAAATTACAACTAAGACAACTCTTAGAGGTTTGGCTCATTGCCTGACAGTTATACCTCTGCCATGTAGGTATGAACTAACAGCGACAAAATATCTTTATGATAAATTTTTCAAGATCATATCTTTATAAACAAAGATTAAAAGATAATAACAATATTTAAGTATTTAACATAAATTTCACAACATGAATTGGCTTTCTAAGCCTAAGGGCTTTAGCCTGCCATACAGAAATATAAACAAACTAACCTTGTATTATACAAAAGATGATTACAAAGCTTCAAACTTCTACGGATTTACAAGAAGAACTCTTAGCTTATCTCTCTACTTTCTCACTCTTATTTTTCTAAGTTGAGAATATATTACACTGGAAGGGATGCTCAAAGCGTAAACCAAAGATACATATTTATAGCAGCATAAAGTAAAGGTAACTTGCAACCGGAGGCTATGACCGGATAAAAGCTATTTAGAAAAGACAAACTTCTTTTTTAAAGTAGGAGCATCTTTCGCCGAAAGTAGTTGAGATGGGTCCTACCACTTGTCATATTTTTCAAAGATTTTCTAGAAGGACAAATATTAGCCGTTCAAACATTTTTCATTTACAGCTGTAGAGGACAGGTGTAAGATTCGGCCAATCAATCTTTCATTTTGTCTCTTTGTGCATGTCTGATCAAATCTTTGAGTTTTCGGTCTTTGTAGAAAGCCACCCTATCATCATCATTATGAGCTTCAAAACCATCTTTAGAGAATCTCAAAAATGAATAACATGAAACTGCAACTGGAATATAGATCTTGATAGTAGGTGTTTCTCCAAACAAAGAATAGTCTTCAGATAACAAGATTTCAGAGTTCCAAAAGAAGTCTGAAAAATGTACATAATAGAACCATAGCTTCACATCATCCACAGTTTGACCACTAATAAATTGCCATTGTGAATTATGAGGCAACAATTCTTTACTCCAGTCTGAAGAGAAAGATTTTGATAATATCTTGATAGCTGAACAACTAGGTTCAGGTTCAGATTTCCAGAAGTTTGGTGGAGAAGCAAATATGTCCACTGAGATGATAGAAGTATCATCATATCTTTTGATAATTGAAATGGCTTGTTTAACCCTTTCAGGAAGCCAATCTATTTGCTTGATCTCAAAAAGGATTAGTCCGCAAAGTAATCCATATTTGAAAAGATCATGAAAACTGATTTTCTCATTTCGAAACATTTGTTCTGAAGCGATTGTGAGATCGATCTGAACAGTTCTAAAATATCTTTTCATTTGATTTTTTGGAGCTGGAATTTCTTCCAGTTGGACTGAGAATCCTTGAATAGGTGATCGTGATATTACCATCAGCCATTCTTGTAATTTCAGGAATGTTTGAAAGTTGATGTCAGAGAGATCAACTAGTTCTTTCAAAGAGGAAAAACATTCAAGATTTGGTATAAGCAAATCTCGAGTATTAAGATCTTCTGAATTTAGCATTTTATTTTTGCCTTTCATCTGTGAGGATGAAGAAGATGTCAATAATTTTAGATCTAAAGGGAGTCCTGAATCGGAGTCCGATTTTTCATCTTTGGAAAGATGACAGTTCTTTAAAGCAGGGTCCAAATAATAATTGAAGCCAACTTTATCATGAGTAGCTTGGATGCACTCAGAAAAACTTTGAAAGCCTTTCCAAAAAGATTGAAAGGGTTTCTGATTTTCTATTTTTGCAGCAATATCTGTCCAGTTTTTGTAAATTCCCTTATGAGGTCCATTCATAAGAAGATAACAATAAAATCTTTTTGGACATTGCCTTAGATTATTAAAATTCTGAGCAACCGAGTTAATTATAAAAATTTTCTCGTTGGTTTGGTCAGAAATAGTTTTTAGATTCCAAATAGAGTCACAAATTGAAGCTTCTTCATTTGTAAGTCTAGATCTCAGATTAAAAAGGAATTGCTTATCACAGGGATAAGTAGGAATAAACTGTCTACCAACTTGTAACATATCACCAGTTTCTGGAATATTCTCCTTCTTGACTACTTTTGATTTAGGCATCCTGCAAATTTAAGAAATAGGATTAAATCTAGAGAGTAAGTCAGGAATAACATTTGTTTTTCCTTTGATATGTTCTAAGTTAAACTTGATCCCTTTGCCAATAATGTATTCATTTAATTTCAACCATCTATTGGACAAAAGTTTTGATTCCTTTTTTATATCTGCAAACTTTACTAATGCTTCACAGTCAGTTCTGAGTGTGATCTCTTTCTTTCCTGCTAGAAAGAGTGCAAAAGATTCACAGGAATTGATAACAGCTAAAACTTCAAAGTCTAAAGATGTTAACCTTCCTTTTTCTTTGTAAATACCAGATGCATATCTACAAAGATGTTCTTCATGAATAGAGGAGTATTTAGAGGGTCTTTTTAAAAGAATTCCTCCCCATCCATGTTCAGATCCATCTGTTTGGATAACAAGGTAGTCAGAATCTAGAGGCAAACTCATTTCTGGGAGATTCATAACTAGCTGTTTCAGTTTTTGAACAAGTTTAATATCTTCAGAATTAAAATTCCTTGTTCCTTTTACTGAAGTTTTGTTATATAAAGGTCCAGTATATTTAGAAAGATCCTTGATGAAAGGTCTAGCATAATTTAGAGAACCCAAAAAACCTTGAAGTTGTTTTAAGTTTTCTAACTTATCTGGGTATTCAAGAATTTTTCTCGAAATATGAGGCTGGAGCTTTATCTTTCCCTTTCCTATTTCTACACCAAGAAATTCAATATGTTCTCTTAAAAGTTGCATTTTCTTGAGAGAAATAACCATTCCTTCTTTTTCAAAGATTTTAAAAACAGTATACAAGTGTGCATAGTGTTCATTTTTATCTTTTGAAAAAACCAAGATATCATCCATGTAAACACATGTAAAATTAGATAAATGCATAAAACAATTATCCATTTTTCTTTGAAAAATCTGAGGGGCATTCTTCAATCCAAAAGGCATAACCTTCCATTCAAAGTGTCCTTCACTACATGTAAATGATGTCCAGGGAATAGAGTCAGGGTGCATCTTTACTTGCCAAAATCCAGATTTTAAATCAAATTTTGAAAACCATTTGGCACCTTGGATTTTGTTAAGCAAAATTTCCTTTGTTGGAATACAATAGCCATCAATATGAGTATTGTCATTCAATCTTTTATAGTTAAAAACCATTCGTGATTGACCACGTTTTCTTTCAGATTCTTTCTGAACTATAAAAGCTGCAGTTCTATGCTTAGAAGTGCTTCTGGTAATTACTCCTAACTTGAGTAATTGGGAAATATGCATCTTGAACTCATCAATGGTCCAATTATCATATTTAGGCATTCCCGTCTTAATTACCAAGTCTGGATTAATTATCTCAAGTTTACAAAAGATTTGATTTCTATCCCAAAACTTGGTTGGGATTTCTCCAATAATTTCAGTCTTTTGTAAATGATCCACCATATTTAAAATATCTTCATAAGTAAAAGATTTACTTATAAATTTTTGGTTTATAATATGGGGTTTTATCAAACTGTATGATAAGTCTAAAAAGGAATAACCTTTATAAGAGTCATCATTTTCTTTTTCCCAAAGTTCTTCAAAGTCTGGAAATATATATATATATATATATATATATATGGGCAAATCAAATATAAATCACCTATATGTTAGAATCTTTATGAACCAATATAAACCACACATACTTAATTACTTCCTTAATTATCCTATAACCATTCGTAAAACACTCACTTTCTCCATTTGAAATCACCTGATCAATGTAATGTTTCATTGGTGAAACGACATTGTATTCAAAACATATCAACTTCGTGTGTTGTTTCATTGGTGAAACAACACTATATTATCAAAATAGATCAACATATATTAACTCATGTTTTATTTCAATGTTGAAACAACACTGCATTAGCAAAACCGGATCAATTACATATCAACTAATGTATTGTTTCGTTGGTGAAACAACATTGCTATCGTTTAAAAAACAAAACAAAAAATGAGTTTTTTTTAGAAAACGGTTGATAAGACGATAAAGATAATTATTGAAGTTAAATATGTGTAATTTATATTGGTTCATACAATTTCTAATTTATAGGAGATTTTTATACGATTTTAGGTCTGTATATATATTTGTCGGCTATGAAAATTAATAAGATTAAACAATAATGAAATAGTGAGGTAGACATCATCCACCTTGTACTTCAAACTTATAAGTTTGGTGTGTTGCACGTTTCATCATTCTTTCACAATCATAACCAATTTGGTACAACATCAAAAACATCAGTTTAGGTTGGGACAAAAATGACTACAAGTTTACTTAGATAAGCTTGAAACGTGTTCATAGTACGTTTATTTAAAATTGTTTTTGAATTAATAGTCTTTCTATTCTTAAAATGGAAACAAAATGTATACGTACATATTACTTTCACAAACTCTATTTCAAATAAACATAATACATTGTGTTTGATGATTTTATTTATTACCTCTTTACAAATATTTTATAATTAATAGAATGTGTAAAACGATATCCCTCCATGAAATTGTCAAAGCCTTGCCAACTAATCAAAGTTATAGAGGTGTTTAATTAAAAAAAGATCGTATAATAACTCACTATGTTTAACGACAAGTATAAATGTATAATGTTTATCTGGTTACCTCCTTTATAAAGATGATGTATAATGAATTAATGCTTTACAATGTTGGTAGTTGTTTACACTTCTCGATTGTCATAGCTTGTTGCATGGGTTGAGTGAAATAAATTGTCCTACATAAAACAACTTTTTTAACAAAAAAAATTAATAATAGATTTGCCAATTAAAACTACAACCGGAAACGTGCATTGTGGTGTAAGGTGATTGTGTTTCTATGGGCATCTCCAATAAACACAAAATCTTATACCAAACATATTTCACATGCCAATTTTGTAGAAAACAGAGTTATGGACTGTAAAACATCAATCTTATTTGATATTTGGTGATAAAAATGAAATATTAGGGGTGTTATTCGGTCGGTTAAATCGGTTTTCGGTTTATTCGGTTCGGTTTTCAAGCTTTTTAAAAACTAACCGATAACCAAACCAAATAAGACTCGGTTTAATCGGTTTCGGTTTATTCGGTTTCGGGTTATTCGGTTCGGTAACCGGTTAAACCGAATAAAGATTTATATTTTTTCGTTGAACATTTGCTCAAATAATGTTTTCAAATCAAGTGTTCGTTGCTTATAATATATAATTGTATCATACATTCATACTCAACAACTGACTTATATTAAGTAAAATACACCATCTGTCAAAACTTATTTCTACCATATGACATTATTTTTCTTCATGCGACGATGTAATTCAAGCATAAAATATAATCTAATAATAAAACATTATCTTCTCTCAATAAAAAAACATTATATATCAATAAAATATGTAAAATAATAATAGTACAACATGTCTTAGGTTTATTTTTTTATAAATATGCAATATATAAAATATTAGTAGAATGTGTTATTCGGGTTATTCGGTTTAACCGAATTAAGAAAAAATTAACCGAAAACCGAACCGAATAAGGATCCTTATTCGGTTAACCGAACCGTTTAACCCGAAAACCGAATAACCCGAAACCGTTTAACCCAAATTTCATTCGGTTCGGGTGGGTTATTCGGTTTCGGTTATTTTTGACACCCCTATGAAATATATTTATGTATGGCAAAATAATTCACCAAGTGGACCTTATATAGAGGTGTTCAAAAAAACCGTTGGACCGCTCAAACCGGTCAAACCAAGTCAAACCAGACCGTTTTTGGCGGTTTGAGCGGTCTGGCGGTCCGGTCTGGTCTGGAAAATTGCCAAACCGGGCGGTCCGGTCCGGTCTGCGGTTTGGAGGTTTTTTTGGGCGGTTTGGACCAAACCGACCGCTAAATATATAAATATATTTTTTTAATATTTTTTATATATATCTTTATTATAAAGAATAGATGATATAAAGCTCAAATGTCCAAATATATACAAAAAGGCCCAAGGTATTTTAAAATATTGAAATCTTTATGGATTGTGGAATACAAATAACGGAAAAATGAAGAAGTGAAGCCGTTGATTTTATTTGCACTTTGCATATTCCTTTTTTTTTAGTGTTTTGTGTTCGGATATTTAGTTAACTTTTGTGGACTTTGTTCTTTATTTCAAATGGACTCAAGCCAACGAGTCTTTAAAATTCAAAGTTTTATATGTTTTTATGTTTAAACTTAAAAGTCCACTAAAAGGCCTAAACCGCGTAAACCGCGGTCCGACTTGACCGGTTTGGACACTTGATGTTAAACCGCTCGGTTTGAAAAATCAATAAACTGCCACTTGCGGTTTGGTTTGTGGTCTGACGGGTTAAACCACCCAAACCGGACAATGGCGACCCTCACTCCCACTGCGTGAGTTAACTTGACCCACACATAAATTTATGTACGACAAAACATGTTCATGCATAAAATTAAAACACATACACTTGCAAGCTTCAAATCAATTACCATAACATGTAACAAGGCATAAGGATGGATAACTTTACAATAAAATATTTAACATCACACAATCCATATAAAAATAACACATTAAACTCACCTCACATCCAAAGTCATCGAACCATGCTTGACGCTCGTAGGAATACTTGACATTGCTACCGACACCTAGATAACCAATTGAATATAACATTACACCAGTGATATAATACCCACATCTTTCAAATTTTCTAATCCAACAATGATTTCGCAAGCCTAAAACACATTCATAACCATTTATCACAATTGTCAAATTTACAATTTAATTTCAAATAGTAGTCCTATCTTTCATCATCATCAAATTTGTAGCTAAGGATCTTAATTGACTTGATCAAAATTAATGAGGTAAAACTTCAAATGACTTAAATTGTGACTTAAGGGTCATTTACTAAATGCTTATTGGGTGTTACTTACTTTTCGGTGAAGATAAAAAGGACCTAGAATCTTATCCGGTAAGAAGCACACCAAAGTCCGAAATATCTTACTCGGTAAGTAAGGGAGAAGACTCTTACCCGATAAACGCTTACCAGATAAAAGACATTTACTAACAATCCATTTTGATGCCCGATAATTTTCCCTGATAAGATAAATGAGGACAGTGCTCTTGCTAATAAGTGCTTACCCGGTAAGGGTTTGGTAAATGACCCATTAGAAATTATTGGGAATTACCTTTAAATTAACTTGTGGTCTTGATTATATAGATTTCTAAAACTTCAGGGGTTGTGGCTGCCAAACCCCTCAAACCCCTTTTACAAAAATACGCGGGTCCTCCCCTTGGCCCACAACCCGACTATAAATAAGATCTTGAAAAAAACCCGCTTCGAATCAATCGGATCGCTTCCGACGACGGAGGACCATATTCAAGGGTTCGGTTAAACTTCAACCAAACCACGGCGAACCGCCGAGGAATACCACAAACCAGAGGCATCCTCCACCTACTGGTTCGGATTCTACATACTGAGATCATAGATTAGGGTTTTTGTAAAGTGGTCGGTGGATAAACACATCTGATTGAAATAGATTTGTGTTTTCTTATTGAATAATACAATGATTTGGGATACCGAACTCAGTAATGAATCCAACATTTATGACTGATTTTTTTTTCTTTCTAATTTGATACAGTAATGTTCTAAATATATTCTGCTACTGCTCTTTTGGTCACTGTCTGCCCACCAACATTGGGCTTTCGATCAATCTAATTCGACTTGAAACAGCTTATAAACAATAAAAATCAATAGAACAAACTTATGATGTAATCTTTATGTTGATGTGTATGTGTTTTACTTGTTTCTTCCGGTTTGCAATTTTCATGAGGTTTGAAGATCAAGAAACCTTTTCTTTCAAGTGGATTCAACAAAACTTCGCTTGAAGCCGCTGAATTTCCAGATATTTTAACTTTTCGGTTACATGCGAGAAAATTATGTAAATTTCCAAGATGATTTGGAATGGGTTGGATCGAAATTTCCAAGTATTTCATTCCGTCCGTGCTTGAAATTTTAACATTATGCATACATTGAAAAAGAATTCCAGGTGGAAATGTATTATATAATAGGAGAATCAATACAAGGAAAAATGTGGATAGTAACAATCTTCAATGTTCATTAAGGAAGATCTAAAGAAATTAACTCATGAGAACCAGTAGAACAGCGATAATAAATCCGGTGCCAACCTGTGTTCCAAATCTTCCTCCCTGTTGAAACAGGGTTCTTCCATTACTCTGTGATCAAAGAAAGCAAACGTCAGTGATTGCAGGAATCTTGGTTCGTTTTGACCGGTCATGGGCCTAAAACGAAGTCCCGTAGCAAATGTTATGCACATTTAAGCGTGACACCCATTTTTTGGTCGATACACCAAATGCGACGGCATTTGGGTTTTTTCTCGTAGAGAGTTATAAACTGACATTTATTCATTAATTTATTTATCTATCACGGAATATGTAGGAAATTACCAGATCGAGTGTTGGGGCCGGTGCTGGTGTTGTGTCATCGGAGTCCGTAGCAGTTGGTGGTGCTGGCGGGCTCTTAGCCACTGGTGCCGGTGCAGGTGCATGATGTTTCTTGTGCTTATGCTTCCTTCTCTTGTGGTGTCTAGGAGCTGGTGCAGGTGAGGGACTCATGTCTGGTGTTGGGGCTGGTGGAGGCGTAACTGGTGCTGGAGCTGGTGATGTTGGTGGAGGAGCCGGTGCTGGTGGTGGAGGAGTTGGTGCTGGTGCAGGGGACACCTTTGGTGGAGGCACAGCAGGCGGTAATGCAGGTGGTGAAACAACCGGTGGTGGTGTTGGTGCTGGCAATGGCGGTGGTGGGGTAGATGGACTAGCGACAGGAGGACTCACGGGTGGTTGTGGTGGCGGAATTTGAGGTGGTGGGACAGTTGGGCTAGAAACTGGAGGAGTTTTAGGGGATGGGGAGGGTAGAGGGGTGGCTGGTGGTGGTTGTGTTGGTGCGACCGGGGTGGCTGGTGGTGGCTGTGTTGGTGCAACCGGGGTGGCTGGTGGTGGCTTTGTTGGTGCAACCGGGGTGGCAGGTGTATTTGATGGTGAAGCTGCAGGCCCTTGTCCATTGGAAATGACCACCAGAAGGCAGAGGCAAGCAAGAATGCTGGTAATCCACAACATTTTGGTGGATGGGTTTGTTTTCTTTTGATGAAAAAATTGGAACTTTATAAGATATATGCAATCAATAGGTTGGTGCTACATGACCTTCATGTGGGTGGTACATCTTCTCTACTTTCTTGATTTGGTCTCCAATCTTGGCAGTTAAGGGATGATGTTTATGATTTTGGTACACATTTCAGATCTAACCATAAAATCATTGGTCATCTTTCACTATCAACTTCAATAAATGATCTTTTGCTGTTTCCATACACTCTTTTCATAATTCAAGCCTTGTTTTATGCCGATTTATGGTTTTCTTTTTGCAACCAGATTGTTTCTTTAATTTAAACTCATGATATTTCGATTACAAAGAATAGCGTTATGAAAATTGCTATGCATTTAATGTGTTAAAGAGTTCCAAATTGGTAACATTTGGACCATTTCTCCTCTGTATATATTGAAACATCTCTTACTTTCTTTTTGAAAGGTAATCTAATAGGGATCTACGTATTCTGACATAATGCTTGAAGACCTACCATTCATCATATTCTTTGAGATGTTAACCAACTACCTAAAATATAGATTGATACAATGTTAACCAACTACCTAAAATATAGATTGATACAATGTCATGGTCACATGATACGAAAAACTACTCGAGGGTTGAGATCTCGAATTCAGTCCACATCTTGCGGGCCAAAGATTCGAAGTACTTTTAGACAATAATTCATATAGAAAAAACAATAATGTCGGCGAATAAGTGAAAAAATTAAGAACAAGATTTGATCTATAAACAGAAGATGATGTGAAAGGCATGCTGCATCTTAGAGAAGAAGGTTGAATGATGAGATGAAGGTGGAGCTGGTGGTTCTGGTTCTGGTTCTGTTTTCTTCTTTCTCCTTAATCGGAAAAAGTGCTGCATAACTTCCCCGCACTCTGCCGCCAACACCCCTCTTCTTACTGCCATGTTTGGGTGGAAAGGATGCGTAGGAGCAGGCGGCTTATCTGTCGGCATCGCCCCATTTCCACCATCCCTATCACCAAATAGTCTGCAAAATCAACATCATATATCATTAGTTACTGTTCTTGATCATCACCACAACCACCACCAGCCACCGCCAACGAACCCCTCCACCACAACTAGGGGAGTAAACGAGTCGAGTCGAGTAGTAGGTTAATCGAGCCGGGCTCAAAAAATGAATATTGGGCTCGATTAACTTTTTCAATGTAGGGCTCGAGCTCGAACTCAAATATTTTTTGAGTTATCGAGTTCAATGCTTGTTTATGGGTTCAAACTCGCGAACGATTAACTGGTTTATCGGCTTGAGCTCGATAATTTTTATTTTTTTATTGTACGATTAATAAATATATGAGCATGTTTGGCTCGAAAAAGGGTATGCTCGAATGGCTCGGCTCGACTCGAAAAATTGAATTGAGTTTTCAAACGAGCCGAGTCGTATATTAATGTTATAAAGCTCAGCTCGTTAAGTTAAACGAGTTCTATATTGTGTCCGAGATCAACTCAAACTCGAGAATAATTAAGCTCAAGCTCGAGCTCGAGATAAACGAGCTCCAGCTCGAGTAGCTCGTTAAAAGCTCGACTTATTTACACCCCTAACCACAACCACCATAATCTTGAAATCCTGTCTCCAGATCATACTTTAAACTATAGTTACAAATGTAGTAAGTATTAAATTTATCAAAATTATAACTCTTATGAATGCAAGTTTGACATTAAATGCATAGGACAAAAGCAATCCCTTGATGCTGACTAATGACAACAAATGTAGGAGACATCAAAAGCCACTTTCATAAGTGAAAACTACATCATGATAATTAAACTTGCTTTCTTTGAAAATATTTGCATACCTAATCCAGCTGCCATCGGCTCCTAGAAGTTTATTCGGAGCTCCCCAAACGACCGTATCGATTCTGGCTTGAAGGATGGCTCCGGCACACATTGGGCACGGTTCAAGTGTTACGTAAAGAGTAGTATCCTGCAAGCAAAGCAAAGCAAAACCAGTAATTACATAAGGTACAATCAGAGTAAAAATGGTAAGTGGATTGCTTCATATGCCATTTTATATGAACAAGCAAAATTATTTAAGATCAAAGATTCTTCCAAGATTAGTTATTTTAGTGATTGGGTATGGAAAACCCCGAAAAGTAATGATTTTTTGATGTGGGTACGCGAAAAGACCATCAAGAATAGAACGGTTAGATTCAATCTTATCAACCGAAACTAATGCAAAGATTACTGGGAAAAAAACCCAATATCTTAGTACCATAATGCTCGTAATCTCAAGATTTGATGCTTACGTGATGGTCGTTGCCATAGTCTCCCAAAAGATTTTGTGGTTGCATAAACCTTGGAAATTAAACATTCTTGCACTACAACAAAATTAGGTTTATAGGACTACAAATATGTCTAAATGCCCTAATAGATTGCTTTATAGGACTTAAGCTGATAGGACGCTTTTGGCGTTCTAACAAGTTTTGTCTGAATGCCTTAATAGATTGCTTTAGAGGACTTAAGCTGATGGACATTTTTGGCGTTCTAACAAGTTTGTTAGGACACTTTTGAAATAAAATGTCCTAGTAGTATTCTTATATGACATTATTTGAAAAAATGTCCTATAAAACAAGTACCCTCTAAAAAGAAGAATATCCTGTAAAGAAAAACTTTCATTAAAAAAATGTACTAAAAAACTTGTTAGGACGTCGAAAAACATCCTCTTAACTTACTGTAACACCTTTATATAGAACACACAATTGTTTTGTCCTATAAAACAGTACATTAGAATATTTAGACATATTTGACATTCTATAAAGCCGATTTTGTTGTAGTGTTGGTACTTGGTAGAGCAAAAGTAAGGATTACCAAAAGTCTCCACGAGCGTAGGTTGGTTGAGGCCTCACGTATACAATTCATCTCAGCATGGGCAGTTGAGTCAAGTAATTCTTCTACCCTAAAAACACGACATTTACTACATAAAAACACGTAACTATGGACAAAAAGTTAACTCCAAACGACATTAACTTACAGATTATGTCCACGAGCTATGATTTTATTACCCTGCACAAGAACAGCTCCAACAGGTACCTCCCAGATATCAGCAGCCTTTTTAGCTTCCAACAATGCTTCCCTCATAAACTTTTCATCGTTTTTTCGTTGCTTAGCTTCAAGGGTATACGCCTCTTCCCATCCGAGTCGATCTATAGATACAAGTTCCTTTCTTTCTAACTCTTCGATCTTGGGATTTACCATTTTGCCACTGTTAGATTCATCAGCTTGTGATATTTCAATCAAAACATCTGGAACTGGTTCATCTACGAAAGATTTATCGGTTTCACCAGCCTCTAAAGTTTTCTTGATTGCAGATCTTCTCATTCGGATTGCAGACGATGGGAAAGATGATTCTTCAATTATGGGTAAAGAAGTGCTTCTGGATGATCCCTCATTATTTGATGACGGTAATGGTGAATCTAACCCTTCTTTTTTATTCCGTGATTGACCTTTTGTATTTCTGTTTTTCATATTGTCATCATTAGAATCATCTGGTTCCTGACCAGAAAACCATGCATCACTACTAGCAGACGGATATGAAAAACCCTTTCCACCACTGGAGTTTGGAGTACGACTTCCAGAGCGTGGAGACGGCCAACGCAATCGAACCACATCGCCAATGATGGTCCACAACGACCTACCACTAGTCTTGATGGCTCCATCATTTTCACTAGAATAGGAAGTGTTTGCTGGTGCATCTGGCTCTGAGGGCTCTTGAGTAGATGTATCGGTTACGTGCCACATCTCATCAGACGGCCCTTTTGGTCCAGACCCTTGAGACGAGTGTCGTGCGCCATGATGAGAGCTTTCTGAACCGTCATCTGAAGTCTTTAGTTTATCTTGCTCACCCTCTTCGTTAACTAATTTAGCTTCATTAGATTTTCTTGATTCTGTTTCTGAAACTCCCTCATCCGTGGTTCCTTCCACCAATTTCATCCCTGAAATCGAACAATTATCTGAAACTTTGGCTTCTGAAGTGTTTCCACTATTCGTGAAATGGGTATCTGAGATTCCTAATATTTGTTGCGATTTCTCTCTACAGCCTGTTGTTAGCCTAATCAAATGGTCCGTTTTCTGGTTTTTTTCTTCTCTGCTATCGTTAACCCCATCGCTAACTTGTCTTGAATTCTCTTCCCATCTATTCATTCCCTTTTTCGACACTTCTGAAATTACTTTCAACTTCTTTTCTGGGCCGTTATATCGCTTCTGGGAGCTGGAAGTTGATTCAACAACACTGTAATTTTTTCCTGATGTTTCTTTAAATCTTTTATACTTCATTCTTGATCCAGATTCATCAGTAATTCTATCAGCCTCATAACTATGTTCTTGCCTAGATGAATCATCGTCAACATTCACAGAAACATTTGATTGGTGTTCGCTAAACTCTTCATTCAGCTTCTTTTCCGATTTCTTTCTCCAATCTTGGCTTACACCTATCGATTCTCCATAATACCCTTTTACAGCATCCTTCTTCTCCGATATTTTCCCTTCTTTCTCATCACATTCTCGTCGCCTGTCAACATGTCCAACAACTTCTTCGATACAACCTTCACTTTTGACCTCAAAATCTTTGCCACCCTCTTTAGAACAATTCGAGCCGTCTTTACTCGAATCAAGATTTGCAGTTTTCTGTAAATTTTGCATCTTTTTCTCCGACCCGTCTTTCCTCAGATCAAGATTTGCAGTTTTCTGTAAAGTTTGCATCTTTTTCTGCCTTCTTTCTTTCCTCTGCCTACAATCATCCACCTCCGTAGACCTAACTTTTACTACTTCATCACACTTGAAATCCCTTTTTGCAACCCCCCAAGAAGCTACATTTTTCTTTTTCTTACCATCACAAACACCAATATTCTCCAAACCCACTTCATCTGTCAATAAACTAAGCATAACTTCAACATCACCAACATTATCATCACTCACATTACTTAAAAACTGTTTTCTTCTCTTGTGGCTGAAACCCTTCCCCTGTTTCGTTTTCTCCTTGAAAGAAGAAAGCTTTTCATAGTAATAATTTCTATCTAGATTAGTAAAAGAAGAAAGCCCAGAAGTATTGCCATGAGATTGTCTAGTTTTACCATGAAAATAGATCAATCTTTTACAAAATGACCACTGAATCAAGGTTGATTGCCTTAACCCTTTACATAAAAAGCTAGGGTTTATTGAGGTCAATCTATTACACATTGAACAATCTGTAGCACAGCAACAGCAAGAAATACAGCATTTTGGTGATGATGATGATGAAATTGATAGTGGGTTTCTTTCAAATGTATGATGAAACAAGTGGGATGAATCATTGAATGATAAAGATAAGGGGGGTTTAGACGAAAGTGATGCATGTTGTTTGAAACAAATATTGTGCATTTTTTGTTGGGTTGTTGTTAATGTGGTGGTGAAGGAGGGTTGTTGTTTACCTTGATGTTAGAATCGACATTTTTGAAGAATCTATTTGGATTGAAAATGGTGAAAGTATAGATGGAAGTGATGAGAGTGATAGCATGTCCACTTGAAGGCCTGTGTTTAAAGATTGTAAAGTCTAGTAGTTGATGATTGTAATCTAGTAGTTGGGAATCCTGAAACCAGTTTACTGATTACAATGTCACCAATTTCTAACTTTGACCGATAACAAATAAATGTTTATTTTTAAAAAGGAAAATTGTGGTAACCGTGAAATCCAATATGAGCCACACATTTAGAATAATTAATATTAATTTTAAATAAATAGAAAATGATATTTTAGTAAATTTGTTTATTTCCTAAAATATAACATAATTCCTAAATTTTCTTATTTCCTTTTACAAAAGGGTATCACATTGTGCTATCACGTATTTTTTATGTTTACAAAAGGGTATCATAGTGTACTATAATGTATTTTCGATATTTACAAAGTGTATCACAGTGTGCATCACTTATTTTCGATGTTTTTTTCGATATTTACAAAGTGTATCATGGTGTGCTATAACGTATTTTTGATGTTTACAAAAGGGTATCATAGTGTGCTATCATATATTTTCAATGTATTTTCAATCTTAACAAAATACCTTTGATTAAAAATTTTAATTAAAGTTACCAAAATTATTGATTTCCCAATTTATCTTCTGATTTGTGGTTAAGATTGGATCTTACGGTTACCACATATAATTGAGTTCTCCCTTGAATGACCCCTATATATATACACACACACTAAAAGCGTACCTGCGCAATGGAACGAGGTACATCATGATAGTAAAACGTAATAATTGAATAAAAGTATAAAAACGAAGACCAAAAAATCAAATTGGTTTTAAAAATATAAAACCATAACTTATTACAATAATCGAATAGGGATATATAAGATAGTAAAACATAATAATTGAACTAAAACTTAGCTACAAAATATAATGTAATTTATTTTGGTTTAGTAATATAATGTTTTTTTATAAAATATTCTGTTATATTTTTTTAATTATATTATAGATTTTTTATATTTAAATTTTGATTTTTATTCTATATTTAATTATGCCGAGAGTGATTTTAGGGGAGTTAAAAGTGGAAAATGATTTTAGGAGAGTTAAAATGGTTAGAGATAATGATTGAAAGTTAATAAATAACATTAAATGTAGTATATACAACTTTAATGGTTGTTTTTTAAGAGATTTTAAGTAATTAACATTAAGTAGTGGTACATTGAGCTTTAAGACTTATTTTTAAGAGTTTTTTATGTCATCTTTATAATATAGTATAGATATATATATATATATCGATTTTCTTAACGCATTTTAAAACATATAATAAAATAATTAAATAAAAAAATATTCAATATTGAGCTCATTTTGAAGGTATCGAAAAGACGATTGTAATGGTGTAATTTGTTAAAATTAAAACGTATTTTTTAACGTATTTTAATTAATATACAATTATATGTATTAATATGGTGATTGTGTAAAATGAAACTATAAAAGTAAAAGGTATAAAGTAAAATAATTAAATAATTATATGGGTATAAAATGTAAATATATATTAAAAATCAATAAAAAAATGAATTTAGTTGTTCATGGTGTGAGTGTGTTAGGCATGTAGGAGGGGGTATAGGGGTTATAGAGGGGGTAGGGTTAGCAATACCCTTTAAAAATTGGTTTTTAATTTCTTATTATATACCCTTAAAGGTGGAGAAAGTTTTGCTCTCTATTATCAAAGTAAAAGTGTCATTTGATTATTTAAAATGTATAATAATTACACGTTTCTAAAACTATGTGTCATTTTCATTGTGGACATTTATTTTGGAACGGAGGAAGTAATTTTTTTTCCTATTTGTATCAATTTCAAAACTTGTTTATTACATTTTCGTTATATGATTTGACCTGATTCTTATATAAAAAGGCGCATATAGCATTATCCATAGTAAAATGGGACAATATCATCTTTTAACGGTTGTTATAGAATATAGATTTTGGAGATATTTTTGGTACGACAACTATGTCAATGTATGCTAAAATAGTGATGATAAGAGACACAGTAGAAATCTCCAAATTGCAAAAAAATATCTGAAGTTCAATATTTAAAAGAGGAATACTGTTTAGTCTTTTCCTACCAAGACTAGACATTGAGTTGTTAATTATATTAGTGTATCTCCTACAATTATGCTATAATTTTTTTTTAAAATAAAATATCCAAAATCAAAATTTTATAAAAAAAATTAAATACAACTCCAATAACTATTTTATTTTAGTAATTCTAGCATTGATTAAAATATGCAATACACTGAATAAAATATTATTTCTTTTAAACATCAAGTTTTAGAGATTTTTTTAACTTTAAATATTTCTACTTTCTCTCTTTTCTTTTCTCTATTTTAACATACATTTTAGTATAAGTGTTAAAGGAAACTTCATATATTTTCAAAAAGTTTAGTATTTTATTATTATTGTTGAAGATGTTCTTATAAAACTAATTAAGTGGATTAAAAGCAACATTATAGTTTTATTTTAGCTTTTTGTTAAAAACTCGAATTTTTTTAATTTAACTTTTTATATTTATGTAGATTGAAGTAAGTTTAATACATAAAAAATGGGTACAAATATGAAAGATTGGAAGCTTTAGATCAACTTAGAGAAAAAAACTATTCTATATATTAATAAGAATTAAATCAAATTTTATTATATTTTATCTCATTCGAATATGTAATTAAACAAATTGTAAAAATATGATGGTGTATTTATCTATTTTTCTGGTAGTCATACTATAAAATCTTTGTGGTTTACGATAATTATAGATATTTAGGGTAGCATTGATCTCATCAAGTTTTTTTTTTTGGAAGGTATAGCGGCATCGAACTAACGAACGACTACCACGAACATACGTAAACACGCACGCACACCTCCTCGGCGGTATCGGACATCCACGGGCAACCCACTAATTTGCCGCTGTCCCGGCCCAGCTTACGCTGAACCTAGAGCCCAACCACAGTCTAAGACTGGGTTGGGGGCAGCCCAGTCAACGACTGGACCGACCCAAGGACTGGGTACTCCTCATGCCCTCAAATTGACGCCCCTTGGATTCGAACCCGAGTAGATTGGGATACCATCCACAACCCCCCTAGGATGTTACCGCCCTTGGAGAAACCAACTGAGTTAGACATGATTTGTATTGATCTCATCAAGTATTGAAGTTAACAATCGAACAAACTCAAATGGATCTCATCAAGCCCTAAACCCTAAACCCTAAACCCTAAACCCAAAAACTACCCCCTTATGACTTTTATAGAGTTATATCTAACCGACACCATCAAAGTTTTGCTAAATCAACCCACAATTGACCATTGGTCTTAACATGGTAAAGCCTCGTTGACCATCTTGCCTCGATTGAGTGTTGCATTGTTCACCATTTATTTTGATTAAACCAAGCCTTGTTGCTCACAAGGTCTTTGTTGAATAAAACTTGTTGATCACCGAGTCTTGGTCAGACTAGGGGTGTAAATGATGCGAGTCGAGCTCGAGTATCATTATACTCGACTCGAACTCGAAAGCTAATACTCGAGCTCGAACTCGACTCGAAAACTCGCGAGTAGTAAAAACCCAAGCTCGACTCGAACTCGAAAGCTAATACTCGACTCGAACTCGTTTTAAGCTCGAATCAAGCTCGAACTCGAACTCGAATCAAGCTCGAACTCGAATCAAACTCGACTCGATAAAAATTTTCAATACAAAACTTTGAAGAACTTGAAATGTGCACCGACTTAAGTTTAAGGGGTGCTCCAAAACATTTCAAAATAAAAGGTTAAAACTTGAACATTTGCTTAGTTCAAAGATTAATCTTGTCCTAACAAGATGAGCCTAAACCACCCAACCTTACATTGCAATTTATATAAAGTGGCCATGAGGTAGAATCCTTTTACTAGGCGATGTGGGATAGAATTCATTTATATAGGAAGGTGATAGGGGTAAGTTAGCTTTGTTTAGGGGATGTGGGATTAGAATAAGGAGTGGAGAAGGAGAACTTCATACTTTCTTTATACATATTTTTAATATTAGAACTTTTATGTTAGTATTATCTTTGACCTATTCTTCTTTTAAATAAAAATTTATTAATATGTAAAGATAATTTTGTCATATTTTTACATTATATTTTATAAATTATAATATAAAGTTAATTACATAAAAAATATATTCGAGTATCTCACGATCTTATCGAGTCGAGTATCAAATGGCTCGACTCAACTCGTTAGTATATCGAGTCGAGCTCGAGTTCGAGTCGAGCATATTCGAGTCGAGTGTTGACCGAGTCGATCTCGAGTAGCTCGCGAGTTGTCTCGTCTCATTTACACCCCTAGGTCAGACCATGCGTGTCTTTTTAGGCCTCGTCAAGCATTGAATCTTAGCATGCCTCTTTGATCATCACCATTCTTGTAGAATAACTCTTGTGAAGATTTTTAAGTCTCGACTAATGTAACACCCTCAAATTTGGTAAGAGCAACTAATTTAAGTTTCCATCAATACATCACGAGAAGGGTAGAAATCCCCTTTATATAAACATAACGTCCTATAATTAATCTCAACAACTAGAAACTCTAATAATATTCAAGAACTAAATTGGAGTAGGGTGCTACATAACCCCAATACAAGTTGCTCTTCACAAAACCTATGCGGAAGACGTCACAATCACAAACACACAACTAGCACTTCTCTCTTCATAGTGCCACAAGAACTATTCCCAAACGAAGTCTGTTGCACATGCCGACAAATAAAAAGGTTAGGCTAACGCCTAGTGAGTTCAAGAGATTTCAGCATGAATAAATATATCGTTAAGAGGAAAGAATTCAATTCCAATCATGATCTTTCAAAATGATTTACTTTAAATATGGAAGCGAATCGTTTTCCAAAAACATGCATCTTTAAAGACAATACTCAAATGCAAAACATTCTTTATAAAATGGTGCAACCCAAAATTCACTCAAAACGTGAATATAATCGACTCACAATTTAAGATACGTGGATAAAGCATTGCATCCCAAAACACCCAAGCGCGGGTGGGGCAAGATACACAACCCCTAAGTCATTGTCAAAACCCACATATGCAATACGTCCGAAAACATGGACATTAGGCCCAATACTCACGCGACCATAAAATGAAAGGAAACCAGGTATCAAAACATGGGGTGACATACATCATTCAAACCTTAACATACGTGGAGGAAGATCCAATATTAAGGTCCTCATTTACTGTCGACCACATAAAACCAATGATAATAATGTAAGACGTCAACATATAATATATAGTTGGCCGACGACGGGGGAGACCTGTATCCGTTGAGAGTAGAGGAACACAAAAGTATGCCACTTTTGCAACGTTAATCGCATGACACCTCACGACAGAAAAGCCCAAGTGTCCCGACGACTTCTTAACAAGTTACACCATAAGAGACAGTTGACCTTGATGAACATTACAAAGAACTCCATCCTGAAGGCCCGACACACTTAAAGACTACCTCCTAGGCATTACTTCAAACGACGGAGGTCCTAGTGCCTACCTCCCAGGTAGCACCTCCAGACTCAACCCTTCAGTGCCTACTTGTAAAGTTTCCGGTCGTAAAACATGGGTACCAGAGTTCAACCCCGCAATACCCAATTGACCATCCAAAACAGACCGACTTACGTGTCTATGGATCCAATGCAACACAGTCTTGCATTATATGCCTATACCGAAATGACCAACACACCCGAGCATGCAATCAATACCCATATGCAACAAGGTGCATTGGTATGTAAATCATAATTGGGCTCTCCACCGAGCCACTAAAACCCGGACAAAGTGTCCTCAAGACTCTTTTAAGTCAACACCGAGCTAAAATGCTCAAACCCTTTTTGACCAACGATTAACAATCCCCTAAATAAATAACACAATCGACTCACGTCATGCAAACACACCCCAAAATACATGTGTGGACTCCAATACAGTTTAGATTGGGACAACTGGTTTTCCAAATGGATTTATACTCTTGATTCTTTCAACACGTTCCATAATACAAAATCAGACATTTTACCCAAACAAACAATAAAAGTGTATTTTCACCAAACAAGCTCCATTTATGCAATTAAACCCTCAAAATACTTTAAATGACTTATTTATCAAAATACCCAAAATCCCAAATGTGAGTGTTTTGCAAAGTTTATAAAGTCAAACACTTCAAATAATCAACTCACCAAATATCCCAACAAGTGATAATTTCATGCAAAAAACATAAATACTTTAAAATGAACACTTTGGCATGTACAACGTTTTCACAAATCAGCTTGAACTCACCTTGCTAAATTTAGGCTAAATCTAGATTTTACCCCAACTTGAGTTTCCTTGAAGAAATCTGAATCCTCAAGCCAATTCTTCCAAAACCTAGATCCATAAGTTTTCAACCATCAATATTCACCTCCAACCATTTAGAATAGTTCCCTAAACATTTTACATGAAGATCTCAACCTATAATAAAACCCTAATGCCCATAGATGGAGAAAAGAGAATATTACATTGATCCCAACTTGCATCTACCAAAAATAAACTTCCAGGGCCCCAAATATGAACCTCAACCTTCAAGTCTTCAAAAAGGGTGAAAAGGGGTTTGGAGGAGGGTGAGATGATGAGCTCCAAACCTTCGTATCCAATTCCTAGCTTGGTGAGGAAGATCCTCCTTAAAATTCAAGGTTTTGAGGTTTCAAATGCAAGAAAACCCTAATTGGACCTAAAGGTTCGTTTGAGAGATAAGGAGAAGGAATAGGTGAAGAATAAATGAAAGAGGGCTGAAAATTCGAGATTTAAACAAGCCTGGAGCCGACCGCGACTGTGCCAGGCGACAATGCCCATGGCACAGTCGCATGGCACTATCACTGGGATCGAGCTACCCGCGGTACAAAACCCGCGACATTGCCCTGCGAAAGTAATATCCTGTCACAATCGCGGTCATTGTCTCCCGACTCCCACGACTCTCGGTACAGGGGTCGCGATTGTGCCCCGCGAGAGTGACCTCTGTCACAATCGCGGGCACAGTCACCCAGGGTGTATCAGGCATCCAAAAATTCAAACTTTTTAACCCAAAGCGTTTATGATACGAAGGCCCATTTCCCTAAACCAATTCTAACTGAATTTATAATTATAGATAAGCAAGAGAAGTACAAGCCAAGGATTTTCTGAAATTACAGGCGTTACAACTAATTAAGCCTAATTCCCTGCTACTTCGTGGTTGAATTAGGTTCTTTTGACTCTTGGGTTTTGGTTAAAACTTTGACTGTATCTTGGCCACATATGCTTTTTGGCTAGAATAATTGTTACCTAAGTCATTGAAAATATTGACTGTTTTTTTAATAGCATTTTGTTCTCTTCTTGGCCTCATTCTATGGCTGTCTAATTGAGCTACATTTATTTTATTGATCACGATTTATGGGTCACCAAAAACTAAAATGTCGTTTCTCAAAAAAAAAATTGATTAAAAACAAAACATTTTTTTTCAATTGATTATTGATTACAACTGAATCAAACAAATAAACAGATTTAATCTGAGCTGCACTCAATGCAATATTTTTAATTTCGTCCAACTATATATTTAACCAACATCTAATAAAATGCTAAAAAGAAAAATTACAAATACAAATACAAATTTTTTTAGAAGGTTTGTATAAAAATTATTTGAAACACAAATGTTAGCAAGTAGCAATAGGCTTCTCAAAATCAAAAATACCATCTGAATTCTGAAATGATCCAGTAAGAGATGAGCGTCTGTTGGGCCCTGAATTGTGTCAAAAAACAATGAGAATTTATTTATTTTTATCGATTAAAAAACTTATGGTTATTAAAAAAAAAAAAAAAAAAAATCATGTGTTAAAAACACTTATCGTTGTAAGAAACTATTTACACAGTGTAAACTAGATACGTTCGTAATCATGCCATGAAAACTAGCTATGTTCTTTTATGGACAAAATCATTTTTTAATAAAAAAATATAATTCATACAGATTCATATATGAACTCATCCCGTGTATTTTACGAAATTACCCCTCTACCTTCTATAGACCACACAATGAATTATCCGGTGCTTCGCGGTCAAAGCCGCAAATGTTGACCAGATAAATGACTAAGATTACTTCTCTATTTCTCATAAATTTACCATTTCTCAAATGAACCTCTCCCTATATATATATATTATCATTAATTTTCACCAACTTCTTTCCCAATTTGCGTTTGGTCATTCTTTACCAATAACTAATTTTCAACACTCAAAATGTTATTATTGTAACCATCTAATATTATATTATCTAGTGGTGTTCGAGGTCGTGGCTAGACCAGTTAAATCATATCACAATCTTGTCTGACCGATTTTGATGATTTGGGCCTAATATGGATTTTAAACTAAACAAACATACATACATACATCTATATTCAAAATAAAATTTCTAATAATATAGAATTATTAACTATATATATATATATAATTATAAAATAAACATCTATCTTCAGTATTAGACGAGATATATTATTTTATATTCAGATTTGTATATATTCTGTAATTATCTCCTTGATTATCTTCCCATATTTATCGGGAAGTTGGTTTTGTAAACTCTTTATATATTCTTGGTAATGCAATTGTGAAGGGCAAGGATTACCAGTAATTAACATGGTATCAGAGATAAATTAGGCTCTCATATCTCTCTCTTTTCCAGCTCCTTGGTCCGCCTCCCTTCCCTAAGCCGGCGACTTTCTCTTAGTCCGTTGTCGCCGCCCTCTTTGCCTCAATGACCGGCGCCGGTGAAGCCTCTCTATCTTCCAATGAAAACTCCCTCTCCTCCAAACCTTCCTTCCATCCCGCTTTTGGTGTCAATAACATCAAAAATTCCATCCCACTCGTCTTAAACCAAATAGATTCTCACTACGCTTCATGGGTGGAGTTGTTCCACATCCACACCTGCGCCTATGATGTGATCGATCATATCGATCCTACAGCCCAAAAACCAGCCGGTATCGATCAACCCACATGGAACCGATTGGATGCCATTGTCAAACAGTGGATTCTTGCCATCATCTCCACCGATCTGCTACAATCTATAATGACGCCGGGAGCCACCGCTCAACAGTTGTGGAATAGCCTTGCGGATATATTTCAAGATAATAAAGCCACTCAAGCCATCTACCTCGAAGAACAATTCAACAATACTCGCTTGGATGCTTTTTCAAACGTTCACGAATATTGCTCGCGCATCAAGAATCTCGCCGATCAACTTGCTAACGTTGGTCATCTGGTCTCCGATGCAAAGAAAGTTCTTCAGCTTGTTGTCGGCCTTCCCAAAGGTGATTATGACACAATCGCAACCTTCATACAGCAATCCGATCCCTTACCGAGTTTCAACAAGGCTCGCTCTCAACTTGCCCTGGAAGAAACTCGACGACTAAAACAGGAATCGCACACTCCCCAGGTCTTGGTTACTCAGAAATCGGACACACCACCAGCCATCGAATCACTGCCCACTCGTGACCAGCCACCTCACTCGGACCGTGGTTACAGCCGTGGCGGTTTTCGCGGCCGTGGTGGTGGTCGAGGTGGTAGCGCTCGTGGTGGTCGAGGCAGTAGCCGGCCGCCATACCTTTGGGCTCCTCAATGATGGTATTCTGGAAATCCATGGTCAACCCCGCCATGCCCATACCCGACGGCTCCAAGTCAACTAGGCCTCCTTGGACCGGGCCCACGCCCTATGCAGCAACCGCAATAGGTCTTCTATTAGGGCGCACCTTCCATGTCGGGCACACCAATGACTCCGACCGAGTTGGATGCCGCTTTTAGCACCATGCATCTTCAACAACCAGACAACACATGGTACATGGATACGGGGTCTACATCTCACGTCGCAAATGACGCAGGTAGTTTTTCTCAACTGTTTCCTTTAAGCAATCCACGTTCTATTTTAGTGGGTAATGGCAAAACAATTCCGGCTCTTGGACTAGGATCCACCATTCTTACCCATCAAAATAAAAATCTCTCTCACCAATATCTACCATGTTCCTCGATTAGTTAAAAATCTTATTTCCGTTCGATCCTTTACTCGCGATAATAACGTTTCTATAGAATTTGATCCATTCGGTTTTTCTGTCAAGGATCTTACAACGGGGAACCTCATCACTAGATGCAACAGCAATGGTGATCTCTATCCTTTTCCACAAGCCTCAAGTGTTCGAAGTCCATCTGTCACCCTTCACACCGCCTCTCCATCTACTTGGCACAACCGTCTTGGTCACCCTGGCGCATCTGTTTTAAAATTTCTTAGCAATAGTATTTCTCTTTCAAATAATGTACCAGATAAGTTTAATTCGTGCAACGCTTGTTCCTTGGGCAAGCATTGTCGTTTAAGTTTTTCTACTTCTAATATTGTCACTTATTTTCCGTTTGATATTATTCATGCTGATTTGTGGTCTTCGCCTGTTGCTTCTACTCTTGGTCATAAATATTATCTAGTTCTACTTGATGATTTCTCACATTTTGTTTGGACCTTTTCATTAAAATCTAAATCTCAAGTCTTCTCCGTCTTTCTTAGCTTCTATAAATACATCCATACCCAATTTGAAAAGAAAATTAAAACGTTCCAATGTGATAACGGTCGTGAATTCAATAATTCACAATTCCATCAGTTTTGCGATAATCATGGTATGCACATTCGTTTTTCATGCCCATATACCTCCCCCCAAAACGGAAAAGCCGAACGCATACTTCGGACCATCAACAACATCATTCGCACAACTCTTCTTCACGCTTCCATCCCTCCTTCCTTTTGGAACTATGCCCTTCACTTTGCGACCTACCTTCTCAACATTCTTCCATCCACCGTCATAAATAACCATACACCAACCGCCATACTCTATCACCGTTTCCCAACCTACTCTCATCTTCGCACCTTTGGGTGTTTATGCTATCCTAACTTATCTTCCACAACACCTCACAAACTTTCACCCAGATCAACCCCTTGTGTTTTTCTAGGTTACCCGTCTCATCACCGAGGATACTTATGCCACGACCTCACCACCAAACAATTCTTCATCTCCCGACATGTTACTTTCAACGAACATGTTTTCCCATTTGCATCTCTTTCCAAACATCAACCCCCATCCTATGACTTTCTAAACGACATCCCCATATCTCCTTACCTTATCTACCACTCACACCACACAACGCCACCTCCCACCTCCAACCACATTCTAAGCGACGGCCCCTCCCCTCCTCTCTCCCCGTCGCCACCGTCACCACCCTCACCCACCTCCAACCAAAATCCAAACGCCGACCACTCCTCTCCTGTCTTCCCGTCGCCACCGTCACCACCCTCTCAACATCCTATGCAAACCCGATCCAAGAGTGGTATTTTCAAACCAAATCCCATCTTCTCTCTCCACTCTCAACCTCTCTCTCCCATCCCCTCTAATCCCAAGCAAGCCCTCCTAGACCCGAACTGGAAAAATGCCATGACCACTGAATTTAATGCATTGCTTAAACAAAATACTTGGGAATTAGTACCTCGACCTTCGGACGCCAATATTATCCGATGTCATTGGATTTTTCGCCATAAATTTCATGTCGATGGCACACTTGAACGATATAAAGGACGGTTAGTGGTCAATGGGAAATATCAGGAGATCGGGGTTGATTGTGATGAGACTTTTAGTCCGGTTGTTAAGCCAGCTACCATTCGCACAGTACTCTCTCTTGCCTTAGGGCGACAATGGCCTATTCGTCAGCTGGATGTCAAAAACGCGTTTTTGCATGCTGACCTTCATGAAACAGTTTATATGCATCAGCCACCCGGGTTCTCTCATTCTTCCTATCCGGGCCATGTTTGCAAGCTTCGCAAATCCTTGTACGGACTCAAACAAGCACCACATGTGTGGTATCAACGCTTTGCTCAACACCTACTCCGGCTTGGCTTCGTTTGCAGCAAAAGCGATAATTCTCTGTTCATTCTTTACAAGAACAACGATCTCGCCTACTTGCTCCTTTATGTTGACGACATTGTTCTCACGGCTTCTTCTTCTAAGCTCCAAACCGAGATTATTACATCCCTCAAAAATGAATTCGAAATGACGGATCTCGGCGATCTCTCATATATTTTGGGGATCTCGGTTACCTGATCCTCACGTGGCATGTTCTTATCTCAGCAGAAGTATGCCGAAACCATTCTTCAACGAGCAAATATGGTAAATTGCAAGCCTGTTGCCACTCCCGTTGACACTAATTCTAAATTAAGTGCTCATGACGGCCCTCCGTTGCAAGACGCCACCACTTACCGCAGTCTCGCTGGGGCTCTTCAATATCTTACTTTTACTCACCCCGACATTGCCTACGCGGTTCAACAAGTGTGCTTGTTCATGCATGCTCCGCGCGAGCCACATTTCAACGCTTTGAAACGTATCATTCGATACCTCAATGGCACTATCACCCTCGGCTTGCACCTATCGCCTTCCCTCCCTAGTCAGCTCATCGCATACACTGATGCGGACTGGGGTGGTTGTCCAGACACTCGACGATCCACGTCTGGCTATTGTGTTTTCCTGGGTGACAATCTCATTTCTTGGTCTGCTAAACGCCAGCCCACCTTATCTCGTTCCAGTGCCGAGGCCGAATATCGCGGTGTTGCCAATGTCATTGCCGAGTCTTGTTGGTTGCGTAACCTACTTCTCGAGCTACACGTTCCTCTACGGCGCTGCACACTTGTTTTCTGTGACAACGTCTCGGCTGTCTACCTTTCGGGTAATCCTGTTCAGCATCAACGAACCAAGCACATTGAAATGGATATTCACTTTGTTCGTGAGAAGGTTGCCATGGGTCACGTCCGGGTCTTACATATCCCGTCTTCTTATCAGTACGCAGACATCTTCACAAAAGGCCTACCTCGCCCGCTATTTCTTGACTTCAGAGACAGTATGGGCATCCGTCCCCCTCCTGCTCACATTGAGGGGGGCTATTAGACGAGATATATTATTTTATATTCAGATTTGTATATATTCTGTAATTATCTCCTTGATTATCTTCCCATATTTATCGGGAAGTTGGTTTTGTAAACTCTTTATATATTCTTGGTAATGCAATTGTGAAGGGCAAGGATTACCAGTAATTAACATTCAGAGTTATTAAAAAACCATTGAGCTGACATTGAGCAAGTTGAAGAAAGATTTGGAATTTTCGACTTTTGGTGTTTGACGAATTTCGGAATTTTATCAATTTAGGGAATGTGGAAAATTGAGAAGTGAATAATAAAAAAAATCATGTCTTGGAGGATTTTTTTTTGATTGGGTCATATATAAAAATTGAGTCTACAACAGGAAAATTAAATATAATTAGTACATGTGTATTTTGGAAGTCTGATCGGTCCATACAGCTAAAAAAACATTCAAACCACAAACTAGACGAACGTTTTAGCTATTTTTCAGACTAGATCGGATCGTCAGACCGCTTAAATCACCAAAGACGATCCGTTTTGACTTAGTTTGATCGGTGTAAATGGTCCAATGGTTTTTTTGAACATCTCTAATATTATATAAAAAAATGTGTTTTTTCAAAACGAAATATATATATATATATATATATATATATATATATATATATATAGAGAGAGAGAGAGAGAGAGAGAGAGAGGGGGGGGGGGGGGGGGACAATCATTTGAAAACTTTTTAAATAATGCAAACTTACAAACCCATCTACACCATCCGAATTTTTGATCAACGATTGAGAATTTTTTGGATTTAAATTTTTAAAAAAATTAGGACAAGGGTAGTTTATGAATAATTTTAACTATTTAAAATTTAAAATTTATTAATTAATTTAAATTAATCTATTTATGGTTAGAGTATCTCCTTAATTATCTCTCCATAATTACCTAACCTCTCTCTCTCTCTCAAAATTCTGGCCATCTCTCTTTCTCTCTCAAAAATCAGGCCACCATCTTTTTCTTTCTCTCTCAAAAATCCGGCCACCATGAAGAACATAAATCCGCCACCACCATGCATGATAAACAAGAATCCGCCATCATGATGAACAAGAAAATGAACTCGTCTCTCTCTCTCAAAAATTCCGGCCACCATTATGAACAAGAAAGTGAACTCGAAAGGGATGCCAAACTCCAACGAATCCTTCTAAACTCCGGTGGGTTTTCTGTAATTTCATAAACGGGTTCATATGTTTTTTCTTATATGAAATGTGAAAATTTACGAAATAATCATATATTTTTATATAATTTCATATATTTTCATAAACGGTTTTATATTTTTTCTTAAATAGTTTCATATATTTTTTTCTTATATAAATAATCAGATTTTTAAGTTTCATATATTTTCTTGTATATGAATATTCAGATTTTTTTTCGAAATAATCATATATTTTTGAAGTTTCATATGTTTTTTTTCTCATATGAATCATGAAAAATGCAAAACTAGTTTCTTAGTTTCTTTCTCATATGAAACTCACCGGAAATAGGGGAAGTCGCCGGAGTGGGAGGAGGTCGCCGCCAATGGAAAGGACGTCGCCGAAAGTGGATGGTGACGGTGGATCGCGCGCGTGTGTGTGTGTGTGTGAGAGAGAGAGAGAGAGAGAGAGAGAGATGGAGAGATAATTAAGGAAGTTAGTTTTTTCCTAAAAATGCGAAATTTATAAAAAAACGTAAATACCCTTGGATTGCATAGTTTCTACTAATAAAAAAGTTTCTATTTGAAGGAGCCCCTCTCTCTATATATATATTTACATCCTAAAATGAAATATTTGTGATATAAATAAACCTGTTGTCACAATGAGAACTGAAGTAGGTATTTATTTAACTAGAAAAATAAAATGGTAATTGGGCATGAGTTTTGAGTATCCTATGATTTCAAAATGGTGTGTACGTACGAAATGGGAATATGGTTTGAGGGAGTCAAGTCAACAAGAAAAAGTCAACTTAATTGAATTACTTGTAAACCACGGATTGATTTTCGTCGGCTGTGGTACTTCAAGATACGAATCTTTCCTAGAAACAAACAAATAACATTATTATTATTATTATTATTATTATTATTATTATTATTATTATTATTATTATTATTATTATTATTATTATTATTATTATTATAGTAGATGAAAGTATCAATTCACATCCTTTTGAATCATTTTTACGTGATTTTTTTTCTTTTTCTTTTCGTACAATTAAAATTCCTATATTTGTTTGAATTGTTACTTTTCATATAAGAATGCATATTTTACACTTTAGGTTTACAAAAGAAAATAAAAAATTAGTGTTTTAAAAAGATACGATGAGGAAGTGTCATGACACGTTTTTTTTTTTTTTTTTTACTTTTGGTTAAACCTCATTTCATTTGCTTAAAGTGTAGCGTCACCATTGGGGGCCAGTTTTGTTTTTGTTTTTGAATTTTCCTTTTAACTTTTTATTTGTTTTTTATACTTTTTGTAAATTCTATATATCAATATGTTAATTTTCTTCCCTTTATATAAATTTATAATTACTTTTGTTTTAAGAAATATAATATTTATATATGAGAAATATTCCTATACATTTTTTATCTCTTCTTCTTGTGAGATTTGAACCATTTGACCTCCGGGAAGACTAGGTTCTACCAGTAATTTGAGTTGTGAATTCGTCATGCCTATTGCCTCCTAAAACCTTGAGGCTTGATAACGTCATCACACCACAACTCACACCATTTAAAGTATTGATAAAAAAGGCAGAAAGGGCCGATAAGAAATGAAAGACAAATCTAAAGCATCCATAAATAGAAATTATTTTGGAAAGAAGAAAACTAAGATGAGGTTGTTTACCAAACGCTTATCGGCATATTAACCTTGTCGGGTAACATTATCATCAAAATGGATTGTCGTAAACAACTTTTACTCGGTAAGCGCTTACCTTCTCATTCATTTACCAGGGAAAATTCTTGATCCTTATTATGCTTCTTATAGCGTAAGATTATCGGTTCTTATAAGTAACATCATGTAAGCATTTACCCAATAAAAGTTTTGGAAACAACCCCTAGAGTATAAAACTTGTCATAACATTTTAGCTCAATTTGTATAAATATGGAACAAAATTCGTGTTCCTAATTTAGATAAACTTTCAACATTTCCATTTTTAGAAGTTTTGTAATTTGGTTTCTTAAAATGAAAATGAAAACAAATTAGTTTTATCTTATTTTTTAACATATTAATTGATATACACATTTTTTTTTGAAAATGATACATTTATATCAAAAGAAATTATTGTAGTTGTGTTTATTGTGGTGGTGGGGGCTGCAAAGGATCCTGAAAACATATGCTTTTCGCCTCTTGATATGTTTATGGTAAAAGATGATTATAACGCAAGTCCACTTCAAGTTTCTTGTTCGATAGGATATTTACGGATCCATGATTTTTTCCTTGTGAGGGCATCTTTTAAGGTAGATTAAGGTTATGTTTAACAAACTACTTGATAACTGATAAACTAGCTGATAGTTGCTAAGCTAGCTGATGAAAAAGTTACATTTGACAAAAAATAACTTATAAACATGTAAAATTATCAAAAAATATATCTAGAAAAAATAATCAATTACAACATTTAATAATATAATTAAAATAAATTTATATTAATTAATACAAATAAGGTAGTAAATAATATAATATATTAATTAAAAGAATTTTATAAATTTTGAATTTTAAACCAAATTTTAAAAAAATTATATTAACTTATGTGTAACACCCTGAATTTCTATCCCAAGTGAAGAAAAGTGTTGAACTGAGTGAATAGATAAAGGAAGAACCACATATGGAGTATGGATGTAGTGTCATGTGGTTGTGACACCTGTCACAATAGCACCAATGGTACTAAGAGTATGGTCGTCTCGGCTATAGTGCCATGTGGTTGTGACATTTGTCACAATAGCACCGATGGTACTAAGAGTATGGTCGTCCGGACTATAGTGTCATGCAGTTGTGACGTATGTCACAATAGCAACGGCGATTACCAAGTGGTTGGTCGTCTCAGCAAATGTGCCATGAAATTATGACAATGGCACAATAACTGGCATAATAGCATTAGATGTTCCGAGAGAACGGTCGAGGAATGGCCGGGAGAACGATCGAGGAACGGTCGGAAGAATGGTCGAGGAACGACCGGGAAAATGATCGGGGAAGCCGTCGAGAAAACGGTCAAAGAACGGCCGAAAAACTCACGGTACGGGCCGAGCTATAGTGCCCAACGATTGTGCCAATGGTACTATAGCATGTCAAGGTTGCCGAGGGGGTAAAATGATTTTCGGTACACTTCGGGCGACCCTGCCATGCGATTATGACATGGCACAGTCGCATGTCACAATCGCGCCAGACCTGCAGTGCATAAAATCGGGTTTTTCTTCATTTGGTCATAACTTTCTGTAACACCCCGAAATCTGAGAACCTATGTATTATTCTTCATTTTAGAACCTCCTAATCTTATGGATTTATCTACATTATATCGAGTTTGTTTACTTTAAGCATCGTGGGTTGAAAACATCAAAATTTGGAGAATTTGGGTTGCTCGCGACTATGCCCGCGAGAGTGACATTGTGTCACAATCGCGGAGGGCACAATCGCCGGAGGTCAATGACCTACGGTACATTTCTCGCGATTGTGCCACGCGATAGTGACATGGTCACAATCGCAGGGCACTATCGCCCCATTTGTACCGCGGGTGGTTTGGTCCGTGCGACCTTGCCTCGCGAGAGTGACAAGTGTCACTCTCGCATGTCACTATCGCGGACAGGGTATTTGGGTATAAAAAGCCAAGTCGCGATTTTAGGGCATTTTATCTGATTTTGAAGAGGGTTGTGGTGATTTTCTCTCTAGAAGGCTGGTAAGTTTGACCTACTTCCTTCCTTAGCATTAATGTCTCTCAACTACTTCAATCCTTTGATAATTTATGAACCATTTTAGGTGTTGTGAAGCATTAGAGCTCAAGTAACCATCTCCTAGGGTTTGGGTTTTTGGTAAAACCTAAGAAGGTGAGTTCATCCACTTTTATAAAACTTTATACATGCCAAATGTGGATTTTAAATGCCTAAATATCTCCTTTTTCATATACTTGATTTGTGGATTTTGTACCAAGTCTAATTTTTGGAGATTTTAGGGTTTTATGATGATTTTATGGAATATGAGTATGTGGGCTTGTTGATGTCACTAATAACCTACCTTTACTTGGGAAAATGTATTTCAAATGATGTCTATATTCATGTGTCACTTATGGGTTTGAAAATGATATTCTTGCGGTTAACTGTCGATAAGTTTGCATTTGGGAATTTATCATGTTTAAAGAGCATGGATTGTAATAGTCATAAAGGTTTCAACCAACGTTGTTCGGTAAGGAATGTAAATTGTTTTGGGGAAAGTTATCTTCTATGTCCTTTATGCATAATTTCATTAGTTGAAATATTTGTGGGCATTATGAGCATTATTTGACTTATTTGATGCATTTGGGAGTCATGACCCCGTATTTGGTTTATTGTTGTCTGGCGTTGGGACGACTAGTTTTCCACGTCGAGGCACGTTAAGCATCGGATGTGGTATAAGTCCTTCGTGCTCAAGTACTATGATATTGGATGAGGAGCTCGATGTAGGAACCCTTCGGGGTTGAACTTGAGTTTCCGTGGGTGTATGTTTAAAGCCACTGAGCCTAACATCCTTTGCGTGTACTTTATTTGTGTATTGGCTTTACTGACTTATCAAATGGCTTACTTTCGTGTTCCGTCATTTGTGTTAGTAAGCGGGTCTCCCCCGTTAACCCAAGAGGTATCTGCTATATTTCAAAGAGCATTATTGTATTATTCTATTATTATCATGGTACAAAAGAAATTATTTTACTTATCTTCATGTTGATATCTTAAACTGCAAATGTTTGATCTCACTAGGCTTTATCCTAACACTTTTCTTAAAATGACATGTATAACAGGTCAGGTTTCCGGTGGGGTTCGTCGGGAATGAGTGGATGGCTTGAGGCCAATAGCGGTCTTTTTGGGAGATGTGTAGACCGACATTTTGGGATAGCGGGCTTACTTTTGGAAGAATAGCAACACCCGTTATTAATCTTTCTTATTTAAGTTAGATTATTAGGTTGTTAGCATATTCATCATTTGATTTATTGTAATGGTTATTGTTTGGGTAAAAATTTCAATAGTACATTGTCGTACGATTAACGCTGGACAACAGGTAAGGAATTCCAACAGTCAGAATTTACTGTGTCGCACGACCAAATAGATAATAGACGCCCTTTCTTCAAGTGACCTCAATTAAATTATCAGAACCTATCCGCAGTCTCTGTCGTACGACATAATTTCAGTTACTAATCTACAATATACATTATGCCATGTTTTAATGCAGGATTCAAGGATATTTATGACTAAAGATCATAACGGAAGCCTTCATCAATAGCAACGGACATAACGGACGCTATCATCAATGTAAAAACGGTCATCCCATTAATGTGTAAGATACGCATTAAAGGCGTCCTAACGGAAAAATGCACTATAAATACGAAGAGGAAATCTCACTCGAGGACATCTGATGCTCAGACCTTAGAAGCTCACAAATTATACTCTCAAGCTTGCTCAATCTCTCTTGAAGTTAATAAAGCCTTCCGCTGTTTATCGTACAATGCACGACTGGAGTCTAATTACACACGATGCACGACCGACTTTACTTTATCGTATTGTTCTACATTATATTACACTTGTAACACTTGTTCTAAAGGACGACGTCCCTGATTGACGTCCATAGTGCACGACGACTCACACTCGTCCGCGGTTTTTACCCATTTTAGGGGTTTTCCGCGTCACCAATTCTCTTGTCTTATTTACTTTATTTTTATTATAGTCGTACGATTATTGTTGTTACTTTCTTTGGTTGGATCAAGCTCCACATTTACCTTAAATTTTCCTTGTGAGATTTTTGGCATAAACAGTTTGGCGCCCACCGTGGGGCCCCATCCAAAGAAAATCTTCGATAATCTTACGACGTACTAACATTTTCCTTCGAGTGTTCTCTTTTTTCAGGATAATGGCATTCCAAGAAACTCAAAATTTGAGATCACTAATCGAATCATTGAAGCCAATAGTATCCACAATTGTTCGACTACACACGTTGGATTTAATGGTGGAATTACAAGTACCATGGGGGAAATCACACTACCAGTATATGCTAAAGGAATCAACAAGACAGACGAAGTTCAACGTCGCCGACTGTTCATCAGCTTATAACGTCATCCTTGGGCGACCATGGATCCAAGAAATGAAAATTGTACCTTCGACGTACCATCAAACCTTGAAATTCCCCATGCAATGTGGAGTACAGGAAATCAAAGGCGAAAGAAAGGTTGCTAGGGAATGTTACAAAGTTTCCTTGAAGCCCCCGAAGCAGACAGTATAGCAATTATAGAACCAGGACGTTCCTGGGACTAACGACGATTATCGCTTAGAAGCTGTCATCTTAAACCAGGATAAGCCTGACCAGATGGTTTACATAGGTTCTACGCTCGACCCTTCCTTTAAAAAGCAACTAATTTCTTTTTTGCAGGACCACTATGATTGTTTTGCTTGGACGCACGAAGACATGGAAAAATACGAGAAGTCAAGTATCCAGATTGGCTCGCTAATGTTGTAGTTGTACAAAAGAAAAATGGCAAATGGTTCGACATATGAACGATTGGTGAATATGATGTTCAAAGAACATTTGGGTGATACTATGGAAGTATACATCGATGATATGCTTGTTAAATCAAAACTTGCGGACGATCATATCAGACATTTGAAGCAGTCGTTTGACATATTGCGTGAATACAAGATAAAGTTGAATCCGACGAAATGTTCCTTTGGAGTTCGAGCTGGAAAATTTCTCGGTTATATGGTCACACGACGAGGAATCGAAGCTAATCCAGAACAGATTAAAGCAATTGTCGAGCTAAAATCGCCCAGAAATTTTAAAGAAGTCCAACGTCTTACAGGACGTGTAGCAGCGATGAACCGGTTCATTTCTCGGTCGTCTGACAGGTGTCATTTATTCTATAATGTCCTACGAAAAAATAAAGGGTTCGAATGGACGGACAAGCACGAAGAAGCGTTGCAGCAACTAAAAAAAATACATGATGTCGCCTCCTTTTCTCTCTAAACCTGAACAAGGTGAAGTCCTTCAACTTTACCTAGCCGTCAGCAATAATTCGGTAAGTGCAGTTCTTATACGAGAAACCGACGGACGACAATTACCAATTTATTATGTAAGTAAAACTCTATTAGACGCTGAAACCAGGTATGCGTCTATAGAAGAACTTTTACTTTCGTTAGTCATGGCTGCTAAAAAGCTACGACATTATTTTGAATCACATCGTATAATTGTGGTAACTAACTTTCCATTAAAGTTGGTGTTAAGGAAACCTGAACTAACAGGACGACTAGCTAAATGGAATTTTTACCTCATCAATTTTGATATGGATTTTAAGCCCAAAACGGCGATCAAGTCACAGGTCCTGGCATATTTCGTCTCTGATTTTAGTCCAGAAATGGAAAACACAATGACATCCGACCAGTTAATTGTGGCGACTTTGCACGACACCACTTGGACACTAGACGTTGATGATTCGCCGAACATTTGCGGAACAGGCCTGGGTGTCGTCCTACAGTCCCCACAAGGGGGCAAAATAGTATACTCCATACGGTGCGATTTCAAAGCTACAAATAATGAGGCAGAATATGAAGCACTAATTGCAGGAATCAAAATTGCTCACGACTTGGGGGCAACGCATTTGCACGTCCGGAGCGACTCTGTCCTTAGTTGTTAACCAAGTTAATGGAGAATTTGCAGCAAAAGATGCAAGAATGATTGCTTATTATAAAATAGTGAAGGAGAAAGCAAAGAAGTTTGGTCGCTTTGTAATCGAGCAAATACCAAGAGATCAGAATACCCAAGCTGATGCACTAGCCAATTTGGGGTCAACACTTAATCAAACAACGTTCGACAATGTCCCAATAGTTCACCTTACATTAAAGACAATGGTAATATTTTGGTCGCACCAATCGAAGAAAAAACTCTTGGTCGGACGACATTAGAAATTATCTGGTGAACGATCAACTGCCTGATGATAGAATGGAAGCAAGAAAGTCAAGCTAACCGAGTATCACGACAAGGTTATTATTGGCCGTCATTAAGGCAAGATGCTGTCAGGTATGTACAATCGTGCGACGCATGACAAAAACACGCAGGTATGTCTCATAAACCTTATGAACCTTTGCACTCGACGTTGATCCCATGGCCCTTTATGAAGTGGGGAATGGATATTGTTGGGAAATTACCACCTGCCCCCGGGCAAAAGGTATTTCCTTTAATTTTAACAGATTATTTCTCTAAATGGGTCGAAGCAGTGGCTTTCTCCCAGGTTAGAATTCCATCTGAAATAACGTACGACAACGAGACACAATTCATCAATGATCGAACGCGAAGATTTTGTGAAGAAAGGAACATCAAGTTGGTAACATCGACGCCTCGAATATCCATAGTCGAATGGTTTAGCCGAGTCGGAAAAAAAAAACTATCATCAATTCAATCAAGAAAAGACTCAAAGTTGCCAAGGGGAAGTGGGTGAAAAAATTGCCTTCCGTTCTATGGGCTAATCATACGACACCTCGTACGTCCACAAGACAAACCCCCTTTTCCTTATGTGAAGTTGTGTTACCTATTGAGGCACGACTACCGACTTTAAGACATACGTCCATTGAGCATAACTTGGTCGACCTAAGTTATGAACTTGACGCTTTAGAAGAGCTTAGAGAAGCTGCACACATTCACATGGCGGCACAGAAACAAGTGGTCGAGCGACATTTCAACAAAAATGTCCAGATCAAAGTTTTTCAAAAAGGTGATTAAGTTCTACGTCGAGTATTTCAAAATACTCAAGAGGTCAATGCAGGTAAGCTTTCCATTAAATGGGAAGGTCCTTATCAAATATCTAGCATCATGAGTAAGGGAGCTTATAAAATCCAAAATGGTCGAGATATCCCACGAAGCTGGAATACAGTTCATTTAAAGAGGTATTTCTCTTAAATTTCATATTTATTTCCTTCGATTATTCCTTAAGAAAGATTATTGACTTAAGCATCGGAGGGTCGTTGGTCAAACCAACGACCACTTTATTAATGTTGTTTTTCGCAGGGACGCACGACTTATTTAAAACTCATATGATCACACGTATATGATCGATCGTAATGATAAAGGTTAATTTCTGCATTTGATGTTCAATACTTAGAATCGAAAATCATTATTACAAACTGCCTTTGGTTGATCTAGGACTTCAGTGGATTACTTTATAAATGATGATGTGATTGGATGTCTGATGGTCGTTGGTCAAACTAACGACCACCCCACTAATGTTGTTTTTCGCAGAGACGCACGACTTAGTTAAAACCTTTATGTCGAGTAATACTCACACTATCGCAAGTTTACGGTCAGGAGTCAATCTTTTGTATTTGACGTTCGATATTTAGATTGCCTTTGGTTGGTGATAAACCTCAATCAAAGTCATTACAATGGATGATAGTATGGTTAAACGTATGATATGCTATGACTATTTATCTTCTTCGATTACTCGACGTATAATAAAGTATAAACTTAAAGGAAAACAATAAGCTTCAGTGGCCTAATAAAAGATTCAAAAGACAAAACTATTTCGAAGATCGAGAACAGCGACACCATCGACAATAACAAGGCCAAGATTCAGAACAAGGAAGGAGTAACGTCAGATCGTTACTGCACGACCGCCGTCCATGCTGCCGCCACCTCTCCTCCGCCGTCGCTTCCCTCCAGATCGTCATCCTCGTCGAGGTCCCTTTCAGTTCCCTCAGTGTCAAGATAGGTCTTGAGCTCCTCGGCGGCCGACACCATGGGATTCTTCCCACTCAGATGGCGTCTCATCAAAGCAGCTCGGGCTGTGAGACGAGAGAAAGCTTCAATCTGCCTATTCTCTTCCTCCAAATCCCTGACATCACCCTCCAGCTCCTCGACCTTCTTCTTGAGGGACGTAACTTCATCAGCAGAGGCAGTAGCAGCAGTAGTGGCCTTTATCTTTTCCACCTCCAGCTTGGACGTTAAGGCCTCAAGTTCAAGGACATGGTCCCTGAACTTGATCGTCTCACTTTGAGCTTCGACAAGTTTGGTCTTGAGACTCTCAACTTTCTTCTTCTCAGCTTCGACCGCCTCTAAGGCGACCTTCTCCCTCTCAAGAGCCTCGTCAGCCCTTTTCTTGACGTCGGGGAAGGACGCCCTAAGACCTTCTGTCTGAGCGTAAAAACTCAGACAGGCTTGAAAAGCCTGCACGACAACAAAGAAAAGGTTAAAAAATCATAACAAATAAGTAACAAAGGAAACAAAAAGTAATACAGGCTTACCATGAAGGAAAGACCAGCGGCATGTGCTCCCGTATCTTCGACCCGAGAATCCTTATAGCGATCGTAAAAGGTTGGGAGGAGGAACTTCGCCAAGTGTGGAAAAATAACGTCTCTTTCGAGAACGTCATTTACCATGAAATCAGCTGGGAGAGTGGCTTTGAAAGTCATTTCTCCCACCTTTTCTTTATTCTTTCCCTCACCTTTAGAGGAGGAAGAAGACTTCTCAACGCCCGATACCCCCGACAAGGGAGCATCCTTCGTCGCCTTGGTCGAGCCTTCAAGCTCGACCTCAGCAACGGTGTCCTTCGCTAATGTCGCCCCTGAAAGGGACGACAGAGTGGTATCACCCGTCTTCTTTGGCGAATACCGAGGCTGCTTGCCTCGGACACGTCTCGGATCTACCCCCATGGAGGGGGCAGATCTTTTCCTCGCTTTCTCCCTCCCTTGACGAGCGAGCTCCAGTTGCTCGGCTCGCTTAGCGGCGGCCGACTTTACAGCTGCGTCTTCTGAAAAAAGAGAGAAAGTTAAAAATACAAAGACATACGAGATACTCGAAAAAGGTATGGTCAAGCGACTTACTAGTCATGTTTTCTTCTCTCTCTTCTTCCCTCTCCTTCTCTGCCTCTTTAGGAGAACCCTCGACAGACGTCACCTCAGTTACAAAAACAGCCTCGTCTCCTTCGTCGTTTGATCGAGAGGAAAACGAACGATCAGTAATACTTCTATCTAAGATTCTCTGAATCTTATCAAGAGAATCTTTCCTTGGCTTCACTCTGCTGAAGTCGATCACTGTCAAACAAAGAAAAACGTCAGAATAAACGCACGACAAAAACGCAGAAAGACGTTAAAACAAAAACGCACGACAAACGCACGACAAAACAAGAAAACCTACCCGACTCATTCCATCCGGACGATAGCCATTGGCTGTCCTCGTCGCTCACAGATGCTACCTGGATGAAAACGTACTGGCGTTTCCAACCACGGTCGTTCACCGCAGTATTGTGCACCAGTACGGTATCCCCTTTCGTTCGAGGGAATAAACTATATCTATGATAGTTATCCACTCGAACGCTATAAGCAGTTAAGAGGTCGTTCAAGTTAAACGGAGCCCCCCAGTCGGCTGTAAGACGATCGACCACCTGGACAATCCGCCAGAATTGAGGCATCAATTGTCCAGGTCAAACGCATCCAAAAATTCCCTGACTAAAGGACTAAATGGCCAGGGAAAACCTATCTTAAAAGGATACTCGTATAAAACACTGTATCCCATCGGAACTTCATCTGGCTTTAAATCCTCCGGCGTCACCTCTGAATCTTATCAAGAGAATCTTTCCTTGGCTTCACTCTGCTGAAGTCGATCACTGTCAAACAAAGAAAAACGTCAGAATAAACGCACGACAAAAACGCAGAAAGACGTTAAAACAAAAACGCACGACAAACGCACGACAAAACAAGAAAACCTACCCGACTCATTCCATCCGGACGATAGCCATTGGCTGTCCTCGTCGCTCACAGATGCTACCTGGATGAAAACGTACTGGCGTTTCCAACCACGGTCGTTCACCGCAGTATTGTGCACCAGTACGGTATCCCCTTTCGTTCGAGGGAATAAACTATATCTATGATAGTTATCCACTCGAACGCTATAAGCAGTTAAGAGGTCGTTCAAGTTAAACGGAGCCCCCCAGTCGGCTGTAAGACGATCGACCACCTGGACAATCCGCCAGAATTGAGGCATCAATTGTCCAGGTCAAACGCATCCAAAAATTCCCTGACTAAAGGACTAAATGGCCAGGGAAAACCTATCTTAAAAGGATACTCGTATAAAACACTGTATCCCATCGGAACTTCATCTGGCTTTAAATCCTCCGGCGTCACCTCTGAATCTTATCAAGAGAATCTTTCCTTGGCTTCACTCTGCTGAAGTCGATCACTGTCAAACAAAGAAAAACGTCAGAATAAACGCACGACAAAAACGCAGAAAGACGTTAAAACAAAAACGCACGACAAACGCACGACAAAACAAGAAAACCTACTCGACTCATTCCATCCGGACGATAGCCATTGGCTGTCCTCGTCGCTCACAGATGCTACCTGGATGAAAACGTACTGGCGTTTCCAACCACGGTCGTTCACCGCAGTATTGTGCACCAGTACGGTATCCCCTTTCGTTCGAGGGAATAAACTATATCTGTGATAGTTATCCGCTCGAACGCTATAAGCAGTTAAGAGGTCGTTCAAGTTAAACGGAGCCCCCAGTCCGCTGTAAGACGATCGACCACCTGGACAATCCGCCAGAATTGAGGCATCAATTGTCCAGGCGTTAAATCAAACGCATCCAAAAATTCCCTGACTAAAGGACTAAATGGCCAGGGAAAACCTATCTTAAAAGGATACTCGTATAAAACACTGTATCCCATCGGAACTTCATCTGGCTTTAAATCCTCCGGCGTCACCAGATTGACCCCGTCAGGAATCTTAGCTAATTTTTTGAAGTAATCTAAATGTTCATCTTCCTTAAACATGCTCACAGGTTCACTCAACATTTGGAAATCAGGAATATTCACCGTCGCTCGCCAATAACTAAGAAAATCCCAAGCTTTCCTAGGCTTTTTCGCTATGGATTTCTTATGCATAAATCGACACAGAGGGAAAAAACGAGAAATCGTACCTTAAATAATGTTCTAAAACCTCGAATTTAGAATGAAAATGATTCTCGTCTCTCGGAAATCTCGTCGTAGATACGTATTCTCTAGTAGGACAAAACGCAAAAAAGGAATGAATTGTGGGCAATCCTTATTTATACTGAAAATCGGAAATCGAATCGCCAGAAAATCGACGGTCAATGATATTGACACGTGTTGTTCGTATTTGACAGCCACTCGAATATACTCAACGAGGACATGACACCTGTCCTTTATTAGCTGTAAAATTGCTAACTTTGCAGGAGATGACGTCATTATCTGGTCGAAGATGAACCGATTCGGTTCTATGAAAATTTTCCGATTTCTCTTTTGTGACACGTGTTTTAATTTAAAATTCAAAAAGTTGCCGCTTGAACTTTAAATTTGGGGGCAAACTGTTTGGGTAAAAATTTCAATAGTACATTGTCGTACGATTAACGCTGGACAACAGGTAAGGAATTCCAACAGTCAGAATTTACTGTGTCGCACGACCAAATAGATAATAGACGCCCTTTCTTCAAGTGACCTCAATTAAATTATCAGAACCTATCCGCAGTCTCTGTCGTACGACATAATTTCAGTTACTAATCTACAATATACATTATGCCATGTTTTAATGCAGGATTCAAGGATATTTATGACTAAAGATCATAACGGAAGCCTTCATCAATAGCAACGGACATAACGGACATAACGGACGCTATCATCAATGTAAAAACGGTCATCCCATTAATGTGTAAGATACACATTAAAGGCGTCCTAACGGAAAAATGCACTATAAATACGAAGAGGAAATCTCACTCGAGGACATCTGATGCTCAGACCTTAGAAGCTCACAAATTATACTCTCAAGCTTGCTCAATCTCTCTTGAAGTTCATAAAGCCTTCCGCTGTTTATCGTACAACGCACGACTGGAGTCTAATTACACACGACGCACGACCGACTTTACTTTATCGTATTGTTCTACATTATATTACACTTGTAACACTTGTTCTAAAGGACGACGTCCCTGATTGACGTCCATAGTGCACGACGACTCACACTCGTCCGCGGTTTTTACCCATTTTAGGGGTTTTCCGCGTCACCAATTCTCTTGTCTTATTTACTTTATTTTTATTATAGTCGTACGATTATTGTTGTTACTTTCTTTGGTTGGATCAAGCTCCACATTTACCTTAAATTTTCCTTGTGAGATTTTTGGCATAAACAGTTATAGTTTAATTCCCCGTTCTATCGGGATGATACTTTCGGGTTGTCTACAACAGGTTTCATATTCCCAGGTTTATGAATTTATAGCCGTCATATTGCAGAATTTTCGAATTTTTTATTTCCGCTAAATTTAGGGTGTTACACTTTCTCATTGCAACTCCGTTTTTGGAGATTCAAGTTGCTATGCAGGCCCGACCCTGGCCCATGGCAAGCATGGCTTAGGCCATGGGCAGCAGGGCCCATAAGGGAATCAAATTTTTAAAAAAATCTAGTTTAGTAGGATAAGTTTTGGAGGCAACCCAAAAAAATTTAGATTTCCCGTTCAGTTCTCTCTCTCGCCTCTCAATCCCTAACTTCTTTCTCATATTCGCAACCCAATTGCTCAACTCTCAATTGCTCGACTGAACAATCGAACTCCTCTCGCCTCGCGTTAGTATCTCTCAAATTCTCCACTGATTGTGTGGCGATTTCCCTAAATCGACTACTGTTGTGGATTTGTCGTTGTGAAATCTGCCCTAAATCAACAATGAAGTCGTGGTTGTGGTCTTGTTTGTCGTGGATTCTGCCCTAAAGCGACTATTGCTCTCTCAAGTCTCTGTTACGCTGCTATCTTGATTTCGATTTATACTTCTGGTATATTTCTAAGTTATAATGTTAACGTTTTTTTGTAGTTTTGTAGATTAAGGATGTTTCTAAATTAGATTAGGTTTTATTTGCTTATTGTTTAGATTAGGTTTATTTGTTTCTAAATTTCTAAGTTAGGTTAGGTTTATTTGTTTTATGTTTATTGTTTAGACTTTATACTTAGATTTGTTTTTTATTTGTTCATTGTTTAGACTTTGGATTAGATTGTTGTCTTGTTCTGAGTTTCTATGAAAACTATATTTTTGTTTTACTTGTTTACTGGTTATTGTTTAGACTTTAGATTAGATTGTTGTCTTGGTCTTTTTGATCTTCATCAAAAGAGGAAAATAACTCACAAATCTTGCTAAATCCCGTGTTAATCATTCATTATCTTATATATCCATATAAAGTTGAGGACTCCATTATCACATTTTCAGATTTTTAAGTTATCATTCATCATAATTTGTGATTATTTTACCATGACTATGTTTATGATTTATCATTATCAGATTTTCATATACTCCCTTTAAGAATATTATTTTATATTAGTTTGTAAACAGACTAAATGAGGCACAATAGATGTTACTCTATAAATTCAATGATATGAAATACTTGTTGGTATGGTCTCTGTGAGTTATTCTACTAGTTTTAAAACTTGTTGATATGGCTTAGTATGAATAACAAGAAAGGCCTTCTACAAATTGAGTATTTTGAACTGAGTTTTACAGGCCAGAAGGAGCTGACCATATGGTTGTGGGATTATTTTACAAGTGATGATAAAAGAAGTTGTTATTATGAAGCTACGAACTTAGCAGGTAAGTTGAAAACAACCGGAAGAAAAATGTAAGTTCCTATTGCTACATTTCATTCTTTTTTGATGTATTTAATTGAATAGTACTTGTGCTTCTTCAGTTCTTTCTATTGCATCTTCATATGGAAATAATATTGTTTCATATTGATATTCTTAATGCTTAGTTTACTTTGCATCCCGTCGCATTGTGCGGTTAAATATTTGTTTTTCAACTGAAATAATTTAGTAGGTATATATTAGGGGCAAAATTTTTGACTTTCACCATGGGCATCCGAAATCTTAGGACCGGCCTTGTTGCTATGGTTTCGTTTTTAAGAGTTTTTCAAGGTTAGATTGTTAGTTTTGGGAATATCTAAGAATAAGTGGTGGTGGATTGGAAGCAAAGGTCAATAGCTCATCATCATCACCTCCATCTTCAAGAAATTTGGTGTTTTCTAGGTTTTCACCAAAACCTAAGTGGTGAGTTGATACTTCTAGTTTGTAAACTTTACTATGAGTCATAAATTATCCATTGATGATCTCCTAGTGTTTGGTTTCTCAAATTTCGGTTTGGATGACTTTAGGGGAAATTGGGTCAAATTAGGGTTTTTGGCCAAAATGGGGATTTTGATATTACATGTTTGGGGAATAATTTCAAACACTTGGATATGTGTATTTATGGTTGGAAACTTGTGGATCTAGGTTTTTGGAAGTTTTGGCTTGAAGATCCAAGTCTCTTCAAAGGAGCTCAAGTTAGGGAGAAATCTAAATTTAGCCTAAATCTAGCAAAATGAGTTCACGTTGATTTGTGAAAACGGTGTACATGCCAAAATGTTAATCTTTAAATCTTTATATGTTTTATATGAAGTTATTCACTGTTGAGTTATTTGATGAGTTTTGATTATTTGAAATGTTTAACTTCATAAACTTTGCAAAACACCCACATTTGAGATTTTTGGACATTTTGATAAATAAATCGTTAAAGGTATTCTATTGTTTACACTGACATTTATTATATGATAAAGTAATTTTGTGGAGTTTTGGCTCAGTTTGACTAAAATGAGTCTTAGGGACATTTGTCCGGTCTTAATAGCCCCCTTTTAAGGAATTTTGAGTATGATTGCGTTTATTGCGTATCATTTGATAATTGCATGTTTTGAGTGTTTTGGTCATTTAATTGGAGTCATATAATATTATAGACTGTAATGCAGTGGATCCATAGGCATACGAGTCAGTCTTTATTATTTGAAAAGAAAATGGGCGGTTATTTTCATGTGGGACCAGGATTAGTCATGGGGTCATGAAGGGCCTTATGATGCGGGCTCGTGGAGTCAAACATCTACCATTGGCCCCGTGATGTAATTTATGAGTCTGTTTTTATGGGATAGTCATTTCCCATTTGTAGCTAATTGAGACATTGGACCCTAGGATGGCAACTTGGTACGATTATATGGGACCAGATACTAGCCCTGGGTCGTAAATGTAATATCCTAGTGAATGAGCATGACTAGGAATCATTGGGTGCCCTCCCCCACATATGAGTACGAGCCGGCGAGTTCGTGGCCTTGATCCTAGTATGGTGAGTTCAATAACTTGGAATGTGGCCTACTTTTGTGTTCTGCCAGTAGCCATGGAATTCGGGTCTCCCCCGTCACCGAAAGGTGTTGTTTTGGGTATTTAGTTTTATCCTTGGTTTCGGCGATGTTTTGAGTTTGGGGTATTCTCCATATGTTATAATTTCGGAGACTTGAGTTTATTCATATTTTGGTCGTTTGGTTTATAAAGTTTATTCAAATTTCAATATTTGAGCATTTACTATTATTCTCATTTTGAGTAAGTGTTGGGTTGTATTACTTTATGAAAGAATGTTTTGGCATTGAGACGTTCGTTTATAAAACGTGTATTATTGGAAAACGAGTCGTTCTCATATTTAAAGTAATTAATTTCGAAGGATCATGATTTAAGTTGCATTATTTTCGTTTAACGATTTTTATAACCATGATAAAAACTCTTGAACTCATTAGGCGTTAGCCTAACCTTTTTATTTCTCGGCATGTGCATCAGGTTCCGTTTCGGGATTGGTTATAGCGACACTATGAAGAGATGAGTGCTAGTTGTGTGTCCGAAGAAGTGAATATCTTAGTGAAGTATTCCACATTAGTATTGTGAAGAGCAACTTGTATTGGGGTTAAGTAGCATCCGACTTCAGTTAGGTCCTTGTTTAATACTGAAGTTTATAATTGTTGAGGTTAATTATAGAATTTTATATTTGAGGCATATTGAGCTTTGATTTGTAAGTGAAAGTTTTGTCCTTTATTTGAAATTAAATTGAGATTTTTAATTAGTTGCTCTTACCAAATTTGAGGGTATTACATTATGATTTTAAATAACCGCTACATATAATATGGAAAAAATAATCAAATAATAATTACAATAATAATAATTGATAACTAAAATATATTGAACAATATTAAATTTTTTTGATATAATTATTAATATTCTTAAATAATTAAAAATTAATATCAAAGTATAATTAAAATTTATTTTATAATTTTCAGATAATATTAATTAATTAATAATAATAAATTTTAATAATTAATATATATTTACAATTAATAGTTAATATATATTAATGAATATTAATGAGGACATAATTGGAATAATCACAAAAAACTTCTAATAAGCTACTCCAAGTAGCTTATCAAAAAGCTAGTTTATTTTTTACAAACGATGCCTAAATGCTCGTAAAATTGTCCGGTGCATTTTAGCTTAAATCCATCGTTTCGAGAGATTTTTAAAGTTTTTTTTTTGTTGATTTAAAGGGATTTTTAAGTTTTTTTGTCGATTTTGAGATACTTTTCGTTTTTTTTTTGGTTAATTTCGAGAATGTTTCTTAGTTGGTTTCAATGCATTTTTTTTGGTTGATGGGATCCCAAACAAAACTTCACTGGGGGACCGAAGCCCGATGGTATAAAATAAAAAAAAACATATTTTTAGCTAAGAAAATCCTTTTTTTTTTTTTTCTCATTGAATGGGGGGCCATCCCTCGTCATTGTAGCCTACATCTGCCCCCGTATTTAGGTACACAAATATACTATTGTATTTATGTTATTTTTGTTATATCTTTAAGTAAAAAAAATCATCAATTACTTTATATATTTTTATAGATATATCTTTTAGATTATAAGTTAATGAATGTTTAAAACCAAGATCGTTTATCTAAAGAAGTTGGCCAATTAGATAGTTACAAGATCAATAGACATTTGAAGGTGGATGATAACTCTCATTTTGAGTGTTATTTATATATTATTTGTGTGAGTTTTTCTTTCATTTTAGTTGTATTTCATTTTTATTTGTTTGTGTTTTCTTTCTATTATTATTTTATTTTCATTAGGAGTTGTTGAGAATGTTTTTATGATTAAACGCATCATTTTTTATTTAAAAACGTCAATGCCCATTGTGGACACCCGTTGATCATTGGATAAAGCTATTAACCAGGTAATATGAGTTGTTAGGCAGATTATATGGCTAGGAATTCTCTGGATATTTGTGAAGAATTATCCATTGGACAAAGGCATTGGTTACCCATTGGTCCATCAACATTTTGCTTATATAAAAGAGAGGCTTTGAAAGACATTAATCACCACCATCATCAAGAAAGCAAGAACAATATGTTCTTCATCTTCAAGCATTTACTTTCATGGTTGAAGATATGAAATATTAGTGTAAAATTTAATTTTCGCATTTAATTCTTGTCTCGTATTTATATTTTAATGCAAGTAGTTAACAAGTATTTCTTTCTTTACATAATGTCTTTTAATTTTATTATTATAAGCTAAGCACTTCTTGGATGTGGGTCGAACTTGAGAGTAGTATGCGACACTTACGTGTTGCCATCGTTACTAACTCTTAAGCTTGGTCACTTGAGTCGGGACTTAAATTCAATGCGGATAAACCGATCACTTTGAAGTGTTAATATTAGATCTTGACCCCGAGAGGGGCGAATTCGAAATACGGCTTAAGTGATGCACAAAGATTTGAGAGAGTCTTTGATAAACACGTAGAGATACGGGTTTCGTATGATTTGCTAAGGTTCAAACGTCGGTCGAGATTTATATCACAAAGATTTGGGTATAAATCTCCATACTGATATAACTTGATTTTTATCAACTTAGTTAAATCGGCAAGATTAAAAGTTAGTAACAATGGACACTTTATGGGCACTTTGTAGGACCGGTCTATAAAAACCAATTTTTGAGAGATCGGACTTTTTATAGACACTTCGTGCTACAACGTGACTAGCCATTTTGTTACTATATACATCTCAAAAAAAACTTACACCTATACCCATTTTTATTTACTTGTTTAGTTTTCGTTGTTAAAAACCCAAAAACTTACTCACAAATATTTCCTTATTCTCTCATTGAAATCGGTGTATTCTTGAATTAGAACTCGAAACTTTGAAGTCCAATCCCTGTGGATACGATCTCGGTATATTTACCACTTTATTACTTGTACCGCCACTTTGGCCACTTGGTGGACCTATATGGTTTTCCGCTACTAGTGGATCAAAGGTCACAGAATCGTCCGATGTGATTTTAGCGATGTTTTTTTTAAGTAATCTGTTTTTTGATTTTCGGGAGACTTTTTCGTGATTTTTGGTTGATTTCGTGTTTTTTTTAAAGTTTTTTTGGTTGATTTTTCTTGTCTTTTATAATATCCCCGAGCACCTCTCAAAGTTCATCAAATACAACTTTCATACCCCAAAACAAATTCTACTTGCCGAAATTGATTAAGCCGGTGCACAGGACTCTGCTCGAGCCTTCATAGGTACGCCCTTGTTATTAACTGACATGTGATTTGAAATTACAACAAAGTTGTCTTAAATGACAAAGTAACATACAAAATTCATTTAAATATAATCATTATTCTAACATTGTTGGAAAGAAAATCTTCAATTAGTTCTTCATAATCAACTTTCTCCAATAAATCATTAAATTTAAAGATTAACGTATAGGAGTTTATTAACTATGTTTAGCTCAACTTCTCAAGAACCCTTGCTTGATACTAAGATTGAATTCTCTCTAAACTCTCAATTTGTGTGCGTGTTTTCAAAGGGTTGTGTGCTCTAAACAATGGCGATCAGTATCAAGATAAACGAAGTTAACGAATTTGAGTGAGGTTGTTCGTCGGACAAGAAAGAGAGAAACATAGAACAAGAAAGCGTAAATTATTAAATAGGGTCGTGCTTGGTGCTTCCATCATAAAATTAGCCATCTAGAAAACAAAGATGAACGAAATTAGCCGATAAGAGAGTTCAATCTTCAAATTAGAGACCCAAGAAGAAGGGATTATAGCTTTGCCATCGTAATGGGGAATAGACAAATCAACAAATATGATAGAAGAGGTTGAGAATTGTAGCATTGGGCTAAATTGTTAAAACATTATAATTGCCCAGAAAGGCTAAAATAAAAGGTAGAATTGTAGGTCGTAGGAAGTGAGCTAAAACATGGGCTAAAAACTCAAAATACATATATAATTGGACCTCAAAAAAGTTCGGATGGCTCAGGTTTTTAGGGTCCTATTCAGAATCTCACTTTGGTACACCCTCCGGCTATCTGGCACAACCCTGATGATCCATACCAATTCTCATAACAAGTAGATGGTAAGAGTAGAAGGATCATCGAGCCCAACAATGGAATTATGCTTTAAATGCGAGAATCGGGGAACTACCCCCAATGAATTCAATCTTCACAAAGTTTTAAAAAATATCTAATATTATCCTTAACGCCTAGTCGTCTAATATGTAAGCACAATTATCATAGATTTTATATCTACTATTGATCATATAAGAGTATCTCCAACAATTTTGTTAAAATAGAAAAAAATGTGTTTTTTTTCTCTAAACCTCTCCAACAACTTTGCTATCTTATTTGCTATAATAGAAAAAACTTGAAAGTTTTCTAAGAGCATCTCCAACAGCATTGCTAAAATAGAAAATTTTGGCTTTTTCTTTGTTATTCCTCTCCAACAGCTTTGCTATATGGTTTGCTAAAATAGAGAAATATCAAAAAATCTCTAAATATAGAGAATTCTCTATAATCTCTAAATTGGAGAGATAAAATATTATTTTATTAAATTCAACCAATAAGATTCAATTTTTAACATTTTTTTTTAAAGTGTATTGGAATGATAAATTATGAAATATTATAATAATATAAATAATTATTGATTCTCTAAAATAGAAAAGTTGTTGGAGTTGGAAGAAAATGTTTTTAGAGATTTTGACTTTCCATTCTCTATTCTAGAAAAAATTTAGCAATGCTGTTGGAGATGCTCTAAGTTTAGAAATTCTTTAAAACTTGATGGTAGAAGAGATAAAGAATTATTTTATTAATCCCACCAATGAGATTCAATTTTTATCATTTTATTTTAAGGTTTATTTTAAAAAGTGTATTGGGATGATAAATTAGATAATATAATAATAATATAAGTTGTTTTAAAATCTCTAAAATAACAAATATATTGAAGTTGAATGTAATATATTTTAGAGATTTTCATCTTTTATTTCTTTATTTTAGAAAAATTATAGGAAAGTCGTTGAAGATGAAGGTGTTTGTTTGTTGGTCAATGCATCCATAAACGGTGGTTAATCGAAATACAAAGGAATTGACCATCTAGAACATTCAAAAGCTAAAAACATGGAGTGACTTTGAATCTTTATAAAAGTATCATCTCTGGAAGATAACCAATATTCTTTTTTTTAAAAGTTAATTATTATATAGATATCAATTTTAATATTTTTTAAGTTCGAAATTCAACCCAAATATTTCCTGTTTCGAGAATGCTTTCCTTTGGGTTGAAAGTTGCAATATGTTTATTTTTAATTCAAAATCTACATATTTATCTTTATCATTTTATTTTATTTTTTTATATAAAATAGTTATTTTTTAACTAATCTGATTCTTATTATTTTAACCAACATAAATAAATCATACTGTCAAATGCTTTCATATTCTTTAGGTTTAAATCGACTAAGAATCCAAACGGCAAGGACAAGATCTAACATATTCGTTCTTTCGGAAGAAAAAATAAAATAATACCAACTGTTTACTTGGAAAGTAACTCAATTAATAATAAAAATAATAAATATAGTTGTTTAAAAGCAAATTAAAAAAAAAAAAAACAATAAGTTCAGCTTTTTTTTTTCTTTTTCTTTTTCTTTTTTTGTTAAGGAGATTATAATGAACCATGACTCCATGAGGATGGGATTTTTCATATTTTAAATGAGGTTGTTGAGGAAATAATATTTTGTAACATTAAAAACAAAAGGAAAAAGGAAAAATCGTCAGGTATGACGTTGGGGAGTGGGGTTAAACACTCATGTATCCATGTTCAAAAGGAATCACATTCTCAATATTTAAATAAATAAATATATTTATAATATAATATTAACATAAATTATGAAGGCTTAGATGTCATTCATGTCGTACTCAAGCTTAATTATTAATTAATCATTTGTGACTCACATTAAATTTCTTTAAATTGTATTATTTGGGACAAGAATGACCAACCAGATCCTGATTAATTCTTATATTTTGATAAAAATAAAAAATGCTATTATTATATATTTTTATAAATATAATTAACGGTAAATGTTTCAACCGGTTTTTATAAATATGCTTAGATGGTCCTATAGGAAGATACAACATCACTCCTCGAAGAAATCGAGATGCAACAATGTAGGGTTTTGCTACGGTCCAAATCTTTTTTTTTTCGAGTTTAGTTTATGAGAAGAAATAGGCACGGTATTGTACATAAACTTGTTAGACAATTATAGTTATTTGTCTAGCCTACCATAGGTATAGAATCTCCAATATGGTTAGCAGAATATTTACTAGGTTTTTGTAATGCTTTTGATCGTTTATGAAAATTTGCTTTAGTTAAAAAAAATTGTAATCGAGAATGTTTTCGAGCAAGGCTATACAAGGGAAATGTTTTATTTATTTATTTATTATAATCATGGTTGTTTGAGCCAACTAGTGCATCTTGACAGCTAGACTAATTTCATGGGGTCCTCAAATTGAAAGGTGTCAGCAGGTGAGCGGAGTCGGGGCCCGGCATGTTCGCCTGGAGGGGGCGAGTGTTCGCTCACTGTCAAATAAACCTTCAAGTAGTGTTTGGTATGCAGACACGATTAGACATTACAGGACAAAATTAGACTTGACTGGACATGACAAGACAAGAGGATCAGAACGAGGTTGGACATGACAAGTTGGGTTTTTGGTGTTTGGTAGAACTAAGACAGTAGTAGACAAGTTGTCCTTAAAAGTTATTTGATGATTATATATATATATATGGTGTGTTTCTTTTGCAAACCAAACAATTTGTACAAACTATGCAAACCAATCTTAGCCGTTCATCAAGTCTAATGAATATATGATTTTATTATGTTTCCTAATTTAAAATCATGATTATAATGAATAAACTTAACATTTCCTAATTTAAAATCATGATTATAATGAATAAACTTAACATTTTCCATATATATCACAATCATTATTAATGAATCATTATCCATAAATATATCTATTGTTTCCTAATATAGTGGTTTGCATAATTTGTACAAATTCCTTGGTTTGCAAAAGAAACGCACCCTATATATATATATATATCTATATCTATATCTATATATCTATATATATATCTATATCTATATATATATATATATAGGGGAGCGATCAATTGGAAACCAGTATTACATTGGAAACTTTGGAAACCGAAATCAACCAATCAGTGAATTTCTTTTTTATTTTTATTTTTAATTGAAAATGTTATTTTTGTCTTTTACATTATTTCATAATATATATGGTAATTGTTATTATTATTATATTAATAATTATTTAATTTTAATTTAGCTTATATATGATAATAATAATCATTGATTAATTTAAAAATGAGATATTTAATTTTAATTTAGCTTATATATGGTAATAATGAAACAATAATGCTAACACAATGAACCTGATGAATCTATTTTCATTATGAAACAATAATGCTAACACGATGAACCTGATGAATCTATTTTCATATACGGATATGCAACTGAACAAGTAATGAAACAAAAATGGGAAGTTAACAAAAATGACACAAATTCATCATGTTTCATTATGAACAATAATGTTAACACGATGAACCTGATGAATCTATTTTCATTATGAAATAATAATGTTAACACGATGAACCTGATGAAATCTGCAATCCAATAAAATCTGTAATCCACAAATTCATTCTGTTTCATCACAATATTAGATTGCGTGAGAAATTTTATAATAAAATGAAATTAAAAAAAATATTTTCTTACATTTTAAAAGAAAAATAATTTTTTTGATGAAAAGACAAATGCTCTTCGTTTTTATAGTAAAAAAAATCAAAATTTAGATTGCGTGAGAAATTTTATTTTGGTTTCAAGTAATCTAAATAAAATAAATCTTTCTTGCCATATTTGAGACACAAAATCAAAAGACATATTTACCCTTTTCATCTATTATTTTTATTTATTATTAATAAATTAATTAATTTACTACCATATATAATTCAAATGAATCTTAACCATTGATTATAAAGATCAATGGCTGAAATTTGGTTTCCAAAGTTTTCCAATGAAACTTGGTTTCCAATTGATACCACCCCTATATATATATATATATATATATATATAGCTTTAGGTTCATTTGAGAAATGGTAAATATATGAGAAATAGAGAAGTAATCATAGTCATTCATATGGTCAAGATCGGATTTGACTGGTCAAATATTGCGGCTTTGACTGGTCAAAAGTTACGGCTTTGACTGGTCAAAAGTTGCGGCTATTCCAAAAATAGAAGGACACTTTCGTAATTTTTACAAAATACACGGGTTATGTTCATATATGAACATGTATAATTCACATATGAACTATATGTTCATATATGAATCAGTGTAATTCACATCTGAACTCTTTTTACTGATTCATATATGAACCTTTGTGATTCATATATGAACTAATTAACTGATTCACATATGAACTAATTAACTGTAAGTTCATATATGAATCAGTTGAACTAATTAACAGATTCATATATGAACTTTTGTGATTCATATATGAACTAATTAACTGATTCTCATATGAACTAATTAACTGATTCATATATGAACGTATAGTTTTATATGTGAATCATATAAGTTCATATATGAACTCATCCCGCGTATTTTACGAAACTACCCCTCTACCTTCTATAGACCATGCAAGGAATTATCTGGTGCTTTGCGGTCAAAGCCGCAAATGTTGACCAGATGAATGACCAAGATTACTTCTCTATTTCTCATACATTTACCATTTCTCAAATGAACCTCTCCCTACATATATATATATATATATATATATATATAGAGAGAGAGAGAGAGAGAGAGAGAGAGGATCAAACGAGAACAATAACTATTTAAAAAACATGAGAACTAACAAAATCATTAGTGATTTCACATTAACGTGTAAAAAAGCCACGCGGACCTGAAGTCGCGGCTAAAGTCATTTTTTCGTATGTTAATGTAAAATCACTAATGATTTTGTTAGTTCCCGTATTATTTTAAATATGTATTGTTCTCGTTTGAATCTGACTCTCTCTCTCTCTCTCTCTCTCTATATATATATATATATATATATATATATATATATATATATATATATATATATATATATATATGGCCAGGTTCAGAAGAAAACTCTAAATAAATGGAAAACCGAAAAACCACGAAAAAACGAATGAAAAAGTATATGAATATGGATGTCAAATTAACGAGAAAAATATGATCGTTTATTTGGTGTAATTTATTTCGCTCAAATTTTGTTCATTTTTTGTATTTTTTTCGAATAAAAAATAGGGGGTGGAGGTTTTTTTAATTTAAAAATATTGTTGTAACCCCCTATTTAATCATATTCATCAGTTAATCTAATCTAACGGTTAATAAAGTGTTTTTTAGTTTTTCATTTATTTGAGGTTTTCCCTTGAACCTCTGTCTATATATATATATATATATATATAGGGTTAAGTTCTTTTGTTAACCTTACTTTCTTGTTAATTATGAATCAATCTAGACCATCAATCTTTGTAATGGATGGTTAAGATTAAAATTAGATTTATAAACAATTAAATAGATTTTATTTATTAAATAGATATATAAACATTTGTGGTCAAAAGTATTTTGGGATTAAATCATTTACTCTTTTGGGGCCACATTAAAAGGGCTCATTAATTTTTCCCTAAACTATAAACGTAACATTAAAAGGGCTCATTAATTGTCATTTTAATGGTCATTCCACAATTTAATAAAATGGCAATGAAAACCCCTTTTCCACAATTTAATTTCATGAATTTTTTCGATGCATATAAGTTCACCTCTGTTCACCTTTTAGTAGTTGATGATTGTTCACCTTTATGTGAAATTAAAATATGTTTTAACAGCAACGTTCATGTGCAAATATGTTAACATATTTGTTCATGATATGCATATATGTTCATATCTTTTAACACCAAGCATATAAGTTCACCTCTGTTTGTGTTATGCATATAAGTTCACCTCTGTACACCTTTTCGTGAAAAATGACTATACGATATACGGTTTTATCCAATTATGAACCAAAACTATTATAATAATATTGAAATGATTCAAAAAAGTAATATGAAAAAGGATGATCTACAAAAATCGTAACCTACAAAGTAATTTTGGAATCTTCATTTTTTGTAACTTCCATGAAATTAATGACAAAAGATTACTACTGTTATGACGTTTATGCCCTTTTAGATTAAATAAATAAATTAATTAAACATCAAATAACTTTGCATTCCTATTGGTTGAGCAAGGTTCACATAGTTAACAAGAAATACTTGATTAACAAATAATCCTTGCTCTTATATATATATATATATATATATATATATATATATATATATATATATATATATATATATATCATAATAGTTATAAATGACACAAATCAAATAAATATTTAAATATAATTTAATTTATAAACATTTTTACAGGATATTCATTTACATAATTACATACATATATAATAGTACAAGGTCTGAATGTGGAGAATCTAATATAATTGACGACAGTTCAAAAAAAAAACTCTATTTGTACAATAGAAAAACTATGTTTGATTCGGTTTGGAAAATCCTTATAAATTGCCTAAGGAACGATGAAGGTTGTTGCAACAATATGTGGAGTTAGAGGTGGTGGTGGCTAACGATTGGTGGAGGTGAAGGTGGAGGTGGCTAACGAGAGGTGGTGGTAGAAGTGGAGATAGAGGTGGAGGTGGTGACTACCGGTGGCCGTCGATGGTGATGGTGGTGGCGGCGACGATGGATGGTGGTGACCATTTAAACAAATACCATACTAGAGTTATATATCAAATGAGGGTTGGTTATAACTTTTTAGTTTATGTCTCATCCTTGTCCCATGTTGTTCCACCTATTTTGGTGGAACAATAAAAAACTTTTTTTGTCCCACCTTGTTCCACAATGTCCCAATCTTTGTCCTTGTCCCTGTCTCATGTCGTGCCAAACATGGAATAGTGAGTTTTGTCTCGTCTTGTCTCATGTATCAAATGCAACCTCAATGACCATATAGAAACTCGTAGAAACGGACCCAATTTTTTCAAGTTGTGGCATTAAATAATTCACATAATATAAAATATAAAAAGTTTATTGTAACAACATGGTTTCATTAAAATGATATATGGGAGAGAGGGGGGGGGGGTTTGCAACACCATAAGTGATTTTTTTTTTCCATTTATACTGTTGTGTACGGAAAAAATTAAAAAACAACCAAAATAATTTGAACTTGTGGCCTATAATAACACATGTAATGGTAGTGACACTACTAGTAGACTCCAACCATTTTTCATCAATTTATGGGAGCACACATCAATTTAAAGTGTGTGCACTTTTAAGGCCCAAAAATTTTTCCTATTGCGACGAGCCAACTGAATGGTAGCCATTGCATTCGGGGTCTTGTATGTAGGTTGACCCCTAGGAACTCGAACTAGTAACCATCGAAAAACAAACACAAAGCCTTACCTGTAACACCCCTAAAATTCGAAAATAGCAGACAAAATAAAACTTCCAAAAACTCTTAAATACAAAGCTTTGAAATGACAAGAATCTAAAGTTACAAAGGAGAATCTCTACAACAATGTATCAGAGTTCTAACGGAACTATCTAGTCCCACAAACTAGGGACAACATTAGTCGGGTGCTACTAAAACCACCAATCTGCTATCTTCACCAAACCGGATGACGTCACTAGAGCTATCCTACCGGAACTTCTACCAAGCTCCACTCGCCACTCAGATCCATCTAAGACCTGATATACATGTCGAAAGAAAAAGTGTTAGGCTTAACACCTAGTGAGTTAAAGCAGTTTTCATCATATAAATCATAAAACATTTAAAATAAACATTTTACTCTGAATAGGCCATTTTAGAAATGCTGGTTGTAAAGTGGCTTTATTGACATAACACGTTCCTTCACATTTCCAATCACCCATTTTAAATAACCAACTGACGCCCAAATTCCCCAAAACACACCCACACGGTATTTCTCCAAAAGACTCATTGTGTAATTAAAATGGTACGTTTTAACACCGAAGGCATGGATAAGGGAATACCCAAGATAACACCTTTCAGTGACGGGGGATACCCGATTCCATCGTATGTGACGGGCACACAAAGTTAAGCCACGTATCGACGTTCACGAGTTTCACATAAGACCAGGGTTCCCCGTATACGACTCATCCGAGCTACCACCGCAAGACACCACTGATCCTAGTGTCTACTCGACCTCTAGATGAGTCTCACCACAAAGTCACAAGTCCCCGTATCCGGCTCACTTTGGGCACCACCGCAAGACTTAGCTCCGTATACGGCTCATCCGAGCTACCACCGCAAGCTTACATAATCAACATGACTTGGGGACCACTCACATGACTCAAACATGGACATTAAAATTCCATGATGAACATAACGACTCATATGCCTATGGATCCAATGCATTACAGTCTAAACATTACATGACTCCATATGAATGAACTAACGCATCCAAACATGTAATAACCAATATTGGTATAATGGTTGTATTTTCATAAAGCACTCCATAAGGAGCCGTTTAGCCCGGACAACGTCCCAAAACTCGTTAGAGTACGATTCAAGCCGAAAGGCCTCATAAAACATTTGATACTCAATTAGAGCCAATATGGCTATATAAGACGATTTACAACTTTACCAAATACTCCCGATTTAAAAGGTACCCGTTCCAACAACTCACACTTTTAAAGTCAAAGGGGTTAAAGTTTTCAAATATAAAACCCGTAGATTGAGTAAAGCCCTGATTGACCATATTTCAGTAACTGTTCTTTAAAATCTCTAACACACACTAAAATCCCATTTAAAACCATTTGTACTCCAAATCTTCCCTTAATAGGACCCAAAGCAACACAATACCCACATTTATCAAATAGTCAAGGAACATGATTGGTGGATTAAAATCCCCTTTTTGATAACTCCAACATCTCATGTATTATTGTAAATCATTTTCAAACATTTGAAACCCAAATTTGTGCAAGTGTATAAATGTCTACAAAACTTCTCAAAATGAAGCAAACCCATGGATATACTTTTAAAACCCAAAATATGTGCATTTTGACATGTATATAGTTTTTCAAAGCAACTAGAACTCACCTTGCTAGATTTAGACTAAATCTAGGTTTTACCCACAACTTGAGCTCCTTAGAAGAGAAGATCTTGAATCCTTCCACTAGTTCCAAGCTTTCTATAGATTCACTACCACAAACATCTACAAAGTTATACTAACTCTAGGAATGCAAAACAAGATGAAGAACACCAAATCCTAACTTTATAGATGGAGAGAAAGGGTAGATTACCTTGGTTATAAACTCTTAGATTCACCCAATACTTCAATCTACTTCCTTCTCTACTTGAAAAGCTCCAAAAGACGAACCCTAGGTTCAAGAATCGCTCCAAACGACTATGGGAAGGAGAAGATAAGAGAGAAATGAGGTTGAAGCCCTAAAATCGCGATTAAAACCCATCATATGGCTTCCGCGACTTATGCCGCGACTTGCAAGTCGCGGCGCAAGTCGCCCGTGTCCTGAAAATTCACATCCAGTGACTCCAAGTCGCGCCACGACCCGCAGCAGCCCCAAAACTCGGTTCTCTCATGACTTTCGCACCTTATTGTTAGTGAACAATTTGTTTCTTCTTTGAAAGTTTGTACTCTTTAAATTAGCTCTTGTTACAAAATATGAAAATTGAATACAATCCTACGTAGTGATGTCGGGTGCCTTTTCAATGAAGTGTGATGAAGCACATTATACTTCATGTCTTTGTATCAAACACCACTTTATAATGAGTGATAGACATGTACGTGAATGCATCATATTAAATGCAATGTCGGAGGTCTCTTATATTGACCCTCTAAATACTGATATGTAGCACTCACCCTCTCCTATTTGAAATAGAATTTTATTCCATTTAGAAAGAAAAAAAAGTCAATAAAGTCTTTAAGAGCATTGAACTGTATTTTCTTCCTTTTCCTTCCTCCCAACCAAGAGAGTAACTTTTGCGTGGAATTTGGGACGTCATCTTTTGTTTCTTTATTTACATCGTTGTACTATTTTCACTACAAGAAAGATGAGCTTTAGAGAAGAAATTTTTAGAGAAGCTTTTGAAAGTGTATCTAAAGATGCATTTTATGGAAGGAATGAAACAACAAAAGTAAAAAAGAGTAACTGAAGCTTGAAAGACTATTAGAGAAGGATTTTGAGTCAACAAATACACTATAAAAAATGTTTCTAAAGGTTTTGGAGACGCTTCTTAAAAAATCGTCTCTAAAAATAGAAGCAAAAGCTTTAGTGACGGTTTTTTAAGTGTCCCTAAAAGGTCAAAATAAAAATAAAAATTAGATAAATGTTTTAGTAACGCTTTTATAACTTGTTAAAGCGTATCTAAAGGAGGTTTAGAATAAATCAAAATTATATATGAAGGTCCGATTGGAATTCAACGGATTGAGCCCTAGTTTTGTTTTCCATCGTTCTCTTCTCCTCCCATGTCGATCTCGTCGCCCACATCTCATCTCTGCGTCACTCTCATAAATAAATTTCTTATCTGATCCATAATTCTTCCCTTTGATGCAAACTTTGTAGAAATACATCGAAATTCGGAACCCTCGGTTCACGTATTCAGAATTGTTTGTAAAATTTTGTTGAAATTACATATACTTTAGAGAAATGCTATTAGAATCGTCGATATCATATCACAAACCAAACGATTCTGATATTGAGTTCGTGGAAATCGATCCTTCTATCCATTATGGTCGGGTTAGTACGCTTGTTGCTTGTAATTTTTGATTCTCTATCAAATTTGATGTTGATTTGACTAATATATTTTAATTTATAATTTGTTTCTAATTCGATGATGCTGAGACAATTTGCAGTATTCATCAAAGCCTTCGACACTGAACTTGCAGGTTTCTTATATGTCTTACTTTCTTGGTTTTTTTTCATGCCCATAAACTGTTCGATCATATTACTCAACCAGACCTTCTATGGAATACCATGCCTAGTAGTGATGGCCAAAAATCGGGCCCGGGCCGGGCCAAAATGGGCTTCGGGCCCAAATAGTAAACCCAAAAACCGGGCCAATCAGGCTTCGGGCCGGGCCGGGCTTCACCCGAATATGTGTGGCCCGTTTAATGTTGGAAAAAACGGTTATAGGAAAACCGGGCCGGGCCGTGATCGGGCCGAGCATTTTTTTCGTATTTTTTCAAAAAAAATAATTTCTTTATATAATAATTAATTACTAAGCTTTAAAAAATAAAAATTGGATTGGATCACTAAAATACACTTTAAAAATGCGTTTTATTTATAATAAATCACTAAAATACACTTTAAAAATACGTTTTATATATAATTTTAAGTTACAAACTTACAATACAAGTATTTATAGGGGTTGGGGGAGGTAAAAATACAAAAAAGGTCAAAAAAAGCGTATATAAACGGTAACATAACGGCTCTTTTTTTTAATACGAATCGGGTCGGGTCGGGCCGTGAACCGGGCTCGGGCCGAGCCGGGCCGGGCTGCCAAATCCTCCAAAAACATGAACCGGTTCATGTTTTCGGGCTCCAAACCGGTTTTCCACCGGGCCGGGCTTTCAAGCGGGTCGGGCTCGGTTAACCGACCGGGCCGGGTCGGGCCGGCCGAGATGGCCATCACTAATGCCTAGAGGCTCAACTTCAAGCCTCAAACAATACATGGTCGCTTAGCTTTATACCCAAATCTAAAAACAAGAGTACAGATTGCGTATTTGATCGAGTTTTCATGGGTAAATGTTGATTGTACTACAATTCATGCTAAAAAGTGAAACGTGAGTCTGAACTGAATACATTTAACTGCTGGCTTCTTGATAATGTTGGAGATATAGAGATCGTGAGCAAACTGTTTGGTTCCTATAATCCTATAGAAAATATAGCTCTTATCATATTGTGTTTAATATCTTGAGGCCTTGAAAAGATAGTTTATGGTAACAGTGGGTGTCTGTTAATCCAAGATCACTAGAACTTTAGAGAGAGAAAGTAGAGAGAGACAATAGACTTAACAGTGTCCTGTCTAACTTGTCCGCACCACCACTAATCTCATGAAGCCCTGAAAATTAGAGCTGGGACAGTGGCCTTGAGGAGACTCGAAACTACGACCTATGGGGAGGGGTCCCAAGGGCCAAGGCTAGCCTTTATTTTAAGGTTAATATGATCCATGCTTGGTTCCTTGATGCACAACACATATGTGGATAATACAATAACCAAAGACTTTACAAGCAGTCCATTCCTTCTAAAAGTCTGAACTAATATATGTCACCACTAAGTATTTAGAAATATAGACATTGCATCAAATTTAAACTGAATGCTATTGGAAGATCTTTTATGGTCATATTTTCTCAATTCTAGAAACTGAAGAGGTCTAATTTCATTCTGTACCTAGTTAAGTACCAAGTCATGATAGGTCAGATTTAACTTTTGATACCTAACAGATACTACTCTTGAGCTTCAAATTTGACATGGATATTATTTGTATGTATGTATGTCTATAATCAAATTTTTAGCCTTTCTTTGTGTTTGTTACTCTTAATGTTGATTGCTTGTTTTGTTGTTCTTGAAACGAAATGCCATTGTAATACCCTTGGCTGAATTATAAGATATATACAGGTTTAGCTTCCATAACACATGACTTCCAATACTTTCTTCATTTAACTGTATATATCTGAAATGATCACATATTTTCTTGCAGTTCATTGATTAAAACCCTTCTTTGGTTTCTTTGCAGCAAAGACAACAAAGCCAAGGTAGCAGAGCAACACTAAGGCACATCACTTTGTCATCATAGTCTTCACATTTGTAAGGTACCTACATTATTTCGTCAAGACTCTACAACTTAAACCAATCTGGAATGTATATCATAACCATGATAGGCATGAAACGTGGACTCAACCACTGGAATGCACATGCTCACGCTTAATCATGATGATTTTCCCTACGTTTCCTCTTTCTATAATTTGTTCATAAACTCGAACTTAGGTTTGATATGTCATCATCTATGTCGACCGTTCCATTTGCACTATTATTTTTACTATATCACTGGACCTTCCCTCCTAACTTTTTGCAGAAAAATCTCTCTAGACTGCAAGTTTTTGGAATCTCAACGGATTATCGATTATAGCCTTCTTCTAGGATTGCATTTTAGAGCTCCTGAGCATTTGAAGGCTTTCTTAGAACCACCAGATGCATTCCACATGCGTGAGAAAACTCTTGCTGATGATGGTAAATTGTTGTCTCCATACTTTAGCTTGTAACGAACTATTTCCTTTAAGTCACCAGTTAATGAGTATGTATGTTAACAGGTTATGTTAAATATGTGATTGTGGGGAAACTAAAGTTAACAACATTCAATATTACCAGAAATATATTGAGTTCACAAGTAGTTGACTTGAGGGACTTGTAGTGATTACTAGAGCTTGTCCATATTTTGATTCAGTTTAAGGTGGCTTGAGGAGGTATTAGAAAGTTTCTTGAAGACTTGGAAGAGGTTTTGTTCCCATATCCTGCCTCTAACATGATCCAAATCTTTGTTTAGCCCAAGTAGAAATTTAAAATTCCCTTTATGTTCCACTATCTTATGATACAGTACATTGTCCTCCGGGCACTCCCAATCATAAGACACATACATATATAATTCCTATCAATGACGAATTATAACATTAAAATGTTGGGTTATCGATGATTCTTCTTGACGAAGATCATCAAGAACAGTCTCTACTGCAAACAGTACTGAAGTATTTTCAGAACTGGATTATGTTTCTTTCATTGTTTCCCATATATTTTGAGCGAAGAAAATTTTCACCAATCTCCACATTCATTGAGTTTATAAGTCGTGACATGATTTCATGATTTTCGTCTGTCCACTTCTTGTAGTTTTGAACTTTTTTTTTTGGAAATTGGGACTTCATTCATGCGATATTCATCTAGACAAATTGAGAGCATTGAAGAGATAGTTTTGTCCATTGAGTTTATGACTTATGATGACAAACTGAAGTTGTTTCTTTAACAATGTTAGCATGATAGCATCGCCATCCATGTCTGTCAAAAAGATGATAAATCTGTTAATTTGACGCATACACAACCGTATTCGTGCAGATCTTTTTTAAATAATAACATGGCATTATATTTTGTTAGCATTTTGAATTTTGTGACAAGTGATGTGTCTGTCATTGCCCAAGTGAAGAAAAACAAAATCAATGTCATTTCAGTAATGAAGTGTACCTGTACACTGCCATGTTTGTATCTATCTGGTCAGCAATTCAATCAATTTTTTGAGAAACATCAATGGCGATTACAAGATTGTCAAGGACACTAAACAATAGTGATTATATAGTTCATAACAAAACCACAATTGGGTAATCCTTAAAAATATTAAAACCATGATGATGAGAAGATGAGTTTTTTGTAGGTGGTGGTTAAAACGTTTTTGTTTCTCCAACATTTAGTTAATTTCAATAATTACTTTGTTATGGTGGGACAATAACTGACTGAGAGAAACACATGATGCAGAATAACTGTGGGTCCTGGATTCTGTTCCTGGGATAGTGAACCCCGAAGAAACCAGCGGGGAGGTGGAGAAAGTTTTGAAAACCTTGCAGACTATACCAAAAGAAATCCCATCACCGAAGCAAGTTTCTTGACACTTCCCTTGCGTCCAATTAAATTGTGTATATTGGCCACGAAAAACTTGACATGCTTCTCTCTCATTAAATTATTTATAAGTTGATCAAAAGCAACACTTTGTTTTAGGTTGTATATTTGTTTTGTTTTATTCTGCTTTAATTATACATCATGTTTTCTTGATAAACATGATAGGGGTTTCTGTAGGATACGAACCAAATTTAAAGAAATGATTTCTCTGTTATTTTCATTTTAGTTATGTGGGAACGGGATGGGGGTGGAGTGTATTTTTAGATACACATATCGATAGCAGAAGCTGATTGTTCACTTTAATTTATATAGCAATAAAAATATACCCATTTTTCCATTGAGAATGTTGGGTACAGGTGGCTGGTGGATCACTTGACAATTCTAGGATTTTCAAGATCATTATCTGAATGGCTTTGTACCAATCTCAAAAAATCAGGAGAACATGAGACATGGGCTTTTGATCTTGAGGGGATCATTCAGATGTTTGATTCATACAGGTTAGCTGGATTACTGGGTGGATCCAAGTATTTGAATGACTTGATATGCATAACCTTGCTTTGTTTTATGTTTTGGCTTATATATTTTTGCTAAGCAGCAATGCTTACTCTTAAATTCTTAAATCTGGGTAGAAGTATCACTTGTGAAGAGGGGAAGGTTTTGGTTTAACTTTTTGCTCCTGTTGATTGATGCGAAGTCTGCATTTTCTTCGGTTCTATATTATGCTTTGTATACGGAGGCAAATATATATTTTTGGTATGGAGTAGTAGATAACTACATATGCAGGACCTTTTTCTGAGATTGTTTTGCTGTGTGCAACAAATTTGCTTACAATCATTTTTTCTATTTTTAAGAGCTTACCTCAAATGCTTATAATACAGTATAGATATACTACTGTTTTGTACTCATTAAGTTTGGTTATATTTATGAGTCAAGATTGAATATTGTTCTTTTCATTTTTCAGCCGATGCAAGGATCTTGGTTCGATCAGCAAGCAAGGAATGAAGCAGTTGAGTTTCGTTTTAAATATGGATATGAGATGCATGTTTGACAAATTAGCTAGATGGTAATCTTTTAATACCGCTTTTTAATTCATTAGGTTTATTAAGCATGCTCTTTTACTCCACCAAAGTGTGTTTTTCGGTTCATTTGTTTCTTGAGGACGATATACAAGGAATCATGCAAATAAGATATTTATGTTGTTGCTTTTTTTGCAGGAAAAAAACTCTTTTTGATTTTCATTTATTTGTTTGTTTATGTTATAAATTGGTTGTGATTTTGGATGCTTTTTTGTGGCCATTGTTGAGTTTATGATGTTATCTTCCTTGGGAAATATCTCTTGTTTTATATTTGTGTATTTGTATGTGCAGGAATTAATGCAGACAAGTCTCAAACCTATGCTCAACGTGCTTACATGATTAACTCAGGCAGATGTATTTGATTATGTGAACTTTTGATTTGTATTGTTCTTTTTGCATCTATTTTTTTTTGTCTTTTTCTTTGCAGTTGCTATGGTTTTGGGCAGTGATGACGAGAATGGACCCCGACTCTTTAAATGTGATCCAGCCGACCAGTTTTTTGGTCATAAGGTTCCCCAAACCCAAAGGTTCGCGATGCTACATAAATTATCACTTGTAGTTTCATAGAAATGACAGCTAGTTACTTTAATTTTGCTTTGTGTCCAATGCTGCAGATTGGGGATTAGCAACTAAATAATTTGTCAAGAGGCTTTCTGATAAAGTTATTGTTCACTGTGAGTCTCTCTTTCATGAGTCTCCATCTGTTACATTTTCTGTTCCGTAATTTTATATCTAGCACTAAGCATAATGAACCTTTTCATTTAACAAATAACAAAATGGTTGCAATGCATATTTTAAGAGCAACTTGATCATATTTGTTAGAAGTAATTAGTTGTATTAGCCTCTCTGACTAACAACCTATTCTTCATCATAGTCTCGATCATTACTTTTGCCTTTGTAGCCTCTGACTAAAAACTTTTTTTGGTTTATCAGGTATCGAAGCTAGTATGACATGAAGCTGCTTTAATTCTTGAAGGTAAAAAAGAGGAATTGACACATTGAAGATCTTGGATGGTTGTAGTATGGTTTTAGGTGTTCTTTTTTCTTTTTCTTTTTTGATAAATTTGAACATATGTGTGGATTCATTGAAACATATAATTTGTTTTGAAAATTCTTGTCTTTTATGACAAATATATAAAAAATTGTGTTTTAGGATTTTGATGTTGTTTTTCTTATTTAGTATTGTTATTTATTTTATTATAATATATATAGTTGAAATATGTACTACATAATATATAGGGAAATTAATTAAAATGACCGTATTTGAAACCCGTATTACCAAAATGCCCTAAATCTCGATAACTTTGCCGAAATACCCCTTTTGTCCGGGATATAGGGCCGGGATGAGACCCATCCCGGGGTTAGGGTGATTTGGACCAAAAAAGATAGATCCCGGGGTTATGGCCGGGATGTACAGTGAAATCCCGGGGTTTGGACATTTTTTTATGAATAGTGAATCCCGGGATGAACAGTGAAATCCCGGGATGAACAGTGAAATCCCGGAGATGAATAGTGAATCCCGGACAAAAAGGGTATTTTGGCAAACCCAACGAGATTTAGGGCATTTTGGTAATACGGGTTTCAAATACGGGCATTTTAATTAATTTCCCTAATATATATATATATATATATATATATTTGTGTGTATATATAGACACCCTTTAGAGAATGAAATGATTTTTTTTAAGTGTAACTAAAGGATGCCTTTAGAGAAGGTTTACAAGAAAGTGTAACTAAAACATATACTTTTAGAGAAGGTTTTGATTATGTGTATCTAAAGATGACAATTAGAGAAGGTTGAGGAAAGTGTAACTAAAGAATACCTTTAGAGAAGCTTTACATAAAGCGTCACTAAAACATACATCTTTAGAGAAGCTTTTCCAAAAACCTTCTCTGAAGGTACCTTTTAGTGACGTTTGAAAACCGTCACTGATGCTCAAAAAAGGTCACTAAAAACATGCTTTTAGAGAAGTTTTTCAAAATAAATCGGTCAACCTTTAGATAAGGTTTGAAAGCGTATCTAAAGCCCAAAAAAGCTTCTCTAAAGGTTAACGTAAATGTACCCTTCGAAAACCTTCCCTAAAACCTTTAGCTACCGTTATATAGGGAAGGTTATTGACGGAAGTGAAAAACTTCTCTAAAACCTTTAGAGAAGTTTTTCAAACTTTTAAATACAAAAGAAAACCTTCTCTGAAGGTCATTTTTCTTGTAGTGTTTGACCAAAAAATGGTCACAGGATTTACAAAAAAACATCTTTTTTTAAAGGTCGAAAGAAATTATCAATTTAACAATTGAAGTGAATTCCTAAAATAACTTAGGGGATGTTTGGTTCACAGAATGCAATTTGATTGAATTGGAATCCATAGAAGAAATTTGACTTTAAATGAATTAAAATAGAATTTGATGGAATTTGACCACACGTTTGGTTGGTAGGAATTCAATACCTTAACTTAAGTCAAGTAATGATGAATTCCTTAAATTGTGGAATTCAATGAAATTGAAAGGATTCCATTGCTTTCATTCTATGAACCAAACATGGGCTTGGAATTTGATCAATGGAATTGACCATTCCAATTCCATCAAATTCCATTATGCTAACCAAAAGCCCCCTGGTTTGCAGAATGAAAAATTTGATAGAATTGGAATCTATTGAAAGAATTGGAGTGGAATTTGACTACATGTTTTGTTGGTAGAAATTGGATATAATTCAATTCTTTCACTAGAAAAAATAGCCAATTACATATTTAATATTATAATTAAAACAAATTTATAGTAATATAATGTATTAATTAATATTGATACATGGAAATGTCTGCATAAAAGAAAGGTCCTGCACATACCAAATTGGTGGGTGTTAGAAGTCTTCAGTAGTAATATGTATCTTGTGCTTTGATACTTGTAAATTAAAAGATTTTTAAAATCTTACATAAAATGATGGTACCTTGTACCTAATAATTTGTGTTTAATAGTTTTTTATCCGTGTTTTATAATATAGTATAGATAATTAATATATTAAATTAAAGCTAAAAACATAAAAGTTTAATTTTCTTATGAGCAAATGTGGATATTTGAAAAGAAATCTTCCTAAGCAAGGATATTGTCCTTTACGCGTGGTCCATAGTTGTACACCTATTGGTGTGACATTAATATGTTGGGCGTAACTTGCCCGTCGAAGGACGTTTTTTCAACATGAAACTATTATACGAAAAGGATTCTCAAGTTTTAGGAAAAATCGGAAATTAGGTTTGAGAAATTAATGTGAATATTGACAATAGTTATATAACATATCCTTTAAGTAATGGACTTATAGGTGATAATGGATTTTAGTATTAATGTGTATTAATAAGAGACATAAAAATGGTAAAGCAGGATCATTTAGGTTTTGGAAATCCATTTTAGGAAATAAAATTACGTTCAATAGACAAATTCATCGAAAACAACGACATAGGCCCCTTTATTTTGAAGCTATTTTAGATTTTTAAAAAATGTATCTATCCTTCCTGAATAAAGGCTTAAAAAGACCACGTTAGAAAAGATCAAGTAGTTGTAAAATTTGTGGACGTGTTGGTGGCTTTAGTTCATTGGATCGATCTTTTCTTTATTTATCGTTTTATAGTTACTTTTCCTAAAAAAGATGATAAAAAGTACGGAAACATTACGTTATAAAGCAAATCCGATACAAAGTTGTTTGTTGCTGTCTCTTTGGCATTGTCAATTCTTGTCGAGTCTTTTGAAAGAAATGGTTGAATTTAAAGAGACTCGTTTATTGACATTTGTGTCACACCCCTACTTTTCCTAGGTGATATGGCCTCTCACTTTCATTTGTAAAAAATATTGTTCAAATAGACAACACAACTTAATAAAAATGCATCAAGACTAATTTGAATGTTTCAAATGACGGGTTAATGACATGGAAAATAAAATGAATCAAAACGTGACAAAGTTTGTATTAGTTCTTATTTAGTGTAGGGTTGATTTTTTTTTTCAATTAGTGTAACAAAGTTTCAAATGTTTATATTTCCTACCCATTTCTATTGTCAATTAAACAAAAATTAAATATTTTAGTATTGACTAGACGAGTAATCAAAACAATAAAGTTTTGGATATGGAGGTGGTGGTGGTGGTGGTTGTGAAGGATGTAAAGGTGGTGGTGACCGATGTGGTAGAGGTAGAGATGGTGATGGTGTTCCATAGCCGGTGGTAGTGGCGGCCATGGACGGATCTACTCTTGTGGCCACGGTGGCACGTGCCACCGTATCATTTCTCCGGCGAAAGGTAAAAAATTTTAGGTTCGTGAAAGGTGCAACCGTATCGTTTTGGAAGGTGCTACCGTATTATTTCGGAAACTTCAAGAAGGTGCAACCATACCTCGTAATCAACCAAAAAACAAAAAAAAACTTTCTAAATCAACCAAAAAACCGAAAAAAAAACTGTTGAAATCAATCAAAAAAATCGAAAACATCCCTCAGAATCGATAAAAAAAACCTAAAAATCCCTCGAAATCTAGCAAAAAAAACTTTAAGAAATCCCTCAAAATGGTGGAATGAGAATAAAAACACATCAAGGAATATTGAACGTTAAAAAGATGAAGACATGTTGTTGATCCAAGCTCTCTCAATGATTTGATAACTATCCTTTTATGTACTTAGTGAAAATTACGTTTAATATGTATTAGTGTTTCACCATCAGCGATCAGACTGAGTCTGTTCAGTTATCGCTGATAGTCTTTCTTATAAACATTTAATATGTATTAGTGTTTTGTAACACTCTAAAATTCAGAGTAAATTAAAACCTGCAAAACTTGGCAACATGACATTCGTATTGATAATAAACTCCCAAGAAGGGGATCAGTCCTTAAGACTTTACAAAAACCTGTATTGATATGGAGTTTGTCAACAAACTAATCTAGACACCTATATCAAGATTACATCAGTTGACGATCCATAATGTACCAAAAGAATGGGACTTAACAATGCCCTGAAACAATACTAGTCATCTCAAAATGCCTCGATACCCAACCCGTCTCTCAAAACCCCGGCAACCCACCGCTAAGGGAAACCTGTTATACACATCATTTGAGAAAAAGTGTCAGACTTTAAAGCCTGGTGAGAACATACAGTTTATAAAGCTCGAAAGATATAAACATCAATATCATAAGGAAATCTTTTCATAAAGGTTTAATTCATAAAGATAACATTTCGCCACAACCGGGCATTTTCGGTCCAAAACTCATCATACGATGACAAAAGAACCATTTTACCAAGGATAGTGGTGTAACACAAAGTAGACCACAAATCCGAGTTATGAGCTAAACACTTGGAGTCCTCAGCAATGAACCCAGAGTCCGTGCTACGAGGTGAGATCGCGCTCCCAAGGGAAACCAATGTATACTCTTTCACTAGGATCACCATGAACCATGGCTAGTATCCGGCCTCACATAACCGTACCAAGTTGCCCCCGAGGAACAAGTGATCCATAGCTACAATTTGGGGAATATAACCTCCCAACAAAACAGTCTACTCCAAAACCTAGGGATCCTCTAGTAATGGTAAGGACTCGTCAAAACAACATATGTGACCAACCATAAATAAATATATGGTATAAGTACATTTTATAAACAAAATGCTATTCCTAGTTCAACTTCTGGTAAAAATGAAAAATAATTAAAATGAGTCTTTAAACATTCTTTTTACATATCCACATAATGTGCAAGTAAAACATCATTTTACATCAATAAGGCGGAACCCGTCATTTTGGTCAAAACTGATCGGGAACTCCGAGAATCACCAAAAACTTCATTTATATCAAAATGTAGAGAACATAAAATCATACCGTAGAAATACTTCAGATTTCGCAAATAAGAGTTTTGACATGTATAAAGTTTGTAAAATGGTAGTAGGAACTCACCGGTAGCTTTTCAGAATAAAACCCGGAAAACCAGATAACGACCACGACGTAGAGGTGAAGCTTAAAACACCGAAACCTCGGATCGAACACCGACTATAACCTTCCAAACTCTAGAGAGAGAGAGAGAGTTTAGAGAGAGAAGAGAGAGAAGAGAGAGAAGAGAGAGAAGAGAGAGAAATGAGATATTTGAGATTTCTGATAAAGTCATTTTGGGAAACTGAACCTCTTAAGACGGTCAAAGTAACTACGCGGGTTATGCCGCGACTTCAACTCGCGGCATAACTCGCCCGTGTCCCAAAAACCCTAATCATCCAGTGGGTTTCGCGGGTTGTGCCGCGACCTCTAGTCGCGGTGCAACTCGCGTAGTTCCAATATCCCATATCCAACAGAGGGTTACGCGGGTTGTGCCGCGACCTCTAGTCGCGGTGTCACTCGCGTAATTCACTGTTTCTCCCCCAAAATTCTCAAAACTCCAAAACAACATCAAACCAAACACGGAGCTAACGACAAAAGCTTAACACAAGAATAACAGATTACACAACGGAAATCCGGGGTGTTACATGTTTCACTATCAGTGATCAAACTGATCTTGTTCAGTTATCGCTGATAGTTCTGATGTAAACAGTAACGTAATCCCTGAAGACAAGTCTCGCGTCAACAGATGTTCATAGCTGAATCGAAGACGAAGCTGCTGAACAAAGAGAAGTCTACTAGTGACCTGATGCGGATATCAGTGAAGCAAAGACAACTCTACTTATACGCGAAGGAACATGAGGAAAGCTTCAGCGATCGCTGAACTCTTGATGTCTCTGAAGAAAGAGATATTCAGCGATCGAATGATCACAAAGCTTATACCTCAAGTTTCCTTTTGTCTTACCTTGCACAACTCAGTACGATGTGTCAGAAAGGACATGCCTCTGCCACAATTCGTATAACAACTCTGTCAACTACACTGTTCATGATCCGACCGAAAGCATGTCTCCCAAAGTCAGACTTCCAAAGCCAATCAGTGAATGCCACGTGTAAAGTGCCCTATCATGCATTTAATGCATAGGGTATAAATAGGAAGTTCACCCCTCCATCTGAGGATGTGCTCAATCCTTGAACTCCAAATAGAAACCTTTGTTTTCTATATTCCTTAATCCCCCATTCTCTGAAATTCTTGTGCAATTATCTTAGTGTTTCTTAAGTTTGTTTAGATTGAGTCTGTCTTAATCTAATTCTGCAACAAACTTGTAAATTGTGTTTGATTTATCAATAAACAATTTATTAAACTTTAAATTTCTGTGTTTGTATTCAACCCCCCCCCCCCCTTCTACAAACTTGTTAAGCACCTACGGGACCAACAAGTGGTATCAAAGCAGACTGTTTAATCTGATAAACAAGATCTTGCTTTATTCTCTTCTTTGCTATTCTCAAATGGCACTTAACACAAACACTAACTACTATGATAATGGTTCACTCTCTAAACCTCCTCGATTTAGCAGAGATAACTTTTCTCTATGGAAAAATCGAATGGTGTTATTTTTTGAAGGTGTTGATCCTACTATACTTGAGTATATAGAAAATAGACCCTATGAACCTGTTAGAATTATAGTTGCAGTTCCCGCTACTGCCACCACTGAAGCTGTCCTTGAACGCTATGTCGTTAAGGAAATAAGAAAGTGGAGTGATGAAGACAAAAAGAAGGTAGGTATAGATGCAAGAGCAAAGACCATTATCTCAATGGCTCTGCCTGATGAAGTTTTTCATTCCATCATGCATCTGAAAACTTCTAAAGAAATGTGGGAAACCATATGTGTTCAATATGAGGGCACACTGAAATCCAAGAGACTCGAAAGATTAACTTGGTAAGACAATATAAAAGTTTCATCGCTAGTAAGAATGAATCTCTCTCTGACGTTCATCAGCGGTTTAACTGCTTAATCATTGATCTAAGAACAGTTGGTAGGACCTATTCTAATTCTGAGTTCCTAACAAAATTCTTATAATGTCTTCCTGAAAGCTGGGACAGTTATTCAATATGTCTTAAGCTGACAAAAGACTTAAATTCTCTTTCTCTCAGCACTCTGTATGGAATATTGCTCAACTATGAGCAATCGAATCTCTTAAAGAAGAATCTTGTAAAAGATTCTAAAGACTCCAAAAGCACTCCTGTTGCTTTAGTCTCTTCAGAGATAATTTCATCTCAGCGATCTACTCTCACCATCACTGAGTTAGATTCTGAATCTGAGGATCTATCAGACCCTGATCTTTCAGAGTTAGATGAGTCCTTAACACTCTTGACAAACTCTTTTAAGAGATTTGCAAGAAAGAGCAGTTTCCAAAGAAATAAGCCTCTCTCTCTTACTGAAAAGCCAAAATCAACTCCTGTTGATAAGGCTACTGCCTCTTGCTATAACTGTGAAAAGATTGGACACTTTGCTAGTGAGTGCAGGTCTAAAAAGGTCTTCAAGCCTTCTACCTCAAGAAGATCCAGTGATGACAAATACCTAAAGCTGAAGAACAAATATCAAAAGCTGAAAAGCTACAAGCGAAAAGGTAAAGGTCTCATCGCTGAAGAACATGACTGGGCTGAATCAGAAGAATCAAGTTCTGATGAAGAAGAAGTCGCTAATCTTTGCCTCATGGCTAAGATTAAAGAAGAAGTGGAAGAAGCATCTGAACCTTCCATGAGCTACATATCATCTCAGGTATCTATTTCTACTAATCCCTCTCTGCCCGAAGCTGAGAGAAGTCGCGCTGTTGATGTGCCGACGATTGATCTTTATAATGCTCTAAACGACAAAACTCTAACTGAGAATAAAAAAGTTCATTTAACTCAAGAGATAGAGAAATGTCATGAAAAGATCAGAGAACTAACTCTTTTAGAATAAAAAGTTGAAAGATCAAGTCATTATAAATGAAATCATCAGCATTGAATGCGATCAAGCCATCGCTGCTCTAAAAGCAGAAAAGGCTCATGTTGAAAAATGGTGCAAATAATCATCAAAGATATCTGAGATAATAAATGCTCAAACTCCTGAAAGTGATAGAACTGGTCTTGGTTTTTGGACACCACAGGATGAGCCTAAAGAAGAAAGTTCCATGCTTAAGTTTGGAACGTTTGTCACTCCTATCTCTGACACTTCTTATAATCAGTTTTATCCTTCTTCTTCTTCAAATTCTAACCCTGAGGAAAAATCCAAAGACTCTAAGTCTGCGGATAAAGGAAAATCCATTATTCATCCTCAGAAGGCTACCAAGAAAGCAAAGCTGAAAGTTCCTTCTAAACTTTTACTGAATCAATCCTCTAGCTCTAGGATAGAAATATTCGATCTCTGTCCTCCAAAGCTAAAGATTGACCTTAAACCCATGAGATCTGAAGAAATGAAAATTCCTCCCAGATCTCATGAGAAAAGCATTCTTGGACCTGGCCCTGCTCATCTTAAAATTGCAAAACCTTCTACTTCTGGTCCTAAAACCATTTTCAAGTATAGAAAATGCTATCACTGTGGTTTTACTGACCATATTGCAAGCAAATGTCCAACTGCCACTAAAGCTGATAAATCAGCTAAAGTGAAGATGAACGCCTCCAAGGCTGAAAAGGTCACTAAAGCTGAAAAATCGACCAAGGTGAAGAATACCACTAAGGTTAAGAAATTAACCAAAGTGAAGGTTACCACTGAAGTTGAATCTTCATCCACTGTGAAGATTACTGAACCTTCCATCTCCACTAACCCAAAAGGACCCATTGAAAAGTGGGTACCAAACAACGTTTAATCTTCCTTATGTGTGCAGGGATCAAAGGGCATCTGGTATCTCGATAGTGGATGTTCTCGTCATATGACTAGACAAAAAGACCTGCTCACTGAATACAAGGAAGAGAAAGGTCCCTCTGTGACCTTTGGTGGAAATGGAAAAGGATATACCCGAGGGTTTGGTGTTCTCAGCAATGGAACAACTACCTTTCGAAGAATCGCTTATGTAGATGGACTGAAGCAAAATCTTCTAAGCATCAGTCAGCTATGTGACAAAGACTACGAAGTTCGCTTTTCTAAGAAAGCATGTTCAGTGGTGAATGAGAAAGGAAAACTTGCTCTCAGTGGTTATCGCAGAGAAAATGTCTATGTAATAAATATGGACTCTACTACCACTGAAAACTTATGTTTTCTCTCTAAGGCCTCTTCTGATGTCAACTAGCTATGGCACAAAAGGCTCTCTCATCTAAACTTCAAAACCCTGAATTCTCTCTCATCTAAAGAACTGGTTTATGGTCTTCCTCAGCACTCATATGCTAAAGAATCTCTCTGCTCAGCATGTGAAAAAGGAAAACAAACAAAAGCTAGTTTCAAATCTAAACAAGTTTCCTCAGTGACAAGTCCTCTCCAGCTCTTACATATGGATCTGTTCGGCCCTGTCAATATCCAATCAATAGCTGGAAAGAAATATACACTTGTCATTGTAGATGAATTCTCTCGCTATACCTGGGTTATCTTTCTTCGCTGCAAGAGTGATACTCCAGAAGAACTAATATCTTTTGTTAAAAAGATGGAAGTGTTGAATAATCTTACTGTTCGTTCAATAAGAAGTGATCATGGAACTGAATTCAAAAACAGCTCTCTGAACAATTTCTTTGAAAACAAGGGAATTTCTCATAACTTCTCCTCAGTAAGAACACCTCAGCAAAACGGAGCCGCTGAAAGAAGAAACAGAACGATCATTGAAGCTCCTAGATCAATGCTCAACGATTCTCACCTCCCTACTCAATTTTGGGCGGAAGCTGTAAACACTGCATGTTTTACTCAAAACAGATCGCTGATAGTAAAGCGGTTTGGAAAGACAGCTTATGAACTCTTTCATGGAAGAAAACCTTCTCTCAGTTTTCTTCATATCTTTGGTTGTCAGTGTTTTATCTTAAACAATAAAGATCAGCTTGGAAAGTTCGACCCAAAAGTTGATGATGGAATATTTCTAGGATATTCCTCTATCTCCAAAGCCTACAGAGTTTTCAACAAACGAAGACAATCTGTGGAAGAAACAATTCATGTCACTTTTGATGAAACTCGTTCAGCGAACTCCAAACCAATCGCTGACAATGAAGAGTTAAATGCTTGGATGTTCTCTCACTACAAAGAAACTGAACCCTTCTTTTCAAACCATCAGCACACGATCCACCTACTGCTGATGATGATCCAAACATCATACATCCTAACGCTGAATCCAACTCATGGGTTTCAGCTGAACCTCTTAACACACTGCTACCATCAGATCTACCTTCGTCTGAAAACCTCTCTGATAACAATAGTTTGTCCACTACTCAACAGTTAATTGTTGATGAACCTCAAACGTCCTTATCAGTAAACATCCCAATTGTGATCCAACCTCTGAGTTAAGCGATCATGCTCCTGCTCAGCGATGGACCAGAGATCACCCAATAGATCAAATTCTTGGTGATCCCGATGCAGGTATTCAGACACGACGAAGTTCAGGTAATATCTGTCTCTTTGTCAACTTTCTCTCTTTCATAGAACCAAAGAAGATTGATGATGCCCTCAGAGATCCAAACTGGGTCAGCGCTATGCAAGAAGAGCTGACTGAGTTTACTCGTAACAAAGTTTGGAATCTCGTTCCTAGACCATCTGACAAAACTATTATAGGCACCAAATGGGTGTTTAGAAACAAGTTAGATGAACATGGAACTGTAACCCGCAACAAGGCTCGACTTGTTGCTCAGGGATACAGACAAGAGGAAGGCATAGACTATGATGAAACCTTTCCCCTATGGCTAGGCTCGAAGCAATTCGACTATTCTTAGCTTATGCAGTCTATAAAGACTTCATCGTTTATCAAATGGATGTAAAATCAGCGTTTCTAAATGGAAAGTTGAATGAAGAAGTCTATGTAGAACAACCACCAGGGTTCTATGACCCTAAGTATCCAAATTATGTTTATAAATTGGATAAGGCTCTCTATGGTCTAAAACAAGCCCCTCGTGCTTGGTATGACACTCTATCATCATTTCTTATCTCTGAAAAATTTGAACGTGGCAAAATTGATAATACACTGTTTTTCAGAAAGATAAAAGGTCATATTATTCTTGTACAAATATATGTCGATGACATCATATTTGGTTCTACTAACCCATCTCTGTGTTTTCGCTTCGCTAAAAGAATGAAGAAAGAATACAAAATGAGTATGATGGGTGAGTTGACATATTTTCTTAGTCTTCAGATTAAACAATCTGACAAAGGTACTTTTATCAGCCAAGGTAAGTATGTTAAAGACATTCTGAAGAGGTTTGATCTTACACAAACTTCAGCGATGAAAACTCCCATGGCACCTCCCCTGACACTTAATAAAGATCCATCTGGAAAACCTGTTAATGTCACTGCCTATAGAGGAATGATAGGCTCCCTGCTGTATCTTACGGCGAGCCGACTTGACATCATGTATTCTACTTGTTTATGTGCACCTATCAATTTGAACCCAAGGAATCCCATTTGATTGCTGTAAAGCGAATTTTCAGATATCTGAAAGGAACTCCTAACCTCGGTCTTTGGTATCCCAAAGACTCAGGGTTCGATCTAACTGGTTATTCTGATAGTGATTTTGCAGGTTGTAAACTTGACAGAAAGAGTACCACTGGTGGATGTCAACTCCTAGGAGGAAAGCTGGTAAGCTGGACAAGCAAAAAGCAAAATTCAGTGTCCACTTCCATAGCTGAAGCTGAATACGTAGCCGCTGGAAGTTGTGGTTCTCAGATCTTATGGATGAGAAATCAACTATTAGACTATGACCTTCAGCTATCAATGATTCCTATCTATTGCGACAGCACTAGTGCTATCGCTGTAGCAAATAATTCAGTGCTACATTCAAAGACGAAACACATAGAGATCAGATATCACTTTATCAGAGATCATGTGATGAACGGTGATATTGAACTTCATTTCATCCCTACTGACTTTCAGCTTGCTGATTTATTCACCAAACCTCTTGATGAGACAAGATTCAACTTTCTCATCAGTGAGCTTGGAATGCTGAATCTCGAAGAATAATATTCAGCGTTCATGCATTGTGTCAGTAATCATAAGTTCCCCTTTTATCATTCTCTGATAAACATTCTGACTCTCAGGTATGTTCTCTCCATCCCTATAACTGAATCTTCATTCAGTTACGATATTTTTTTTAAAAATATAAACTTTAATCACTGAACTATCTTCAAATGATTAAAAGCTTTTTGAAAAATAAATTTATCACTGATATTTCTAGTCAGTGATCCTTCTAAAAGAAAATTTATCCCTATCTTTACTATCAGGGATACTTTTAAAAAGAAAAATCTATCGGTGACTTTTCTTTAGCGATAATTTCAAAACGGACAAATGAACAGTCTCTCTCTCCTCTATGACGTCATTTGAACCGACAATCCATGACATGCTTTTTTCTGACACGTTCGTCCGTTGCCCTTCCATCCAATCAACTTCGTGGGGCGTGTCCATGTCATGATGAACATTTGTTTTCCCGCCTATCACACACTCTCTCCTTCTCTCTCACGTATAAAAAGAATGATTTTCCATTCTTCTCATTTTACGCTTTCTGGAAATACTTTCAAGGCAAGAAAATTCTCTCAAAAGAATTCTAGCATTCTCAAGCATTTGCATCATCTCCTTCAAGATCAACAGGTTATTCTTGATCTCCTTCTTATTCTTGTTCTAAATCTTTTTACATAATACTCCATTTATGGACTTCCATTATGGGTTTATAAGGTTTTTTTTTTATAAAATCATCTTTCTTTTTGATTTTATTCATTCAAAACCAAAAGAAAACCATTTTCTTTTCATTATCTTCATTTAAAATCTTTGGTTTTTCTTCTTGTTCTTATATCTTATATTAAGAACACCTTTTTAATCTTCAAATATGTTGATTTTTCTATGTTTATTTCCTAAAATAGAAACTGGGAAAACCTTCTTTATTTTTAAGACTAAAACCTTTCTTCTATTCTTCTATCTCTTCATATTCAGAATGGCTCAATCTGCACTTGTCGCCTCTAAGAACGTCAAGTTCGCCATCGCTGACTCTGAGCTTCCCAAAAACAATAATCTTGCTCGCCTTGACTTTGATGGTGTCAAATACCCACATCTGGTGGAAGCCGCAAAATTTCTGAAGCAATCCTGCATTGCCTATGCTATCACTGTGGATCCCACACCTTCAAAAGCTCTTCTCCAACAATTCTGGTTTATCGCTAAAGAAACCTCTATCACCAACAAAAAGGGTGACCTGGTTCCTGCTATTTCCTTCAGCACTGAACTTGGACCAGGGATGATGACGGCCTTAGGGCTAAGGAAAGCTCTGCGATTTCCTGACAAACCCAGGAATGGATTCGATGCCTTGCCCACTGATGCTGAACTTATCCAATTCCTGGATGCTATGGAATACTCTTGGGAACCAAAGCCGAGGACGACAATTCCCAACAAAAAACTGACTCTTGTGAAGAAGGCACTCATGCCTTCTCAACTTAACTACGTCTTCTCTCACTTCATTCAGTGTATGAGTGGGAAGAGTGGATCACTGGACCAGGCCAACAAGATTCAGGTCCAAATGGCTTACTCAGTGATCACCGGAAGAAATTTCGACTACGCAACAGCTATCTTTGACGATCTAAGGTCAAAGATAGAGAAGACCGAGAGGGATCCCAAGATCCCCTATGTACGCTTCATCTGTGCGTACCTGAAGTTCCCCTACCCTGCTACTTACCCCACCAATTCTGATGCCACTTTTCCCAAAGTGGGTCAATGATCACTGGAGGTCAAAACGCTCCCCAACGAGGTAAGTATCTCTAAACTTCACTCCCGACTCTCTCTCCTCACTTCTTCGTCTTCAGCGGCCACGCAAGAGGTTCCTTCTTCTGCTATCCCTGCCGCTACCCCTTCCAAACGACCATCAACTGGCTCCCTTGGTCCTTCGAAGAAGGCCAAGGTGACCAAGGAGAAAGGTACCTCTAGCTCAAGACCTAAGGATGTTTCTCAACAAACCTCGTTGGATGCTTTCGTGGGTCTCTCCTCCACATCCTCAGCGATACCCACATCAACCGTGCCAGCAACTACGGTCGCTGTCACATCAACAGTGACAACACCCATCATCTCAGCTCCTCCACATCTTGAGGTGACCACTACGGTAACTATCCCTATCCCTACTTTTATCCCCATCTCTCATCCTTCTATTTCTTTGGTCTCTGATCCCTCATCTACTTTTTCACAACCTCAGTTTGGACCCATAGGACCTGAACATCAATCTTTTGAGGAATCTATGCAATTCTACAAAATGTTTGATAATTCAGGTACTCCTATAACCTTAAACACTTCTCCCAACTCACCATATAAGCCTGTTTCTCAAAAACTAACTTATATTTCAGGTCCTAGTTTGGCGACTGATGACACAAATGTCAACAGTTTAAGTGCAAAGGTGGAGTCTCTGACTGCCTCTCTCAACAATACCACCAGCGCTGTTCATACAGCTGGTGAAGCACTGAAGACGCTGACAGCTACATGCGCCTCCAAAGGTGACGTCTCTCAAATCGCTACTCTCCAAGAAGCGATTGTCAAAGTCAGGGAGGACTCACAACAACATTTTGCGGCCCTGTCTACAAAGGTTGATTCTTGTGAAGTTCTTCTTCAGCAAATCCTGACTCACCTGAAGGCACCAGCTCCAATTCCTGCTCCTTCATTTACAGAGAATGATCGTACCTCTCTAGACGTAGTTGTGGAGTTTATTCATCAAGCTACGTTAGATATCCCTGTACTTGAAGGCCGTCTCACAGGACTGGAAGCTGAAGTCCAGAAGTTAGCCACTGAAGCAACCCCTACTCCTTCCAACGATCTCTCCCTCCGTGATAATGACAAAGAGGGGGAAAAAGAAGCTGAACAAGATAAGGAGACGGAAGCTACTGCTGATGATCAACAGAAGGAAACTCCCTCTCATGTTGAGGGGGAGATAGCTGCTGAAAAAGCCCCTCCTACCATCGATGAAGAGGAAGAGGAGGACGATGAAGATGAAGCCCTTGATCTTGAAGATCAAGAGGAAGAACCTCATCAAGATGATGATGATGATGACGATGAAGAAGATCAATCTCTATGGTGTTCTTCCGCCATCACTTCATCAGCGATAGCTTCGAAAGAAGTTATCAAAGTAGGGGGAGCCATGGAACATCTTCAGGAACCCCTTCCCAAAGCAAAGGTGCTACTGCTGAGGGAAGCCTGAAGATAATTTCACTATATGAGGAGATTCCTTCTCAGTTCTCTCCCCTGCTTAAGGGTAAAGAACTCCAAATAATCCCAGCTGCTGAAGTTGATGACAAGATAATCACAATCTCTGTAAGAGAGATTGATGAAGAGGATGAAGAAGACGAGTCCCTGCAACATCCACGGAGGCCCTCTAGACCACTTCATTGGTCAGAGGAAGAGATGAAGAAAATAACAGAGATGATCTCTCATCTGGAGAGTCAACGACTGAAGATCCCCTCTCAATCAACAGATCTAGAGTTCCTGACAGAAGCTGAAATTGAAGAATCCGTCAGGGCTGAGAAGTTGATCGCTGACTGTCAAAGAGATGCAAATCTGGCTCTCAAAATTCAGTCTTCTCAAGTCAAATACAAGAAACTGAAGAAGAAACCAGTTGAAGTCCAGGTTGCCCTTTTGAAAGAAATTGAAGAGGAACGCTCAAAAGCTCTAGTGGTCAGCGATAGCTCAGTCGATTGGTGCAAACATAAACTCGACTATTGCTCTGACCCAATGAAGATTGTTTCAGTCGCTATCTCTGGAAGAAAGAAAAAGGACAAAGTTTCTGTCACTATGGAGATTACCAGAGAGGATGGAAGCTGCAAGGCAATGTTTGTTTCAAAGCTGGAAAGCCTCGGTAATATGGAATGGCTTGAGTTCAAAGACGCACTGAAGAAATCAAAGTCAATCTACAGAGGCTATGTTGAAGGGATAAATGATGCTCTCATCAACAGAGTCGCTGCAATCCTAAAAGTGTCGTCTGCTCTTCCTTCTAAGCCAAAGCAGATCAGAAGAAATCCTGTCTCCTCCTCCTCTGAAAATATCGCGGTGATTAGGAATGAAACCTCCATCAAATTTTCAAGAGAAACTCTGTTCGGTCCTCCTCCTGATCTTTCAGTTTTGGATCTATCTCTGTCTCCTGGTGGACCATATGTTGCGGGACAAGTACTTGAAGAACCTTTTGGAATCTTTTTCAGAGATGACGAGGAACAGCTCAGATTTCAAAGAATCTCTGAAATCCCTATCTGTCCCCTCAGTCTTCTCAAGGATCTCATGTACTTATGGTGTGATCTCTCTCCTGCTGCTGAGTAAATCAAAGTGATCATTAGCAAAGAATCTTTAGAGCGAAAGCAAAAAGGAGAAGATATACCTGAGTATTTGATCAATCCTCCTAAGCCCTCTTTAGATAGCTGATAGATTAGTTTTCTTCTTGTAATCTATTATTTTAAACTTACAGTAGTTAGTACATCACTTGTACTTGTAATTTTCATATCTTGTAATTCTTTTCTTGGATTAATGAAAATTTCAGTGAAGTACTTAACTCTATCAATATTGTAAAAGATCCCTCAAAATTGTAATTGGGACATGTATGTTATGAGTCCTGATTATTCCATCATTTTGAATTAAAAATTAATTTTCTTCAGTTACTTTGTCATTATCAAATAGGGGGAGATTGTTAATCCAAGCTCTCTCAGTGATTTGATAACGACCTTTTTCTGTACTTAGTGAAAATTACGTTTAATATGTATTAGTGTTTCACTATCAGCGATCAGACTGAGTCTGTTCAGTTATCGCTGATAGTATTTCTTATAAACATTTAATATGTATTAGTGTTTCACTATCAGTGATCAAACTGAGCCTGTCCAGTTATCGCTGATAGTTCTGATGTAAACAGTAACGTAATCCCTGAAGACAAGTCTCGCGTCAACAGATGTTCATAGCTGAATCGAAGACGAAGCTGCTGAACAAAGAGAAGTCTACTAGTGACCTGATGCGGATATCAGTGAAGCAAAGACAACTCTACTTATACGCGAAGGAACATGAGGAAAGCTTCAGCGATCGCTGAGTTCTTGATGTCTCTGAAGAAAGAGATATTCAGCGATCGAATGATCACAAAGCTTATACCTCAAGTTTCCTTTTGTCTTACCTTGCACAACTCAGTACGATGTGTCAGAAAGGACATGCCTCTGCCACAATTCGTACAACAACTCTGTCAACTACACTATTCATGATCCGGCCGAAAACATGTCTCCCAAAGTCAGACTTCCAAAGCCAATTAGTGAACGCCACGTGTAAAGTGCCCTGCCATGCATTTAATGCATAGGGTATAAATAGGAAGTTCACCCCTCCATCTGAGGATGTGCTCAATCCTTGAACTCCAAATAGAAACCTTTGTTTTCTATATTCCTTAATCCCCCATTCTCTGAAATTCTTGTGCAATCATCTTAGTGTTTCTTAAGTTTGTTTAGATTGAGTCTGTCTTAATCTAATTCCGCAACAAACTTGTAAATTGTGTTTGATTTATCAATAAACAATTTATTAAACTTTAAATTTCTGTGTTTGTATTCAACCCCCCCCCCCCTTCTACAAACTTGTTAAGCACCTATGAGACCAACACATGTCGATAAAAACCGTACTTTTTGTAATTATTTTTTGTTTATATTTTATGGTGCCACCGTATGAAAAAATTTCTAGATCCGTCCCTGGTGGCGGCGACGATGGCCAGTGGAGGTTGATGGTTGTGGAAGACGTGGTGGCGGCCATCAGTGGTGGATTTGGAGGTAGAGGTTGTAGTTATAGAGGTGGAGGTGGTGGTTGGGCGGTGGTAGTGGTTGTCGATGGTAGTTGAGGTGGTGGTGGGCAGTGGTAGTCTATTAAGGTAGAGGTGGTTGGCGGTGGTCATCGAGGGTGGTGGCCTACGACGATGGTCAGTGGTGATCATCAAACCAAATATCATATTAGAGTTATATAAGATGAAGGTAGATTTGGTAAGCCTTTTTTCTTCCATCCAACCTTACACAGTCTTTGTCCATGTCCCATATCATACTAAACATGGAACAATGAGTTTTTATCATGTCCCATATTACAACAAACTTGGAACAATTATTTTTATCCAGTCTCTTCTCATTGAGTCCCATGCATCAAACATAAACCAAGACATTTTGGTATTGATAAATGAAATGAGTAAGAGGAAACTAAAGAAACAAAAACCTTAAAAGAGGAAGGAGGATAGGGAGGTGAAAGAGAATAGAATAATATTTAAAATAAAAATTCATATTATTAAATAATACTGATTTATAATATTATCTAGTAATTAATTGTCTTAAAATATAGTTGTTAATAAAACAAAACCAGTGTTAATCATCATCACATTAAATATAAACTAAATCAATTTTTTTTATTACAACTTATAATACAGATTTAAAATACTTAAGTATTTTTTTTCTTTTATTGAAATTCATATATCTATAAACGATTATATTTACGTGTGTAAAATTCATTATCTAAGTAAATGATATATATTTATAAGAGTAAATTATATTGGTGGTCCCTATCGTTTGCTTAAATTTTGAATCGGTGTCTAAAACAAAATATCTACATTGGTAGTCCTTAATTTTTTAAATTCATAACACTCAAGATCCCTAAATGTAACACCTTCAGTTAACAAACTATTATGAAACACGAATAAGCATTTACATAAACTATATAGACCAAAATTGTAATTCACTCTAAAATGTTAATAAAAAACTTATTCACTTCATTTTTAAAAAAATAATTATTAAAACTATTTTTTATAAAACTATTAAATTGAAAAAATAATTTTTTGTGTTAAAAGATCCCAATTTATTTTTTGTGATTCGGTCTTTTTGATTAAATTCTTTTGCTAAAAAAAACTTTATACAACTAATCGTAAATCAGATTTTTTAAATTAAAATAAATATCAAATAAAACTATCTAATTTTATATAAAAACTATTAAAGTAACAAAATGACTTCTATATTAGAAAGTCCGAAGTTTGGAAAAATAAAAAAAGTTAAGAGAAATTTACATATCATTTCAGTTTGGCATTAAAATATGTAAGCAAAATATTTTTTTTTGTTGGTAACCTTGGGTTTCCGGGCCAGCTTACGCACACCGACTAATCCCCGGGCAACCACGAATGGCCTGGAGTCATCGCAGGTGAACCTCCATGGCCACAAGGGCTTTGGCAGCGCCTGGATTTGAACCTTGGATAGATGAGATTTTCCACTACATCCCCCAAAGGCTTTACCAGTGCACCACAACCCAAATGGTTTGTAAGCAAAATATTAGAAATCAAGTATGGTTAACTATTAAGAAAACATTTGTTGTCCAAAAATATAAAATTGCGATACATCAACATCAAATCGGCGGAAGTGCTCGCATGGTATTTCAAAGTTAATATATCGTAACTTTTTATATTTTTGGACAACGAACATTTTCTTTATAGTTGATCATATAATTAATTATTATTTTTGTAGAATTTTGCGATAGTTTTTCTTAATTGTTTGAAAAATTGTTGTTTTTTTTAATTTTAATTCATAGTGTGTATTTTTATTTTTTATTACTTTAATTATTTATAGTTTGATTATATACAAATAATTTATGTTAACCATACTTGATTTATAGTATTTTGATTGTAATTTGTAAATCCAACCAAAAAAATATGTGAATTTCTCTTATTTTCTTTATTTTTTCAAACTTGGTATTTTTTAATGCAAAGGTCATTTTGTTAATATAATAGTTTTTTAAATAAATATAAATATTTTTATTTGTGATTGGAAATATAAAGTATTCTTTAACAAAATAATCTAAATAAAAAGATGTAAATCACAAATTTTCTAATGTAAAATTATTTTAACAATTTAAAAGTTTTTAGAATAAATACAATTTTTTCATTTAATATGTAGTTTAACTTAACATTTTAATTTGTGATTAAATATATAAAACATGTTTAATAATTATTTCTATAAAAAGTCATGTATAAGTAAAACGCAATAAATTTATAGTGAATTACAATTTTGTTTCATGTAGTTTGTGTAAAGCTTGATTAGTCCTTTATAAAGATGACTAACCGGTGGTCTTAAATGTAATAATTATGAGTGATAAAATTACAACATTCTATGTTTGGCAAACTAGCCGATAAGCTGGCTTATAACTGATAAGCTAACTGGTAGCTGATAAACTAGCTGATGAAAAAATCACGTTTGGTAAAAACTAACTTATAATCATTTAAATTACCAAATATGACCTTAATTATTTATTTATAATTAAAAGTTAATATATAATAATAAATATTAATAAGAGGCATAATTGAAATATTTACAAAAAACTCTTAATAAGCTACTCCAAGTAGCTTATCAAAAAGCTAACTTATAATCATCCAAACTTATATCCAGAAAATAAGTTAGCTTATAAGCTAACTTATTTTTGTCAAATAATACAAAACAAATCCAAAATTTGAACCAGAAGGACCACCCACTCTGTTTATAATTTATACTTATACATAAACCATTTATATTTGCACATGTGTGTTCGGTTTATAAGTTGCCATTTTGAAGTGATTATTTGGGTTAAAACTGAACCATGGACACGTGTAGCTTTTGCCATGGCCCCTGCAGCCGGAGGTTAGCATGACAAATGTCACTTTCTAATTAACCAAACCTACCTCCAACTTCATTGTCACCAACACCTAATCCTATATTTTCTCAATAATTCAAGTCTAAATAATTAATTATTTGTTATAATTAACGATTTTATTATAAATCGGATGGATATATCATATATAGATATTAGATAATGTAGGTTTTGCTTCGTTGACAATTAAAACGAATTATGTGGTGAATAACTAATGGTACGATTTCTTTCAAAAAAGAACAAAAAAAATGGTACGAAATTTCTTTGATTTTTGAAAAAGTTATATTTAATGTTATCTAAAGAAACACGTATTTTTAAAAGTTAAGCTATGCAGTTTCAAATATAATTTTTTTAAATATTTTAAATTATATATATACATATTTTAATTACTTGAAAATATAAAAAGATGACATTTTTAGCGAGATACATCATGAGATGTTTATCCTATTTTGATTATGTTTATCAGTTGGCTATGAATTCACACAAAATTAATATAGGTTTGTTTGCTGATTTCTTGTCTCTGCACAAAAGGAACCTATGTTTGTGTCTCGTCTTCAATTTAAAAAAAAAAGACAAAAGGTATATAACAAAATACCAAAATTTAAGATGTAAACTAAGAAATTTGACAAAATCGGAACTTATATAGAAGGCAACAATAGTCATCAACTTTGTCGTTAAAGACAATTTAGCTTTAAAAAAAATAATACAAGAACACTAAATAAAACAATACAATGGCTCTCTTTAGAAAGTAATCTTTTTCCATTACAATGGAACCAAGAAACGGTGAACCGTGTCGCCGTATACACGAATGTAGGTATGTTTATCTAAGAGCATCTCTAACAACTATGCTAAAATAGAAAAAAGTGAGATTTTAACAATTTTTTTGTTCTAACAACTATCTATATCATATGTAAAAATAGAGAAAAGAAGAGAGAGAAGGTAAAAATCTTCTAATTTGAAGAAATCTCTAAAACTTAATATTGAAGAGAGAGAAATAATATTTAATTCTTTTCCATCAATAAGAGACATTGAAGTTGTGTGTTTAGTAGAGAGAAATAATATTTTATTAATATGATTGATGATATAATTTCTAAAATAGAGTAGCTATTGGAGTTAGATGTAATTTCTTTTAGAGATTTTAACTTTTTATATATACTCTATTTTAGAAAAATTATAGCATAGTTGTTGGAGTAAGAGGTAATTGTTATATTCAAGGGGGAGGGGGGTATGAAGGCCCGAGCGAGGTTCTGTGCACCCGTTCAACTTATTTTCGCAAATAGATTTTTTCTTGGGATATGAAATGTATACCCGTTAGACTTTAGGGATGCTTTGGGATATTAGAAAATACAATTGATATCAACCAAAAAACTGGAAAAAAAAACCCTCGAAATCAATCAAAAAACATTAAAAAAAAAACCTCGAAACAATGGGTTCGGCTAAAAATTATCGAGCAACTTTACAAATATTTGATTCACCTTAAAGATGCGTCCGCTTAACAAAAACCATGGATCCTTCACTAGTTATATTCAACTCAGTTAGCATGGTCACATAATAGCATCCACAGTGTGCTCGTTAGTAGGTTTTTGGGAGGTTTTTCAAAAAGCAAAAACCTCTTTTTGAGGTTTTTCACATAGTAGAGAGGTTTTTCAATTGAGGTTTTTCGTCATAGGTTTTTCATAGCTTTTTTCACCTCTTTTAGAGCATCCACATTGTACGAGTTTTTCACCAAGGTTTTTCATAGTTTTTTTCTTACATATTATTGTCACCTCAACAACTTAAAAATCTTTATATACCTCCACTATGTGAAAACCTCACCCAAACTTTTTCATTATTTTTTAAACTATTCAGAGTCCCACAATTTTAACTTTATATCATTTTTATTCTTATTTATAAAAATAAATATATTAAAATTCATACAAATACATAAAATTATGTACAATAAAATTAATAAAAATTAGGTTATTAAGAAATATATAAAAATTGTATAAAAAGTATGTAAAATAAAAATTAAAAAATGTTAAACTTAAAAGTATGTATAATCGAAAATAAAAATTGGATCATTAAAAAATTTGTTAGAATTGTATAAATATGTCAAATTTGAGATATTATTTTAAAAATATAAAAATATAATTACTTTCATTATGTATTTATTTAATAATTATATTTAAATAGAATTACTTTAAATATATTAATAAATAAAACTAATTAAATACGAAACTTTTATAAAGTTCTATAAAGTTAAAACTGATTAAATACAATGTTCTAAAAAACTCGCCGCACAGCCGCCATGGTGCGCCATGGCACCAAGGCTTGTGTGTCACGCCACGTTAAGCCCATGTCACGCCATGGCCTAATGTGCGGTTATTGTAATGAAATATTTGATTTTCTTTACGTTTTAGTATCTTATTTGCAAGTTTTTTATATATACAACCTAATTTAACTTTCCTATTACTATTGACTCACTGAGTAACACTACAAAACATATGTTTTTATATATAATATTATATATGAAATAGAAATTTGACGCCATAAGTCACGCCTTGAAAACGTCATGGCTTCGCCGTGGCTCCTAAGGCTTAAGGCTTGGCCTCGCTGCCACGCCACGCCTCACGCCATTTAGAACCTTGATTAAATACGAAAATGCAGGTCGTGCAGTTACGAGTTATGACGAAAAACCTCATTTGAAAAACCTCTCCACTATGTGAAAAACCTCAAAAGGAGGTTTTTGCTTTTTGAAAAACCTCCAAAAAAGCTCTCAAAAAGCTCTCAACGAGCACATTGTGGATGCTCTTAACTGCACGACCTGCTTTTTCGTATTTATTCAGTTTTAACTTTATAGAATTTTATAAAAGTTTCGTATTTAATCAGTTTTATTTGTTAACCAGTTTTATTTATTAATATATTTAAAGTAATCCTATTTAAATATAGTTATTAAATAAATAATATAAATAAATACATAATGAAATTTATTATATTTTTAAAATAATATCTCAATTTTGACATATTTATACAATTCTGACAGATTTCTTAATGACTCAATTTTTATTTTCCGTTATACATACTTTTAAGTTTAATATTTTTTAATTTTTATTTTACATACTTTTTATACAACTTTTATATATTTCTTGATAACCTAATTTTTATTAATTTTATTGTACATACTTTTATGTATTTGTATGAATTTTAATATATTTATTTTTATAAATAAGAATAAAAATGATATAAAGTTAAAATTGTAGGACCGTGAATAGTTTAAAAAAGTAATGAAAAAACATAGTAGAGGTATATAAAGGTTTTTAAATTGTTGAGGTGGTAATAATGTGTAAGAAAAAAGCTATGAAAAACCTTGGTGAAAATATCGTACATTGTAGATGCTCTAAGAAACGTAGCCATGAATTTTTATTTATTTAAAATTTAATAATCCATATTTTCAATTTCAATTTCATTATTAAAATTTAATAATCCATATTTTATTTAAGACTGGGTTTTAGCTCTTAAGAAAATACAACATTTTCTTTATAAAATTATTTGTGATATTGATTATGTTCTATAAGTTTTTTATCAAAATCATTTTAAGTATCTAATTACTAATCCAAATTTTTTAGTATCAAATTATATCAATCTACGTCATATACAACTTGATTAATACCATTAAACTATAAACAATCACATAAACTTTTGATTATTCAAAAGTTAACAAAAGAGTAAAGTTCACGTTTGGTCCCTAACGTTTGTCATTTTCAACTGATATCGTTTCTAAATTATCTAACTCAGATTTGGTCCTTCAGGTTTGTTATTTCACTTTGGTTTGGTCCCTCCTCATAATGGTCGTTAACTTTTTCCGTTAAGTCCATTTTAATGAGGGATATTTTAGTCAATTTATTATTTTCTTGATTTTTTCATTAAAAAATAAAAATTTGAGCATCTTCATCATCTTCATTTGGATATATCATACTTCAGAGCGTCTTCTCCGGCTATTATATTATCTCCGGCCACCATAAAACATAACAGACAAACACACACCAAAAAGTCAAAAACAAATACAAGTCCAAACCTCAAAATCAAAATCAAAACCAAAACCAAAACCAAAACCAAAACCAAAACCAAAACCAAAACCTAAATCTAAAATTCAAGATCAAAATCAAACTCAAATCCAAAATATAAAAATTAAAATCAAACCTAAACTTTAACCTTAATAACCAATACTTAAATCAAAATCAAACCCAAATAGGAGAAGCCGATTACCATTTCAGAGGCAAACTCAAGTTCCTCCGAAGAAATCGAGCTCCATATCTAGTTCTACAATGAAATTGTAATAACCGTGTTCTTATTGTAAATAAATCTAAGTTAAGTGGGTAAAGTGTGAAAAGTGGAAGTTTGGGGGACCTTTGTGTGAAATTGGAAAAAGGGTTAAAACCCCTAAAAACCCTCTATTCCTCCCTATTGCATTTTGCATACTAGAGGTGGCTAGAGAGCGAGAAAGGGGCGATTGGAGATTTTTGCTAAGGCTTTGAAGAACTTGAAATTGGAAAGAAATTAGGGTATGGTGAACCATCTCTATCAAGGTGAGTATTTCCTTTCTTTTTATCTCTTTAATCGTTGGGAACTATAGAATTGATTGTGATGTTTTGATTGATCGATAACCTCAAAATTGATTGAGTTTATGGTTTGGGTATTGGATTAATGATTAATCATGATGGGTGTGGGGTTAAGTGTGTCATGTAGACCTTTCGGAGGCCCATAATTAATCTGGAATAATCTAGGCTTATTTGTTTGGATGATTCTCGCTCGTGCCAGGGAATCGCCAAATCCGAGTGGGGGAAAACCGGGATTGGGCCGAAACCCGAACGAGTGTTGGTGTCCGGGGAATGTAAAACCCGGAAAGGGAAAAAACGGATGTGTAAACCCGGTATTGAAAACCCGTTAAGATTGACCGGGAATTGCGAGGCCGCGTGTGGAAGGAAACCCGGGGGCGGGGTCCCGGGTATGACCGAACCCGGACACGACGGCAATCCGGATGGGCCGAATCCCTGACAAGCCGGAACCCGGACGTGGCCTAGGGCCCGGACTCAGGAATCTAGGTAGTTGAATTTTTCGGATGTTTTGTCGACCAATGTTTGCTAGCCGCAAGTGCGTTCGAGTAGGACTCGAGGTGTCGTTAGAAAGTCTCGAGATAAGGGGGATTTGACTTATGTGAGATAACCGAGTGACTTATCTCTTTAGTGCGTAATTGTAATGTAGGTGCGTCGTTGAAGGGTAATTAGTGAAAGCGAGAAAAGAGCTTAGCGTGGACGACAAGTGAGTCTTTCTAACTGAAAATGTGATTGACGTATGTTTTGTTTTAACGCATGAAACGATTATGAAACTGCATGTTTTATCTTGATATGAAATGTGATTTGTTATGTACGCATACATTTGTGAGTGGGCATGTAATGGCTTAAGTCGGGGTGTGTGTCCCGTAAATGCTCATACCGGGGGGTGTCCCCTTTATGCCAATGGGGGGTGTATCCCAGTTAAAGGCAGTGTGAGCCAGACACAGTGTCACAAATGTGTGTGACCTTACCGTGTGCTATCAATATGTATCGTACATGTGTTTAATGTTTTAAAGTTGCGAATTGTTTATAAATGCTTATAAATTGCTATAGATGCTATTTGCGGCATGAATGTTGTTTCTAGAGGGAACTCACTAGACCTCATGGTCTAACCCTCGCTTTTCAAAAACTAAAGCCATTTTCAGGTAAGGGTTTAGTTAGAAGTTTGTCAAAGGGATCGATGGGAGGTCGTGTCGTGGAAGAGAACTGGTGGAAGCTCGAAGTTCCGATAGTCATAGTATATCTCAGTTGTAGTCATGTAGTACCGTGTGGATTTTGAGTTGATTTATGTATTAAATTTTATTTGGGACATTTGGGTTGTAATGATATATTTTAGCTGTTATCGGATTCAGGTCGTTACAGAAATAGAGTTCTAGTGTTGAGGGCGACGTTCGATGATGAGGGGAAGGGGGTTCACGGTGCTCACATAGGGAAAAGAAGTTTTTTCAAAGCACCTACTTCAGATCTCAACTTTCCGATGTCTTCTTGGACTCTTTCCTAAAGTTTGGAACCACATGGCTCAAAGCCCTCATGTTCTCCACCATCAACCACCACCGCTGTACCATCTCCTAAAACCATTTGGCTATTTGCTCCAGCAGACCCCACAAACCCAATTTATCTTCTCCCCTCTTGGATCTCTCCCCTTGTAGAAAACTAGAGTCTTCTTCATCCTTACTAACTTCCTCACCGCCCTGATGTAACAACCAGAATTTCAGTAAGTTTTGGCTACCCTTCCCTCCCCATTTAATCTATGATTATTTTGTTAAGGTTATCATAATTAGTTATTTTGAATGTCGAGCTAACTAAGAGCGTTTCGTAGCCAAAAAGTCAAATTTTAGGGTTTGGGGGCACTTGGGCGATTGTGACAGCGAAAGTGCCATGAGGCACAATCGCCTGGCACTCTTGTCGAGCCAGGTTTGCTGACAGTACACTTTTGGGCGCAAGTGCCCTTGGCACAATTGCCTGACACTCTCGCACTTGGGTACCAGAGTGCCTTAAATGCCCGATTTTCCAACATTTACCCCATTTCTTCTTCACCAAACTTCCTCTCAACCCCTTTCTCTCATTTTGGTGATCCTTGGGAGCTTAGAGTCTGATCCTTAGGCTTTGGAGGAACATTCATGGTGGATGCAGGGGTTTTAGAGTAAGGCATTCTTCATCAACTCTTCACCATTGTTGATCTCATTTTGAGGTTTTCTTAAAAACCCATTTGTAAGTTATTCTGACCACTTCTAAGCCCTCATCCATGTTAAAACCTTTCATTTTAACCTCTTAAAACATCTCTCTTGTTGTATCTCCTATATTATGAGTTTTGACCTATTTTTGGGTGATTTGGGGATTTTGACAAAGATTGTATGGATATGATTTTGGGAGATACTCTTGGTGTGTTTTAGGCTTGTTTGTGACCTAGATGAAGTTTCAAGTGAAGGATGTTTGTGGATCTAAAACATTCACCAAAGGAAACTCAATGTTGGGGTAAAACCTAGATTTAGCCTAAATCTAGTAAGGTTAGTTCAATTTGATTTGTGAAAATGTTGTGCATGACAAAAATGTCCATTTTAAGATGATTATATGTGTTTACATGATTTTTATTAAAATTTGAAATATTTGAAGAGTTTTACTCACTTGGATTATTTGGTTTTATAAATCTTGTGAAACACCCATATTTGGGATTTTTGGACATTTTGATAAATATATCATATTGACATGTTTCCTTGATGATTTAATATATAAATGTAGGTCATTTGATGTAAATATTCTTTTAGTGTATTTGCTCTTATAAACCGTTTGGAAAATGCATATTAATATGTTACGAGGCGTTTTGGAAATATAATTGTATGAGTTTATTTTGGAAAATGGTTTATCTCAACCAATGATGAGTTTTGGATTAATCATACTTTTGGTCGTTGTGTTTTCATAACCGTTGGTTAAATGTGTTTTATTGTTTACATTGACTTTCATTGTAGAATAAAGTAAATTGTTGAGCTTTTTGCTCGGTTTTGACTAAGATGAGTCTTGGGGACAATTGTCCGGTTTTAATAGCTCATTGTGGAGTTTTGATTATGATTGCGTTTATTTCGTATCGTTTGTGAATTACATGTTTTGAGTGCTTTGGTCATTCAACTGGAGTCATGTAATGTTATAGACTCTAATGCGGTGGATCCATATGCATACGAGTCAGTCTTTATTATTTAAATTGGGACTGTTGTTTCCATGTTGGGACCATGATTAGTCATGGGATCATCAAAGGCCTTATGGTGAAGGTTTTTGGAGTCAAACAACTGCCATTGGTCCCGTGATGTAATTTCTGAGTTAGTTTTTATGGGATAGTTATTTACCTTTTGTAACTAGTAGAGACATTGGGTCCTCTGGGGCAACTTTGTACGGTTATATTGGACCGGATACTAGCTATGGACCATAAATGTAATCCTAGTGAATGAGTATGACTAGGATCATAGGGTACCCTCCCTCGCATCTGAGTACGATCCGGCGAGCTCCTAGCCTTGATCCTAGTATGATGAGCTCAATAACATGGAAAATGACCTACTTTTGTGCCCACTGATTATTCCAGTTTCTCTTATTTCCCCTTGGTTTATCATGTTTTTGGGGTTCAGATTTATTGCATGTACACTGCTTGCAAGGGACAGGATTCACAACTGTGGTCTATTTGTAATGGACCTTTCCAGACTTTCCCTCTGTCTTCTCTATGTCCTTAGATTTGACCCAAGTTTTTCCACATCCCTCATTGGTGATAATGTGATTTTCTAGGGGAATCTCACCACTCACAGTGTTCTCCTTACTCTTATCATTAGAGTTTTCTTCTTCAGAATCTGTTTCAACCACCACTTTGTCTAATGGATCTACCTTAGTGGCTTCATCAGACAATTTCTTCCTATTCTTGGTCTCTAGCAAGTTTGATATAGGAGGGATGTAATTGTTGTTGTATGGTGGTGGTGTTGTGTTATAGCCTATTCCTCTTCTAAGTTTGTCATGGATTTGAGTTTGGAGCAAAGAGTCCATTGCTTTAGAAGCATTGGAAAATTTCTCAATATCTAGCTTGGCTTTCTCAAACTCACTTTTTATCTTTTCATTCTCCTCTTCTTTTTGTTTCAGCTTCAACTCATACTGATCTTTCTCCCACTTCCAGTAGTTGATGTCATATGAGTGTTGGAGTTCATTGGCTTGGAAACTCTTAATCTGTTCCTCAAAACTCTCAACAATTTTTGCATAGTCTTTTATATCTCTCTCTAATCTTTTAAGGTCATCACTCATTGTCTGGTTGTGATCCCTGTACGTTTTAACAGTTTCAATACAGGATTTAGAACAAAGATTAGATGTTACCTCTGTAGAAATTTCTGAGCTTGAAGACTCTGAACCTTTAGTCATGATGATGTGATTTTGAATGTAGGTTTCTGAGAATACTTGCTCTGATACCACTTGTCAGGATCGAATTCTCAACAAGAATTATAAATACTCAGAAACAATATCAAAGAAGTTTGCGGAATAACACTTTGATATTCAATGAAACAGTAAACAAACAGTAAATCTGATAAATAACTTGCAAACTTGTATTGAATGATTGAAGTTACAAGATTACACACACAACCTCAATCTTGAAGAACAGACTCTTTCAAGACGAATTCTACTTCTCTAGAATTAGGAACTATGCCTTGAGGTTGATTCTCTCTAAAACAAAAACTCATAATTCAAGTTCTATCTAACTATTCTAAGCAATTATATATATACTGAATAATAAAAGATAATTACAAAACTTAAAAAGATCTTCAAGATAATCTTCATAATTATCTTCAAGCTTTCCATGTATATCTTCAGACGCGGTCTCTTCAATATTATCTTCAGTTTATCTCAGAAGCAGCATTAATTACCTTGGAAGTATTAACTGATTCTTGGCAGCATTAACTACTAAGCAGCACTAACCTCTAGCAGTACTAACTAGCTAAGCAGTACTAACTTTGTTCAAGCAGCACTAACTTTGACTAGCAGTATTAATTCTACTAGAAGTAGTAATACCTAGCAGTATTAATCTTTGAAATCCTCTGGCAGCACTAACTCTGAACTTGCAGCATTAATGACTTAGTCACATCTTCAGTTCCCAACAATAAGTTATAATTTTGGGCTTGAGTCTTACTCATATTTCAATAGTTTGGATAACAAAGTCCTCTTCGAATTTCAATATTTGAGAATTTACCATTATTCACGTTTTGCGTGAGTTTTGGGTTGCACCATTTCATGAAAGAATGTTTTGCATTGAGGCGTTCATCTTATAAAATGTGTGTTATTGAAAATTGGTCGTTCTCATATTTAAAGTAAATCATTTTGAAAGATTATTATTTAAGTTGCATTCTTTTCTTTTAACGATATAATTACTCATGTTGAAAACTCTTGAACTTACTAGACGTTAGTCTAACCTTTTTATTTGTCGGCATGTGCATCAGGTTCCGGATGGTGTTATGGTACTAGCGACTCTGTGAAGATATGAGTGCTAAGTTATGTGCACGAGAGAGAGAGAGAGAGAGAGTAGTTTGGGTGAAGTCTTCCGCACCTTGGAAATAGCAACTTGGATTGGGTTTAGTAACACCCGACCTTGATTTAGTCTTTGTATAAGACTTGAGTTTATAATTGTGGAGGTTAATTATAGAATTTAATTTGAGGTAATTCGAGTTTTGATTCGTAAGAAGAAGTTTTGTTCTTTACTTGATGTAATACCAAAATTTTTAATTAGTTGTTTTTTTTTCCAAATTTGAGGGTGTTATACCTGAATGTCTCCCTATCTTTCTGGTAGCCTTCAGTAACTGGATTCCGTCGCTCGATTGGTTCTCATCCCTGTTGGATACTTTCTGTCTCTCTGACAAAAGAAGAACCATTCCTTCTCTCCCACCTTAGCTTTATCTGAATCATACATAATTAATTCACACTTATCAGGTAAATCCCATGGTTCAAACTTGTTGAGATAAGCTTCTCCAATGGCGGTGGTGATGAGAAGGGCTTTTTTCTCAGATTTGGTTTTTATAGGGTGGCAGTGAGATTGAAGTAGATTAGGTTTTTTTTTGTTTTCCTTTTTTTTGGTAGTTTATAATATTATAATATAAAATATTTTTTTGATTTAATAAAGAATTAAGAAAATATAGAAAATGACAAAAATACCCCTTATTAAAATGGATTTAACAGAAAAAGTGGGCGACCTTTAGGAGGAGGGACCAAAACCAAAGTAAAATGACAAACGTGAGGGACCAAATCCGAGTTTCAATAATTTAGGAATGATATCTGTTGAAAATGACAATCGTTAGGGACCAACAGTGAACTTTACTAAAAAAACGAAAATGGTAAGACACCAAATCCCCATCTAACGATTTTGACAATATGGCACAATCCCAAAGCCGCCATTGAAGTTGACAAACAAATGGATGAGGTTAGGCATATTCATAAGTATATGTAGTTTGATTCATAGTTATAACAAATAGAAAAAATGTAAAAAATTCATGATTCAGAGAAACCCTTTTTAGTATTATATGTTTTTTTAATAAATAGTTGTCCTAAAAATAGTTGTAAGAAATAGTTGAAAATATGAGTAACCTAAACAATATAACGGTGTCTATATTTATACAAGCAAATAGAGCAGACATTTGTTTTGTTTTGTTTTGTTTTGTTTTGTTTTTGTGAAATTATCGATACTTGGAGAGGCAGGAAAAGACAGATACATAGAAACTGAGAACATTATTGAGGAGAAGAAGAGAACTAATCCATTGTATTTTAAAAATTGGACCTTAAAATTAATACATAAAAGAAAGTAGAAGATTGAGGTGGTACCACTATGTTAGTATCCAGATATGTATTTCAATAATACATATAAATACAAATATCGAATAAGTAAATTTAATCAACCAATGATTAGAACAAATTAAAAGACAAAGGGAATCGACATAAAACGTAAAAACGAATAAACCGTATATCGAAACAATCGATGCTGAGGCTCGTGTTGGACACGATTCCCTTAAACATATTTGCCGTTTGTTCCCAGGGTACAACAGCGTAAGCAGCGTACTGCCGGATATAAACTTGCCTGGAAAAAATCGCCGGAGAAACAACGTATGCTTGAGAGAATTCAAAAAGCTTTGTGTTCAAGATTGTTGTTGTGTTTTGGACTGAAACATACTCCTCTATTTATACTGATCAATTGAAAACCGAAGGATTAATGTTAATTAATCCTATTAATCATTTCAATAATGAGTATGAAGAAGTTACAAAAAACCAGTGAATGTCGCGACTTATCACGCGGGTGAAGTCGCAGCACAACCCGCGTAATTCACTGTCTCGTCTACTAACAGTGAATTTCGCGACTTACTACGCGAGTAAGCCGCTTAACTCGCGTAACTCACTGTTTTATGGTCCATAAACAGAACATTTCGCGACTAATGGCGCGGGTAAACCCGCGAGCTAACTCGCGAAATACACTGATTCAAAACAAAATTTCAGCAAGTTCGCCGAATTTAGCCTACGAAGGCCGCAATCGGCACCCCCCTGCGCACGGGTAGGTGATGGAGTAAAACCAAACTAAGGACTTGAATGTCCCTCCTACATTTTTAGTTATAAACCACTAAAACTTTGGTCCTCCTTCCTATGTGGGACAAGTTCCCACACCCACTTGGTTTTGCCAATTTTCATCCCAAACACTCAACTTTGAGCATCGATATCTCATTCACACATATTCCATTTTGGACACATAATATATCGTTTCGAAGCTCTCATATAGGAGAACATAAGCCCACGAAGAGTTAGATATATACAATACATATACATATATTTATTTGTGTCTAAAGTTAGTAAAAAATCACATTTTTACTAAAATTTTCCAACACACTATACCAAATACAAGTAAGTAGGTTTTAATCTAATATAATTATTTGACTTTGATGACCCTTAAATAATGAAATCAAGTTTGAAAAAATAAAATACAAATGTATCAATTTAATTACCATTACAAAAAATCAAATGTTCACATCTTGACTTGCTTTCTCTAGTTAATAAGCCAAAGTAACTTCACGTCAAATTTTTTTTTAGAGTAAACTACTATTTTTGTTTACTCTTTATAATTTTCATTCTTATGTTTTAAGAATTACAGTTTCATCAATATGGTTTGTAATTCATATTTATTTTCATTTCTAAAGCTAACTTTGTCATCGATGTACCTTTAATTATAAGGAACGAAAATAATAATGAAATGTAAATCACATGGATGAAAAAAACAATGAATTATAAGCCATCAAAGATGAAAACCATAATTTCGAAAACATAGAATCAAAAATAACAATTTTCAACAAACCATAAAAATAAAAAATGTAGTTTACTCATCTTTTTAATTATCGAAACTTGTTCACATTTCGTAATAACTTATAAGAGCATCTACAACAGCATTGCTAAAATAGGAAAAAATGGGTTTTTGTCCTCTAAACCTTTCCAACAGCTTTGCTATCTTGTTTGCTATAATAGAGAAAAGTTGAAAATTTTCCAAGTTTAGAGAATTCTCTAAAACTTGATGGTAGGAGAGAGAAATGATTATTTTATTCAATTCTACCAATGAAATTCACTTTTTATTATTTTATATTAAATTTTTTTTAAAAAGTGTATTGAGATGATAAATTATAGAATATTATAATAATATAAGTTGTTTTAAAATCTCTAAAATAGCAAATCTGTTGGAGATGAATGTAATACTTTTTAGATTTTCATTTTTGGTTCTCTATTTTAAAGAAATTTTAGCAATGTTGTTGGAGATGTCTAAGTCTTTGACTTTGTATACTGTATTTATGCATTTTGGAGAAAATTTTATAAATCAAATTAATTAATGTCATTAATTTTTTAATAATCATTGTTAAAAATTTAATACAATAAAGAGGTCGTATTTTATTAATAAAATAAAAATAAAAACGGCCCACGTTTTCAAACAAAACGAGCATCGATCATTCCCGTAGTAATTGAAGTCTTGTGTCATTTTTTTAATCAAGATAAATCGATTAAAAAAATAAGTAATAATTAAATAAATAATCCTTTTTTATGAGATTGAGGTTTTCTTCTATTTGTTTTGACTTGTAATGTTTGTTCCCATGCACTACTCTCCGTATGGGCGGCTAAGTAAATATCATATTTATAATTATAGGACCAGATTTGCAATAATTATAAAAATATTATAAATCATTGAAGTGAGCTGCCATGCGTCTAATGCACACCCTTCATAAAATAACCACATGTTTAAAGTGAAAAAAAAGGGTAAAATTACAATTTCGTCCATATGATTTGGGGAATTTTTTTTTGGTTTCTCGTCCTTCCATCTCATTCATTACAAGTTTATCTTTTGGGTTATTATATATTTACGGTATCGGTTCTTACCATTAAGAATGTCCAATTGTAGGTTGTTAGATACCAGAGTATTTAAGTCCTTTTAGAATAACACTCTTTGTTGCAAATTCTAATAGAAGCAAACATGGGTGAACACCTATCGAAAATGTCATTTTTTACATCATCTTTCTCTTTTATCTTCAAATGTAAAAACATCGAATATGTTAATTAAAACAAATGTAAACAACTATCTTCTTTCTTTCTTAGTGTTAAAACAAAATCCCTTTTGTTTCGTCTACAACCATTAAACCATATATGGAAGCACTAATTCTCGAAACCCTAACTCTTTTTGAGTTTATAATTGAAATCCATAACTTTGGTGATATAATGCTAGCCTAGAAAACACGTGAATAAATTTCGGGATTACAACCTAAGTCGTTTGTATTTAGGGAGTCAAATTGAAATAACTGTCCTAAAGAACACAAATACAACAAATGGATTTGGAGATAAAAAAGATTCACGATGTTATTACAGCTCCAATAGACAACCAAACAGGAGCATTATACTCAAACACAACAATATGATATACCTCAACAACGGGCAAAATGGGCTATGAAATCCAAATCAACAATGGATTCAATCGGTGAGATATGATGTAAGCTTCTGGTGGGTGTAAATTGCCCTTGATAGGGTTTACTCTAGCAACCATGTGGAAAGCCTAGTTGATCTCAAAGTTGATAACACGTATTTTTTATGGGTTTCACAGGAGGAAGGGAATCGTAAAGAAGAGAGTCCTTGGAATGGAGGAGAGGGAAAATGGGTGGTGTTGGGTTTCACATAATGTAGAATTTTCCAAAGAGAGGGAAACCAAAAAATGATCAAATGACACATGTTGGGTTTTAACGAAACTAACAAATTAAGTACATCATTCAAGGACAAACTTGTAATAAGCGAAGTAGAGGATGAGTGATTAAGACATATATGAACCATAGTTATAGTCAAACCCTCTTTTATGTTGATGTTATGCCTTTTATGAGCTACCTAAGTGCCCTAGTATGTCTATTGTTGAATATGAGCGAAAATGCTTGAAACCGGTGGAAATGGGCTCCACCGTCCTTTGGGGCGACTAAGGGGTTGTTCGGTTCATTTTCCATTAAGACCTGAATGGATAAAGTTGTCTGCATTGATAAAGTTGTCTGAATGATATAATATAAATTGTTGTTCGGTTGTTGTGCTGAATACACAATCTAAATGTCAAAAATGACCGTTTTACCCTCGTGTCTATATTTTTGAATCCAACTTCAAACTACTTCATGACCAAACATATTTAACCCAAATTAGAACAAATTCATCCTCAAAAATATCAAGCCCTAATATTTTTTTTTCAAACCTAAAATCTTTAAATTGAAGTCATTGAACAAATGAAGAACAACAGAGAAGAGAGATGCATAAAGCTATAAACAAGATTGCATCTAAAATTTTACATAAAACACATCAACTAAAAACAAAATCAAAACCCAAAAATTTAGAAAATGAAAGTTACCCAAAAAACAAAAACAAGAAAACCCAGAAATTCCAAAAATTTCAAAACCTCCCTTCACCAACAAAACCCAAAAAATGACCGAATGAAAGTTACCCAATGGGTTTTTTTTTGGTGCCACCAAAACCCATCAGTTATCACCGAACCTAACCTGACGATCTCGTTAAAAAGATAGGGAAAAGAAGAGAGGACAAAAAATGAAGATGAAGATGTTGGATCGACGATCGGAAGGGATGGAGGCGGTGGGTTGAGCTTCAATCGATGGAGGCAGTGGGTTTTCTTTTTGTTATTGAGGATGAAATTGTGTTTTAAAATAGGGTATTTAAGTAAAAATGTTGGTTGAATGTAAACCAATACTCTTCTCTAGTTGTCCGATTAAGTTCAAGATTTTCAGATTAAGTCATAAACAAACAACTATTTATGGCTGAGCGAATAAGTTATATGGGCTATACAACCCATTAAGCCACAACCGAACAACCCCTAAGTCGTGCCATAATTCGCCTACCTCTCTGTAACACCCTAAAAATAGGGATAACAAAAATCTAAAAAACGGACATGTGGTATATAAAAATTGCCATAGCAAGAGCCTCCCAAAAGTGGGGAAATATTTAAACCTGTTTAATTACAATTGTAATCTAACGGAAAATAAACAACAACCAACTAATCTAATTTCTACAACAGAAAATAGATTACAAAAAGGGTGTCATCTATAAACCCAACGTCTTCTCCAAAAGTATAAGTCCATGTGCAAATTTCCCCAAGCTCTCACCCAAGGCAACTACGCCTGCTTAGAAGCGGCGCCACTAGAACCTGAGATACACATCGACACCAACAAGTGTTAGGCCAAAAAGCCTAGTGAGTTGAACAAGAAATAACATATAATATCAATTACAATTCTTATCAGCAGTTAATCAATGTTCAATAAATGTGGAGTCAATAGGGGAGACCTGTAACAACCCAACCAAAAGCAACTAGATAACAACTTAAATCTGAATAATATAAATAAAAATTCATACCAAGACGACCCAAACCTTACAATTTACAATTCAAGGTTCTCAAAGTCAACCTACACAACTTAGATAATAACAAGGAATATCTAAGATGACAGTCTTCTAACTCTTTCCGCTACATCTTCTCCTTGCCCTTAACTGATCTCAATAATTTCACGCTTGCCTGAAAAGATTTTTAGTTTTCAAAGAGCGAGGGTTAGACCATAGGTCTAGTGAGTCCCCTCAAACAAATAAGCAACAAAATAGCTTTCCAGAATTAAATCAACAAATTTATAAACACACAAGGATAAACACGCTACTGACCACACGACCGTCAAAGACGATGTGTCTAACTCGTGCTGCCTTAATGTTGGGACACACCCCCAACGGCATAAACGGGCCACACTCCCCGACTTAGGTCAAAATCTCCACATAGAATGTATGCATACATTTAAATTTCGACAATTTATAACACACTGAAACAATTTAATAAAATCATACCATCGTAAATAAATCAACTTTTAAAACTAAAATGCACATGCTTTCGTTACCAAAAGTTTAGTTCAGAAAAACTCACCTGTTATCCTTTGCTTTAAGCTTTACTTCTACTTTATAATCCGAACTGAAACCTATAAACAATACATAACTTGATGAATTCTCTATACTCTTAATTTAACAAAAATTGGTTTTTAAAACCCAAACTCTCGATGGTATCCGATTAAATACAAGAACCCGACTCCTTAAACTTCCAACTCAAAAGATTTAAACACCCGAATATAATACTTTGAAAGAGTAATATCCCATAATACCTAATTACTCTAACCCAAGCTTAAATTAAATTAATTGGATTTATTCCCAATTAAAAGCCTTGGGCTTCGGCCCACTGCAAGTAACCTGATTTAGATTGTGGCCCACCAACAGAGCCCGGAGAATTGTATCCCAAACCGACCGACGGGGGCTCTTGATCGGTGTCGGCAAACTCACGACCGGGGTTCAAAATGTCACTCGACCGGGGCGATGGGAGGCCGACCGGGTTGGTTATGACCGGGGTCACCCTTCCCGCGACTAGTGTCCAACAGACTAGGGCCTAGCCCCTTTGACCGGTGTCTCGACCGGATTCAACCACCACCCCTCTCGACCAGTGTTTACATCAAATAACGACCGATGTTCCACCTAGCGACTGGTGTAACATTGACCGGATCCAATAAATGGGTCTCGACCAGGGTCTTCCCCGAGTCTCGACCGGTGTTTGAGGTTGACCGGGGTCTCCCCCTTCGACCGAAGTCTAAGACGACCGATAGTAGAACATTGACCGGAGCCTTAACTGTTCGAACAAAACCCAAAATATACGATGTGCAGAGACCCCAAAATCCCCAACTTAACAAAAACTCGAATTACAACTCACTCTCACAACAAAAATTTTAATAAACTCTACTCTCGTTAACTTCCATTGTCCAGATTAATAAGACCCAACACTTTACTCCCATTTCCCAGATTTATTAGAGCTATCCCAAACTCCAGACTGATAAAAGCAACAACAATTGAATTTAATGAGATTACCAGTCAAGAGGAGATTTACCTTGCAATGTAGATCAAAACCCAACTTGGATTTCTTAAATAATTCTTTCCTTCTCGATTCCCCTCTCTGAAATCTCCCTAGGAGCCTCTCTCAAACACACAGCCGCCGCACACCCCACTATACAGATACCTTTAGGGTTAAAATCCCCTTTTTCCCAAATTTCACAATAGACCCCTCCTGAAAGAGGTTTTTCCCTTTTCTTGCCCAAGCTTTTATTTTTGTTGAATTAAGCACGGTTATTACAATACCCCCCCAAGAGAATTCCGTCCCCGGAATTCCTTCGCCGAACAAACTAGGATATTGCTCCTTCATAACCGACTCTAGCTCCCAAGTCGCTTCCTGATCCTTGTGGAATTTCCACTGAACTTTTACCAAGGAAATTTCCTTGGTCCTTAACTTCTTCACCTTTCGTTCTAAAATAGCTATCGGTTTTTCCACATAGCTTATTTTCTCGTCTATCTGAACATCCGCTAAAGGTATAACGGCGTCACTTCCTATTAAACATTTCTTCAGATTAGATTCATGGAAGATGGAATGCGCTCCTCGTAGATCCATAGGTAGATCCAGTCTATAATCTACCTCCTCAACGCGTTTCACGATAACAACGACCCCACAATTCTCGGTTTTAACTTCCATTTCTTTCTGAATCGCGTCACACCCTTCCAATGCGAGATTGGTAACTTTACATTTGTCACCCTCCTTGGGGACTAATGACTCAAAATTCTCAATCCCACCAATTTAGTAACAAGTAGGAGATTATGATGTGTATCTAGTTTTAACAAATGTTTAGTAAACTCACAATCTAGGTTTTTGATTAAAACCTAGAAAATAGAAAACCCTAGATGAAGAGGTGGAGTCTTGGAGAGGAAGGTTGCACTTTGAGAAACCCTAGAAAAGCTTCCTTGAAGATGATGAATGCAAGATCAACAACCCAACTACCAAAATGGTTGGTATTAATGAGGGTTAGGGTTTAGAGATGAATGGAACTGTTTTGGGAGCTCTAAAATCGCCAAAGGAAAAAGAGAGAAATGCAGAAATGAGGTTAAAATCGGCAAAGGAACTTATTTAAGTCACATAACCTGTCAGCGATAGTGCCCGGCGACAGTGACATTGTCACTGTCGTGAGTCACAATCGCGCCAGGCTCAAGAGCCCACGGTACCTCCCACGCGATAGTGACAATTGTCACTATCGCGCGGTCACAGTCGTGCCAAGCTCTCCACTCGCGGTACATACACCGCGATAGTGACCGGCGATAGTGCCCTTGGCACTATCGCGTGGCACTATCGCGCCACACCCCAGACAGCCCGAAAATTTACCAAATTCGATTACGAACGCGATGTTAGACAAACCAATCGATATAAGGCTCAAATAAAATCATAGAATGAATAAGTATACATAAAGGGCTTAAATGCACAGATTACCACAATTAATAGAGTGTGAGTAGTAAATACTTACCTTGGATTTTCCGGGTGTTACACTCTCTATCAAGCATATTTTTAAATGATCATGTGGTTGAGCATACTTCTGAAATGATAATTCAAATAGGGAATATTTTTCAAATGAAAATCGAGCACAATTTTACAAATAATCACTCAAGCAAACATATTTCTCAAATGATCGTTGGCTTAGGCATACATTTTAGATAATATTGGAGACGGTTTTGGGGATATTTAGGGTTGGAAACCACCGTTTTCATGGGGGGGGGTCGATTAAGATTCAAGGGAGAACAAAGACAGAGAAGGAATAGGCGATTTTGGGGAGTCTCAATCACGTTTTCCTTCAACTTTTTAGGCATCTTCTATTGTATGACTTACTTTTGCTTTTCAAGCAATGAGTTTGTAAACATTCGATTGGGATTGTGGTTAGACTTGTTGGGTCTTTTAATGACATTTGATTTTCATATATGTAAATATTATTTGAATTGCTTTTTATCATTGTTTGATTATCTGAACTGATAAGGCCTGATGATTTAGCAACCTAATTGCGAATTGCTAGACAAATTCAGAAACTGTAATTTTTTCTTGTTTTGTCAAAATGGCAAACAACATTTCAACTGATAATCCAACTAAATAACTAACTATTTAGTGTTATGGGTTTATGTAATCTAATCTAAATGGTCGACGTTCGATCATCAACTGGGAATGATGTTTGTCTAAGCCTAATGCAATTGGCAATTAAGTCTATGTTCGTAATTAGACTTAATTAGTTGATTAGGAACTAGTTCATTAACGTCTCATGCTAGTTTAATCTTATTGAGAAAGAAAGTGTCAATGAATATCAATACTCATTGTCTTTCTGGAATAAAATGAAAAAAATATCTTTAGGAACAAGTTCATTATACACAACCTGATCAATTGTTTACACTCATTTCTGGTTTTTATTCTTGTTTGTTTTCGCTTTATTTATTGTATGTTTAGTTTAAATATCTCAATCCAATAACTCTCCATTTTGCTAAAGCGTAGAAGTTAATAATCTTTCACGGCTAATGTCTATGAATTCGACCCTTCTTACCATTATTACAAGCTATGTTATAATTTGAGGTAATAAGTAACTATTATTTATCAGGCACGACACTTGTTAACAAAAACAAAAACCACCATGCTACAACTACAAGGACCAAAACTCTAATTTGCTCAAGAAAATAATGAAGGGCTAAGAAATTTAATTCATGTTGTGGGTTGGTTGAATTGAATGGTTTTGTCATTGTAAATTGTTTTTAGAATTGAGTAGCATGGTTAACAAAATTTTAAGTTGGTCCAATTATGGAATGTTAGCCATTGTTAAATTGCTTCGATTTTAAGAGCATCTTTAAAATAGAGTAACCTGAAATTCTGGATTTTTTTTGTTCAATAGAACCTTTAAAAAATTCCCCGAAAAGTAGAAAAAGGAAAGAGATTGAGAAAAAAATAAAATTTGGATGAAATTTTTTAGGAGAGGGTAGAAATCTCCAAAATTAAACTACAAGATTGTGGCGTGGTGGTAAGAGCCTGAGAACTTCATAGCGGTTGCCCGGGTTCGAACCACACTCGCAGCATTGTGGCCACGGGATGAATGTCCGTGGACCATAGGCCTGTTTTTCAGAAGATTAGTCCGGACCCAAAGTGGTCTGGGATACTCCTTTACAAAAAAAAATCTCCAAAATTAAAATTTGGAGGAGAAAGAAGAAGAATTAATTATTTTTCAATTTATTTTGGAGGAGACAGCAGGAAAAATCTCAAATATAAAATTATTACTTTATGTGTTAGAGTATTAATTGTATTGAATATTACAATAATTTTATAACAAAATTCCTCAAGTATTATTTGCATTGAATATTTTAATTTTATAAAATGTTTATGAATTATTAATTATATGAAATGTTTTAATAATATTATTTAAATATTTAAAAAACCTTAACGTCAAATGTAATTATATTTAAAAATTTTAATTTTTTTTAGCCTTTTTGAAAATTATGTCAAAACAAACTTCAACTATTTAACAAGATAAGCGGAGTTTAAACCGAAACAACAATGTTTTACAAAAATGTGAAAACATGTACAGGTCTCAATTTATTTTATTCATAACAAAAATTAGAATAAATAAAAATAAATTAATACTTATCAACAATTTTTTATTATCTTTGTTTTTATATCTTAAATGTTGCTAGTATCACGAAAGACTTCTTATGTCGATGTATCTGTTGTCAAGAATACTATGATGACGCTATTATTATAATGTAATAATGTTTTGATAAATCGAACACTTATTATGATGTAATTTTGCTATGATAATGTGTGATAATGTTGTGATAAATAGAAAATCATAACGTTCACAATCATCGTCTCTGTCTGTTCATTATGTAATTTGCATTTTTTTTCCATTTTACCCCTACATTCCTTCGATATTTCTAGAAAAAAGTAAATATCTATTTAATATTTTACTGTTCTATCAATCCTTTTAATAGTGTAACTTAAAACAGAATAATCAATTTATAAGTGTCCTTGTGTTTACATAAATCACATATATTCTCATTTGAACTTTTGTCTAACAATACATACTCTACTAGAAGTTAATTACGACCGTAATAAATAAAACACAAATAAATAACTAAAAAGAAATGGTCAGCTTATAATTTTTAAAATAAATGCAACGTATTTATTTATCCAATTAAATATGGTGATTTTATTCTACAAGAAATAAATGCAACCTCTTTTATTTTATTTTATCACAATTTTTTTATTTATGGAAATAAAAAAAGCATTAAATATATTAGTGATCATTATACAAATTTGTATATTAAATTATATTATTAAATCAAATCTATACTATATTATAAAGCACGGATAAAAAACTCTTAAATACAAATTATTAGGCATAAGATACCATCATTTTATGCAAGATTTTAAAAATATCTTAATTTACAAGTTTCAAAACACAAGATACATATTACTACTGCAAACTTCTAACACCCATCAATTTAGTATGTGCAGGATCTTCCTTTTATGCAGACCTTTCCATTTATCACTATTAATTAATATATTATATTATTATAAATTTGTTTTAATTATATAATTAAATATATAATTGGTTATTTTTTCTAGATGTCATTAAAATATATAAAATAATCATTAAATTGTAACAAAATATTTAATTTTTTTATATAAAAAACATTATATTATTAAGTCTGAATTAAACAAATTTATAAAAAAACATTATTACTTTCTCAAAACCATTCAATATTGTACTGCAAATCAACAAAAAAACAAAAAATAAAATGAAAAATTAAAATCGTGATGTATCTCGATGCAAATCGTGATGTATCTTGCTGCATTACGCAAGTACGCTTCTAGTATTATATTAATGGAAAAAAATGTAAACAAGAAAGGGTAAACTTTTGGAAGGATCGAACGCCTGAATTCCAAGATAAGGCCAAACATGGGATTCAAATTCAAGCAATAACTATCAAAACCATCTAAAAATTTCCGTCAAAGACTAATAAAATTGAGGCCATCTAGAACACTTTATTTTCTTGTGGAGAAAGGTTTACGCTATTTAATAATAACATTAAAATCCACTTAGAGTTTAATTTAATTTAATTTTTCTAACCCCCATTCGTATTTTTAACAAGTTTTTTTTTTTTGGAAAGAGTATCCTGGACCTATGGTCCAGACTAATCCCTGACAATTAAGGTCTTTGGCCCAGCTGTTAAAGCGTGCAACCCTGGGTTTATCTTCAATGGTCATAAATGCTGCTAGTAGGGCTCGAACCCGAGTTAAACGCTCCCCAAGCCTTTACCACCACACCACAGCCCTTGTGGTTATATTTTTAACAAGTTGGATGCTGTTTTTGAAATTTATATAAAATTAAAAAGGAAATTTTGTAATTACATACAAATTCTGATGCATAAATTACAAACAATAATTATCTAACAAAATTTTGATTTGGAAAAACCATTTGTCCAAAATCAAAAGATCCATTTGTCTGTTCTTCTTTGAAGCTTCTTACAAGACACAAAGAGGAGGGGAGAGGAGGGAAGACAATTCTCACGCCATAGATATTAATTCTTGATGGAAAACAATTTCCAATTATTAATTTGATATATATATATATATATATATATATATTATATCTATGTGTGTGTGAATTGTTGGAATAAACGGAAAATATATAACCAGAAAACCCCTCTTCAAACAGTCTGTATTTTCCTTTTATTTTTGGGTTCTTTGGAAGCTTCTCTTCCCTTTTTTGTTTTTGTAAATGATAATCCAATTGAATCGAAATTGTATTGTATTAATTGTTCTTGGGTTTGTTTATTCTGTGTTAGTTGGGAAATTGTTAATTTCTTTAATCAACATATGCGCCTTATTAAAGTCAAAACATGAAAGGGACACAGAAAGAGATCCATCATTTGAGTCTTCGTTCAAACCTTTCGAGCTCTCACAAAAATCAAATCATAGAACCACCTTCTTCCTCACATTTTCCTTTCTTCTTCTTCTTCTTCTTCTTCTTCATGTAAACCCTCATATATATATATATATATAAACTTTATATTCAGCTTCCCATTATTAAAAAAAAAACTTTATTCTTTTGTTTCCCTTTTTCTGTTTCTCATACAAAAGATTGTAGATTTACAAGAAATTTGGAGGATTTTAGACAATTCTTTTGTGGGTTCTACTTTCTTTATTTGTTTTCAATTTGTTATACACTTGCAATTCCTTCATCATCTCTTTTGATAAATTCTCTTTTCTGGGTTCTACTTATTTTCATATTTAATTACTGGGGTTTTGGGCTTTTCTGGTTGAACCCATTTAATTTATTCAATTGGGAGGTGTGCAATTGTGCAAAGCATCAATCTTTTTTGTTTTTTGGGGGATTCCTCATCTGGGTATGTGTAAAAACAAGAATTCTTGAAACAACTCTTTTACAGTTGATTTTTAAGAAATTTATCATAGAACAGAAATGGGTACAGGGAGGAAAAGGAGGTTACATTTTAGCAAGATCTACTCATTCAAGTGTGGAAAGAATACATTTGATGATGACCATTCACAGATTGGAGGTCCTGGATTCTCAAGAGTGGTTTATTGCAATGAAACTGGTGTGTCAGAGGTTGCAACTCAAAGCTATGCAGATAATTATGTGAGGTCAACTAAGTATACACCAATGACTTTCTTACCAAAATCATTGTTTGAACAGTTTAGAAGAGTTGCCAATTTCTATTTTCTTGTTACTGGTATCATGGCTTTTACACCCCTTGCACCTTACTCTGCTGGTAGTGCTATCCTTCCTCTTATCATTGTCATTGGTGCTACCATGGTCAAAGAAGGTATTGAAGATTGGCAAAGACAGCAGCAGGTGTGTTTTCATGCTCTTGATTTTCTTGAAAAGTTATCTTAGATCCATTTCATTTTCAAGTTTGAATCTTTAATTGTTGGTGGGTTTTGATTCATTTTTTCAAGTTTGAATCTTTAGTTGTTGGTGGGTTTTGATTCATCTTTTCAAGTTTTGTGGAAATCTTTTAGTTCTTGGTGACTTTTGATTCATCTTTTTGGAGTTTTGGGGGTTTCTGATGGGAGTTATAACTTAAAAAGTTTAAATTTCTTGTTGGTTATTTAGATCTTTGATAGATCTTTAAGGGTCAATAGTTGCTGACAGATTCATCATAGAGAACTGATGTTCTTCCCAACTGTTTATTTTCATTTTGTTTCTTTAATTTCTTGAATTTGAAGACTTATATGCAAAATATCAGCCTAAAAGTCTGTTCTTGAATTGCAATTTTCTGCAAATAGTTATGAAATCATGTTATCTTTCACTGTTAGCAAGTAGTTGGCTTCAGTTTTCTGATCCGGGATATCGAACATCTTTTCAGGACCACGAGGTGAATAACCGAAAGGTCAAAGTTCACGGTGGAAGAGGAGTTTTCGAGTCTAGAGAGTGGAAAAAACTAAGAGTAGGTGATGTAGTGAAGGTAGAAAAAGACCAATTCTTTCCCGCTGATCTTCTCTTGTTGTCGTCGAGCTATGAGGATGCTGTCTGTTATGTTGAAACGATGAACTTAGATGGGGAAACGAATTTGAAGCTAAAACAATCGTTAGATGCAACTTCTTCGATTAACGATGATTCAAACTTTAACGACTTCAAAGCTACTGTTAAATGTGAAGATCCAAATGCTAGTTTGTATACTTTTGTTGGAACTATGGAGTTTCAAGAACAACAGTATGCACTTTCACCTCAACAGCTTCTTCTACGAGATTCGAAGCTCAGAAACACAGATTACATCTATGGTGCTGTTATCTTCACGGGTCATGATACAAAAGTGATTCAGAACTCGACAGATGCACCTTCGAAAAGAAGTGGTATCGAGAGGAGAATGGATAGCATTATCTATTTCTTGTTCTTGATCTTGTTTCTGATTGCTTTTCTGGGATCGATCTATTTTGGGATCGTAACGAAAGATGATTTAGACGGTGACAGAATGAAAAGATGGTATTTGGGACCGGATAGATCGGAGATCTTTTTCGATCCCAAACGAGCTCCGGTTGCAGCCATATATCACTTCCTAACGGCTTTGATGTTGTATAGCTACTTGATACCGATTTCCTTGTATGTTTCAATAGAAATCGTGAAAGTCTTGCAGACGGTCTTCATTAACAACGACATTCATATGTACTATGAAGTAGCCGACAAACCAGCCCATGCTCGGACCTCGAATCTAACCGAGGAACTTGGTCAAATCGACACCATTTTGTCAGACAAAACCGGGACTTTAACTTGCAACTCAATGGAGTTCATCAAGTGTTCTGTGGCAGGCACGGCTTACGGGCGTGGTGTTACAGAAGTTGAGAGAGCGATGGCTAAACGGACAGGATCACCATTGATCGTAAATGGTCGAGATCAACTTCTTGATGATGCGAATGATAGTGATTCCACCTTGGCTGTCAAAGGCTACAATTTCGAAGATGAAAGAATCACAAATGGCTATTGGATTCACGAACCACATTCGAATGTGATTCAGAAGTTTTTCCGTTTATTAGCAATCTGTCATACGGCCATACCCGATGTAGATGAAGAGACGGGAAAGGTTACGTATGAAGCTGAATCGCCAGATGAGGCTGCTTTTGTGATAGCAGCAAGAGAACTCGGGTTCGAATTCTACAAAAGAACACAAACAACCGTCTCTTTTATGGAGTTTGATCCCATTTTCAAGAGAAAAGTCGAAAGGTAAAAGCTTTTTCGCCTTTTTCTTGTTTCGGGTAACTTTTAGTAGCAAATCTGAATTGGGTTTTGGTTAAATAAGACGTTTTTATCGTTTGTTTGCAGGACATATGAACTTCTGAATGTTTTGGAGTTTAACAGTGCTCGAAAGCGAATGTCTGTTATCGTCAGGGACCAGGATGGCAAGCTACTTTTACTCTGTAAAGGGGCCGACAGGTTAGTAAAATACGCGATAAATCAATCTTTATTTCTAGTAATAGTCATTGCTATTCGTTTCCAACGTTCTCTTTTGGGTTGTGTTCAGTGTTATGTTCGATAGACTAGCCAAAAATGGAAGGCAGTTTGAAGAGGCTACGAAAGAACACGTGCATGATTATGCTGATGCAGGTTTACGGACCTTAATACTTGCGTACCGTGAACTTTCTGAGGATGAATACAAAGAGTTCAACGAAAAATTCATAGAAGCCAAGAACTCGGTAAGTGCAGACCGAGACGATTTGATTGATGAAACAACCGAAGAAATCGAAAAAGATTTGATACTTCTTGGTGCCACTGCTGTTGAGGACAAACTCCAAAAAGGGGTGAGCTTTTTTTCTTAATTCAAGAACTTCGTATTCGGGTTTTGACGTTGAATCTTTTTCGGATTCCGGAGTGGTTTTTAACGCGATTATGTACTCTTTTTCGTTTCTGCAGGTCCCAGAATGCATCGACAAACTTGCTCAAGCAGGAATCAAGATATGGGTTCTCACCGGTGATAAGATGGAAACCGCAATCAATGTTGGGTAAGTTTTGGCCATGTTTGACGATAATAAGCTAACTTATTTTTTGAGCTTACTGAAAATGTCTCGTTTGGTTAGCCATAAGCTAGTTCTTTGGAAAATGACTTCAATTAGCGTTTCAATAAACCCCAAGGGTTTTTTCCACTTCACATTGTCATCCAACTTACCAGCTGGTTTTCACCGCACATAACTAGCTTATCAGCTAGCAGCTAGCTTAGCAGTTAGCTTGCAAAACATAGCATTTGTCTTTTTTATTTGTTGTTTAACTAATGCCATTCGTTCTTTTCTTGAGTCGAGTTATACATACTATCTTGTTGTATCTAACGTTCAAAAATCAAACGTTATGCAGCTTCGCGTGTAGTTTGCTTAGACAAGGAATGAAACAGATTATAGTCACCTTAGAGTCACCAGAAATCATAGCAGCACAAAAAGCCGGGGAGAAAAATGCAATTGCGAAGGTGAGCATGCGTTGGTTTGTTCTGTTTCTGTTGTTATTTCATGTACGAGTTTTTACTGGAAATGACAATTTTGCCCTTGCAGGTTTCGAAAGACAGTGTCAAGAAGCAGATCTTAGCAGGGAAGGCTCAGCTTGATGCTTCGTCTTCTGATCCATATGCTTTGATCATCGATGGAAAGTCATTGGCATATGCTTTACACGATGACATTAAGAACACATTTTTGGAGCTCGCAGTTGGCTGTGCGTCCGTTATTTGCTGTCGTTCTTCGCCAAAACAGAAAGCACTGGTTAGTTTTTGGTTCATTTTATTTCCATTCGTGTTTTCGAAGATAATGATCAAACTAGAAACTAAAGCGTAAACGGAACACAGGTTACGAGACTTGTTAAAGAGGGAACCGGAAAAACGACTTTAGCGATCGGTGACGGGGCAAACGATGTCGGAATGCTTCAAGAAGCGGATATCGGCATCGGGATTAGTGGCGTTGAGGGAATGCAGGTACTTACCATATATTTTACTCTGTTCTATAATGATCGTACTTACGTAGAACTCATAAAGGCCATGTTTAGCGACCATAAGCTACCTTATTTTTTAAGCTTATTGAAAAAGCCCTGGTTTTGGTTTGCCATAAGCTAGATTTTTGAAAAACTACATCAAATGGTCTTTCAATAAGCCCCAGGGGCTTTTTTCTACTTCTTTACAATTAGGCCCCTTATATTTTTCTAATTAATTTTTCAACATGTCCTTTTAGGTTATTTTACGTTGTCATCTAGCTTAACAGCTATGCTTTACCAAACATGACTAGTTTATCAGCTAAAAGCTAACTTATCAGTTAGTTTGCCAACATGGCCTAAAGCACTTCATATGATCAGAATTACACTTTGTTTTTTCAATCCATCAATGTTATCTAAACTGTTTGTATTTGGTAAATAGGCGGTTATGTCAAGCGATATCGCAATTGCTCAGTTTCGGTTTTTGGAACGCTTGCTATTGGTGCACGGGCATTGGTGTTACCGGAGAATTTCTTCAATGGTAAGGCGCTTTTTTTTACGTGTTTTTAGCACATCGAATTGCTCGTAAGCATGATCGAATAACACCCTTTTTTGCTGTGTTTGTAGATATGCTACTTTTTCTATAAGAATATTGCATTTGGAACTACGGTGTTCTTATATGAAGCGTATGCATCGTTCTCGGGTCAGCCTGCATACAACGATTGGTATTTGTCGCTTTACAACGTGTTCTTCACATCACTTCCAGCCATTGCATTGGGCGTTTTCGACCAGGATGTATCTGCACGATTTTGTCTCAAGGTATGCCCAAAAAGCCCTTCTGGTCATTGTATCTGCACGATTTTCTTCTAATTTGATTGCCGATGATACTATCACTTATCAAACGGTCATATGATCACTAAATCATACAGAGCGTTAAAATGGTAGTTTTATCTCATTCATAACATTTATCAAGCAAACATTTTCATTCTGCACTAAATCATTACCGAGGCTCCTTATCTTTATGCACCAAATCATTCGGCATATGCGCATATATCCCCTTCAACAAGAAGGGCATTACTGTAATTTCACACCGATTCGAACTATTGGATGCTAATATGCTGCTTTTTTCGATGACAGTTCCCTTTACTATACCAAGAAGGTGTTCAAAACACCCTCTTCAGATGGCGTCGGATATTTGGCTGGATGCTCAACGGGCTAGCCAGCGGCGTAGTCATCTTTTTCCTCTGCATAAGAGCGTTAGACCCCGAGTCATACCGAAAGAACGGAAAAACCGCAGGGATGGAAGTCGTGGGGGCCACAATCTACACATGTGTCGTGTGGGTCGTCAACTGCCAAATGGCACTTGCGGTCAGCTACTTCACCTTAATCCAACACATCTTCATCTGGGGCGGAATCGTCCTTTGGTACATCTTTCTCTTGGCATACGGTGCAATGCCCGTAAACTTTTCAACAACCGCCTACAAAGTGTTCTTAGAAACGCTCGCACCTTCACCGTCTTACTGGTTCGTGACCCTTTTCGTGTCGATCGCTGCATTGATTCCTTACTACTGCTATAAAGCGGTTCAAATGAGATTCTTCCCGGCTTACCATGGGATGATACAATGGATCAGATACGAAGGTCACACCGATGATCCGGAGTACGTTAACATGGTGCGGCAACGGTCCATACGGACTACAACGGTCGGGTTCACGGCTCGATCGATAGCAAGGGACAACAACCTGTATCACTTGAACTTGGAGCGACAAGCGTCGGCTAGATAGTGTTGTTGTATTGTGGTTGTTGTACAGTAAAAAGATTTTGGTAGAAAATTTTATTCTTTAATTGTTAACAAGATAAGAAAATGGTGGAGCAATTTCCTTGTGAAGTTTTGTTGTAAATTAGGGAAGTTATGTATAGATTGAAGAGAAAAATCAATTATGTTTTATGACAAATCGCTCGTGCCCTCTTGCCTTGATCACGTTATGAAATCATACATGATTTTACATTGAAATTGCGTGTGAAATAGGTGTTATCATGTTTTTGTTTATTTTGATTTTGTTCTCATTTAAACCCATCCTTAGGTATAAACCTCAATATTGTCTGAAAGATCCTGTTCAATATCATGTCCAATATTGTCTAAAACCGAAATCCAATATGGGATAAGACTCAAGAACACTATCGTTTTTAGGCACAAAAACGAGAGCAAGTTTGCTGGAGAGTATATAGAGATTGTTTTAAAATTATGAGTCTAAAACATAAGTATATATGGTATATATACTAGTCTCATTCGTAAAATAGGAAAATAACTGAAATGACAATGATTGCAAATCATTAGCTATAGTCGGTTACAATTAATTTAGCTAAAATCATGGGCTGAAAATAACTGAGAATTAAATGTTCAGTAACTGCAGGTTTAGAGATAGTCAATCTAAAGATTGGCACCAGAGGCTCTAGTCCAGAGACGCCCATCAGAGGCTCTGTAGAGAGCCACCAGAGCCTCTGTAGAAATCCACCTGAGCCTCTGTAAGCCATCAAAGCCTCTGCAGAGAGCCTCTGAACAAACTTTTCCACTACATTCCAAGTCCAAAATTCTGAAGAGAGCCTTTGAACAAGTTTTTCCACCGCCAGAGGCTCTGCCCCTTGGACCCCGCAAGGGGCGCTGCCCCCTTGACCCCGCCATTTCATCGTGTCCGGGATCAAACTCGTCTTATAACAAATGTGCACTCCGCATCACCTAACTTGTATTAAATCACAGTTTGAGACCCATTAACACTCGTGTTATATCCAATTACCCTTAAAATGACCAATGACACAAAAATCACCAATATAAATGAATCAGACTTGTGAAACCTCTAGAATCACATTTTAATATGTATTTTGTAGGATTTTTCTTAGAGCATCTTCCACCCAATCTCTACATCTACTTTTTAATTATTGAAGGGATTTAAAACCAAAAATCCATCACTCCCTTCAAGTTACTCCCTACCCTAATTTGATTCCTTAAATGTAGGGATCCTTGAAATATATCTATATCATATGTACTATATTATAAATTATTTAGTTTTTTGTCTAAAATCTCTTACTTTCTTAATAATACAAGTATTTGAACAATATATACAAATCAATAATACATATAAAAATTTTCAATTTTTATAATGTTCTTATATTAACCTTTTTGTAAACAATAAAAATAGATTTCTTAAAAGGGTTTTTTGAAAACTATAAGAACATCTCAACAGATTATTCAAAATGGAGATTTAAATTTTTTTCTCCAACAAAAACCATCGCTAAAAGGGGGAAACTATGAGAGAGAGAGAGAGAGAGAGAGATATGAAATTTCCAAGTTTGAAGAAAACTCTCCATAAATGATTGCTTAGGAAAGAGAAATGGTTTTTTTATTCATACCAATGAGAATTATTGAAATTAAATATTTAGAAAAAAAATAATATTTCATTAATTGTATTAATTATTTTAATAATATATTCGTTATTATAATATTCAAATTTCAAAATGGATAATATGTTGGAGATGAAGGTATATTTTTTGTCAGAGATATTTGACTATTGATTCTCCATTTTGAAGAATATGTTGGAGACACTCTAAATTAGGGTGTAAATGATGCGAGTCGAGCTCGAGTATCATTATACTCGACTCGACTTGTTAGTATATCGAGTCGAGCTCGAGTTCGAGTCGAGCTTATTCGAGTCGAGTTTTGACCGAGTCGATCTCAAGTGAGTCAATCTCGAGTAGCTCGCGAGTTGTCTCGTCTCATTTACACCCCTACATAGGTTCAAACTATTTAACAAAGGCAAAAGATGTAAAACAAGGTAGAAGAAAAGTCTATATATATTGGAGTTCAAAACATTGGGTTCTATATCCCGCCAATGTGGGATGGATTAGACACACCATCAAGAGTTTACCCATATCTTTTACACCATCATTTTCCAAAAAAAAAATCAAAAAACTTGAGTTTATTATTATTATCAATTAAATTAAAATAATATTACTAATTATTATTATTATTTTGCTTATCGAGTATCTCACGAGCTTATCGAGTCGAGTATCAGGTCGCTCGACTCGACTCATTAGTATATCGAGTCGAGCTCGAGTTCGAGTCGAGCCTATTCGAGTCGAGTGTTGACCGAGTCGATCTCGAGTAGCTCGCGAGTTGTCTCGTCTCATTTACACCCCTACTCTAAATATTACACTTTTTATATGAATAGATCAAGTTTAAAAACTCACATATTTATCTTAATAAAATAAAAAGAAAAGTTCCTTTAAAAAGAAAAGAAATAAAAATAAAAGTAATCGAAAGAGTGAATTACACTGGTGGTCCCTATGATTTCCCTAAATTTTGAAATTGGTCCCTAAAGTAAACTAACTACGGTGGTGATCCTTAACTTTTTAATTAGCTTTCACTCATGGCCCCTCTTATCTAACGACGTGAGTTAACTGCTGTATCATCCAATCCCTTGTTTAAATTAAGGGGCAAATTAGTCATTTAATTAGACAAAATCCCTTTCCCTAATTTTAAACAAATCAACGTGATCTTCATATCATGATTTCTCCTCCAAACAAGATCGCGCTTCATCCCTTAATTGCATATGTCGTCCCCCCAAAACAATTTCACCTCTCGTTGTTGAATCATTCGATGGGGCTTCTTTCTTGGACGGAGTTTGTGATTGAGTCATGAGACCATACAAATATTTGCCTACTCGATTTCGTGCTCCTCCGGGTTTGAGGATGACGACTTGGATGAAGATTTTTGTGGTCTCGGTTTAGAGCCACCTCCATTTGCTTTTTGTAACAAAGATGAAAATTATTGTCAGAAAAGCTAGAGTGGTGAGACTCTTAGCCGTTCGTCAGGAACATAGGCGACATCCAATTTGGGATGGTGAGACTCTTAGGGGGTGTTTGGGATTGCTTATTTGAGGTGCGTTTTAGCTTATTGCGATTTAGCACCGGAGATAAGCACTTTTGAGTGTTTGGATGAGGAAAAATTAAAATGGCTTATAGCGGTGCCAAACCACTGAAAAACACTTTTTGATAAGTCATTTGGTTTTAACTTATCAACTTATTTAAAAAGTGTTTATCACTTTTTTGGTTATTTTATATGTATAAGCAATCCCAAACACCTTTAAATAACAACTTATTAGCTTATTACGTTTTGGTACCACAATAAGCTAACCCAAACACTTTTTTAAAAACTCCGGTTTGACACCGCATAAGTAGATATCAACATTAAAATAAGCATAAGTTGTTTTAAATAAGCAATCCCAAACACCCCCTTTGCCGTCTCGGAGTTCGCCATAGCAAACCCCATCGAAAAATAACCCATATAGCAGTAGTAGGCTTCTTTCCCTGGTATGGTCGGCAACAACGACGCCGGTGATATCGCCACCACCTGAAACGGGTGGTTCTGGTGGTTCTGATCCTCTTTCTCTCTATGTTTCCTCATGGAAACAAGATCCACCTTCGAGAAGGTAAGGTGCTCGTTATCGTACACATATTTCCTGGAGGCATCCGACAACAAAGCCCAGGCATCCACGATGAGATTGAACGTCGCATCGGCGAAAGGGAACTTATTTTTACCTGGATGGAGAAGAAGGACAAGCCGCCGGTAAAAGGTTTAAGACGGATAGAGAATCTGTCTCTTCTGCCGGAAATGGAGTGGAGGAGAATGGGTATAGTTTACCTTTGTTTCTCATCTTCATATCATCTTTTCTTGTGGAGTGGAGCCAAGAAAACAAACCATCTTCTTGTGGACTGAAACATTGGAAGAAGAAGGGGAATGAGGAGCCACCAAACGCTGGTGAAGCAGCCGATGATGGAACTTGCTCTGTTCCTCCCCCCCCCCCCCCCCCCCCCCACAAAAAAAACAACACCACTAGAAATCCATTCGTGAAACCAAAAAAATCAGAAATTTCTTCACAATAATTTGATAATTACTGAAATTATCTGCGACTTCCACAACGTTTGCCTGACTGAGCTTTCCTCGATGCTGAGAAGGACGGTAGGTGAGATTGTTTGGAGAAGAAGTTGTGATATTAAAGATCACGTTGACTTGTTTTAAATTAAATATTTTGTTTAATTAAATGACTAATTGCCCCTTATTTAAACAAGGGGTTGGATGATAACAACAGTTAACTCACGCCGTTAAACAAAAGGGACCGTGAATGAAAGCTAATTACAAAGTTAAGGACCACCATCGTAGTTAGTTTACTTTAAGGACCAAATCCAAATTTTAAGTAAACCACAGGGACCATCAATATAATTCACTCTAATCTAAAATATAATTAATTTTTTAATTAAATAAATTATATTGAAAAATCAAATGTTTTATTTGATTTGATTTGACACCCATATACATTTTCATTACTTCATGGAAATTGAATTTGCCATATGGATTTACTAAGACCATCTTCAACAACTTTCTTATAATTTCTTTAAATATAAAGAAATAAAAGTAAAAATCTATAAAAAGTATTACATTCAAAGCCAACATATTTGCTATTTTAGAAATTTTAAAACAACTTATATTATTATAATATTATCTAATTTATCATCCCAATACACTTTAAAAAAACTTGATATAAAATGATAAAAATTGAATCTCATTGGTGGGATGAAATTAAATAATATTTATCTCTCCTATTTAGAGAATTATAGAAAGTTATCTATATTTAAAGATTTTTCATGATTCTTTATTATAGCAAACAAGATAACAATGTTGTTGGAGAAGTATACAAAACAAAAACCCATTTTTTTTCCTATTTTAGCAATGTTGTTGGAGATGCTCTAACTCGAAAATGTTTACGATTTCGATTAAGTCATTTCCATTTGATTTGTGAAGTCTTTTCCCATTTAATTTTGCAATATATATATAATATGATTAAATCAAGTGAGAACCACAAAAAAGTTGAAAACTATAAGAACCAACATCAACCACAATCAAGATTAATTAATTGTGAGAGTTGAGAGGTAACATTTTATATATATGATGTCATTACATACAAACAAAACTCTTAAAATGGCACAAAAGTAAATCCATTCACTTTCTATCTCTTACTGAAATTATATAATTTAAATTAAACACCATCTCCTTTTTAAATCAAAATTATATTAATTACAATAAAAATTTAAATCAAAAAATTTATATAAAAAGCGAACATTTTATTTTCTTTAATTTGAAACGAGTATCAATATACTTTTTTTATATTTTCCTTAATAATTGAAATTTTTACATTAAATAATAAAAGTGATTTAACTTGTATCTTGTGAAACAACATTTTAGTACTCCACATCACATTTCACGTCAATTTCGTTTTTTTCACATTGTGAAACAATAGTACATTGTTTCACCATGTGAAACAACATTAACAACATTGTGTTGTTTCACAATATGAAACAACACTTTATTGTTTCACATCACAATTTTCGTCAACTTTTATTTTGTTTTGTTTTCAAATTGTGAAACAACACTACATTATTTCACTTTGTGATACAACAATTTATTGTTTCACTTTAGCGACATTATATTATTTCAAATTATGAAAGAACATTACATTGTTTCACCATGTGAAACAGCAGTATATTGTTTCACCATGTGAAACTGCACTATGTATTTCACCATGTGAAACAACACTACATTCTTTCACATTAACAACATAATGTTGTTTCACAATATGAAACAACACTTTAGTGTTTTACATCACATTTCATGTCAACCTTTGTTTTGTTTCAAATTCTGAAACAATATTACATTGTTTCACCATGTGAAACAAAAATTTATTGTTTCTTTTTAGCGACAATATATTATTTCACAATATGAAAGGACACTAGATTGTTTCACCATGTGAAACAGGAGTACATTATTTCACATTAGCAACATTGTTTTATTTCACAATATGAAACAACACTTTAGTGTTTAACATCACATTTCACGTCAACTTTTGTTTTCAAAATTGTGAAACAACACTACATTGTTTCACCTTGTGAAACACCATTTTATTGTTTCACTTTAGCGACATTATATTGTTTCACTGGGCGTGGTTCGATGTCATCGTGCTCTATGATCTCATAAGCAACAGTATATGCAAATATGTCATCAATGAGTATGGATGATCTTTCCATTAACTCGTATGCATTCTCATAATTCATAGAGATTTCTTTGTTCTCTGGAATCAATATTGAATTCGGAGTATCCTCCAGTAATGATTCATGGACATAACTATAACAAGCGACAATCTCATGAGAAGGGTTTTCGGTATTGATGACAAATGGATCAGATTGTGCCTTACTCTCCATTTTCTTCCTGAGATGAGTATCTATCGAACCAAGTGGCCTCCCCCTTTTCCTTTTGGGAGCCATGGCCTCAACCACACTTCCACTATGTGTGGTTGCAACACTCTTTCCAGCGGTGTTGTGCCCCTGTTTGGGGACTTCTAACCTTGCGGGTACATTTGCAGTTGGTATATGTGATCTTGTCACTTTTGCAATATCAGTGAACGCATCAGGTATCGAGTCTGGTACGTTTTGAAGATTTAGTATTCGTTTCACTTCACTTTCACATTGTGAAGTGCGGGGATCGAAAAGAGACTGAGTGGGAACATTCCATGACAATTCCTGTCGTTCCCTTGGAAAATCATTTTTCCTATCTCTCCCTAACGACGGGAAGACTGTCTCATCAAAGTGACAATCCGCAAGTCTTGGGGTAAATAGATCACCCGTCAAGGGTTCTAAATAGCGGATAATTGTTGGAGATTCATATCCAACATATATACTTAATCGTCTTTGAGGACCCATTTTGGTGCGTTGTGGGGGCGCAATTGGCACATATACTGCACAACCAAATATGTGTAAATGTGAAATATCAAACTCATATCTAGTTACCAACCGGTATGCAGAAAATGGTTGGCTAGCAGTGGGTCTAAAGCGAATAAGTAAAGTTGCATGTAATATTGCATAACCCCAGGCAGAAGTGGGTAAATTGATGCGCATAACCAATAACCTAGCTATCATTTGTATCCTTTTGATGGTAGCTTCTGCGAGACCATTTTGTGTATGCACATGGGGTATGGGATGCTCTACATCGATCCCAATAGACATGCAATAATCGTCAAATGCTTGTGATGTAAATTCTCCAACATTATCAAGTCGTATAGACTTGATAGGGTAATCAGGGTAGTGAGCCCTTAAACGTATAATTTGTGCTAGAAGTTTTGCAAATGCAACATTTCGTGTGGACAATAGTGCGACATGCGTCCATCTTGTCGAAGCGTCAACCAGAACCATAAAATACTTGAACGGCTAGCATTCTGGATGTATAGGTCCAAAAATATCACCTTGTATACGTTGTAAGAATGGAATGTTTTGCTTTGTGTCTTTAGCATAGGATGGTCTCGATCCTGTTTTAGCTAAGGAACAGGCTTTGCAAAAATTTGGAGCTTTCAGTGAGGCATATTGTGATGATGGCATTGGTTCTTTTTCTTTAGAAGTCAATGGTTGTAATTTGGTAGTTTCATGTAATCGCCTGATCTTACCTTTCATTCGAAAGAAAAGGTGTCCGTGTGTATTCTTCAGCATACGTATCATCATGTCACGACCAGGGTGCCCCAGGCGGTCATGCCACCTATATATGTCACTGTCCCAAATTTCATTATTGGTGACAGAATATGATTCAATAACTCGAATCGTGGTAAGATACAACCCACTAGTTTGACATGTTAATTTCTCTAATATACGTTTCCTTCCGTATTCATTAGAGGTGATATACATACATTCATTTCCATTCTCACAATGTGTTTCAATATGATAGTCGTTGGAGTGTATATATTTGAAACTTAACAATGTTCGGTTAGCTTTTGGAGCATAGAGTGCTTCTATGACCGTTATTTTTGTGCCATTAGGCAACAAGAAAGTGACAGTTCCTCGACCAAGTATTAAATTGGATGATCCAATAATTGTGGTCATTGAGGATTTATAAGCGGTTATTCCAGTAAATAATAGTCTATTTCTTAATATTGTGTGGGTGGTTCCACAGTCAACTAAGCACTCAAGTTCTCCTCGATACATTCTTACAAGGAACGGAATTTTTTTAATAATATAGTTGTTTTGACGTGTTCTTTTACATCATTGGTTTGTGTAGTGTATATACGAAAGTCAAAGATTATTTAATAAATTTCAAAATTAAATCAATAATCCACTAATTTAAACAGTAAATTAATAACCACCAATCCAAATAGTAATCAATAATCCAAACAATAAATTAAGTTCACCAAACTACCGGGGAAAAAAAACTAGTAATGTGTAAATAACTATTGTCTTTGAAGAATATGTGAGGTAGATTAGTCAAAATCCGAGAGCTCTAGCGAAGGATCATTGTTGTTGATATGAGTGAAATCTCCAATTGTTAGGTTGGCTTCTGGGTCATTACTTGTTTCTTCAAGGTAGTGTGCTTCTTGTTCTTTAGACTCCCTATATCTCTTGTAGGTGGCTGCTACAGTGTTGCTTGCATGACAATTCTTGTACCAGTGCCCAACGATGCCACACCTGTAGCAAGGTTCATTTCCATCTCGTGCTTTTTTGGTGGGATCGGTCATTGGTGCTTTTCCTTTTGATTGTCCTTGATTACTTGGACCAGCAGTTGTATCTTTGCGCCATGTGTTGGAAAATGCACCACGACCATTGTCGTGACCCTGACCACGACCCCATCCACGACCTCGTCCTGTGATGAATAATTGCCACGTGTGTGTGATTTAGTATGTTTGGCTCCATGTACTTTGGAGTTCTTTCCACCTCTAACGCTTGCATGATTAGATTCGGGAATTTTCTTTGTCCCAACAGGTCTAGCGTTGTTATTCAAAAGAACCTCATTATGTCTTTCAGCCACTTGCAGTAGGTTGATAAGTTTGTTAAAGGTTGTGATTCTTTTACTATCATACTCCAATCGATACTGATTCATTAGTATGATTGCAAATGTAGGAAAAGTGGAAAGCGTCTTTTGAATCATGCCGTCTTCCGTGAGTTCCTTGCCACAGAAGTTTAGACGTGCTTTGAGATGCAACATTTCTTTGTTGAAATCATTTACCTTTTTGTAATCGAGTAAGCAGATTTCATTCCACTGTACGATTAGTTCAGGAAGTAAAGAGTCATGAATATTCCCGAATCTTCCTTTCAGTGCGTCCCACAGTTCTTTGGGGGTTTTCAGTTGAAGGTACTCCCACCGAAGGCTGGGATCGATATGTCGTCTCAAGAACATTAAGGCATTTGCTTGTACTTTCTCTGATGGTTTGTCTTTAGGGTCAGTAGGGGGTTGATTGTATAGGTGAAGTCCTTTCCAATAAAGGTAGTCTCTACATCAGATACCCATCTGTGGTATTCAAGCCCTTCTGAATCCAGGATATCAAATTCGGGACGAGTTGGTTTATGTAAGTGTTATTTAAGTTACTTATTTAAGATTTTTCTTTTTATCATATTTTGTGATTTTAATGTGATTTAATTTTTTTTATTTAAGTTGTTATTTAATTATTTTTACATTTTTTTTATCAAAATCACACGCAATTCACAATTTATTGGCTTTTTTCTATAAAAAATCCTAATCATATGTGATTTAAATTAAAGAGTAAATTATGGATTTGGTCCCTGTGGTTCTTTGAAATTTTGGATTAGGTCCCCCATAGGAATTAATTACAGAAAACATCATCATGGTTTCGGTTGTGTTGCGGATCAAGTCCCGCACTCCCACCATCTAACCCTGGTTAATCATGAGTTGTTAAACCCCTCACATGCCTCCCATGTGAGGGCATTCCTGTCAATTTAAATAACCCTTTATTTCTAGTATTTTTGTTCCTAATTCTTTTTCTATGCATTTTCGCATCAACAAACACAAATTCTACACCATCATCCATGGCCGACTTCCAGTTGAATTGAATCCTTCCATAAAAAACAAGATGGGAGAAGAAGAGGAGGAGAGATGGAATCAGAAGAAACAAACACTAATCGATGAAATCTCTGATAAGATGATCAATGGAGACTTCCTCACCAAAATTGAAGCTGCCAGAGAAATCAGAAGCATGATCTGTAATTGTAATTCCTCCGTTAAGCTTCACGTCAAGTTCGCCGCCGCCGATGTCATTCAACCACTTGTTCTACTGCTTTGCTCCGGTCACCATGACGCTCGCGAAGCTTCTCTTCTTGCACTCCTCAATCTCGCCTCTAGAAACGACCGAAACAAGGAACAAATAGTGACGTGTGGCGCCATTCCTCCTCTCGTGAAGCTTCGAGGTGTCTTCTTCCCTCTCACCACCACCAACAACCGCTCATCACCGCCGTCAAAAGCCTCTTCTTAACCCTCCTCAAGTCAATTTAGCACATAACAATTTCACAGGCGTCGAGATCTTGAAGCCGATCAACAACAACCTCATCACCGTCGACCTCAGATTCAACAGAATCGTCGGATACCCCCCGACGAACTTCTCGGCGTATCCTATGTTGGCGTCTCTGACACTGAGTTATAACAAGTTTCGTGGAAGAATTCCATGGGAGTACAACAAGAAGACGACGTTGAACAGATTGTTTCTTGACGGAAATTACTTGATTGGGTTGCAGGCGAAGGAGTTTTTCTCCGGCAAGACGTCAATTTCTGGCAGCTTTGGGGACAATTGTTTGAAAAGTTGTCCGATATCTTCGGAACTTTGCTTGAAATCGCAGAAACCATGGTCGATCTTCCAGCAAGCATATCGTCGGAAACTGAAACCAAAGTCATAATGTCAGTTCATGTTTTCTCGTTTCATTTCACTTCACTAATTAGTTTTTCACTTCACTAATTAGTTTTATAACATTGAATCTCGGTTAAGGTAAGTAGTGTTTTTTCGTCCCAATCACAATTTACTAGGCTATAAAACAGTAAAGTTCCTCAGCATAAAGAACCACAGGAATCCTCAAGGCACTTGTTGAATTATTTGTTCTATAACTGTAATAACATATAAACCCATCTACAGGACGATTATTCCCATAACGCAGTTAGTGAAGTGTGAAAGAAGGTTTTTGAGGAGGGATAAGAATAAGCTTTTGATGGCGGTGATGAGCGAGTGGTGGTGGTGGTGAGAGGGAAAAAGTGGATGAATTACATAGGAGAAAAACCCTTACCTATACTATATTATAAAGCACGGATAAAAAACTCTTCAATGCAAATTATTAGGCACGAGGTACCATCATTTTATGGAAGATTTTAAAAATCTCCTAATTTACAAGTATCAAAGCACAAGATACATATTACTACTACATGTTTCAAACACCCACTAATTTGGTATGTACATGACATTTCTTTTATGCAGACTTTTCCATGTATCACTATTAATTAATATATTATATTTTTATAATTTTGTTTTAGTTATATTATTAAATATGTAATTGATTATTTTTTCTATATATCATTAAAATATATAAAATAATTATTGAATTATAACAAAATACTTAATTTTTTTATATAAAAAACATTATATTATTAAGCCTAAATTAAACAAATTTATAAAAAAAAAACATTATCACTTTCTCAAAACCATCCAAAATCGTACTGTAAATCGACAAAAAAATAAAATGAAACATTAAAATCGTGATGTATCTCGTTGCATTACGCGAATACGCTTCTAATCTTCTTTACTCACACATAAGAAAAAGAATTAGGAACAAAAATACTAGAAATAAAGGGTTATTTAAATTGACCAGAATGCCCCTCACATAGGAGGCATGTGAGGGGTTTAACAGCTCATGATTAACCAGGGTTAGATGGAGGGACTTGATCCGCAATACAACCGAAACCGTGATGATGTTTTCTATAATTAATTCCTATGGGGGACCTAATCCAAAATTTCAAAGAACCACATGGACCAAATCCGTAATTTACTCTAAATTAAATACTAAAAAAGTAAAATATTAGAAACAGAAGCACATGATGTGTAACAAAACATATTTTATATGTGTAAGTTTACATGTGATTCAAAACGTAATTTATGTTTTACAAATATCACATGTAAAGTTGTAGATAAATTACATTTATTTTTCACATAAATTTACTATGATTAATATCACATATGATATTTTGACAAAATTAACAATTTTTTTTTTGGAAAAAACGTCTATTGATTATAGATATCATATGTGATTTTTCACAAAAATTATAAAAAAAATTAAATAAATTACTTCAATAAAAAAAATATTTTAAAGGAGAAACTAAATCACACTTATTTTTAAATGTCATAAGAAATTAAAAAAAAACAAATGAAAAATTAATCATGCTTAAATAAAAAAAATTGTAATTTTTTTAAATAAATACCTTAATTAAATGGATTAAATAACTTCTATAAAAAATGAATTTCCATAAGTAACAAATGACATATATGCCATATTGGGCAATTTGTAAAAAAGTTTTAGAGTAAATTACATTCTTGGTCTTTATGGTTTTCATTCACTATCAATTTTGGTATCTCTTATAAACTAATTACATTATTAGTTACTATGGTTTGCCTTTTGTTTCAATTTTGGTTCTTTTGACTAACTCTAGTTAAAAGAGTGATTAATTTTTTTGTCTTTTCTCTTTTTTGTCTTATTATTAGATCATAGAGTAAATTACAATTGTAGTCCCTTTGGTTTGTTTCTTTTCATTTTTGTCCTTCCTACAATTTTATTTTTTATTTTATATCCCTTATCATATTAATTAATTAATTAATGATATTTTTAATTAAAAATTTGTATTTTATTTTGTAAGTTATATCTCTAAAAAACTTTTGTCGATATATGTAAAATAAGTTCAATATTGAATATTTTAAATTTTTATGCATATATATATACATATATATGTAAGCAAGTCCATCTATACTAATGCAAAAAATATTTTCTACTTTAACTTGGGTTCAAAAAATGGGTCATTTTTTTCTTAATAATGTAATATGAAGATATAACTTTATTTATGTCTATTAATTAAAAAAATGCATTGTTTCAGATATTTTATTTTTTATTACATAAATTTAAGTTGATAATTTTTTAATTTTTTTTAATAATTATACTATAAAGTTTTTGTTTGATACACATTTAGAGAAACATTTAATTAAATTAGAATCTGAAAACGATACATTTTTTTATTAATAGCAATGTTCTAAAAAAACTCGATGCACAGCCGCCATGGCGTGCCATGGCCTAATGTACAATTTCGTAATGCAATATTTGATTTTTCTTTACATTTTTAATGTCTTATTTGCAAGTTTTTTAATATATATCATAATTTAACTTGCTTATTACTATTGACTAATTGAGTAACACTACAAAACATATGCTTTTCTATATAATGATATATATGAATTAGAAAAAGGATGCCATAAGTCACGCCTTGAAAACGCCATTGCCTCGTCGTGGCTCCTAAGGCTTGAGGTTTGGCCTCGTCGCCACGCTACACCTCACGCCATTTAGATCTTTGATTAATAGACATATAAAATTTGTTTTCAAAAAATGATGTCCGGAAACGATTTTTAAGTTGGGTTCAAATGATGTATTTTTTTATGTAATATATGTATGTATGCAGATTCATCTAAACTAAACCAAAGAACATTTTCTAATTGAAGTTGGGTTCAAAAAATGTATCATTTTTTTTCTTAATAATGTAAATATGGAAAATCGAAATTTATCTATATCTATTAATAAAAAATGCATCGTTTCATATATTACATAAATAAGAAAAACATGTACATCTTTTGAACCCAACTTAAAAATCATTTTCGACCATCATTTTTTGAAAACAAAATTTATCTGTCTATTAATAAAAAAAATGTATCGTTTTCAGATTCTAATTTAATTAAATGTTTCTCTAAGGGCTGTTTGTTTACTTCTTAATGGTTCCATTAAGAGGCAACCTCTGAATCGCTAATAGGTAAATCTTGTTTGGCAAAAAAAAGGGTTGTCTCTTAATGGTTCCAAAATCTTCTTAATGATTTTGTATTTTGACCCTCCTTTAACCATTAAGAGCCATGATTTCATTATGAACAATTAACAAACAACCATATTTCATTTTACACTATATCATAAAACCTCTTAATCATTCAGACCACTTAATCATTCAGCACTAAACCATTCAACAACTGCCAAACAACCCCTAAATGTGTATCAAACAAAAACTTTATAGTATAATTATTAAAAAAAAATTAAAAAATTATCATCTTAAGTTTATGTAATAAAAAATGAAATATCTGAAACGATACATTTTTTTAATTAATAGACATAGATAAATTTCTATCTTCATATTACATTATTAAGAAAAAAATGACCCATTTTTTGAACCCAAGTTAAAGTAGAAAATATTTGTTGCATTAGTGTAGATGAACTTGCTTACACACACACACACACACACACATATATATATATATATATGCATAAAAATTTAAAATATTCAATATTGAACTTATTTTACATATATCGACAAAAGTTTTTTAGATATATAACTTACAAAATAAAATACATATTTTTAATTAAAAATATCATTAATTAATTAATTAATATGATAAGGGGTATAAAATAAAAAATAAAATTGTAGGAAAGACAAAAATGAAAAGAGACAAACCAAGGGACTACAATTATAATTTACTTTATGATCTAATAAGACAAAAAAGAGAAAAAAACAAAAAAAAAATTAACCACTCTTTTAACTAAAGTTAGTCAAAAGGACCAAAATTGAAATAAAACGTAAACCATAGTGAGTAATAATGTAATTAGTTTATAAGAGGGACCAAAATTGATAATGAATAAAAACCATAAGGACCAAAAATGTAATTTACTCAAAGTTTTATATAAGACATGATTTAAAAAAATGAGTAGCTCATATGCTTTCTTTTATTTTTCTTATTTGATTAGTGTTCTTATTTGATCCTCCCTGTATATGTATACAAACCAACACATTGTTACAAATTAATCTCAAGCGTCCATCTATTAAATGAATATGTGGTTTCATAAATATCTCGATCGTTTATTAATATAAAACGTTGATCATAATTAATTAATGAACTCTAATAATCCTCTATTTAAAAATAGCCGGATCATATAGTAATGAGCCCTCATTAGTTTTATAAATATCTCAATTAATTGGTTTGTATGATTTATAACAATTGTATGATTTATATTTGAAACTATATATTTATATATATATATATATATATATATATATATATATATATCGTTGATTACTTTTAATCAAATACCCTCCCATAAATTGTTGCTTTAAAGGGAATTGATCCGATACATCTCATCCTGATGTTTTTCTATTTATCATCCAACGGTTGATAACTACTCATCACTTGATATATATATATATATCACTTTGGTTCTTACAGGAGACAGAGAATTGCAACACACCTATGAAACAAATTGATATGGAAGGAGTGGATACAAATAAGGCAAGTACAATTTAGTGGGAAGTCTTTAGCTTGATAGAGCTTAACACTAGCGAACCATTAGGTAACTAGTGAAATGTTAGCTAGCTACCATTAGCTATCTTGTGAACCATCAGCTAGCTGAACCTTCAACTAATAGACCCATAAGCTAGCTAAACCTAATGGAACCATCAGCTAGCTAGTGTCCCGTGCGTTTTCTATGTGTAAAAATGCACGGTCCATGCACTGCCTTCTGTTTTCCGGTACTGGCCATGCTCTTTTCAACTATAAAAGTGCATGGCCCTGCATTGATATCTGCTACTTAAAAACTTGTCATTCAAAATCTTCCAACAATCCCGGGTTTAGTTAGCTCACACGAGTGTGTACTCCATACCTCCTAACCCATGTTATAAGTTAACTAACAACCTCATATTCTCTTTGTGAGTCCAACTTTATAAAATGAATCGATGATTGTCACTAAAATCACCAACAGTTCGGTGGTTCACCAAACAACCATTCGAGTCGTTGCATCATAGGAAGCAGTCGCCACCCATAGAGGCAGCGCAGAGGCCTGCTTGTCTGAACTGTTATATGGAAATTATGTTGAACACGAGCCTTGACACAAATGTTCTAAGAAAATTGTGTTGAACACGGGTCTCGACTCAACACCTTTTGACTTTAATTTGTTTACGTTTTAGACAACATTTTTTTTCCTAACGATACGAAAGTATATATAGAAACCAAGGCCATATGAAAAAGAATTTATTTAGGATTGTAATTCTCCTTACATTTCTTCTTCTCCTTCCATGATACACATCAAAGATCCTATATATAATTAACCTTATAATTAAATAAATTAATAACCAAAAAATAGCTATACAAAAAAGATAAAATTAATTAAAGGATAAATAAAAGGTCATCGATCTTCTTTAGATCATGTAAAGTCATCCATATATATATATATGTTCATCATCAATCCTCAAGAACAACCACACATGATTTCCATTAATTTCCACAAATTAATCCCTGCTAGGAGATCTTTAATCCAAGAAATTCCGATACTGGCATCCCGAGAATCGCCGTAAATTCATGGAAACTAATGATCCCATCACCATTGGTGTCTATTTCCTTCATGAGGTCATTGAGTTCACGGTAGGTCAAAGGCAGGCCCATTTTGGCCATCTGGCCGGCGAGTTCTGCCGGCGTGATGGAGCCATCACCATCTTTGTCAAACAATTGAAAGACCCTCATGAGTTGATCTTGGTTCACGAAAACCTCCTCATCGAAATCGGGCAAAATGGCATTCACCAATTCCTCGAACTCGATGGACCCATTTCCGTTGGCATCCATTTTGGCCAAGACGGCTTCGATTTCGTCACCGGGTTTGAGGCCGACGGATCGGAAAAGGGCGGCTAGCTCGAGCTGGGTAAGGCTGCCATCGGAGTCGAGATCGAAGCGGGTGAAAATGTCTTTTAAGAGGTTGACTTGGTTGGGCGATGGAAGCTGAGCCATGACGAGAGACCACCTGCAGATCGATCGAGATAGATAATAAATATGAAATCAAAGATAAATAAATTAAAAGAAGGAGAAGAGGAAGGCAAAGGAGAATGACAAAGATGATGAATGCGGCTAAGTTGTGTTGTTTTTTTATTGCTTTGTGTTAGCGAAAATGGCGGGATGTGGTCGGTATATATATATATATATATATATATGGTTATAAACCAAAAAACACAACTTTATTCGACTTTTTCTCTAACTTCTTCTTTCACTTTTTATTTGCTTTTTTCCAATCCAATAAGGTTTAAATAAGAAAGACAAAAAGGATTGAAAACCTAATAAATAATTCTCATGTGAATTATTGAAAAAATAACATGGATTAAGATATATATTTTCGTATGTGAATAATTGGTAAAATAAGTAGGTAATAGAAGGTGGATTCACATGACATAAGTATTTTTGATGCAGAACGTGATAAATGAACAAAGGTTGATCCCGTTGATTCTATAAATACCCGAGAACAATCTATTCCAAATCGAATTCATAGGAACCCAAATTTGGGATGAAAATTGGAAATCTTTGTATTCAAGCTCTAACCATCCGAATTACACAAACAAGATGTAAATAAAAAGGCAGAATGAAATGGGCCTGAAAAAGACTATGAGCCATACATAAAAGCCCAATCCAAAAAGTAAAATTTGACAACAAAAAAAAAAGAGTGTCTAAAAACATGCTTAAACAACGTTTTTAGGCCTCGTAAATCTCGTAGGCTCATTCGGGACGTACCCAGGGCGTGCTCATAAAATTAAGCTTCGAATCGATTAGTTGTAGGCCTGAAACGGAGTTCCATACCAAAAGTTATGGTCGTTTAAGCAGGATGCCGCTTTTAACCCGATCATGGGCCTCCAGGAATACTAAAGGCCTTGTCCTTTGATAACCCTCATATCTTAGGGTTATTTGTCTTTCTTTTCCTTACCTTTTTCCTTATTTCTATCATCCTAAAAGACCCTTTTGAGCATTTTCTCTTTCTTTGGTCCAAAGTACCCAAAAAATCATTAAATAGTTTAAAAATCAAGTTCTGGACGTTTGGGACCGTTGTGGCGAGTCACCACAGCAGTGCAGCAGCTGGAAATTTTTCTGCAGATTTTATTTCCCAGTTTGTGAAAGAGAATTGCAGGTTGAAAAAGAGTCAAGGCTGAAATCTTGCATGGAATAGAAGAGGATGAAGACAAAAAAAAGGAAGCATGTTCAAGAAAAGTCACTATTCATCATTTTAAACACTATTCACCTTTTTTTTTACTATAAAAAAGGGCTTTGGGTTGGCATTGAGGAGATATCATTCACTACTCAAGTTTTACAAAGTTCTCCCTTGGAGATTCCTGAGATCTTTCAAGTCTTTAATTTTTAAGTTCTTAGCTAGTTGTTCTTGTGTTGTTAATTAGATTTTAATTATGCAGTTTACATTTTGTCGCCACTGTGGTAAGTCTGTGACCACAGTGACAACTTTTCAGTTTAATGCAGTTTAATTTCCAGTATTTATTTTCTGCCATTATGTCTTTAATTATGTTCAGTAGCTAAACCCCCCTTTGGGTGCGGGTGTAAGCCAACCCGAGAGGTTAAAATGTAACACTTGGGTGTTACCGCATTTGGCTAGCTTCTCGGTTTGGTCATCCAAGTTGAATCTTCATCTCAACGCGGACAAGTCGATCACTTGTGTGTGTTAATATTAGGTCTTAGATCCCGAGAGGGGCGGACCCGAATACGGCTTGGGTGATGCAAGAAGGTTTGAGAAAATCTTTAATAATCACATAGAGATATGGATTTTTGCATAATCGAACTAAGGTCCGAAATGTTGGTCGAGTTGGTGTGTCATAGTGATATGCGCATCTCTCCATACTAATGGGGCTAAGATCTTCGAGATCTACTTAGTGAGATTGGTGAACCGAAAGTTAGCTAGTGTGGTAATTTTATAATAATACCGTTATCACAACCTATACGACGTAGCTTCGAGAGGAGGAAATCGTGTGGGACTTCATTGTGACCGGTCTTGTTAACCATTTAAGTTATAACAATACTCTCGGGGGAAAACTTACACCCGTACCCGCTTTTTATCATTTGTTAAATTTAATATTTAATATTTCGCTCTAAACCAACCAACCAAATTTTATAAATCCTTAACTTTGCACCGGAAGTTCGTGAAAATCTCTGATTCTTAGTTAAGTCCAATCCCTGTGGATACGATATTTGGTCCTTACCATTATATTACTTGAGAAGCGAACGCAATACGTGGTGTATACTTGCGCCATTGTTGTGACACATTTTACACGTGTGCATTTTTGCCATCAAGTTTTTGGCGCCGTTGCCGGGGATTGGCAAGATTTTACATCCTAAGATATTGATTTTCACTCGAGCCCGAGTCGCGAGTTTTTCTTTTCCTTTTCCCGTGTTGTATGCCACGGCTACAACACGGTGAACTTTTACCTCTAGATCCTGAAATCGAAAGAACCGTTCGGAGACGTAGACGAGGTAGAAGAGGTAAAGGCAATCGACAACCGAACACCATGGGTGACGTTGGAGGAGGATTTAATAATCCACCACCTCCACCTAATGTCGAAAGTACAGTAAAGATTGCCGATGACAATGACCGTGGAATAAGGGACTATGCTACCCCCGAATTTGCTCAATTAAATTCGGGAATTCTTAGACCCGACATTGCAGCCACAAATTTTGAACTAAAACCGCTAATGTTCCAAATGATCCAAACAATGGGTCAGTTTGGGGGATTACCGTCGGAAGATCCGCACTTACATTTAAAATCATTTTTAAAAATTGCGGACGCTTTTAAAGTTCAAGGAGTACCTCAAGATGCCTTAAGGCTAATGCTCTTCACTTTTTCACTAAGAGATAGAGCAAAAGCTTGGCTAAATTCTCAACCGCCTAACTCCATTTCTACGTGGGCGGACCTTGCGGAAAAATTTCTGAAAAAATATTTTCCTCCGACGAGGAATATAAAACTCAGAAATGAAATTTTGTTGTTTCAACAAGGAGAAGATGAGGCAGTGTCAGATGCATGGGAGAGGTTTAAAGAACTTCTTAGGAAATGCCCTCACCATGGAATCCTCCATTGCATCCAATTGGAAACATTTTATAATGGACTTTCCAACGCTGCTAAAATTGTACTTGATGCGACAGCGGGTGGTGCATTTATCGCCAAGACATATAATGAAGGGTATGACATCCTAGAGAAGGTTGCCAACAATAATACTGAGTGGTCGAACTCCTGTGCACTTCCTCCAAAGACTGCATCGGGAATTCGTGAAGTGGATGCCATCACCGCTTTAAATGCTCAAATAGTCGCTTTAACAAACTTGGTAAAAAATAATTTGAACGTAGGAGAGAAGAACCAAGTGCACGCAATGAACACTAATTTATCAAATGAAACTTGTGCATTTTGTGATGAAAATCATGCTTATGAGAATTGTCCGGGTAACCCCATCTCAGTTAACTATGTGGGAAATCACTCAAGAAATAGTCCATACTCTCAAACCTACAACCCGAACTGGCGGAACCACCCAAAATTTTCTTGGTCAGGAAATCCGGGACTACAACCCCCTGGGGTAAGTCCTGGACAGAACCGAACCCAAAATCCTCCGGGATTTATTCACAGTGGGCAGTCACCACAATCTCACAACAGTAACCACAGTTCACATTCTCAAGCACCTAGGTAACAGAGCTCCATGGACCTTGGTTCTTTGGAATCTCTGTTAAAAAGCTTCATCAATCAGACCAATGGTTTTGTTAATCAAACCAACGCCACCATGAGAGGATTCGAAACCCAACTCGGGCAAATTGCATCCGAGTTGAGGGGTCGACAACAAGGCACGTTACCTAGTGACACGGAGACTCCTAAGATTCTACCCAAAGAGCATGTGAAAGCCGTTACGCTTAGGAGCAACAAAGACCTAGTGGACATCCCGATCATGCAAGAAGAGGGAGAAATAACTCACAAATTTAAACAAGAAAAATTATCCTGAGTTATTCCCTTCAACTTCAGCGACCCCACCAGCTCAAATTACCCATGTTGTAGTCGAGCATAACACCCTAGAAGCACCTGCACATCCTGAGCTTCCACAGGCCACTGCTCGCCACAGTGGTGACACTGTCACCACAGCACGAGAAAAGAAATCCACGCCTCAGAAACACATAGAACCTGACCTTAGAGACCTTCCTTTTCCTGGTAGGATGAAACAAAAAAATGTGGATGCTCATTTTAAGAAGTTCTTGGATATCTTTATACAACTCCACATTAACATACCTTTGGTAGAGGCTCTCGAGCAAATGCCAAACTATGTTAAGTTTCTTAAGGACATCCTAAGTAAGAAAAGAAGGTTAAGTGAATTTGAAACGGTGGCTTTGACTAAAGAGTCTAGTGCCCTCCTCACATGTAAAATCCCACCTAAACTTAAGGACCCGGGCAGTTTCACCATCCCGTGTTCCATAGGTGGCCAAGAGGTAGGACATGCGTTGTGTGACTTAGGGGCGAGTATTAATCTCATGCCCTTGTCCATTTTTAACAAGTTAGGGATAGGAGAAGTCCGCCCTACCACCGTGATGTTACAATTAGCGGATAGATCCATAGCCTATCCAAGGGGAAAGATTGAGGACATATTGGTTAAGGTTGATAAATTCATATTCCCCGCCGATTTTCTGATTTTAGATTATGAAGCCGACAAAAATGTCCCAATTATTTTGGGACGACCTTTTCTCGCAACGGGAAGAACCTTAATTGATGTCCAAAAAGGTGAGCTCACGATGAGGGTTAATGACCAACAAGTGACCTTTTTAATGTCCTTAAGTCTCTAAAGTCTCCTGGTGAGATGGAAGATTGTTCATACATTAATATGTTGAGTGAAGACTTAGGTCTGAATATTGAAGAGTGTGTCCTTGGTGGTGAGCGCTTTGAAGAAAATAGTGAGGATGAGCTTGAGTTTGAGAAAATGCAACCGCATACAAGAGTGAAACCAAGTGTAAAAAAAGAAAAATTGGGACACCATCGACACAAGAAAAAGTTGTTTTTAGGGTGTGCATTCACCCTATGAATTTTCTTTTTGAACCCCTTCGTGTCGTGAAGGTTGGAAACAACCTTCTAAATAAAGTGCTTTAATTTCAGTATTTGTTTTTGGTTAATAGTCTCTAATTTTTTTTTGGGATGCAGGTTTTTCTTCAAAAAAAAAACTTTTTGTTGTTGTTGTTTATGTAGGTTTTTATGTTATTCTCGGAGCTGTGGTGAGTTGGTCACCACTGTGGTGACAGAACTGAAGGTCAAAATTTTCAAAAAGGAGAAAAGAGGTTCTGAACCAGTGGATAAAGATTGGCATTGGATATTATGGAGGAGCCCCACATCTGACCCATAGAACTTTTGACTTGGGTTTCTTAAAAGTTGTGAAAAGTCTTGCTTTTGAAAAAAGGTCATTTTTGGAGAAAGGTTCAACTTGTTTTCAAAAAGCAAAAAGTAACAATTTCACCCTTTTGGTACCTGTACACCGACCCATCACTATCTCCCTTTAATTTTCTTTTTGAAAAAAAACTCCTTCCATTTTCCCATAGCTACCCTAACACCTCATCCCATCAACTTTTTCTCCCTACCCCTCTCATTCCCACCTATTTTCTTTTTGACCAATTTTTTTTCTTCCTTCTCCATAACCAGCCTATCTCTCCTAACCCATCACCCTTCTTTTCTCCCCTAACCCATCACTTTTCTTCTCTCCTTTACACTCCCATTTTTCCTTCATCTTCCAAGAAACCTAAAGTCAGGAAACCAAAAACCTCACCCAAACCCATACTCTCTCCTCTCCATGGCTAAAAAAAAAATGCCTCACATCCGGACCAACTTACCCTGTCGCACCATCAACCGACGAGAGCCATCGCCCACCATTTATCCGGCGCCGGTGGCAACCCATCTGCGACATCGACTACCGTTACTTCCACCATTGATCGTCGACGCCACCATTTCTGCGGCTCAACGACCTATTTCTCCCACCGACGTAGGGACTGCCTCTGCTGTGGATATACCTCGCCAGCAGGACCCAGCCTCGTCCGCTTGATTTTTGGGGTATTTTAATGACTTTTGGTTGCTTCTCTATCTTTTGTGATATCTGTTATTCTTACTTATGTCGGGTCTAACTCTGGGCTGTCTTGCTACTTTGTGCTCATACCTTGGTATTTTTGGTTTGTGATGAATACGGTTACCCGATTATCTTGTTCATATCGTGTATATCCTAACGTTTGCAGGTGTAAATTCTCATTGTTTCTTATGGGTTATTTGGTTTGAGAGGACGTAGGCCCTCTTTCGATACACTCGGCCTATACACGACCTTTGCATCCATTTTTAGCCACCTGTTCCCTCTCCCATGCAACGAGGACGTGGCACAATCTAAAAGTTTGGGGGAGGGGTTGTTGTAGTTGTATCAAATCTCGGGAAACATTGCGCAAAACTGTCGAATTTTTTTCAAAAAGAAAAGCCACCAATCCACTTCCATTCGGCCTTTTGAAAAATGATTCAAAGAAAAAAAATGTGTTTCGCCAGAAAGAAAATGGGAAAAAGGAACCGTATACATGCAAAACCCATACCATATTCCTTTCCCATAAAAACAAATAAGTTTGGGGTAATTAAAGAAGGGAACCCGCAAAAATGATCCAACCCACAAACACGTACCCCTACAAGACCTACCGATCAAACCAAAGATCATACGAGCAAAGTAGAATCATACACCGCATTGTTACAAAGGTAATCCGTCACTCACTTTCGTGTAAAATAGCTGGTTCGTTCATTTTGTTTCGTGTTCTTTCTTTTCTTTTTTTTTCATTACTTGAGGACAAGTAATATCTTAAGTTTGGGGTTGTGATAACCCTCATATCTTAGGGTTATTTGTCTTTCTTTTCCTTACCTTTTTCCTTATTTCTATCATCCTAAAAGACCCTTTTGAGCCTTTTCTCTTTCTTTGGTCCAAAGTACCCAAAAAGTCATGAAATAGTTTAAAAATCAAGTTCTGGACGTTTGGGACCGTTGTAGCGAGTCACCACAGCTGGAAATTTTTCTGCAGATTTTATTTCCCAGTTTGTGAAAGAGAATTGCAGGTTGAAAAAGAGTCAAAGCTGAAATCTTGCATGGAATAGAAGAGGATGAAGACAAAAAAAAGGAAGCATGTTCAAGAAAAGTCACTATTCATCCTTTTAAACACTATTCACCTTTTTTTTTACTATAAAAAGGGGTTTTGGGTTGGCATTGAGGAGATATCATTCACTACTCAAGTTTTACAAAGTTCTCCCTTGGAGCTTCCTGAGATCTTTCAAGTCTTTAATTTTTAAGTTCTTAGCTAGTTGTTCTTGTGTTGTTAATTAGATTTTAATTCCGCAGTTTACATTTTGTCGCCACTATGGTAAGTCTGTGACCACAGTGACAGCTTTTCAGTTTAATGCAGTTTAATTTCCAGTATTTATTTTCTGCCATTATGTCTTTAATTATGTTCAGTAGCTAAACCCCCCTTTGGGTGCGGGTGTAAGCCAACCCGAGAGGTTAAAATGTAACACTTGGGTGTTACCGCATTTGGCTAGCTTCTCGGTTTGGTCATAAAGGTTAAACCTTCATCTCAACGCGGACAAGCCGATCACTTGTGTGTGTTAATATTAGGTCTTAGATCCCGAGAGGGGCGGACCCGAATACGGCTTGGGTGATGCAAGAAGGTTTGAGAAAATCTTTAATAATCACATAAAGATATGGATTTTTGCATAATCGAACTAAGGTCCGAAATGTTGGTCGAGTTGGTGTGTCATAGAGATATGCGCATCTCTCCATACTAACGGGGCTAAGATCTTCGAGATCTACTTAGTGAGATTGGTGAACCGAAAGTTAGCTAGTGTGGTAATTTTATAATAATACCGTTATCACAACCTATACGACGTAGCTTCGAGAGGAGGAAATCGTGTGGGACTTCATTGTGACCGGTCTTGTTAACCATTTAAGTTATAACAATACTCTCGGGGGAAAACTTACACTCGTACCCGCTTTTTATCATTTGTTAAATTTAATATTTAATATTTCGCTCTAAACCAACCAACCAAATTTTATAAATTCTTAACTTTGCACCGGAAGTTCGTGAAAATCTCTGATTCTTAGTTAAGTCCAATCCCTGTGGATACGATATTTGGTCCTTACCATTATATTACTTGAGAAGCGAACGCAATACGTGGTGTATACTTGTGCCATTGTTGTGACACATTTTACACGTGTGCATTTTTGTCATCATCCTTCATGCCAAGGCCTGCACAAATTTTTAAATGATTTTTTTTTGTTTTACCAATGAATCACATATGAATCATTCTTACATGTTAAAACGTTTTTGCCTTTATTGTTTAAAGACACCTTTTTTTTAAACAAAACACCATTTCTTTCCCCGGATGTTGTAATATAGATAAAAATAGATAATCTTCTATTCCCTCATTATGTATGTATTATTCTTAAGGGGCGTTTGGTCGCAGAATGTTTTTTGATGGATTGGAATTTGTCAAAGGAATTTGACTTTGAAGGAATTGAAATGAAATGTTATCAGGTTTGATCACGTGTTTGGTTGACAGACATTGGAATGGAATTTTTAAAGGAATTAGAACATGTCTGTTTGTTTCACATAATGTAGCTTTAAATTGGAATGAAATATTAGTAAATGACCAAAATACTCTTTCTGAAACTTTTGAAATTGAAATCCAACTATTGTGGTTCAAATTGGTGGTGGTTGGCGGTGGTTCAGATCAGTGGTGGTCGGTGACGGTTCAGATCGGTGGTGGTCGGCAGCGGATCAGAACGATAGTTCAAATGGTCAGCGGCGATTCAGAACGGTGGTGGTCGGGCGGTTTAGATCGGTGAGGGTCGACGACAGTTCAGAACGGTGAGGGTCGGCGACGGTTTAGATCGATGATGGTCGGCAGCAGTTCAGATCGGTGGTGGTCGGCGGTTGTTCAGATCAGTGATGGTTGGCGGTGGTTCAGATCGGTGGTGGTCGGTGGTTCAGATCGGTGGCCGTTCAGAACGGTAGTGGTCGGTGGCGGTTCAGAATGGTGAGGGTCGACGGCGGTTCAGAACGGTGGTGGTTGGCAGCGGTTCAGAACGGTGGTGGTGGCAGCAGTTCAGATCAGTGACGGTCGGCGGCGGCGGTTCAGAACGATGGTGGTCGACGGCGGTTCAGATTGATGAGGGTCGGCGGCGGTTCAGAACGGTGGTTATCGACGACGGTTCGTATCTGTGGTGGTCGGCGGCGGTTTATAACGGTGGTGGTCGGCGACGGTTCAGATCGGTGAGGGCCAACGGCGGTTCACAACGATGGTGGTCGACGACGGTTCACAATGGTGGTCGATGGCGGTTCAGACCGGTGGTGGTCGACGGTGGTCGATGGTCGTTAGACCGGTGGTGATCGGCGGTGGTCGTTCAGATCGGTGGTGGTCGGCGGTGGTTCAGATCGACGGTAGTCGACATAGGTTTGAGTAAATCAAGTAGGGAAGATGAGGGTAGTTTTTTTGTCTCTTTGAGAAGATGGGATGGAATGGAATTGAAATCTTCTCAATTGTGATGGAATGACCAAATCCATAAATGGTGGAATGTGTGGAATTCAATTCCATTCCATAGGTAACCAAACGCCTGAATGAAATTTGGTCAATGGAATTGATCATTTCAATTCCTTCAGATTCCATCGGAATCCTGCAAACCAAATGGCCAGTTAAAAAAATGAGTGTGACTTTGGGTTATTTGTTAAGATTGGATTAAAGTTGTAGATGGTAGAGGCCGATCTATATAATTTTTCAAACGATGATATTATTTGGTTATAAAAAAAGAAGATTGTTTTTTTTCTTTCTTTCCAACAGTTGACATTATTTAATTATAAAAATGTTAAATAATACCATTTTGGTGGCATTGACACCAAAATGGGGAAATTAAAGGAGGCTACAATCGTTGCATGGACCATCGCCAATAGCATTGCAGGAGTAGGGGACGTTGGATAAACTTGTATTTTTTTTTTTAAAAAAACTATATTATTTTCTATTTTGTAATTATTTTCACATTTTCAATTAAACAAGCTTGATTTTAATAGAAGATATATTCAGATTCCAGGTCAAATACATGATTTTTTTTTTTTTTGTTCTTCATCCTTTCAATTTTATAAAACGCCAGCCAGGGGGGATTAGCTACGTGCTTACCACCTTCAATTTTTATAATTAATAAACATTTTTGAAAATTTAATATTAAATCATAAACTAAATAAATCTCTAAAAAATTAAAAGAAAATTGTAATTAATTTGTAAATTTCGTCCTCACTTATTTGTAGATTGTCTTGCTCAATCATGGGTATATAAATTGGCGTTTATTTGGAAGATGTCAAGATTGGTCCTATAGTTAACTTTTCTTTCTATAGTAATTTGGCCTCTGCGATCACATAAAAATATAAACTTCGAGGCTCAATAGCTAAATACATGACAATTGAATATGTCAAAAGAATTGAAATTTGAAGAAGTTGAAATGAAATTTAATCAGATTTGACCATTCTTTTGGTTGGCAAAAATTGCAATGAAATTATGTCAAAAAAGTTAAATTAAATTTCTGTTTGGTTCGTTGAATATATAAGTGGTGGTGGGGTTGAGGGCGTAGTGGTGGTAAGTAATGGCAGTGGTGATGGTTGTGGTAGTGAACGACGATGGTAGTAACAACAACGGTGGTGGGGTGAAGGCGACGGTGGTTGTTACAGTTGGTGGGATGGAATGAAATTAAGTAAATATAGGAGCATAATAGTTTTTCTTAAAAGATGGATGAAGGAATTAGGATTTCTTGCTAGAACCCAAAGAATTTACATTCCATCATATGCGGAATTTGAATTCCTTCCCAAAACTCAAAGAATGAACCAAACAAATGAATGAAATTTAATCAACAAAACTAACCATTCCAATTCTTACAATTTCCGTCAAATTCCAATAAACCAAATGTTACCTAAGCTTTTAATTCAACTAAGGTGTTGTTCGGTTCGTTTTCTGTTAAGACCTGTATGGATATAGCTATATGTATGAATATAGTTGTCAAGGTGTTAACAAATAAGTTTTTGTTCGGTTGTTGTGCTGAATAAACATTCTGAATATTAGAAATGACCATTTTACCCCTGAGGCTATATTAAATGAAATAATTGTTCGATAAATTATTTGTTCCTAAAACCACATGACGCTCGATAATTATATCTTGATATAGAAAAATATAAACTTATTAGGGTTAGGGTTTTACCAGATTTTAGCAATGGAGGATGTTGAAGAAGAAACGACCTCAAACGACCTCGAAGAATCAATGGCAGCAGAAACAACAATCGTAATCAATGAAAGCTTGTTAAAAAAAATACTACTATTACTGATCAAGAATCTGAAAAAAAATATATCAAAATTGATACCTAAATCAAACATTGTGGAAGAAATTGATACCTAAATCGGTGGTGGTGGGGGAGAAAGGTGAGGATAGGAAGAAGGTTTTTGTTCATTGTCGTAATTTGGAGTCGGAGGAGGCGGTGGTTGAGCCAAATGGTGATGGAGATGCAGAAGTGGAGAAGCTCTGTGGATCTCACCCACAACTTATATTTTTGTTGAGTGAGGAGGGGCAATGGAAATAAAAGGGGGGAGGAGGGTAGTTGGGGAAATTGAAGGGATTTTAATGGTTGAATGTAAATGACCGATTCAGTCATGGGCTGACCGAATAAGCCGCTATCGAGATATGGCTGTGCGAATAAGCCATATCCACCATACAACCATTAAGCTACAAACGAACCGCCCCTAACTAGTCCTCAAAATTTATGGAAGAAAACCCCCTTTAAAAATTTAGATAAAAAATGCAAAACCAATATAAAAACACATTTTTTACTTTCACACATATTTGTTTCCGAAAATTTTATAAACGTAGTGTAAATTTAATTCTAATGTTGTCATCATATAAAACACCTTTTGGTCGTTTTACTTTATAGAGTTTAATGAAGATCCCAAGATAGTCTTTAACATCTATGTATTTTGTTGCCAATTAATCAAAAACTTAATTACCATTTAAATTACAAAAAAAATATATAAAAATAAAAAATGGTAAATGTACGAGGAACTTTAGATTGAATGCATTGTAAGAGGGCCAAATACTTGAATAAAATGATAATTTCCATCATGATCATGATATCCAAGTTGTTGATTTACAAAACAAATTCTAATATCATCATCCACCAATTCATGATGAATATCATCTCCCCTCCAAAAGCTCCCAAATCCAAACTCACCTTTCTCACACATTTCCTCCAACACCTTCTCAACTTCCTCCATGCAACCATCCCACCGCAAATCCTCCACCATAACCCTCCGCCGTGGCGCCTGTGGCCGCTGCCCCCCAATAACCGCCGCCGCACAACGAGCCACTTTCCTCCGTATTCCAAACTTTCTCTTCATGTATTGCTTTGTCTTCCTGAAAAGTCTTGTAGGGAGTTTGAGCAAAAGAAAGACGAGGATCTGCAAGATCAAGCATTGGCAGCAGCAACACGATAATACGAAGCAATCAGCAGCGATCATGTTCCAATCTTGTCGTTCGTCCATGGATCGGGATATCAGGAGGAGAGAGAAAGAGGAGATAGAGAGAGAAAGAGGGGTAGTTATGGAAATTAATCATGGCTAATGGAATAATAACAATAATAATTAGTTGCTTCTTGTGTTTGGCCAGAACAGAGAAGGTGCTGAAAATGGGAAGGTGTGAAGCAATGAGATAGTTGAAGCTGCAAAGGTACATATTAAAAAAGGTGGTAATGTGCAATGACTTGCAACGCACTCCACTTCATGTATCTGGAGAAGTGTACACCAAGAAACATATCCACCATGGAGTTTTTTTTTTTTTTTAATAGGTTATTAGCCTTCTAAAGCTTGTGAAAAACCTACAACTTTTGTAATTTAATTAACATAATATAATATAAATATATAATATATTTTTTTATGATCTATGAGGGTAAAAAATATTTTAAAACCCCAAATTTTACCGGCATGTAAATACTATGAGATTGCAAGTACGGTAGGAAATTTAAAACTAGAAAAAGTTGAAGCCTCTCGGTCTGTTAGGATGCCTCAGCTGCATACATAATTATGTATTTTAGCAAAACTAGAGACCAAGTCGCTTAGGTTCAAGCTAATGTGTTACAAAACGGTCGCTTCAAAACTCTAATATCTTGAAACAACTTTCGAATTATCGAATGCCAAATTGATAGAAAACAAACAGGGGTAAGTATCAAGGGTTTTGCTTAAAGATTAAATAAAATCAAAGGAAGATGGCTTTTGGCAATGATCTCAGCAGCCCAACTCAAAAGGGGAAAACTCTGATTAGTTTAGTTTCTTTGCCAACCTTGAACTTCTTCTGGCAATGATCTCAGCAGCCCAACTCTTGCCGATTTCGGTTTGGAACTTCCCTGCAAACGGTACAACGCATCAAATACCTTCTACCAATATTCATTCATTTTTTCTTTTTCTAACCGAAAAAAAAAACAAGAATCCACTGGTCTTACCAGCTGTGGAGAGGAAAAACTCGTCCAAAACTTTGTCGTGTTCTGCAATAACGTTGTAATACCAGAATCTTAGTATGTAACAAAGTAAACAAATGGATTTATTTCCTTTTTAAGTGTGTTTCAGGGGGACATAGAGTAGGCAAAGAACATGGAGCATGAAGTTCAACAAGAAATATATAGGAGGCCCTACTTTCTGATTGGATATGTAAATTGATTTCAGAGGACAATTGGGTCACATTTCAAGTTTCAATTTTTTTTAAGATTCTTCAACTTGTGGAGAAATATGTGGTAAGCTTTCTAGCAAGAAATATAACTAGACAAAAGTTGATGCTAAATTTTGCAAGAAAAAATACATGTAAAATAGAGTCAAAAGTGCTTCTTGTTTTGGAGTGAAAAGAGTAACGTTCATATATGCTATCACGCGTGCTCTGTACTTCAACAGGAATGGTATTCTTTCCAAACAGATCATCGCAGCATTTTTCACAGAAAATGCCATAAAGAATTTAATTAATAAACAAAAACGACTGAATTCCTGAAAACTTCCTTTTTGTTATATCCTAATGTATAATCTATTTTATATAAACATATAGGTTTCGCATGATTAACAACCCCTACACAACCACTATCTTTATCGAAGAATTAGCAGGGGGGGGGGGGGGGGGGGGGGGAAGAAGGGAATTGTGTGGTTTGGTTTATATAGGTCTCTTACAATAATTCCACCTATAAGTATAAGCCGACAGTAGAGATATATCTGTTAAATTAAATGACTACTTCTTTATCTGAAACTCTACTTAAACCCATCATAAACTCGAAACCATCGAGTTTTATCAAGTACATGCAATCATGAATGTACACACACACATACATATACACAGTCTAAGCAACGATAACAAATTGTTTAGCTAAACAAATATAAGGACAGGTGTGTGCATACATACTTGATGCTACTGTTTCTTATCTACAAGATCTCTGTGACGTAAACGTACCTGTTTCATATTCAAGTGCTTGCAGAATCATCTCGACCTGGAGAATTAAAAAAAAAAACAAAGGTTTATATCAAAGAATAAACGTTTGGCAAAAGATGACCCTGATATCATACAACAGACTAAATAAAAAGATGATAAAAACGCACTTTGTCAAAATCTTTCACGAGATTAGCCTCAAGGGAAGCATTATCCTCATATTCTCTCCAGAGTTCTTGGATTTCTTCGGCTGTAGGTTATGAAAAACATAAATGGCTCAGACCCATTGGCATTGAAGGAAACAAAATGAATATGCATCTGAGATACTGAGTTATCGGAAGTACCTCTCATCCCACCACCAAGAACGTTGCACATTTCGTTTAAAGCTGCTTGCTCAAGTCTACTCTTTTCTACTTTAGGTACGCCATCAGACGGTGTTATATCTCCAACAATAGCTATAAAATTCAGATTACATCTTAACTCCAATGCACAAACCAAGAGTATACTAGGAAATGTATAAGACGAGTAAACTAGGCTATAATGCCTTTAATTATGGGCCATTTTGGCAAGAACACAATAATATGCAAATATGCAAAAACTTTAACCAAGGGACTGTATATTTGTATAAACCCTCTAAATTTGTTCACAACTGAGTGCATTTGACTTTGTCACAAGTGAGAAAAAATGGAGGCAGTCTATCCACCACTCACACCCACTTAGGCCCCAACTTAAAGAATAGCTCATAAAATATCATATTAAAGTTATAATGGTGTTAAAAAAGGGTGAACTAGCATACTCTCCAATTTAACAAAAACTATTAATCAACAAGTAAAGGGAAACGGATTATGTACCTTCTGCAATATCATGCACAATTGCAATCTTGATACACCTATTCAAATGAATACATAAAAGGGTTGTAAGAGCAAACAAAAAGAAGCCAATTGACAAATTCCACAAAAAAGCTTCAACCAACTTATCTATAGAAGTAATAACTCACAAGTCACAACCTAAATGGTTTTAAAAAGCGTGTGAGGCGTACGCCTCGAGGTGCGCCTCAAGGCGAGGTGGTCCAAAATCGCACCTGAGGCGGCGCCTCTCAATCCCCAGACGAGGTATACGCCTCGGTCTTCTGAGGCGGTGAGGCGTGAGGCGGTAGAGAGGCGTACGCCTCAATACCGAGGCTAAATTATTTTAACAATGACTAAAACCTTCTCTATTTCTTTTTTGAAAAACCTTGTTCTTTTCCGGTTCTCCTAAGCCCCCTATGCTACTTGTGTATTGGCCTTCTTGAGCTCCAGTTTTCTCCCGTTTTCTTTGCATTTTCTTCTTCAATTCTCTTCGGTTCACATAAGTCTTATGTATATGTATCTACTAGATACACTACTTTTATATTTAGTCTCTACTACGTGTGAGGGTCACAGTCACACTTCCACTCACGCTTTGTTGATATTTAACATCCTTTTCTTTATGAGCTGTGAGCATATTAACATATTATGTGTCTAGTACTCAAGCGTCAAGTGTGTGTATATATATTGCATATATTTTCTTAGCAGAAGCAGTGGAATGCAGATTAGTGTGTGTATATATATATATTGTGTAGTGTATATATTTCCGCCTCAGGGCTTACGTCCGGGACCGCCTCGAGGCTTACGCCTCGCCTCATTAAGCGAAAACGCCTTGAGGCACGATTCCGCTTTTTAAAACCTTGAACCTAACACCAACTCATATATAGAAAAAAATGAGCTAGGATTTCTCAAGGACAACAATAAGAGACACAGACTAGTTAAGGTTTTGAGGGTGAAGGCATCTGCTTCTGTTTGTTTGTTTGATTCAAAATTTAGCATTGCCTTTATTGTTTTCACCTTTTTTTTTTCAAATATTATTTTTTATGTTCTTTTTCCGTGATTTTAGTATGCATCTCTTTTTTCCACACTATGCACTAACCAGAGGTCTTCGTGGAAACAACCGCTCTACTCTTTGGTATCTCACCCTCCCCATACCCCACCTTCAAGTGAAGATATATTGGGTTTGTTTGGTTTGGTTTAGGGTTAGGCATCTAGATGTAATAATATATTAAGATACAGAGGGAGCCTCATCTGCTGGTTGAACAATATCTGGTGATCCTCAAACCAATCTACACTATAGATCTTGAGGAATAATATTGTTACTTTTGTCACCACACAGATGAACAAGCAGCACGTACAACTTTAATATTGAGGTCAGTGCCTAATTTGTTAGCTCAACCATAAAAGAGCAACGAACTGATGGAGCTTGAAAACTTGTGAAAGAAGGAAAGAAATAAACACCCAAAAGAGTTTCCTCCCTCTGGTTTTATGAATTAAAGAAAGTTATAGATGTAAGAATTGGACGAAGAACGATGGCATAGATTTGCCTCTTTGCCAACCCCACCCAACAAAATCCCAACCGGGTGCCTAAAAGCTCCTGAAGTTGCTCCCATCCCAAGCTTCAGAATCAGCTAATTTCTTAGATGCTTCATGCATTACAGGCTTCATGAAAAGCAATGTGAAAAATACTACTTTTCCATTTAAAACATTAATTGATGATCAGAAAGCCTACCAACTCTAGTACACTTAGTGGCAAGATGATAATTTAAAAATTAGCAACAAGTAACAAAATCGAACCTTTCCCTGTTAACACCAGGAAGATCACCAACGATTAAAGCCATCAACGCCATCCGATACATATGATCAGCAATGGACTCAGGACCGTTGATTCCATGATTGAGCCATCCCTTCCTTTTTGTGGTCTACAATGGGGAGAGATCATATAAGTTTCATAATTCATATAATTCACAAACTTTGCAAGGAGCATACACACATACTTAAATGGGAAATATTTAAGTCCTGTTACAAAATGAAAGCCAAGTTTATTTTCAGCCTCTTTTTCTGTTTAATGAGCACACACAGCCACATATGTTCTGCATGCAGCCTGTGACTCCACCCATTGTTTAACTAAACTGTTTGGTTACAAGCTACATATCCAAAATACCCATCAATGATGTAGCTTTTCAAGATTTTCTACCCATGTTTCTTGAAGATGACACTTTGATACAAATTACAAAACAGAGGAAGTTTATGACTCAAAGACAACACTATCAAGACTTTGTAGTGCTTAACAACTAGTAAGAATGCCATAAAGGATTGGGTTCTTTGCCAAAAAGAAAATATTGCATTCACTATGGGACATCCCAGAATAGAAACTGCTACATTTATTAATAGAGTGGAGGAGTAATAATTTCAATTCACAAAATAATGGACAAGCACGACTGAATTCCCGAAAACTTCCTTGAATTGTATAGATCTCCAATGTAGTAGCCAAAACTTGAGTTTCATATATCATAACATAATAATTCTTTAGCAAACCCAAGTTTGAATCACTACATACATACCACAAACCCAAGTTTGAATCACTACATACATACCACAAACCCAAGTTTGAATCACTACATACATACCATCTTATAATGCAAGATGATTTGACCACAATGTCTCAATTTTTTGGGTTTTAATTCTATCATACAACTTACCATCTACTAATTCAGGTGATTTATGCACTGCATGCGGGTTCTCCGGTCCTAGAAAAACGATTTCGTTCTTTAACATACATAAGCAAGTAAATCTTCCAATTTTTGAGCAGTCACTCCGCCCGTTTGCCAATTGAGCTATAAATCTTCCCATTTTAGATAATTTAAAAAAAAAAAAAAACTTGTTTTTGAAGAATGTTGGTTGTTCAATCTTGATTATATTCCCCCATTCTATCTCACCTTTCACCAATTGCATTATTCTTGGAAATTTCCTTGCTTTCTTTGACAGATTTAAGCATGAGCATAGGCTTCTTGTTGTTCTTGCATAATTTTCACAAAATCTATATGATATACATTATCAAACCTTGAATAACATGCCACAAACTAGTAAGCAGGCCCCCAAATTACAGTCACAAATACAAATGGCCGATCTCATATAAATCAATCAGCATAAAACCAATTCATGCAAAGGGTAAAAGAAGTTAATGGCGAATATCAAATAAAAGCAACACAAAATCAATTATTCAAGTAAAGTGGCAGCCTTCGATTAACGCAAACATATAAATGCAATTGTGCAGAAGATGTACCTTAAGGCTATGGCACAAGGTGAGAAAATCGATGCTGGAAGATGAAGAAGATGTGGTTTCGGTAACATCAGAATTGAGCGCCGATCTTTTGGGTTCAAACTTGGGGATTTGACAACGAACAGAAAGCAATTTACGATCATGGGAAGTAAAGGGTAATTTCAACAAACGCGGACGATGAAGGCGTCGAGGGTTACTGAGACGAGGGTGAAGTGTCTGCGGAGAAGACGATGAAGAAGGATTAGTTGCTGCCATTGATGAATAGTTTGGTAAAAATCTTGATTGAAAAAGAAAGTGGGTTTTCTTGGAATACGATGAATATGCCTTTGTTGTGGCAAAAGGCGAAGCAGAAACAAAGGAGGAGAGAGGAAGTTTTGTAGTTTTATCGAAGTTTTTAATGGTGGTGTTTAACGGCGAGAGAAGATAGGAGAGCATAGGGGACAATTTTTGTTTTTCTTTTCATTTTTGTGGGGGCCAAGTTTAGGGTTCTTTTTACCTTTGATAAAAAATGGAGATTTCATCAAGTTTTTGTTAACTCATTGTTTATTTTTGTTTTGTGGGTTTGTTCTTATTTTGAAATAATTGAGTGCTTATTTAGGGTTCTTAATCCCTAAGTTTAAAAGTTTGAGGATATTTTTACATTACTTAATTTGAAATTTTGAAAGTGTTGTTTATTTGTGATACAACTAAGAATTATAGTTAAAAAATAAGTGTTTAGATTAACCAAACAGATATTCTATTGTCTTTGGTTATAACCCATTAGAATTAGAGTTGTGTTTTGGCTCTCTTTTGAAATGCATGTGTTATATTATAAATTACAGACTAGTCCATCGTAAGTATGAGGTATGTTAGTTGTAGAAGTTGTGCTACTAAGGATTGAGGAAATATAAATTGTCGAGATATTGATTTATGGTAAAAAGGTTTGTAATCGACAACTGTTAAGTTGACTTACCAAAGAGCCTGTGTGTGTCCCTGAAATCAAGTTTCTAAATCAAACAAATCAATACAAACAAGATTATCACAACTACCTGTTTGATTCAATTCAAATTCAAAATGTTTACAATCTCAGTTTTCACTTTCTCTCTCTAGACGACTCTTTCTCTTTCTACAATTCTCTCTGAATGCAATTTCAAATTCTAGTCACATTTCTATTAAATAGCAAATCAAACTATTTATACCAACTAGCTAAAACAAGAAACAAAAACAAATACAAGTGCTTTGACTTTATTACACTTAGACTTTGACTTTCACTGAGAGTTGACTTTCCAGCTTTGACTTCTTGTATTTTGACCTCTGATCTTCATGATCTTGTATCCAACATATTTCTGCTCTAACACTTTGGCCTAGCGGTATTAGAGTCTTTGTCCTCTGTAACACCCGAAAATTTCTGACAAGATTTATTGGCGTGACGCGTCTCATCTTCGAGATTAGTAGTGCCTCGAACCTAAATTTCAGACTAGAATCCCTCGATAATCCTAGACCCTTAAGCTTGGGCTCGTAGACGTCGAAACAAAGAATTTCGGGGCGAAACAGGCTTGGCGCGAGAGTGACTCGCGATTAGGGGTGTTCGCGGTCCAGTTTGGGCGGTTTAACCCCTCAGACCACAAACCAAACCGTAAGTAGCGGTTTATTGATTTTTCAAACCGAGCGGTTTGACATCAAGTGCCCAGATCGGTCAAGTCGGACCGCGGTTTAGGCGGTTTGGTCGACCGGTTTAGACAGTTTGGGCCTTTTAGTGGGCTTTAAAGTTTAAACATAAAAACATATAAAACTTTGAATTTTAAAGGCTCATTGGCTTGAGTACATTTGAAATAAAGAACAAAATCCACAACAAAATAACAAAGTTCACAACAAAATAACAAAGTCCACAAAATTTAACAAAATATCCCAAGACAAAACACTAAAAAAAAGTAATATGCAAAGTGAAAATAAAATCCACGGCTTCACATCTTCATTTCTCCATTTTTCTGTTCTTTGTATTCCACAATCCATAAAGATTTCAATATTTCTTGGGCGTTGTATATACTTGTACGTTTGGGCTTTATATCATTTATTCTTTATAATAAATGTATATATAAAAAAATAAAAATATATATATTTGTTGTAGGATAAATGTGTCATCGTCTAAAGGATATGATGATAGAGATAAAGATAGAGATAGAGATAAATATATCAGAGTTAGATTAGAACTGAAATATCTCGTGGTTATCTACTTGTAACTCATCCCTATTTAAAGGGCATTTGATTAATGAGAATTACAGATTCATTCTCTCCATTTATTGTTGTTATATTTATTTCTTCCTTTAACACGTTATCAGTACGATGCTCGTCGCGTATCTGCAACTTTATCAATCGACTCTACAATGCAGGTAAGCATCTTTATATTTTAAGCTCTTTGAATATGTGGCATAGTTAATGTTTGATGACACATCATGTATTAGCCAATATCTTCCACCATATACCCTTTCTAGATAAATGATTATTTTCTCTGTTGATGCATAGTAATGTTCATAAAAGTGTATGTTGATGCATGATGAATTGATAATGATGATAAATGTCAATTATGAATTAATATCACGTATTAAACTATATATTTTTTCCTATCAGTTTCAATCGCTTACGATCTAATATGATATTGAAAAGAAAAAAATTAGTAATAAATGGTTGCTTATGCGATGAAAATTTAAATATGGGATTTATTTTCTTTCTCTTTAAGAAATTGTGTGATTAATTTGTTGCAAATTTTTTTTAATAGTTTTTTTGTTGTTGTTAAGCTTGATATCCATCGCTTCGAGAATAAAATTTGAAAAATAAAATTAGGCCGTAAAAAAAAAAAGATGGTGTTTGAAGGTATTACGTAATTGTATTATTATTATTATTATATGTTTTTTACTATAATAATTAATTATATCATGTTGTATAATTGTGTCCATTGGATTTAGAATAAATTATGAAAAATTATATGTTTGATCCCTAAGAAGTTAGTGTTTAAAGAAATTATTACAATGTTATAACCACTTAAATATCACATAATTAAGGAAGATTGTAGTTTTCAAAGCCATAATTAGGTAAAATTTGTCCACAGTTACAAGAAGAAGAAAGAATTATTATGTAAGGAAGCTTCCATCAACCATTACTGTTGATGGCTTATGATATGCATTGAATGATTAAATTGTTTTTATTTAATCATTAAGTTTAATTAACTATTTATTTGATTATTATTGTTTCCATATCCAATTATTAATATGAATAATTATTTTACTGTGTTATTTGTAGAATAGTTAATTGTTATTTGTGGATTTAAGTCAATGACTTTAATTTGATATTAACATGTTTACTAATTCTTTTATAGATTTAGTTTTAAAATTACCTTATCCACGTAATATTTAAATGTTTATCTTAATTTAAGTTCCTACTTATCATTCTTATAATTAATTCTTAAAAGTTACACTTTCAACGTTCATAATTTTTTGGTGTTTTGATAAACGCTCCAAAAAAAAATAATAGCATGAAAATGTTAAAATATTATTCAAATGCTTATCTTGATTATGGGTTCCTACTCATCATTTTCAACCTTAATTCATATTTGGAAGTTACACTTTCAACCTCATATTTTTTGGATCATGTCAAAAGCTCCAATAATGCTGATATACAATAATTTTTCTGAATCTGGTTTCATTTTTTTTTACCTCATGTCAAAATCTACCAATTAAATAAATCGCAAAATATCGACTGGATTTTGTCAAACGGGTGTAAATAGCCTTAAGGTTTGTAGGGATTTAAGAAATCCATGTGATTCCCCTACTACCTGGAAATCCAATAGATTGAGTGATTTCTTTTTCGCAAATTGAAATATTGATGAAATATTATCAATAAAATTAAAGCATACAAAATCCAATATTGTTATGATAATGAAATTTCATAACCATAATCCATTTTCTTATCAAAAAAAAATTATATATATATATTATCCTTTATATATGTAAATGGTTGAAACAACTCATTCAAAAATCAACGTCGTAAACTCAAAAGAATCTGAATGAGTATATAAACCTCCTTTTGAAAAGGTACAAAAAAATACCTAAAATCCAACTCCCTATTGACTCTAAAACCAACCTCTTGAAAAGGTACAAGTTAATACCTTCATGTTTTGAGACGACATATAAATCCTAAATTTCATAGGAATACCTTTACTAGAAACCCTCAAAGAAACGTGGGATGTCCCGAAAGGGATAATCGGGATTACTCATGAATATGTACTTACCGAACTAATCGTACATTGGAATGAAACCCACTTACTCGATTACAAAAAAAGGTAACTGATGTCAACAAAGAAATATATCCAAAACGCATCTCAATCTCTGTGGCAAGGAACTCACAGAAGATGACATGATTTTTAACATTATTTCCACCTTTCATATATAAGTAAATATAAATATAAGTTGGGATGCAACCTTTAGACAAACTCATCAACCTAATGAAAGTGGTTGAGAGATATAACAAGGTTCTTTCGAATAACACCACATATGTCGGGATAAAGAAAATTCCCGATATCGATAGTGAAAGTGTTAGAGGTGGAAACAACTCCAAAGGATTGTGAGTTAAAAACAATTTCACACATGTGACATTTATGCACCATGTGAACGAGACCCTATAAAGGGTCAGGGTATTGGTAAGAGTCAGGAAGGATTTTTCAACACCTGGTGTAGGATACAACTACTACCCAGGTGATAATGGACAATCAAATAAGATATGCACTAAAAAGTGCTTCTATCAAAAAGGGAACACGTTGAAAATGAAATATAACATATTTGTTTTAATATTTAATATTGATTATGCATATGTTTCTTTGAAATTAATTTGAAGTACCAAAATTAATTTATTTGCTAAAGTAAAATCGAATATGTAACCATTATAGATGTAAATAAATACATCAAAACAAATACAAAAAATTTCAATATTCTCCGTTCCGTGTAGGAATGTATCGAGGAAAATTGATTTTTTTTTGACCTATCACACAATCGAAAAAAAAGATAGACTAATATTTGTTTTATAATACATCCAACCAAATTACTTAGACGATGAACTGTCACTCTCTTGTTGGAACAAGTTTAATAGGAACCTTGTAAAGATATTCGTATCAAATGGAAATGAAAATGAGCATATATACATAAATTCCAATGAATATGAAAGGAAACATATATCATGGAAACTAATGTGTCAAACTAGTAGATTACTGGGTCATCAAAACATATTTTGTTACCAATAAAGAACTTTTGGGGGCAATAACATATATATGTTTTGACATGACCATGTGGGACATCGTGGTTATGACATAGTGATCCGTGTATTGCAAAATACACAGACACATTCTCTTTCGAGTGAAAGGCAAAATGAGGCAAATTGCAACTGTTGACTTCTGAAGCATAAGAAACAACATTGCTATCATAATATGCCCTCTCGAATACATAAACTTTTGTATATACCCTAATCCTTAGCCAATACAGGAATGAGATCGTACTAAAGCTAAGGACATTATACAAAAATATTCCATTGTTACAAGGTGATATTTATGGACATAAACATCCAGAATGCGGACCATTAAAGTACTTTATGGTTCTGGTTTCGACACGTTGAACGCATGTCGTATTATTGTCCTCATGAAATACTGCACTCCTAGCACTAGTTATACATTTAAGGGCTCACCACCCTTATTATTTCATCAAGTCTACATGACTTGGAATGCTGGAGAATTTACATCATAAGGATTTGATGTTAATTGCATATGTATTAGGATCAATGTAGAGTTTCCTATACCCCATGTGTATATATAAAATGGTCTCATAGAAGTTGTTATCAAAAGAATATGATGACATCTAGGTTATTAGTAATGCGCACCAATTTACCCACATCTACCGGGATTATGCAATTATTATATGCAGTTTTTTTTTTCGTTTTTAGACCCACTGCTTGCTAACCAGTCTCATGCGTACCAGTTGGTAACTGGATATAAGCCTGATACTTTACATTTACGCATATTTGATTATATGTGCCAATTGCGCCCCCACAACGCATCGAAATGGGTCCTTAAAGACGATTTGGTAAATGTTGGATATGAACCCCCAACAATTATCCGCTAATTATAATATTTGACTAGTGATCTCTTTACCGCTAGATTTGCGGGTTGTCACTTTCATGAGACAGTCTTCCCGTCGTTAGGGGGAGATAGGAAAAAGGATTTTCCATGGGAACGACAGGAAGTGTCATTGAATATTCCTACTCTCGATACCTGATACGTTTAATATTCAAAAAGTGACAAGATCACATATGTGAGCTGCAAATATACTCGCAAGGTTAAAAAGTCCCCAACAGGGGCACAACGCCGTTGGAAAGTGCGTTGCAATCACACATAGTGGAGGTGTGGTTGAGGTCGTAGCTACCAAATGGAAGTGGTGGAAGCTACTTGGTTCGATAGATACTATTCTAAAGGAAGAGAATAGTGAGGCACATCCATTTATCATCAATACACAAAACTCTCATGAGATTGTCTCTAATTATAATTATGTCCATGAATCATCACTGGAGGACGCTCCAAAATTAATATTGATTCTAGAGATGAATATTAATCTCAAATGAACTATGAGAGTACATATGAGTCGATGGACAGATCATATATAATCATTGATGATTTATTCGCATATACAATGGCTCATAAAATGATCGAGCACGACGACATCGAACCAGGCTCGGTTGAATTATATCAACAAAGAGCATATTGACCTAAATGTAAAGAAACAATCCAGAAATAATTATATTATTTGACAAAGGATCGGGTATTTGGTCTGGTAGTGCTAACCTACCAAGTGTAAAGTCCGTAGGACATAACTCAGTCTTTGTCAGAAAGCGTAATGAGAATAATGAAGTCCTAATATGTAAGGCTCTCCTTTGGCGCAAGGTTTCTCACAACGCTCTGAATTGACCACGAGGAGACTTACTCTCTCATGATGGATGTTATGACATCCAAATAATTTATTAGCATAGTTTCCGAAGGACTGGAAATGCAACTCATGGATGTGGTTACTACGTATCTCTATGGGGATCTAGATTTAGAGATATATAAAGTACTTGATGATATTACATTACCAAAATCAAGTAACTCTAAACCACGAAATGCGTTTGCAATAAAATTGAAATGCCCACTTTATAGGTTAAAGCAATCTAAGCGGATGTGGTATACCCGCCTAATGGAATACTTGATTGAGAAAGGATATATAAGAACGATGAATTGTTCTCTTGTGTATTTATTATGGAAAACAAGTTCCAGATTTTCAAAGTAGCTCTATATGTCAATGTTATGAACATAATAGGCACTCTTGATGAAATGAGAGGAACCACAAGCTACTTAAAATCTGATTTTGAGAGGAAAGATCTTGGGAAGACTTGGTTTTGTCTAGATATTTGAGCTAGGACACCGAGTTTGTGAAATATTAATTCACCGATCGCATTTGTCCAGAAAATAATCAGGCAATTTAATATGGACAAAGCGCATTCGGTTAGCACTCCCATGATCGGTTGAAGTGTCGGATATAAGGAAAAATCCATTTCGTCTAAAGGATGATGACGAAAAATGTTGGGAGCTGGAATTCTCTATTTAAGTACAATATGCGCATTATCGTACTTAGCATAATACACTTGACCATACATTATATTTCTCAATGAACTTGTTAGCTAGATTCAGCTCAGCGCCAACGCAAAGTCATTGGAATGATATCAAATTAATATTTTGGAACCATTAACATGGGTTTATACTTTCCCTATAGAAAGAAAAATTGGATTGATAATGGAATTTCAATACCTACTTAGAATGTAAGCAGCAAAAGTACTAGCTCTTATAGAAAAACACCAAACAATGTCTTGGTATGTGTTTGCTGATATTAGGTATCTGTCTGACCCATACAAAGGTTGTTCCCAAACTAGATAAAGAATTACCACAAGGAACACGTCGATTGCTTGGAAGTAAACTAAGCAATCCTTTGTAACTATCTCCTTGAACTAATCCAAGAATATTACTCTCCATGAGATAATAAAATAATGTATATGATTAAGGACTATCATTACATATATTAGAGGAGTTAGTAATTTTGGGTTCAACCAGAATCCTACTTGCATATATGGAAATGATGCATCATATATTGAAGAAATGAACATAAGATACATCAAGGTAATAACACAAAGCATATTCTTCTTAAGTTTCTATACAATCAGCAATAAAAGACTCTCCTTTAGATTCAAGTGAATCAAGTAAGGTATTAGAAGAATGTGACATATTTTACCAATTCATTACCATAAAACCATATATTGGAAAACGTGTAGAAAGTAAATGGAAATGTTTTCCAAACTCCCTCGATTAATGCACAAATCAGGGGGAGTAGTAGACAAAAGGGGGAGTCTACTATATATTTGATATTGATATGTTGTGCTCTTTCCTTCAACCAAGGTTTTATTTTTCCCATTGGGTTTTGTTCCTTGGTGTAAGGTTTTAGTGAGGCAACAGTTTATATACCATCGTATTTTCTTAACTCTCGTGATTAAAGTACGAATCTAAGAGAAAACTAGACTGAAGGAAAAGTCTATGTATTGCAAAGAAGCTGGTGTGTTGTACTTTTTCCTTCGTCATATTTTTATTTTTTCCCACTGGGTTTTATTTTGGCGTAAGGTTTTAACGAGGCAACAACTGTGCACCACCACTCCTTTAACTCGTCACAAGGGGAGTGTTGTAGGATAAATGTGCCATCGTCTAAAGGATATGACGATAGAGATAAAGATAGAGATAGAGATAAATATATCAGAGTTAGATTAGAACTGAAATATCTCGTGGTTATCTACTTGTAACTCATCCCTATTTAAAGGGCATTTGATTAATGAGAATTACAGATTCATTCTCTCCATTTATTGTTGTTATATTTATTTCTTCCTTTAACAATATTTATATATTTGGCGGTCGGTTTAGTCCAAACCGCCCAAAAAAACCTCCAGACCGCAGACCGGACCGGACCGCCCGGTTTGGCAATTTTCCAGACCAGACCAGACCGCCCAAACCACCAAAAACGGTCCGGTTTGACTTGGTTCGACCGGTTTGAGCGGTCCAACGGTTATTTTGAACACCCCTACTCGCGATTGTGACAGTGGCACAATCTCCCTGTCACAATCGTTTGGCCTGTACCGCGGAGGGGTTTGGCTCAACGATAATGCCCCGACGATATTGCTACTAGGCATAGTCGCCCCCGACATCTGTATGTTTAAAACGCGATCTCAGCCCTCTTTTAACCCTATTTCTTCTACCATTCGATTTTGGGCGATTTTGGGGAGCTAGAGGCGATTTCGCCTCTTCCAAACCTCCCTCCTCATCAAATCTTCATCAAAGGTTAGTTGATTCATCTTCTAGGTCTCAAGTTTATGTTTGGGATGATTATTGCAAGGTTTTCAAGGGTGAGTTAATGATTCAAGTTTCTTCCTCAACCCCCTTGATTTCTAGGGTTTCATCAATCCATCTACCATCTTTTGAAGAGCTTGAGTTGATGCCATAGTGATAACCCTAAAGGTTTTGTTGGTGAATACAAGTGGTGGATAAGGTAATCTCGTCTTTCTTCATTTATGGAAATTATGGTTTTGATATAAGTTGAGATACTTATGCAAAATGTTTGGAAAACTATTCTAAATGGTTAAATATGGATGTTTATGGTTAGAAACTTGTGAATCTAGGTTTTTGGAAGGATTTGCGTGTGGACTCAAGTTTCTTCAAGGAAGTTCAAGTGGGGGTAAAATCTAGATTTAGCCTAAATCTAGCAAGGCGAGTTCAAGTTGATTTGTGAAAACGGTGTACATACCAAAATGCTTATTTTAAAGTGTTTACATGTTTTACATGAAATTATTAACTATTGGGTTATTTGATAAATCTTGATCATTTGAAGTGTTTGGTTTTATAAACTTTGTAAAACACCCACGTTTGGGGTTTTGAGCATTTTGACAAATAAAACATACACATTGGTATTTTAATGGTTTACTTCATGAAATAGAGTTTGAGCATAAACGCATTTTATGGTGCGTTTTAAATAAGTGTTGATTGTGTGTTATGGGATGTTTTTTAAAGGATAAATGTTATAAACTCACTTGGAAAATGTTTTGTCCCAATTTAATCTACGTGGGAGTCATCCTTAAATTTTGGAGCATGGGTTTACATAAAGGCGGATTGTTTACGTTTGGTTCATTTTATGATTTTCAACATTGAGTTTTTGTATTTTTTGAGTTTATGGCTCGGTTTGGATTTTGTTGGGTTCCGAGGACACTTGTCCGATTTTAATAGCTCAATGTAGAGCGTTTGGTTATTATTTGTATTTACTGCATCATATTTGAGAATTACATGTTTTGAATGCGTTAGTTCATTCATTTGGAGTCATGTAATGTTTTAGTCATGCAATGGATCCATAGGCACGATGTTCTTTTGTCCCGTTTTGGACAAGTTCACCACTTTGGCACATAATAGGCATCAGGTCACCATGGTAAGTAAGGTGTAGACCTATACGGTCGAGCAACGTCCCATGGGCAGTAAGGTGTAATTCCCTTGTGCTAGAGTTCCCCGTTTTGGAACTTTCAAGAATAGACCCAGAGGGGTTGACTTGATGTTTTCGAGCGATAGACTCAGAGGAGTTGAGCTCGATGGGTTTTTATATGTATAACCCACATGTTTTGATTTCTTACATAATAATGTGACCTACTTTTGTGTTCCATCACACTCTATGTAATTGGCTCTTCCCCGTTACCGCAAGGTGTTGTTTTGGTTATGGAATTTTATAATCCATGTTTTCAATAACGTTTTGGGTATGGATTGTTTTCCATGTTTTTGGGTTTTACATACTGAACTTTATCCATGTTTTGGAATATTTTGGATGATACAGTTTATCCACGTTTTCAGTATCTGTTTATTAAAGTGTCAGTTATGTATTACGAGAGTTTTGGGTTTTGGTTTTATATTTGAAGAAACGTTTCTCTTATGATTTTAATCACGAAGAGGGTGAATGTTAAAAAAGAGATTGTTTTCAGATTTAATGTATTTCGTCTTGGTCGTTTCAGATGGAACGTGTCATCATTTTGGAAATCACGATTTATATAACATTCTTTAAGTTTATTGCTTTATACGTTTATGATGAAAACTCTTGAGCTCACTAGGCGTTAAACCTAACATTTTATTTGTCAACATGTGCATCAGGTCCAGTTGGGGTTTGATTCTAGCGGTTCTATGAAGAGATGAGCACTAGATTTATACAAGGGTGAGTAGTTTGGTGAAGTCTTCCGCAGTTGGAGATAGTGACTGTTATTGGGTTTTAGTAACACCCGTACCTTTTATAGATCGCGTATAAGGATTGAAATGTGTTTATTGTAGTTAAACCTTAATTTGTTGTTGTAGATGTTTTAGTTGTCGTTGTAATTAGAAAATTTTAAATTAGTTGCTATTTCCAGATTGAGGGTGTTACATCATCCTAGGAGGTCAAGGGTTCAAACCTCACAAAAGGTGAGGAGGGTGTGAGTTTATTTGTTGCATTTGTCGTATATAAATATTATATACTTAAAAAAAAACTATTAAGTTGACTTGTACCATCTCATCTTAAGAGTATCAAGTGAGAGACAAATCAGGTATACATTGGTCCGCTAGGTGGCTAACTTAAGTTAAGAGTATGATGCCTAAATGAGCCCAATCCCCAAAGGAATTGTAACTCCACACTGGGGTTGTTAGACTCGAACCCTTGCATGTTTTTGTAATTATACCACCTACAACCAACTATGCTACGTCTTCGAGGCGGTCAAATTTTCTTATACACGAATAGTGGTATGGGTCATTATATAGGCATACAATTATAATCTTATGACTACCTTTTAGTAATGGTGCAAGACTAGATAAACTGACATCACAACTACTAATAAAAATTTGATGATGCATGTTTTGATGCTCTATTTCTACAAGAAGGTATGTATTTTGATTGACTTTTGAACACCTCAAAATAAGGGTAAGCAAATAATTAATAAAATAAATTGAGGTTAAATCATTTTCGAAATATGGAAAATAATTTAGGAAGATTTTCTTATTTTTGATGGATATTAAATGGAAATATTAATATATGAAGGATTTTCTTATTTTTAGCGGATATTAATGGAAATACTGATTGTTTTAAAAAATTTGGAAGTGAAATATGGAAAGGATTCAAGTCTTGGATCTAGTTTGTGAAAAAGGTAGTGGGGAGGGGCCTGTTTTGCCAACCTTTGAAAGATGAGAAATGGAAGGGTTTTAATGGCATTAATGGAGATTTCTCTCTTCCATAAATTTTATGAATTTCGACACATATATATAGAAGGGCCGGCTGAACCCTTTTGATGGTTTTTATTGTCGACATTTTGGGAGGTTTTCGCTTTGGAATCTCGACAAACAGTGCCACGAGGAAGAGTATTAGAGCGCTCGAAGTTTGACTCATTTTTGGTAGTAATTCGCCGTGTTAAGGTACGTATTCCCTATGAAACTCAAAACTAATCATATGGGGACGTTAGGAATGGGTAAAGGTAAACCCATATACGTTTTAAATCAACCAAAACGTTGAAATTATCGTTTTCGGTAAAAAGCGAAACTTTAAACTGTAATATCTCCCTTAAAATTTGATATTTTCGAGTGATTCTTGTTTCTAAATGATGAGAAATTGAAAAACTAAAATTTAGGAAAAATAATCGTCAAAAATGGATGAAAAACGAAGCCACATGGCTCAAAACAAGGAGATCGTCGGAAACGACGTAGTCGTCGGAAAATCGACGTTCGCCAACGCCGACAACCTTCTTCGGAGACACTTCGGCAAGGGTTGGGTCTTGAGCTGATGAGGGTATTGGGCCTGATCTGGTTGGACTTTAGGGATGGTCCAAATAATTAGAAATTAATTTATTTTGTATTAAAAGTCCAACGAAGTTATTTTAAATTAATTAATTGTTTGATAATTAATTAATTTAATTTAGTGAAGGTTTATTAATTAAATAAATTAAATAAATTACTGAAATTAATATATTAATTAAGATATATTCTTTTTAGTATTTGAATTAAAAAAAGGATAACACTAAATTATTAAGAGAATTCTAATTTTTTTTATTTGGAACATCGAGATGTTGTGACTTTAATAATTTGACGTAAATAAATTAGATTGGCTAATTATTAATTTTTAGTGGACAACGAGGAGTATAATAAAGGATTGATCGAGGTTAATCGTTAGTTGACTTTTAGGTTGCCTTTTCAATTAAAATATAGACGTTAATGGGTGTTATTGCGTCTATAATTATAGGTTATTATTTGGAGCGAAGATTTAGCGAACCGAACTATCAGGTAAGTCTTTCACGAGATTTCACTGGGATGTATACATATGTATAAATTATTTTTACATGTATGAGGTGCGGTATTATATCTATGTTTGCGAATGTGTGTAATTGCATGCACGTTATTTGCAATTGGTGATTTATGTGCATGTGGTTTTGATTTATGGTGCAAGCATGCTAATTTTGTTATATTGATTTAACATAAATTGCATGCATATGGTTTGGGGTTTTGGGGTTAACATGGTGCATTAACCGGACATCGGCTCGATATGTCACATTTAGGGAGGTACGACCCGGGATGGGCGGTTAGTTCGTTGTGAACCTACACGCCCAGGGAATGTCTGTGACACGACAGGTCTCTACCTAACAGAGTGGAGTTAAGAGATCTCAATGGGTTGCATATATTTTGCATAACACTCTTTATTTGGCATTTATATGGTTAATGTGTGTGTGTATTGTGATTGCACGTAAACCGTGAACTTACTGAGCTATTTAGCTAACTATAGTATACATCTCAGAAGCAGGAGGTTCTGGAATCGACAAAGGCAAGGGACTCACTTTGGATTTCAATATTTTTTTGTTAGTGACCCGGTATGGAAGGAGTTCCCTTTTAAGACATTTTATTTATGATGTTTTAGTCTTCCGCTGTAAATATTTTTTTATCCATTAAATTGAAGTTATTCAGTGGAAAGTTAGTACTCATGACATGACATTTCTCATAGTGAAAATGGGGGTGTTACAATTTTATTGACGGGAATGTGTAGATATGCCCAAATCATACTTGAGGGAGATACGCTTTTTTGTTTCTAGTTAACTTTAAGAGGTTTATCTTGATGCTAGGGGTATTAACGAGTCAACTTTTAAAGAGCTACTCGAGCTTGAGCTCATTTATCTCGAGCTCGAGATTAATAATGGTCGTTCCTGAATCGCTCTCGAACACACACTAAAATTCATTTAACCTAACTAGTTAAGCTTCATAACACCAATTTCGACTTGGCTCGTTCGAAAACTCGAGTAAAAATTTCAAGTCGAGTTGAGCTGAACCAAGTCATTCAAGCATACACTTTTTCGAGCCAAACATATTCATATATTCATAAATCATATAAGGAAAATATATAAATTATTGAGGTCAAGCCAAAAGGCGAGCTAATCGATCTCGACTTTGAGTCCATAAACGAGTATCGAGCTCGAACACGAACACGAACACGAACATTAAAAAAATATTCGAGCTTGAACCCTATAGTGAAAAAGTTATTTAAGTCCGAGCCTTGTAATAATTTTTCGAGCCGAGCTCGAATAATGTGCTACTTGACTCGACTCGACCCGATCCGTTAACACCCCTACTTGATGCATTTGACTTAAAACAAATACGTCTATTATATGCTTATTTAGTTCGAAATCAACCATCTTGGACTCATAACGTGAACCTTGCCAATGCTTAGGTATGATTTGCTCTAACATATAGTTGTCAAATAGAATTGCTATTTCTATTATAGTCACCTTTAATTCACATTTAAGCAGAGATTAAATATTAGTGGATTGTCAAAGTCTTTGTAGCTATGGAGGTTCACATACGATAATTTCAGGTCATTCATGGTCATTAAAAGGATTAGTTGGTTTGTGTGAGCTGATTCGAAAACCTACAGTTACCAAAAAAAAGTGGATTTATATGTATGCATTATATGCCCTCAATACAATTTTTTTTTGAAGGTCCAAAAATAATTGAACAAGATGATTTTACAAGAATAACTAGTAAAATTTGTATCCCCGTAATCATTTATAATGTAAGTTATTGATATCAATTTATACCACTTCTATGTTTGGGTATAAAATCTAACATTTACAACTTTACAGAACTAAAAATGTAACAAATTTGTCAAACTGAGGTTAAAATGCAACTTTCTCAAACTTGTCCATCAATCTAATACGTAACAATCTTGCGTAAATACATAATGCAACTTTATAAAACTTTTTAAGTACTTCAAACCAAGATGTACACATGTTTAAAAATTGTCACCTAATGGTAAGAATTCTTACAACTAGTTGCGATAAAACTTAAAATGTATGTATAGTGACTTTATTTCTTAAAATTCTATGGTCAAAATGAAAATTTAAAAGATTGAACTAAAATCCTTTTCGTTAACAAAATCTATTAAACATGCATTTTTTTTTTAACTTTTAATCAACTATTTTTTCTTGATGAGTCAAATAATAAATGACCTAAATATGATCTGAACTCAAATAGACAGGGAATCGAAACCCCTTTTGCCCCTCCATTTTATAGTAGATTGAATTAGCCCCTAAAAAATCTAGCTCCCTTTCAAATTAAGTTTAGGGTTTTGATAGAATCACTCATCTCTAGTATTCTTTATCATATATGGTCATACATGCAAACTGGAGGGACCAATTATGTTCATTCCAAACTTAACTGTTAACTAAGTTTTAAGTGTAAATTGTGGATTTGGTCTGTGTGGTTTACACATTCTACCACAGTGGTCCCAAAATCAAAATAAATATAGGGATGAAACTCCTGGTTTACATTTTTGCAATTTTTTGGGCCCTCCATCTAACGAAATAAAAAAAATTCCGTTAACCCAGTTAACTTGAGGGTATTTTAGTCATTCAATCTCTTTTTTGTTTTTATCCTATTAAACAATTCAAAATAATTATTAATTATCATTACATAAGTAGATTAAACAATTAAGGTTATATTATATATATATATATATATATACTAGTGTTGGGCCCGTGCATTGCACGGGAGAATAAATTTTTTATTGGAATATTGAATCGGGTTAAAATAAAACGTAACTTTCCATCTACCAATTTCTTTCAAACTGCACGGTTCCGAACTCAAAGCTAACGGTCGACGCTAATCTTCCCAAAATTCTCAAATTTCACTGATCCATTCCTAATATCGATAAAGATGTTCTTACAAGGCGCACCAATACGTTTTTCCGGCAATCGGTTAACACAGATTCTGTTATCGCTCAACTCCGATTTGACCCCAAATCTGGAAATAGCCCTTATTCAAATTTCTTAATACTTCCATAAATACTTCGTCTACAACCACATTATAAAGATTAACTACTAAACATACCACCAATCTATACATTCGGACTTATAAAGGACGGGCGCTACAGAAACCCATGCGTAGACACTATCTCCAACCTGTGGAAGACTTTACCAACAACTTACTCTAGCTCAAGGCTAAGGCCCGACTCCTCTAAGCACTGCTAGAACCGCACCCCCAACAGGAAATGATGCACATGTAGATAAAATAAAAGGGTTTAAGCTTAACGCCTAGAGAGCTCAAGAGTTTTACATAAGTAAAAGCATTTAGATTGATGAACTTCTCTTTAAATCAGAACATTTCAAATAATGAACTTTAAAACATGGAAACAACTCCTTTTCAAAGTCATGCATTTTCAAAGACGGATACTTCATTGCAATTACGTTTTATAAATTGACACAACTTGTATAACTCGTAGTATGAAATATTAGTAACACTATCCATATCGTACGTCCGAAAACATGGACACTAGGCCCAATACTCACACGACCAAAAACAAAAGAAAACTAAATATCAACATTCAGGAATAACACATTTCATTCAAACCTTAATATACGTGGGGAGAACCCAATATTAAAGTCATCATTTACCGTCGACTTCACATAACCAAAGTTGGTAAAAATATAACATTAGTGTTTAAAATATCCCGGGTCTACGACGGAGAGACCCGTACACAAAGAGAATAGAAAGACACGCAAGTAGGCCGCCCATACAACTTCCTCGCATGACCTCTAAACGTTTCCATCTTGGGTGGCGAGAACAAATGAATGGGGCCACCCGTGATGTTATTGGATTTCACCACGCATCCCGATCTTAGTTCCCATGCCATACCAGACATCACAACTTCAAACCGTTTATCGCCTCTAGCCATACTCCGTCGAGTTCCACCTCAAGGGCTTACGGACACGGGTGCCTATCCAATCCAGACGAGTTCCAACTCAGCAGCTCGTGCCACCTATTGTCTACTCGCTAGCCAACCCGAGCGGTCACTAAGTGCAACCCAAAACCTCAGGCTTTACAAAACAGACAGACTGTCTAACATTACATGATTCCAACTGAAAAACCAAAGCTCCCAAAACATGTAACTCCTAATGGCATAGAATAATCACCATCATACTCCAAAATTCCACAACTGTTTTTAAACCGTACAAATGTCCTCAAGACTCCATTTAGTCAAAACTGAGCCAACGACCTAACAGTTCACGTAAATACCCAAATGAAAGCCGAAATAAATATTGAAACACGTTTGACCAACTATTATGCAAACACGACCAAAAGTATGATTAACTCAAATCTCATCGTTGGTTGAAACAAACCGTTTTCCAAATGAACTCATACCCTTATGTTTTCGAAAGACCTCATAACACAATAATATGCATTTTCTGAAAAAGGTTTATAAGATCAAATACACCAAATGACACTTACGTCAATTGAACTCCAATTGTATATGTAAAATCATCAAAGAAACACTTCAACATGATTTATTTACCAAAATAACCAAAATGAGTGTCTCACATGTTCATAAAACTAAACATTTCAAAATAACCAAAACTTATCAGCAGTTAGCAATTTAATGTAAAACACAAACACTTTAAAATAAACATTTTGGCATGTACACTATTTTCACAAATCAACTTTAACTTACCAAAACACGAATAAACTCCATCATGCTAAAATCCTTCATTGCGGTTATAAATCCGGACAAATGTCCACACGATTCATTCAGTCAAAACCCGAGCCAAATGTCCGACACTTCACGTAAATTTCCAACGAAAGTCTCGTAAACCTTAAAACACATTTAACCGACATTTAACGGTTTTCCCCAAAAAAATGAAATGTCTCCCACATCACAAATACATGCTTTCTCAAAACTCAACACGTGTTGTGACCAAAGATTTTCCAAAGGTTTCATGAATGCAAATATTCTAAGATGCATAAATCATAATGTAGATTTTACGTGTACAAAATCACCCAGAACATGTAAACCACGCTATTTACTTGTTGAAATATTCAAGCTCGACATGAGCAATTTATGATGTTAAAACAATCCAAGTTACCGAATACGTAAACTTAACAAAATACTCGCACCTTGAGAAATACCGAGTAAAACATACGCAATAGTTTATACTATAAACGTGAAAATAGGTTCTTGCACTTCAACATATGCAACAATTTATTCCCCAAAGGGCAGTAAAATAACGGGGATGCAAATAAGATTTCAAATCGAGTTTAAAGCTTCACGTTGAAAAGATAAACACATCTGACCAAGATAGAAACTACCACGACAAAAATGCTACTAACTCGCTAAATGCTTTGCGGAAATTTTAACAGTAAGAGTTAATAATGGAAATACGATCAGAACGAAAGTCCTGTTTTAAAAAAAATAACATAAATCGTTTATGCAATCATTCACACCAACGTTATACTTAAACTCAATGCACATAGTACACGACGATTGACATTTGTTAACAAAACCCCGAAATTAACGCACACAATGATGCATATGCACATGTTCCTGAAATTATTTACGCGACACCAAAGTCGTAAAATGTGACACCATAAATCAACTGGATTTTCATAAAACTTCTTAATGCTAAAATCAAGTGGTGTCCAAATTTCCATTTTGCAACACAAGATAAGGCGACCATTTTGACAAGATTTTTGATGAGACACGACGACCAAAGAACTCATAACTTGCACGCAATGAAATTAAACTTACGCATCACAAAATATACACATGCGACAAAAGAATTCGTAAAACAAAGCTTCAAGAATTCAACAAAACTCACACGACTAAAAATTCCCAAGAAACTCCTACACAAAAGCATGGGAATAACTTTTCCTTTAAAACCATTGACATACGTGGAAGAGATCCAATGTCAAGGTCAAAATTCCACAACTACTTGCCCATTAACTCAAAAAGCGTTAAAACACAGATATTACGACATCCATAAATAGCATTTAAACACAAGACGTGAATAAAGAGAGTTTTGATAACAATTTGTAATCAGGTGCAACAAAACCATTTTAAGCATGCTTATGCTCATAGTTTAAAATATGCTGAGTGCTAAATGTTTTGCCAAAACGTTATAAGGTAATTTACTTTATGGTTGGCGATCATGAAAAGCAATCTATGCAACCTTATTTTAGAAATAAATTTAATACATGAATTCGGTCGGCACTCCCATCTTAATACTACGCTTCCCAATATTCCGACGTTCTATAATCAACCGGATGCCTCAGGCATCATAGGGCAACCATCCCATTAATTAACTTACAAAACTCCTTGAAATAGAATCGATCTAACAAGATATAATCCTAATTCCACCAACGAATCTGGCTCAGGAAGATTAACTTAATGCGTTCAACGCACTTACTATCATTCCAAAGAGACATTGCTACCAACAACAATCATTCCTTAGCTTACTCGCTTAGAAACTTTCGCACTACTCTAACGGTCAACATACCAAGGTAGAGCAGGTAAACACAAGCACGAGAAAGGGTAAGGAAGAGTTTAACTGAAACACGCACGAAAGAAACATACCACTACGTCTATCAATTGTCACAACATTAGCAAACCAATTACACTCACGTAAAATATCCTCATAATCACATTAGCTAAGTGAGATTATGAACATATAACACATAAGGGTTCTTGTTACCATCATCACAACGCTTGATTAACATAACCTCCGTCGATTCTAAGACTAACCCATCTTAGAAGTTCTACCCAATCTCACAATCAATGCCTATCAAACTCAGTCTAAGTCTAGACATCTTACATTCATGCCTAGTTCGCTTAAACTAGAGCTCTGATACCAACTTATAACATCCTAAAAATAAGAGTAAATTAAAACCTGGAATTATGGCAACATGACACTTGTATTGATATAAACCTCCCATAAAGGGGATCAGTCCTTAAGACTATACAAAACCCATACGAATATAGAATTTATCAACAATACTAGTCTAAACATAACCGTCTGGACTACAACACTTGAAGAACCAAAATTCACATAAAGATGGGACTTAAACAATGCCCAACACCAAAATACTAGACATCTCAAAATATGCCTCGAGTCCACGCTCGACTCTCAAAAACCTTGTGCAACCCACCGCTAAGGGAAACCTGTTATACATATCATTTGAGAAAAAGTGTCAGACTTAAAGCCTGGTGAGAACATACAGTTTATAAAGCTCAAAAGATATAAACATCAGTATCATAAGGAAATCTTTTCATAAAGGTTTAGTTTATAAAGATAACATTTCGCCACAACCGGGCCTTTTCGGTCCAAAACTCATTATACGATGACAAAAGGACAGTTTACCAAGGATGGTGGCGTAACACAAAGTAGGCCAAAATCCGAGTTATGAGCTAAACACCTGGAATCCAAGGATACGAACACATAGGTTCGTGCTACGATGTGAGATCGCGCCCCCAAGCAAAACCAATGTATACTCCTTCACTAGGATCACTATGAACCATGGCTAGTATCCGGCCTCACATAACCGTACCAAGTTGCCCTCGAGGAACATATGCATCCATAGCTACAAAATGGGGAATATGACATCCCAATAATACAGTCGACTCAAAACCTAGGGATCCACTAGTAATGGTACAGACTCGTCACAACAACATATGTGACCAACCATAAATAAACATATAGTATAAACACATTTTATAAACAAAATGTCATTTCCAATTCAACTTCTGGTAAGAATGAAAATCATTAAAATGAGTTCATAAACATTCTTTTCACATATCCACATAATGTGCAAGTAAAACATTATTTTACTTCAATAAGGCAGAACCCGTCATTTTGGTCAAAACTAATCGGGAACTCCGAAAATCACCAAAAACTTCATTTATATCAAAATGTAGAGAACATGAAATCATACCGTAGAAATACTTCGGATTTCGCAAATAAGAGTTTTGACATGTATAAAGTTTGTAAAATTGTAGTAGGAACTCACCAGTAGGTTTTTAGAATAAAACCCGGAAAACCAGATAACGATCACGACGAAGAGGTGAAGCTTAAAACACCGACCCCTTGCTAGAAACACCGAAAACTAGCAACCAAACGAGACTTGAAGATCAAAAGAAGAAGAGAGAGAGAGAACTGAGATTTGAGAGATATTTATGAAAATATCTCTCAAAAAGATATTTAAGGCAAAACTCATAAAGCATCCTGACAGTCGTGCGCCCTCAAAGAAGGAAATGCGCACGACCCGTGCGCTAGCACTATACCTCGACCCTGGATCATACGTACGACCCGTGCGTTTTCTCTGAAGGAGGACGCACGACCTGTGCGTCCTGTAGACAACCACAGAAATCTCTTTTTTCTCAATACAACTTCGCAAAACCAAACGAAATTCGGGGTGTTACACCGTCAATTTGGTATGTGCAGGTCCTTCCTTTTATGCAGACATTTCCATGTATCACTATTAATTAATATACTATATTATTATAATATAATTTTGTTTTAATTATATTATTATAATATAATTTTGTTTTAATTATATTATTAAATATGTAATTGGTTATTTTTTCTAGATGTCATTAAAATATATAAGATAATCATTGAATTTTAACAAAATATTTAATTTTTTTATATAAAAAACATTATATTATTAAGCCTAAATTAAACAAATTTATAAAAAAAACATTGTCACTTTATCAAAATCATCCAAAATCGTACTGTAAATCGACAAAAAAATAAAATGAAACATTAAAATTGTGATGTATCTCGCTGCATTGCGCGAGTATGCTTCTAGTATAGATTTAAATGTAAAATCTACATTTAAAATAGATTATGCTAATATAAAATCTATTTTATAAAATCCTCCACCAAAAAAACAAATAGTTATATTAATAAATGAGTATCCATTCCACAAATAGATGATTATGTGAGATACTGTGCTTGGAAATGTTGTACCAAAGCATTAAGAAATTGTAAATTAAGTAATTGACTTTAATTAGTTGTAACTTGTGCTTAAAATGTTGTAATTAAGAGTTTTTTTATACCGTTTTTATAATATAGTATAGATATATATAGCGAAAAATCATATAGGTCTACAAAGTGGCCACCTGTGTTGCCACAGTGGTGGTGCAAGTGCACACCAGACACTATAATTGCTATAAGTAAAAAAGTGATAAAAATATTGAGATCGTATCCACAGGGATCAGATCGACTTCAAGTTTCGAGTAGTAGGTTGAGAATACAATGGTTTCAATTAAAGAAGAAAATATCTTTGAGCGAGATTGGTGCTTTTAACAATTAACAATTAATTTAAAGAAAAGGGTACGGGTGTAGATTTTATCTAAGACATTTGTAGTAACCTCGTGATCAGAAACAAAGTGTCACAAAAACACCTATAAGAATCCCTTTATCTCAAAAGTGAATTTTCACAGAGAGTGACCACATGTCCCCACAAAGTCACCACTTTTGCCAACTCAAGACTTGTTGATTTAACTAAATCGACCTCTAAGGATCTTAGCTCTACCAGTATGGAAATAGATGCTCAAATCTCTTTGTGACACCAAATTTGACCGACATTTGGACCTTAGTTAAAATCATGCAGAAACTTGTATCTCTACATGGTTATAAAAGACTCTCTCAAATCTTCTTGCATCACTCAAACTGTATTTCTGGATCCTTCCATCTTTGGGTCTAAGATCTATTGTAAACACATACAAGTGATCGGTTTGTCCGAGTTGGGTTAGAGTCCCGACTCAAGTGACCAAGTTTAGGAGTTAGCAATGATGGCAACACCCAAGTGTTGCCTACTAGTCTTAAATTTGGCTCACACCCACACCCAAAGGGATGTTTAGCTCATAATAAAAAGAGAAGACATGATAGAAGAAGAATAATACATAAATATTACTTGCATTAAAGAAATAAACTACAAACTGTAGCCACTTATGTCGCCACAGTGGGGAACAGTGCTAGAAATTAAATACTAGAAAGTAAATTACAACTACACTGTCTAAGAAAATAAAAGAGAAGAGATAAATGGCTGAATTATTCTACATTGTTGGAGCTCTTTCAAACGACATCCCATGGCCTCTATTTATAGTTAGGGTGTACACGGGTTGGGTTCGACGGTTTGAGACATTTTTACAACTCAATCCAATTACAGCGGTTCGGAAATCTCAACCCAACCCAACCCAACCCATTCAAAAGTATAACCCAACCCAAACCTTGCGGGTAGTGGCGAGTTGGGCGAGTTGGTAATATACATAAAATTTAGGGATGAAATAAGATTAATACTATTAAAATATACAAAACGAAAATTACAACTCACAAGTTTACCCGATTTTTCATTTTATTATGTTATTTAGGAAGGAAATAATGATTAATGGTGGTTGTTTTTTGTTCCTTTGTGGTTGTTATTTATGTTTTTTCGTTTACGCATCTTAACGAACGAACATAAACGAATATGAATAAACACAATTTTGTAACGAACGAACATGAACACAAAAAATTCTTTTCTTTTACCGTTCGTGTTTATTCATTTGTTCGGCTTTAACGAACGAATACGAACAAGCCTCCATTCGTGTTCGTTCGGTTCGTCTACAAGCCTTCGTTCGTTTGTTCGGATAAGTAAAATGTATTATTATATATTATATTATATATATATTATATATATACACTTTTGGCTATAAATTTGTCTAAATAGACTAGATTTTTTATTCTTATTTTGGGAGACCCGGGTGACTTGGTGAAGCTATGTGTTGTCAATGCAACATTTGTTTAATCATATATGATTAAGTATGCATATCACGTGTAATTATATATGATTTTGAAACTTATCGACTTCTCGCAAATTGATTAAATTCTCACATGATCCTTCCCCCCCCCCTCACTCTCTCTCTCTCTCTATATATATATGTGTGTGTATGTATGTATGTATGTATGTATGTATGTATGTATGTATGTATGTATATGCATGCTTGGATGGTCAGAAATTAGGGGGTTGATTCATTCGCAATTAGCACCTGACACGGTCCGACCTTCTCAATAACGATAGTGAGGAATTGATGATATTTAATATATATCAGTATAAACTAGCTATAAAGAGATTCCAGGTTTCAAATGATCCTAAGTGTAGAATACTTGGAATTGGTTGATTGAAAATAATTTATATATATATATATATATATATATATATATATATCCTTAGGTTCATTTGAGAAATGGTAAATTTATGAGAAATAGAGAAGTAATCATAGCCATTCATACGGTCAAGATCGGATTTGACTGATCAAATATTGCGGCTTTGACTGATCAAAAGTTACGACTATTCCAAAAATAGAAGGACAGTTTCGTAGTTTTTACAAAATACACGGACTGAGTTCATATATGAACCTGTATGATTCACATATGAACTGTATGTTCATATGTGAACCAGTGTAATTTACATATGAACTTTTTTAACTGATTCATATATGAACTAATTAACTGATTCACATATGAGCTAATTAACTGTAGGTTCATATGTGAATCGATTGAACTAATTAACAAATTCATATATGAACCTTTGTGATTCACATATGAACTAATTAACTGATTCTCATAAGAACTAATTAACTGATTCGTATATGAACGTATACTTCATATGTGAATTATACATGTTTATATATGAACTTGTCCCGTGTATTTTACGAAACTATCCCTCTATCTTCTATAGACCACGCAAAGAAATTATCCGGTGCTTCACGGTCAAAGCCGCAAATGTTGACCAGATGAATGACTAGGATTACTTCTCTATTTCTCATACATTTACCATTTCTCAAATGAAATCAATTAAGAATCAAAATTCATTTGAGTTATATATGTTAATAAAAATGAAAATTTAATATTTTTAATTAATAAAAATATCTAGGAATGACAAAATCGTCCAAAGTTAATTAATATATTTTTAATTAGTTAACAAATCGTCCCACTTAATATTCAATTGATGAAAATTAATATTTCTATTTAAAAAAAATTAAACTTTTAATTAACGTAAATTAATTTTTTTATATCAACAAAAAATAATATTTTTATATCAACAAATATTATCAAGGATGAAATCAATTTTACTTGTGATAAACCAATTAAGTTATGACAGTGAAATTGTTTCATGAATTCAATTTCACATATTTCATGGGTTGTTTCATCAATTACATAAAAAAATTCGTGAAACAATTTTATCAGTTATATCAACAGTTTCATCAATTGTATTAAAAATGATTGATCCATGAAACCGTTTCATTAAGTCTCAATAGGTTCATTATTACATGGTGCTATAATCATCAAATTTTTATCCTTCATTAATATGTTGAGGAAGAAAGTTTAAATGTAAATAATAATAAAAAATGTTTTAGATGTAAATATTAATGAAATTTGCAAATTTATTAAACAAAAGATAAATTCAAACTCCTCTTCAAATTCAAAATCGGATAATTGTTTAGAATAAAAAAAAAGTTTTTTACATAAATAAAAGGATAATCTAAATAATATATCCTAAAATAACTCAAAAACATATAATCTAAATAATTTATCCTAAAATAACTCAAAATCATAACTTCCATTTTTAAATTGTTTCAAACCAATTTACCAATTCACACCTCTAATTATAAAAAATAAAAAATAAATAAAAATCCATTGATTGGTCTAAATGGGTTTGCAAAGTTTGCTACAAAAAGGGTGATTTTCAAATGATCGCTCCCCTATATATATATATATAGGGTTAGGTTCACGTGAGACCAAGTTGTTTCCGTGAGACCGCGTGAGACTAAACCTTAAAACATGAAACTTCACACCGAAACACTGTGAAGGTAAAAAACATTCGAACATTCATAATGTAATCACACTATGAAGATAAAAAAAACTTAAACCAAGTTTAAAAAAATCAAACCTTCACAGATAAAAGACTGTGAAGGTATATCCGAACCTTCACAGTGAAGACGCTGTGAAGGTAAAAAAAAACGAACATTCACAGCGAAAAACACCGTGAACGTAACATTTACGGTGTTTTCCCTATGAAAAGTTCGATTTTTTTTACATTCACAGTTTTTTGGTGTGGAGTTTCATACTTTAAAGCTTGGTCTCACCGGTCTCACGGAAACTGTTTGGTCTCACGCGAACTTAAGTATATATATATATATATATATATATATATATATATATATATATATTTATGATTTTTATATATTAGCGGCGAGTTAAACCAGGCCTGACCCAATTTCAACCCTCTTAATTGGCGGGTTGACGATTTGACGGGTTTGGGTTTAATTAGGTTGTTAGCGTTTGGGTTGGGCGGGTTTCGCGGTTTGACGGTTTTTTGTACACCCCTATTTATAGTGGATGATGAAAAGGGTGGCGGAGAGTTTTACCCACAAAAACTTTCAATTAGTGCAAGCCTTCTTGACCTAAAGGCTCCTTGCTTTATTCATCTACTATTTCATGAAAGCTCATATATTGTTTTATCTTCTTTAAGCTTTTAGATAGACATTTTTGGATATGGATATATTTCCACCAAGATTTTGCTTTTGCTTTTTGTCTTTCTTCATCTCCTTGGTTTCTAGAAATTGACCTTTAAGAATGTCATTATGCAGCTGAAATGGACAAAATAATACATTCAAAAAATGATGTTTTTTAGCTGTCCTTGGATTTACGGCGTTCACCACAATGGCGAACAAAGTGGCGACTTTCTGCAGTCCAACATTTAACCCAAAAATGATGCGTTCATCCATCAAAACACAAATTTTTATCCTCAACACCTCCATATGAAAATAAATAAATAAAAAGGAGAAACATGAACACATAAAGGGAAAACACACACTAAAATCGAAGAAACAAACACACAAACAATGTGTAAATAACACTCAAAACGAGAGTTATCATATATACATACACAAATATATGTATATGATACATCCCCACCACCAACTACAACCACCCCAACACCACGACAACTTCCTCTAGCAACTTCCTCCGGCCATAAAAGAAACCCAGGAATCAAACCCATAAACGAAACTAAAATATAAACCAAACCATAAAACTAAATCAAATTCCACTTTTCAACCTCAAGAAGAAAACCGTCTTCAAAATCGAAAATGAAACCAAAAAATTGAAAGCAAGAAATCTAAAACAAATCTGGAGGTTCAAACCCAAAATCGAAACCAACAAATCGAACCTAGAAACGATTCAAACCCAAAATCGAAACACAGGTTTGAACCTAAAAAGGATTCAGACCTGAAATTGAAACCCAGATATGAACCTAAAAACGAAATCAAAAAAAGATTCATACCCAAAATCGAAATTTAAACACAGGTTCAAACCATAATCGAAACCTAAAGAACCTTTGTCTTATGTTGCTTCATCTGAATCGTTCAAAATCGTACATCAAAATCGACCGTGATCTTCGTTTTATGTTGACATCAAAACCCAACATCGAAACTCATGTTGTTTCATCTTGGCGATAAACATTTCCCTTTGAGGGGGGTTGAGGGGTGTATCTGGTCACCTATCAAATTGAAACTAACTAACTCCCCCCTTGAGGAGGTGGGGGGGGGGGGTTACATCCGACACCTCCTATCAAATTTAAACTAACAAACTCCCCCTTGAGGGGGGTTGGGGGTGACATCCAAGAATATTGAAGCTAAATAACTCATGCGGGCCTTACAAGAGAGTGTTTCTCGGGTAGGAGCACGAGTGATCGTTCTTTTGTGCTCCCCCATTTAGGAGGGGGAGCGCCAAACAGAACAAATAACATAGTACTTCTCGGGGAGGAGCACGATATACCTTTTCCCAAAAGAACTGTAATATCCCGGACTAAAAGCAATAATCTCAAAGCTTGGGGTGGAATGTGTTCAAAACCTTTGTTTAAAGGGGGCTAAGTGAAAATACTTGTTTTAAGGGGATAACCTAGGGTTTTGTGCGATCATTTGGTGTGGCGGTTGATTTTGAGAGAGACTCTTGGAGCGACTTGGAGAAAGAGACCGAGGAAGAGAAGAGGTTGCAAGGAATTTCAGATTTGAATCATAAAGCTCCATTTATATTTAACTTTTCTTTTTACGATCGATTAATTCATAATAGTTGTGGTTGGGATTGAGATTTTGAGTCTGATAGTTTTCTGGGTTTGAAATGAGGAGAAAACTTAATGTGTTTAATTATGTGGCTATTAGAAATGTTGGTGAAATTTAGTTCTGCATTTGATTTTGAAGCTGGGTTAGGTTGTATTGATTTCAAGAGTTTATTTGTGAGCTGTAAAAATCGGGGTTATCGTTGGTTCATTTTGGCTCCGGTCGACTTGCAGACATCGGTCGAAAGGGGGAGACCTCGATCGAACTTAGACTACGGTCGATAGTAGAGACTGGTCGAGAGGGGGAAAGCCCCGGTCTTCGGGACACCGGTCGATTGGGAGAGCTGGACACACCGGTCGTAAAAGGGGGGGGCACCGGTCGACTCAAGTCCGGTCAACCCCATCACCCCGGTCGCTAAGTGGATAAGCCACCCCGGTCGGCAGCCACCCCGGTCGGCCCAGCCCCGGTACTCAATTTATTTATGGGCCGAAGCCCAATCTTGGTAATTGTGGGCCAAATCATTAAAGAAATCATATATTAAATTTAAGTTGGGTTAATTAAGTTAGAGTGGCTCTCATCTCGTGACTTAGTCCTTTTCCGATGTGGTATACTAGGATGTCGCTATTGTGAGTTTGATGTAGAGGGTAGCGAGTCGGGGTTTCTTATTAATAGGAGACCGTTGAGATTTTTGGGTCTAGGACCTACTTTGTTAAATTAGAAAGTATCGTTAATTCACCGGGCAATGCCTTGTTTTATAGGTTTCGGTTTGGATTATAAAAGTAGACAAAAGCTTTTAGCGGAGGACTTCGGGTGAGTTTTGCTGAACTAAATCCTTTATGATCGAAAGCATGCGTAGTTTGATTATTTTAAATGTTGATTTATTTACGACGTCAAGTTTATAACGAAATGATTTAAGTGCGTTATAAATTTGTTGATGTTTAAATGTATGCATACATAATTCGTGGAATATGTGACCTAAGTCGGGGAGTGTGGCCCGCCTACTCGTGTCGGGGAGTGTGACCCGTTTATGTCGTTGGGGGTGTGTCCCAACATTAAGGCAACGCGAGTTAGACACATCGTCTTTGACGGTCGTGTGGTCCGTAACGTGTTTTACCTATGTGCATTTATTAACTGTTGATTTAATTCTGGAAAGTATTTTTGTTGCTTAACTGTTAGAGGGAACTCACTAGACCTATGGTCTAACCCTCACTCTTTCAAAACTAAAAAATCTTTTCAGGCCGTCGTGAGTTAGACAGAGAAGTTAAGGGCAAGGAGAAGGTTTAGCGGGGCGGATAGAAGACCGGCATTTAGTTTATTCTTCTTTATCTCAGTTGTGTATAGGTTGCTTTTACAAAACCTTGAATCTATTGTAAGCTTGGGGCTGTTTTGGCATGGATTATTGTTGTCTTTGGAGTTTTAATATTAATTATTATCTGTTAGTTGGTTGTTTCTGGTTGGGTTATTATAAGAACATCCATTCATTTCTTTCTTCCCTCGCCCCCTAAAGTGGTGTGGTAAGATCTTTGGGGTCTCTCTTTCTATCTGACAGGACAAACAAATAGGAAGGGATGGTTCTTTCATCCGTCCTTTGGCTACCTTGGATCAAGGGTAGAGATAGGAAGTAAGTCAAAGGTAGATCAACATAAGTCTTAGTATGGGAAGAGTCAGAGCGATGATGGGGGGTACTTCTTTTTTTCCATTCCGGAAAGAATGAAATGCATAGGGGCCCATCATTTTGTTGCGGAATACTCCTAAGATTTACGACTTCACAGGGACCTCAGGCCCTACTTACTGTTCAACGAAGGAAAGCGCCCTTCCTTCTTCAGCTTGAAAGACATCTCAGGAAATAGCTACTTCAACTAAAGAAATTTCTTACTCTACTTCGCCTCCCCTGTAGGCAAGGGGCAAGCTAATTGAAATCAACTTCCCCCTACCCAATCTACAGGGTATGGAGCCAGCGTCGTTCGGTCAAGTTGCCACCTGTCTATCGAAGGGGGATTTCCCAGCCTATCTCGATATATGTTACCGAAAGAAGAATCTAATGATTTCTTTAATATGTGAGAAAGAAAAACCAGTTTGTTAGAGTTGGGGTAGAGAAGCAATCAACATAATGGGTCCCATGGAACTAATCATGCCTTTATGCATGCGCCCGTAAAGATAAGAAGTTGCCAATGCGAGTCACGCGCATAGTTGGACACTTTTGAAAACCGAAGTATTGATAGGAATATCCGGGGTTCAAATCCTTCTCCATCTGCGAGGTCATAAGTTCTCTCTTGCCCTAAGGTAAGGAGTCTTCTGTGTGTTAGAATCTTTACGGGAATGAATGACATACGTCACATGTTCTCTAGGGGATCCAGTGCCCAACTACCGACTCTCAGATGGGAAAGTGCTCCTCGGGTGAGGAGCACGAGCGGAGTGTCCTTGTGGAGGGGATTCAAGGAGGCGTTGAATCGAGAGGTATAGGAGCCGATTTTACTGGAGCTACGAGGAGGATGGGGGAGGGGGTTCAAGGAGGCGTCGATTGAGAGGGATGAACACATCTGAAATCATTCAAGGAGGTGCTGCTTGAGGGGGTGATGATGATTTGATGAAAGAGATGATGAAGGAAAATATGAAAAAGGAAAGATGGAGGCTAGGTAAAAAGCAAAATGTTAAGATGAAGATGTCGACTTTGTTTAAGTTTTGAGTTATAGATGAAGATGATGATTAAGGTTTGGATCTATTTCTGGATTTTGATTCCAGATGAAGATGAAAATGCATTGTTTTGATATATAATATTAATTAATATATAATGCATTTTTCATTTTCTAAATAAGATAAAGACAAAAAAATAATAATGAAAAAAAGACTAAAACATCCCTGAATTTATCAGGGTTAACGGAATCTTTGTGACTTCGTTCGAGGGAGGGACCAAAAAGTTGGAAAATGTAAACCAGGAGTTCCATCCTTGTATTTATTTTGATTTCAGGACCACTGTGGGTAGAAAGTGTAAACCATAGGGACCAAATCCATAATTTACTCAAATTTTAATTTGAGTAAACTACATCTTTCGTCCCTACTGTTTGTTCAAAATTGCTATTTTTGTCCTTGTTATTTTGAAAATACGATTTGCATCCATGTGTTTTATAATTTATTGTTGTTTTGTTCCTATGATTTAGAATTCTTTGTTGTTTTCGTTCATCACACTTAAATGTATGAGTTAGCCTCAGAGACGAAAATAGTAATGAATTACAACCCATAAACATGGAAACCACAATTTCATAACCATAGGAACAAAAGTCACAATTTTTTAACAAACCATAAGAACGGAAAACCTAATTTAGTCTTTTAACTTTAAATAATCAATTCCTTACAATGATATTTAATTTCTGTAGGATTTGTTTATCTACAATCTTCCTCAAACCAACATCTTCCAAAATAATAATTTATTCATCCATAATTTTAGTTGAATATATTATGTTGTTTTTGGTAATTGACACATATAAATGCTACCCTAGATTTCACTACTTTTATTGAGATAATCTAATGTTGTTTACATTGCTTTGTTGATGTACAAAATATATTGAAATCTTGTTGTAATTTCACTCGTGAGCATATGTCAATTCATTTGATTAAGTTATGTTACATTGATTGTTTAGATCGAACAATTGACATCTTTGTTAAACCAATTCCTTTGTTAATTACTTGTTCTACTATGCAAACTAGTCTTTTTTTTTCTTTGAAACCATTTTGTGTGTGAGGGAATATGTTAAAATATATTACTTAATCAAATTGGAAAATTATAGTTATTATTCAATCAATAATTAATATATATATATATATATATATATATATATATATATATAGGGTGCGTTTCTTTTGCAAACCAATCAATTTGTATAAACTATGCAAACCAATCTTAACCGTTCATCAAGTCTAATGAATATATGATTTTATTATGTTTCCTGATTTAAAATCATGATTATAATGAATAAACTTAACATTTTCCATATATATCACAATCATTATTAATGAATCATAATCATTATCCATAAATATATCTATTGTTTCCTAATATAGTGGTTTGCATAGTTTGTACAAATTGTTTGATTTGCAAAAGAAACGCACCCTATATATATAGGGGCCTAATCATATGAGACCCTATTAGATTGTGCTAACTATGAGATCCAATCTCATTCATCCATCTAATATTATTTTATTTTTTTTATTTATTAATAATGAAGGATATTTTGGTCATTTGATAAATTAAATAATATTAAAAACAAAATTGTAACTGAAAAAATCAATCATTTATAAATTAAACTAGAAGCGTACTCGCGCAATGCAGCGAGATACATCATGATTTTAAGATTTTATTTTATTTTTTGTCAATTTACGGTACGATTTTGGATGGTTTTGAGAGAGTGATAATGGTTTTTTATAAACTTGTTTAATTTAGGCTTAATAATATAATGTTTTTTATATAAAAAAAATTAAATATTTTGTTAGAATTCAATGATTATCTTATGTATTTTAAATTTTTTATATTTAAATTGAAATGTTTATCCTGTTTTGATTATGTTTAATAGTTATTATGAATTCAAAGATAAACAATACTTAATGCATAAAAGCTTATTTTTAAAAATTTCTTTGATATTTTAATAATAATATAATTTATTTTAGATTTAATACTATAATGTTTTTTTTAAAATAAACATTAAATATTATGTTAGATTTTCTTAATTATATTTTAGATTTTTTATATTTAAAATTTGTTTTTTTATCATATATTTAATTATACAGGGATGTGATTTTAGAGGATTAAAATGGGAAAATGATTTTAAGAGAGTTAAATTGGTTAGAGATATGAACTGAAAATGTAGTACATAAAGCTTTAATGGTTGTTTTTTAAGTTATTAGTATTAAATAACGGTACATTAAGCTTTAATAACTGTTTTTAAGAGTTTTTTATCCGTACTTTATAATATAGTATAGATATATTGTTTCCTAAAATTTCTCAACCAACTGATTATGAGATATTATGTTTACTTTTTCATTTGGTCGTATGAAATTTTAAATTATGCATCATTTCCATCGTTCACATTGTAACACGATCTTAATCACAGTGTAACACAATAGTAATCACTGTGTAACACGATGTTAATCACAGTGTAACACAATAGTAATCACAGTGTAACACGATGTTAATCACAGTGTAACACAATGTTCTTTGAGTGCATCACAATAGTAATCACAGTGTAACACGATGTTCTTTGAGTGCATCACAATAGTAATCATAGTGTAACACAATGCTAATCACAGTGTAACACAATATACCTTGAGTGTATCACATTGGTAATCACAGTGTAACACACTGTATTTTTGGTGTTCATCGGGATAAAGTTTGATTGAATGATAAGTTTTAATATTTTGAGATAATCTTATATGATTTCATTCCAAAATTATCGGACCCGCCTAAATTAGATCACAATTAATTATAAAGTTTTTTTTGACAATTTTACCCTTTTTGCCTATTTTAATGACCTAAAATTGTGTTTTTAATTAATATATCTCTTATTTATTTTAAACTATTGATTACTAAGATGGATGGATGAGATTGGATTCCATGGTTACCACAAACACTAGGATCTCCCATGAAAGGCCCTCTCTCTCTCTCTCTCTCTCTCTATATATATATATATATATATATATATGTTTGGTTCATTTGAGAAATGGTAAATATATGAGAAATAGAGAAGTAATCCTAGCCATTCATATGGTCAAGATCGGATTTGACTAGTCAAATATTGCGGCTTTGACCGGTCAAAAGTTGCGGCTTTGACTGGTCAAAAGTTGCGGCTATCCCAAAAATAGAAGGGCAATTTCGTAAATTTTATAAAACACACGGACTGTGTTCATATATGAACACGTATAATTCACATATGAACTATATGTTCATATATGAACCAGTGCAATTCACAACTGAACTCTTTTAACTGATTCATATATGAACCTTTGTGATTAATATATGAATCAGTTGAACTAACTAACAGATTCATATATGAACCTTTGTGATTCATATATGAATCTGCATGAATCACAAAGATTCATATATGAATCTCTATGAATCACAAAGATTCATATATGAACATTTGTGAATCACAAAGATTCATATATGAATCAGTTGAACTAATTAACAAATTCATATATGAATCTATGTGATTCATACAGATTAATATATGAACTCATCTCGTGTATTTTACGAAATTACCCCTCTACCTTCTATAGACCACACAAGGAATTATCCGGTGCTTCGCGGTCAAAGCCGCAAATGTTGACCAGATGAATGGCTAAGATTACTTCTCTATTTCTCATATATTTACCATTTCTCAAATGAACCTCTCCCTATATATATATATATATATATATATATATATATATATATTGTGGTAACTGTGAGATCCAATTTCATCCATCCATTTCATTAATCAACGGTCTAAAATAAATAATATAAAAAATATTTAAAAAACTGATTTTATATCACTAAATAAGGAAAAAAGGGTAAATTTGTCAAATAACTTTATAATTTATCTTTTCCTGATTTACGCGGCAACCCATAATTTAGGAATGGATTCAGTTGTGATACCCTTCAAAAATTGAAACTATATTTGCTATGTGTTACATTATGATGTTCATGAAAAAACGTGTGTTACATTATGATCACAGACACAATGTTATGATGTACTCCACAGGTAATTACAAATAAATCTATGATTCATTACAAATAAATCTATGATTAATTAAATGCAGATTCTAAATGTGGTAGAGAAGGACAACATAACTTTTGTAAAACATTAACATAACTTTTGTAAAACATTCCCATTCTTGTTTTACAATTTTGTGGTTATTTTATGCATCAAAGTCAAAACAGAACATTCAACAAAGCCTTATGCCAAGAAAACAACATTTAGTAATTGAAGGTAAGCATAGGTTCCCAAACAGAATTGTGTATATCTACATTGCACTATATATCCATAACATTAAAAACTGGAAAACAAATTATGATAGGTAATTCATATCATCCTGAGCACTATACGTGTGTTACATTATGATCATACGACTTCTTCGTTGGTAACCCGTACTTGTTACATACAACTTTGCATAAAAATATGTAACAAAAATATGTCGATTTATGTAACGATAACATAAATTGCTATATGAATACAAATTCAAAAAACATAAAAATCCTCCAGTGGAATTGTTTTAGTTAAAACATAACACCATGTAAAACCCGATTGTAACACCCCGATGTTTCGAAAGGTATCATTCTGAGTTAATACAGAAACCGATATATCAAGGAAAAATAAGATATTTAATTTTGGACTTGAATCCTGGATTTTATAGTTTAGATAGATGAAGGATTCAATTACGACTCCAACGGTTCTTTCCGGGGCGAAAACGGAGCTATAACGAAGAAGTTACGGCCAAAACAGTATCGAGAAGAAAATCAGGAGGAAGCGAGCGACTTATGCCGCGACCTAAGTCGCGTGACAAGTCGCGAAATCCACCGTTCCAGCTTAAATCGCGATTTTTCAGCCCCAAACTTCATTTCCTCATAACTCTTGATCCACAACTCCGATTTGGGTGATTCAAAGTGCTACGGTTTCGTTTTTGAGAGATCTTCAAGAATCTAGCAAGAGATTAGAGGTCTATTGGAGTATACAAGAGTATTTTGTGGTGGTAAGCTTCTCATCTCTCCCACTTCATCTTCTTCACCAAGTTTTCTAGGGTTTCATCCACCCTTTGTGCTTCCTTTCATAGATTGGAGATTTGTAACCATTTTGGTGAACTAGAGATGTTTTGGTTGGTGGATTCAAGCTTGGGTTAAGATAATCTTCTATTCTCTTCGGTTATGGAAGTTAGGGTTTCGGTATTAGTTGAGGTATTCATGTATATGGTTTGGGAAACGATTCTTTGTGGTTGATTATGTTTATGTATGGATTTAGGTCTTGGAAGTTTTTTCTTGAGAATCCAAGTGTTCTTCAAAGGATCTCTAGTTGGGGGAAAATCTAGATTTAGCCTAAATCTAGCAAGGTGAGTTCAAGATGATTTATGAAAACGATGTACATGCCAAAATGTTATTTTAAAATGTTGATGTTTTATACCAAATTATTAACTGCTGATAAGTTTGAGTATTTGGTTATATCCATCTTTATAAACTCATGAAACATGTATTTTTGTGATTTTGGGCTTGTTGACAAATAAAACATTTTGATATGTTTCTTTGACGTATAATATATAAATGGAGCCCATTTGATGTAAATGTCATTTACATAATTTTGTACTTACGTCTATTTGGAAAATGTGCATGACTGAGTCACGAGGTATTTTGGGAAATAAGAGTAAAGAGTTTATTTGGGAAATGGTTCGCCGCAATCAATGTTGAGTTTGTGTTATTTTTACACTTTTGGGACCGTTGTGTCTTTGTCAGTCGGCTAAACGTGTTTTTAATGTACAAAGGCTTTCTTTGGAAATTTACGTAAGGCGTTGGGCCTTTGGCTCGGTGTTTTGATTTAAACGAGTCATGTGGACATTTGTCCGGAGTTATAACCAGCAGGGGTTTTGATTTAAACGATTCGTGTGGACATTTGTCCGGAGTTATAACCAGCGGGGGTTTTGATTTAAACGAGTCGTGTGGACGTTTGTCCGGAGTCATAACCAGCGGGGGTTTTGACTGAGATGATGATTAATTTCGTATCGTTGGTGAGTTACATGTTTTGGGTGCGTGGTCATCCAATTAGAGTCATGTAACGTTAGACAGTGTTGTAATGGATCCATAGGCACGTAAGTTCTGTCGGTCTTGTAAGGTCGGAGGTTTTGGGTTACTTTGGTGACCGCTTGGGTTTGCTAGCGAGTAGGCAATAAGCGGCACGAGTCGTTGAGGTGTAACTCGTCTAGGTTGGATAGGCACCCGCGTCCGTAAGTCCTTGGGGTGGAACTCGACGGAGTAGGGCTAGAGGCAGTAATACGGATTGAGGTTGTGATGTCTGGTATGGCATGGGAACTAAGTCCGGGATCCGTGGTGAAATCCAACAACATCAAGGGTGGCCCCATTCACGTGTTCTCGCCACCCAAGATGGAAACGTTTAGAGGACATGTAAGGAAGTCGCGTGAACGGCCTACTTACGTGTTCTCTATTCTCGGTGTTTACGGATCTCCTCATCGTTGATTCGTGGTATTTTATTTGGTAATGTGGTATTTTTATCAAAAGGAGTTTTTACGTGGTTGGCGGCAAATGATGACTTTAATATTGGGTTCTTCCCACGTATACTAAGGTTCTCATGGACCGCGTCATTTCCACGTGTCGGTATTTATTCTCGTCCATTTTATGGTCGTGTGAGTTTTGGGTTTAAAACCGTGTTCATGGCGATATTTAAATTATATAGATTTGCATCTATGATTTATGGGTTGTGTGTCACGTTTCACTCGTGTTGGGTATTTCAAGTTATAATGTGTTAACCATGTTTTATAAGATTTGGAATCCGCTCTCTATTTTACTTTTTAGCAAGTTCCGGTTTAATTTACATAATTGCGTCTCATATTGAGATCCTCGTCTTTAAAGCAGTTTGGTTTGGTTAACAGTTAACTCGATGTCTATTTCGTACAAAGCGCATCGTTATTGATAAACGAGTCATTTTCATAAGTGAAGCATATCATTTTGAAAGATTATGGTTTTATTCGCATTCTCCTTTCTAAATGATTAAGTTATATGTTTAAAACTCTTGAGCTCACTAGGCGTTAAGCCTAACCTTTTTTATTTGTCGGCATGTGCATCAGGTTCCAGTTGAGAGATGGGCTCTAGCAGTCCTATGAAGAGTAGAGCCTTAGCTAGACGCAAAAGTAAGTATTGGGTGAAGTCTTCCGTACGTTGGAGATAGTGACTATGCATGAGTATGAGTAGCACCCGCCCTTTTATGGTCTGTTGGTATAGATTGTTTATGTGTATTGCAGTTGAATCTAAATTTGGGGTTGTAGATGATTCATTTATTGATGTATCTAGAAAATTTTAATAAGTTGCTATTTCCATATTGGAGGGTGTTACAAGTTGGTATCAGAGCTTAAGTTTGAGAGATTTAGGTATTGATTTTTGGATGCCTAGACTCAAACTAGCGTTCTTATAAGTGTTGGTAAGTGAAGTTACACATTAGGAACCTTAAGATAAGATGTTTTGAGGTTGACCAAGTCGTTAGAAACGGGAAACTTGTCGAGGGTCTCAAGGATGATTGTGTACTGTACGTTCATAATGGCACCTGGCCAGTGTCATGGTGAACCTACGTGCTACATATGTATACTTGAGCTACCTTGGGATGATGACCGTTAGGGTAGTGAGGAATCCTAAGCGACTTAGCTAAGGAAGGATTGATGTTTATATCAAGGTCACCTGGGAGTGATAGCTAAGTGCGAGGAGGTCACTAAGTTGATCCTCTTGGGTCGGAAATCTTGGTTGGATTAAATTCGCGAGTTTGTTAGACTGATTCTATTTCAAGGAGAATTCGTAAGTTATCAATTTTGAGATTGTGGCTCTAAGATGTTTGATGCTTCTGGATGACCATAGTATGTCGGAAAATGGAGGAGTGCAGTCCTAAGATGCCGAGTGCCGACCAAATTTCATGCACTAAATTTATTTCTGAAATGAGATTGCATAAAGTGTTTCTCATGTTCTCAAACAAAAAAAGTGAGCTAATTTATAAAGTCTCGATAAAGCATTTATTACTCATCGGATTTTAAACCTCGAGTTTAAGTATGCATGAAATCGTTTTATTGCAAGCAATTGCATAATGTTGTTAAAAATCTCTTCGTCCACGTTCCATGTCTTACGCAATTTTTCGGATATTGTAATATCCGTGTTTTAAATGCTATTTGAGTTATTGGACAAGTAACTGTGGAACTTTTGACCTTGACATTGGATCTCCTCCGCGTATGTTAAGGTTTTAAAGGAAGAGTTGTCCCATGTTTGAGTCGGAATTTTCTTGAGAATTTTAGTCTGTATGAGTCGCGTTGAATTTTATGGATTGTTGTTTTACGACATTTTGAGCGCGTGAGTGTACTTTGAGTTGCGTGAGTTTCAATTTTATTGCGTATAAATTTACAAACTGTTGGGCATAGTGTCTCATAAAAGTTTTGTTAAAAAGGGGCACTTTATTTTACGTTGTGATTGGGGACTTAACATTTTGGATTTATTGTCGTATTACGTCTTTTCTTTATTTATGTTAGGAAATGAAATTTTGACACCGTTTGATTTTGCTGTTATTGAGTTTTTATGAAGATTCAATCGAGTTTTATGGTGTCTTATGTTACGACTTTTTGCGTCGCGTATATGAATTTTGGGACGTGTATACGTACATTATTGGGTGCGTTGATTTATGAGTTTTGGTATTAGACGTCATCCCGTGCGTTGTGTTGGGAAAGTTTCATTTTCACGTGATTTATTTCTGGGTTGTATTCAAGTGTCAATCGTTTTGTACTAATTTTATTTGGGGTAAAATTTTACTGTTCGTGTGAGTAAATGAATAAAAGATTTGTGTTGTGTCAAACAGAATTAATTATTTAAACGAGTATCAATTGTAAACTTTGATGTCTTAAGTTTCCACGATGCATGAAATGAATATTCGGTCTGCATGACGTCGTAGTTGCCGCTTTGGGTAGTGTGTTTTATCGGTACGGCCTAAAATTTTGGACTCGACTTAAAATCTATTTACGTTCCTATCGTGTCGATTAATTTTGGGGAAAATAAACGGACATATATGGACCTTGTTGGAATATTTGTCTTCCGATATCTTGCGTTCTTTTAAGGAAAATATTTTTTTTAAAAATGGTAGTCCGTTTAAAATTTTACTACGCATCTTTTATTTCTCCCCATATTAACGTATGTACTGATCAAACGAGTCTTAGAAATGGTTTTATATGCGTATTGTTGGTGATCAATTTTGAAACCTACCGAATGAACGGTAGTGTATTATTTCGCCGCACGTTTAATTGTTATAAAATTTATGTGTCGAAAGTTTTTATAAAAGTTTAAATTGGCATAGAAATTGAAAACCTTGAACTCATTAGGCCTATAGATTTAAACCCCTGTCGTGAAAGGAGTTATAATTAAGGAACTAAGGAGTCCTTGGGAAATGAAGCGTCGGATTATCCGATCCGTGGTCAGTCCGAATTTTGGATTCCAACTTATGAATCGATACACGCGCTAATAATTGAAGTAGTAGAATTGTGTATTCTCCTAGATATTTAAGTGGTGATATTTCTGTTTCGGTAAACCTTCGGGATGAATCTTTGAGTGGTTGCTTGACTTCGGTAGGATAGGATCCGATGGGTCGGATGTGTACCATCCGGGTAAGTCTTAAAGAATAAGGAGATTATAGTGATTTGTTGTCGGAATTTAGTATCTTGATAGGTGTCAACCTTGAAACATCGGTGTAAAATATGGAGGGAAATTTATGGTGGTATATCCTCGGTTGAGGTGTAAAAGTTTTGAACATAGGCGTCAACATTCGATTTGAGAATGATAACCGTTGGGATGTTTCATTGTACTTCCGATGAACCCGGTGCGTCAGCAATTTAAGTGGTAACCTTGAGAAGATTAGATGATGGAAATTAGGAATCGATCTTTGGTAATTCTGTAATCAACAAGGTTTCACTGATTCGTTGACCGATGCTTGACTGCACTCTGGGAATTGAGTAACCGTGTAGTTGGGGTAATCCGTTGTCCACCATTGTCATGCCGCATCAATTGAGGAACGGATCGAATGTTATGTTTGGATCGAAACTAACTAGTGTTAGGAAATATCGTCAAGGAAGGGGACGATGAATCTTTTATAGTATAGATTATCGAGGATTTGGGTTTAGAATGTCGAGGTAAACCTTAAGTAGAAATCGGCTATTGAGGAGACCTTGATGGGACGGAATTAAAATGCCTAAAGGAGGAGTTCGCTTTGAAGCATTCTTGGTGGAACTATTCTTGAGGGGATATGTGCAACCCAAGGTTGGGAGACAATCGAGATCTTAAGGATAAGAGAGTGGTTGATAAGGACTCGATGTTCGTTTCGTCATCGGTAAAATACATCGGACCTTGAAAAAGAGTTGTGATCGTTTTCGTACACAGAGCAAGGATATCGTGTAGGCATTCCTTTTGGGTAGAGAACCGATTGACCTCGCTAAGGGAGACGTTGGGTGTTTGATCGATGCCAGATTTCGAGGACGAAATCTCTTTCAAGGTTGGGAGGATTGTAACACCCCGATGTTTCGAAAGGTATCATTCTGAGTTAATACAAAAACCGATATATCAAGGAAAAATAAGATATTTAATTTTGGACTTGATCCTGGATTTTATAGTTTAGATAGATGAAGGATTCAATTACGAGTCCAACGATTCTTTCCGGGGCAAAAACGGAGCTATAACGAAGAAGTTACGGCCAAAACAGTATCGAGAAGAAAATCAGGAGGAAGCGGGCGACTTATGCCACGACCTAAGTCGCGAGACAAGTCGCGAAATCCACTGTTCCAGCTTAAATCGCGATTTTTCAGCCCCAAACTTCATTTCCTCATAACTCTTGATCCACAACTCCGATTTGGGTGATTCAAAGTGCTACGGTTTCGTTTTTGAGAGATCTTCAAGAATCTAGAAAGATATTGGAGGTCTATTGGAGTATACAAGAGTATTTTGTGGTGGTAAGCTTCTCATCTCTCCCACTTCATCTTCTTCACCAAGTTTTCTAGGGTTTCATCCACCCTTTGTGCTTCCTTTCATAGATTGGAGATTTGTAACCATTTTGGTGAACTAGAGATGTTTTGGTTGGTGGATTCAAGCTTGGGTTAAGGTAATCTTCTATTCTCTTCGGTTATGGAAGTTAGGGTTTCGGTATTAGTTGAGGTATTCATGTATATGGTTTGGGAAACGATTCTTTGTGGTTGATTATGTTTATGTATGGATTTAGGTCTTGGAAGTTTTTTCTTGAGAATCCAAGTGTTCTTCAAAGGAGCTCTAGTTGGGGGGAAATCTAGATTTAGCCTAAATCTAGCAAGGTGAGTTCACGATGATTTATGAAAACGGTTTACATGCCAAAATGTTATTTTAAAATGTTGATGTTTTATACCAAATTGTTAACTGCTGATAAGTTTGAATATTTGGTTATATCCATCTTTATAAACTCATGAAACATGTATTTTTGTGATTTTGGGCTTGTTGACAAATAAAACATTTTGATATGTTTCTTTGACGTATAATATATAAATGGAGCCCATTTGATGTAAATGTCATTTACATGATTTTGTACTTACGTCTATTTGGAAAATGTGCATGACTGAGTCACGAGGTATTTTGGGAAATAAGAGTAAAGAGTTTATTTGGGAAATGGTTCGCCGCAATCAATGTTGAGTTTGTGTTATTTTTACACTTTTGGGACCGTTGTGTCTTTGTCAGTCGGCTAAACGTGTTTTTAATGTACAAAGGCTTTCGTTGGAAATTTACGTAAGGCGTTGGGCCTTTGGCTCGGTGTTTTGATTTAAACGAGTCGTGTGGACATTTGTCCGGAGTTATAACCAGCGGGGGTTTTGATTTAAACGAGTCGTGTGGACGTTTGTCCGGAGTTATAATCATCGGGGGTTTTGATTTAAACGAGTCGTGTGGACGTTTGTCCGGAGTCATAACCAGCGGGGGTTTTGACTGAGATGACGATTAATTTCGTATCGTTGGTGAGTTACATGTTTTGGGTACGTGGTCATCCAATTGGAGTCATGTAACGTTAGACAGTGTTGTAATGGATCCATAGGCACGTAAGTTCTGTCGGTCTTGTAAGGCCGGAGGTTTTGGGTTACTTTTAGTGACCGCTTGGGTTTGCTAGCGAGTAGGCAATAAGCGGCACGAGCCGTTGAGGTGTAACTCGTCTAGGTTGGATAGGCACCCGCGTCCGTAAGTCCTTGGGGTGGAACTCGACGGAGTATGGCTAGAGGCAGTAATACGGATTGAGGTTGTGATGTCTGGTATGGCATGTGAACTAAGTCCGGGATCCGTGGTGAAATCCAACAACATCAAGGGTGACCCCATTCACGTGTTCTCGCCACCCAAGATGGAAACGTTTAGAGGATATGTAAGGAAGTCGCGTGAACGGCCTACTTACGTGTTCTCTATTCTCGGTGTTTACGGATCTCCTCATCGTTGATTCGTGGTATTTTATTTGGTAATGTGGTATTTTTATCAAAAGGAGTTTTTAAGTGGTTGACGGCAAATGATGGCTTTAATATTGGGTTCTTACCACGTATACTAAGGTTCGCATGGACCGCGTCATTTCCACGTGTCGGTATTTATTCTCGTCCATTTTATGGTCGTGTGAGTTTTGGGTTTAAAACCGTGTTCATGGCGATATTTAAATTATATATATTTTCATCTATGATTTATGGGTTGTGTGTCACGTTTCACCCGTGTTGGGTATTTCAAGTTATAATGTGTTAACCATGTTTTATAAGATTTGGAATCCGCTCTCTATTTTACTTTTTAGCAAGTTCCGGTTTAATTTACATAATTGCGTCTCATATTGAGATTCTCGTCTTTAAAGCAGTTTGGTTTGGTTAACAGTTAACTCGGTGTCTATTTCGTACAAAGCGCATCGTTATTGATAAACGAGTCATTTTCATAAGTGAAGCATATCATTTTGAAAGATTATGGTTTTATTCGCATTCTCCCTTCTAAATGATTAAGTTATATGTTTAAAACTCTTGAGCTCACTAGGCGTTAAGCCTAACCTTTTTTATTTGTCGGCATGTGCATCAGGTTCCAGTTGAGAGATGGGTTCTAGCAGTCCTATGAAGAGTAGAGCCTTAGCTAGACGCGAAAGTAAGTATTGGGTGAAGTCTTCCGTACGTTGGAGATAGTGACTATGCATGAGTATGAGTAGCACCCGCCCTTTTATGGTCTGTTGGTATAGATTGTTTATGTGTATTGCAGTTGAATCTAAATTTGGGGTTGTAGATGATTCATTTATTGATGTATCTAGAAAATTTTAATAAGTTGCTATTTCCATATTGGAGGGTGTTACACCGATGTAGCACAAAATATCACAAATCATATTTGCAACACAACTTATATCCCATAAGTTTCACAATGTATCACAATGCGTGACTCTATGTGACATCTATTTGCAACACAACTCATATCCCATAAGTTTCACAATGTATCACAATGCGTGACTTTATGTGACATCTATTTGCAACACGTATCATGGAAGGGATGAATGCAGGCGATACAATGTTTAAAATTCAATTAGAGCAAATCAAATTATCAAAATAAGAATATCTCATAATTTGTTGGTTGAGATAATGAAAGAAACAAAATATTTAATTTATCATTGATTGATTCTTTCTGTTACAGTTTTCTTTTTAATATTAAGTAATTTATTAAATGACTAAAATAACCTTCATTATTAATTAAAAAAAACAAAAAAATAATAGATGGATGGCTAAGATTGGATCTCACAGTTATCACAATCTAATAGGGTCTCATTTGATTAGGCCCCTATATATATATATATATTATAGAGTAAATTACATTTTTGGTCCTTATGGTTGACACCTATTATCAAGTTTGGTCCCTCTTTCAAACTAATTATAATTTTGGCCATTGTGGTTGCTATTTTATTTCATTTTTGGTCCCTCTGACCAACTTAAGTTAAAAAATTTAGTTAAATTGAGGGCATTTTGGACATTTTACTTTTTCTTTTTCTTTGTCTTTTTCATTTTATTAAATTATATCGTAAATTACAATTATAATCCATGTAGTTTGTCTTGTTTTTTTCTTTTTTTCCTTTTCTTTTCTACCTTTTTTCTATTTTTCATTTTATACCGTTATTATATTAATTAATGATATTTTTAACTAAACATGTATTAAAAATACGTATTTGATTTTGTAAATTTCACCATTATAAAAGTTTTGTCGATAATTTTAAAATAAATTAAATATTAAATATTTTTATGCAAATTATCTGATATATATTTCTCCAAATTCGTAACCACTAATCCAAAAAAAACTTTCTGTTTAAGTTGTCCTTAAGAAAATTATCCTATTTTATTATGTAATACAAAAATCAAAATTTATTTATGTCTATTAATTAAAAAAATGTATCATTTTTAGATAGTTCATTAATTACATGTTTTTTAAATGTGTATCAATTAATAAAATTTATAATATACTTATTAAAAAAATCAAAATATAAACTAAAATTTATCATAATAAAAATATTCAAAATATAAACTTAAATTTATGTAGAGAATTGTATTAAATTTTATTCCAAAGTACGAACCATATACCCAAAAATTCCAAACATTTTCAATTGTAAATCCTTACATAAAATCCAAATCTCTCGAAAACATTACGTCAAACCAAATGAGCCTTATTGCTTTGTTTGAACTAAAATGTTGGCTCATGAAACATGCACTTCACCTTGTAAATCATTATTTTTTGATCTACTGATTCTTGAAAATAAAGAAAATACGTAGTTGTTAGTTGGTTATTTATTTTTCATTATGATAAATTTAAATTTAAATTTTAAAATAAATTGATAATATTTTTTTTTATTTCATCCACATTTAATAAAAACATATAATTAAATGGAATATCTATAAACGATACATTTTTTAAATTAATAGACATAGATAAATTTCGATTTTTTTCCTACAAAAACTTATAAATTTCTTAAACACAATTTAAAATAGAAAAGTTTTTGTCGGATTAGTGTAGATGAATCTGCAGATATATATATATATATATATATATATATATATATATATATATATCAAATAAATTGCATAAAAAATTAAAAGTATTTATTACTAAACTTATTTTAAAGTTATCTATAAGAATTTTATAATGGTATAATTTACAAAATAAAATACGTATTTTAATTTATTGTTAGTTAAAATTAATATAATAAGAGTATAAAATAAAAAATGAAAAAAAGGTAGGAAAGAAAATAAAGGTAAAATGACAAACCATAAGGACTATAATTGTAATTTCTAAATATTCTAATAAAATAAAAAATGAAAAAAAAAACAATGAAAAGGTGAAAGTACCAATTTACCCTTAATTTAACTAAGCCTTTTAAGTAAAGTTGGTCAGAGGGACCAAAAGTGAAGTAAAATGGCAACTACAATGACCAAAATTGTAATTAGTTTGAAAGAGGGACCAAACTTGATAATGGATGACAACCATAAAGACCAAAAATGTAATTTACTCTATATTATATGAGTGCGTATAGTTCTCTTTGTGTATAATGCCCTCTTATTTCTCATTAGTATGTGTATGAACACCCACATACTCACTCTTTTTTGGCTCAATAAATTGAGATACACGTTATCTTTTTTAAATTTTAATACCCCAAACATCATGCAGATGATTTTTTTTGGCTCCCCTCACCCGGATCAATTAGGGCTCTTGAACCCTTGAAGAGTTCAGATTTCCTTCCTGTCTCGATGGAAACTCGACGACATCTTCATGGGAGCTTGATCGTTGATACAACCCAAACTCGATGGAGTCGGTGGAAATTAAGCTAGATGGAGCATGTATTTGATATAGACGGCCACATGAAACATAGAAACTTAAAATTTCAATTGTAAATCAGATAAAATAAGTTTATATTTTAGGTAATATTTATTATTCTTGGCCCAATTGATTCGTAAGGTCTTTGGAAACTACCTCTTTTAAGTAAATTAACTCTATCGAGTCATAATTGTTAAAGTTTAGCTGTAATGGATCAAATATAATAGACCATTAAGCAGGCCCGTGCCTTGGGCCGTTCCATTATGTTCATCAGAACAGGGCCTCCAAATTTGGAGGGGCCCCAAAAAAAATTTATACCTTTATTATATATATGTTAAATGTTAAGCCCAAACAAGAAAAAGCCCACACGTAATTTGTGTTTGGAATTGGAGCCCTATGCATCGAAGAAAGAAACTGGAGTCGCACGCCTTGAAGAAACGAATTGAAAATCCTATTCGGCTATTCCCCTACTTCTCGCCTTGATTCTCTCCATCTCTAAACCAAAATTTCTAATCGATTATCTTCTTTCTGCGAATCTGCGATGGCAACGGCAACGACAACGACAACAAAACAACCCTTCAATTCAAGGTTTCGAATCATATCGATTGATTTCAAACAACGGTTATTTCTCCCTTCGATTTCACCAACAACGACCACAAAATCAGGTTTAAATTCGCTCAATTCATGTTCGATTTCACTCATTTCAGTCTTCGATTTCACTCATTTCAGGTTTAAAATCAAGTTTCTGTTTGATTTGTTGTTGTCGGTTAACACAAACAGTCAAACAACAACCCTCATTCTTTCTCTTAATTATCTAGTGATTTTAGTCTTCTGTCTTCATCAACAATACAAATCAGTTCCTGGTTTCTTTGGCAGAAGCTCTACAAAACTGATTTTAGTCAGTAGTTAGTTAATTGTTTTGGGTTTCCTGTTATAATTATTTGTGTAATTTTGATTTTTAATTTTTTTAGTTCTTTAGTATTTACTAGTTGTCTGGTCTTGTACTCTTGTAGGTTGGATTCTTGGAAATTGAGGCATTGAACATCAGGTCAAGGAACTGCTAAATTGGAGAATCAAGTCAAGTGTATTATTCCATTATTTGATGACTTGAACTTGATTATCTAATTGCTATCTTTAACTAAGTTATCATCTACTATAGTTTAATTTTTTTTTCAATCAAGTCTTCTAAAGTTAGAAAACATGATTCTAAAAACGCAAAAAGAAAAAAAGAATAGAAGAGATAATCCAGTCCTGATTTATTTGTCTAGTTATTGATCAATAGCTTTGGCGTAAGTGTAACAGGGCCTCTAAAAACATTGGAACGGCCCTGCCATTAAGTCACCATAATTGCTAATTTGATATAAACTATAGTGTGTTGCTAGTTGGATCTTCTTTTATGCCAATTCTTTATAAATGTATATAATGGAATTTAATATTGATGAATTTGAGACAACAATAGCAAAGAGGGGATTTATCTTGTATCAAATACGCTAATGTTTGAGTGTTCTATCCGCAACCCAAGTTGCTTATTATATTATAATGTAGAACTTGTTCAAGAAATATGCAACATTTACTCGACATAAAATTTGATAAAAGCTCTTGAACTGAATATGAAATATTTTATATAATATAACCAAGCTGGAAAAAAAAACTTATATATATATATATATATATGTGTGTGGGTGTATTTAAATGAACTATTTTATAAAAAACATATCCGTTCACACATTGGGACGCCAATGCTTATAGTATTCGAGAAACATGGTGACTTCACCGAGATCAGATCAGACTATGTTGACCCAAGGCCCTTCCAAAGCCATTATATAAGGAGTTTGGTGACCTATAGGATAATCAAAATATCAATAGAAAACAAATAAATTCTACATATTTGAAAGCATGTTTTCATGATACTTGTGTATAATAAATTTGTAACGACCCAACTCTCAAACAAGAGACAGAACCAACTATATTAAATAATAAAGCCAAATGGCACAATACAACACCAAAATACGAGGTTTTCGGAAGACAAACTAGTACACAACTGAGAATACACTGATAAGAATCTACAATGGATGACCTCTAAATCAACTCCAGCTCGCATCTTCTCTTAAAACGTAACTGCTCATTCTACTGCCACTCTATACCTGAAAAGGGTTTTAGATTTGAAAAGAGCGAGGGTTAGACCGAAAGGTCTAGTGAGTCCCCTCTTATAACAGTTCTTAACTCATCAAACAAACAATCAAGAATTGATCATAAAATAAACCATTTTTAGCTTCAAGGAAAAACCTTTAACTTTCAGTAAACTTCTCCGCTCACACTATCGCCACCCTAAAGTGACAGCGTGTCTGTGACTCACACTGCCTTAGATGGGACACCCCCCCATATAGCATAAACGAGACACACCCCCCGGTATGAGCACAGGCGGGCCACACCCCCCGACTTTGAGCCTTCTCACTTAGGACCATGTATGCATACATTTCCATTTTGTCAACAATAAGGAAAACATCCTTAGCATTTAAATAAACTCACAAGTAAGTACTGAAGCAACATCAATTCAAAGCTTGCATATAATTTTCATAATGCTCATGCCATCATATATAAATCAAGTTTAAAATAAAACTTTCGCATGCTTTCGTTAACAAAAGGATTTAGTTCAGAAAACTCACCTGACGTCCTTAGCTCGAAACTCGCGTCTACTTCTATAATTCGGCCCGAAACCTATAAAGGAAACATCGACCGGTGAACACCCGATTCTTTCTATTTAACAAAGTTGACCTTAACGGCATAATTCCCACTTCACCTAATCCTTAAAACTTAACCCACGAGAAACCTACGAGAAAAGATGCCTTGCAATAAAAGAAGTGGGCCGATCTATGTAACACCCCTGTCCCACGTGACCGGAGGACGGTGTGTTATGAATGAAAACATAACAACATAACTAAGCTAACATACAAAGAAAACAGAGATGCTACAAAGTTTCATCAAAATAAAGGTTCGGGAGAGCAAAATCAAGACGACATAATTTTACTACAATATTTACATAATCAAAAGTTATATTATCCAAGGTCGTCTTCCAAATAGTTACACTCCATAGCTCTCATTCTCGAGATGATCCCATCTGCGATCCAGCACCTGCCGAGGACAAAACAAACCTCGGCTGAGCCAAATGCTCAGTGAGCGGATAATTTATATAATAAAAAAATGCAGATATAATCGAGTTAATAAAAAGAATATGAGTAACAGAGCAATAATGACTCAAAACCGAAACATAAAGTGATATGTCACCAGTTAACACAAAATATCTCAACTGGTAATTAAACGTATCATCACATCAAGAGTAAAGAAGAATTAAGAAAATCAACTGGGTTCGAGGGTTGTACGGACCACTCGAACAATAAGAAATTAGTATAAGGCAATACACTCAATTTCTTTCCGATAACCGGCTCCCGAAAACAGCTCCCGAAAACGGCTCCTAGGATCGATCCATTCGCCCTCAAGTTGGCCGGTAACAGGCCAGACCCACTTATTGACATTGGGGTACTAATAACAAGGACGCCATGGCAATTTATAGCCGCCATGGAGGCGTCACAACATCGTTGCCCTTGATGTCATGCCTAAAAACACGAATATTTCAAATCGTTGAAAACATGTCAAGTCGATGTGTAAAGAGTAATCTCATATAATATGTGACTTTCAATCACTACATATCAAATAAAATTCCGAAAACAGTTCTAATCCAAAAACCATTTCAATTCCGAAAACGGTTCTAATCCAAAAACCATTTCAAATCCGACAACGGATCAATCATCAAAACTAATCAAATCAAAAGGTAATTCAATTTAAAATTCGATAGCCGATAATGAATATATCAATGAAAAGCCATGGTGATAACTCCAAATAATAACCATGATCATAAACATTATGAATGCCAAAAATTAGATGAGTTATCAAACTCACAATATCCCAATATGATTACGTGAAATGAATATGAAGAATTATAATCATAATCGAGTAATAGATGTCTAGATGGTAAACGGGATACGATATTACCTCGTTAATAGACTAATGTCTAAAGATATTCGCAAGAATCGGATATCCGTACCTTAAATGGTAATCGGAGTAATGCTACACGTTCCAGATGTTCCGACCTTAAGCCCCGTCACTCCAAGTTACCTTAGAGTTTTACATATGCATATAGTCTCTATCCCATTGTTAAGACCCTTTTCTTATCTTAAGATTGACCCTGAATAAGATTAAACATGATTGGGATTTGATTACATACGTTACAAGTCCTTAAAGCACAAGGTACAAACAATTAATGCAACATATATAATCCCCTGCACCTGACAGCTTTATACCAACTCGATTTTGAGTCTTTTTATCATACTTAGAGGTACATTCAGATGTTAATGTTTAAACAAAAGTTTTACCCCTATTTCTTATGGTTCTAATCATTTTGGATTCATCCATTTTGAAGCAAATACCGATTTTATATGAATTTTCTAAAAACAGTGCACAAATCCCATTTTTCACAGGACTAGCTCAAGAAACTCACTGTTTTGAGCCTTATAGAGTTAAAATCAGCTCTTGACCTAAACTACAAAGTTGAAATAGATACATAGACCTTTCCAACGGTGTATTACACACCTCAATCGGATCAACGACCGATTTTATATGATTTTTCAAACATCCTGCAAATTCTGAAACTCCTATTGACAGCTCAAAACACATTTCTTTTTCATAAGATTGCTACCAAAATCATCATGAATCAACTAGATACCATTCCCATATAACAAACAAATGTTTACAACTTAATTTCCAACTTATTTAAACAACAATTTGATGTACATACCTTGGTTTGTCTTCTACAACTTGCACTCCTTCAAGATTTAATCATCAATACCTCAAGTTCTTAATCCTTCAATCATAAACCAAAATTTTTGATTAAACTTTTGTATAACTTTCTAAAACTTCAACATACCTTGGAATTTATATAATCATACCTTGAATCTTTAATTTCTCTTCACTTGATTAACCTCAAATCTTCAAAATATGATCATCTTCATAGTTGCATGAGTTCCTAGTAAAAACTTAGGGCTTGATAAAGAGAGAAATTTTGGTTCTAGAGAGAGAGAGGTCAAGTCTCAAATGAGGGTTTTTGGCTGAAATTAGGGGTTTATAAACTTGGCAAAGAGGGTTAAGATTTTTCATTTTGTCCAACAATGATCCCTCATCTATAGCCTAATTCACTATTGGTCCTTATATGGTCATTTCATAACATTTCAACTCCTAAGCCAAGTTTCATATAAACATAATTGTCCCCTAAATAAGATTTTGACTTACATTAATAGTCAAAAATACAACTATTTAAACTATGGTTACAAGTAGGTAATGCATCACACTAGATGTCAAAGCCCAAAAAGAAAACTAACTCACTCTTAATTCCCAAAACTGGGCTTCGGCCCATGAATAGCCCGGGGCCCGGTCTGCTAGTCGACCGGGGTGAATGGGTGACCGGGGTCTAACCCCTCCCCGCGACCGGGGTCCCTCCATTCCAACGACCGGGGTCTCCCCCCTTCTTCGACCGGGGTCTCCCCCCTTTCCTTCGACCGGGGTCGCTGAAGTCGACCGATGCCATCATTGTCGACCGGTGCCAAACTCACTCGACCGGTGTCAACATCTTCCGGTCACCGGATTTTTGAATGAAACCCATAAACATAAATAGGATAACACCGATCGCAGACTAACCCAGAAACCAGACATTACCCATATAAATAAACTCAACAACAAATTACACAAAATCCCATAACCCGATACAAGAACTCGATTTCAACAAAATCCCATTATTCACATAAATTTTCTCTATCTGACTCCAAACCAATCTAAAAAAAACCTAGAAAACACATGCGAAGATTGATAGCTCGAACAAGAATTATAAGATTTTGAAATCAAAAGCTAGACCCTTAATAATAGAGAGGATAGGATTAGAATTTACCTCAAAAGATTGAAGAACACCAAATCTCATCTTCTTTTGCTTCCTCTCGATCTAGCCACTGCACTCCCCCTTCCTTTCCAAACTTACCGGCCGCCACACAAAACACAAATTCCTAGGGTTAAATCCCTCTTTTCTCACTTTTCACTCTACTCCCTTCTTTTATGGATTTTCCACTTTCTTACCCGAACTTTTAATCCCTTTATTTATTATCCCGGTTATTACAAAATTTTCAAAGAGTAATGTTTTGAGCATACATGTGTTACATGATACAATAAATTCGATGCGCTTAACAACTAACTAGTTGCCTAAATCTTATGGGTTGTGAAGTCATGAATTAATAAAGGCAAGAAGAAAGTCTAGAACCTGCCAGAGTTAGTCGATTTCATTTATTTTTATCATGTCGATTTTAGTTATGTTTCAGTTTAGGATCATGTTTATTAGACTTACAAGTTGTCTAGGTCTTGAAATATTATACTAGTTTTCAGTTGTAAGATATTTTTGCTACGTATTATTTAAGTTGTGATGATATTTATATTCTTAATGTTGAATCGTAACAAGTATGATGTACATCTTCAAAAGGACTTGAGAGTGTTACATAAAGGGGTTCAAGTTTATTGAATTGCCAAGTCACCTTAAGGGGTTAATTAGCTCACTAACAATAAAGGTTTGAGCTTTTGAGACTTCTCACGATTGGTAATCAGTTCGAGTCCCTTTAAAATCATTGGATTTGTTGAGGTGTACATAAGTTAGCTCAGACACCTACTGTTAACCAAAAAATATTATAAAAACTTTGCTTACATACAAGAACATTACTTGTATTTGAATTTTCTTGTGCTTTTTTTCTTTTACATTATGTCATTCAACATAGACCAACAACAAAAGAGAACAAAGAGACGATAGATAAATGCTTTTGATGACTTGGAAGCGACTTTAGGATTAAAGGTCAAGAATGGATAAATAACATAAGGCTGAAAAAATAATATGGGTCATAACCGTTTTTCTTATAATTTATATGTATTTTGATTAATTTTATTAGACGTTAAATTAACAGTTAGATTTTTTTTTTTTTTGGTTTTGAAAAACATTAAATTTGTGATTTTTGAAGATTAAAACTAATTTATTATCGATTGAGCTACCCTTAAAAAGATTCACAAATTTGGTCAAAATTCATTTTTAAATAGCTTAAAGGAATACTTTTAAATAAGTTTATCCTAATATTTTTATTATAAATAATATGTTACATTTTTTATATCAACAAATAAATTTGTATCAGATGCTCCAAAATCAAAACCTTTTTGAAAAATATTATATTTCATTAATGTTAATCAGTTACTTAGTAGTTTTTTGGATTATGGCTTATTCTTTTTGGAAATACAAAAATGCTTATATCTTTAAAGGGGTAAATCCTTGTGGTGATTTTTTCGGTGACATCCAATTTAAATCTTATGATTGCGTGTTTAAATGCTTAAAGATCGGGTTTTTTCGTAGATGGTTTGGTTTGAGTCCCCTTCTTCTACTGCCTCTTGAGGTTTTGTTGTTGTTTCCCCCATTTATCCTCTTTTTTACTTTTTGTTGTTTTTTTTTGTTTTGGGTTTGGCTTGTTTTTCTCCTTAATATATGTTCCTCACATATTTTCTTTGTAGGATTGTTGTATTTTTGGTTTTTTTTAATAATAATATGTTGTCTTTTAAAAAAAATTTACTTGTTATAAATACAACAAATTGTATATTTCTCAATATTGTTTAGTATCTTTTTCAAGTTTATTTTTAAATATCCTTGGAACTTCTTTTATAAAAAAACTAATTTTATTTTAAATAACCATAAAAAATATATTTCAAAGTTTCGTTACAAGCGCACTGCTTTAAATGCAATTTTTAGTTAAAACTTTTTAAAGAATAAAAATCATAGTATGCAACTGAGTTTATTTTAAAAATAAAATAATTTCGTAGATTTTTATGCACTTATTCACAATATAAATGCTACAAAAACTTATATTTTCCTCATATACATACGGTTGTGATTGTCTTTATTGACCTTTTCTACCTATTTATTTTAGTCTTCTTCTTTTAAGTAGTATAAATAAGAACTTTATAAAAGTATAAAAAAAATATCTGATCAACTCGACCAGATGCAGATAATTTGATTCTTTATTTGTTAAGTCATCATCGTACAGAAGAATATGTAATGTTATACTCTTCCATGATAAAAACTTACGGATAAATATCACTTTCGCCTCTCAATATTTTGACTTGGTCAAGCTACTAAAGTTAAGTAAAGACGGGGGTTGGGAAGTCCATGGGCATAAACAAAGACGAGTTTGTCCCCATTGAATTACCCCAGTGAAAATGAGTGAGGGTTTTTACAACAAGATATCAGGTTCAAATCCATTTCTGCTTATCTTGTCATAGGACACCACAATTTAATTACTATCTCGTGGTGGTGGTGGTGGGGACGATTAGAAAGCTAACACAAGCCCTTGTTTTCGCAACACAGAAGGATTTGAGTATGAGATAATTTGTTTCTTCATTTTCACATTAATAGTTAGAAATTTTAGAGGTTATCAGTTAGGCATATTAAGAAGACTTAAACTCAACTAGCATGACATTTCAAGCCTAAAACGAATGCTCATAAGATCTTAGGATAAAGTTATGGCACCAAAACAAATAAATTGAACAAAAAACTGAAAGTAAAAAGGAAACAGACAATAGCATGAATTAAAGAACTACTTTCGACGATGAAGCTCAAAACAATTATGTGTATCTAGAGGGTGTCAACGAGACGAGTCGAGTAATAGGTTATTCGAGCTCGGCTCGAAACAACCTCGAGCTCGAATAACTTTTCAAAGTAGGGTTCAGGCTCAAGCTCATTTTTTATAATTATCGAGCTTGAGCTCAATGCTCGTTTATGGGCTCAAACTCGTGATCGATTATATTGTTTACTGGATCGAGCTTGATAATTTTTATATTTTTATTGTATGATATTTGAATATATGAGAATGTATGGCTCGAAAAAGTTTATATGCTCAAATATCTTGGCTCGACTCGAAAATTTTAATCAAGTTCTCGAAGAAGCCGAGTCGAACATTGGTGTTACGAGGCTCAGCTCGTTAACTTAAATCAAACTCAATAATTATTAAGCTTAATTAGCTTGAGATAAACGAGCTCGAGTAGCTCATTAAAAGCTTAGATCGTTTACACTCTTATGTATACGTAAAGTCTAAAGATTTGATTAATGCAATATAACTGACCAAAAACAACATAAATACAAAGAAGATCGATGAAGTACACTAATTCTCCAGACCTTTCAAAGAAAGACTGCTAAAATAAAAACAAAACCATGATTAGTTAAAGAAAAATAAACGAGAGCATGTATCTTATCTTAAAAAAATGGTAACATATAATTAAAGTATAACTGAAATTATATATATATATATATATATATATATATTAATTATTTGCTCAATAAAAATTTATTGAGTTCATAAAATGAGAAAAAATATGTAAAAAAAAGAGGTTGGTAACACAGCACATGTTACCAAAAGTATTGGTAAGCAATTACCACCGTAGTCAAGCGTGAATAAATCTTAGAAAACCTCAAAGTCGGATTTGACGCACATAAATTATTTAATATTAGTTTATACTCGTGCGATACAATAAAACGTTAGATTTTATTAATTAATAAATCAAAAGTTGAATATTGATGTATTTTTTATTAAAAAATATCGCAACTTATATTTGAATAAAACGGAATTTATAACTTGTTTTATTTAAAATATTATTATAATTTAAATATTTTAGATTTAAAAATAAAAATATGATTTATTTTAATTTTATTAATGCAATTTTTTATGGATTAAAGATAACAATAAAGCATCTTATTAAAGATAACCCATATATATATATATATATATATATATGAACTTTTTTGTAATAACTTTGCAATATGTAGGATATGTGAAATTCAATATAAACCGTACAATATTAAATTAAAAGTTAAACTAGGAATTAGTAATTTTGATCATTTTGAATTATAAAAATAAAGAAAGAAAATGCATTTTAGGTATTTCATAAACCTCCTTTCTTCTCTCTTCTCCTCTCCTCTCTCCTCACTTCTACCACTAATATCTTAACAAAATATAAGGATACCAAAAACCTAATTTACTTATGCATGTGAACACCATTATGAACACATTGTGAACACCAAAAAATCCAACAAAATTTTGTGAACACCAAAAAACCTATATCTTGTGAACATCAAGTTAACTTTGTGAACGCAATGTGGATATATTGTAGATTTGCAATATCTGGTATAACTTTTAAGCACGTTGTGTACACCAAGACACCAAGTAATCTAATAAAATTAAAATTAAATCTACCACTTTGTGAACACTCAATAACATTCTTAAGGGAAAAAAAACGATACTACCAGATACCAACTTTTTAGCAAAAAAAACCAATGTATATGTACGTAGCAAAAAGAATGAATATTCACATCTATTAACAAACTAGAATATTAGAAAATAGAAAAGAAAAAGTCCATAATAAATTAATTATTAATTTATTTAGAGTGAATTACACTGGTGGTCGTGTGGTTTGCTCAAATTTTGGATTTGGTCCTAAAAGAAACTATCTATAATGGTGATCCCTAACTTTTAATTTTCATAACACCCACGGATCCTCCACTTAACAACGTTAGTTAACAACCGTTAGAAAAGATAATCGGTCTTTTGAACAAACTACAGGGACAAAAAATGTTCTGCTATAAAATTTAATCTGATTCATGGTTTTTTTATTACAAAATATTTTATATATCAATCACAAACCAATTTTTTTAAAAATAAATTACATATTAAATAAAAATATTTCTATTCATTTAAAAACAATTATATTCATTAAAAAAATTAACGTTAAAAAATTGCAAGTTCAAAAAAACAAAGGAAATCAAGATAAATAACATATATTTTGAGTGAAGAATTGAAAATTATCATTACAATTAAATTAGATTTATATGATGCCAAAAAAAATAAGCATACTAAAAACCCATCTTTTTATAGAAATATTTTTCAAATAGTGTCATATATATAAAACTGCTAATGCGACGTTTTGTATTATAAGTATTCTACAAACTTATTAGAACGTCCAAAAACGTTAATGGCAACGGATATTTAGATAGGACGCTTTATTTTTTGATCCTATAAATTAATCTTATAAAGTGGTTTATTAGGACGTTTAATTTTTGTTGGCGTCATATAAGCATAATTTTGTCGTAGTAATATTTTTTCTTAATTGCTTGAATAATCAGTGTTTTTTTAATCTTAGTTTATAATTTTTATTTTGTTGTTATTTTAATTATTTATAGTTTGAATATATATTAACAATTTCACATTAATCGAACTTATTTTCACTAATTTTTTGCATATTTCAATTCCTATTTAAAAGATATGTGAACCTATCTTGATTTATTTTGTTTTTCTAAATTTGAGATTTTTTAAGGCTAGTTTTTTTGTGTGAATTTAATAGTTTTTAAATAAATATAAAGATTTTTATTTAATATGTATTTTATTTTAAGAAATTTGATTTTTTATTGGATATATAATAGAGGGAATTTAATTAAAATGTTCTTTATTGAAAAATCAGTACCCAATATACCCCAAATCTTGTTATTTTTGCCAAAATACCCCCTATGTCCGCGTTTTTGGTCCGTGTTTTTGAAAAAACGCGGACATAGTGCATTTGGTCCGCGTATGGCTTGAAACGAGGGCTTGGTCCGCGTTTTTCACTGTTACACGCGGATTTGGTCCGCTTTTTTCACTGTTACACGCGGACTTGATCCTCGTTTTTCACTGTTACACGCGGACTTGGTCCGCGTTTTTCACTGTTACACGCGGACTAGATCCTCGTTTTTCACTGTTATACGCGGACTTGGTCCTCGTTTTTCACTGTTACACGCGGACTTGATCCTCGTTTTTCACTGTTACACGCGGACTTGGTCCTCGTTTCAAGCCATTAGCGGACCAAATGCACTATGTCCGCGTTTTTCAAAAACGCGGACCAAAAACGAGAACATAGGGGGTATTTTGGCAAAAATAACAAGATTTGGGGCATATTGAGTACTGATTTTTCAATAAAGGGCATTTTAATTAAATTCTCTATATAATATCCTTTTTTATAAAAAAAAACGTGAATCACATTAAATTTTAGAGCGGAATGATTTTGGTCCCTATAGTTTGTTCAAATACCTGTTAGTACTTTCTAACAATTGTTAACTAACATTGTTAAGTGGAAGGCAATGAGTTTTATGAAAATGAAAAGTTAGGGACCACCTGTGTAGATAGTTTTTTTTAGGACCAAATCCAAAATTTAATTAAACCACAAGGAGAAAGATTATAATTCAAGTTTTTAATTTATGAAAAAAGAATTAATTTATGGAAAGAGAGAAAAGTAATTATTAGTTGTCATCCAAATTACAAGTTACATAATTACCCTTCCATTATTATTTAAAGAAATTAACATTAATTATCTCAAATTAGCGGCTTAAGATGGATATCACAGATCTTACAATTTTTAAAGTTCCCAAATGATTATATATATATATATATATATATATATATATGTGGATTAAATCAAATGAGAACCACAAAATGTTATAAACTCATGAGAACCACTGAACCAGTTGAAAGTTATTTTTTGCATGATTTTTTCTTAATCAAATGCTAGAATTTAAGGTATTGTTTCACGAGTTTGTAATATATGGATTAAATCAAATGAGAACCACAAATATTTTTATATATGTTCTCACGAGTTTGTAATATTTTCGTGATTCACATTTGATTATTGTCCTATATATATACATCAAGGTTCTATATGGCGTGAGGCGTGGCGGCAAGGCCAAACGTGGCGTGGCGGCAAGGCCAAGCCTCAAGCCTTAGGAGCCACGACGAGGCCATGGTGTTTTTTCAAGGCGTGACTTATGACGTCATTTTTCTAATTCATATATATCATTATATAGAAAAACATATGTTTTGTAGTGTTACTCAATTAGTCAATAGTAATAAGCTGTTGATCCAAACTCTCTCAGTGATTTGATAACGACCATCTTCTATACTTAGTGAAAATTACGTTTTAATATGTATTAGTGTTTCACCATCAGCGATCAGACTGAGTCTGTTCAGTTATCGCTGATAGTCTCTCTCATAAACATTTCTATGTATTAGTGTTTCACTATCAGTGATCAGACTGAGTCTGTTCAGTTATCACTGATAGTTTCTGAAGTAAACAGCCAGCGTAATCCTTGAAGACAAGTCTCGCGTCAACATATGTTCATAGCTGAATCGAAGACGAAGCTGCTGAACAAAGAGAAGTCTACTAGTGACCTGATGCAGATATCAGTGAAGCAAAGACAACTCTACATATACGCGAAGGAACATGAGGAAAAGCTTCAGCGATAGCTGAATCTCTTTATCTATGGAAGAAAAGATACTCAGCGATCAAAGATCACAAAGCTTATGTCTCAAGTTTCCTTTTGTCTTAAACTGCACAACCAGTACGATGTGTCAGAACGGACCTTACCTCTGCCATCATTCGTACAACAACTTTGTTCACTACACTGTTCATATTATGGCCGAAAGCTTGTCTCCCAAAGTCAGACACTCAAAGCCAATAGATGAACGACACGTGTAAAGTACCCTGCCATGCATTTAATGCATAGGGTATAAATAGGAAGTTCACCCCTTCATCTGAAGAGTGCTCAATCCTTGAACCCCATATAGAAACCTTTGTTTTCTATATCTTTTAATCTCCCATTCTCTGAATTTCTTGTGCAATCATCTTAGTGTTTCTTAAGTTTGTTTAGATTAAGTCTGTCTTAATCTTATTCCGCAACAAACTTGTAAATTGTATTTTGATTTATCAATAAACAATTTATTAAACTTTAATTTCTGTGTTTGTATTCAACCCCCCCCCCTTCTACAAACTTGTTAAGCACCTCCGGGACCAACAAGTGGTATCAGAGCAGTTTGTTTAAACTAATAAACTAGATCTTGCTGAATACTCTTCCTTGCTATTCTAAAATGGCACTAAACACAAACACAAACTACTATGATAATGGTTCACTTTCTAAACCTCCTCGATTTAGCAGAGATAACTTTTCTCTATGGAAAAATCGAATGATGCTATTTCTTGAAGGTGCGGATCCTACTATACCTGAATATATAGAAAACAGACCCTATGAACCTGTTAGAATTATAGTTGCGGTTCCCGCTACTGCCACCACTGAAGCTGTCCCTGAACGATATGTCGTTAAGGAAATAAGACAGTGGAGTGATGAAGATAAAAAGAAGGTAGGCATAGATGCAAGAGCAAAGACCATTATCTCAATGGCTCTGCCTGATGAAGTTTTCCATTCCATCATGCATCTGAAAACTTCTAAAGAAATGTGGGAAACCATATGTGTTCAATATGAGGGCACCACTGAAATTCAAGAGACTCGAAAGATTAACTTGGTAAGACAGTATGAAAGTTTTATCGCTGGTAAGAATGAATCTCTTTCTGACGTTCATCAGCGGTTTAACTGCCTAATCATTGATCTAAGAACTGTTGGTAGAACCTATTCTAATTCTGAGGTCCTAACAAAATTCTTGGAAAGTCTTCCTGAAAGCTGGGACAGTTATTCAGTATGTCTTAAGCTGACAAAAGACTTACATACTCTCTCTCTCTAAGCACTCTGTATGGAATTTTGCTCAACTATGAGCAATCTAATCTCCTGAAGAAGAATCTTGTAAAAGATTCTAAAGACTCCAAAAGCACTCCTGTTGCTTTAGTCTCTTAAAAGATAATTCCATCTCAGCGATCTACTCTCACCATCACTGAGTTAGATTCTGAATCTGAAGATTTATCAGACCCTGATCTTTCAGAGTTTGATGAGTCCTTAGCACTCTTGACAAACTCTTTTAAGAGATTTGCAAGAAAAAGCAACTTCCGAAGAAGTAAGCCTCTCTCTCTTTCTGAAAAGCCAAAATCAACTCCGGTTGATAAGGCTACTGCCACTTGCTATAACTGCGAAAAGATTGGACATTTTGCTAGTGAGTGCAGGTCTAAAAAGGTCTTCAAAACTTCTACCTCAAGAAGATCCAGTGATGACAAATACCATAAGCTGAAGAACAAATATCAAAAGCTGAAAAGCTATCAGCGAAAAGGTAAAGGTCTCATCGCTGAAGAACATGACTGGGCTGAATCAGAAGAATCATCTTCTGATGAAGAAGAAGTCGCTAATCTTTGCCTCATGGATGAGATTAAAGAAGAAGTGGAAGAACCATCTGAACCTTCTATGAGCTACATATCATCTCAGGTATCTATCTCTACAAATCCCTCTCTGCCTGAAGCTGAGAGAAATCGCGCTGTTGATGTGCTGACGATTGACCTTTATAATGCTCTAAACGACAAAACTCAAGCTGAGAATAAAAATGTACATTTAACTCAAGAGCTAGAGAAATGTCATGAAAAAATCAGTGAACTAAATCTTTTAGAAGAAAAGTTGAAAGATCAAGTCATTATAAATGAAATTATCAGCATTGAACGCGAACAAGCCATCGCTGCTCTAAAAGTAGAAAAGGCTCATGTTGAAAAATGGTGCAAATCACCAACAAAAATCTCTGAGATAATAAATGCTCAAATTCCTGAAAGTGATAGAACGGGTATTGGTTTTTGGAAACCTCAGGATGATACTAAGGAAGAAAGTTCCCCGCTCAAGTTTGGAACGTTTGTCACCTCTTTCTTTGACACTTCTTATAATCAATTCTATCCCTGTTCTTCTTCAAATCCCATCACTGAGGAAAAATCCAAAGACACTAAGTCTACGGATAAAGGAAAGTCCATTCTCCTTCCTCAGAAGGCAACCAGGAAAGCAAAGTTAAAAATTCCTTCTTAACCTTCAGCTAAGCAATCCTCTAGCTCTGTGATAGAAAATTTTGATATCTGTCCTCCAAAGCTAAAGATTGACCTTAGACCAACGAGATCTGAAGAAATGAAAATCCCTCCCATATCTCATGAGAAAAGCCTTCTCGGACCTGGTCCTGCTCATCTTAAACTTGCAAAACCTTTTACTGATCCTAAAACCATTTTCAAATACATAAAATGTTATCACTGTGGTTTTACTGATCATATTGAAAGTAAATGTCCAAATGCCACCAAAGCTGATAAAACAGCTAAAGTGAAGAAAAATGCCTCTAAGGCCAAGAAAGTCACCAAAGTTGAAAAATCAACCAAAGTGAAATATACCACTAAGGTTAAGAACTTAACCAAAGTGAAGATTACCACTGAAGCTGATTCTTCATCAGCTGTGAAGACTGCTGAATCTTCCTTATCCACTAACTCTGAAGGACCCATTGAAAAGTGGGTACCAAACAACGCTTAATATTCCTTATGTATGCAGGGATCAAAGGGCATCTGGTATCTCGATAGTGGATGTTCTCGTCATATGACTGGACAAAGAGACCTGCTCACTAAATACAAGGAAGAGAAAGGTCCCTCTGTGACCTTTGGTGGAAATGGAAAAGGATTTACCCGAGGGTTTGGTGTCCTCAGCAATGGGACAACTACCTTTCGAAGAGTCGCTTATGTAGATGGACTGAAGCACAACCTTCTAAGCATTAGTCAGCTATGTGACAAAGACTACGAAGTTCGCTTTTCTAAGAAAGCATGTTCAGTGGTAGATGAAAAAGGAAAACTTGCTCTCAGTGGTCATCGCAGAGAAAATGTCTATGTAATAGATATGGACTCTACTATCACTGAAAACTTATGTTTTCTCTCTAAGGCCTCTTCTAATGTCAACTGGCTATGGCATAAAAGTCTCTCTCATCTAAATTTCAAAACCCTAAATTCTCTCTCATCTAAGGAACTGGTTTCTGGTCTTCCTCAGCACTCATATGCTAAAGAATCTCTCTACTCAGCATGTGAAAAAGGAAAACAAACAAAAGCTAGTTTCAAGTCGAAACAAGTTTCCTCAGTGACAAGTCCTCTTCAGCTCTTGCATATGGATCTGTTTAGCCCTGTCAACATCCAATCAATAGCTGGAAAGAAATATACGCTTGTCATTGTAGATGAATATTCTCGCTACACCTGGGTTATCTTTCTTTGCTGTAAGAGTGATACTCAGAAGAACTAATATCTTTTGTGAAAAAGATGGAAGTGCTGAACAATCTTACTGTTCGCTCAATAAGAAGTGATCATGGAACTGAATTCAAAAACAGTTCCCTGAACAATTTCTTTGAGAACAAGGGAATCTCTCACAACTTCTCTTCAGTGAGAACACCTCAGCAAAACGGAGTCGCTGAAAGAAGAAACAGAACAATCATAGAAGCTGCTAGATCAATGCTCAACGATTCTCATCTTCCTACTCAATTTTGGGCAGAAGCTGTAAACACTGCATGTTTTACTCAAAACAGATCGCTGATAATAAAGCGATTTGGTAAGACAGCTAATGAACTTTTTTTGGAAGGAAGCCTTCTATCAGTTTTCTTCATATCTTTGGTTGTCAATGCTTTATATTAAACAACAGAGATCAACTTGGAAAGTTCGACCCAAAAGCCGATGATGGAATATTTCTAGGATATTCCTCAATCTCCAAAGCCTACAGAGTTTTCAACAAGAGAAGACAAACCGGAGAAGAAACAATTCACGTCACTTTTGATGAAACTCGCTCAGCGAACTCCAAACCAATCGCTGACAATGAAGAATTAAATGTTTGGATGCTTTCTCACTACAGAGAAACAGAACCTTTCTTCTCAAACCATCAGCATTCTGATCCTCCAACCGCTGATGATGATCCGAACATTATACATCCTACCGCTGAATCCATTTCATGGGTCTCAGCAGAACCTCTAAACATATTACTACCATCAAATCTGCCTTCGTCTGAAAACCTTTCTAGTGAATCTACTCAACAGTTAATCGCTGATGAACCTCAAACGTCCTCATCAGTAAACATTCCAATTGTTGATCCAACCTCTGAGTTAAGCAATCATGCTCCTGCTCAGCGATGGACCAAAGATCATCCAATAGATCAAATTCTTGGTGATCTCGAAGCAGGTATTCAGACACGACGAAACTCAGGTAATATCTGTCTCTTTGTAAATTTTCTCTCTTTAATAGAAGCAAAGAAGACTGATGATGCCCTCAGAGATCCAAACTGGGTCAGTGCTATGCAAGAAGAGCTGACTGAATTTTCTCGAAACAAAGTTTGGAATCTCGTTCCTAGACCATCTGATAAAACTGTAATAGGCACCAAATGGGTGTTTAGAAACAAGTTAGATGAACATGGAACTGTAACCCGCAACAAGGCTCGACTTGTTGCTCAGGGATACAGACAAGAGGAAGGCATAGACTATGATGAAACCTTTGCCCCTGTGGCCAGGCTCGAAGCAATTCGACTATTCTTAGCTTATGCAGTCTATAAAGACTTCATCGTTTATCAAATGGACGTAAAATCAGCGTTCCTAAATGGAAAGCTGAATGAAGAAGTCTATGTAGAACAACCACCAGGGTTTTATGACCCTAAGTATCCAAATTATGTTTATAAATTGGATAAGGATCTCTATGGTCTAAAACAAGCCCCTCGTGCTTGGTATGACACTCTCTCATCTTTTCTTATCTCTGAAAATTTTGAACGTGGCAAGATTGATAATACGTTATTTTTCAGAAAGATAAAAGGTCATATAATTCTTGTACAAATATATGTCGATGACATAATATTTGGTTCTACTAACCCATCTCTGTGTACTCGCTTCGCTGAAAGAATGAAGAAAGAATATAAAATGAGTATGATGGGTGAGCTGACATATTTTCTTGGTCTTCAGATTAAACAATCTGACAAAGGTACTTTTATCTGCCAAGGTAAGTATGTTAAAGATATGCTGAAGAAGTTTGATCTCACACAAACTTCAGCGATGAAAACTCCTATGGCACCACCCCTGACACTTAACAAAGATCCTTCTGGTAAACCTGTTAATGTCACTGCCTATAGAGGAATGATAGGCTCCCTGTTGTATCTAACAGCGAGCCGACCTGACATTATGTACTCTACTTGTTTATGTGCACGCTATCAATATGAACCCAAGGAATCCCATCTGATCGCTGTAAAGCGAATTTTCAGATATCTGAAAGGAACTCCTAACCTCGGTCTTTGGTATCCCAAAGACTCAGGGTTCGATCTAACTGGTTATTCTGATAGTGATTTTACAGGCTGTAAACTCGACAGAAAGAGTACCACTGATGGATGTCAACTCCTGGGAGGAAAACTGGTAAGCTGGACAAGCAAGAAGCAAAATTCTGTGTCCACTTCCACAGCTGAAGCTGAATACGTAGCCGCTGGAAGCTGTTGTTCTCAAATCTTGTGGATGAGAAATCAACTATTAGATTATGACCTTCAACTGTCAAAAATTCCCATCTATTGCGACAGCACTAGTGCTATCGCTATAGCAAATAATCCAGTACTACATTCAAAGACAAAACACATAGAGATCAGATATCACTTTATCAGAGATCATGTAATGAATGGTGATATTGAACTTCACTTTATCCCTACTGACTTTCAGCTTGCTGATTTATTCACCAAACCTCTTGATGAGACAAGGTTCAACTTTCTCATCAGTGAGCTTGGAATGCTGAACCTCGAAGAATAATTCTTCAGCGTTCATGTATTTGTGTCAGTAATCAAAAGTTCCCCTCTCATCGTTCTCTCTGATAAACATTCTGACTCTCAGGTATGTTCTCTCAACTGAATCTTAACTCAGTTAAGATATCTTTCAAAATATACATTAATCACTTATATTTCTATTCAGTGATCCTTTTAAAAGAAACTCTATCCCTATCTTTTCCATTAGGGATACTTTTAAAAAGAAAAATCTATTGCTGACTTTTCTTCAGCGATAATTTCAAAACGAATAAATGAATAGTCTCTCTCTCTCTCTTCTATGACGTCATTTGAACCGACAATCTACGACATGCCTTTTCTGACACGTTCGTCCGTTGCTCTTCTATCCAATCAACTTCGTGGAACGTGTCAATGTAATGATGATCCTTTCTTTTCCCGCTTCATTCCTTCTCTCTCTTCTCTCTATTCGTATAAAAGGAATTCTTCTCTCCTTTATACGGTTTACGCTTTCAAAACTTTCAAAGAAAGAAACACTTTCTCTCTCAAGAACACTCAAGCAAGTAAACCCAGAACATTGAATCTGCAACTCCTTTTCTTCAAGATAAACAGGTTTTTTTGTTTATGTGCATTGTTCTTATGATTCTTCTTATTCTTTTTAAAAGCCTACTCGTTTTCTATGGATTTTATAAAACGTTTTTTTTTCTAAAAACTAAAGATCACTCTTTCTGATTTTATGTTTTTTTTATAAAAACCTCTTGGTTTTTAACGTGTTATTCATTCTTTCTACCTAGAACACTATTTTTTCTATTCTTAAAAAAAAATAACTCGATATTTTTCCAGTTTCTTTCCTAATATGGAATCTGGTAAACATCTTCTTATTTTTTAGTCTAAATCATTTCTTCTATTATGCTTCTTTCCATAACAGAAATGGCACAGTCTTCTATCGTTGTTTCCAAACATGTACGATTTGCTCTCACTGAAGTTGAGATTACTAAATGTAATCACTTGGCAAGACTCAAGTTCAAAGCTGACAAATACCCTCATCTAGTGGAAGCTGGAATTCCTCAAACAGTCGTGCCTAGCTTACGCGATCACTGTGGATCCTAAGCCTTCCAAGACTCTACTCCAGCAGTTCTGGTTCACTGCTGATGCAACTGAACTCACCAACAAGAAAGGTGAACGAGTCCCTGCTATCTCTTTCAGCACGGACTTGGGGCCAGGGAGCATGACCGCTCTTAGCCTCAGGAAATCTTTAAGATTCCCTGACAAACCAAAGAGTGGGTTCGACGCACTCCCCATTGATGATGAGCTGATATCATTTCTGGACGCAATGGTGTTAACCCAGATTTAATCTAGTTGGTAAATAATCAATCAAGTAAACAAGCAACACAATAATAATCAAGAGATATATAAATCAGAGTAACATACCAATCCTTTGAATAAACAATGAAAACCTTGAATGTTCTTGATATCCTTTGAATACAGAGAAAACGTCTGGTTACTATTTAGAAAATTATCAGAGTTCTAACCTAAAACTAAACTAAACATAACTTTAAATACCCAGGCCATATGGGCTTTAACCTTAATGGGCTTTCTAATGGGCTTGGGCCCAATAGCTTAATAACTATTGACTTATTACATAATAAATCCTCTAATTAATTTTAGCACAATTGCAGTTTAAACCCTTAACTTTAACTTTAATTTTGAATACAATTTATTTGATCCAACAATCTCCCCCTTTGGATTCAAGATTAAAAAATTTTGCAATTGTCTTCGGGTCTTCTCTTATCTTCAATTTTCTCTTGAGAATCTTCAGATATGACGTTGATAGCTTCAAAACTTCAAAACTTGATATTTTTAAACAATCTTAAAATCTTTAAAATCTTTGAGAATTTGAATATCTTCAGATCTTCAGATTGTATTCTCCCTTTTTGTATCTTCTCCCCCTTTTTGATGAGTGGTGAGAATCATCATCATCAAAACTTGGCAAAACAATCTCCCCCTTATCAAGACAATCTCCCCCATTGTGTATGATCACGTAAGCACAGTCTTCATCATGTAACGAGCCCTGTATGGAAATAAGAGCAGTCTTCCTAGATGGAAAGAGTGATTATTTCAATCTTTTCAGATAAAAATAGTCAATTGTAACCGTTTAAATCTTTGCAAATTCAAACAGTTTAAGAGTTGTAACCCTGAATCAACAAATGACTCAGATAGAATGCCTGTCAATGACACAAAGTCACTGAGTAACACAAAGTTACTATATAAGGAGCTGGTTTGCTGTAGACTCCTCAGGTCTTCCATTCAATCATCGAATAACACATGGTTATCTATGAACATTCTGACAGAAAACAAATTTCTGTGTGTTCGTGCATGTGTATGAAAGAATTAAGCATAGATGATTGCTTTTCATTTTAGGCTCAAAATATGTAAACTTGTTGAGACAACAACAAATTATACAAAGACTCAATGTGCATGAGAAAGAGTTCGAAGGTGGGGCAACTTTCCTTCTTTTTCAATATTAGTATCTTCCAAATGAAGAACCAATAGCGTATGTGCTGCGTCCCCAGAAAATGTGAAACATTCTCTTTTTGAGAAAAGAATGAGTAGCTGGTGAGGTTGTATACAAGAGATGACATGGGCTAGTTGCCTTTTTCAATGATGGTCACCAAAGAATGTGAATCAATCAGATTATGTGGCTGTCCGGCTCAAAAAGAAGTATGGTGCAGAGTTTAATATTCTTTTACTCTGTTTTCTCACCCTCTTTCTTTTAATGCTCACTTATAACCAATCTCTCTTTTCCATTTTACCTCTTCACACACCATCACTCAATTCTTTTGACCCTTCTCCCCTCAATCACTCAAGGAATACTTCCTGAGTAGGAAACACTGGTTATCATGAATCCATGGAAGTTCTGTTAAGTTCTCACACTGAATCCCATGTATTTTCCTAAAAGAACATGTTGTTCAACAGGCGTTTTGTACATGTAAGCACAAATACCACTTGTTACATGAGAACTAAGACTTTCGGAGATGTCAAAACAGAATATGTTTGACGATGCAATTCTCCCCCTCAAACTAAAAGAGTTTGACAATTACGCTCATATCATTTTATCATGAAGAATAATATTTTGGAGAATCAAAAACGAATGTTGTTTATATGAACAATATATAAACATATTTTCAATGAAAGCACATGAAATGACGTTTGATTCAATCAACATTGAATACAAATAACGTGAGTATTACCATAGAAAGATTTAACTTTTGATACATGGTAATAACAAAGTCAAATAGAATGTTCTGAACCGTTATGTGTATGAATACTTGACAAAGTATATTGACAAGATAAAACGCAAGTATTTATCTTTAAGAACACATGGTCAGATAAGCATTTAAGTATCCACAACTCTGTTAAAATCACAGATATTCTCCCCCTTAACTGATAATTTTTTTTAAGATAAGGCAGAAAAAATGAATAAAGCACTGAAGTGCGGGTTCTAATCCGATGTGATTAGAAGCCATACTCCGTTGAGGTATGGGTTCTAAGCTGATTTACTTAGAAGCCTTCTTTTTGACAATGAAGTCCGGGTTTTGAACTGATTTGTTCAAAAGCCATCGTTCTTTCTCCCCCTTAAACTTTGGGTGCCTGCAACACAGATTTAGCTTTTGGTACCCACTGGTATTTGGGTCCTAATGGGTTAGTTGCAGTTCTAGTAGGAGATATAAAATAAGAACCATACCAGTTATTAACATAATCTTTTCTGACAAAATCATTTGAGCCACAATAGGAACAACTAATTTTCTTTTGTGCTAACCTGATCAGTTGATTGATTGTGTAAACCAGATCAGGTTTGCCAAAAGTTTTACCGTTAGAAGCATAGTTCCATTTAGCATTTGATGTATGCACAAATGATTCTTCTTTCTTCTCCTCCTCCGAGGATCCTTTAACTCTCCAGATCCAATTACCTTTATCTTTCTCATCATCTTTTCTCCAGTAGCTTTTCTTTTGAGACTTAGTCTTCTTGAAGTTACCTGAATCATCAACATTTTTGTCATAGAAAAGGTTAGAAGGACGAATCTGATCAGTAGATTTAGAAGTAAGACAATCATCTGAATCATAGAAAGGATTATAGAAAACATTTGAAAAATGTGAACTTGAAGCTGTTTTTAATGAACTATCTGAATCAGCTAGATCATCTCTTGGTGATTGAGCTATTGACTCTGGCGTCTTATGCTCAGTCAGCTTCACCTTGAATACGATCTCTTCAAGTTCTTTTATCTTTGAAGACAAACTGTTTCTTTCCTTTTCAATCAGATCAAACTTCTTATGCAACTCGGATTTTGCATTCTTCTCCTTCATGATGTTTGTTGACAACTCAGATAGCTTTCCTGTCAGCTTAGCTATCTCGGACTCGAATACTTTCTTTTCTTTAGAAAAGTCTGTATTTATATCCTTCAGCTCAGCTTTCTTCTTTTCATTCTCAGCCTTTTCTCTCTCTATAATGATAACCTTCTCAAACTCTGAAACTTGTTGAGAAAGCTTAACACATCTAAGCTCTAATGATTTCTTTTCTTCAAAGGCTTTTCTGGAGAAGTCAGAGAATTTCTTGGCAAATTCTTTTCTTTCTTTCTCAATCTTCAACATCTCATCTTGAGCTATTGCATTATCTCTGTCTTGGGTTGCCTTTTCTTTCAACTTTTCAATCTCAACCTCAAGACTGAGAACTTTATCTTTAAACTTATCTTTGTCCGCACAGAGTTGAGAATTTATCTGTCTTAGTCCTGTACTAGTATCCTTTGCAACACTTGTACTCCTTCTAAGATCCTCAAGTTCTCTTTGCATTGCATCCTTTTTAGACCATGTAGAGCTTGATTCAGATCTTTTCAACCTTGCTTGAAGATCAAAGATCTCTTTTTCTTTAGACTCAATTATTCTTGCAAAGTCAATTAAAGAATCAGAATCTTTTAAATTTTCTTTTAAAGCATTGATCTGAATAAGAAGAGATGAGTTCTGAATCTGTAAAGCCTTGTTCTCAGTTTTGAGCATTTTGTCCTCTTTGTCATACTCATCAATCATGCGAGATGATGTTGATAACCGTTCAACAAGTTGTTTAGCCTTTGCTTTTACTTCAGAATGAGTCATGTTGTTAAAATCAAGGCTGTAACCTTCAGACATCATTAGCTGATTCGACATCTTAGTTGTACCACTTGTTAGTAATTAAACTTATCTGTACCAAAACAACCAACTAGATGAGATCGTTAGAATCAAAATAAAAAAAAATAAAAAAAAAATACTAAAAAAGTTTTTAATTTTTTTTTCGGGTCTTGAAACTATCGGTCGACCGGATGAATAGTGACCGGATGAATAGTGTCGACCGGATGAATAGTGACCGGATGAATAGTGTCCGGATGAATAGTGTCGACCGGATGAATAGTGACCGGATGAATAGTGTCGACCGGATGAATAGTTATCGGATGAATAGTGAACTCGATGAATAGTATATCAATGAATAGTAAAATCGATGAATAGTGAATCGATGAATAGTAATATGTGAATAGTCGATGAACAGTAATATGTGAATAGTAATCGATGAATAGTGAAATCGCAAAACACAAATTTAATCCTAAAAACTTGATTCTTTAGGCTCTGATACCAATTGTTAACCCAGATTTAATCTAGTTGGTAAATAATCAATCAAGTAAACAAGCAACACAATAATAATCAAGAGATATATAAATCAGAGTAACATACCAATCCCTTGAATAAAGTCAATAAACAATGAAAACCTTGAATGTTCTTGATATCCTTTGAATACAGAGAAAACGTCTGGTTACTATTTAGAAAATTATCAAAGTTCTAACCTAAAATAAACTAAACATAACTTTAAATACCCAGGCCATATGGACTTTAACCTTAATGGGCTTTCTAATGGGCTTGGGCCCAATAGCTTAATAACTATTGACTTATTACATAATAAACCCTCTAATTAATTTTAGCACAATTGCAGTTTAAACCCTTAACTTTAACTTTAATCTTAAATACAATTTATTTGATCCAACAAATGGGCTATTGTTGGGAAAACAAACCGAGATCTTCTATTCCCAACAAGAAGCTCACCAAGATCCTCAAAGCTCAGATGCCCTCTCAACTGAACTTTATCTTCTCGCACATAATTCAGTGCATGAGCGGGAAGAGTGGTTCGCTGGATCAAGCCAGCAAAACACAACTGCAGATGGCCTACTCCGTTATCGCTGGTCAAAACTTTGACTACGCTACAACAATCTTTGAAGACCTGAGGTCGAGATTAGAGAAGCCTGAACGAGATCCCAAGATCTCGTACGTACGTTTCATATGTACGTACATCAAGTTCCTCTATCCCAACACCTATCCCACCAAAGATGATGGCACTTTTGCCAGGGTAGGTCAACGATCACTGGAGGTAAAGTCACTCGCCAACGAGGTAAGTATCTCTCTCCTTCGCTCTCGTCTCTCTCTCCATTCTTCTTCATCTTCAGCAACCACGCAAACGGTTCCTTCGTCTGCTATCCCTGTCGCTACCACTACTTCTAAACGACCATCCACTAGTCCGATTGGTTCTTCCAAAAAGGCCAAAAAGACTAAGGAAAGTACACCCTCTAGTACTACACCTGATGGAGCTTCTCAACAAGCTACCTTAGATGCATTTGTGGGTCTTTCCTCCACAACTCCAGCAGTCACTCAACCTGCCGTGTCAGCGATTTCGATCGCTGTCACATCATCAATGACCCCACCTACTATCTCATTCTCTGAGATTAACCCCAACCCTACTTCTATCCCCAAAACTCTTCCCTTTTCTACTCATTTGGTCTCTGAACCCGCTACCTCTTCTTTACCTATAAGACCTGAACATCAAACTTTTGAGGAATCTATGCAGTTCTACAAAATGTTTGATACGTCAGGTACACCTATAATCCTAAACACTTCTTTCCCCACCTCTCCAAATAAGCCTGTATCTGAACTAACATTATTTTCAGGTCCTAGTTTGGCGTCTATTGACACGCATGTCAACAGTCTGGGAGAAAAGGTGGACACCCTCACCAACACCATCAACGACACCACCAGCGCCGTCAATCAGGCTGGTGAGGAGTTGAAGAGGTTGACCGCGACCTGCTCATCTAAAGCTGAGAACTCCCAACTTTCAGCTGTTGAAGAACAAATCGTCCAACTCAAAGAGTCCTCTCAACTCTTTCAGGGGCGATTTGAGTCTCTTACCGCTGAAGTTCGGGGTCTCTCTTCAAAGGTTGACCTCTGCACGTCCCTTCTTCAGCAAATTCTACAAAAGGTGAATGCACCAGCTCCAGCGCTGCCTCCCTCCTTCACTGAAGATCATCGGACCAACCTCAACATCGCTGTGGAATTCATCCATGATGCCACGTGCGACATCCCTACGGTTGAAGACCGGGTCAAGCGTCTGGAGGCTGATGTACAAGTGCTGAAAGGTTCAACAGCAACTCCGGCAGCTGAGCAACCCTCTACCGCTGATAATGACAAAGTGGGGGAGAAAGCTGAAGAAACGTCTATCGCTGCTGCTGGGGAAGCTAAGACTCCAAAGAAACCTCCCTCTCAATCTGAGGGGGAGAAGGTAAAGGAATCCTCATCTATTCATTCTCTTCTCTTTGAAGATGATGAGGAAGAAGACGATGAAGAGGAAGATGATCTAGATCTTGATGATCAAGAAAAAGGATCAACCCTCCAATGACGACGACGATGAAGAAGACCAATCTATGTGGTTCTCCAAGCCGAACGTCGCATCAGGGACAACTTCACAAGGGGTTGTCAAAGCAGGGGTGAGAAGTGATACATCTTCAAGCACTCCTTCGCAAAAGCAAAGACAAGCAACCAATCGCTGAAGAATGCTTGAGGACTGGATCACAATCTGAGGGGGAGCATCCTTCTCAGTTCTCACCCCTGCTTAAGGGTTCTGAACTACAAATAATTCCAGCTACTATCGCTGAAGAAATAATCCCAATCTCTATCGATGAGATTGATGAAGAAGAAGAAGAATATTCCCTGGTCCATCCAGGAAGGCCCTCTTAACCATCTCATTGGTCAGAGGAAGTGGTGAAGAAAAGAGTTGAAATGATCGCTCAACTAGAAAGACAACGGCTGAAAGTCCCTCTTCAAACATCCACAGAGCTCGACTTCCTCACTGAAGCCGAAAGAGAAGAATCTGCCAAAGCTGAGAAGCTGATCGCTGAATGCATACAAGATGCCCAGCTCGCTTTAAAGATTCAATCTTCTCTAGTCAAGGACAAAAGGCTGAAAAGCAAGCCTCTGGAAGTTCAAGATGCACTGCTGAAAGAAATTGAAGAGGAACGCTCCAAAGAACAAGAGATCAACGATAGGTCTATCGAATGGTGCAAACAGAAGATGGATTATCGTTCTGATCTTCTTCCGATATCAGCCGTGACTATCTCTGGTCGCAAGAAGAAGGATCAACTCTCAGTGACCATGGAGATTACCAAAGAGGATGGAACCCAAAAAGCTATGTACGTATCCAAACTTGAGAGCTTCGGATTTACGGAATGGTTAGAGTTCTGGGATGCACTGAAGAAATCCAAATCTACATACAGAGGCTACGTTGAAGGACTTCTTGAAGCCCTCATAAATAGAGTCACTTCTGTACTGAAGCTGCCATCTCCTCTTCCTCCCAAATCTTTGAAACTCAAGAAAAGAATTGGGTCCTCCTCCTCTGAAGACGTCGCCATCATCAGGAATGAAACTTCTATCAAATTTTCAAGAGATGCACTGTTTGGTCCTCCTCCTGATCTTTCAGTTCTGGATCTATCTCTGCCTCCTGGTGGTCCTTTCCAAGGTGGTCAAGTAATTGACGATCCTTATGGAGTGTTCTTCAGATATGATGATGAGGAACTCAGATTTCAAAGAGTCTCTGAGATTCCTATCTGTCCTCTGAATCATCTAAAGGATATCTTATGCTTATGGTGTGACTTCTCCCCTGCTGCTGAGAAAATCAAAAAAATTATCAGCCAAGAATCTTTGAAACGAAGACAGAAAGGAGAAGAAATACCTGAGTATATGATCAATCCTCCTAAGTCTTCTTTTAATAGCTGATAGATTAGTTTCCTTTTCTGTAATCTATTAGTTATACTTACAGTAGTTAGTTATTCACTTGTACTTATGATTTTTATATCTTGTAATTCTATCCCTGAATTAAATGAAAATTGCAGTGATGTACTTAACCCTATCAGTACTGTAAAAGATCCCCCAAAATAGAAATTGGGACATGCATGCTATGTGTCCTTTTTATTCCTATATTTTGAATCATAAAGTAATTTTCGTTAGTTACTTTGTCATTATCAAATAGGGGGAGATTGTTGATCCAAACTCTCTCAGTGATTTGATAATGACCCTCTTCTATACTTAGTGAAAATTACGTTTTAATATGTATTAGTGTTTCACCATCAGCGATCAGACTGAGTTTGTTCAGTTATCGCTGATAGTCTCTCTCATAAACATTTCTATGTATTAGTGTTTCACTATCAGTGATCAGACTGAGTCTGTTCAGTTATCACTGATAGTTTCTGAAGTAAACAGCCAACGTAATCCTTGAAGACAAGTCTCGCGTCAACATATGTTCATAGCTGAATCGAAGACGAAGCTGCTAAACAAAGAGAAGTCTACTAGTGACCTGATGCGGATATCAGTGAAGCAAAGACAACTCTACATATACGCGAAGGAACATGAGGAAAAGCTTCAGCGATAGCTGAATCTCTTTATCTCTGAAAGAAGAGATACTCAGCGATCAAAGATCACAAAGCTTATGTCTCAAGTGTCCTTTTGTCTTAAACTGCACAACCAGTACGATGTGTCAGAACGGACCTTACCTCTGCCATCATTCGTACAGCAACTCTGTTCACTACACTGTTCATATTATACCCGAAAGCTTGTCTCCCAAAGTCAGACACTCAAAGCCAATAGATGAACGACACGTGTAAAGTACCCTGCCATGCATTTAATGCATAGGGTATAAATAGGAAGTTCACCCCTTCATCTGAAGAGTGCTCAATCCTTGAACCCCATATAGAAACCCTTGTTTTCTATATCTCTTAATCTCCCATTCTCTGAATTTCTTGTGCAATCATCTTAGTGTTTCTTAAGTTTGTTTAGATTAAGTCTGTCTTAATCTTATTCCGCAACAAACTTGTAAATTGTATTTTGATTTATCAATAAACAATTTATTAAACTTTAATTTATGTGTTTGTATTCAACCCCCCTTCTACAAACTTGTTAAGCACCTCCGGGACCAACATAAACAAGTTAAATTATGGTATATATTAAAAAACTTGCAAATAAGACATTAAAAACGTAAAGAAAAACAAATATTACATTACGAAATTGTACATTAGGCCATGGCGTGCCACGAGCTTAACGTGACGTGAGACACAAGCCTTGGTGCCATGGCGGCTGTGCGACGAGTTTTTTAGAACATTGATACACACACACACACACATACACACACACACACACACACATATATATATATATATATATATAGAGAGAGAGAGAGAGAGAGAGAGAGGAAGGTTAAGGGAAAAACACTAAATAAATGAAAAACCAAAAAAATACTTCATTAACTATTAGATTAATTGATCTAATGGATGTGATTAAAGAGGGAGTTACAACTTTAATTTTAAATTAAAAAAAAATCTCTCACCTCCTATTTCTTAAATTGAACAAAATACAAATATGATTAAAATTCGAATGAAACAAATTACACAAAAAAAAATCATATATTTTTTTCGTTTGTTTAACATCCATATTCATATACTGTTTCATCCATTTTTTCGTGGTTTCTCGTTTTTCTATATATATACATACATATATATATATATATATATATATATATATATATACTAGATTCGACCCCGTGTATTACACGGGGTAATTTAAAAAAATTAAATCATACCAAAAAACTTATCTTACAGATATGAATGATAATCGAAAGTACGATGCTACTTTTTCAAGCTTTTTCCCCTTTAGAATTGTTTTTTCTTTTTGCAGCTGTTTACAAAATGTCCTTGTTTTATGCAGTTTTCACGAAGAAAATTTTGCAAAAAACTAATAAAAAATATGAATAAATATTAAGAATTTATAAAACAAGATTTATAATAGAACGTAAAGGAAATTATAGAAAAGTGCATAGTTAAAATATTAATAAAATAAGAATCACGTATCATAAATTACCAAATATTTCTTTATATACAACATTTTTTGTTCTATTGCTAATTATACCTTCATCATCTATAATTAATATTTTTAAAATTAAAATATCATAATGTCAAGAAAGAAAATTAAAAACTAAAAAATGTTATTTTATAAAACTTCATGATAAAAATCAAAATTCTTGTATAAAAATTTAAAGAGGATGAGGTTTTTTTATAAAAAGTTCTTGAAGTAAAAATTGATATGAAATAGCCAAAAGACAATTTTGTGATTATTTGTATCAAATCTCATATTAATCACAACATATTACTTCGTATATATTTATGATATTTAATAATATAATTAAATCCAAAAATATTCAATATTGGACTCATTTAGAAGGTATTGACGAAACAATTACAATGGTATAATATGTAAATAATAACAATGTTTTGTTTAATGCATTTTAATTCATATATACATTATTTAATTATGTTTATATGATAAGACTCTAAAATGAAAAATAAAAAATAACTGATTAAAAGTAAACTACATACCTAGTTATAAAGATAATAAATGTAAGGTATAAATTATAAAAATTGAATTAAGGAAAGATTTAAGGAAAAATGAATATGGATGTACTAAATGAACTTATAATGTAAAATACGTCTAAATAATGTCTAGACGGGAAAATGAAAAAAATGGGCTCACCAGAAGGCGACACGTGTCCTTCTAGTTACTTATTTATTATATGTATATGAATATATATATATATATATATGTATATTATATGTGTGTACATATATGTATACGCATATACATAATTATATACATATTCATATTTTTATAGGCTGCCTTTGTTGACATTTGCTTGGAAATTCAGTCGTTTTAAGTCACTCTAATACAGCGACTTCAGCTTGTGAACAAAGTAACCTTATTTTATGTTCTCTTTTTCAATACTTTCCATATTTGAAAAAATGGAGATTAATTATTCATAGCTCATACCACATTACAAAATGTGCTAATTAATTAACTCGAGAAATAAAATCAAACTTTAAAGTAAAAAAAAAAAACAAGGAACATCATATATATGTTCCAAAATACAACACGTGATTATATTGTACAATATTCATAAATTTCGTTTAAATTAATTAAGTTGTTGGTTTTATATATTGATTAACATTTATTTTTCAATATAAATTATTAGTTTCCAATTAATTTTTGAAAGTTCAAAATCATCATCTTGAGATAATGTAAATTGAAAAATAATTAAATAAAAAAAATTGATAAATAAAAAAGTCACAAATGAACCAATTTTCCTTATTCCCTATAAATAGACTAACATGGGAAGCAAATTGATTGTCTAAACCTTCCAAAATGATGATCACACAAAGCTTCTCGCCTTCTTCATCTTTAGACCTTCTTTATATCTCCATTTGTATCCTTACAGATCTAATCGAATCCCATATAAAGCTTGTTGTTTCGAACCTGAGATGGGCATGGAGTTTTCTTCTACACCAATGCTTTTTTCACCATCAACTTCATGGGGTTTCACAAGGGCTCGAGTCTAGCCAGTTGCGGTACGAACCAACATCTATGGAACAAGTGGAGTGCGTGGTATGCTTGAATACGATAGGAGAAGATGACGAGATTAGAGAGCTGAGATGTGGTCATTTGTTTCATGAGGCTTGTTTGGATCGGTGGCTAGGGTTCAGGAATAGAACTTGCCCCTTGTGTCGAGATAATTTGGTGTCGCCACCTAGAGTTGTTTCTGAGCTTGGGCACGAACTCTTGGTTTTTGATTTTTGTTCTACAGGTAATACAAGAAATGAAGGGTCGTGGTGGCTTCGATAGATTTTAATTTAACAAATATTGTAGCAAATATATATATATATATATATCCTCAAGATATAAATACATATTCATGTTTATTGTCTTTATGATGTTCCTTTAATTTATATTGATTTTCAATCATGAAGAAATGATCAATTTAAAACATCATGAAACATGTCGGATGTTGATTCAATCAAATGAAATTAGATCGAAAAATACTGGTTTATGTTTTAATTATTAGTATCATCTTGTATAAGAATTTTCTTTCAAATGCATATTATATATCCCGAATGAATATATATACATATATCAAAAGATACATGTTGAGAACATATTAGATGAAACATATATAAATAAATGATGTGCATTTAAGATAAATCTGGATACCTTAAGTTGAAATTTCATACAAATTAATGCTTATTAGGCTAGTTATATTTATACTCAAATTAGATTTTACAAGTATAATAATAAAAAAAATAAGTTAAATTAATTAGCTTTTGACAAAGGAATATCATTCATGTTCTTTCAAAATACAGTAGAATTGTTTTAGGGTTTACGATATATAAAACATCTTAAATATTTAATTATTTTGGCATGGTATTAACCGATTACCTCATATATGAAAATAAAACATATTTTGGTCCGATTCTTATTTTTTAGAACCATGCATCTTTCAAAAACATGTTAGTTATGTTTCAAGGACAATCTTTCAAAAGACCTAATTACATGATGTTTAGTTATACTTATTAATATCTTAACTTGATAATAAATGTTTTATTTATATGGTAAAAATTACATGACGATCTTGATTCAAGGGTTGTTTACCCAAACGTTTATCTGGTAAACATTTACCGATAAGAATCACTAATCTAATTAACTTACTTTGCTGGGTTAGATTGTGGTCCATCAAAACAGTATCGTATGCAACAATTTACCCAGTAATTAAGCATTTCAGGTGAGAGTTGTCACTCTCACTTACCAAGTAAGACTTTCCATCGTTATCATTGCTCTTACCGCGTAAGATTATATTGTTTCTTGCCACGGTCACCTGGTAAAGTAAATGACCCGGTAAACGTTTATTTAATCATTTACTTGTCTCGATTGAGACATCAACCTCGTAAATGACGTGTAGTTTTCAAACCTTCTGATTAAGAAAAATCATGTTGCTGATGTAATTGTAATAACATAACCCGTATTACATTTTAGACCAATTGAAAATCATTAAATACTCTACAGTTTAAACTAATTTATCTAGAAATTAAAGTGTAATTACAAAGACTTCGATTGTTCATGAGAAATTTCAGTTTCTATGCTTATTATAACATCAAATATTAGAATTATCTCCAATGTTACATTTTTAAAAATAGATAAAGAATGTTATTATTTTTTAAATATTTTGGAGAATGCAAAATTTAAACATACTTTTGACATTTGATGTTATAGCAAACATAAAAACTGAAAATTCCCCTCGATCGTTTTCATCTTTTTAAGATTAATTTTTATGTAAGTTAGAGTTTAAGTTTTAAGATTTAGGGTTCAATATGATTCAATTCCAAGTAGTATAACGAACTTTGAGTGACTACCTATAACAAGCAAGTATTACGATTCAATTGTGTTTTGGGTGTTGTCTTTACTCTCTCTCTCTCTCTCTCTCTCTCTCTCTCTCTCTATATATATATATATATATATATATATATATATATATATATATATACATACATATATATTTTGGATGTTGCACATATCAGCCCATGAGATGGATATGTAACCAGAGCTCGAATATATAACTAAGTTGCATGAATACTCGGGAGTCGCGGCCAGGTATTAGGACCTGAGCTCAAATACTCGACGGGATAAGTTCATGGCCGGATCACAAAGTTTATAATCACCTTTGAACTCTCAGTGCAACCTTATTATTTCGTGTGAACTCTTACATCAATTGCGAGGTGGGAAATTAAAGAGATCATTGTGGGTTGGTTGTTGAACTAACTCGCAACTACTAAAATTGGAATCGGGTGAAATGGGCTTGCAACATCATGTCGCCCCTGACGGGTTTTTGGCCTATATAATTAAGATGATTTTTAGCTTGGTCAAATTTTATCGGGCATGTTTTTTTTTTCTCGGTTACATGTCTAAGGATAGGAAGCACAACTCTTTTGTTGATGTGTATTGAAATGTTCATTCATCATTGTCATTTAGTCATTTAATTGTCTTAGATATATAAATGCATATATATACATCATAACGAGCATTACATTATAGATCCAAGCACAAATCATAAACATTCATTGTTAGAGAGTAAGTTATTAAAAAATTGAACTTTTCAAGTATAGTTTGACTATAATTAATACACACAAATCACATTGAAGATTAGCATTTTCTCAAAAATTAGTTTAACAAGATATTGAGATTTCAAAATTTTGTAAACGTACAGGGATTGATTACCCAACGAAAATCTCAACCTTGGGGGTTTGAGTTCACGTTAATTTGTAATAACAAAAGATTAAATTTTTGTTAGATTAGAGTTATTGTAGTCGTAGATAAAAAAATAATAATGTTACCAGCAAAATCCAATATTATAAACCACAAGGGTTGTGGTGTGGTGGTAAAGGTTTAGGGAGTTCATAGCGCTCAACCCGGGTTCGAGTCCCACTAGCAGCACTTGTGGCCACTGAGGATAAACTCAGGGCTACACGCTTTAGCAGCTGGGTCAAATGCTCTAATTTGTCAGGGATTAGTCTGGGCCATAGGCCCAGGATACCCTTTCCAAAAAAAAAAATTCAATATTATAATTGGTGGTAATCCGATGTTTTTCATTAGTCAAATTTCTTATCTTATAGTCAACACACTATATATGGTTTTTATAATACCTGAGATATTCAAGAATTTGAAACATTTGAGTAAATTAAAATACAATGAACCAATAATTGAGTGTTTTATTCTTCTTAAAGTGTATTTTAATATATTTTTTTATACCCCTCTTATGAGATGATATGTGATTGAGGATGGAGATGGAGATGGAGATGGAGATGGAGATGGGCTCATTCTTTTAATATTTAGGTGATATCTGGCTATCACATACATAAGTTAACTTTTTTTTTAGTTTATTGAAATCAGATTGTTTATTAATTAATTTATTGACGACTTTTTATTAATCAATTATCCCCTTATGTATTATATACTATAACATTTATCAGAACACTGTTCATGAACAGTGTTCTGATAAATTACAGATTTGGTTCTTCAGGTTTTTAGTAAATTACAGATTTGGTCCTTGAGGTTTTATCTCCCTGTTAGATTTAGTCCTATGTTTATAGAGTTACAGATTTGGTTCCTATAGTTTTATTTTCCTCTTGGATTTAGTCCCCATAATTTGTTGATTCCAAAATAGACTTTCGATTTTGCATTTGCGTAACGTTTTGGTCCTCGAAACTAAAAGTTGTTAGCTCCTGACCGTTAAGTAAATAACATTTCGATCATTTATAACTTTTTCATTTTCTAATTTAAATAAATAAAAGTTATATTATAAAAATTATTTTTATTATATAAGCATAAAATAAAGATCCCTTAACATGCATCGCATCTCAATGACTGTGTCTTCTCCAACCCAAAATCTTCCGCCTTCCCCATCAATCCAAGCACATAGTCGTAGGTGATTCACGCGCCAATTTTTTATTTATTAATAAAGTAATTTATCATAATTTATTTTATGTTTAATAATGATGTAAAATTTGTTTAATTCATATTTTTATTATAATTTAATTTAGGTTTAATAACAATGTAACTTTTTTTAGGTTTAATGATGTAATGTACCATTTGCCAATTTATTTTCGCTTCCTATCATACACACACATCATCCTCATAGGGCATTTTGTAAATTATAGTCATGCTGCTAACAGACACAAAATGTTTTGTTCTCATAATTGGTCATGCTCAAATTTATGATCTTAATATTTCTTTCCATCCGCAGCAACGCGCGGGCATTAATCCCACCTCGTTCATTTACAAGACAAGGGAGTTTCGGCGACGCGTCTTTAACGACAAAATGTTTTAATTAGCCATAAGCTATAGCGACGACATGTTGTCTCTATAAACCGCTTCTGCCGATAATTGGACTTTTAGCGACAACAAAAATCGTTGCTATAACCCCTGTTTCTTGTGGTACTATGTTATTTAGCTTATCAGTTAATTTTATTAAATGTAATTGGTTTGGGAGCTACTTTATCACTTAACAACTTAGCTTGCTAGCTAACAATAACTTCTGAGCTCACAACTAGTTTGCCAAATGGCCCAAATATAGCCTTAGTTGTTTACCTTTAACTTATTCTTCATTTATTAGTAATTTACTAAGGGGCTATTTGTTTACCTCTTAATGGTTCTATTAAAAGGCAATCTCTTAATCGTTAAGAGGTAATTTTTGTTTGACAAAAAAATATCTGCCTCTTAATGGTTACCCTCTGAATTATTTTGTATCATGACCCTCCCTTAACCATTAAGAGTCATGAATAATTAAAAAACAATCGTATTTCATTTTGCACTATATCATAAGAGTCTCTTAATCATTCTGACCACTTAATCATTCTGCACCAAACCATTCAGCAACTGCCAAACAACCCCTAAGGGGCTATTCGATTAACTTTTGATTAAATCTTGTATGGATAAAGTTTACTGTATGGATGAAGTTGTTTGTATAGATTTAGTTAAAAGTTGTTCGATGTTATAATGAATAAAGAATATGAATGACGAAAATGACTATTTTACCCTTTCGTTAACATTAAACATTTGTAGATGAAATTTTATAAACGAACAACATTTACAACAAAATTTACGGTAAAATGTAGATAAAAATCAAGAATAAACAAATAGTAAAACAATTCATTTACAACAAATTTTTATAGATTAATCTTATTACATCAAATACTCAATTACAATAATCAAATCAAATGAAACCCAAAATAAAAAACAACCAATATCTATAAACCCTAAATAACAAAAACCCAAATTTATGAAACCTAAAAAAAAGACCAAATATATGAACTCTTAATTAAAACAACCCAAATATATGAACTATTAATAAGAAAACCCAAATTTATGAACTCTTAATTAAAACAACCCAAATATATGAACTATTAATAAGAAAACCCAAATTTATGAACCCTAATATAAAAAAACCACACAAACCAAGAGAATCACATTCGAGAATAAAAAACAACAAATCAATCGTTCATGTAGGGATGAATTAGCAACGGAATTTACTTTCAGTGATGGATTAACGACGAAATTTTCCATCATTGATAGGGTCGATTTTTGTAGTGGGTAATGCATAAGAATAGAGACCGCCATTGATGCAAACTCAGGCGAGGTTTTCAAGAATTGCCTTCAATTCCATATACACTCACTCTACAAAATAAAATAAATAGAACAAAAGGGAGGATGAAAAGGGCGAAGAAGGCGATGAAGGAGAGGAAAGTTGCTGGATGGAGAGCTTCGATGGAGAGGAGCTGCTAGATAGAGAACTTCGATGGATGGAATACGAGTTCTTGAGCTAGGAAAAAATGTTGGTTGAATCTAAATAGCACCTATTTCCTAACTTACGGAATAAGCCATTGAATTCTACATTAAGCCACAACTGAACAACGATTTACAACTGATCGAATAAGTTACATGGGCTATAAAGCCCATCCAGCAAATAATGAACATGGCCTAAGTAATCATTGTGTACGTTATTGCAGCATAAAAACCAATATCTTTCTATCAAATTAGAGACTCAGCAAGATAGTATATATGGTTATATATGATTCAGTACTCATCTCCATCAACATCCTCACCACTATAATTGAATCCCACTTCATATATGTTGTTTGGAACCTAAAATGGGCATGTAGTTTTCTCCTACACCATTGCTTTTTTCAGAATCACCTACATGGGGTCCCATAAAATCTTCGAAGACTTGAGTCGAGCCACGCAGGTTCAACCACAGGTCCATGGAACATGTGGAATGCGTTATTTGCTTAAGGGATTAGAGAAGAGATGTGAGATGTGGTCATTTGTTTTGTGAAATTTGTTTGGACCGATGGCTAGAGTTCAGGAACCACATGTGCCCATCGTGTCGAGATAGTTTAGGATCACACATAGTTGTTTCAAAGAATAGATATGAAACACTTGATTTTTAACTTTGGTTCACCCAATAGGGTTGAGTTTCGGTGAGAAATTGAGTTAACATGAGAAGCGTGAAAAGTGATTATCAACCGTCAGATTCACTTTAGGATGAGATGCACCAGATCAAAACCCGTATCAAGCACGATTCATGGATGGTCTTGAGATTAAAAATGATCAACGGTTCAGATCCACTTCCCGCGTTAACTCAAACTTCTCACACGATCCTTTGCCTCACCCAGTAATTATAGAGATAAGGATCATTGTGGCTTCAATAGTTTTAAGTGCATATGTGGTTTTTGATATTTAATGTTATTTTATATATGATAATATTTATGACGTGAAGTATCATCTACATGCACGTTAGTCCATCAAAAACTTAACCGTGTTAAAACCATTAAATGTGAAGTGAAATAGTCATTAATGAGTTTTATTTAAAAAGCAGGCCATTGCTAAAACTTTAGGTTATTGCCCTCCTAAATTGTAATATGTATAAAATTACAATAAACTTCGGTTTATTTATTAACTTATTAATATCGTCTGTAAGATCATCGTAAATTTTCTTCCGCACAACTCTCTCATCATATTATTTAAATTTTTTTATATTTTATTATCTGCCACATTTTAATATTTTTCATTATTTCAATAGCAAAATTCATGATCTATGGCGAAAGTTTAAGATTATATATTCCAACCTAAATAGAATAGGGTGGATTTCTACTTCAAATATGAAAGTTAGTTGACAAAATTGATCTACTTCAAATACAAAAGTTAGTTGACGAAAGTTACTTCAATATGAATGTCAAATTATAGATAATAAATTGATCGTTTTCTTGGTGTAATCTTTTTTGCTCAAAATTTTGTTATATTTCATCAATTTTCGATTAAAAAGATGTTGTGTGATATGTTTGTATTGAGATGATCTCACGAATATAAAAAAGGTAGACTACAATTTTGGTTCTTTTAGTAAAGATAAAACAAATATGACAAAAAAATGATTAAAAGACATAAATACCCCTTATTTAACGGAGTTAGTGACCATGGACCATTTTCAAAGTAAAATGTAAACAACAGGGACGATAATTGTAGTTATTGAATTCTAAGAACCACTTTCATAGATGAACTGCAAAGTTGCAACAACCCCGATGAATGTGAATGAGAAGCTGATTGCAGATGACGGTACAGGGATGGCAGATGCAAGAAAGTACAGAAGCCTAGTTGGGAGACTCATTTATCTCACATACACACGTCCAGACTTGGCATTTGTTGTTGGACTGATCTCAAGGTTCATGCACAATCCAACAAAACAACATTTTGGAGCAGCTAAAAGAATACTTCGCTATGTAGCTGGAACTAAAGATCTTGGAATCTGGTACTTGAAGACAAGTAAGTTCGTTTTGGTTGGAGATTCCGATAGTGATTGGGGCGGATCACATGGTGATTGGAAAAGCACATCGGGAAACTGTTTTGTGATGAAAATAGGAGCAATAACTTGGGCCTCTAAGAAGCAATCAACAGTGGCATTATCTTCAACAGAGGTCGAGTATGTGGCAGCTACAACAACTTGTCAAGCAGTGTGGTTAAGGAGACTTCTTGACGACATGAACCAGAATCAAATGTAGGCTACTCATATTTTCTGTGATAATACCTCAGCTATCGCCATGACCAGAAATCCAGTGATGCATGGCAGAACGAAGCACATAGAAATCAAGCATCATTTTATTCAAGAGCTCGTTGGAGAAGAAAAAATCAAGGTGGGAAGTTTGCAGATCTTCTGATCAGCTAGCTGATATGTTCACAAAGGACTTACCGCAGGAAACATTCAAAGATTTCAGGGACAATTTGTTTATTACCATCTTCGAATCAAAGGGGAGTGTTGAATACTGATTCAAAGCTGACTCGGTTCTTTGAGAGAAGATCGTGGAGAAGATTGAAGGGTAGTTGGCAATGTTTCTTAGTGGAGTTAATTTCTGAAGTTTTTTTTCCTAGTTTTTCTATTGAGTTGTTAGTAGCTTATCTTTCTTTTATGTACGCCTATTTAAGGACATCTTCTCCTTTAATAAAATTGTGTGCATTCAGAAATATTTTGGCTTTCTTGCTCTGTTAAACACCCAACACCAAAAACGTTTAACACTATTGTTGGTCCCAAATAGCAGTAAGTAAACAATAAAAGTATTGTAGAAGGGGGGTTGAATACAATACACACAAATTTTCATTTAATTTAATTCTTATTGATTTGAAATCAAGAATTACAAACAGAAAACTTTGATTGTTGCGGAAGAGAACAGATGAATCTGTTCAAACAATCTTACACAAAGAGAATGAAGAACATTGAAAAACACATAGAAAACAATGAACTCCGTAGAGAGAAAATAGCCAGGCACTTAGAGAACTTGATGGTTGTAGAACTGGTTATCTTTCATGTTGAACCATCCTCCATATTTATAGTGCCTCATGCATTAAATGCATGGGACACCTGTTGAGCAAAGGATGGACACAGGTCTTCAGCAAGGTATAGGATGTACCTTTTGTCTTGAGGTGTTTTGGCTTGAAGTGTTGACCTGCAGAGGATGGTGGAGACCTTTCCTTAAAAGAATGTAAAATACAAAACATACTTTTTCTGATCTTCGGATGAGGTCCACGTCAATGCAAGATAACACAAATATACTTTGTCAGAAAAGTACAATGTGTTTGAGAAATCTTCAGGCCTTGAAGATTAAGAAGTCTTCGGCTCCTAAAGATTGAGAAATCTTCGGCTTCCAAAGACTGGGAGGCCTTCGGCTCCTGAAGACTTGAGATCGGCACCATCCTGGCCAATGGTGTTGATCAAGTAGGCATACTTGGCTTTAAGCTGAGGAGTTTATCTTCAATCCGCTTTGAGAGATATACTCCTTCTTTGTATTCTTCGTCTGATCTTCGACTTCACCGAACATTTGTATAGAAACCAAGCTGCTAAAAGAACCTCAAAATATTCTAAGTATGATGATATAAAGTGGAAGATCGGGAGGTCATCTTCAAATCTTCAGATGACCCAACAATCTCCCCCTATTTGAGGATGACATCCATACTAAAGAATAAAACTAAGAGTATACTGAATAGTTCATTTTGACCCATTTTTACTCTTTTTGGGGTTTTTTCACATAGACCATTCTTTTGTATTTTTTTTGGTATATCTGACATTTACAAAATAATAAAAGAATGAAGTATATCTGTACAAACGAATAAAAAAATACAAAGAATAAAGAATGAGAAAAAGTATATACAAAGATACAGAAGACAGTAGTCAGGTTTGTTTGAACTTGAGTGGTTGATTGCTCCCCCTTAATTCATACTCCCCCTCAATTCATACTCCCCCTCAACTAATGTACGGTGGCTTTGATCACACAGTCCATTGCAAAATTAGTTTCAGCAGAGTTTAAGCTTTAGTGGACAGTTGCTCCCCCTCAACTAATACTCCCCCTCAACTAATTCACATTGTCAGAAAGTAAGAAGTCAAAAAGTTTTTGGGATCCTCCGAACCTGCTTCTGGAAAGGCAGATTCATCCTTGAATCGTGCAAAAGCATTGGGACTGAGAATCCCGGGTGATAGATCGTGAGGTGGAGAAGAAGCACCTTGGATTGGGGAGGTGCCTAAGTCATCCTTATCAACCAAGGAAAAAGGTTGATGATGGAATAATAGGGGTCCCCGATTTTACACTTGTATCCTTTTGTGAGCATACAAAGGAGGTGGCTTTGGGTTTAGCAGAGTCCCTGAGCCCAGATTGGAAAATTTCAACACCTGCCGATTTTGAAGAACCAGTGGATGGAGTAGGTGGTTTGGCTCTTAAAACTTTCCTCAGCCTCTTGAGATGAGAGGGAGGGGAAGAAGATGAGTGCCTCCGCTTTGGAGAGGGATATGTGACCTGGGCAACAACCAAAGGTACTTTCGGTCGTATGGTCATCGAAGCAAATGTGGAGGTGCCGAAAGCTTTGAGGATTTTTTTTACTAGCCGGCTTCACTTGGGACAGGCAGAGGTGGCCACTACAGATGAGGGGGCCTTGGACACCGGAGTGTCGAGAGCATCAACCCATTGTAGATCGGGAGATGTTATGAAAGAAAACATACCTAGGTTGAGAGCTCGATTGGTGGATAGAGAGCCCTTGTTGAGAGAGATCTTCTTGAGTTTCTAAGTGTTGGTAGGAGAGTCATCACCAAATCAATTTGTGACACAACATTTTTTCTCCCCCTATTTGATGATGACACCAACACAGAGAAAAAAAAATGGTGCTGACACTCAGAAAAATTACAAGACACGAAGAACTCACAAATTAAATGGCCCATGTTTTTTTAAGGCTCTTTTCTGTTTTTTTATTGTTTTTTTTGGGGAAAGAAAAAAAAACGGGAAGAGATAATGGAGGAAAAGGGAAGAAATGGAAGGAAAAGGTAATATTTGGTAGGATTTGGAAAGGAAGGTGACAGATGGTAGGAGGTGTAAGAAAAAGAATGAGAGATGGGATGGGGAGTAGGGGGAAGTCTTGGGAAGAGGGAAAGAAAAGAAAAGGTAGAAAAAAAGATTTTAAAAAATGGGGTGGGGGGAGGGGGTGTTCGGTGGGGAGAGGGAGAGAGGAGGATGGAGTTTTCGGTGGGGAGAGGGAGAGGGGAGGGGGGTTCGGTGGGGAGAGGGAGAGGGAAGGAGGTTTCGGTGGTGAGAGGGAGAGGGAAGGGGGTGGTTTCGGTGGGGAGAGGGAGAGAGAGAGTGAGCTGAAGAGAAAGAGGGAGGAGAGAGAGAAAGGAACCGAAAGAGAGAGAGAGACCGAAAGAGAGAGGTAGGGAAGAGAGAGAGAGCCGAAAAAGAGAGAGGGAGGGTCCCTTTTTTTCATTTCTCTCCTTTTTTTATGTTTATTTTTTTTTAATCTTTTAGTGGAAGATAAGGAGCCAAAGACAAGGGAAGGGAAAGGGGGAGAGGATGGGGAAGGTGAAGGTGAAGGAAGGGGAGGGGGAGAGGATGGGGAGGGGGGAGAGGGAGGGAAGGTGAGATGGATAGATGGGAGATTTTTTTTTTTGAAATCTTTCGGCAACCAACAAATTTTGAAAAAAAATATTTTTTTTTAAAAAACAAATAATCGGCCACCAAAAATTTTGAGGATTTTTTTTTTAAATGAACAGTAAATCGGCAGCCGAAAATTTTGAATTTTTTTTAAATGAACAGTAAATCGGCAACCGAAAATTTTGATTTTTTTATAAAAAGAACAGTAAATCGGCAGCCGAAAAATTTTAATTTTAATTTTTTTTGGTTCGGCTGGAAGGGAGCCAAATTTTTTTGAATTTTTGAATTTTTTCCCCTTTTTTCATTTTCTTTTCTTTTCTTTCTCTCCCTTTTTTAAGTAAAAAAAAAATCAGATGTCGGCATTTAGCATACCGAGTTCTCCGATGAGGAATTTGAACTGAGCTTCGTCAAGCGACTTGGTGAAGAGATCCGCCAGTTGAAGGTCGGTAGGGATGAAATGAAGTTCGACATCACCTTTGGAGATGTGATCTCGGATAAAATGATACCGGATGTCGATGTGCTTGGAACGAGAATGCAACACCGGATTGTTGGCGATGGCGATCCCACTTGAATTGTCACACATAATCAGGATATGAGTGTACAGTTGATTGTAGTCTCTCAGTTGGTTCTTCTTCCAAAGGATTTGAGCACAACAACTTCCAGCAGCGACATACTCAGCCTCAGTAGTAGAAGCGGAGATTGAGTTCTGCTTCTTGCTGGACCAGCTAACAAGTTTGCCACCAAGGAGTTGACAGTTGCCAGTGGTGCTCTTCCTATCAATCTTAGATCCTGCAAAGTCAGAATCTGAATACCCCATTAGATCAAAACCTGAGTCTTTGGGATACCAAAGACCCAGATTCATGGTACCTTTCAGATACTGAAAAAATGCGTTTAACCGCAGCCAAATGATATTCTTTCGGATTGGCTTGGTAACGCACACACAGGCAAGTAGCAAACACAATGTATGGTCTACTTGCAGTAAGATAGAGAAGGGAGCCGATCATGCCTCGGTAGCTAGTGATATCCACAGATACACCATCCGGATCAGCATGAAGTTTCAAAGGTGGTGCCATATGAGTTTTCATGGGGGAGGAGTTTTCAAAATTGTACTTTTTCATAAGGTCACGAATATAATTACTTTGATTTATAAAAATTCATTCCGAAGATTGTTTAACTTGAAGTCCTAAGAAAAAGTTAAGCTCCCCCATCATACTCATCTCATAGTGGCTTTTCATGAGAGAGGCAAACTCATCACACATTAACTCATCAGTGGCACCAAAAATGATATCATCCACATAAATTTGAATAAGAATAGGATTACTTGAGGTTTTCTTGATGAACAAAGTGTTGTCAATTTTACCTCTTGAATACTTGTTCTTCAGGAGAAAGTCAGCAAGAGTGTCATACCAGGCACGAGGAGCTTGCTTTAGACCATAGAGAGCTTTGTCTAACCTGTACGCATAGTCAGGATGGACTGGATCTTCAAAGCCTGGGGGTTGTTTCACATAGACTTCTTCAGCTAGCTCCCCATTCAGAAAGACACTCTTGATATCCATCTGGAAGACTCTGAAGTTCTTGTAGGCAGCACAAGCAAGGAAGATTATGATGGCTTTAAGTCTTGCAACAGGAGCACATATTTCATCATAGTCAATTCCTTCTTCTTGCCTATAGCCTTGTGCAACCAGTCGGGCCTTGTTTCTGATCACCGTGCCTTCTTCATTCATTTTTTTCTGAAAGACCCACTTGGTTCCTATGATGGTTTTTCTGGAAGGACGAGGAACCAATCTCCAGACTTTGTTCCTTTCGAACTGAGAAAGTTCTTCTTGTATGGCAGTGATCCAACATGGATCAGCTAGAGTTTCATCAACTTTCTTTAGTTCAATGAGGGAAAGGAAATTCACATAGATACAGATGTTTCCAATACCTCTTCTGGTCTGAACACCAGCTTGCTGATCACCGATGATTTGATTAGGGATGGCAGAAAACCCCGAACCCGACGGGGAAACCCGAAACCCGACTAAGCTCGGGTCGGGCCGGGTTAGACAATTTCGGGTTAGATCGGGTAACGGGGAAATTTTCGGGGATTTTATCGGGTTCGGGTCCGGGGCAAGGTATCCCCGCCCCGCCCCGCCCCGCCCCGCCCCGCCCCGCCCCGATATATATATATATATATATATATTATTAAAAATAAAATTATATATATTATATAAATTATATATATATTATATATAAAATTATATATATATAATTATATATATATATTATATAAAATTATATATATTATGAAATTATATATATATATATATATAATTATATAAATAAAAAATTAAATTATCGGGTCGGGATCGGGGATTCCCCATCGGGTCGGGTTCGAGGACGGGGAATAAAAAAATCCCCGACGGGGCGCCCCGAATAAAAACCCGACGGGGAACGGGACGGGGATGCATTTCGGTTTCGGGGACGGGGAACGGCAAACCTGCCCCGAACCCGCCCCGTTGCCATTCCTAGATTTGATCAATGGGGTGATCTTTTGTTCACTTTAAGGCAGGAGGTAAAGGAGGAGGGTAAGAAATTTGTAGAGGAGAGTTGGAAGGGATATTTTCAGGAGAGATAGATGGAAGATCGCCAGGTATAGGTGAGGAATGAATGTCAGATTGAGAGACTGAGATGATTTGAAGTGTATTTTGAGGTTGGGTAGGATGAGGATCATCCTCTTGGTGAGAGGAGGGGTTGTGAGATGTAGAGGGATCATTGTTTTGGTAGAGAGGAGTGGGAACTGTGTAGGGAGTGTCTGATGATGTTGGAAGAGGACCATCACCAACACAAGAAGATATCCAACGATTCAATTCTTCATCATCACAAGAGAGTGATGATATCTTGAGGTCATCAAACTTGACATGGATGGACTCATCAATGCACTTCCTTCTGAGGTTGTAGACTCTGAAAGCTTTGGAAGTGAGAGAATATCCCACGAAGATTCCTTCATCAGCTTTGGCATTAAATTTTCCCAAATTTTCTGTCATTGAGAATGTAGCAGACACACCCAAAGACATGAAGAAAGCCAATGTTGGGTTTTCTACCATAAAAGACTTCATAAGGAGTCTTATTGTGTCTTTTCACAATGATGGACTGATAGCGGAAAACCGTATAGTTCCACAAGTGGCCACAGTGTTCCCACAGTGGGGGCGCAAGTATACACCTCAACTATGATCGCTATAAGTAATAAAATGGTAAGTATACCGAATATCGTTTCCACAGGGACTGGACTACTGAGAATCAGAGAGTTTTCATGAACTTCTTGCACACGCTTTGGTTGTGAGAAAAATTTGTCGTTTTGTTGGTGAAATATCTTAAATTAATTAAGGAATTTAACAATGAGTTAAGGATTGGATATGAGTGTAAGTTTCCTTGAGATAATTATAGTTACCAGATGGTTAGGCGCTTAAGTGCATAGAACCATGTGTAAAAATCCCGATCTCTCGAAAACGAATTTTTATACATTATGCCCAAAAGTGCCTACAAAGTGCCCATAATTATTGTACTTGAGTTTGCCGATTTATCTAAGTTTGACTCTAAGAGTCAAGTCCTATCGGTATGGGAATTTATACCCAATTCTTTTTGTGATACAAATTCCGACCGACGTTTGAACCTTAGTAAATCATACAAAACCCGCATCTCTGCGTGGTTATCAAAGACTTTCTCAAAATTTTGTGCATCACTTAAGCCGTATTTCGGATCCGCCCCTCTCGAGGTCTAAGATCTAATATTAACACTTCAAAGTGATCGGCTTATCCGCATTGAGTTATGTCCCGACTCAAGTGACCAAATTCAAGAACAAGTAATTATGGACACACCCAAGTGTATCCTACTAGTCTCAAGTTTACTCGCACCCACACCCAATAAGCTGCTTAGCTCATGACTAAAAAGAAGACATAATAAAAGAAGAGAAATAATTAAGAACTACTTGCATAAATGTAAATTACGGAAATTAAATTACAAGGGAAATTAAATGACTAGAAATGTAAATTGCTAGGAAAGTAAAGTACTAGAAAGTAAAATGCTAGAAAGTAAAGGACTAGAAAGTAAAATTACAATCTTCAAGTTAACAAGTAACTTGAAGATGAACTAGAGCTTAAGAGAATTTTTATGTCTTGTGATTGATGGTGGTGAAGTTGATGAAATAAATGCAAACCACTCCTTCTTTATATAGCCTCCAAAAGAACAATACCAAAAAGACTCTTCATTCAAAAACACAAGGGGCAAGACCCATCTCTCTTGTCAACCCATGATTCAAAGATCAGACAAGCATGCTCCAACAAATATATTTTAATCTGCTCCTTATCGTCCGGATAAACGCAGCGTCCGACAGTTTCTTCAAGTGGTTCATCGATGCCCACAGTGGGGTAGAGTACCTGCCCACAGTTGGCCACAAAAGTGCAGTTTTTCCAAAAAAATAAACTTTTGATAATTCATCACCTCTTTATCACATTTTTAGACCAAATGAAAAGAATAGAAGCAAAGTGGGTATAAAAATGATACAAAATCCTAGAAAATGAGTGATAAATAACTCTCAAAATCGAGAGTTATCATGGACCTATTTTGGGTAAAGCATGCAGTGTTGATTGCCTCAACCCAAAAATAGGTAGGAAGGTGAGATTCACTCAGCATGGATCGGGCAACTTCACATAGCGTTCTATTCTTTCTCTCCACTACACTGTTTTGTTGTGGAGTTCTGACGGCAAAAAAGTTATGAGATATGCCTTTTTCATTGAAAAAGTTATCCAACATACTATTCTTGAATTCTGTTCTGTTGTGACTTCTTACAGATTTTACCAACTGCCCATTCAGTACTTCAGACTTCTTGATGAATTTTATAATTTCTTCAGTGGTGTCACTTTTATACCTGAGAAAAAAAAATACCCAAGTGTAACGAGTGAATTCATCAATAATAACAAGAATGTACCTTCTACCACCAAGGCGTGGGGTACTGACTGGTCCACACAGATCCATGTGGAGCATCTAAAGAGGCTGAGAGATGGAGAAACATTGGTTGGACTTGAAGGAAGATTACTGGCTGAGAGGCGGATACGATTTAACCCTTTGGTGAAGGATTACGACTTCGGTGGGCGGCCAGTACTGAAAGACGACTAAAAATTTATAAAGCAGACTTAAGGATAATACCCCATTACCAGATTTGTAAAAAAAGGAAAGTAAACTTTTGCTTATAATGGCTATGAGGATAAACCCTTATCTCATTGATCTCCCTTCGGTCATCACTCCCTAAAAAAAAAAAAATAAGATGACGAGATCTTTAGTTAATGGACGCTCTAACCATTGTGAGTTTTCCTTTCTCACATGCAACACACATCTTTTCTTTCACAAAGGATAACTTTGGCATCCCCGTGACAAGCTCTTGGTTTGAAAGGACATTCAAAGTCTTGAAGTTGAGGTGAGAGAGACGCTTGTGCCAAAGCCAACATCTTTTTGCAGAGTTTTCAGAGACAAAGAAATGTTTGTTTCGAAGGATGAGCTATGTCCCATGTCTATGACATAGACATTTTCTTTGCGGTATCCAGAGAGTACGATTTCCATCTTTTTGTTGAAAATGATGCATGAAGATAATTCAAACATCACTTTGTACTCCAAATCACACAACTGCTTATGCTTAAGAGATTGTGCATCAAGCCTTCAACATAAGCTTCTTTATTAAAGGTGATGGAACCATTTGAGAGTGTTCCATAACCTTTAGTACTTCGTCTAGAGTTATCACCAAAGGTGACAGAAAGACCCTTGGTAGGCACGAAGTCTACAAGAAGAGACTTGTTTCCGTCATATGTTGTGAGCACCCGCTGTCAAGATACTAGATTTGTTGGTGCCCTAGACCCTGCAATCACAAGGAAATCAGTTCTTTGGTACCCAATTGAAAATGGGTCCTTTTGAGTTAGAAGAAGAAGGAGAATCCTTGGAAGTATTTTTATCAACTCTTTCCATAGGACAATCCTTAGCAAGGTGAAAGGTATTACCACAGTTATAACACTATTTATAGATAAAAATATTTTTGGAGCTTTGATCAGCTTCCTTGTAATGACTGGTCACATTGACTTTCATGGCCTTTGAGGATAGAGAAGTGTCAAGAGGCTTAGAACCCAAGATACCTTTACCAGAGTTAGCTGAAGGAATAGAAGAGGGTGTCTTGGAATTTAGCTTTTTCAACATCACTGGTCACGGGATAGGAAGAATATGACATTTTTGAGTTTTTCTTGGGAAATTTCTTTTTGGGAGGAAGATCGGCAACCGATTTTCCTTTTTCAGAGGAAGAGAATTTATTTGAAGATGGTTGAGAATCTTTGGAGGATTTGGACTTAGAAGAGGAAGGCTCATTTATTTTTAGGGAGGTCATAGATTTAAGAATGGGTTTAGGAGGGTCATTTGAGCCTTGAGCTTCCTCATTTTCATGAGGAGAATCAATGCTCTTGGCTTTGATGAACATCCCAAACTTGAGATTTTTAGAGAGATCAGAAGAGTCCAGAGGTTCAGAGTTGTCGGAGTTCTTTTAAGAAGATTCATAGAATGAGGCAAGAGAGAAAGAAACATGGGTGTCAGATGGAGGTTCAAGGTCAGATTTCCCAAAGCCTAGTCCAGACTTGTCGTCACAAGGTATTTGATCCTGGAAAATCCTTTCTAAGTTTTTGGAGGAACTTGTCCACCTTTTCACAATTTATTGCTCCTTTTTAAACCTTTTAAGAAGTTTATTTTTCTCTTTGGCAAGAGTGAAATTTATGATTTTCAAATCTTCAAGCTCAGACTTGATTTTGTCAAAATGTTTTGGCTGAGAAAGACACATTTGCAGTTGAGAAGAAAGAGATTTTATCTGAGCATTTGCCTTTTTCTTTGCGTCCTTGGCTTCATAGAAGTCAATTGTCAAAGAGTCAAAAGCTTCAATTTTCTCAGCATCAGATAGAGAAAAGAATGGATGTACATGAGTAGAAGAGGTGGAGCTCTCAGCAGTAACAAGAGCCATAGAGGTGGAAGAAGTTTCACAGTCATCAACATCATCTAGTTTAGCCATAAAACAAAGGTTGGCAATTTCCTTGTCACTTTCGGAAGTTGGTTCATCTGCCCAATCATGAGATTCAGCAAGAAGACCTTTTCCTTTGTTGGCTAGAAGAGCATTTCTTTCCTTCTCTCTCTTGTATTTGGCCTTGTACTTTTCAGCACGGTCAAAGTTTGGAGGGACAAACGAGTTTGACTTTTGAAAAGAAGGTTGGTAGGAATCAGACTTGGTTCTGACATACCAAGAGGATGTACGGTTAGAGGAAGGTAGTCTAGATTTATGAGAAGACCTGCTTCTGCACTCAGAAGCAAAGTGTCCTTTCCTCCCACGCCTGTAGCATTCCTCATTAGATTTGTCAGTAGGAGTGTTTTTGGAAAGAGTAGAAGATGATTTTCTAGAAAACCTGGATTTTTCAGAAGAGAAACGAGGTTTGCCTTTTGAAAAACCTGCCAGCATGGCAACACCATCTGACAGCTGAGCCACAGAGGTCTCCTTTCCTTCATCATCGGCCTCATTAAGATAGGCTTCTGAAGGGTCATTGGGGTCCTTTTGTAACACCCTCGAAAATGAACAGAGCAACTAATTTAAAACTTCCAAATTATACAACAAAAAGGATATAATCTATTTTTCAATCATCACATGAGACACCTCAAAAGAATATTGGATTTAACTTTAACAACTAAGAGGTCAAGTCTCGCAGAAAGACTAATCAAAGTCAGGTGTTACTAAAACCCCAAAATATCAGTTGCTCTTATCAACGACTAACGCGGAAGACTTCATCAAGCTACTCACCCTTGCACAAACTCTTAGCACTCAAAACTTCACCAAAACGCTAGAACCTCTTCCCCCATCCGGAACCTGATGCACATGCCGACAAATAAAAAGGTTAGGCTAACGCCTAGTGAGTTCAAGAGTTTACAACATGAAATAAATATATTTGTTAAAGGGAAATAAAGTAGTTTAAATCACAGACTCTCTGACAGATTTACTTTAAATAACAAACGACGCCATTTTTCAAAAGTACATCTTTAGAACAAAGAACCCAGCATGAACCTTCTCTCGTAAAGATCACTTTAATCCCAAACACAACCAAAACGTGAATAGTAAGCAAAGCTCTTAATTTATAAAAATATGAAATAAAACTTTACTTCTCGAAATCCTTCAAACGTGGACGGGGCATAATACTCAACCCATAAATCAAGGATAATATCCATTTACACAAGACGCCACCGAAAACTTGGATAATAAAACTCAATACCCAAAAACAACACCTTTCGGTGACGGGGGATACCTGAATTCCATCGAATGGGGCGGGCACACAAAGTTAAGCCACGTATCAATGTTCTCGAGCTTCACATAAGACCATGGTTCCCCGTATACGGCTCCTCTGAGCTACCACCGCAAGACACCATTGATCCTAGTGTCTACTCGACCTCTAATGAGTGTCACAACCAAAGCCACAAGTCCCCGTATCCGGCTCACCATGGGCACCACCGCAAGACTTAGCTCCGTATACGGCTCTGCAGAGCACCAACGCAAGCTTACATAATCAACAACATGACTTGGGGACCACTCACTAGAATTCAAACGCGGGCACTAAATTCCACGATGAGTAACCAGACTGGATTACAAACGGGCATCAAGTTCAACCACCCACGATATCTACCTCGAGCCCTCAATAAAGGTTACGCGGTCGTCGAGTTCAACCACTCACGATATCTACCTCGAGTCCTCCCGCTGGCCATAACAATATCCAGTCCCAAAACGGGGATAAAGTCCCCACTAACCAATTGACTCGTATGCCTATGGATCCAATGCATTACAGTCTAAAACGTTACATGACTCAAAAGAATGGACTAACGTATTCAAAACATGTAACTCTCAAATAAGATGCAACTAAGTACACCATACGTCCAAGGCTCCTTAACGAGCTACCAAAAATGAACAAATGTTCCAAAGACTCAACCGAGTATAATCAAGCCCCAAGAGGCTTAATAGACGTTTGGCTCAACACGAGAGCCAAAATGGTTACACAAACCAAATTATATATTTTCCCCAAAATCTTGTTCCTTAAAATCACCATTGGCCTTCGGCCCAAAACCCAAAAGATTTTCCATTTCTGAAAAGCTTTCCCATAGTCGGGAATGACCCAAAACCAAAGGACTCACACCTTCATACTTTTCAAAATATCTCATTTCATGAATGATGCATAAAACCGGACAAACACTTAAAAGTGCATTTCTGAGCAAATACCTATTTATGCAATAAATCACCAAAACATGATCTTTTGTGACACATTTATCAAAATATCCCAAGAATCTCAAATGTGGTGTTTTACAAGGTTTAATAAGTTAAACACTTCAAATAATCAAAAGTTATCAAATAACTCAATAGTTGATAATTTCATGTAAAACACATAAATGCTTTAAAATAAACATTTTGGCATGTACAGTGTTTTCACAAATCAACTTGAACTCACCTTGCTAGATTTAGGCTAAATCTAGATTTCACCCCACTTAGAGCTTCCTTGAAGAAACTTGAATCCATAAGCACGATTCTTACAAAACCTAGATCCACACATTTCCAATCATAAATAATCATAATCAACCCCTTTAGAAATGATCCCCAAACATTTACATGAACTTTTCATCTTATACCAAAAACCCTAATTTCCCATACTTGAAGAAGGAGAAGATTACCTCAACCAATAGCTTGAATCACCAACCAAAACACTTGTAGATCTCCAAAACGAACCATAAGCTTCCAATCTTCAAATGGTGAAAGGTTTAGACGAAACCCACAAGAACTTGGTGAAGAAGATGAAGATGAAGGTGGTTCATGATCTCAAATAGATAGATGATGAAGATTCATGTGGTTTAAGGAGGAAACCCCTAGAAATGGGTTAAGGTTCGATTTTGGGTTTAGGGGCCGGTTTGGGAGAGAAGAGGGGAGAGTGTTAGGGTTTGGTTGAGAGGAAAATGAGGTTTGATAGCTGAAAATCGCGTTTTAGACCTGACAGTGAGTGTCGCGGGTTATGCCGTGACCTTAAGTCACGATATAAGTCACCCGTGTCTTCTCAAGTCGCGAGCTTGGCCCTAAGTCGCGGCACAACTCGCGTAGTCCACTGTTCGTCCGGTTTTCTTCTCGCTCACTGTTTTGGCCGTAACTTCTTCGTTATAGCTCCGTTTTTACTCCAGAAAGAACCGTTGGACTTGTAATTGAATCCCCCATCCATCAAGACTATGAAATCTAGGATTTAAGCCCAAAATCTTATATCTTAATTTCCCCTTAAGATTACCGATTTCTGAATTAACTTGAAACGATACATTTCGAAATCGGGGTATTACAATTTATAATCATGGGTTTATATAAGGAGGAATTCGGGAATTCAGTACGTAGGAATTCGGGACTTGGTACTATACGTGGGATGCGATCAGGCCCTGCGGCTTTGACAAAGGCATTGTTGCAAGGGGAGGGTCGCGTAGGGGAAACACCCTACGGTACATGGTGGGTGACAATGACCGACGACATTGCCAGGGTCATTGTCGCAGTTTCATTGTCACATGAAGACCACAGAAGGTGGTGTGGGCAACTATGCCCCGCGACTTTGCCAAGGGTATAGTCGCGGTAAGCCATCATAGTATAAATATTCCTCTAAATCATTTTTAAGTAGAAAATCATATTGGAAAAGGGTTTTGGGTGATTTTTCCTCTGCATTTAAGGTACTCCTCTCGCATTTCACCTTTCTCTTCATTGATTTCTCCTTGAATATATTTTATGTTACTATTATATACATATATTTTTTTCTTCCCCACAAGCACACACACATACACACATATATATACATAGAGATATTATAATTTACCATTTATGGAATAAAAAACCTCCTTAGAAAAAATGAGAAACCCAAAAATAAAATTGGGGTGTTACACAAGCCCCATAGTTGTCAAATATGTTATTTTTTACTTAAAATATACCTCGTGTTTTAAAAAAAATATACGTTGGACGGACTCGAACATGAACCAACATATCTATACTAATTTAATAAAAAAAAAATAGATATTCTTTTATAGTTAAATTATGCAACCACTTGAAAAAAAAATTCGGGTTCGTCTCTACTCTTAAATTATCACTAAACAATTCTAATATATATAAGCAACCAAGGCAGGTTCTTACATTTTGGAAGTCCTGTGCGATTAACTACATGTGGCCCTTAATTTTTTTTTACTTATATTATTAGCATGATTCATAATTATGATTGAGATATATATGAAAGATAATAAGTTCTGTTAGAGCACAGTCTCATTGGATTCAAGATCATCCAATACGAAGATCGCAATCTGAAGTTAATGCTGAAAGTTACTCTCAACCAAAGTCTAGGGTCTATTCTCTAATAAAGTTAAAGTTGTTTTTAATATTTAGATATTATAGTTTTAGATATTAAGTTTTATTATTATTTTAAGTTTTGATAATATCTTAATCAGATATTATCTTTCTCTCTATCTATCGATTACACTGATCAAAACAAACACACATATACACATAGTGAAAAAAAAGTGTAAAAGAGAGAAAAAAAAAACACAAAGCTTATATCAAGAAATCAACCGTGTAATCCGCGTTTGTAATCCAAACAGGTTGGTTTATTATCTATTGTTTGTTGTTTTGATTATCTGGTAACGATCACGGACTCACAATTGGTATCAGAGCCTGATCCAGATCAAAATCAAATTTTTTAGACTCTGTGTTCTTCATTTTTTGAAGAACACTATGCTATCATTCCATATCTTGATTTTGTGGTTGTTTTTTAAATCAAAAGGTTGTGTATTGTTGTTGTTGGTAAGGAGCAAAAACTGTCAAAATTTGGTGTGGTAAATCGACCTCTAGCTGGGTTAATTTTAGAGTTACAGGTTGATTAAATCGGAGAAGACGACGTATCGGTCTTAAGCATTCCGGTCGAACCTTAGTTTTTACATTCTATCGGTCTTAAGCATTCGACCGGACTCTTGCAAATACCGGCCGAATCTCACAAACATCAAGCCCCGGTCTTCCACAAACACCGGTCGAACTTGAAAAACACACTTCCGGTCGAGTATTTTTTTTTCCGGTCAAATCCCACTTTTCCACCTCACTTCCCCGGTCGAATAAAACTTTTCCACTACACTTCCCCGGTCTTCCACTCAAACACCTCCGGTCGAATCACTCACACATACTTCCGGTCTTACACCTTTAGTCGGTCTTCCTAACCCGGTCGAATCACATTTCAAACATTCCGGTCTTCTACTCTCTTCCGGTCAAACACTCTACTCTCTCACATTTCGGTCCACTCATTTCTTTGTTCAATTAACAAGAACTTCACGTGGCATCACGTGTCCACTCACAACCACATTTGAAATATTGTTGGCAAATCATTTGAAATTCACTCACACTTTTTCACACTCATACACTTACTCCACTCACACCCTCACGGTCCAATCAAGTTTGTTGTTGAGTTTGTTGTTTAATATGCTCCATAGAATTATTCCGGTCGACCCACCATTTACCGGTCCAATCTTTTTTTATCGGTCCAAGAATTGTACCGGTCAAGCATAAATCCAATCTTTTTACCGGTCAATCAGTTTACCGGTCAAAAATTTTATCGGTTCTTTACGTCATACCGGTCGAACTTCACTTTGCGCAATCAACCTCTCGTGCAAACCTTCTAAAAAACGCAAAGTTTTTCCAGACTTAGAACTTTAAAAACAGAATGTCTTCCTATTTTCACATGTTGAATAAAGGAGAATACGAAAAGTGGAAAATGAATTTTTTCAGCTTCATAGATGGTGATGAACTAGGTCAAGACATGAGATTATCATTGTCTGAAGGAGCACTAAGAAATCATGCTGATTATAGAGCTAGAGTTTATCTGAGAAAGAGTATTTCTAAGGAAATATATGATTTAATGGATATTCCCGAAGCTTCAGGGAAAGAGATTTGGGACTATCTTGCATTAAACTCTGAATGGATTGTCTTAGACCGAAACATTTTCTTAAAAGGAAAAGTTTTGGAAGCTGGGAACTCCGAACTTAAAAGAAATATTTCTGAATTAGAAGCTCAAATACAGAAGCAAGCGTCTGTAGAGATGAACGGGGAGAAGTTCATGAGCTTGGAGAGTGCAAACACTGATCTTCAACAGAAACTATCAGACTTAAATCAAGAGTTTGTCAAGGACAAATCTGAGTTTGAACAGGAAAGTTCAAAGTTTGCACTGAAGTTCTCAGTATTTTCCAAAAAGTGTGGTGAAGAGAAGAAGACTCTTGAGCTTAAATGTTTAATGCTTTCTCAAAAAAGTTGAAGACTTTGAGAAAGTAATCAAACTGGAAAGAGATCAGTTTGCCAAAGAGAGGAAGGCAAATGATCTGAAGGGTGCTAAGAAGGGTTTCGAAGAAGAAAGAAGCATCCTTGAAGCTGCAATTAGGAAGCTTAATGCAAAGCTATCTGAATTATCTAAGCTTGCACAGAAAGAGAAGAAGAAGAGGTCCGAGCTTGAGACGAAGATTGACCTTCTTGTCAAAGAACGAAACAACTATTCTTCAAAGGTTAAAGAGCTTGAAAAGGTTATTTCAACGGTGGTGGTGACTGAGCGCAAGACTCCAGAGTCAATTGTCCACTCACCTAGAGATGATTCTGCTGATTCAGAATGTTCATTCAAGTCAGCTGCAAGCTCATATCAGAAACCTGTTTCTTCAAAGAGGTCAGTGAAATCTTCTAATCATATTCGGAGTACTAATCTTTTCTATGACAGAAATATAGATAGTTCAGGTACACATCAAAGAAGAAGGTGCTACCAAGAAGAAGAACTGGTCTGGAACAGGAAACCAGTTAAAGAAGAGCTGAAATGTAAAAGCTCATGTGTACATACGCCAAATGCCAAGAAGAACAATGCGCTGAAAGGTAAACCTGATTTCGTCTACACGAGAGATCAATTAATCAGGTTGTCAGGTAAGAAATTTTATTGTTCTTATTGTCGTACACATGATCCTGTTCACAAGACTAGTAACCATTACTGGTATGGTTCTTACTCAGTAACCCCCATACGAACTGCAACTAACACAAATGGACCCAAATACCAGTGGGTACCAAAGAAAACTAAACCTGTGTTGCAGGCACCTACTGTCAAGGGGGAGTAGGAGAACAATGGCTTCTAAGTACATCAGCTTAGAACCCGGATTTCAATGAAGGCTCTTGAATACAACAGTTCAAGACCCGCACTTCATTGATCAAAAGACCTTACTCCGAGCTAATCAGCGATTGTACTCCAATGCTTAAAAGAGGAAATCAACCTTCAAGGGGGAGTACATATATATTTCTGAAATGTTTTGCATCCGATAGATATGATGACCTACACTTCAAGAAGGAAGTCGTAGATCTCTATCATGTGCCAATTAACTGACATATTTTTGATGCATAATTTCAGGGGGAGTATAAAAAGGTGATGACTTCTGATTATTTCTGATCAGAACTCGTACTTTAAAAGTTTTACTGCTTTTTGTCTTTTCAATTTAAGTGAATAAATTTGCTTTGACTTTGACCTAAGACTTTTGCAGAAGTTTGAGAGAAGCTTAGAAGTTCATATCTTTATGACTTACAACAAAGCTTCATGAGATATAAGATCAAACTTTAAGGTATTACCTTTCATCTTAATCTCCAATATGGTTGAAAGAAGGACAACTTTCAATCATTGAAAACATCGTTCTTAAACGTTCAAACCACTTCCCGATTTTTCATTCGATTTTATATTTTGGGAGTGTACTTTAAATGTTTTACATAAGCTTAATCGACAAGCTTAACCTTTTTGAGCAACTTATTCTTTAAAAGTTATACGGAATCAGTGTGCAAGAACTAAAACGCCTCGTTTGATATTTGCATAAGTTCCTTTTGCTTCTGATCAAATGAAGGAAATTCTTTGAAATCACTTCAACTTCTATGGAATCATGTTAACCTATGATTTCTACCCATGAAGTTAATCCTTAGTGATTGAGTGAGTGTGTCAAAAGAAATGAGTGTAGATTGGATAATGAGTTTCAATGCCAAAAGAGTGAGCTTAATCTTTAAAAGAAAGAGCGTGTGAGATCAGAGTTAAAAGAATATCAGAACTCTGCCCCAACTACTTTCTAGACGGGCAACCACATTTCTAGTGTTTCACAAATCTTTGGTGAACATTATTGAAACAGGCAACTAGCCCATGCCAACTCATGAATTACCCCCATCAACTACTCATTTTCTACTCAATTAGAAAGTGTTTCACTTTCTAAGGGGACGCAACACATATGCTATCTGATTTTCACTTGGAAAATCTGGATATAGAAAAGAAGGAAGTCTGCCCCACCTTCGCACTTCACTCATGCACATTGAGTTTGTGTTTAACTTACTGTTGTCTCAGTGGTTTACACATTTCGAGCCTTAAAAGCAATCATCAGTGCTTAATTCTTTCTATCACAAGCACGAACACACAAGGAATTAGTTTCTTTGTCATAACGTTTATAGAAATAACCTTTGTGGTGTTTCGATGATTAAATGGAAGCCCTGGGGGAGTCAACATCAAACAGCTCCTTTCCATATGTGTATTCGTTACACACAGTGACTTAGTGTTACTGACAGGCATTCTAACTGATTCATTGGTTGATTCGGGTGTTACACGACTAATTTGTCTGGATTTGTAAAGATCTAGATGAATATCTTATGAATTGACGGATCAGAGGCTACGAATCAAAGACATTTCTTGTCAACAAAGTTTTGAAGATATCGATGCTCAATCCATCAAAAAGGGGGAGAGCAGAGCAAACAAAGTACAAGAAATGATCAAGAAACAAATGTCCAAGCTAACACTGAAGACAATTTCTTCCCAACAACCGAAAGAGAGTTTCTCTACATCAAAAGGGGAAGATTATTACAATTTGAAGACAGAGAAAGAGATTGCATCTTCCAAGCTGAAAGAGAAGATCGAATTAGATAAATCTTCTTATTTAAATGATCTTGTTCCAAAGGGGGAGATTGTTAGAGCACAGTCTCATTGGATTCAAGATCATCCAATACGAAGATTGCAATCTGAAGTTAATGCTGAAAGTTACTCTCAACCAAAGTCTAGGGTCTATTCTGTAATAAAGTTAAAGTTGTTTTCAATATTTAGATATTATAGTTTTAGATATTAAGTTTTATTATTATTTTAAGTTTTGATAATATCTTAATCAAATATTATCTTTCTCTCTATCTATCGATTACACTGATCAAAACAAACACACATATACACATAGTGAAAAAAAAGTGTAAAAGAGAGGAAAAAAAAACACAAAGCTTATATCAAGAAATCAACCGTGTAATCCGCGTTTGTAATCCAAACAGGTTGGTTTATTATCTATTGTTTGTTGTTTTGATTATCTGGTAACGATCAGGGACTCACAAGTTCATTCATTATGATTATGACTATAAATTAGGAAATAAAATGGAATCAGATATTTATTAGATTAGATGGATGATTAAAATTAGCTTGTAAGAATTATATGGTTCGTAAAATAAACCTTCTCTCTATCAAGGTTCTGAATGATACGAGACGTGGCATGACGGCGAAGTCAAACCTCAAGCCTTATAAGTTATGGCGATGCCACAACAATTTTAAAAGAGTGTCCTAAGGCGGCATATATACATATACATATATATACACCCACACACTTACACATACTTAATGTTTTGAATAACAACGTAAAACAATTTAAATATGTATAAAATAAAAAGCTAAAAAAGAAAGAACCATTGTAATCAAATATATATAGCTTACTAGAAATTGATATCAAGGAGTGCATAATCGGGATTGAATCTCTTGACTCAAGGATTTCGTGTTCGACTCTTTGCGTACATAAATGAGAGTAAAGATTTACCTATTAAGTGTTACAGTTTTTAAGTTTCCTTTTATGCGTATTTATCTCCTGAGTTACATATTAAGAAAAAGTTTTAAAAAATAATTTGCACTTTACAAAATAATGCACAACCACAAGGGTTGTGGCGTACTGGTCAAGGCCCTAGGGGATGTGGTGGAATATCTCATCTGTCCAGGGTTCGAATCCAGGCATACACAACAATTGTGGCCACTGAGATTTAATCAGGACTTATGTCTTATAGTCATAATTTGTCAAGTGATTAGTCTAGTCATAGTCTAGGACATTATTCCCCAAAAAAAAATGCACCATAATGCTTCATAACGTGTTATAACATAAGTTGAGCCTTAGAGTGGATAAACATGATAAATTTAGCAGGTGAAGTCAAACCTCCATGCCATAAGACACCCTAACGATTTATTTACAACCATGCTTTCTCTATATATAAAATATATATTAAGAGAGGTTTTTTTTGCATTTCTATGATCGGCTGGTAAAATAAAAGAATTAGGGACAAGAAATTTGATTGGCCAAGACCAAAAGATCGACTGACAGCTACCACACAAACGTTGTTGGGCTGCTGTGCTCTATGACATATACATACATATATAGTAAAATAAGATAAAGAATCCCCTATTATTGAAAAATAGAGTTTAGAACCAAAGCCACCATAAATCTCTCTCTTTATTTATATATATATATATATATATACATATATATCTGAAATCCATTGCATGTAATAAAAAGTACGTAAAACCGAATTGGATACTTAGCCTATCTATCAAGGCACCATGAGATCATTTCTAAACCATATCATATCTGGTATTGATTTCATGATCAATCATGTCATGTTCTACCACCGTATGCATCACCGACTGCCGAAAAAGTTCGATTTATCCGTTGAAGAGGTAGAATGTTCGATGTGCATGAGAATGATTGATGATGATGATGATGATGATGAGATCATAGAGTGTAGCGATCATCACATCTTTCACACAAACTGCTTTTATGAGAATCAGCTCGTATATACACATGCTACATGTCCCTTATGCCATCATGTATAATCGATGGCTGGTCGTTCCGAAATCGAAGATCGATCTCGTACTATTCTTAGTTTTTCCACTTTGATTTCTTATGTAGTTTCGATTGATGATCACATCTATATAGATTATACAGATAGTAATATTTTCACATTTATAATCATTTTGTAACATTCTCTTTTCTCAATGCAGGGCTCACACCGCCCGGTCCACATGGATAAAATTTGTTGTACAAAAATCACACCTCTTATCCTTGTTTCACCAATAAAATAAAGATATCACAGATTTTTTTTATTAAGTTCATATTCTATATGTATTCATATGATTGTTGGATAAGAAACGGACGTATGAACTTTGGACATAATTAAGATTTTTATCTGGTTCACATAATCAAGCATGTGATGATTCACACTTTTTTGTTCAAAATGGAATATAATGTCATATGACATGTTTATTTTGCCAATATGTAAAATGCAACATAAGTTAAATACGCGATCCAATCGAGTATTTTAATCTTGTGATACATAACATATATTATTACATATGTATGAATTATAATAGCTGAAATATGATATTAGTTTGGTGACTTACAAGGGTTTTTCTTGACCATGGAACTTAATTACATTAAAAACTTACAAATGTTTGTACTCAACCATTATATATATATATACCATCAATATTTGGGAAAGGTTCAGAAAAATTCAATGAACTTCCTAATTTTAAATTATTAAGTTTCTAAAGTTTTTTTAATGATTAAATGATTGAACATTTTTTAATAGAACCATCGGACTTCTAAAAATTGGTTACCTATTCTTTTAACCCAAAAAGCTACTTACGTAACCAGTTAGAAGGTTTTTAAAGTAAAAGAAAAACTAGGGAGAAATCATAACACAAAAAAAAAGCAGATCAAAAGGAGAGATATCAATGACAGGGGCAACGACAACAATGAACAGTGATCAATAGCGGACAACGATGGGGCGGCGAGAATTGAGGGGAGCAATGGTGTTGAGCGTGAGGTGTTTGAATGACATGAGGTTTGGGAACGGTAAACTGATTTTTTAAATTTTTTTGTACTTTAAAATATTTCTAGCCGGTTACAAATAGATTTTTTGGGTTACAAGAATGTAAGTAACCAATTTCTAAAAATTCGATTACTTATTCAAAAAAATATATTTAAAAATTTAATCATTTAAAATAGAAAAATTACATAACTTATTTATTCAAAAAAAAATTAGAAATTGGAAAGTTTTGTCTCAACTTTTCCCTTCATAACACATCAGATGAAATCAAACTACCGAATTAGAAATTATCTCGACGGGAAACCAATCACTTGAAGAAACACTAAAATGAGATTAACGTTGTGTTCTCGAAACTCATTTAACGAAGGAAAGGGAGGGAAAGGAGAGGAAAGTGAAAAAAACTCGTGTTCTCGAAACTTTTTCAGGAGAGAAAGGAAAGGAAACGGAAGAAAAGAATTGATAACTTTCCTCCCAAACTTTTCCTCCCAAATGTGGGAGGAAAGGGAAGAAAAGGAAAGGAAAAAAATTAAAACTATTTAAAAAAAATTACTGAAATTATTAAAATTACAAAATTACCCAATCTTTCATTATAAGAATATATTTTTAGAAGGGTATATTTGTAAAATTGACATCTTTCCTTTCCTTTCTCTCCTGTTCAAAAACATGAAAAATTGTTTTATTTCCTTTCCTTTCCTTCCTTTTCCTTCCATTTCGAGAACACAAATGAAAAAATTATTTTCCTTTCCTTTCTATTCTCTCCCTTTCTTTTCCATTAATTTCTTTTCTTTCTTTTCTCTCTAGATTAGAGAACACAGCGTAAGTGGCCGTTTACTAAATACTTATCCGGGTAAGCGTTTACCGGTATCACTTACCTTATGATCCTTACCTATTGAGCATGAAAACTACCTAGAATCTTACCCGGTAAGAGCCATAACAATGACCGAGAATCTTACTCGGTAAGTGAGAGAAATGACTTTTTACCCAGTAAGCTCTTATCGGGTATAAGACGCTTACCAACAATCAATTTTGATGGTCAGGAATGTTATACGATAAGGTAAGTAGGTAATATCTTTGCCGGTAAACACTTACCCGGTAAGCATTTAAGTAAACGACCCCTAAATTTTACATATTTACATCCATTAATTAATTATATGAATAAATAATCGATAGAGTTAACAAACAAAACACTTTATTCATTATAAAATTATATCCAACTCGTCATCAATCCACTATTATTGCATGACCCCCACGATTAATATCCCTCAATATGGGCAATGACTCGGTATCCTACGTCGCTTCCTGCAACATGCCATTTCTGTGATCCTACCTCCTTTCATATATATATATATATATATATATATAGGAAACATCATGCGAGAAGTTAAACATTTTGCGAGAAGACGAGAAGTGTGATATCATATATGATTACACGACTTGTGGATGTGTTTAAGCATATATGATTAAACGTCTATGTTTTGCCAATACAACATGTGTTTAATCATATATGATTGACTTCTCGCCTTCTCACAAAATATTTAGCTTCTTGTTTAAACCTACCCTCTCTCTCTCTCTCTCTCTCTCTCTCTATATATATATATATATATATATATATATATATATATATATATATATATATATATATATATATCACTTGAATGATTGCTGATCATAAGAAACATCAATCATATATATACTTCACTCACTCTCTCTCTCTCTCTCTCTCAAATGGCGGGTAATTTCATACATCTAATATCAACTTATATAGATGCATTTTGGGCCTATCTAACTTGGGTTCGGGGTGCATTCTACCAACGATCGATATTTGAATTCCCAAAGAAAGGTCGATTCGAGCTCAAAAGCAGCCAGTTTCACCAAAACCCGAGGTCTAGCGAGCCTGTGGAATGTGTGGTGTGTTTATCCACGATCGAAGAACACGACGAGATAAGAGAGTTAAGATGCAACCATCTTTTCCATAAACATTGCTTGGACCGTTGCGTTGAACATAGACATGTGACGTGCCCTTTGTGTCGGGATTATCTTGCAGGGCCTCGTATGGTCGGGGAGCTAGGCCGGGAACTGCTTGTTTTCAGTTTTTGTTCTACTGATAGTTCGATTGATGATGATTTCGATAGGTGGTGGTTACGGTGAACCATCCCAAAATGGAACTTGATTTACGGTAAATAAAGATTGTTAAGTTTGTAAGTAATGATTGTTAAGTTACGGATCTTGTAATGTGTTGCGGTTTTTGTTTTGGTAATAAAATCGGTTTTGTTGCTGTTTAAAAAAATGATTTTTATGCCGTTATATATATCTTTTGTGTATATAATTAAGAAATCGAAATAAATTTGCTTGATTGTATTAATATGTGTTTCAAATAGTTATGGCGGTTTCTATTCACTTGGTGTAGAAATTATTGATGAATGATCACTTTTGTAGAATTTGTTGCAATAGGAATCACGGCTTCACTAACAAATCTCATTATTTTTTGTGCGCCAAATTTTTTTAATTTTCAAATACAAAATTTGTTCCTATTCTCGGATTTGAGGAGAAAAGAAAAAAGAAAAAAAAATGATGAAAAAGAAAGGGAGAGAAAAGAGTGTAAAGAAAATAAAATTTTTAGAGTAAATTACATATTTGGTCCTTGTGGTTTATGTGTTTAAACACTCTAGGTCCGTACTTTGAAGTATCTATGGATTGCATTCTTGTGGTTTGCATTTCATAACGCCTTGGGTCCTTGATTTCTAACTCCGTTAAACAGGTTAATTAAAAGGGTATTTTAGTCATTTTAATTGTATTTTTTTATTTTTTATTAAAATCACAGGGATTAAACATGTAATTTAATCTAAATAATAAAAAACACATGGACCTAACCTAGCTCCATTTATGTCGGTCCCTCTCCCCCTCCGGCGTACCAATCACCCCCCCCCCCCCCCCGACGTACTCCTCCCCTCTTTCAGTCCCCTGTGAACTCCACCCCTTCCTTTTCTCTAGCAAACTTCTTCCCCACCTTTTCTCCGACGAACTTCATCGCCCTCTCCCTTGTTCTTGCAAACTTCGACCTACAACAGCGACGGAGACGAAATCCACCATCATCGTCGGGCCGATCACAGATGCAGATGCAAGAGCTAGATGCAGATAAACCCCCTTCACGTCTCTGACTGCCACCTCCTGTGACTGACCGGTAAACCCCCCTTCACGTCTGCGACGAGTTCTCTGACTTCTTCCCGTCGACCCTCAATCGTCCCAACCTCCGTCAGCCATCAACCGTCCGGCCTAGGTCTCCGGATCTGCTTCTTCCTCTGGATCTGGATCTGCTTCTTCCATCGATTTAGGAAGACATCACAACACCGAGATTTGGGTTTGAGGATTTTCTATTTGGAGTTTTTTTGTTTTCGAGTTTTGATTTTTGATTTATACTGATAATGTATTGAAAAGCCTTGGAATGAATTTACACAATTTTGTTTGTTTTATTAATGTTCATTCAAGTTCTATATGTAGGTAAATGTATATGTATGATATATTGCTCGATTTTTTTTCAAGTTGGTTATGTGTTCGCTTGTTTGATTTAACTGGGGGTTTGGACGGAAATAGAGGTGGGTAGCCGGAGATGGAGGTGGGTTTTTTTTCTTGTTATATATTTATATTTTGGATTTTTGATTTGGTAGCTTGAATCTCAATTTTTTTTTGATTCTTGTTATATACAACAATTAAATATTTTAGAATACTAAAAACTTATGGTGCATCTCATTTCCTTGGTTTTTCTTTTTAAATGTATGAAGATGTTTATGCATATAAACTAAAATTAACTATTTAATTTAAAATACATTAAAATAAATCATAAACCAAAATTCATGTAAAAAACGTTGCCAATCTTCTCCTTATATAATCACCTATATGTAATTCTAACATATAATCTTTTTACCAATATTCAATATCTAAAGTTAAGTAAAATTCAATTAAAATTTACAATCAACATTGTCTCATGTCATTTCTCTTTGTTCTTATTTTTATACATATAAAGATTTTTTAAATAATTTTGACGATAAAATTATAGTTATATCTTAAATTTTAAAAATATTAATCATAAATATTTACAGAAAAATATTCCATATTTTTTAAATTTAGAGTAAATTATGATTTTCGTCGTCATGGCTTGTTAATAATTTCAATTTTTGTCCCTGTAGTTTAGAAATCGTAACTATCGTGTCTATGACTTTCAATTTACTGCTATCTTCGTCCCTGGACTAATTCCTACCTTTAAAATACAAGGGACCAAAAACAGTAAATAAATGTAAACCAAAGAGACCGAAACAACAATAAATTGTAAATCATAAGAACAAAAATAATAATAATTTGTAAACTATAGGAACAAAAATCATAATTTCTAAACGATATGGACGAAAATCCAAAATTTTAACAAACCACATAGACAGAAAAACATAATTTAGACTTAAAATTATTACAAAAATCAATAATGATTATACAAAAGTTATCATGAATCGTCATGTTTAAAATTAAAAAAAATAAAAAATCAAATAGAAATACTCAAGAGGAAAGAGAGGTGGGAAGGAGAAAAGCGGTTGGGGTTGGCTTGGTGGGGGCTAAGATTAAAAAGTCACTTACTTTTCTAATATTGAAATAATTTTTTTGAAATATATATTTGTTACAATGGTTTAAGAAATCTTATTGACTCAATTTACATTATTTTTTGAATTTATTACTTGTTATACAACGAATTTGATCTAGGTTAAAACTTAAGACCAAACCTACCTTCTTTGGTCTAGGTTGGGACTTGGGACCAAACATTGAATACAAGAAATGGATTAATGTAAAAAAAATTCATGTACATCATCATTTATTCACTTATTTCTATAACGTATATCTTTTTTTTAAAGAGATTTCGGGAGGAATTAACTTATTTTTCACATATTTTATTCGTCGGTGCTTGCAATGAGTATGAGGTGCGACCCACAACAAACGAAGAGACAATGATCATATGGTCCCAATAAAATAGGTGGAAAAACAATCTTCAAATTGCAGTTTCCCCGTTTTGGTGTGAATAGGTCGTCGTTTTCATTTGGAAATCTTGTCTGGGGTATAGAATTTATTTACAAAATAATATATGTAGAGATACCATGCATGAAATGAGTGTTGACATGATCATGGCGGATGCAGGATTTTTTTTTTTCCTGGTGGGGGCACCTTTAAGATAGATTAAAGACCCGCAAAGTCATCTGATATATTTTTATCTTAATTCCACCATTTCTAATTATTTTTAAAGTATTATTGGTTGATTTAGAGGGATTTCTAACTTCTTTTTTGTGATTTTGAGAGACTTTTTCTTTTTCTTTTTTTCTCTTTGGTTGATTTCGAAATACTTTTTTTGTTGATGGGTCCCATACGAAAAATCACTGGGGGGAACTATTGTAGAATTGACAAGAAAATTTGTTTTTAACCTTAAAATTTACTTTTTTTTATTTTCTAATGGGGGCCTATCCCCCCTAATTTCTTAAGTGAATCCGCTCCTGGACATTGTAATAACCGCATTAAAATTTATAAATGAAGGTTAGATGGAGGTATAGCACTTAACATAAGTTGGAGGGGTCAAAGCGAACATTTGGTAAAAAGGGGTTGTTAACCCTAGGTCTCCATCCTCTTCCTTGGTGGCTAGGCTTTTGTGCAGAGAGAAAGATACCAAAGTGATTGTGGGAGAACGCAAAATGGAAGGAGCTAATCGTGAGATTCTTGGTGACGTATTCTTCATCTTCAAGGTAAGATCCCTATTTTGTTACTCTATTAATAAGGATTATAGATTGAATAAACCTCTGATGTTCTTTGATTGGGTTCTAAGTGAGAAATGATGGAAAAATCCTCTTCTCCCTCCATCGAGATCATTTTAATGGAATTAGATGATTTTGGGTAGCTTAAAGATGATTAGCGACCTTAATCCTTTAGTTTCGTTATGTTATAATCATAATCTTGGGAATTTTTAAGGTTTCGGAGGGTGTCAGGGTGGAACAACCACCGGGCGAACTCAGGAGATGAGTGGCCCGGTATCGACCAAGAACCCGGGCGACAGGCTCGCACCGGGGGAGTCCCGGTCTGTGTGGAACTGGGGATATGAGACCCATGGGAGGGGAGGGGTAAGGACCCGGGTCGTGACCCCGGGAGGCGGGGGAGCCCGCGAATAGCATAACCCGGGAGTAGCCGGGAGACGGCATAACCCCGGGAGGAACCGGGCGGCGGGATCCCGGGAGGGGTTGGGCGGCAAAGAACTCGGTCGTAAGGGGGGAAGCCCTGGGTCTTTGAGGTTCAATTCTTTAAGCATCCTTTCTTGCTTGTTTTTGATAGGTTCGGTATTGAGGAGTCTAGGGAGGAAAGTCTCGCAAGGGTCAGGTGAGTTTTCTGAACTAAAACTTTATATGAGATTGATGTTCTTCTGTAAGTAAGTTTCTAACTAAAATCTTTAGAAATGATAATGCTTTTTATATGACATGTGGAATGTGTTTAAATGCAAAGATGTTTTATTAGTGGAAATGTATGCATACATTGTTGTAATTGCGTTATGCTCGAAGTCGGGTGGTGTATTCCGTATGTGCTCACACCCGGGGGGGTGTTCCGTTTATGCCATTGGGGGGGGGGGGGGGGGGGGTTCCCAAGTAAGGCAGTATGAGCCAGACACGCTGTCACCTTCGGGTGGCGGTAGTGTGAGCCAAAACGCATATTAAAAGTGTGAATGTTTTTGCAAAACTGAATTGGTTTATTTTACTATAAATCTTTTATATGATTGCTTGAGATTGAACTGTTGTTAGAGGGGACTCACTAGACCGTTGGTCTAACCCTCGCTCTTTCAAAACTAAAAACCTTTTCAGGTAGGCACGAAGTTGGTGGATCGGGTAAGGGAAAATAGAAAGTTTGAGTGGCATCCGGCTATAGAAGACTGCATTATAGTATTTTCCATTTACTCTCAGTTGTGTATTAGGTTGCTCTATCGCAAACCTTGGAATTTAATGTTGACTTGGGGCTGTTTTGGCATGATATATATATATATATATAGTAGAAGGATATTTTGCAACCCTGAAAAAGATTGCAACCATTGCAACCCACATCTTAACCGTTGGATTCATGATCGACGGTTATTTTATTTTTATTTTTCTGTTTTTTTAATTAAAAAGGGTTGCAACCTTTTTAAGGGTTGCAAATGAAACAACCCCTATATATATATATATATATATATATATATATATATATATATATATATATATATATATATATATATATAGGGTCATTCATTTGCTAACCGTTCCATTGGTGCTAACCGTGCTAACCAACTTTCGACCAATCAGATTATTCCTAGAGATTATGTATTGCGATTAAGGATATTAAATATCAAAGGGCAATATGGTAAATTAATAACTCACGCCCCATTTAATATTATTCCATATTTCATGAAGGTTTGTTATGGTAATGATATGAACTTCAATTTTAATATTTTTAATTTAAAATTCTATCATATCAAGTTAATACGAGTAGTTATATCTTTCCTATTTTCAAGCATTCAATCGATTCTCACCATATGCTCATATGCACGACTCCAAATTATGCCCATATGCACAGAGTTTACCCAAATTAAAGTATTTGTCCACTATGTATATTATGTTATGCAACACTATAATTGGACACATCTTACAATTTGCCCATATACACAACTTCCAAACAATGCACATATACAATCCAATGTACACAGACACATAAAGAGCAAACCGTTTACCCATTGAAGAAAGCTCCATACCATATGTTCATTTGCACTACTTCAAATTATGCGCATATGCACAACTGTTTACCCAAATAAAACATTTTACCCGATACGTAGATGCTCTTATGCAAAACTCCAGATGGACACATTACCATTTGCCCATATGCATATACAATCCAAATAGTTTACCTATTAAAGATCGCTTCTCACAATATCATCATATGCCTAACCCCAAATTATGTCCATATGCACAACGGTTTTCTCAAAGTATTTAAAAGTACTTCAATAGATATGCACAAACTAAAATTTTATCCCAAATATAACATTTTTCCAAATGTATGATTTCTAGCCATTTTTCCAAATCAAGATGATTCGAATCCCAAATTATGCGTCTATATTTTTGGCAACGTGTGCACATATTTATTTAATGGTATTTGCATTTTTACCAATTTAACCTTATGCACTAGATTTTCCTAATCTTTTAATTTATTATTTTTAAAATTAAAAATTCAATTAATTATGATCCATTGATCTAAATAACCAACGGTCCAGATTGGTTAGCACGGTTAGTACCAATGTTATGGTTAGCAAATGAAGGGGACCTTATATATATTTGGTTATGTTTTAAAGTTTAGAGTTTTGGGTTGTTATAGACATGACGCAACAGGGAACACTGACGGGTTGACAAAAGTCGAAGTCCTAAAAAGAAAAAAATAAAGAAGTAATAATTATTAGGAAGTGATTTAAAATAATAACTAATTAAAAATAAAGGAAACAATTTAAGCTTCGTCAGATGCGTGCAGACGACTGGTTGAACGATCCAGGTCATGTGGTTGCTCGTGTATGTCTTTGTTTCTTGTTTTCGATGCAGGATTCTAAGGACATACCGGACATCTTTCGGATTCGTTTTCTTTTCTCCTAATGATCTACTTCGATTTTTGATACATCATGTCATCATATGAATACTAAACATATATGACTTTAGACATAGGAAATCTTACTTGTGTATCAAAAGATATTCAAAAATACCCATCCGGCAAGATAGGAGATTTTAATAGCGATGGATCCATCAAATCTTTGAATTCATCAAAAGCCCCGCCCCAATCCACACTTTAACTTGTTTCCTTCAAATTCACACCATCTTTCTAACATTCCATGCAACTTTTATTTCTTCAACTTTATTAAACCATTATTCTTGACCTTTTTTTATCTTAGAGTGAGTAATCACGATAATTTGTCATCGTTATCACTGTAACAGTTTTACAATCTTAGATGTTTGAAATGATAACAATCTACATACAGGGTTGTTCCAATCTTTTTGGACCCATGTTACACGATCGTTCCACTCTTTTTGGACCCATGTTACACCTATAACAAAACAATAAATCAACTAGAAGAGTAAACGAAATGTAAATGTTTATACCCTATATAATTAAAAATCATAGAAACTAAAATCACAAGTCAAAGTAGCATATGAAATGCACTTAGAAAGAATCATTCTTCTAACATAGTTCAAAAACCATAATCAAGAATCATCAAATCAGCTAAAAAAGTAAAAGTCTAAAACATTATAATTGGGCTAAACGAATGACAAATGTAATTAAATGGTAAAGGTTAAACATTGTATAATCCAATCTTATACACATAATTCATTTCATTTGTAATTTGGATGAAAGAGAAAGAGTTACATCGAATGAAAAAACCAACATAACGAAGGACTTCCATAACCTAATCTGGAGCAAAAAATTATCCTTCTTTCATATTTCATATCATGTTTGACTTTCTATACAGTCAAAACTTCAAGATTCCAAGATATGATTAAAATCTTTCTTCCCAGAGTGATGATTAAAAATCCATTTCAAAGCTTTCATATGGCTGTTCTTAACCTTCTTAATCCCTCTTTCATTCACTGTAATTCTACATGATGATGATCCAATTAAATCTGGTGTCTTCATATCAGAGTGCTCTGTTGTTGACTTATCTAATAAGTCAAGCTTCAAATCGATGAACTCCGAATCATCGTCATCATCATCCATTCGACTGAAATCGGTTTCTTTTCCTGGAAACCCGCCTTTGAAATCCATCAATCCACCTCGAAAACCACTCTTTACGGGCTCGGATTCGTTAAAGTCCGAGACTTTTGCACTTGAACAAGCCATACCACCCACCTCATGGTCAAAATTACAATCCTTGAAGCTACTAACAGACCTAGATCTTGACACATCCATCACACAATCAGACACCCACACTTGATCTTTCTGATCAAACCCAAACCCACCTCTGTTTCTCTCACTACAACCCTCTTTCTCTCTCTTCTTCTTGAAAAGCTTCCCAATTCTCCAAAACCCATTGCTTTTCTTGACCTCAACTACACAACTATTGCTCCTTTTCAGCAAAACAACATCACCTGTTTCTGTTTCACTCTTCTTGATCTCATTCATGTGAGACAAGAGTGTTTTCTGATCATCACCATTACTACCCTTCTCATTCTCTATCAGAAATGAAATTCTTCCAACACTTCCCACATCTAGGGTGCAAGATGAGTTCCGGTATGAAGATGCATCAGAGCAACAACAAGAAGAAGAAAGCCTTTGTTCCCCACAATCTGAGCAAACAAGCTTCATCAGCTTGTCATTCAGGCAGTATGCGCAGATTCCGATAGATGATGAATTCGATGGGTGTTTCTTACATGGAAGATCTGATGAGAAATAGTTGAAATCTTGTTCTGGTTTCATGAAGTTTCTGCTTTCCTTCATGGGTATGTGATTTCTTGAGTTTTAATTGCAGAATTTGGATTGATTAAATAGATGGGTTCTCAAGAAAAGTCCCTAATTTTAATTGAATTTTGGTGGGATTTGGGGACTTGATTGATATTGGGACCTCAAATGAATGTTGGATGATAATATTTGTAGGTAGATATGGAAGGGTGAAGCTCAAGAATTAGAGATATAATGATTAATGCAGGATCAAATTGAGATAGAGAGAAAAGGCCACATGCTGCCAATCTTAGTTATTCTTGCCTCATAATTATAATGATTATTAGTATCCATTTTTTTATTTCAAAAGCGATTTACTTTAATAAATATTTGTATTAAAAATATTTAGGACTTACTTTTATGCGGGAAAAAAAATATTGTAACCGTTAATCCCTGAGCCTGTGCACAGGGGGGGGACCTATCCTTCCCAAGAGGAGTCACGTGCACCTGTTCAAGTTCGTTTTGTAAGGGTGAAATTTTTTTCGGTACGTAAGGTGTACCTGATCAATTACAGGTGTGCTCCGTGATATATACGTTTTTGAAGGGTGAAATGTGCATAAGTCCAAAAAAAACCAAAATTTACTCTTGAAATCAACGAAAAATCGAAAAATTCTCTTGAAATCAATAAAAAAAAAACCAAAAGATCCCTTGAATCAACAAAAAACCAAAAAAAAACCCATCGAATTAACACCGTTAAAAAATCCCTTAAAATCAACCAAAAACATAAAAAAGTCACACAATAGAGGAATTCGACTAAAAACACATTGGCAACAATTTCTTAAGCTTTTCGTTTGTGCACCCGCTCACCTAAAATCATGGGTCCGCCACTGCCTGTGCACACCGCTCCATCGTAACAATGTCATGGAGAGGTAAATGAAATACATGATTGTTTGTAAAGAGTTTAATCTCGAAAGAAATTATAATTTACATGCAGAACTCTTATTTGTTTGTGTAAGGGCTGTTTGTTTACCTCTTAATGTCATTAAGAGGCAACATCTGAATCGCTAAGAGGTGAATCTTGTTTGGCAAAAAAAAAGTTTGTCTCTTAATGGTTCCAAATTATCCTGGACCTCCCTTAACCATTAAGAGCCTTGATTTCATTCTAAACAATTACAAAAGAATCGTATTTCACTTTGAACTATATCATAAGTGTCTTTTAATCATTCTAACCACTTAATCATTCTGCACCAAACCATTCAGCAACTGCCAAACAACCCCTTAGTATACTGTATACGTTTAATTTTTCCTTAATATTTCTATGAGATGCATGGGGCCTATTTATTTGATAAAAATAAAACTATAAAATGATTAAAAATAAAGAAAATTTATATGAATGGACGAAACCACATTATTGTCGTTGAAAAGAAAATTATAGTCAGTGTCTTTTTTATTGGACGTGTTATAAGTATTGAACAATTAGTAATAATGGTTTCAAACACTTCAATGCCTTTTTTCCACCGTCGTCAAACGGTTGTTTTGTCCATTGTCGGCCACTGTTGAACTCGTTAAATTGTGTCGTTACTGCCTTATCCCTCGCTCATTGTCATGTATGTCAAAAAATTTAGTAAGTTTTCTATCAACTTTTTCGTAAGTGAATATTATAAAATCATGTTAGAAAAAAAAAAATTATGATTTGATCTATAGAATACTTTCATTGTATTTTCATTGTTAATATAAACTTAATTGAAAAAAAAATTATAACAAAATCTTATTCATAATTATTTAATTTATTGAAATAGTTAATTATATATAGGAGTGGATGTCGATGTGAAAAAAAATACATTAAAAATAATCATATGAATGTTTGAGATATCATTGTGATTTAGATGTAATTATCTAAATTAAATAGTTATATAATTCCGTTTCACTTGTAATAAAGAAAAAAAACTTGTGATATGATCCGTATATTGAGCATATGTGTTCTTCGTTCTTTTTTTAATTAATTAAATAAGAATTTAATTTGTTTTCTATTAATTGTTTATTGGATTTTTTTTATTTGTTAAATATTTATTATGTTAATATTGTTTTTAATTCATCTCATTTAGTTATAATTGAATAATTTAAAATCTATTATTTTGAAGATATTAGTGTTATACATCCACATAGGTTTGTTTTGGTTTGTTAAATCTTGTTAGTTTAACTATTTAAATATTGTCATTTATCTTCTTATGACATGAATATAATTTATTTCATTTAAGTTAAAATTAGTTATATTATTATGAGATATAATAATAGTTATCGTTTTGAACTATTATTATTTATTAATGTTTATCAAATTAGATTACAATCTTCATGTATTTAGATGGTTAATTTAAATGTCCATCTTAATATTCGTATGTATAGATGTTTATCCAATTAGTTTACAATGTTATTATTTATTTATTTATTATTTGTTTATGTTAATATTTAAATGTTTATCTTAATTATAATTCACAATCTCATAATTAAATTTTGGGAGTTACACTTCCAACCCCATAACTTTTGTTATTTTGCCAAATGCTCCGAAATAACATGAATGTTAAAATGTTATTCAAATGCTTATTTTAATTGTGAGTTCCTACTCATAATTTTCAACTTTATAATTAATTTTTGGAAGTTACACTTCCAACCCCATATATTTTGGTTTTCCAACCAAAAGTTCCAAAAATATATTATTAAGATGTTAAAAGTTTTACTTTGACTTCATGTCAAAACAAACGTTTATTTGCCTCACGGCAAAATCTTTCAAACTACTATTAAGATAGTAAAATATTGAAGTTGGATTTATATGCTAAACTCATATTCTTTTTGGCCTCATGCCAAAAGCTATATAATTAATATTGTTATCTTGTTATCTTCAAATTAAATAAATCACAAGATATCGAAAAGATTTTGTCAAACGGGTGTAAATAGCCCTAAGGTTTGTAGGGACTTAAGAAATCCATGTGATTCCCCTACTACCTGGAAATCCAATAGATTGAGTGATTTCTTTTTCGCAAATTAAAATATTGATGAAGTATTATCAACAAAATATAAACATACAAAAATTCAATATTGTTATAATAATGAAATTTCATAACCATAATCCATTTTCTTATCAAAAAGAAAATCATATATTATTCTTTATATAAGTAAATGGTTGAAACAACGCATCCCAAAATCAACGTCGTAAACTCAAAAGAATCTGAGTATCATAAATGAGTATATAAACCTCCTTTTGAAAAGGTACGAGAAAATACCTAAAGTCCATAAACTCCGCATTGACTCTAAAACCAACCTCTTGAAAAGGTACAAGCAAATACCCTCATCTTTTGAGACGACATATAAATCCTAAGTTTTATAGGAATACCTTTACTAGAAACCCCTAAAGAAACGTGGGATGTCCCGAAAGGGATAATCGGGAGTACTAATGAATATGTACCTCCCGAACTAATCGTACAGTGGAATGAAACCTACTTACTCGATTACAAAAAGGTAACTGATTTCAACAAAGAAATGTTATATCTGAAACACGTCTCAATCTTTGTGGCAAGGAACTCACAGAAGATGACATGATTCTTAACATTATTTCCACCTTTCATATATCAAAAATATTAATGAACTAAATAAGTTGGAATGTAACCTTTAGACAAACTTATCAACCTACTGCAAGTGGTTGAGAGACATAACAAGGTTTTTTCGAATAAAACACCACATATGCCGAGACAAAGAAAATTCTTTAGATCAATAATGAAAGCATTAAAGGTGGAAACAACTCCAAAGAACAGAGAGTTAAAAACAATTTCACACATGTTACATTTATGCACTATGTGGACGTGACCCTAGAAAGGATCAGGGTCTTGGTAAGAGTCAAGAAGGATTTTTCAACACCTGGAGTAGAGATACAACTACTACCCTAAATGATAATGGACAATCAAATAAGAAATGCACTAAAAAGTGCTTCTATAGGGAACAAGTTTAAAAATGAACTATAACGTATTAATTTAATGTTTAAGCATATGTTTCTTTGAAATTAATTTTAAGTATTAAAATTAATTTCTCTGCAAAGTAATTGAATATGTAACCATTATAGATGTAAAGAAATACATCATTACAAATGCAAAAATTTCAATATTCTTCGTTCCGTGTAAGAATGTATCGAGGATAGTTGATTTTTTTGACCTCTCACACAATCTAAAAAAAGATAGACTAATACTTATTCCAACCAAAATACTTAGACGATCGACTGTCATTTTCTTTTTGGTACAACATCAATAAGAAGCTTGTAAAGATATTCGTATCAAATGGAAATTATAATGGAAATGAGCATATATACATAAGTTCTAATGAATATGAAAGTAAACATATATCATGGAAAATATGTGTCAAACTAGTAGATTATTGAGTCATCGAAACATTTTTTGTCATCAATAAAGAACTTTAGGGAAATGACACATATATGTTTTGACATGACCATGTGGGACACCTTGGTTATGACATAGTGATCCGTGTATTGCAAAATACACATAGACGCATTCTCTTTCGAGTGAAAGGCAAAACGAGGCAAATTGCAACTGTTGCCTTCTGCAGCATAAGAAACAACATTGCCATCATAATATGCCCTCTCAAATACCTAAAACTTTTGTATATACCCTAATCCTTAGCCAAGACAAGAATGATATCATCCTAAAGCTAAGGACATAATACAAAAAAATATTCCATTGTTACAACAAATACAAGGTGATACTTATGGACATAAACATTCAAAATGCGGGCCATTAAAGTACTTTACGGTTATGGTTTCGACACGATGAACACATGTCGTATTATTGTCCACATGAAATACTGCACTCCTAGCACTAGTTATACGTTTAAGGGCTCACCACCCTGATTATTTCATCAAGTCTACATGAATTGGAATGCTAGAGAATTTACATCATAAGGATTTGATGTTAATTGCATATGTATTAGGATCAATATAGAGTTTCCTATACCCCATGTGCATATATAAAATGGTCTCATAGAAGTTGTTATCAAAAGAATATGATGACTTCTAGGGTATTAGTAATGCGCACTAATTTACTCACATCTACCTGGGGTTATGTAATTATTATATGTAGTTTTTTTTCGTTTTTAGACCCACTGCTTGCTAACCAGCCTCATGCGTACCAGTTGGTAACTGGATATAATCATGATACTTTACATTTACGCATGTTTGATTATATGTGCCAATTGCGCCCCCACATCGCATTGAAATGGGTCATTAAAGACGACTTGGTATATGTTGGATATGAATCCCCAACAATTATCCGCTAATTAGAATATTTGACTAGTGATCTCTTTACCGCTAGATTTGCAGGTTGTCACTTTCATGAGACAGTCTTCTCGTCGTTAGGGGGAGATAGGAAAAAGGATTTACCATGGGAACGACAGGAAGTGTCATTGAATATTTCCACTCTGTCTCATTTTGATCCCCAAAACTTCACAACGTAATGTTGAAGTCAAACGAATCAGACTCGATACCTGATACGTTTAATGTTATTCCAAAAGTGACAAGATCACATATATGAGCTGCAAATATACTCGCAAGGTTAAAAGTCTCCAACAGGGGCACAACACCATTGGAAAGTGCGTTGCAATCACACATTGTGGAGGTGTGGTTGAGGTCGTAGCTACCAAATGGAAGTGGTGGACGCTACTTGGTTCGATGGATAATATTCTAAAGGAAGGGAACAGTGAGGCACGTCCATTTATCATCAATACACAAAACTCTCATGACATTGTCTCTAATTATAATTATGTCCATGAATCATCACTGGAGGACGCTCCGAAGTTAATATTAATTCTAGAGATGAATATTAATCTCAAATGAACTATGAGAGTACATATGAGTCGATGGACAGATCATATATAATCATTGATGATTTATTCGCATATACGATGGCTAATAAGATGATCGAGCATGACGACATCGAACCAGGCTCAGTTGAATAATATCAACAAAGAGCATATTGGCCTAAATGTAAAGAAACAATCCAGAAAGAAATATATTCTTTGACAAAGGATCGGGTATTTGGTCCGGTAGTGCTATCCTGCCCAGTGTAAAGCCCGTAGAACATAATTGAGTCTTTGTCAGAAAGCGTAATGAGAATAATGAAGTCCTAATATATAAGGCTCTCCTTTGGCGCAAAGTTTCTCACAACGCCCTGGATTGACCACGAGGAGACTTACTCTCTCATAATGGATGTTATGACATCCGAATAATTTGTTAGCCTAGTAGTTTCCGAAGGACTGGAAATACAGCTCATGAATGCGGTTACCATATATCTCTATGGGGATCTAGATTTAGAGATATATAAAAGTGCTTGATGATGTTACATTACCAAAATCAAGTAACTCTAAGCCACAAAATGCGTTTTCAATAAAATTGAAACGCCCGCTTTATAAATCTAAGCGGATGTGGTATACCCGCCTAATAGAATACTTGATTGGGAAAGGATATATAAGAACGATGAACTGTTCCCTTGCGTATTTATTATGGAAAACAAGTTCCAGATTTTCAAAGTAGCTCTATATGTCAATGTTATGAACATAATAGGCACTCTTGATGAAATAAGAGGAACCACAAGCTACTTGAAATCTGATTTTGAGAGGAAAGATCTTGGGAAAACTTGGTTTATGTCTATATATTTGAGCTAGGACACCGAGTTTGTGAAATATTAATTCACCGATCGCATATGTCCAGAAAATAATCAGGAAATTTAATGTGAACAAAGCGCATCCTGTAACACTCTAAAATTCGGAGTAAATTAAAACATTTAAAACCTGACAAATGACAAAGGTAAATCCATTAACTTCCCATAAATGGGATCAGTCCTTAAGACTATACAATTCTATACAAGGATTTCATCAAAAGAATGGGACTTAACAATGCCCAGCACCAATACTAAAATATCTCCAAAAAAACCTCGAGACTCAAAATTCGTCTCTCCAAAAACCCCAGCACCCACCGCTAATGGAAACCTGTTATACACATCATTTGAGAAAAAGTGTCAGACTATAAAGCCTGGTGAGAACATACAGTTTATAAAGCTCAAAAGATATAAACATCAATATCATAAAGAAATCTTTTCATAAAGGTTTAGTTCGTAAAGATAACATTTCGCCACAACCGGGCCTCTTCGGTCCAAAACTCTTAAACGGTGATAAAAGGACCATTTTACCAAGGAGAGTGGTGTAACACAAAGTAGACCACAAATCCGAGTTATGAGCTAAACACTTGGAGTCCTCAGCAATGAACCCAGAGTCCGTGCTACGAGGTGAGATCGCGCTCCCAAGGGAAACCAATGTATACTCCTTCACTAGGATCATCATGAACCATGGCTAGTAACCGGCCTCACATAACCGTACCATAAACTCATCACGGAACATGTAATCCATAGCTACATATTTGGGGAATATAGCCTCCCAACAAAACAGTCTACTCCAAAACCTAGGGATCCACTAGTAATGGTAAGGACTCGTCACAACAACATATGTGACCTACCATAAATAAATATATGGTAATAAGTACATTTTATAAACAAAATGCTACTTACAGTTCAACTTCTGGTAAGAATGAAAAAATCATTAAAATGAGTTCATAAACATTCTTTTTACATAATCACGTAATGTGCAAGTAAAACATCATTTTACTTCAATAGGGCGGAACCCGTCATTTTGGTCAAAACTGACCGGGAACCCCGAGAATCACCAAAAACTTTATTTACAACAAAATGTAGAGAACATAAAATCATACCGTATAAATACTTTAGATTTCGCAAATAAGAGTTTTGACATGTATAATGTAACACCCTAAAATTTAGCGGAATAAAATTCGAAATTTCTGCAATACGACTGCTATAAATAGGTAAAACCTGAATATAAAACCTATTAAAATTAATCCCAAGTATCATCCCAAAAGGACGGGAAACAGTACTATGATCATTACAACAAATCAAATGAAGGATAACTAACAACCTAATAATCTAACTTAAGTAAGAAAGATTAACATCGGGTGTTGCTATTCTTCCAAAAGGTATGATTGCTAATTCAAAATGCCGGTCTATACATCTCCCAAAAAGACCGCTCTTAATCCAAAGCTATCCGCTCAGTCCCGACGAACCCCACCGGAGACCTGACCTGTCATACATGTCATTTTAAGAAAAAGTGTTAGGCTAAAGCCTAGTGAGATCAGACATTTGAAATTAAAGAGATTTAATATAAAATAAGTAAAAGATTTCCGTTTGTACAACATCAATAATGAAATAGTAAAGAGAATGCTCTTTGAAAATAAACCAATACCTCTTGGGTTAACGGGGGAGACCCGCCTACTAACCCGAATGACGGAACACAAAAGTAAGCCATTCGATGGGTTAGTAAAGCCAACAAACACATAAAGTACACGCAAGGGATGTCAGGCTCAGTAGCTTTAAACATACACCCACAGAAACTCGAGTTCAACCCCGTCGGGTCCCTATGTCGAGCTCCTCATCCAATATCGTAATACTTAAGCACGAAGGACTTATACCGCACCCGGTACCTAACGTGCCTCGACGTGGAAAACTAGTCGTCCCAACGCCGGAACAATAATAATCAATTACGGGGTCATGACTCCCAAATGCATCACTTAAACCAAATAGTGCATATAAGGCCCAACAATTAATCTCAAATGTGAATAGTATGCAATAATTGATATAGAGGGTGTTTTCCACCAAAACCGCTCCCATTGTTTAGCAAAAGCCCGTTAGTGAAAGTGTAGACGGTTCACCCTTATTTTCAAATCCCCAAAATATGAAATGAGCTGATATGCAAACTTATCAGCAGTTAACCAAAATACCAATATTTCCAAGATCATAAATTTGCATAGTAAGGCCATTCACTTAAAAGTGCAACCCAAGTAGAAACTAGTTAAAGAACATAAATAAAGTTCATAAATCATCATTTCCCCGAAAATCATACAACACACTAATATCTCAAAAAGTTAGGTTTAACACCATGTTCTACAAAACCAAGTATATGAAAGAAGAGATATTAGGTATTCCAAAATCCACCTTTTTGACATGTATAAAGTTTGATAAAATGTGTAAGAACTCACCTTGGTAGTTTCCTTAAGAAGGAAACCCAATCCTAGGAATAGAGGAGATTAAATCACTTGAGAACTCACCAATCACCACTCCCTAAATGCATTAAGGACCACCATTAATGACCTAGAATCATCATAAATGAAGGGAGAAGTCTAGAGGGAAAATGCTTACCGAAGTCAGCTGCCAAAATCGCTCCCAAACCCTAGAACCCGGATAAAAATGACTGAAAATCGCGACTTGCCTTTTTATACCTGAAATGCTTGCCGGCGATAGTGACACGGCGAGAGTGACACTTGTCACTCTCGCGGGCATAATCGCGCCAACACCCCCACCCGCGGTACAATCCGGGCGATAGTGCCCGGCGATTGTGACCCTGTCACTCTCGCATGGCACTATCGCGAGAGACGTACCGAGAGTCCTTGACCCCCGGCGATTGTGCCTCCGCGATTGTGACATCCTGTCACTATCGCGGGCACTGTCGCGAGCCAACCCCCTCTTCACAATTTTGACACTTTTTAGCCCACGATGCTTAACTCCAAAAGATTAACTATAAAACTGATAAATCCTTATTGTTAAGGGGGTTTCCAAAATAAGAACGATAATACACAGGCTCTCAGAATTCGGGGTGTTACAATCCTCCCCAACTTGGGAATGATTTCGTCCCCGAAATCCTACTAACTAAACAAGAGAGGATATCTACGCCTCATGTCTTCTTCCGCTTCCCAAGTCACATTGGTGCCGCGATGGTGCTTCCACTGAATCTTTACCATTGCCACCTCTTTATGTCTGAGCTTCTTAATCATCCTTTCCAAAATTGCCTCGGGCTCCTCGATACAACGATTACCATCCACTCGAATCTCGGACAAAGGTATGACGCTTTCTTCTTCCGCTAGGCACTTCCGTAAATAGCACACGTGGAAAGTGGGATGAATCCCGTCCATCTCCGGCGGCAAGTCTAACTTGTAAGCTTGGAGTCCGATACGTTCCAGAATGGTAAACGGCCCAAGAAAACGGGGACTTAGCTTCCCACGCTTTCCAAACCGAATCAATCCCTTCCAAGGGGACACCTTTAACATCACGCGATCTCCCACTTGAAACTCTACCGGTCTCCTCTTTTTGTCGGCGTAACTCTTCTGACGATCTTGCGCCGCTTTCAACCGTTCCCGAATAGATTTAACCTTGTCGGCTGTCTCTTGTACCATTTCCGGGCCGGCGAACTGCCTCTCCCCCGCCTCTAGCCAACACACGGGGGTTCTACACTTCCGCCCGTACAAAGCTTCAAATGGCGCCATTCCGATACTAGAATGGTGACTGTTGTTGTACGCAAATTCTACCAAAGGTAGATGGGTGTCCCAACTACCGCCAAAATCGATCACGCATGATCTAAGCATGTCTTCAAGCGTTTGAATCGTTCTTTCACTTTGTCCGTCTGTTTGTGGGTGGTATGCTGTGCTCAAATTTACCCGTGTGCCCAACTCTTGATGCAAGGCTCCCCAAAATCTCGACGTGAACCGGCTATCACGATCAGACACTATCGACAAAGGTATGCCGTGTCTAGAGACTACCTCGTCTATGTAGAGTTTTGCCAACTTATCCATCGGCAAGGTTTCCCGCATTGCTAGAAAGTGAGCACTCTTAGTCAAACGGTCGATAATAACCCAAATAGTGTCGTTCCCTCTCAAGGTCTTCGGTAGTTTGGTCACGAAATCCATGGTAATCTTGTCCCATTTCCATTCGGGTATTTCTAGTGATTGAAGACTTCCATAGGGTCGTTGATGCTCGGCCTTCACTTGTGAACAAGTTACGCATCGCTCCACAAAATGCGCTACATCCAATTTCATAACTGGCCACCAAAAATGTAGCTTCAAATCTCGATACATCTTGGTACTTCCCGGGTGGATAGAATACTTGGATTTGTGTGCGTCTTCCAAAAGTAGCTCTCGGCAACCACCAAACTTTGGTACCTACACTCGCCCGTTGAAACACTTGATCCCTCGGCTATCTTCGGTCAACAGAATTTGTTGTTTGGTCATCACCTCCTCCTTAAGGTTTTCTTTCTTTAATGCTTCATTTTGCGCCTCTTTAATCCTTTCCATGAGACTTGACACCAACTCAATCCTGGTAAGTTTGGCTTGAAGTCTCCCGCTATACTCCTTCCGACTCAAGGCGTCAGCTACTACGTTTGCTTTACCCGGGTGGTAGAGTAATTCACAGTCGTAATCCTTAAGTAGCTCTAACCACCTTCGTTGCCTCATGTTGAGTTCTTTCTGATCAAAAACATACTTCAGACTCTTGTGATCTGTGTATAAGGTGAACTTTGTGCCGTAAAGGTAATGTCGCCATAACTTTAGCGCGAACACTACCGCTGCCAACTCCAGATCATGAGTGGGGTAGTTCTTCTCGTGCACCTTCAGTTGCCTAGACGCGTACGCGATCACCTTCCCTCTTTGCATTAGTACGCATCCAAGCCCCATTTTGGATGCATCGCTGAAGACCACAAAATCCTCCGATCCCTCTGGCAAAGATAAGATCGGAGTTTCGCACAACTTCTTTTGCAAAGTCCTAAATGCCTTCTCTTGATCTTCGGTCCATACAAACTTTACATTCTTCTTGGTCAGCATTGTCAACGAAGAAGCAATCTTGGAGAAGTCTTGTATGAACCTTCGGTAATATCCCGCCAAGCCCAGAAAACTTCGAATTTCGGATGGACTTTTGGGAGGTTCCCAATTCATCATCGCTTCAATCTTGGCCGGGTCCACCTTCACTCCGTCCTTCGAAACTATGTGCCCCAAAAACTGCACTTCCTTCAACCAAAATTCACACTTGGAAAACTTTGCATAAAGTTTCTCTCTCCTCAAGATCTCTAAAACATCCCGAAGGTGTCGAGCGTGATCGACTTCCTCCCTTGAGTAGATAAGGATGTCATCAATGAACACGATAACTGACTCATCTAAGAAGGGTCGGCACACCCGATTCATTAAATCCATAAACACTGCTGGGGCGTTGGTCAAGCCGAATGGCATTACTAGAAACTCATAGTGGCCATAGCGCGTCCTAAAAGCAGTTTTAGGAATGTCCTCTTCTTTGACCTTTACTTGATGGTAACCCGAACGTAGGTCTATCTTCGAAAAGCATCCCGCTCCTTGCAGTTGGTCGAATAGATCATCGATCCTAGGGAGTGGGTATTTGTTCTTCACGGTCACCTTATTCAACTCCCTATAGTCGATGCACATGCGCATAGTACCATCCTTCTTCTTCACGAACAAGACCGGGGCTCCCCAAGGCGAGGAACTCGGCCTTACAAATCCCTTTTCCAAAAGATCTTGCAATTGGCTCATAATTTCCTTCATTTCTGACGGAGCCAAACGATATGGAGCTCGGGCTATCGGGGCCGCTCCCGGTGTCAGATCAATTTTAAACTCCACTTGACGGTCGGGAGGTAAACCAGGCAAGTCGTCCGGGAATACGTCGGAAAACTCCCTTACCACTTCGACATCTTCTAACGTCTTCTTCTCCAGTTTGGCATCTATCACGTATGCCAAAAAGGATGGGCATCCCTTCACTAAACATTTCCGCGCCTTTACCATACTGATGATTGCGACCTCCCCCTTTCGTCTTTCACCAAACACGGTCACCGCACGACCATCCGAATCTGGAATTCGGATCAACTTCTTTGCGCAGAGAATTTCAGCATGATTAGTTGACAACCAATCCATACCGACTACGACATCGAATCCCCCGATGACCATAGGCATAAGATCGATCGGGAATTCTCTTCCTTCGATTTCAAGCTTGCAGTTCCTTAGAATACTCCGAACCACTACTTGGTCGCCATCGGCCAGCTCTACTACTAACGCCTCGTCTAAACTAGTAGTGGGCATGGATAGTTTTGGGCAAAACAAACTCGACACAAACGAGAAACTAGCTCCCGAATCAAATAGTACACGCGTAGGCACGGAGTTTAGGAGAAACGTACCCGACACTACATCCGTCGACGCTTTCGCCTCTTCCGTGGTCATCTGGAAAGCTCTCCCGGTTGCCTTGGGAGTGTCCACTTTCTTGCCTCCACTATAGCTTACCATTGCCTTCGGGCATTCACTTCTAACATGGCCCGGCTCCTTACACCCGAAACAGATACGTTCTTTAATTGGACAGTCAGTGTAACGGTGGCCAGGCTTACCACATTTGTAGCACGGTTCTGACTTCGAGTTGCAAGGACCGGTGTGTTTACTTCGGCATCTGGAACACCACGAGGAATCCCGTCTCGGACCACCTCCCCGTTGACTGTTGTTGAAGTTGCTCGGCCTCCTCGAAAACGTGTGGCCCCCTTCCCATTTCCTCTTCTCGATTGTTCCACTTCTCTCCGTCTTACCCAAGCCGTAGGAGTCTTCTACCAGTTGTGCCTCCTCTATAGCCTCTCGAAGGGTAGAGGCCTTGGACACTCGAACCATATTCATCATTTCTGTAGGCAAACCTTTGATGTACGCCTTGATTTTATCTCTTTCGGTGGGGACCAGATGTCCCACCAAACCTAGCTTGTCCATAAATAGCTTGTTGTAATCCTTCACCAACAAACTCCCCTTTTTCAAACTTCGGAACTCATCGACGATCCGGTCCATAGCCCGTTCGTTGCAAAACTCTTCCATGACCTTCTTCTTGAAAGTTTCCCAGCTTAGTTGAGCCAATACAGCGGCTTCAATAGAAGCAGAATATACATTCCACCATGTGAGGGCCGCCCCTCTAAGCATTTGAGATCCAAATACGGCTTTTTGGTTCTCCCCACACCCGCTCGATCGGAAGGCTTGCTCTAATTCTCTAATCCAGTTCATGCATTCTACTGGATTGTCAGTGCCCTTGAACTCCGGCGGTCGACATCCGAGAAATGCCTTGAATGTACAAGACTTTGCCTCAGGTCTTACGGCCGGGTTTGCCGTCTCATTGGTGGGGATACGGGGTCCCGAACCTCCAGATCCTGCCACAATCACATTCTCCTCCACCGTCTCTGGTCTACGGTGGTTAGCATCCCTGTCATCCAATAGTTTCAGGAAGGCCTCTTGCTGCTGAGCCATAGCCGCATTCATCGCTTGCATCATCTGCTCCATCATTCTAGCTTCCGGAGTTACCTCTTCCATAACTGGGTGAGTTGTAGCGATGTTGCGTCGAGGTACATGCTCCAGTCCTCCCCCCAACGCATCTATAAACGGTGGGGGCAAATCGTTATTCGTTACCCTTGGTTGATCAGCCGTAGACGCGGCCGTATCCTGTCCTTCCGGTCGATTTCGCGTATTAACCATAGTCTGCCACACACACATGCGAGAATATAGATGAGACTACACGGTTATAAACAAGGAAATGTACCACTACATTCATCAATTATCATAACAACGGAAAACAAGCATAATCACGTAAAACATCTTCATAATAGCGTTAGCTAGGCGAAATTATGAACATGCAATACATAAAAATTTTCATTCCCATTACCATAACTCTTAACTGGTGTAGCTTCCATCGACTCTGGAACTATCTTATCTTAACAGTTCTACCCCATCTCACAAGATCATCGCCTAATTTCACAGCTTAAGTCTAGGTACCCTACTCTTATACCTAGTTCACTTAAACTAAAGCTCTGATACCAACTTGTAACACCCTAAAATTTAGCGGAATAAAATTCGAAATTTCTGCAATACGACTGCTATAAATAGGTAAAACCTGAATATAAAACCTATTAAAATTAATCCCAAGTATCATCCCAAAAGGACGGGAAACAGTACTATGATCATTACAACAAATCAAATGAAGGATAACTAACAACCTAATAATCTAACTTAAGTAAGAAAGATTAACATCGGGTGTTGCTATTCTTCCAAAAGGTATGATTGCTAATTCAAAATGCCGGTCTATACATCTCCCAAAAAGACCGCTCTTAATCCAAAGCTATCCGCTCAGTCCCGACGAACCCCACCGGAGACCTGACCTGTCATACATGTCATTTTAAGAAAAAGTGTTAGGCTAAAGCCTAGTGAGATCAGACATTTGAAATTAAAGAGATTTAATATAAAATAAGTAAAAGATTTCCGTTTGTACAACATCAATAATGAAATAGTAAAGAGAATGCTCTTTGAAAATAAACCAATACCTCTTGGGTTAACGGGGGAGACCCGCCTACTAACCCGAATGACGGAACACAAAAGTAAGCCATTCGATGGGTCAGTAAAGCCAACAAACACATAAAGTACACGCAAGGGATGTCAGGCTCAGTAGCTTTAAACATACACCCACAGAAACTCGAGTTCAACCCCGTCGGGTCCCTATGTCGAGCTCCTCATCCAATATCGTAATACTTAAGCACGAAGGACTTATACCGCACCCGGTACCTAACGTGCCTCGACGTGGAAAACTAGTCGTCCCAACGCCGGAACAATAATAATCAATTACGGGGTCATGACTCCCAAATGCATCACTTAAACCAAATAGTGCATATAAGGCCCAACAATTAATCTCAAATGTGAATAGTATGCAATAATTGATATAGAGGGTGTTTTCCACCAAAACCGCTCCCATTGTTTAGCAAAAGCCCGTTAGTGAAAGTGTAGACGGTTCACCCTTATTTTCAAATCCCCAAAATATGAAATGAGCTGATATGCAAACTTATCAGCAGTTAACCAAAATACCAATATTTCCAAGATCATAAATTTGCATAGTAAGGCCATTCACTTAAAAGTGCAACCCAAGTAGAAACTAGTTAAAGAACATAAATAAAGTTCATAAATCATCATTTCCCCGAAAATCATACAACACACTAATATCTCAAAAAGTTAGGTTTAACACCATGTTCTACAAAACCAAGTATATGAAAGAAGAGATATTAGGTATTCCAAAATCCACCTTTTTGACATGTATAAAGTTTGATAAAATGTGTAAGAACTCACCTTGGTAGTTTCCTTAAGAAGGAAACCCAATCCTAGGAATAGAGGAGATTAAATCACTTGAGAACTCACCAATCACCACTCCCTAAATGCATTAAGGACCACCATTAATGACCTAGAATCATCATAAATGAAGGGAGAAGTCTAGAGGGAAAATGCTTACCGAAGTCAGCTGCCAAAATCGCTCCCAAACCCTAGAACCCGGATAAAAATGACTGAAAATCGCGACTTGCCTTTTTATACCCGAAATGCTTGCCGGCGATAGTGACACGGCGAGAGTGACACTTGTCACTCTCGCGGGCATAATCGCGCCAACACCCCCACCCGCGGTACAATCCGGGCGATAGTGCCCGGCGATTGTGACCCTGTCACTCTCGCATGGCACTATCGCGAGAGACGTACCGAGAGTCCTTGACCCCCGGCGATTGTGCCTCCGCGATTGTGACATCCTGTCACTATCGCGGGCACTGTCGCGAGCCAACCCCCTCTTCACAATTTTGACACTTTTTAGCCCACGATGCTTAACTCCAAAAGATTAACTATAAAACTGATAAATCCTTATTGTTAAGGGGGTTTCCAAAATAAGAACGATAATACACAGGCTCTCAGAATTCGGGGTGTTACATATAAAGTTTGTAAAATGATAGTAGGAACTCACCGGTAGGTTTTCGGAATAAAACCCGGAAAACGAAATAATGACCACGACGTAGAGGTAAAGCTTAAAACACCGACCCCTCGCTAGAAGCACCGAAAACTAGCAACCAAACGAGCCTTGAAGATTGAAGAAGAAAAGAGAGAAAAAGAGGAGAGAGAGAAATATCTGAGATTTCTAAAAGAAATCTCACAAAAAAGATATTTAGCCAAGGATTTGCACAACTCCCAACACAGCGCACGACCCGTGCGTTTTCCAAAGGGGAGGGCGCACGGCCCGTGCGTTTTCCACTGACTCGCGCATTGTTTCATGCGCACGACCCGTGCGCATTTCCTGAAGGATGGCGCACGACCCGTGCGCCCTGTAGACAGAAGCATCCACTTCATTCTTCTTTACAAACTCTCAAAACCAAACGAAAATTCGGGGTGTTACACATCCGGTTAGCACTCCCATGATCGGTCGAAGTGTCGGATATAAGGAAAGATCAATTTCGTCTAAAGGATGATGACGAAAAATGTTGGAAGCTGGAATTCCCTATCTAAGTACAATATGCGCATTATCGTACTTAGCATAATACACTTGACCATATATTATATTTCTCAGTGAACTTGTTAGCTAGATTTAGCTCAGCGCCAACGCAAAGTCATTGGAATGATATCAAATTAATCTTTTGGAACCATTGACATGGGACTATAGAAATAAAAATGGGATTGATAATGGAACTTCAATACCTACTTAGAATATAAGCAGCAAAAGTACTAGCTCTTATAGAAAAACACCAAACAATGTCTTGGTATGTGCTTGTTGATATTAGGTATATGTCTGACTCATAGAAAGGTTGTTCTTAAACTGGATAAGGAATTACCACAGTGAACATCCAGATTGCTTGAAAATAAGCTAAGCAAACCTTTGTAACTACCTCCTTGAACTATTCCAAGAATATTACTCTCCATGAGATAATTAATGAATGTATATGATTAAGGACTATCATTACATATATTAAATGAGCTAGTAATTTTGGGTTCAACCAGTATCCTACTTGCATATATGGAAATAATGCATCATGTATCGAATAAATGAACATAAGATACATCAAGGGTGATAACACAAAGCATAATATGCTTAAGTTTCTATACAATCAGCAATAAAAGACTCTCCTTTAGATTCAAGTGAATCAAGTAAGGTGTCAAAAGAATGTGACATATTTTACCAAGTCATTATCTAAAGCCATATATTGGGAAACATGTAGAAAGTAAATGCAAATGTTTTCCAAACTCCCTTGATTAATGCACGAATCAGGGGGAGTAGTAGACAAAAGGGGGAGTCTACTATATTTGTGATATTGGTATGTTGTGCTCTTTCCTTCAACCAAGGTTTTATTTTTCCCATTGGGTTTTGTTTCTTGGTGTAAGGTTTTAGTGAGGCAACTGTTTATATACCATCATGCTTTCCTAACTCTCATGATTAATGTACGAATCTAAGAGAAAACTAGACTAAAGGAAAAGTCTATATATTGCAAAGAAACTGGTGCGTTGTACTATTTCCTTCATCCTATTTTTTATCCAACTGGGTTTTTATTTTGGCGTAAGGTTTTAACGAGGCAACAATTGTGCACCGTCACTCCTTTAACTCGGCACAAGGGGGAGTGTTGTAGAATAAGTGTGTCATCGTCTAAAGGATATGACGATAGAGATAAATATATCAGAGTTAGATTAGAACTGAATATCTCATAGCTATCTACTTGTAACTCATCCCTATTTAAAGAGATTTTGATTAATGAGAATGACAGATTTCTTCTCTCTTTATTCTATTGTTGTTCAATTCGCTTTTTCCTTTAACACGAATGACATTTTTTAAACATTGATTGTTATTTATAATGGTTGACGTGGCTAGTTTTGCTTTCATGTTAACCCTAATTAAATTGCAAATATTCCAAATATTTGGGAGAAAAATATTTTATTTATGGATAAATTAAAATAGAACGAATTTTTAAGAAAAACGAGAGATGTATATAAAGATAAAATAAATATTATAAAATTATCGGTTATAACAAGTATATATATATGGATGGAGACGAGTCAACCACTTTTCCATTTAATCTGGATCGTTTAAAATCGTCCAACTTTTGATCTGCACCGTTTAAATTCATTTTATCAAACTTATAACTACCCGGTAAACGGTAAAGCCCACTCATGACTCGGTTGTGATCCCCTGATTTCTCTCACACAACCTGTTGCAGTTTCTCTCCCCCTCACGCAGCTTATTTCTCTCCCACGACTCTCCCCCTTCAACCTCCACCTTCATGGAGTTCCAACTCTCCCACTCCTCTTCTTTTCTATCGCTTCATCTCTACTATATTATTTTCCTCCCACATTATCTCTCAATCGCAACCTCTCACAGTTATATCTCTCTTCTAGATGAAGTCCCTGCTTTTCTCCTATCGCTCCTCTCAACCAAGACACGAATCAGGTTCAGCGATTTAGGGTTTCTTCTGGTTATCCCATCTTCTATTCTACCGCTCCACGAATCAGGTACCATCGATTTGGGTTTTTTTCTTCATTTTTGGTTCTGCATCGATTTGGGTTTTTCATCTTGGTTCTGAAATGGCAATTGTATTTAATTTGGGGGAAATTAGTTGGGATTTCGGTAATTAAACCTGATTCTATGAATTTAGGTGTAATTTTAGGCATCGATTAAGCTTCACTACAAATCATAAGATTCTTAATTTGGGATTTTTTTTTTGTTTATGTATGTTTATCAGCGAAACGACTAACAATCGGGATACATCTGGACTGTTGGAACCTTTTTTTTTCTTCCATCCGAGTTGATTTGTATGAAGTATGTTATTTTAGCTCTCGGAGATGCGTGAGTAATGAAGAATTGTATAAGTAGGTTACCACTTCATTTTTTTGCTAATGTTCTGTATTGTTGGTGGTGTTTATCAGAAAGTAGCTTTATATGGAAGTCATTATCCATTCTGAAGTGAAGTGTAAAAGCATTTGAGAGTTATTATCTGGAAGATTAATAAAGTTTATCGTCTAAATTGATAAAACTATTAATGAAGTCTTATATTTTTGAAAATGTAGTGGCAGTTGGTGAGTGTGGATTGTATTATGACATAACTCACTTTTGTCCACTGGAGATTCAAAAGGAGTATGTGATGCTTGAAGCAGAAATGAAATATATTTAGAAATGTTGGTTATAGACTTATAGGGTTGAATAGCCTTCACAAAAGAGTTGGTACATTAGATGCTACGATTTATTGGGTATGTTTCTCATTTATATTGCTATCACTAGGTACTTTGAGAGGCGGTTTGAATTAGCACATCTCCTGAAGCTTCTAATGTTTCTTCATATGCGAGCAGTTGCTGGGGAATTCTGTGACATTCTGGAGCAAAACAAGCAGAGGTATGATTGATGGATCTTCCAGAGACTAAGTTATGTTGGCTATTGTAGTTTACACTCTAATTTGTTTTGCTACCTTTTTCTGATGCTGGATGTATCTATGATACCTGTTTATATTGTCTCAAAAACATTAGGCATGCAGCTTCTAAGTAGTAAGTTCTAATCAAAGAACATACTATATCCGCATTGAAGCTTTTTACCCTTGATCATATAGCTATACCTAACTTACAAAAGGATTGTGCATTCTACTTTGTTATAGAGGATGTGTGTAAAATATAAAGACCACCTTCAATTCTACCAATATCTAGAGACCTTTTAATTAAAGGGTGTTGCAAAATACAATTGGTAGGAGTGACAAAGAAAATCGTTATTATTTTATTTTCAATCATTTTTGCATGAAATTTTTATATGAAGGTGAATTTAAAAGGTTTCTTGGTGGGATTAACAAGGAAATAATTTCCAGATCAAATTCTTGGGGCACGCAACAAATAAGCCTAGATTTTGCATCTGCCTTTGAAATCAAATACTTGATTGCTGATTAATCTGTGTGAACAATCACTTTGTGGTAGGTATCTTAGGTAAGCCTAGGTTTTGCATCTGCCTTTGAAATCAAATTCTTGCAACAAGAGCACCTAGTGAATAAGCTATGTTGTTAATTAGTGAACTGACATAGGTTATGAAGTTGCTATATCCCAGCTCAGATCGAAAGAGAGCAGTGTCTCAAACCACAACCAGCATAAATTTCAGCCTTAAGGACTAAAAGAATAGTGTCAGTTGATTTATCTGGTTCATTCAAAAGAATCTAGTCTTCAAATTATGTGGAAGTACCATAATATTGATGTGGGTTCATAGTGATTTTATTAAGGTGCAGGAGAATTAGGAATGATGAATCTCTCTATATATGCTCATGGATATTTTGGGGAATTGATCATAAAAGATCTGCTATTTCAACAGCCTCTTTGTGATTGATTTTGGAATTTGTATAAACTGGAAGACAAAATATGGCCACTATGATGAACTTTATCAATTACTCCCTCCATCCCAAAATAAGTGTCCACGTTTTTATTTATGTTTATTTCAAAATAAGTGTTCACTTTCAAAAGTAGATAACTAAATTCTCAAATTTACCCCTAATTAATGCACAAATATTTAAGAGTTGTGAAGAGAGAGAAATTAAAGAAGGGTAAAGATGTCATTTGGTTAATCAGTGTAATAATTATGCATGTCTAAAACTGTTGTGTCATTTTAATTGTGGACACTTATTTTAGGATAGAGGAAGTACTTGCCACTTATGAGGTCCAACCTTAATTTTTATATCATAGTTGGGAGCAAATATATACTTACAAAACTATTCCATATTGCAAGTGGGAATAGCCAATGTGACTATTCATGGTCTCGAGGGGGCTCTGCCTTTTATGTTTCAAAAGCCTGTAAATATCATTTTTATCCATTCTCCCAGATTTAATTTTAGAATTTTGCTTTATCCATCTTCTGGCTTTGGTATGTCCGTGTATGTCCGTCATTGATTTGCCCATAAAACAAGATATGATTTGTAACACCCTCAAATTTGGTGAGAGCAACTAATTAAAAATCTCGATATAATATCAATTAAAGGACAAAACTTCCACTTATACATCAATCTCCATATACCTCAATTTAAAATTATATAATTAACCACAACAATTATAAAACTACAGTCTTATATACAAGGACTAAATCGAAGTCGGGTGTTACTTAACCCAAATGCAAGCTGCTCTTCAAAAAGGAAACCAAAGCGGAAGACTTCACCAAGCTACTCACCTCTCGGCACTCTACTAGGACTTCTCTTTTCACAATGTCACTAGGACTATTCCCAACGAAGCCTGTTGCACATGCCGACAAATAAAAAAGGTTAGGCTAACGCCTAGTGAGTTCAATAGTTTTCAACATTAATAAATATATTGTAAAAAGGAAGAATGCAATTGAAATCATAGTCTTTCAAAATGATATGCTTCAAATATAAAAACGACTCGTTTTCCAATGATATGAATTTTGAATGAAGGAGACACCAAAATAAACGTTTTCCAAACCAAACTGTTTTAAGGACCATGACCTAAAATAAAATGTTTCTTCGTAAATTAATTTCAACTCAAAAGGAGAATAGGAAGTGGACTCCTAATTTATGAAACGCGGATAAACTCTATTTCCTGAAACACCCAAAACACGGGTGAAGCATAACACTCAATCCATAAACCATGGATAAAAACCATATAAACAAAATGTCACCGAAAACATGGATAATAAAATGCAATATCCAAAATAACATCTTTCAGTGACGAGGGAGGCCCGAATTCCATCGAATGTGGTGGGCACACAAAGTTGAGCCACATATCCATGTTATATGAGCATCGCTTAGGGATAAAACACTCATTAACATCAACCTTTCCGGGTCTATAGCTAACAAACCAACAAGCTCAACAACTTCATGTCTATTGCTTGGATAATCAACAAGTTCAACCCCTCTAGGTCTGTACCTTGGAATTTTCGTGCACTCATCAAGTTTAACCCCTTTGGGTCTATACCTTGGAATTCCCAAAACATCCCAGTTAAGCTTGTTCACAAGAAAATTGCAATTAGCGATCAGAAGACCCCATGCCTATTTCAAGTTACAATACGGGGATACTGATCCCACTAAAACGGACTTTTATGCCTATGGATCCAATGCATTACAGTCTAAAACGTTACATAACTCAAACGAATGAACTAACACATTCAAAACATGGGACTCTCAAATAAGATGCAACTAAGTACACCATACATTCAAGGCTCCTTAACGAGCTACCAAAACTGGACAAATGTTCCAAAGACCCATATATGTAAACCAAGCCCCAAAAGGTATAATGAACGATTGACTAAAATACGTGAGCCAATAGGGTTACAAAACCGAAATACGTCTTTTCCCAAAATTCTTTGTCTCTCAAATCACAATTGGCCTTTGGTCCAAAACTAAAAGGTTTACCAATTCTAAAATGTTCCCAAAGTCGGGAATAACCAAAATCAAAAGACCCACACATTCGTTCCTTCAAAACGTCCCATTACATAAATGATGCATATTTCCAACAAACACTAATAAGTGTATTTTGTCCCAAATAATCTTCATTTATGACTAAATTATTAAAACACCTTCATTCATGACTTATTTATCAAAATGCACAAAAATCCCAAATGTGGGTGTTTCACAAAATTTATAAAACCAAATCATTTTCACATATAATCATGTAAACATATAATCACTTTAAAATTGACATTTTTGGCATGTACAACATTTTCACAAATCAACTTGAACTCACATTGCTAGATTTAGGCTAAATCTGGATTTTATCCAACTTGAGCTTCCTTGGAGCAAACTTGAATCCACGAGTAAATCCTTCCAAAAACCTAGATCCACAAGTTTCCAACCATAAATAATCATATTCAACCATCTACAATCGTTCCCCAAACATTTTACATCAACATTCCCAACTTGACCAAAACCCTAGTTTTCATGAATGAAGAAAAGAGATGATTACCTCAATCACAATTTGAATCCACCAACCACATACTTCTAGATCACCAAGATGAGCCACTCATTCCAAATCTTCATGTTGATAAAAAGGTTGGGTGAAAACCCTAGAAATTGATAAGGGTGATGAAGAAGATGAACACATTTTAGCCTTAGCCTCCAACCTTGCTAAATGATGAGAAGTCACTTGGATTCCTTAGTTTTGGTACCTCGAAAGCCCAAAATCGACAATAGAAGCATAAGGGTTCGGTTCTTGAGATAGGAGTATGAAAGTGGGGGATGAAACAAGTGAAAATGGGTTAAAATCGGGTTTTAAAACAAGTTAGGGGCCGACCGCGATTGTGCCCGGTGATTGTGACAGGGGGCACTGTCGTCAAGGCACTCTCTCCTGGAATGTACCGTGGGCACTCCCCCACCAGCGACTGTGCCCCGCAATAGTGCCCACTGTCACTGTCGCAAGCACTATCGCCTGAAATGTACCGTGGACACTCCCCCACCAGCGATTGTGCCCCACAATAGTTCCCATTGTCATTGTCGAGGGCATTATTGGCCGATGCTTTCCGAATCTGAAATTTGACCCTTTTTCGCATCTGAAGGTTCCTTATCCATTAGGCGTCTCCGTGAAGCATTAACCCACCATTATCCACTGACGGAGACTTTTTAAGGGTTATGATAACATTTTGTTTATCTTGATAAAATTCCGGGTTTTACATGATTCGAGGTAATTTACAAATTCTTTCTTCATTCGCCGCAGTAACACCAGGCTTAGCGGATCTCTATTTTCATTTAAATTTCTTGACTTACATGATGATATTCCCAGGTCTGTTTTGCCTTTTTCTTTCATAAACTAAATATTGGTATGAAAAAAGTGATTCATCTACAGGGAATGATCGTCTTACTATGAGAATTTGAGGTTGGCATCTGCAAATGGTATTCTTTTTTTATTTTTTTTATTTGTGAGTTGCATTAGCTATATTCATTTTTTGTCGTGTTTTTTTTTGTGTCGGTTGTTTTATGTTTCCAATCTCTTTTATTTGTGAGTTCCATTAGCTATAAGGCAGCTAGCCACCAAAGCTTGGTTGTAATCTAAATAGGTTTTTAAGTTGTTAGTCTAAAGAAGAGTGCCAAGGAAGTTGGGCAAGGTGTTGATGAGCTAGCTAACCACCAAAGCTTCTTGGTTTATTTGAACACAATATTATAATTTATATGGAGCAGTAGATCGTATATAAAGCAGAATGGGATGGGAGACACACTAATGTAGGCAGAAATCTTTGGTCTCTATGCTTTAGTTGTCTTCTGATTTCGTATTTTCTGACCTCAACGTAATGCTAGCTATTCTGTATTTTCTCGAGTTCTATATGTTTGGCAGGTCATCTCTTATGCTTTCCTAGAACTGTTGGAACAAAAAGTAATTGGACTTTGATATCAATAGAGGAAATCCCGTATGGAAACCATCATTTGGTTTAAGGCCACGTTGTTCATGTCATCTCAATAATTGGTTTTTGAACTCCATTCCTGAAGGCTTGAAAAGAATTTACGCTTTTTAGGCTAATGTAAAGTTTCCTTTACTTCTTGATTTTATCTAAGTAATGATATATGAGAAGTATTTGGTATTTTTAAAGGAAGTGTTTAATTTTACAAAATTCAGAAACTTAGCAGTATTGATGAAACTAAGCCCGTTATATTTCAAGTTGCAGACCAGATTATGATGTTATTTCTCAAGGTGTTTGCTTGTCGTAGCTCAATAGTACATGAAGAAGCAATGCTTGCCATTGGTGCTCTTGCTTATGCCACTGTACCAGAATTTGGGAAGTATTGCTTAGCCATTGCAATTAAAAGTTGATATCGTTGTTGAATTGCAATTGCAATTAGATACACATGGCAGATCTACTCAGAAAGGTTGTTGACACTTGCTGGAGTTTATGGATTCTGAAAGCATGTGTCAAAGCTTGACAGGCTGGAGATTCGTTGTTATCTTGAAATATTAATAAATGAAATGGATGGATGGATGCATAATGAATATGTATGTGTTAATTAATAGTGTGTTTGCATTGCAGGTTGAATATTTTCCATTGGTTGTTGATGCTAACAAGTGAGCAATGGATATAAGAGGTTGGAGTTATGGTCTGCTCGACATATATAATATAATAAAAATGCAAGTGCAAGTGAAGAGAAGAAATCGTTTTGAAAGGCTTTTTGCTTATATGTGTATGTGTATGTGTTCATTCCTATTTCATTGCCATTCCATTTGTGTGATTTGGACTTCTGCCTTCCATTCTCCCCAAATTGGAATTTGTAAAGATTATCAGTAGAATTTGGGAAGTTCTACAAATAATTTGGAGATGGGTCTCCAAAATTTTGAGGAATACCAGGTTTATTCCATATGTCGTGCTTTGGATGACATGGTGTGTTGCTAGAAATGGAGAAAATAGTGATATAGAAGTTAAAAAATTATCTATTATTCATTGTCATTTCATCTTGGCTTCATGAAAGTTGCAATAATTTTGACAATTTTTTTTATTAAAGTTAATGTAAATTCCTATTGTTGTCGTTGCCTGTTACAAGTTGTTAATGATTCGGGTCATATTTTTATGATTTTTGCAAGTGTATTATTAAACTGAAAGGACTTTATATTTCAGGAAACACAACTTTGTTACTGTATTGGTTTATGATGTTTAGCAATGATTCATGGGATTGAAAAATTGGTATTGTGTAATGAAGAACATCATATATGTTATAGAAACTTACATTTGACAGTGCCACATAAATGTGATTTAATGTCTCTTTGATTAGTGATGTTTAGCTTTAAATTATTCAAAAAGTAAAAAAGTTAACATAAAACGTTGGGTACAACTTATATTTACATCGAAACATTTAAAAATTGTTTAGACACAATTGTATATTATATTGACTCAGGTGAGTCAACGACTTTTAGAGTTAATCTGGACTGTTTATATTAATTTCTAAATACGAAATGGGAAAACAAAAACACCATGTGAGTGAAGAAGACGATTGTGAGAGGAAGGATTAAAGTGAGAGTGATTTGGGCGAAGATCTTCAAGGAGAAGATGGTTTTGAATGATTGTTTGAAGATGCTGAAGAATCCCAAGAATTACATCTATTCTTTGCTTCGATCTATGGTGGTTTCTGTTTGATTGTTGCTGGTGGAACAATTGGTGCGAGTCAGTGGTGTACGAAAAGAGTGTTGGATTTTTATTTGGATGGAATTACCCTTGACATTTTCATAGTATTTACGACAGACACATGCCTATCTTTATTTGGTCCCATGGTTTCCCATGAATTTGATAGGAAAGTTCAAGCTAAAATACATTTTTGTGCTCTTCAACAACTGAAATCGAAGTTCCATATCCAGACAAGAACTCCATTGGGGTGCTCTGTTTGTGTTTTTTGTGCTTCATTCTCAGACCCTCGGCTCTTCAACAACTGAAGTTCCAAAAGATTCTCAACCCCGATTTCTCTCCCCCTCTCACCACGTACGACCTAATTTCTCTCTCCCATCGCCTCCCTCTCGATTTCGTAAAGCTTTTTTCTTCTAAAATTTTGTTAATAGTTTCATCCAAAACTGCAATCTATCACAAGATTAACATAAAAGTTTGATCAATAATTAAGAGGAAGACGAGATGGAATCCTGATAACTCTCATTTTGAGCGTTATTTACACGTCATTTGTGTGCGTTTTTCTTTCATTTTAGTTGTGTTTCCTTTTTATTTGTTTGTCTTTCTTCCTTTTATTATTTTATTTTCATTTGGAGTTGTTGAGAATGTTTTTATGGTTAAACGCATCATTTTTGGGTTAAAACGTCACTGTTACGCTGTGGGCACACTCTGTCCACTGTGGGCATCCGAGGATAAATACGGTATTGGCTATGTATTCGTATTCTGGGGGTATTGCAGAAATAAAGGATGAAAATTAGCTGAAAATTAGAAGATGGATGCTAGTTGGAGAAATCTTGCTAATCATTGTACTCTTTTACCCAATGGTTATTATCCTTTAGCTTTTGGGTATTACCCATTGGGTAAAAGCTTGTTTTTCCCTTATAAATAGGTAGGTTTGTTATCATTTGAAAAGAACAACCAACCAAGCTCCACAATGTAGCAATTCTAGTTTTCTTTACATTTTTAGTTGTAGTTTAATTTATAGTCTTTTACTTTCTTGCATTTAATTTTCGCATTTACTTTCCGTCTAACTTTGTAGTTTTATTTCTTTCTTTTATTTAATGCAAGTAGTTAACAAGTATTTCTTTTCTTACATTATGTCTTTTATTTTTATTATCAGCTAATCATCTTTTGGGTAAAGGTGTGAGCCGACTTGAGACTAATAGGCAACACTTGGGTGTGGCCATTATTGCTAGCTCTTAAGCTTGGTCACTTGAGTCGGGACTTAAACTCAACGCAGATAAGCCGATCACTTTGACGTGTTAATATTAGATCTTGACCTCGAGAGGGGCGGATTCGAAATACGGCTTAAGGATGCACAAGGATTTGAGAGAGTCTTTGATAACCACGTAGAGATACGGGTTTTGCATGATTTATTACGGTTCAAACGTCGGGGGAGATTTATATCACAAAGAGATTTGGGTGTAAATCTCCGTACTGGTAGAACTTGATTTATTTCAACGTAGTTAAATCGACAAGATTAAGAGTTGGTAACGATAGATACTTTATGGGCATTTTGTAGAACCGATCTTTAAAAATCCACTTTCGAGAGATCGGGATTTTTATAGACACTTCGTGCTACAAAGTAACTAACCATTTTTTTACTACATAAATCTCAAGGAAAACTTACACTTATACCCATTTTAGTTTCTTATTTAGTTTTTGTTGTTAAAAGTATCAAACTCTCTCAAAAATATTTCCTTCTTTTGTCATTGAAATCGGTGTATTCTCAACTTAGGACTCGAAACTTTGAAGTCCAATCCCTATGGATACGATATCGGTATATTTACCACTTTATTACTTGTAGCGACCATAGTGTCGGTGTATACTTGCGCCCACACTGTGGACCTATACGGTTTTTCCGCTATCAAATCCCATCAAAGATTTGCCATTATTTCAGCAAAGTTCTTTCATGCACATTCGATATCGGATTTTAACTTGAACGAACTCAATGATCAAGTTGTGTTTTCACCCGGTTCGCTTGAAAAACTCGAGATTGAAATCACGAAAATCTTGAAATCGAGAAGGGGTAATCCGATTTCGATCACTTCTTTGCCTATGATATATTATGAAAGATACAGAAGGACTCCTCAAGCCGAAGGGTACCTAACCGAGAGTCAAAGGCACGGGAAAGCCGGTTATAGTTTCACTAAGCTTCTTGCTCGATTGAAAAACATCATTCGACAATGATGAAAAAAGTGACCAATTAAATAACTGAATCTAAATTAAAGTCATGTTGTATACCCGACCAACGGACGGGTATAACACTAGTTGTACTTATGTGTCAATTGGTCCATTCATTAACAAACATTATGTGATGTTTTTCTCTCTAATTTTGTTTCATATTATATTTTGATTCTATTCTTATTAAAAGAAGTTTAATTATTAACTGGTAATAATTTGCAAATTTTTATTAAATTTTCAATCAAATCAAACATTGTAGCTTTTATTCTAATAAGAGAATGACATCCCATATAAATTTATAAGTTTTTAACATTTTATATTAATATTTAAAATTATCATTTATTCAATGTGAAATTAAATTAGAAAATGGAATATGCTGAATATCTAATAGTAAAGAATATATGTAAATTATAAGGATACGTCGACCTCCAAAGGCTTATTTTCTTTTATTATTATTCTTTACAATTTAATTTCTTATATACATATATATTGTGAATATATATAACTTCCCTCTCTTTCTCTCTCTCTCTCTCTCTCTCTCTCTCTCTCTCTATATATATATATATATATATTGGATTAGGTTTCAATGGGAAGTTGAGTTAACATAAGATGCGTGAGAAGTAGTTATCAATCGTTGGATATATATTAGAATGAGATGTACCGAGATAAGATGAACCAAATCAATTCTCTTATGAAGTACGATTCATGAGTGAGTTTGAGAATATAAGTGATCAAGGGTTCAGATCTACTTCTCACGTTTCTCATGTTAACTCAACTTCTCACACAAAGAGGAAGAGGGTATATAGAAAAATTTAACTAAAAATTTCTTCCATACACAATCTTATAAGGGGCTGCAACGCAGTTACTAGTGTATAAAATACACTAAGTCTGGGCCTCAGCGAGGTTAAGGTATAGACTGGGAGATCTTGATCGTATTGTGCCAAGTTCCACTAGCTATTCCTTCTCAGGGAGATGGGAGATTTTCGTCATTATAAGGAAAATCATCAGTCCAACCAGAGTAAGACCAGTTATCTCCTTTATAGGTTTGAAAAGCTCTAAACTTATCTTCATTATTAACTTCAGAATTAAACCAAATATTTTCATAAAAGTTATTAATATCTTTAAAAACTTTTCCAACTATTATATATTTAATATCAGCAGTAAACAAATCAGAAGCTAATAGATATGTAAGATTTCTTTTTAAATGTTCTTCACCTGATATTTCAAAATGAGTATAACAAAAACACTTACAAGTACAATTACAAATATCCTGATGGATTTTAGACAAAGGATGAAGACACGGTCTTTGCATTGAAATGTATACAAGATAATATTCAAGGGGTAATAATAAGAGATTTCTTTAATGGAGGAAAAGGGATTAGAAAACCAATATTTCAGAGGTTGTTAAAAATTCATATTAAATAAATAAATATATGAATTATCTTATAATCAAAATTTAAAGAGATAGGATCTTGATTTTGGATTATCATAACACCCATTTTTATCACTCTGTTATCACTTTTTAAAAACATTTCTTAAGAAATTCCGAGAAAACTTTGTTTAAAACTTTCTTTCGAGAAACTCACCTTTTTGGACTAATTCGTACTTTTTTCCCCTAAAACGCCTATCCACGGCTAACAGCGGGTACTGCTTCCGAAGTTAAACATCCTTACGTCTTTTGTTTCAAAAAGATTGTTTTAAATTTTCTAAGAATTAATAAAGACTATTTTTTAAAATTACAACTAAGACAACTCTTAAAGGTTTGGCTCATTGCCTGACAGTTATACCTCTGCCATGTAGGTATGAACTAACAGCGACAAAATATCTTTATGATAAATTTTTCAAGATCATATCTTTATAAACAAAGATTAAAAGATAATAACAATATTTAAGTATTTAACATAAATTTCACAACATGAATTGGCTTTCTAAGCCTAAGGGCTTTAGCCTGCCATACAGAAATATAAACAAACTAACCTTGTATTATACAAAAGATGATTACAAAGCTTCAAACTTCTAAGGATTTACAAGAAGAACTCTTAGCTTATCTCTCTACTTTCTCACTCTTATTTTTCTAAGTTGAGAATATATTACACTGGAAGGGATGCTCAAAGCGTAAACCAAAGATACATATTTATAGCAGCATAAAGTAAAGGTAACTTGCAACCGGAGGCTATGACCGGATAAAAGCCATTTAGAAAAGACAAACTTCTTTTTTAAAGTAGGAGCATCTTTCGCCGAAAGTAATTGAGATGGGTCCTACCACTTGTCATATTTTTCAAAGATTTTCTAGAAGGACAAATATTAGCCGTTCAAACATTTTTCATTTACAGCTGTAGAGGACAGGTGTAAGATTCGGCCAATCAATCTTTCATTTTGTCTCTTTGTGCATGTCTGATCAAATCTTTGAGTTTTCGGTCTTTGTAGAAAGCCACCCTATCATCATCATTATGAGCTTCAAAACCATCTTTAGAGAATCTCAAAAATGAATAACATGAAACTGCAACTGGAATATAGATCTTGATAGTAGGTGTTTCTCCAAACAAAGAATAATCTTCAGATAACAAGATTTCAGAGTTCCAAAAGAAGTCTGAAAAATGTACATAATAGAACCATAGCTTCACATCATCCACAGTTTGACCACTAATAAATTGCCATTGTGAATTATGAGGCAACAATTCTTTACTCCAGTCTGAAGAGAAAGATTTTGATAATATCTTGATAGCTGAACAACTAGGTTCAGGTTCAGATTTCCAGAAGTTTGGTGGAGAAGCAAATATGTCTACTGAGATGATAGAAGTATCATCATATCTTTTGATAATTGAAATGGCTTGTTTAACCCTTTCAGGAAGCCAATCTATTTGCTTGATCTCAAAAAGGATTAGTCCGCAAAGTAATCCATATTTGAAAAGATCATGAAAACTGATTTTCTCATTTCGAAACATTTGTTCTGAAGCGATTGTGAGATCGATCTGAACAGTTCTAAAATATCTTTTCATTTGATTTTTTGGAACTGGAATTTCTTCCAGTTGGACTGAGAATCCTTGAATAGGTGATCGTGATATTACCATCAGCCATTCTTGTAATTTCAGGAATGTTTGAAAGTTGATGTCAGAGAGATCAACTAGTTCTTTCAAAGAGGAAAAACATTCAAGATTTGGTATAAGCAAATCTCGAGTATTAAGATCTTCTGAATTTAGCATTTTATTTTTGCCTTTCATCTGTGAGGATGAAGAAGATGTCAATAATTTTAGATCTAAAGGGAGTCCTGAATCGGAGTCCGATTTTTCATCTTTGGAAAGATGACAGTTCTTTAAAGCAGGGTCCAAATAATAATTGAAGCCAACTTTATCATGAGTAGCTTGGATGCACTCAGAAAAACTTTGAAAGCCTTTCCAAAAAGATTGAAAGGGTTTCTGATTTTCTATTTTTGCAGCAATATCTGTCCAGTTTTTGTAAATTCCCTTATGAGGTCCATTCATAAGAAAATAACAATAAAATCTTTTTGGACATTGCCTTAGATTATTAAAATTATGAGCAACCGAGTTAATTATAAAAATTTTCTCGTTGGTTTGGTCAGAAATAGTTTTTAGATTCCAAATAGAGTCACAAATTGAAGCTTCTTCATTTGTAAGTCTAGATCTCAGATTAAAAAGGAATTGCTTATCACAGGGATAAGTAGGAATAAACTGTCTACCAACTTGTAACATATCACCAGTTTCTGGAATATTCTCCTTCTTGACTACTTTTGATTTAGGCATCCTGCAAATTTAAGAAAGAGGATTAAATCTAGAGAGTAAATCAGGAATAACATTTGTTTTTCCTTTGATATGTTCTAAGTTAAACTTGATCCCTTTGCCAATAATGTATTCATTTAATTTCAACCATCTATTGGACAAAAGTTTTGATTCCTTTTTTATATCTGCAAACTTTACTAATGCTTCACAGTCAGTTCTGAGTGTGATCTCTTTCTTTCCTGCTAGAAAGAGTGCAAAAGATTCACAGGAATTGATAACAGCTAAGACTTCAAAGTCTAAAGATGTTAACCTTCCTTTTTCTTTGTAAATACCAGATGCATATCTACAAAGGTATTCTTCATGAATAGAGGAGTATTTAGAGGGTCTTTTTAAAAGAATTCCTCCCCATCCATGTTCAGATCCATCTGTTTGGATAACAAGGTAGTCAGAATCTAGAGGCAAACTCATTTCTGGAAGATTCATAACTAGCTGTTTTAGTTTTTGAACAAGTTTAATATCTTCAGAATTAAAATTCCTTGTTCCTTTTACTGAAGTTTTGTTGTATAAAGGTCCAGTATATTTAGAAAGATCCTTGATGAAAGGTCTAACATAATTTAGAGAACCCAAAAAACCTTGAAGTTGTTTTAAGTTGTCTAACTTATCTGGATATTCAAGAATTTTTCTTGAAATATGAGGCTGGAGCTTTATCTTTCCCTTTCCTATTTCTACACCAAGAAATTCAATGTGTTCTCTTAAAAGTTGCATTTTCTTGAGAGAAATAACCATTCCTTCTTTTTCAAAGATTTTAAAAACAGTATACAAATGTGCATAGTGTTCATTTTTATCTTTTGAAAAAACCAAAACATCATCAATGTAAACACATGTGAAGTTAGATAAATGCATAAAACAATTATCCATTTTTCTTTGAAAAATCTGAGGGGCATTCTTCAAACCAAAAGGCATAACCTTCCATTCAAAGTGTCCTTCACTACATGTAAATGATGTCCAGGGAATAGAGTCAGGGTGCATCTTTACTTGCCAAAATCCATATTTTAAATCAAATTTTGAAAACCATTTGGCACCTTGGATTTTGTTAAGCAAAATTTCTTTTGTTGGAATACAATAGCCATCAATATGGGTATTGTCATTCAATCTTTTATAGTTAAAAACCATTCGTGATTGACCACGTTTTCTTTCAGATTCTTTCTGAACTATAAAGGCTGCAGTTCTATGCTTAGAAGTGCTTCTTGTAATTACTCCTAACTTGAGTAATTGGGAAATATGCATCTTGAACTCATCAATAGTCCAATTATCATATTTAGGCATTCCCGTCTTAATTACCAAGTCTGGATTAATTATCTCAAGTTTACAAAAGATTTGATTTCTATCCCAAAACTTGGTTGGGATTTCTCCAATAATTTCAGTCTTTTGTAAATGATCCACCATATTTAAAATATCTTCATAAGTAAAAGATTTACTTATAAGTTTTTGGTTTAAAATATGGGGTTTTATCAAACTGTATGATAAGTCTAAAAAGGAATAACCTTTATAAGAGTCATCATTTTCTATTTTCCAAAGTTCTTCAAAATCTGGAAAATCATTTAAAGTCTTGTTAAGACTAAGTGATGTCAGTTTTTTGTACCACTAGGTTTTTCGCAAGAACAGTTTTCAGAGGTACAAATAATCCTAGGGTTTTGCAATTCTTCATCTTCTTTTTCTGTACTACTACTTCCACCATGCTTTCGAGCGTACTCTGATATTATGGGTGTAAGGGTAGTATTTTGAGAAAAAAGGACATAATCATTACACATAGTGAATGATCTTCCTTTGGCTAGTAAAAAATTTAATCCAAGGATTAAACTTATACCATGCAAATCTTTTAAAGAATCAACCCAACAGACATCTAATGAATATACATCTGACCAATCTTGGCAATTTGTTTGAAATTGGACAAGAAGATTTTTGAAAAAATGATTGGTAGAATGTATAGTTCCTGAAAAAGTTACAGACTTTAAAGGCTTCTGTGCTTTCACCAGTTTACTAAGTAATTCTGGAGGAAGTATAGAAGAGTCTAAAGTTGTTTGAGTTGCTCCTGTATCTATAAAAGCAGGAAGTTGAAACTTTGTGCCTTTGATATTAAGGAGGACTAAAACAAAAATGTTTTTTAAGACCTTTTTGTTACAAATTATGGGTATAACAGGAGTTATAGCCATACAGGAAGTTGATGGTTCATTGATCTGAATTCCCTTATTTTTTGGAGGTTTCCAAGTAAAAGGAGGGAAATCTTTGTCAAACTCTTTTTGAGAAATATTTTGAAAATTAATTTCAAGATTTTCAATACGATTTTCAAGAGTATGAATTCGATCATCAAGTATAGTTAGTCTATCAGTCTTCTGTTTGGGAGCATTATATTCTGGCAGAACATAATCATAAACTGAAGATAAACAAGAGTAACATACTTCAATTCTACATAACTCACATCTAGAACGCTTCTCAAGAGAAGGGTACCAGAGACAATTGTAACACTTAGTGTTAGTGTTCCCTGTGTGGAGTTTCCATTTATGTGTGCAGTCTAAAACTTCAAAGTTTACAAAGTTGAAGTTTTCAAATAACTCAACATCTCCTTCAGAAATTCCTAAATTCATAAAAGAATTATGGTAACCATATTTCTGTTGAAGTGGAGTTTGTGATGGTGCAAGCTCATTCACAAATGAATAATCACTTTGTTGTTGGATATCCTGCATATCTTCTATACTAACAATAGAATAGATATCAGAGTTAGTTGAGACATCAGAAGTTATGTCAACTAAGTCTTCATTAGTGCAGTTTATCAAATCAACTCTTTGATTAAAAAGGGTTTTCTTTCCAGGGCATTTACTAGATAAATGGCCTTCCTTTCCGCAAGCATAGCAAGTGAATTTGCTATAGTTCTTATTATCTTTGTATTTTCTCACATGTTTCTGTTTGTTCAGGGTAGGTTTCCTAGCACTGGACTTTCTAAGATAATAAGCTTTCCTTGGTGTTGCCTTCTTATGATAAACTGGTTTCTTCCTAACAGTTTTACCATAGGTCTGAGGAGTATAGATAGAGGAACAGAATCCTGTATCCTTTTTCTTTAACTCTCTCTGGGTTTGGATCATGGAACATTTAGATTTAAGGTGATCTATGATGACCTTTGCTCTAACTGTTGCATTATTCCATTGGGCATCAACACCAGGCTGTTCTTGTTTCCACTTAAGCTCAATCTCTCTTCCTAGCTCTCCTGGAAGTTTAGTAAAAATTCTGTTGCAAATATTAGCATCATAATAATTACCAGAAATAGCAGCTAAGTGAACAAAATCATTTAAGAAGAAAACAATCTTCTTCCAATCATGTAACTGAAGCTGTTCTAAGTCACGAAGGGCTTCACTTTGTTTTATCATAAGACCAGATAAAGTATCTCCACCATTAATAATTCTAAGAATTACTGAGGTGAAATTCCTTATGTTATTTCCTTGAGCAACTAGTTGTGCAAGTGGTTCAGGGAAATGTTTCTTCCAGTCTTCCCATGCAGCAAGTGCAGTTGGTCCAAGATAATTTTCTGCAATTGAGATCATTACCTCAGAGTTTATATCTTTTTCAAGATATTTTGAAGTGTAATCACGGTGCACTTCTTGAGACCAGGTTTCTAGGTATGAGTTCCATAACTGAGGGTGAATATCAGTGAGGTTTAACAAAGGTGCAGATTGCCAAGTGAAAGTGGGATCAGTTGGTATCCTTCTTCCTTTATTAACATAGCTATGGATTGGTTCATTGTAACCTGTAGCTTGGTTTCTAGGCGGTCTACCTGTTTCATAACTCATGGTTTCTAAATGTCCAGGTGCAGGGCCAGTAACAGTAGATCCTTCTGCTTCATTCATAAGAGTAAAGTTTATGGAATCTACAGTATCTGATAAGAAAGAGTCTAAAAGATTTTCATCTTTAGGAGTCATTCTTATATTCTTCAAATCATCTTGATAGATAATTTGTGAATCATCAAGTTGTCCTTGTTTTTTAAGGAGAACTTCCATTTGTTCAAGATCATGAGGACTAAGAGTATAATCAAACAATTCTTTGGGATAAAGAATTTTATGATCACAGTCATTCCATCCTGTTGGTTTTATATCCTTGATCTGAATTTGGCTTGATTCAGGAGAAGTATATTTAACCAAAAAAGGTTTAATATCATTGGGGTTACTAGAATCAAAGTACTTAGAGTCTTGTTCTAGGGTATCCCATTCATCTTCTAACTCAATATTCATAAAACTAGTGGAAAATCTATGCAGATCTTCATCAGTAGTTTCTTTTTCTTCATCATTCAATCCAGAGGATGAAGCATTGCCAGTGTAATTTATAAATCTCAAAGATTTAGATCCACTCGAATTGGTGTAAGTGACATAACTGGTGGGAGTGATGGTAGTAGGTTCTCTATGAAATGGAATAGTCCATTCATTACCTGCAATAGTCTGAGAATCAATCTGGGTTGGAGGTATCATTTGTATTCCTCTAGAAGACACAGTCTGAATAATTGAATCGATATCAACATTATACTGACTTCCAGTAGATCCAGTTAACCTTCCAAGAAATATTATTTCTATGGCCAGATTTCTACCAATAAAACTTTCATAACCAAGTGTTTGAATCTGTAAAGTGATATGTCTACAGAAATCATTTACACTTAATGAAAAGTTTTGGGGGGCAATATAAGCAACGCCTATATTGTTGTTCAAGTCTATTTCCATGGTTCCTATTATAGCCTGATCAAGATTAGAAAATCTATTGTCAATCAAAACTACAAGGGCTTTTGTTCCTAAACCAGTTCTATGGAGTCCTTTAACAGCAATAGTCAAAAGTCCAAAATGTAAAGTGGTTTGGTTTGCATTTATTAATCTAAGGCTAGCTTCTCTAGTCATCAGATTAAGGGTAATGACTCTTCCTTGAGGAACAGAAAGATTTTGTAAACTGTGGTGTCTAAAGAGACCAGTGTTTCTTTCCAAAATCCCAGTAGCATATAATCTGGTGGGATTAAAGGCTTCTAGTTGATTATTGTTAAGAAGTTGTTCACTTCTGTCAACATTAATCATATCTTCAAGTCTAGAATTAGATCTTGAGGATCTCCTAGAAAAAAGTCTTCCTAGAGTACTGAAATGTAGTCTAGTGTCTTGTCCAACCAATTGAGCTCTGATACCAAAGAGGAAGAGGGTATATAGAAAAAATTTAACTAAAAATTTCTTCCATACACAATCTTATAAGGGGCTGCAACGCAGTTACTAGTGTATAAAATACACTAAGTCTGGGCCTCAGCGAGGTTAAGGTATAGACTGGGAGATCTTGATCGTATTGTGCCAAGTTCCACTAGCTATTCCTACTCAGGGAGATGGGAGATTTTCGTCATTATAAGGAAAATCATCAGTCCAACCAGAGTAAGACCAGTTATCTCCTTTATAGGTTTGAAAAGCTCTAAACTTATCTTCATTATTAACTTCAGAATTAAACCAAATATTTTCATAAAAGTTATTAATATCTTTAAAAACTTTTCCAACTATTATATATTTAATATCAGCAGTAAACAAATCAGAAGCTAATAGATATGTAAGATTTCTTTTTAAATGTTCTTCACCTGATATTTCAAAATGAGTATAACAATAACTGATAGACTAACTATACTTGATGATCGAATTCATACTCTTGAAAATCGTATTGAAAATCTTGAAATTAATTTTCAAAATATTTCTCAAAAAGAGTTTGACAAAGATTTCCCTCCTTTTACTTGGAAACCTCCAAAAAATAAGGGAATTCAGATCAATGAACCATCAACTTCCTGTATGGCTATAACTCCTGTTATACCCATAATTTGTAACAAAAAGGTCTTAAAAAACATTTTTGTTTTAGTCCTCCTTAATATCAAAGGCACAAAGTTTCAACTTCCTGCTTTTATAGATACAGGAGCAACTCAAACAACTTTAGACTCTTCTATACTTCCTCCAGAATTACTTAGTAAACTGGTGAAAGCACAGAAGCCTTTAAAGTCTGTAACTTTTTCAGGAACTATACATTCTACCAATCATTTTTTCAAAAATCTTCTTGTCCAATTTCAAACAAATTGCCAAGATTGGTCAGATGTATATTCATTAGATGTCTGTTGGGTTGATTCTTTAAAAGATTTGCATGGTATAAGTTTAATCCTTGGATTAAATTTTTTACTAGCCAAAGGAAGATCATTCACTATGTGTAATGATTATGTCCTTTTTTCTCAAAATACTACCCTTACACCCATAATATCAGAGTACGCTCGAAAGCATGGTGGAAGTAGTAGTACAGAAAAAGAAGATGAAGAATTGCAAAACCCTAGGATTATTTGTACCTCTGAAAACTGTTCTTGCGAAAAACCTAGTGGTACAAAAAACTGACATCACTTAGTCTTAACAAGACTTTAAATGATTTTCCAGATTTTGAAGAACTTTGGAAAATAGAAAATGATGACTCTTATAAAGGTTATTCCTTTTTAGACTTATCATACAGTTTGATAAAACCCCATATTTTAAACCAAAAACTTATAAGTAAATCTTTTACTTATGAAGATATTTTAAATATGGTGGATCATTTACAAAAGACTGAAATTATTGGAGAAATCCCAACCAAGTTTTGGGATAGAAATCAAATCTTTTGTAAACTTGAGATAATTAATCCAGACTTGGTAATTAAGACGGGAATGCCTAAATATGATAATTGGACTATTGATGAGTTCAAGATGCATATTTCCCAATTACTCAAGTTAGGAGTAATTACAAGAAGCACTTCTAAGCATAGAACTGCAGCCTTTATAGTTCAGAAAGAATCTGAAAGAAAACGTGGTCAATCACGAATGGTTTTTAACTATAAAAGATTGAATGACAATACCCATATTGATGGCTATTGTATTCCAACAAAAGAAATTTTGCTTAACAAAATCCAAGGTGCCAAATGGTTTTCAAAATTTGATTTAAAATATGGATTTTGGCAAGTAAAGATGCACCCTGACTCTATTCCCTGGACATCATTTACATGTAGTGAAGGACACTTTGAATGGAAGGTTATGCCTTTTGGTTTGAAGAATGCCCCTCAGATTTTTCAAAGAAAAATGGATAATTGTTTTATGCATTTATCTAACTTCACATGTGTTTACATTGATGATGTTTTGGTTTTTTCAAAAGATAAAAATGAACACTATGCACATTTGTATACTGTTTTTAAAATCTTTGAAAAAGAAGGAATGGTTATTTCTCTCAAGAAAATGCAACTTTTAAGAGAACACATTGAATTTCTTGGTGTAGAAATAGGAAAGGGAAAGATAAAGCTCCAGCCTCATATTTCAAGAAAAATTCTTGAATATCCAGATAAGTTAGACAACTTAAAACAACTTCAAGGTTTTTTGGGTTCTCTAAATTATGTTAGACCTTTCATCAAGGATCTTTCTAAATATACTGGACCTTTATACAACAAAACTTCAGTAAAAGGAACAAGGAATTTTAATTCTGAAGATATTAAACTTGTTCAAAAACTAAAACAGCTAGTTATGAATCTTCCAGAAATGAGTTTGCCTCTAGATTCTGACTACCTTGTTATCCAAACAGATGGATCTGAACATGGATGGGGAGGAATTCTTTTAAAAAGACCCTCTAAATACTCCTCTATTCATGAAGAATACCTTTGTAGATATGCATCTGGTATTTACAAAGAAAAAGGAAGGTTAACATCTTTAGACTTTGAAGTCTTAGCTGTTATCAATTCCTGTGAATCTTTTGCACTCTTTCTAGCAGGAAAGAAAGAGATCACACTCAGAACTGACTGTGAAGCATTAGTAAAGTTTGCAGATATAAAAAAGGAATCAAAACTTTTGTCCAATAGATGGTTGAAATTAAATGAATACATTATTGGCAAAGGGATCAAGTTTAACTTAGAACATATCAAAGGAAAAACAAATGTTATTCCTGATTTACTCTCTAGATTTAATCCTCTTTCTTAAATTTGCAGGATGCCTAAATCAAAAGTAGTCAAGAAGGAGAATATTCCAGAAACTGGTGATATGTTACAAGTTGGTAGACAGTTTATTCCTACTTATCCCTGTGATAAGCAATTCCTTTTTAATCTGAGATCTAGACTTACAAATGAAGAAGCTTCAATTTGTGACTCTATTTGGAATCTAAAAACTATTTCTGACCAAACCAACGAGAAAATTTTTATAATTAACTCGGTTGCTCATAATTTTAATAATCTAAGGCAATGTCCAAAAAGATTTTATTGTTATTTTCTTATGAATGGACCTCATAAGGGAATTTACAAAAACTGGACAGATATTGCTGCAAAAATAGAAAATCAGAAACCCTTTCAATCTTTTTGGAAAGGCTTTCAAAGTTTTTCTGAGTGCATCCAAGCTACTCATGATAAAGTTGGCTTCAATTATTATTTGGACCCTGCTTTAAAGAACTGTCATCTTTCCAAAGATGAAAAATCGGACTCCGATTCAGGACTCCCTTTAGATCTAAAATTATTGACATCTTCTTCATCCTCACAGATGAAAGGCAAAAATAAAATGCTAAATTCAGAAGATCTTAATACTCGAGATTTGCTTATACCAAATCTTGAATGTTTTTCCTCTTTGAAAGAACTAGTTGATCTCTCTGACATCAACTTTCAAACATTCCTGAAATTACAAGAATGGCTGATGGTAATATCACGATCACCTATTCAAGGATTCTCAGTCCAACTGGAAGAAATTCCAGTTCCAAAAAATCAAATGAAAAGATATTTTAGAACTGTTCAGATCGATCTCACAATCGCTTCAGAACAAATGTTTCGAAATGAGAAAATCAGTTTTCATGATCTTTTCAAATATGGATTACTTTGCGGACTAATCCTTTTTGAGATCAAGCAAATAGATTGGCTTCCTGAAAGGGTTAAACAAGCCATTTCAATTATCAAAAGATATGATGATACTTCTATCATCTCAGTAGACATATTTGCTTCTCCACCAAACTTCTGGAAATCTGAACCTGAACCTAGTTGTTCAGCTATCAAGATATTATCAAAATCTTTCTCTTCAGACTGGAGTAAAGAATTGTTGCCTCATAATTCACAATGGCAATTTATTAGTGGTCAAACTGTGGATGATGTGAAGCTATGGTTCTATTATGTACATTTTTCAGACTTCTTTTGGAACTCTGAAATCTTGTTATCTGAAGATTATTCTTTGTTTGGAGAAACACCTACTATCAAGATCTATATTCCAGTTGCAGTTTCATGTTATTCATTTTTGAGATTCTCTAAAGATGGTTTTGAAGCTCATAATGATGATGATAGGGTGGCTTTCTACAAAGACCGAAAACTCAAAGATTTGATCAGACATGCACAAAGAGACAAAATGAAAGATTGATTGGCCGAATCTTACACCTGTCCTCTACAGCTGTAAATGAAAAATGTTTGAACGGCTAATATTTGTCCTTCTAGAAAATCTTTGAAAAATATGACAAGTGGTAGGACCCATCTCAATTACTTTCGGCGAAAGATGCTCCTACTTTAAAAAAGAAGTTTGTCTTTTCTAAATGGCTTTTATCCGGTCATAGCCTCCGGTTGCAAGTTACCTTTACTTTATGCTGCTATAAATATGTATCTTTGGTTTACGCTTTGAGCATCCCTTCCAGTGTAATATATTCTCAACTTAGAAAAATAAGAGTGAGAAAGTAGAGAGATAAGCTAAGAGTTCTTCTTGTAAATCCTTAGAAGTTTGAAGCTTTGTAATCATCTTTTGTATAATACAAGGTTAGTTTGTTTATATTTCTGTATGGCAGGCTAAAGCCCTTAGGCTTAGAAAGCCAATTCATGTTGTGAAATTTATGTTAAATACTTAAATATTGTTATTATCTTTTAATCTTTGTTTATAAAGATATGATCTTGAAAAATTTATCATAAAGATATTTTGTCGCTGTTAGTTCATACCTACATGGCAGAGGTATAACTGTCAGGCAATGAGCCAAACCTTTAAGAGTTGTCTTAGTTGTAATTTTAAAAAATAGTCTTTATTAATTCTTAGAAAATTTAAAACAATCTTTTTGAAACAAAAGACGTAAGGATGTTTAACTTCGGAAGCAGTACCCGCTGTTAGCCGTGGATAGGCGTTTTAGGGGAAAAAAGTACGAATTAGTCCAAAAAGGTGAGTTTCTCGAAAGAAAGTTTTAAACAAAGTTTTCTCGGAATTTCTTAAGAAATGTTTTTAAAAAGTGATAACAGAGTGATAAAAATGGGTGTTATGATAATCCAAAATCAAGATCCTATCTCTTTAAATTTTGATTATAAGATAATTCATATATTTATTTATTTAATATGAATTTTTAACAACCTCTGAAATATTGGTTTTCTAATCCCTTTTCCTCCATTAAAGAAATCTCTTATTATTACCCCTTGAATATTATCTTGTATACATTTCAATGCAAAGACCGTGTCTTCATCCTTTGTCTAAAATCCATCAGGATATTTGTAATTGTACTTGTAAGTGTTTTTGTTATACTCATTTTGAAATATCAGGTGAAGAACATTTAAAAAGAAATCTTACATATCTATTAGCTTCTGATTTGTTTACTGCTGATATTAAATATATAATAGTTGGAAAAGTTTTTAAAGATATTAATAACTTTTATGAAAATATTTGGTTTAATTCTGAAGTTAATAATGAAGATAAGTTTAGAGCTTTTCAAACCTATAAAGGAGATAACTGGTCTTACTCTGGTTGGACTGATGATTTTCCTTATAATGACGAAAATCTCCCATCTCCCTGAGAAGGAATAGCTAGTGGAACTTGGCACAATACGATCAAGATCTCCCAGTCTATACCTTAACCTCGCTGAGGCCCAGACTTAGTGTATTTTATACACTAGTAACTGCGTTGCAGCCCCTTATAAGATTGTGTATGGAAGAAATTTTTAGTTAAATTTTTTCTATATACCCTCTTCCTCTTTGGTATCAAAGCTAGTATATATTTGCTTGTTTTTATTTACTTGTATTTATTTGCTTATTGCTTGTACTTATTTGCTTGTTTTTAGTTTTATGAATAGTATAGACTATTTAAATTTAGAAATTTCTCAAGTTAATAGAACTGTTGTTTCATCTGATGAGCATCGTTTTAAATGTTCCTTTTACAAAGAAACAAACAAACATCTCTTTCACAGTGAAAACAGTCAGCTTAACAGTATTGTAGATTTAATTGTTAATCTTGGGAAAAATCTTGAATATAATCAGAATAAGAATACCAGTCTCTGGAAATCTATTCATGATTCTATGATCAAGAAAAACAAAGCTATTCATGATTTGGAAAACAAATTAGAATACCTCAAAACAACTTTTTCTCTGTTCGAAGAAAAACTTGTTTGTTTTGAAAAGAAATACAATTTATTGGTCATAAGTCAGAAAGACTTAAATCCAAAAGATTCTATTTCAAAAAACAAAGTTTTTGAAAATTCTCAAGAGCAGTTTGAAAAAATTATACTTCATTTGAAACAAATTGAGAAGTTAATTCTCAATTAAATGAACTATAAGTTTGAAGGAAAAGTCCTTGAAGAAGCTTCAAGTTTTTGTGAAAAACATTTACCTAAATCTTCAGGATACAGTGATACCAGTGGTATTATTTCTGATTCAAACAAATTGCTTGTTTCTCAAAACAACACAATTATTGCTCTTTTAGTTTCTTTACATCACAAGATTGATAGAATTTCTTGGAAAGAAATCCCAAAATCTTCTGATATTGATAAGCTTGCTGATCAATTTTCAAAACTTTCAACAACTTTTGAAAAGAGAGGTGACCCCAAAGTTAAAACCAATTTTCTTGTTTACAAAAGTAATGGCAAGTAGAACCCCTTTTCTTGGACGTTCTAGAACCTTGCAAGAAAATAGAACTTTACAAGAAAATGAATCTGTTGATAACAGAGCTCAATTGGTTGGACAAGACACTAGACTACATTTCAGTACTCTAGGAAGACTTATATATGGGGTTGGGTTCCGGTGAGAAGTTGAATTAACGTGATAAGCATGATAAATGGTTATCAACCGTTGGATGCACATTATGATGAGATGCACCAGATCAATCCACGTATCAAGCACGATTCATGAGTGGACTTGAGATTAAAAATATCAAAGGTTCAAATTCATTTCTCACGCTTCTCACGATAACTCAACATCTAACATGGTCTTTCGCCTATAACATGGTGGGTCTATTTATTTGATAAAAATTGATATTGAACTAGTTAAAGAATAAAAAGATAAAAAGTTGACTTTTTTTTTCTTTAATCATTAATGAAATTATTTGATTATTAGATAAATATTGAAACATATTTTCTCATAACTATGAAAATTATATCAGTTTTATTTTTTTAATCAAATTATCCAACATAAATATTCAATTATCGTTTTAACCTATTAATATATGTCATCGTCATTTTGTTGTATTGATAGCGGAAAATCGTATAGGTCCACAAAGTAGCCACTATGTTGCCACAGTGGCGGTGTAAGTGCACACCGGACACTATGATCGCTATTAAGTAATAAAGTGGTAGAGTATCAAGATCGTTTCCACAGGGACTAGTCAACTAAGAATAAGAGAACTTTTCATGAACTTCTAGTGCTTGTTTGAGTTTTGAGAATAATATCAATATTTGTGAGTCTTTAAGTAAGCTAAACAATTATTAAGATAATCAACAAGTTAAAAGAGAGGATGTGGGTACAAGCATTAACTAAGACAGATGTAGTAACAATATGGTCAGAAGCAAGTGACACAGAATGCCTATAAAAACCCCTCTCTCTCGAAAGTGAGTTTCCACAGAAAGTGGCCACGTTGCACCCACGAAGTTACCACTATTGTCGACTCAAGATTTGTTGATTTAACTAAGTAAACCTCTAAGGATTTTAGTTCCACCAGTATGGATATAGAAGCCCAAATCTCTTTATGACACCTATATCGACCGACATTTTGAACCTTAATTAAAATCATGCAAAAACTCGTATCTCTATGTGGTTATAAAAGACTTTCTCAAATCTTCTTTGCATCATTCAAGTCGTATTTCCGGATCCGCCCCTCTCGAGGTCTAAGATCTAATATTAACACTAACAAGTGATCGGCTTGTCCGCGTTGAGTTGAAGTCTCGACTTGAGTGACCAAGTCTAAGAGTTAGTAACAATGGCAAACCCAAGTTTCGCCTACTAGTCTTAGTCTTGGCTCATACCCACACCCAAATGAGTGTTTAGTTCATAATAAAAGTAAAATACATGAGAAAATAAGGAGAATACATGAACATAAATTGCATAAAAAAACTAGAAGGTTGTTACCACTTTGTCGCCACAGTGGTGAGAGTTGTTACAAGGAACTTAAATTACAATAAAATTAAATGCAACTACACTAAAAGAATTAAATGAGAGAATGAAAATTAAATGCAAAGCTCCAGATGTTAGAAACTCTCCGGAATGGGATGATCTCTAAATGGTGCCCCAAGCCTCCTTTTATAATGTCTTTGAAGAAAAAGTAGAGATTTGACAACACCCAAAAAAGGAAGAGTATTGAAGCTTTCTTTGACCTCCATATTTTGTCCTATTCTTTGATTATTCTTGTGAAAGCTCAGTGTCCTCTTTCTTTTACTTCAAAATGCAACTTTCCATAAATGTCCAAGGTTTATCCATAAATTTCCAGCCCTCGTCGCCACTGTGGTGACAAAATGGCCACTTTCCGTACAAAAAGTTAGTAAAACCGAAATTTTGTATCCTTGAAACTTTATCACAATGTTTGAACATATTAGACCAAATGAAGGAAATAGAGAGCAAAAAGGACAAGAAAGTGGTAAAAATAAATAATAAAAATGAGGAAATAACTCTCAAGATCTGAGAGTTATCATGTATATTAATAATTCATTGTAGTTTAATTTAAATGAAATTAGATAAGAATGATTTGTTTTAATCAACCAAAAAAAAGCAAACATAAAAATATAACTTTTTTCCAAATATATCTATTTGTCTAAAAACATTATAAAGTGTATTTCAAGAAAAAGACATAACTACCGACACATGTGCTGTGGTGGATTTGATATCATTAGTCATCATCATAGTATTTTAATATACGTTTGTGTTTTCAATTATATTTATACACTAATAAATCCATATCGAAAATGAGAATTTAATTAAAATGCCCTAACATAAAAAATCAGTATCTAATATGTCCCAAATTTTGTCATTTTTGTCAAAATATCCCATATGTCCGCGTTTTTTGGCCTCGTTTTTGAAAAAAACGCGGGGTTCACTATTTGGGTCCCCATGTTGGTAGAAACGCGGGGTTGGTCCGCGTGTAGTCTTCTTTGGCCCTAGGATGGTTAAAACACACGGGGTTAGTCCACGTTTTGGTTGATTTCACGCGGGGTAAAACAATTCAATTCATTGAATTGTTGATTTTTATTATATATTTACAGTTTATACCCTTATAATTATTTAGTTAGTTACTTTATACCTTTTACCATCCTAGGGCCAAAGGAGACTACACGCGGACCAACCCCGCGTTTCTACCAACACGGGGACCCAAATAGTGAACCCCGCGTTTTTTTTTTCAAAAAACGAGGCCCAAAAACGCGGACATATGGGGTATTTTGGCAAAAATGACAAGATTTATGGCATATTGGGTACTGATTTTTCATGTTAGGGCATTTTAATTAAATTCCCACTTGTGTGATCTTTATTGATATGACATACGATAAAAATTACACTATTTGAATTTTGGTCCTTGAGGTTTACACCTTTCTTCGAAAATGGTCCCTAGCCTTCAATAACTACAACTATCGTTCCTACCGTTTACTTTACATTTTGCTTTAAAATCGTCTTTGGTCATTAACTTCGTTAAATTTATCCATTAGAGTCAGGGGTATTTTCATCCAACCATATTTTTTCTCTCTTTTTTTGCAAACTATCTTTGGTTTTTCTTATTCTTGTAGAGACCATAAAACATAAGGGACCTATACGTAATTAAATTATATATATATATGGACTGATACATATATATACATATATATACACAGGATCTTGTAGTTCACAATGGTCAATGGTCCATCCCCTCAAACCAGAAGTAGTAACGGTGAACCACCAAACCAGAAGTAGTCACGGTGAGATGGTGCCTGAGATGGTAGGTTGTAACGGTGGTCGGTGGAGGTGTTGTAACGGTACCAGGTGATGCAGCGGTGCTCGGCGGGAAAGAAAATGGAAAGGATGATGTTTGTGGCAGATGATGTAGGTGGTGGTGGTGATTCGGTGGAGGTGGTTCATGGGGGAAGGACGATGGAGGGGGGTCGTCGGTCACCATCTCCAGCGACCTGACCTACTCCGGTCACCATCTCCAGCAACCTCACCTACAACGACTTGGATGCTTGAAGCTAAGGTGCCCTGATCCTTCTTGTAACTAAGGTCTAAGGCGACCTTGTTGGAAAATTCTGGATTCAAAAGGACAACCTAGTTGTATGAAAAGAGGAGGTCACTGTGGGGGAGTTCATAGACTTCCAATTCCAATTCTGGAATCAGTGATAATGAGGCTAAGCCTATGGCTTTTAATGATTATTGAATATCACCTATGTGAGAGAGAAGTGGGGTCGCTTCGAAGGGAATTGTGGGGGCTCAATTCCTATCAGCTCTCGCTGAACCAGGCTACTGTTCATGACCATAACGAACACGACTATGAGGATATGACCTTGTTAGGAAGAGTTTTGTGTGAAATGTATTGTCGCCTACATAAATGGCAGTTCAGTTCAAGGACATCGAGTCTACTAACAGCTAGGAGGCTAAGTGTGTTTCACAAGGGAAGGTTCAAAGGATAAACACCTACCTATCCTATGCAAGATTCGACCATTGGAAATTTCGTAGGAAAAATTTGTATGCAAAGATCGATCCCCATTCATGTGGGGGATTGTTGGAAAATTTTAGTAAAAAATGTTATTTTTTACTAACTTTGGACACAAATAAATACATGTATATGTATTGTATATATCTAACTCTTCGTGGGTTTATATTCTCCTATATGAGAGCTTCGAAACGATATATTATGTGTCCAAAACAGAATATGTGTGAATGAGATATCGATGCTCAAAGTTAAGTGTTTGGGATGAAAATTAGCAAAACCAAGTGTGTGTGGGAACTTATCCCACATAGGAAGGAGGAACCAAAATTGTGTGGTTTATAACCAAAAATGTAAGAGGAACTTTCAAGTCCTTTGTTTGGTTTTACTCCATTACCTACCCGCGCGCAGGGGGGGTGCCGATTGAGACTTTCGTAGGCTAAATTCGGCGAACTTGTGCGTGGGCGCGACCTGCAAACACGAATGCCGCTCCGAAATCTTGTGCTCGCGCAGGTTGGTTTTTATGAAAAATTTTGTTTTGAACCAGTGTATTTCGCAAGTTAGCTCGCGGGTTTACCCGCGCCATTAGTCGCGAAATGTTCTGTTTATGGACCATAAAACAGTGAGTTACGCGAGTTAAGCCACGGGCTTACTCGCGCCATAAGTCGCGACATACACTGTTTGTAGACGAGAGACAGTGAATTACGCGGGTTGTGCTGCGACTTCACCCGCGTGGTAAGTCGCGAAATCCACTGTTTCGTTTTTCTGTAACTCCCAACCGATATTCAATGAATACGAAGATAAATATGATTAATGGTCAGTTAACTATTCGTTAAATACTGATTAATATCATATTAATCTGTCGGTTTCATTTTCAAGTATAAATAGAGGAGTCTGGATTCATTCTAAAGGTTCCCGATATACTGAAAACACATAGCTCTCTGTTTCCTCTGCATACAGTTTCTCCGGTGACATTTTCAGGCAAAGTGGTAATATCCGGCAGTACACACTGCTTACGCTGTTGTACCCTGGGAACAGACGGCAAATCTGTTTAAGGGAATCGTGTTTAACACGAGCCTCAACATTGATTGTTTCGATATACGGTTTATTCGTTTTACGTTTTTATGTCGATTCTCTTTGTATTTAATTTGTTCTAATCATTGGTTGATTAAATTTAGTTATTCGATATTTATATTTATATGTATTATTGAAATACATATCTGTGTACTAACAGACCTCACCTGCAACCACAATATCTCTCTCTTATCCCTACTCACCTCTACGCCACCCATGCAAGACCACCAAGACGTCACCCCTACTGTGGAGGTGCTGCAGCGGTGCTCGGTGGGAAAGGGAAGGGAGGGGGTGAAGGTCACCGGTAAAATCAAATGGTTGGGGTGGGAAGGGGAGACGGGAGAACATGATGACCGGGATTTACCGTTTTTGGGTATTGTCGGCGATGGGAATGGGAGAGGTGGTCGGCGATGGGAAGGGGAGAGATGGCTGACGATGGGAAGCGGAGAGTTGACCGGCGATGGGAAGTGGAGAGATGGCCGACGATGGAAGGGGAGAGGTGGCTGGTGATGGGAGTTATTACCGTCTCTAGATATGAAAAGGCGATTGTATCATCCTGTACTATACATATATATATTATATACGTTAAACAATATATGTTATATATTATTTAATTACTTATAGGTCCCTTATCCTTACGTTTTATGGTCTCTACAAGAATAAGAAAAACCAAAGAACATTTGCAAAAAGAGAGGGAAAAAAACATGATTAGACGAAAATACCCCTGACTCTAACGGATAATTTTAACAGAGTTAGTGACCATGGACGATTTTCAAATCAAAATGCAAACAGTAGGGACGATCACTATAGTTATTGAAGCACAGGGATCATTTTTGGGGAAACGTGTAAACATCAGGGACCAAAATTGTAGTTTATTAAAAAATGTGACTTAAAAATATATAATTTTAAAAACAATAGATGAGTGAATGATTGTGTTGGGTGATGATAATGATGATGGTTAGGAGAGAAGCTTTAAAGGTGTTGGGGTCGTAGGTTAAGTAATGTTGACAAAAGTATTGATTTGTTGGGCGTTCCCACTATTTAATAAGCTTTGGGTCCAAGCATGTTAGATCAATCAAACCATATCAACATCATTATCTAATTATTCCCCATAAACATCATATATGCCATTACAACCAACCTTTCTCACTTCCACAAACAAATATACATATTATACATTATTCATAATGGCCACATCATGACAAAATGAATATGGTGTTGTCTATTAGATTTTTTTTAGCATGTGTACAAGAAAAAAGGAGTTATAATTTAACATATGTCACTAGAAGTACGAAAGAAAGTTATCGATAGACAATGGATTAACGAATGTTGAAAATTCTTCCTGTTGAAATGAAATATTAGTTAACAATCATACAATTTTATAGAAGAAAAAAAAACAAAGTATGAGCTACCTAACTATAATGTAAATTGTGCATGATCCTTAATGTGTACGTAATTGTTTCAATGGAATTATTGAATCACCAACATGAATTAAGTAATTAATGCAATTTCTTACGGGCTTACATGATGGATAAAAATGAGATGAAAAAGCTTATGATTTTGTTACCGATAGTTAGTCAAGCATACAAGGATGAGGCTAACATGGCCAAGATTTGCCTGAAATGTAACTTCACGGTGTTTTTTTTGGATCAAATCCAAAGACAATTATCCATTTCATGTACTTCCACAATTGGATTGTGCATAAACTTTTGTCTAGGGGTGAGCAAACCAGCCCGACCCGATCACCCGAATAACCCAAAAATCCCCCACCCAAAAGCCCTATCCCCTGAACCCGATATTTTTTTCGGGTACTACGGATCGGGGTAGGTATCCAAATCCCCCACCCGACCCATCCGATGACCCCAACTTTTTTTAAATATGTTTTATAAATGAACCCCAACCCCTAAATACAAAATAACTCTAATTTCTATTTTCTAAACCTAACTTCTCGACTCTCGTTCTCGATCTCTCTGTCTCTGACCAGTCGACCCTCGACCCTCGTTCTCTATCCGTCTCTCTGACCGGCACCGGTGAACGGTGAACTAGTCTGTTGTGGCACCGATGAAGGTGAACTAGCGAACCACCTCTCTCTCTCTCTCTCTCTCTCTCTCTCTCTCTCTCTCTCTGACCTCTGTTGTCCACTTGTTGTCCGGTGAACCAGTGAACCAGCCTGTTGTCCACTTGTTGTTAAACTTGGTTTGGTTGGAAACTTGGAACACAGATCATTTGTCATTTTGTTGTACTTGTTATTTAGTATTTTGGTTTGATTGGAATTTGGTTTGGTTGGAATTTCGATGTTATGGGTTTTGGTCCTGTTGGATGTTAGGAATTTTGGATTATGGGTTTGATAATTTGGTTTATTTATAAGTTGTAAATTGTAATAGTTATTTTGTTATTTATTTTTAGGGAAAATTGCATGGAAATGGAACTTTCGCCTGAATCCGGGGAACCAACTTTTAAAATTGTCATTTAAGGGTCTATATCAAACTTTGCGTTTATTTAAGGGATTGGATAACCTATTGACCTGCTAATGATGGCATCATCAAAAACTTTTGCTAACTATGATTCCACATCATTATTATAATTATAAATATAAATCTAAATGCTGACATGGCTGATGGCACATAATTTTTTTTGTTTGAAAACAAAAATTCCACTTCATATTATAAAATAGAAAATAATTAAAATTTAATTATACAAAATTGACAAAAATTCATTTTTTTTAAATTCATTGTAATTTGCAATCTCGTTTTTTCAAAAAAAAAATTCAAATATCAAACAAAAATTCATTTTTTACTAATGTAATAAAAATTAATTGAAGCATTAAAATTGATTTAAATATCAAATAGAAGATTTTATATCCAAGCAATCCATATCAATTTTAAAGTTTAAATCAAATTTGGCAAACCAAACCAAAATAAAAGTTCACAACGTTCAAATCGTCAAGATTAGAATAAAGTCGATAACAAGATATTGTTACAAAAAAAAATGGTTGAAAATCTTCCTTATCATCCTTGTTAAACTTAGTTGTCGTTTGTTTTTTAAGAGGTCTAAAGTCTGAAGTCTTATTTTAGTTATGATTAATAAGAGGTGGTGTGTAAAAAAGTCTGAACGATTCAGACTTAAGAGTCATTAAGAGGTTTTTTTTAAAAAACAAACAACCCCTTAATTATCAACTTCATATTATGTAACTGGTCAAACTTCATCAAGAATTGGTGCATCACCAGGAGTTGGCATACCTACCTCAAAACTAACATGCGAACTCTACAAAATTTAGATATTTTTAGCTACAATATTCGATATATATGTATATATATATATATATATATATATATATATATATACACATTCAAACACAATGTGAATCACAAATATTATACTTACTCTTATAATCGCATCCCGTGAACTTGTACCTCTTGAACCCCTACCTCTTAAACCCTTTCCTCTTATGTTGCTTCCAATAAACAAATCATCCTCTATATTGTCAAGATTAGAATAAAGTTGATCATAAGACATTGTTACAAAAAAATGGTTGAAAATATTCGACTGCTTCTTGAATCATCCTTATCAAACATAACCATTAACTTCAGATTGTGGAAATGATCGAACTTCATCAAGAATTGGTGCATCACCAATATCAACTTTCCCTACGTAAACATATGCAAGTTAGTGCAAAAATATAAGTTATATGCAAATACGCAAACAACGTTTGATTATACCTATTGAAATACCCTCCTCAACAATAATTGATATACTTGCCTCAAAACTATCCCGTAAACTCTGCAAAATAAACATAGTTTTAGCTACAACCAAGAATTCAAACCAACTAAACCTTACCCATCATGTCTTCATAGTTAGATGGCCAAATATATTAATTGCTTTCCTATATGCCATAAAAGTTACAACCGAGGGAGTAAAAAGTATCACGAATGTGCCTGGACAAACCTAATGGTTGTGGGTTTGAGTCTACTCGTTTCACATAGCATCAACAGAACAACAAATGTTCATAATTCAAAAATGGAATGGTAGTGTAAGAGAAATCACTTGCGTAATTCTATTTTCCCACCATTCCACACGCTTATAAGACGAATGTCTTCGTACAGCTCTGGCATTCTCGTATTCAAATTTCAACAAATTTGGCATAAGTGTCCTTGACATAGAACCATCTACCAAAAAGACTCTCCTCGATCAACGGAAAAAGCCATATGAGCAAAGAATTAACCACCCAAAACCACAACCCACCAAGAGATATCCCAAAACTAGCACCGACAAATATCCTAGAAAACATTGTAAGCAATAACAATGGCCAAACAACAAGACCCACAAGCAACATTTGCTTTCTAAACAAAATCTCAAATTTCTTGCTAGTCAACAGAGTAAAATAGGTTGCAACAAAGAACATGTACTGCGTATGACTGGAACTAATGAAATCTATGCCAAGAAATGTCCCAATTAATCCCCTTTCAAGTAACGGAGATAGGTTAGGAACATAGATGCAAAATCGAAGGCTTTACATACCATATGAATGGAACATTGAATTAACAGGAGGAGGATTCATACCTGAAGAAAGCTGATGCCGGTGCCGACACAGGCTGGAGAAGGAAGCGCCTGCCGGAAGATTGTGAGTGACGGCTTAGGGTTGCGACGTGAGCGACAGAGAGAGGATAGAGAGGAGAAATCACGATTGGGAAAACTGAGCAGGATGACTCTTCCTTTTCTGATTTTGAGTTGTTAAATCTTTTGATTTTTTTTATGATAATGATGATTTGGCAAAGTAATATCCACCTAATATTTGTTTTAAATTATTATTTGCTAAATCATATTAAATTACCGGTTACCTGTTCAATAGGTTAACCGGTCCCTTCAATAAATAAAAAAGTTTGATCCAGACCCTTAAATGATGATTTTAAAAGTTGGTTCCTCAAAATAGGAATCAAGTGAAAGTTAGTTCCGTTTTGATGCAATTTCCCCTTATTTTTATGGGTTTTGCACTTTCGTTTAGTTTAAATGTTTATTTTAATACTTATTGTGAAGTTGTGAATTGTGATTAAATATTAATTGATTCAAATTCAATAGAATGATAGATATAGAATTATAGAAATGCTAAATCTGGAAATGAGTTTGAATGTTTAATAATTAAATCTGGGAAAAAGCCCAAATAACCGATCCACCCGAAGACCCGACCCGAAGTCACCCGCCACCCGATATCCAATATCCGATCGGGTGCTGCCTTAATCGGTCGGTTTTCGGAGCTCCTACCCATCACCCGATATCTGATCGGTTTTTGGGACCCGACCTGACCCGACTCGTCTGATGCTCAGTCCTACTTCTGTCAGAATATAATCACTCGTGTCCTTTATGTCTCTTAGACTTGTTTCAAATGATAAAGGTTTGAGATCAAAAAAACTTGTAGCATAGGTTTTCTTAAGAATATGAGGCCAATATAAGTCGCTCTAGAACACGACTAATTCTTAGCAAATATTAATTAGTATATCTTATCTTAACTCAAAATCTTATTCAGTGTATTAAAAAAGAATACATGTAACAAATATGTATTAAAATGCAAAATTTTCATCATTAATAAAAGAATTATGTTGGATGAAGAAAGATCGTGTGAGAATATGAGTTAAAGTAAGAAGCGTAAGAAATGATTTGGATTCCTAATCACTTTTAATCTCACATCCACCCCATGAATTGCGCTTGATACGGGAATTGATCTTGTGCACCTCACACGTGTTGATCTTTAATTAGGATTGATCCAAGAGTGGAGATCCATTCTTAGCCTTCTCAACATAGCTTCCATCCTCACTGGAACCCAACACTATGTTGGATATTGTAATTGTTGTGGGGTACAAAATGGAAAAATACCAATAGTCTAGTGGTATAATATGTCACCATGGTAAAGCTCTTGATATGGTGTATATATATATATGGTTGGGTTCGGGTGAGAAGTTAAGGTTAACGTGAGAAGTGTGACAAATGGTTATCATCCGTTAGATGAGAAATTGATGCACATTAGGATGAGATGCACCAGCACCAGATCAATTCCCTTCTAATGAGTCATTCATGAGAGGGCTTGAGATTAAAAGTGATCAACGGTTCAGATCCACTTCTCACGCTTCTCACGTTAACCTCAACTTCTCACACGATCCTTCGCCAATACATACATATATATATATATATATATATATATATATATAGGGTTGGGTTCCGGTGAGAAATTGAGATTAACGTGAGAAGTGGTTATCAACTGTTGGATGACAAATTGATGCACATTAGGATGAGATGTACCGAGATAAGACGCACCATGATGCACCAGATCAATTCCCTTCTAAGTCGCAATTCATGGGAGGGCGTTTGATTAAAAGTGATCAACAGTTCAGATTCACTTCTCACGTTAACCTCAACTTCTCACACGATCCTTCACACACACACACACACACACACACACACACATATATATATATATATATATATATATATGTGTGTGTGTGTGTGTGTGTGTGTATAAGAAAGAGGGTCATTCTTTTGTTAACCAAGAATTTAGTGTTAACCTTGTTAACTAATTTGGACCCTTAATCTTGAAAATTAATGGTTGTGATTAAAACAGTTTTTAAAATTAAAAAAAGGGGTAAAAATTGGTTCAAATTTGATGTTCCTATATGAACAAGGGTAAAAAGGTAAAATTGTATTTGTTGATAATCAAGGAAAGGTATCAAATCCCAAAATTCTCGGGATCACGTCTTCTTCCTCAATACTCCAACTCCAACTCGATCAAGAAATCTGAAATCGATCAAGAAATCTATTGATTCATACTCCTTCGGATGCACGATCGACACAACATGTTTCATTCTCTTGACAGTGAAACGCCCTTATTTGATTGAGGATTTGCCAACACCCTTAACTCTCTTCTTCTCTTGACAGTGAAACACCCTTAACTCTCTTCTTCTTCCTCAAGAGATCAGTTGAGGATTTGCCAACAGCGATTGAGGTTGCTATCGGGTTGTTTCTGGGCAGCGGCAGCGGCGGCGACGGAGAAAGGCGGAGCAACCGTAGAGTTTTCTCTGGGCAGAGGTGGAGCGACCGTGAGGAGGCAACCGTGAGCAGATGCAGTTCATTGTTGTGGTTTTGATTTCTCTTTTCTGTTCATCTCTCTACAAACCTAATCGAAACTCTTAACTGTCTCGACTTTGAACATTGTACTTTTGAGATCTGAACTTGGTTTCTTGTTCGATTGAGATCTTGGTTTGGTGGATCCCCACAAGGTTTCCATATGGAACAATCAACAGATCATCGGCGGGTTTCTCTGTGGTTTGTTGTTTTTTCCACTTGGTTTTTCTGTGGTTTGTTGTTTTTTCTCACTTCATAGATCATTGGCGAGTTTGTCGGAAGCGATGATGGCGAGATCTATGAACACCGAGGTGAGATCTATGGACACCGACGATGGCGAGATCTATATTACGGTGACGGTTGTGGTGTGCATATATGAACACTTACGAGTTTGGGTTTTGGTGTGCATATATGAACTTTATGATGTGCATATATGAAAATGAATTTTTGTTATGCATATATGTTCTTTACTTTATGGTTCATATATGAACACTTAATACATTGGTTGTATAGTGCATATATGATATATATGAAGTTGAATTGATACAATTACATCTTGGTGTGCATATGTGACAAGTGGATGTCCATTATGTGCATATATGCACTTTTTATTACGTGCATATATGCAATCTGGGGTTGACGTCCATATCTATTAACAATCCCATAAAATATCACTCCTATATGTCTCAAAAATTTAAAATTCCATTAATATCAATCCCATACGTAATTTAAAATTCAAAATTTTCTAATCAATCCCATAAATATCTCAACTTTCATATATATATATATATATATATATATATATAGACGGAGGTTCAAGGGAAAACCTCAAAAAAACGGAAAACTGAAGAACACTCTGGTAGCCTTCCATCTGGATGGTATGCACTTGTGCATACAAGTAATTATGTTGTTGTTTTTTGTTTTTATGCACAAGTGCATGTGCATGTTACAAATTACTTGTATGCAAAAGTGCATACCGTCCAGATGAAGGGCTATCAGAGTGTTCTTCAGTTTTCTGTTTTTTTTAGGTTTTCTCCTGAACCTGACCCTATATATATATATATATATATATATATATATATATATATATATATATATATATATATATATCAGTATAATATAATATAATATTAGAAAAAATTAAAATTCAAAATTCCTAATTTACCCTTACTAAAAAACGGTTACAATTATTAAACCAAAAAAATTCTTGCAATCCTATTGGTCTAAAATGGTTAACAAAGTTAACACTAAATGTTTGGTTAACAAAAGAAGGGGACCCTATATAAGAAACAACTAAAGGTATTTAAGGTGAGATTTGAGTATTCTCAAATCTTGCATTATGATTTTGTATTAGTCATTCTACATTGATAAGAGAATGCTAGGTTGGAGAATGAAGTTGACCATAAAAAAGGAGGAAAAATGACTTTTTGACAATTAAAAGTTTTATTTGGCTAAAAATGACATTTGGCCAACCCTCAATAGATAAATTTATACAAAACATGACATAAATCTCTCTTTCTCTCTCTCTCTCTCTCTCTCTCTCTCGATATATATATATATATATATATATATATATATATATATATATATATATATATATATATATATATATATATATATATATATATATATATATATATATTGGTGTGCTCCTGGGATCCACTTAAAGGTGCTTCAAGAGCTCTAAAACCCTGTTTTAACATAAACTTTCTGTTGCTAGACTTCGCTCGTGCTCCTCTACGCTCCTTAATCCGCACTACAACCAATCAAAATGTTCTCTAGATCGATATATGATGCTAAACGGAGACCGAGAGAGAGAGAGAGAGAGAGAGAGAGAGAGGATTGTAGGGGAGGGATTGACCTTTCTAATGCATATTTGACTTGCGATAGTTGGATTCCCTCTTCCTATAGCTATGACTGGCAACCCCTATCGGAGAAGGTCCCACTCTGCTTGCGTCCACTAGCTGACGACGTGTGTAAACGATCGCTCGTGCTCCTCCCTGAGAAGCACTCTTTTGTAAGGCCCGCAGGAGGGAGTTAGCTCGATTAGTTTCAATAGGTGTCGGTATATATACATATATATATAGAGAGAGAGAGAGGGGGGGGAGAACGAGTTCATACGATAACGCTAACTATTTAAGAAAACACGAAAACGACCGAATCACATATGATGTTACACTGAAGTCACGTACAATATCATATATGATTCACGCGACTTTGCCCTGTGGCTTAAGTTAAGGCCAAAGTCACCTGCACCCATTTTTTTGGCCGTTAATGTAAAATCACATGTGATTTTGTACGTGATTTGTTGTTTTCTAGTTTTTTTAAATAGTTAGCGTTTTCACTTGAACTTTTCTCTCTCTCTCTCTCTCTCTATATATATATATATATATATATATAATGAATAACTAATGGTATTGTTAGATTTGAGTATTTACATATCTCACATTGTGATGTTGTTTAGTTATCTCACATTGATAAAAGCATAACACTTTGGATAATGAAGGTGGCTATAAAAAACGAGGACCTTTGATATTGTAACACCCGTAATTTTCGGTATGTAATTGTCACCGGGTCATTTCTGTGATTGGTAATCAGTGGGGTTTTGTTGGGAAATGTTTTGTTTAAAGACCTTTAGGGTATTGAGGTCGTTGGCGTTGGAAAAGTCGGGTTTCGGGGCTCCGGAAAGGTCCCGTGACAATGCCCGGCGACTATGACAGTGTCATAGTCGCATGCAATGTACCGTGGCCAGAAGGGAGTTGGCGACTGATAGAGGAAAATCGTATAGGTTCACAAAGTGGCCACTATGTTGCCACAGTGGCGGTGCAAGTGCACACCGGACACTATGATCGCTACAAGTAATAAAGTGGTATAGTACCAAGATCGTTTCCACAGGGACTAGTCAACTAAGAATCAGAGACTTTTTCATGAACTTCTAGTGCTTGGTTGAGTTTTTAGAACAAAATCAATAATTGTGAGTTTTAAGCAACTAACAACGATTAAACGAAATTAACAGTATTAAAGGCAGGATGTGGGTACAAGCATTAACTAAGACTGATGTAGTAACAACTTGGTCAGAAACAAAATGACACACGACAGCCTTAAAACCCCTTTTCTCTCAAAAATGAGTTTCCTCGGAACGTGGCCACGTTGTCCCCACTTTGTCACCACGTTGGCCAACTCTAGACTTGCCGACTTAACTAAGTAAACCTCTAAGGATTTCAGTTCCACCAGTATAGATATGGACGCCCAAATCTCTTTGTGACACTCATATCAACCGACATTTGAACCTTAGTTATAGTCATGCAAAAACTCGTATCTCTATGTGGTTATAAAAGACTTTCTCAAATCTTCTTTGCATCACCCAAGCCGTATTTCAGATCTGCCCCTCTCGAGGTCTAAGATATAATATTAACACTAACAAGTGATCGGCTTGTCCGCGTTGAGTTGAAGTCCCGACTCAAGTGACCAAGTCTAAGAGTTAGCAACGATAGCAACACCCAAGTGTTGTCTACTAGTCTTAGTTTTGGCTCATACCCACACCCAAAGGGGTGTTTAGCTCATAACAACAGTAAAAGACATGGGGGAAGAAGGAGAAAACATAAACATAAATTGAATAAATAACTAAAGAGCTACTACCAAAGTGGTGACAAGGTGGCCACTTTGGCTATAGCTTTTACAAAGAAGTTAAAATTAAATGCAACTAAATACAAGCTTCAAAGAAAGACTAGAAATTAAATGCTTAAGCTCCAGAAGTCTTCAATGCTCCTGGAAGTTGTAATATCCCAAATGGTTCCTCCAAGCCCTCATTTATAGCCCAAGGAAGAGAAAAGTGTTGATGTGACTATTCCTCAAAAGTAGCTTTTAAGGAAGAGTGTTGAACTTTCCTTGGACCTCCACTTTATGTCCTCTTCCTTGAATATTCTAGTGAAAGATCAGAAGACCCTTTACATTCCTTCAGAAGTCAACTTTCCGAAAATGGCTGGAACTTATCAACAATTTTTCAGCCCATGTTCAACATGATGACAAGGTGCCAGCAAGGTGGCCACTTTCTGCACAAAAGTTAGTGAAACCGAAATTTTTGTATTCTTGAGACTTCATCATCATGTTTGAACACTTAAGACCAAATGAAGGAGATGAGAGACAAAAAGGGTGAAAATGTGGTAAAACGAATATAAAAAGAGAGGAATTAACTCTCAATATTTGAGAGTTATCAGCGACATTGCCATGCGACAATGCCCTGGGCATTGTCGCTGGTCAATGTCGCACCAGGGCACCCAGCTGCTGTTAAGTTCGAGTTTCAGCCTCTTTTCTCATTCTTCACTTCCCATTTCCTTCCCAACTCTCTCAAGACCTCCCAAACCCATCCATGGTGATTTTGATCCATCAAATACCTCCATCCTCAAGTATTGAAGTGCCATCAAAGGGTAGAAGCTAGCCACCAAGAACCTTCATCTTCATCTTCAACCTCAAACTCCATTTTTGGGTTTTCTAGGTTTTCATCAAAACCTAAGTGGTAAGTGTATCTCTTCCATTTCTAAACCTTGAAATAAGTTATAAATGCTCCATTGGTGGTCTCTTAGTGTTTGGTATCTCAAATCTCGGATTTGATGGTTTTTGAGAAACTAGGGTTTTGATCTTGTTGAGGATTTTAGTATGTAAAGGTTGGAGAAATGTTTTTATTTGATTATGTATGGGTGTTTATGGTTTGGAATTGTATGGATCTAGGTTTTGGAAGTTTCCGGCTTGAGGATTCAAGCGGCCTTCAAAAGAGCTCGTTGGGTGAAATCTAGATTTAGCCTAAATCTAGCAAGGTGAGTTCAAGTTGATTTGTGAAAACGGTGTACATGCCAAAATGTTTATTTTAAAGTGTTTGTGTTTACATTAAATTGTTAACTGCTGATAAGTTGGTTATTTGGATATATTTAACTTTATAAACTTATAAAGCACACATTTTGGGATTTATGGACATTTGGATAAATGTGTCACAAAAGAAGGTGTTTTGATGATTTATTGCATAAATGGGTACTTGGTCAAAAATATACTTTTAAGTGTTTGTCGGGTTTTTATGCATCATTCATGAAATGGAATATTTGGAAAAGTACGAATGTGTGAGTTCTTTGGTTTTGGGTCGTTTCCGACGTTGGAGAACATTTTAGAAATGGAAAACCTTTTGGGTTTGGGCCGAAGGCCAACGGTAATTTGAGAATCAAAGATTTTGGGAAAATGTGTATTTTGGTTTGTGTAACCATTTTGGCTCTCGTGTTTTAGCCAAACGTCTATTAAGCCTCTTGGGGTTTGATTTGTACTCGGTGGAGTCTTTGGAACATTTGTTCAGTTTTGGGTAGCTCGTTGAGGAGCCTTGGACGTATGGTGTACTTAGTTGCATCTTATTTGAGAGTTACATGTTTTGAATGTGTTAGTCCATTCGTTTGAGTCATGTAACGTTTTAGACTGTAATGCATTGGATCCATAGGCATATGAGTCATTCGGTTGGTTTAGTTGGGGACTTTATCCCCGTATTGTAACTTGAAATTGGCATGAGGTCTTATGATCAATAATTGCAACTTTCTTGTGAACGAGCTTAACTGGGATGTTTTGGGATTCCAAGGTAAACACCTGGATGGGTTGAACTTGATGAGTGCACGAAGATTCCCAAGGTACAGACATGGAGTTGTTGAACTTGGTGATTATCCAGGCAATAAACATGGAGTTGTTGAGCTTGTTGGTTTGTTAGCTATAGACCCGGAAAGGTTGATGTTAACGAGCGTTTTATCCCTAAGTGATGCTCATATAACATTGATAAGTGGCTTAACTTTGTGTGCCCGTCACTTTCGATGGAATTCGGGTATCCCCCGTCACCGAAAGGTGTTGTTTTTGGGTATTGAGTTTTATTATCTAAGTTTTCGGTGGCGTTTGTATAATTGGGTTTTATCCTTGGTTTATGGGTTGAGTATTATGCCCCACCCGTGTTTTGGGTGTTTTGGGATATAAAGTTTTGACTGTATTTTCATAAATGGATAGTTCAATTTCTATCCACGTTTTGAGTGAGTTTTGTGTTAAACCAAATTTATGAATGAGAGGTTTATGTTGGTTTCTTCATCCTTGAAGTAGTTTGATTTGGAAAACGTAAATTGGTGTTCTTTGTCTAAAATGCATATCATGGGAAAATGAGTCGTTTTCATATGTAAGACATAACAAATTGAAAGATTATTATTTTAACCGCATTCTTTCTCTTTAAAAGATTAAGTTATATATGTCGAAAACTCTTGAGCTCACTAGGCGTTAAGCCTAACCTTTTTATTTGTCGGCATGTGCATCAGGTTCCAGGTGGGGGTTGGTTCTAACAATTCTATGAAGAGATGTGCTTAGTCTTTTGCGAGTGTAAGTATTTGGTGAAGTCTTCCGCAGTTTGGAGATAGTGACTTCTATTTGGTTTTAGTAGCTCCCGTCCGTATTATAGACTTTATGTATATAATGAATGTGTGTATAGAGGTTAAATCTTAGATTGTGTTTGCAGATGAATCAATTATTGATGTATTTAGAAACTTTTAAATTAGTTGCTATTTCCAGTTTTGAGGGTGTTACAGATATATAGGTTCAATTGACCAAAAATGTCTATAAATTTATACAAAAAATGAGACAAAATTGCAAATCAGCCATTTCTTTTTTTTATATATAAAAGGAACAACCAAATTTATATTTATACCTATATATATACATACACACATATAGGGGTTAAATCATGTGAGAACCAAAAAAAGATTAAGAACCGTGAGAACCGATCTAACCAGTAATTTGGTTTTGATCATATGGTTTTAATTAAAAGTTGTTCCATCACATGAAAAGGGTATAATCGTCATTTTGGTAACTGAGATTCACCATATGAAAACACATACTATTTCACCTCATGAACTAAAAATAAAATTTTCATAAATATAATATTTCATATATGTCACACCCCAAAAACCATAGGTTGTGACTACTAACATAACAGAATAATTGTCCAAAACAATAATAATTCAAACTAAAAAAACACTTAGCATCGGAATTCTAAACATAAACATAGTCTTCTAAAATAAAATATTCATATGATCAACTTAAATAATTATTGCTAATGGAGCCGTATCAGGTCATACTTAAATCTTCTCTTTGCCCTTTGAGCTACCCGCTATAGCGTCCCGTGAGAGATGCATACTAAAATCGTCAGCTTTCGCCTAGTGAGTTCACGGTTTTCTTACATGCTTTACGGAAATAAATAAGTTAATAACATGCTTTGAATTATAGAGATATGCAAATAAAACATACACTTTATCACAAACATAACTATTTTGCCAAGTGTATAGGTGTTATCTCACCACGCTATTGGCCTACACAAAGGTTGTCATGCTTATAGGGGCTATTCCCCAAGCCACGACCAAAATATACCGGTTTGCTAATCTGCCAGTATCCTACCCTAGTCCGTCAGAATATCCGACACATATCACATAAAATCACACATCTCATATCTTTAAAAAAAACTATCATGGAAAGCATGTAACTAAAAATACTGTAAAAACATATATAACATGATTTTAAACTTTTGTGACATATTCGCATACTATACATGCATCTCCATTTTATAAATGACATGAACTCACCTGTTGTGTGCGTGTAGGCTTCTTTATCTCCTCTAACTTGCGCATACACAGTTCATAATGTCCGTCTAAGTACACTCGCCGACAACTTCCTTATTTGTTCACTAAAAGCGTTTAATTCTACTACTAAGTCATAACTAGATGGGTCTCTTTAGAGTCAACTCAATTTAGTGCCCCACTAGACTCTACTTAAAGCTTTAAAATAACATATTTCGATAAAAATAATTTCTAAAAAAATCCAAATTATATTGCAAAAGAACACTTCCACATGTCTTGGTAATCTTTGAGAAACGAAATAATTATTTTCGCAAAGTTACTACATATGGGCTATTTTTAAATATTTAGAATATCTAGCATTCTTATAAAAATTATAAGATTCATCATCGAGATTAATCAAAAATATTTGTTTCATCAAAATATCCTTCATTGAGATCAACCAACAATTAAATATCTAAGGAAAACATATTTTACTAATTTTAAAATTACTGGACCAAGTAAATAAATTAAGTAAGAATAATTTTTGTTAATTTTTTTAAAAAAAAATTACACAAAAACAATCTATAAAAACTAAACTTGAAGAATTTTGAGATAAAAAAATAATAATTATTTGACTCTCTACTCAGTAGGAGAGTTTGGGCTTATGGGTTATATAAAAAATATAACAACAACCCATTCTCATGCTTTAAATTTCAGACCATCAAACAATTAATAAAGCCCAAAAATTAAAAGAAAGCCTCCAGCCTATATTTTAATGGATCAGGGTATGCCTAGACCCGGGATCCGACCCGGACCCAACCCGGCAACGGGGCTGCACCCCTTAGCTAGGGCTGTAAACGAACCGAACGAACACGAACGAAGGCTTGTTCGTGTTCGTTCGTTTAACTTAACCGAACAAACGAACGAACACGAACGGTAAACGAACGAAAATTTTTGTGTTCATGTTCATTCGTTAAGAAAATATGTTTGTTCGTGTTCGTTTATGTTCGTTCATTAAGAGTTAAACGAACGTAAACGAACGAACATAAATGAACATAAACGAACGTAAACGAACGAACATAAATGGACATATACGAACGTAAACGAACGAACATAAATGAATAAAAAACAATCACCGTTACTCATAATTTCGTTCATAAAAAATAACATAACAAAATAAAAAAAATGGATATACTTAGGAGGTATAAAAAAGGAATTTTAAAAAATTAATTTAATTAATGCTTTGACAAATTAATGTCATAATACATATAAATATATTTATATATATAAACAAATATAAACGAACATAAACGAACGTAAACGAACATAAATGAACGAACGTAAACGAACATAAATGAACGAACATAAACGGACGTAGACGAACATAAATGAACGAACATTAACGAACATAAATGAACGAACGTTCACGAACGTAAATGAACGAACGAGACCATTGTTTATATTCGTTCATTTAACTAAACGAACAAAAAAATGTGTTCATGTTCGTTCATTTATTAAATAAACGAACATAAACGAACTTCCCGCCGAACAGTTCACGAACGGTTCACTGAACGTTCGGTTCGTTTACAGCCCTACCCTTAGCTACGTTTTTTTTGCCAAAATCAACTCAATTCTTAATCGTTTTTACTCATTCTTTTTGCATTAAATCCTTAGCAACAATTTATACTAACCATAGAAATAAAAAATCGTAACTTTTAATTAACTGAGGGGCTCTAATTTTGAGTTTAAAGACTCGATTTTTACCGAAAACGACTAATAATGACGTTTTTGGTAAAATTGAACGTCTTCCCGACTCTATTACGACCCAATACTTATACCATATATTAGAAACACTAATTCGAATACTATGGAACAAAAATCTAGCAGTAAGGTCGATGGTTTACCTAGAATTTGTCAAAAAACGACGAGAAAACCCTATTCGCTTTGACGGCCGAATTCTCCTTCACCTCTCGACTTTTGCTACTGATTTCTTAGGGTTTTTGAGCGACTATTTATCTATAATCAGTAGCAATTCGAAATTTGGGTTATCATCCACCCAATTGAGAGAATTTTGGGGATTATCCCTTATCCCCAACTAAAACGGGATTCTATCCCAAATCAACCCAAATTCCCCATTTTTTTTCTTTTTTTAATAATACTATTTCTATATATAACCCTCCTACTTTGCCCATCTTACACCTTAGACCCTTCACCATTATCTAATATAAATGTTCATAGTACATTTATATTTATCCAAAACATTTTTTTAACTCCTAAAATGTTTATCCCTTTTTTTTCCTACTAAAATAAAACCAATTTATTGAAATGACAAAACTCAAACTTTGGGCTGTTACAATATATATGTTATTTCACTATATGAAACCAAACACTATGTTATTTCACCACATTAAACAAAACACTATATGTTATTTCACCACATGAAACCAAACATAATTTTCTTTTATTCGTTATTTCACCCCATGAAACCAGAAACAAAAAAAAAACCCTAAGTTATGTTCCGTCAGCCACCATCGTCGTCGGTAACCACCTCCTCAACAACCGACGACCTCCTCCATTCAAACATACACCGGCTATTCTACCATTTGAAGCCACCACCATCTCCGTTCAGTCGTCCTCTACATCATAACCGAACAAAACATTAACTAAAAAGCATGATTCAAACAATACAAAACTCATTACGCATTAAAATAAAAAACCTAAATCATAGAAACCCAAAAAAGAACAATGAAATCGCAGACCTAAGGTTTGTTCATACCTGAAATCGATATATGTGAAGACATGAAACGAGACTGGATGTATAACCTTGACTCACTTCTTGATTGTCAGCGAATGGGCAAGGGCGGAACGACTATTACTGTCTACACAATCGGACAAACAATCGCAAAATCGCAAGGGTTGAGTGAATCACAAAATCGCAGGGGATTGACTGATCGACTCTTTAGATTTCAATAATATCTCCTCACTCGATTCGAATCAAAAATCAATTTTAGCAATCGAATCAAAAATCGAACCAGAAATCGAATCAGAAACAATGTTAGACTCACTAGAAACAATGGATTTGGACTCGCCGTAAATAATGGCTCTGATGAGGTTGGATCGAAAATCGAAATATGAGTTTGAGAAGGTAAGTTTGGTCAGGTTATGGAGGTTTGGTGAGATCATATTTTCAATACCCAATATACCCTTTTACTTCCAATTTATTTCAAAATCGTCATTGCCTCTAATGACCATGGATTAAAATCAATTAATGGTTTAGATCGGTTTTCACACTTCTCAACTTATTTTTAGTTCTCATTTGATAATCGTCCTACACATACATACATACATACATACATACATACATACATACATACATATATAGTGGAAGGATATTTTACAACCCTGAAAAAGGATGCAACTCTTGCAACCCACATCTTAACCGTTGGATTCATGATCGACGGTTATTTTATTTTTATTTTTCTGTTTTTTTTAATTAAAAATAGTGGGCCCCATATCTATTGTAACCGCTGATCATGAATCCGACGGTTAAGATGTGGGTTGCAAGGTTTGCAATCTTTTTAAGGGTTGCAAATAAAACAACCCCTACATATATATATATATATATATATATATGGGAGCGATCAAATGGAAACCAATTTAATTTTGAAAACCGTGGAAACCTTCGATTTCATTGGTTAAGTTAATGAAATTGTTTTATGAAATTGTTTAGTTTGATGAAATTGTTTCATATAATTCTTTTATTGATGAAATCGTTGCATATATTTGTGTTTTTTGTGTAAAAATGAAAAAGTTTCCTCAGACTGCAAAAATACATGAAACAATTTCATCAGAATGAGAAAAATAGATGAAACTACATAAAAAAACACAAATATATGAAACGATTTCATTAACAAAAGAATTATATGAAACAATTTGATCATATTAAACAACTTTATGAACCAATTTCATTAATTTAACCAATGAAATTGACGGTTTCCAAAGTTTCCAATCTAATATGGTTTCCAATTGAACTCACCTCTATATACATATATATATATATATAGTGTTTGGTTCATTTGAGAAATGGTAAATATATGAGAAATAGAGAAGTAATCATAACCATTCATATGGTCAAGATCGGATTTGACTAGTCAAAAGTTGCGGCTTTGACCGGTCAAAAGTTGCGGCTATCCCAAAAATAGAAGGACAATTTCGTAAATTTAACAAAACACACGGGTTGTGTTCATATATGAACATGTATAATTCACATATGAACTATATGTTCATATATGAACCAGTGCAATTCACAACTGAACTCTTTTAACTGATTCATATATGAACCTTTGTGATTCATATATGAATCAGTTGAACTAACTAACAGATTCATATATGAACCTTTGTGAATCACAAAGATTCATATATGAATCTGTTGAACTAAGTAACAGATTCATATATGAATCTTTGTGATTCATACAGATTCATATATGAACTCATCCCGTGTATTTTACGAAATTACCCCTCTACCTTCTATAGACCACACAAGGAATTATCCGGTGCTTCGCGGTCAAAGCCGCAAATGTTGACCAGATGAATGGCTAAGATTACTTCTCTATTTCTCATATATTTACCATTTCTCAAATGAACATCTCCCTATATATATATATATATATATATATATATATATATATATATATGTGTGTGTGTGTGTGTGTGGAATGACCAAAGTCCTAAGATGGTAACTCCTAAGCATTAAAAGTTATTTTTCTTTTTTGTCACATTATAATTTTCATCCCACCTCGAATTGGAGAATGGAACCTGTAAGAGCAAAGTGGGCACAAAAAGAAGAGCCAATTTTTCCTCTAATTTATGGTTTGCATCCCACATTGAATGAGAGAATGAATGAGGCAAGAGAGAGGTGCGTATAAGGGTCAATAATGGAGCAGATACATTTATTGGCTTTTTAGCTAAGATCAATTGTAATATATGTGGCAAGTCGTTTGAGTTGTAAACAACATAAAAGCAAAAATATTATTGGTTCATCTCAAACTCTTCATAACAACAAACAATTATCAATATATAAAATTTACCATTTATAAAAATATTAATTGTTAACTAATGAATTATGTTTTATCTTAACTCGATTCAATAATTCCTAAAAAAAATTATCATCAAGACGCAACGCATAGTGTCGAGCACTAGTGGATTTTGAATCCCCCTCGCCCTACGATTCCCATAGATATGAGGCCAATAACTTGTTTTAACTAACGATAATGATTCTATGGGAATCAAAGAACCAATTGCCTCCAAGAACTCATAACAACAACAACAACAACCAAAAAAAAAAAAAAAAGTCAATTAAGATAAAAAAAAATCATCTAATTTCGACATACAAACCTTATGTTTGTTATTCATTTTACTAAAACTATTAAATCTATCATGCTACTGCTATTTTTTGTTACTGGTTTTTACTATTGACATTTTTGGTAATGATTTTGCTGCAACTATTTTCTTGCTATTGTTTTTTATTCTATTGATATGTGGGGTCTAATTTTAAGAGGGAGGTTCATGGAAATACCTCAAAAGAATAGAAAACTATAGAACACTCTGGTAACCCTTCATCTAGACGGTATGCACTTATGCATACAAGTAAATTAAGTTGTTTTTGGTTTTTATGCACGTGTACATTATGCACTAGTGCATATGTACGTATGCATGTTACAAATTATTTGTATGTACAAGTCATACCATCCAGATGAAGAGCTACCAGAGTGTTCTTCAATTTTCCTCCTTTTTGAGGTTTTTCCCTGAACCTGGCCCCTAATTTTAGCTACCAATATTTTTCTATTATCAATTTAATGATTGCACATTCGGTGATCCGAGTTTCCAATTAGTTGAAGTTCAGGAGTCATGGATTTACTATTGATATTTAACTTTGTTCTATTGTTTCATTAGAAGAAAATGGAAAGTTTTTTGAAATAAAAGTATCTACATCCGAATCCAATAGTGATGTGGGGTTGTGTTTCGGTGAGAATGAAAGTTATAGTGGTGAGATGCAAAGTAAATGTACGGAGATGAGATGCACCGAAATGTATCAGCTATGTTCATGTATCAAGCGCGATTCATGAGGTGGGTTTGACTTGGACTTGAGACTTTCATGTATTTAGTATTTTAGTTACTATTTAATAGTATTAAGTAACATATTTATATTATATTATAAATTATTTGATATAAAATCTTAAAAACTATTTTTAACGTATTAAAAACTGTTTATTGATACTTATTACTTAAAATTATGGATTACAAGTAAATGGTGCATGAGTACAACTTTTTAAGGTTGTTTGATTAAATTCATATCTATACTATATTATAAAAGAGACATAAAAAACTCTTAATTACAACATTTTAAACACAAAATACAACTAATTAAAGCCAATTACTTAATTTACAATTTCATAATACATTGTACAACTTATCCAAGCATAGTATCTCACATCATCATCTATTTGTGGAATGAATACTCATTTATTAATATAAATATTTGTTTTTTATATTTAATGAACGATTTGATCAATATTATCTACTATTATCAATATTTATTTTTTATATTTATTGGACGATTTGATCAATATTACTATTATCAATATTTATTTTTTCTTTTATGATTTTCTCTTAATATATCTATATCTATATTAGTTATAATCTCATAACTAATATATCTATACTATATTATAAAAACATGCATTGATCTAATAAATAAATTTTAAAAAAACAGGTAGTTTATCTCATAGTGTTTATCTTGTATTTAATATGTTTATTTGCAGTTATTTATACAAATAAAAACATGAGACTTTAATAATTTATAATAATGTTTCATTAACTTGTAATTTTGAATTTTAACTAATATATCTATACTATATTATAAAGCATTTAAGCTAAACTCTTAAAAACTATTTTTTATGCATTAGGTACCACTTATTAATGCATATTACTTAAAATCCAAAAGTACAAATTGATTAAATATAAGTACAGCTTATAAAAGCTCAATGTTTGAATTCGTATAACTAACTACAGATAAACATTTATTTTTATTTTCTAAAATATCTAAAATTTTTAACTATTGATATAACTAACCGATAAATATAAGAAAATTCGAGATAAAACACCTTATTTTTATTTTTTTATTGAAATATGTTATCTTTTTTAATTTTAAATATAAAATATCTTAAATATAGTTATAATTTAAATTAAACATTTTTTGACCTGTAACAAAAAAATTTATTATTATTTTTTTATAAAAAACCATAATTAAACTAAACTAAAATATATTTTTGTTTTAAATCTAGGTTTCTCAAAATCGTAAAATAAAATAAAAAAAAAGACTAACTAACAAAAAATATGAATAATGATCGAAGGTTCGAGTTCTAGATTTCAAAAACCCGCTGCATTGCGAGGGTACATTTCTAGTAACTAACCAATAAGCATAATAAAAACAGGATAAATATCGCATGTTGAATATAAAGAATGTAAAATATAATTAGAATAATCATTGAGTTCTAACATAATACCTAATTATTATCTTTATGAAAAAAAAATATTACGATATTAAACCTAAAATAAATTACGTCGCTATTAAACCTAAATTAAATTATAATAAAAATTGAATTAGACAAATTATACAAAAGAATGTAAAATTTTAAGTTGTTAATTTGATAATAGCGTCGATATACTTTTTTTTAAATTTTATGTGGTCTTCAATTTTATATTTTATTCAAATATAAAAACATTATCGTTTTCTCAAAACCACACAAAACTGTATTATAAAATCGACAAAAACAGAGAATAAAAGAAAACATTAAAATCGAGATGTATCATGCAATAATGCACAAGTACACTTCTAGTTATGTTAATATTAATTAATATGATGGCATTTAGGTCTTCTGAAAGTAGTAGTTTTCGTTCATTTTGCATATGAATTAAGTGTCTCTTGTATTCAAGTTAACCCCTGAATTTCAATGAATACCAAATATTTCATAGATCGATGTTTTCATTACTAATAGAATTAATTAAAAGTTCAATGAAAAAATTCCAAGTTATTTTTGACGTATTAAACTTATGTAATTTCGATAACTCAAATTAGTAGTAGAGATTTCATAAAGTACTTCTGACTCGTGGGATGATATTAGGATTATTGTGTCAACATTTTTTGTTGCTTTAATCAATATTAGGACTCACCTTATTATAGGGTATTACTAAAGAACTAATTGAGCCAGGTAGTCGTTAAATATAATCCAACATAAAAGCAGACTTCAGAATTATTTCAAACAAAATTAATTACAACTAATGGGACGAATGCCATTCATAGGGAAACCATCCAATCAACTTGGATCAATTTATGAGACTTGCTAAGTATTATTAACTTGGTTCTCGAGTATCTTTTTGGAAGGAAATGGAGTGAAATGAAAGAAAAATAGGGGGGAAATGTCGGGTGTTCTCGAGGTTTTTAAGTAGAGAAAGAAAATGAAAAGTAAAGAAAATAAGGTTGTTTTCCTGCCAAAACATTGCTTCCAAATAGGGATGTGCAGAAATTCAACCGATCCAATAGGAACCGACCGATCCAATTAGAACCGGCCGACCATAATTGGATATCCAATTGTAATTGGATCGGATCGGATTGAAAATCTCAACATCCAATTTGGATCGGTCGGTTCTTGGATGGAAGTCTAGAACCGACCAAAACCAACCGAACCGAACCGACCAACATCCAATTACCCATCCAATTAACCATCCGATTACCATCCAGTTTTCCATCCAACTATCATCTAATTATTTTTTTTACAATTTGCTTAAATCTAAATTTGTTTTGTGTTGGTTTTTGAATTTTTAGTCTCACTTATGTTGGTTTTAACACAAACTAAAAGTAATTAATTAGAACATTGCATTAAATTTATACGTTGGATGGATCCGATTTGATCATCCACTGTATGTCGGATGGATCCAATCCGATCCCATGGATATCCAATAAGAATATCCAATGGATATCCAATAAGAACATCCAATGGATGGAACCGAACCGATCCAATCATCCATTGGATTGGAAAAATCCAACATCGAATGAATGATTGAATCGGTTTGGTTGGGAAAATTCAACATCCAATGGATGATTGGATTGGTTCGGTTTCCCTCACATCCATTGGATGTCAACCGATGAACACCCCTACTTCCAAATGTGAGAGAAAGAAAATAAAAGAAATAATAATTATTATAAATATTTTTAAAGTTACAAATCTACCCATCGATTACAACTCATTGGAAAATAAATAAAGGTATATTTATAAAAACAACATATATTCTTTCCTTTCTCTTCTGCTCAAGAACATGAATTTTTTTTATGTCTTTCCTTTCTCTTCCCTCTCAAAAATACAAATAAAAAATTTTATTTCCTTCTATTTCTTATTTTTTCCCATTTTTTTTCCATCCTTTTCTTTTCTTTTCTTCTCGTGTTCGAGAACACAATGTAAGAGAAATATCTTTAATTAGCCGATTGTCACGAACATGTAGGAAGGTCAACGAATATTACGAGAAACGACACGGAGGGACCTACATACCAATGCAAGTTCCATGTGATATTTTCATATTGCATGCAATAATTGTTTTATTTTGAAATTATGATTTCTTCATGAAATGTTAAATAATTTTATGAAATTTTTTATGCATGCAAATATCTTATTGATTATGAGAATGCATGAACATGATTATATATAGTTGCATGATTATGTGGTGTGTCGTTGATTCACATAGTGGGACAAGCTAAAAGTGTCTTGTTTAGTTGTTATATTTTATCTATAAGAGCATCACAAATGTATCATGCCAATGAATAAATAAGAATTGCTAGAGTAGTACACACTCATCAAGTTTTAACGATTATTGTGCATAGTCAATAGAGTCAAAGATGATTTATAATTGATGCATATGCATTTATGAAAGAGTTACATATATGACATTTCAAAATTTGTTTGAAATGAATGACATCACTATTGCATAAAATCGCGATCTTACTTAAAACTGCTTTAAAACATATGCGACTGAAGTTGGTTTCGGATTAGAATGAGCAGTATGCGAAGAAAAAGTTTTAAGATTAAACGTGTTGATATCATAGTTAGATCAAGGTACCGATTAGTCGTTTGAACTATATATTCTTCGGAATCTTAAAACTAGTTGATCATTGCGATTATAAAATTTGATTTTTCCCCCAAAGTGCTCGAAATTTTGAGTTGTTACACATCACTTGATATTAATTAGGTAAAATTACCGTACCAATATAAAGAATTATGTCTACACCACCTTTTCATTTTATTGAAATGTTTGTCGTATGTGAAGTATTTTTTAAGGCAGACAATTTGATGTATTAAAATCTCCAGGGAATGAAAAGAGATAAATACTTTACGTTTTATGAAATTCCTTATATTATTGTTTAAAACATTGTAAGATATTGTTGCTAATTGGTGATGGGCTAGATATTTTGTAATAAAGTTACAAGGTTCATAGCATCTAAATGAAATGAGTATATGAGATCGAACTGACTCGGTATACACATGGTTTCTATCCATCTTAAACGTTACAACAATAAACATCTTGTAACACCCTTAAATCTGAAGATAGCAACTTATTAAAAAAATTTCTAAATACTTCGACTACAAACACAATTTAAGAATTAACCTCAATACACACATTCATCCTATACATACAATCTATGAAAAGGACGGGTGCTACTAAAACCCAATAACAATCACTATCTCCAACCTGCGGAAGACTTCATCAACAATTTACTCTTGCATAAAGCTAAGGCTAAACTCTTCATGAGGCTACTAGAGTCTGAACCCCCAACTGGAACCTGATGCACATGCCGACAAATAAAAAGGTTAGGCTTAACGCCTAGTGAGCTCAAGAGTTTTAACATGAATTGATATATCTTTAAAAGACAGGAAATCAGTTTTAAAGCAAGATCCTTCGAAATATTATACGTCAAAATGGAAACGAGACATTTTCCCATAATATACACTTTTAAAGACAATGCTTCTCAAACATGCATTTCTTATAAAACGATGCAACCCGTAACTCACCCAAAACGGGGTCATAGTTCGATACTCAAATGTGCTAAAATGTAAATAACACTTCATAGCCCAAAACACCCAAAACTCGGGTGGAACATAATACTCGACCCTTAAATAACGAAAAAAATCCATATAAATATGATACGCCATTAAAACATGGAACTGAAACTTAATACTCACGCGACCATAAAATGGAAGGAAATCCAAGTATCAAAACATGGACAATTAAATATCCAAAATACATCGGGCCGACAACGGGGGATACCTGTATCCGTGGAGAGCAGAGGAACACAAAAGTATGTCACTCAACCAACGTTCATCGCATGACACCTAACGGCATAAATGCCAAAGTGTCCCTACGAATCCTTGACAAGTTCCACCCAAGAGACGAGATACCTTGATGCCACAAAGGACACTCGAAAGGTCCGGCACGTCCGAGGACTACAACTGAGGAAATTCCCCTACGGCGGAGATCTAGGCACCCACCCACATGGTGTCGCCCAAGACTACCTCCTCCTAGTGCCTACTTGTCAAGTTGGTCATAAAACATGAGTCCCGGAGTCCAACCCCGTACCACCCAATTGACCATCAAATAAGACTGACTCATGTGTCTATGGATCCAATGCAACACAGTCTAAGATTACATGACTATACCTGAATGACTAAAGCACTCGAGTCTGTAATTATCAATAATATGCAATAAAATGCATTAAGATGTAAGTCATGAAATGGGACTCTACATCAAGCCATTAAACCCGGACAAATGTCCACAAGACTCTTTTAAGCCAACACCGAGCTAAAATGATCAAAATCCATTTGACCAATAATCAATGGTCCCCCAAATAATGAAATGTCTTTAAACGACGTTTACGAAGACACACACCTCAAAGGCATGATTTACCCAAGACTCAACATGTATTGTGACCAAAGATTCTCCAACGGAATTATAAATGTAAATACCCCAAATGCCTATGACATGAAATAGACTTCGTTTGTACAAAATCACCAAAGATGCATAAGTCATGAAATGGACTTTATTTGTACAAAAATCCCCGAAATGCATAAATCACGCTATTACTTATCAAGATGTCCAAATCCCAAATATGACCATTTTATGAAACTAAAATAACCCAAGTTTATCAATTATGAAAACTTATTAAAACACTCACCCTTTGAAAAATACCAAGTAAAATATATCTTTACTTCAAAATACACATTTTGGCATGTACATAGTTTTCACAAAGCAACTTGAACTCACCTTGCTAGATTTAGGCTAAATCTAGTTTTTACCCAACGAGCTCTTTTGAAGGCGCTTGAATCCTCAAGCCGAAAACTTCCAAAACCTATATCCAAACACTCCAAACCATAAATATCCATAATCAACCACATAGAAACATTCCCCAACATTATATACCAAAATCCCTAAACGAGATCCAAAACCCTAGTTTCTCCAAAACTTAACAAATCCGAGATCTGATAAACCAAACACTAGGGAAGCATCCAAAGAACATTTATAACCTTAAATCAAAGAAGTTTACCATTAAAGATGACGAGACTTTCCGAGGACACCCAATCCAACTCTTCAACCCGAGTTCCCACACTTTGAACTTGATGAGGAAGATGAAGATGGAGGTTTTGTGGTTCAAGAGGAAAAACCCTCAAAATACGTAAGGGTTCGACATTTGGGGTTTGGAAGAGAAAATGGAAGAGATTTAGGGTTTGGGGTTTGAGAGAAATGAGGCTAGTGGCTGAAAAATCGGCTTTTAGCTCAACTAGTGTGTTACGCGGGTTATGCCTCGACCTTAAGTCGCGACATAAGTCACCCGTTTCCCCATAACTCACTTCTAGTGAGTTACGCGGCTTGTGCCGCGACCCCAAGTCGCGCCACAACTCGCGGCAGCCCAAATCTCGGTTTTCTCGCGTCTTCTCACCTGATTCGATCCTCGAAGATTCCATAGCAAATCCCATCTGATTTCTCAACACCTTTATGTTCCAAAAGCCAAAAGACTCCCGAACTATCACTAAAGGAAGTTTCCAAATTACGAGTGTTACACATCTTTACTAAAAAATCACAAAATTCAATAAGAAATTATACACAAATTTGTTTTGATCGATGTAGTCATATATGTACAGCTCTGACAAATAATTGTAACGGTTTTCATTTTGTTTACATTAGTTCTAGTGTTCCTTTTAATATTTCTGTCTTACGAATAAATGTGCTTTACAGATTAAGGGGTTTTAGCTCAATCATCTCTTTGGGTCATTTAGAACAATGCAGGACAGTTATTCAGCATTTGGACAGGACTTGACAGAACAAGACTGGTAAAATGAACAATTTAATCCTAATGGGTTGTTTAATGTATTTCTTTACCAAATAATCAATCTAAATGAAGATTAACAAATAGTTTTTAAAAATACAAAAAAAATCTAACATAAATACTGATTAAAAGCTCAAATTAATAAAATCAAAAGTCCTAAACACTTCTTATTTTATATCTTATTCATAAAATAAAATTAACTAAAATTACATTCATACATATTTTATCATTTTTAAACTTTCTTTGTACTTCTCTCAAGTTTCCATTTTTTTATTTTATATATTTTGATTAATTTATTTAATTTATTAAATATTATAATAAAAATATATATCTTTTATAACAAAATATGTCACTAGAAAATTTTTGTCAAGACGATTAAAATGAGCCAAAATATGAAATTTCCAATTTTTATTTTATACCTTTTCTATATTATGTTTTAATTGTTTATATTTAATAAATTACATAAATCAACCAAAATATGAAAAATGTATAAAAATTCCACAGTACAATAAAGTGAAAGTTTAATTAGAATAAAATAAAATAAATAAAATTTAAAGAATAGCTAAAATGTAAAGAGAAAGGCGTATTCGATGTTTTAGAAGGGAATTAGGTTTTATTTTGAAAGTATATTGGTAAACTGTAAACTTGTTCCACCTTGTTCTATGGGGTGGTGATGGAACAAACATGTTCCACTTTATTTTTGTCTGTTCCACATAAAAGTAATGTCAAACATGGAACAGTAGTCTATGTTCTATTCTGTCTTGTCAAACGCCTTATTTAAAAAGGGGGAGGGCTAAATACACATTTAAATTTACTAAATGCACCAAATGATTGCTAATAATCATTTGGTTTTTTTTTGTTTTTTTTGTTTTTTGTCTTTTAGTTGTCTTTTTTTTATTATATATTTTTGTTTTGATTTGATTTGAAAATAAATAAATATTTTTAAATATAAATATTACTAATTTTTTTAATTATATAACTATAAAAATAAAGCATAAATATTGCGATTTAATAATTATAAAAATAAAACATAAATATTGCAATTTAACATATAAATAGAACATAAAATAATCTATATTACATTCGATTATTCTAAAATAACATTATCCGTAGTACAATTAACACGTAAAAGCTTCATGTACTTCTTTATTCGCTCTGAATACGGGGTAGCCCATCCAGCAGCACACCGATAACTGTGATGGAAAAAAAGTGATACAATTTGCGGAAACGGATATCCTTCTTTCATATCTAATTTGACATAATGGTTACCATTAACGTACCCGATTGTAAAAACAACATGTTCATACCACACTGGAGGAGTGGACCTAAGCGGCAAGTACGTCCCACTGCCGGTCATACTTATAACATGTAATATCACATTATATTTTGAAGCAATCAAGACACCTATTTCAGGCATTGTCATCCAGTGTTCAAATGGTGCACCTTGATCTGATCGAAAGAAGTTTAGAGTGTTGTAAGTAATATCCCAGTGTTCACCTCCAAAAGTGTTGATGTACTCTGTCTTGTATTGCTCTAACTCTTCCATCAAGTTATACCGAATTGTGGGCCATGCATCTTCATGAAGACCCATCCAGACAGCTATTGCTCGGAATCCGCAATTTCCATCACCTATCACATCATGTACCTTCTTCATATAAGGGTGAAACAATGCTGGAAATTGAATGATGTATGGATGTGCATTATTATTTTTGAACATGAAAGAACTGTGTCTCGCTGGTTCTTGGTAGCTCATTTTTTCCTTGTCAACAAATCTAGACGCGTTCGAACTGCTACGTCTAAGGGGTCTTTCACTTGTAAAAGACGGGTCAACATGAGTCGGAAATGAGGGATCAACATGAGTTTTTCTGAAAAGCTTATCCTTCAACGAGGGTCGTCCACGAGTAGTCTTGTTAACAACAGGTTCACGAACCGATGTTTTTGATCCACTGGCTATCTCTTTTAGCTTCCTCAGTAAACTGAACTTACCGGATCTCGATTGCTTGTTAAATTCCTTAGTAAACATTTGGACTTCAGCTTCACAACCTACGTCACCATCTTGTAAAGATTTGCACGGTGATAAATCAAGTGTCATCCAAAATACATCAATTGAATCAATCGGGATAGGATGACCTTCATTTAAGTATTGCATTTGTTCGTGCGCACATGGCAGCCCATAACTTGTACGTAGTAGACAACTACAATTTTCAGAAAATAAGCCAACAGATTGAGCTCGCTCATACTCTTGGAATATTATGTTTAATGCATAATGTGAAACAAAACCACACAATTGTTGGAAGTGTGGTATGCGATGACGATGTTTCGTGACACTTTTGCTCGCTTGGATACTTGCTTTAATTTCTGTATCTTGTGACTGAATGAGTTGATTGATTTTGCTCATAAATGTCGGTAGACTTGATTGCGCTGAATCCAAGTAAGTTTTCAACTTGGAATGTTGACTCTCCACTCTGTTACTTGTCTGATTTCCAAAGTGGAGAAATCTGTCAGTCCAAACAGATACAAACATTTCTTTATATGGTTTCAACCATGTGTCATTCAGATAAGCAAGAACACCTGAAAATTAGAACAATTTAACTTTTTTAGTAATTGTTAAACTTAATTGTAACATTTACTTATAATAATATATTAAGGCGTACCTGGATAGCTTCGTACATTTACTTATAATAATATATTGTGACATGAATAGTGACATGAATAGTGATATGAATAGTAATTGTATAATATATTAAGGTGTACCTGGATAGCTTCGTAATACTGCTTCAAGTTGTGATAAATGAAACACATATGTTTCATCTGTTACCGAGTCAACCAATGTCACCCATGCATTGTAAAATGAACCCCAGTCATGATTTGATGTTAACTGGTCTACAATTTTTCATAATACTTTGGAAGATGTGTCATCTACAAAGTAATCTTTTAGCATCAGAAAATACAATATTGCATGCTTTCACCAGTACCAAATCTCTGTCTGTGACGATCACACGTGGATAAAGACATCCATCCATCAATGACTTTAGACAATTCAATGCCCAAGTATAATTGGATTCCTTTTCCCTGTGCATAAAGACAAATGCTACACATAATGTCTTATTAGTTGAAGTTACACCAACAATTTCAAGAAGAGGCATCTCAAACATGTTTGTTTTATAGGTGACATCCATCAACAACACGTGTGGAAATGCACGCCATATCTCCAGTGATCTTGGATGTGCAAATAATAAATCTTCCAACTGATTAGTCGAGTTGTTTGCACGATCATAAAAAACGTAGCATTCTTCCTGTAAAAATGACATCACAACTTGCATTGGAGTTCTACCTGCCGCCTTCTGAAGTCGAATTTTCTGGCATTGATTGTATATAGTTTTCTTTGTAGACACGTTATCTGGATATTGCTGTTTTATTGTTGACAAAATATCTCTAGGTTTCACATTGTTTGTTGACAAATCTTCCACCAATCGAGCTTCATTTTCAGACAATCGTCTTGCATATGCATGTCCCTCCAAATGTAATGCAATATCATGATTATGTGCATCACATATCATAGCTAAAGTCCAACAATCATTACCCAAATGATTCCCTACCAAGTTAAATGGACAATTTGTTTTTTTTTGTGCCAGTATCATAGCTAAAGTCCAACCCCAATTCGCCATTTTTAAACCGATAAATCACGACCTGCATAGTAACATAAATAGTGACGTGCATAGTGACATGAATAGTGATGTGGATAGTGATGTGCATAGTGACATGAATAGTGATATGAATAGTAATTGTACGTCAATAAAACATATAGGTTACGTTTATCAAATGGTGCGATTTAGGTACATTGGGTCTTTTATTATGATGGATATATATGTTACGTTTATCAAATAAATAAATTTAATAATATGATAATACAGTTTTATCTTTTATTATAGTGCATAGTAATTGTAAGGTTCTCGATTTATATTTTTGCAATTGTGAACATATATATCAATTATATGATTTAAGAAAAAGTTTATACATCTAGGAAGAAATTTATACCTCTAGGAAGGATTCGAAACGTAGATTCCGAATATCTAATTGATTCGTCGATTACTTCAATGGATTGAGAGCAAATCTAGAGAGTAAATTACAGATTTAGTAAATTACAGATTTGGTCATATAATTAGAGAGCAAATCTAGAGAGAGAGAGAGAGAGAGAGAGAGAGATGAAAATTATGTGCATCTAACATATCATATATATAGAGAGTAAATTACAGATTTGGTCCCTAACGTTTGGCGTTTGTTACGGAATTGGTCCCTAAAAGAAAAAATATATTTTACAAAGTTATAATAAAATGTAATTGTTACAAAAAAAAATACATTTTACAAAGTTATAATAAAATCAAAAGTTACAAATTTATAAAATAAAATAAAATCAAAAGTTACAAATTTATAAATTTATAAAATCAAAATATATATATATATATATATATATATATATATATATATATATATATATATATATATATATATAAAGAGTTTAGGTTAATGACAGTTTTAACCCTTAACTATCTTTAGTTGTCATTTTTATTTACGTTTCAATTTGGGTAAGAATAATTATATGTTTTAAAAAAACGAGTCTTACAGAGTAAATTACAGATTTTGTCCCTAACGTTTGGCGTTTTTTACGGAATTGGTCCCTAAAAAAATACATTTTACAATGTTATGAGAAAATGTAATTGTTACAAAAAGAAAAATACTTTTTACAAAGTTATGAGAAAATGTAACCGTTACAAATTTATAGAATAAAATAAAATCAAAAGTTACAAATTTATAGAATAAAATAAAATCAAAATTTACAAAATTATAGAATAAAATATAATCAAAAAAATACAAATTTTATAAATTTATAAAATTAAAACACACACACACACACATACATATATATATATATATATATATATATATATATATATATATAATAATAATAATAATAATTTGATTATTTGTAATTTAATGATTGGATCGGAAAACAATGTAGGACTATTTGCACCTTTTTGGTGCAAATAGCACCCCCTAAAAAGTAGGGTTAACTGCAATTGTGGGTTGTCAAATGCCAAAATCGAAATTCAAGTTTGGGGATCGTGTGCATGAAGCTTGAGGTTAACTCAACCCGTTTGAGCTCCTTCGTATAGGCACATATAAATTTGACTCAACTTGGCATATGTTTGGGCCTTAATGTGCACCCATATATTGGGCCTACTTCAATTAAAAAGGACTTTCACTATATTGATGTCGTCGCCGATAATAGAACTTGGATTTAGCTTTGAATCTCGTAATTGTTATCGATTCATCAAACACCATATATGTCGAGTGAAATGCCTAAAAGCTTGTTCGGTTTATATGGGTGAGATTTTTTACTTAAAGCCTTTTTGCTCAAATTCTTATATATGTTGATAGATAAATGACTTAATATGTTAGTTTTGTTGTTTTTAGGAAGTCCTTTCGAAAACATGAAATTGTTTCAACAATAAATGAATAAATACATATTCTTTTAGACTATATATATCCGACTTTTATATATAATGTCTACTAGTTTATTATAGGGAGTCGAGTAGTAGATTAATTGAGTCGGGCTCAAAATTTTAATACTGGGTTCGAGCTCGAACTCAGTTAACTTTTTCAATGTTGGGCTAGAGCTCGAGCTCGAATATTTATTGAGTTATCGAGTTCGATGCTTGTTTATAGGTTCGAACTCGCGATCGATTAACTCGATTATTGGCTTGAGTTCGATAATTTTTATATTTTTATTGTATGATTAATAAATACATGAGCATGTTTGGCTCGAAAAATGGTATGCTCGAATGGCTCGGCTCGACTCAAAAAATTGAATCGAGTTTTCGAACGAGCCAAGTCGAACGTTGGTGTTATAAAGCTCAGATCGTTAAATTAAATAACTTCTATTTTGTGTTCGAAATCGACTCAAACTCGAGAATAATTAAGCTCGAGTGGGAGATAAACGAGTTTGAATTTAAATAACTCATTAAAAGCTCGACTCGTTTATACCCCTCATATATTTAAAACGTCTCTTTTCTTTTTACATGTCTAACCAAATCTTAAAGCTTTCAATTAAAAAAATATTTCTACAAAATTAATAAGAGGAGTAAGATTTAAATCTAAGATTTATATTACCTATATATATATATATATATATATATATATATATACAAGAATCATATATATCTTTAATAATGAAATGAATCCATGTGAGCATGGAATGGATGCATTAAAGTAAGAAAGGACAAAAGCTATAATGCTTAATTTCAGGGGTAGGGCATCTTATCTTTCTTTTCTTTTTTCCTTTATAGGTTTTTTTTCTTATTATCATAAGGCAATCAATAATGGCCCACATATCACTTTTTCAATCTCCGAATCTCTTTTTGTCTCCTTTTCAAGTTTTATATTCTAGTATCCTTTAAAATGTATTGAAAGATATCATAGGTTTAGTAGTGGGTCTAGAATTTTTTATAAGACATTATTTAGCAAAAATAAGTTAGCTTATTTTTTTGGTATATAATTAGATGTTCATAAGCTAGCTTTTTGATAAGCTATTTGGAGTAGCTTATGAGGAGCTTTTTATGATTATTTCAATTATGCCTCTCATTAATATTTATAATTATATATTAACTTTTAATTATAAATAAATAATTAATGTCTTTTTTGGTAATTTAAATGCTTATAAGCTAGTTTTTACCAAACATGACTTTTTCATCAGCTAGTTTATCAGTTACCAGCTAGCTTATCAGTCATAAGTTAGCTTTTCAGCTAGTTTGCCAAACATAGCCTAAGTGGAGGCATTTTTAAGGTAAATTAAAGGCCATGAAGTTGTCCAATGTGGTTTTAGTCTAATTTCATCTTTTCAAGTGATTTTTTGGTTGATTTCGTATTTTTAAGTTTTTTTTTGTCGATTTTGAGAGACATTTTGATGTTTTTTTTATTGATTTCAAGAGGTATTTTTTTGTTTTTGAGTTGATTTCAAAGTATTTTTTTATGGGTCCCAGTAGAGAATTTACTTTGGGAAAACTAGAGTAGAAAAAAAAAATTTATGTTAAATTTTGTTTTTTATTGAGTAAATTATGTTTTTAGTCCTTGTGGTTTTTTTAAAATTTATGAATTTCGTCCTTGTGGTTTTGAAATTTCACTTTTCGTTCCTATGATTCACAATTCATTCTTTTTTTTGTCTTTGAGTCCAAAATACTACTTTTAAGTATGAATGACTAAAATAGAAATGAATTGCAAACCATAGAGATGAAAAAAGTAATGAAAATTAAACCATAGGATGAAGAAGGTAATAAATTATAAACCATAGAAATGAAAAATGTAATTTCAAAACCATAAGGATGAAAATAGAAATTATCAATAAACCATGGGACTAAAAACGTAATTTACTCTTTTTTATTTTAATAGGGGCCCATCCTCCTATGTTACTTAGCTAAATCGGCCCCTCCATATGTTGAGCCGGTTTAATTATATTTTTTAAAATTTTATTTACGAGTTTATAATTTGAAATCTTTTAGTATATAATATTGACATCTTTAAAAAACTGCATTTTCAAACTATAATTATTATTATTATTATTATTATTATATATATATATATATATACACGTTTTTTTAACTATAGACTTTCAAATTTGTTTTTTAAATATATGTTTTTCAAAATAGGAATTAAATTAAAATACATTGAATATTTGAAATTAGCAACTTTGATTATATTAACATTCCAAATGGGCAGACATGTAATGACTAGTACGAATGAGGAGCTAAAAATGAATGATCTTGAAAGCATTGAGGGTTTGTTTGGCATTTGTTGAATATTTGGTGCAGAATGATTAAGGGGGTCAGAATAATTAAGAGGCTCTTATGATATAGTGCAATATGAAATATGGTTGTTTGGTAATTGTTCAGAATGAAATCAGGGCACTTAATGGTTAAGGGAGACCCATGATACAAAATGATTTTGAAGGTTTTTGAACTATGAAGAGACAACCTTTTTTCTGCCAAACAAGATTCACCTCTTAACGATTCAGAGGTTGTCTCTTAATGGAACCATTAAGAGGTAAACAAACAGCCCCTGAGTCTAGAAAATTTAATTGTTATTAAGTGAAACAAGTGGACTTGAGGGTACGCATTTCAAAGACATTTTAAAGACGTGAAATAGCATGAAACATGAAAATAGTAGAAGTTGAGAGGGTTAATTTCATATACTAGTGCGTAGTCGTGAGGGATCCTATACATCGTTTGATGCTCGTTTTAGAATAAATCATCTAAGACGACTCTCTCCATTCCTAAGCAAAATCAGAGCAAATCGAACAAGTGTGGGCAAGAATAAAAGTTGGTTTTTGAGGTGCCCTTGAAGCAAGAACAAAGCAAATGATCACTGTGAGTTTTAGGAGGAAAAAAAGCAACTAAATGAATGATTTTTGATGTTAAACTTTGTTTTGTCATCCATACAATAGCACAATATATGCAATAATGGACTTGCATCTATTTTGTGATGAATGTGAGGCCTTAAAGCAATTGAACTGAATAATGACACAACAAGAATGTTGTTGTGACGAATCAATGAAAGAAAGTTGGATGTAATGGTAGATAAACATGTTGGGTATGTTGTTTAGCAAGAAATATGATGATTCTTAGTGTTAATATGGCCAAAATGGACCAAAAGGTCATATAAGTTGAATCGGTCAACTATGGGCACAGTACAAATGACTTGCATGCGACTTGCAAAGTCCCGTAGCCAAAGTCACAACAACGAGGCGCACGCCAAGTGACTTGGATACAACTCACCAAGATGTCATGTAGGTCAAAATACCTGAGTTCCAACTCCCAATGAAGGCATACGCCCATTGAAATTAAAAACGACTTATGAAGTCATGTGAAAGGTACTTGTGTAAATGTTCGAGATAGAATATGTATGATATAAGTGTGTAGGTACTTGTTTCAATTAGGTCATACAACCATACATGATCAGGTATGCTTCATACGGATTTACGAAATAGAATACATGTTTATATATGTTTTCACACGATTGCATGTTATGTACGTGTTTTAAAATGATTAGCATGCTCAAAGTATCTTGATGTATCAACTATTTTATGCATGAAAATCAATATTTTTACTACATGTTCGAGAACACAAACTAAGACATCAATTCATTTAAAAAAGGGATCGTATTCAAGCTTAGTTAGGATACACAATGCAAGGGGCCACTGTACCGTGTCAATTCAACATAGCTTACATTTTCCACCATATTGATCAAAACTTAGATCTCAATTCAGTGTATACATGTGTATGTGCATGTATGCAAGTATGTTTTCAACAAAGTTCCACTAAATGCATAAATGTTTTGCCAAGTTGGTATTAGTAGTGCAATGTAAGTTTACATGCTTGTTTCCTAGTGTTATGAGTATGAAAGACAAATTGTTATCTATGATGCCAAAATTTTACATGATATTTATTAAATTGTATTAGCATAAAAACCATGAATTCAGTAAACTTAATAGTTAACTAGTGATGTGTATCTTAGAAGAGGACATTGTCCTTAGCGACAGAGGAAGGGAGACAACCTATGAACCTAGTTAAGCACTAGGTATATAATTATTGATGTAATGTTCCAGTTGATTTCAAGTATTTCGCTTGTTTCTAGTTATCCAATATATGTATTTAAGGGACGGGTTGTATTGAGAATTAGTTGGTATTAACTCGATCGATTATTTTCATACTTTTGTTGCATTTATATAGCTTTCAGTTGATTTATATTCATTAGATAAGTCATGTTCGTATGCAAAAATTTGGAAGAAGTGGTATCACATAGGGTGTTCAAAAAAACCGTCGGACCGCTCAAACCGGTCGAACCAAGTCAAACCAGACCGTTTTTTGTGGTTTGAACGGTTTGACGGTCCGGTCTGGTCTAAAAAATAGCTAAACCGCTCGGTCTGGTCTAGTCTACGGTTTGAACATTTTCTTGAGCGGTTTGGACCGAATCGACAGCCAAAATTATATTTAGTTTTCATGTTATATGTTTACCTATTATGTCTCAATTTAAAAGAAAGTTCATCCAAGACATTAAGCTCTTAGTTTTCACTTTCAATTATTCATGTTCCATACGTCGGCAAAATTCTAAAATCCGCCAAAAATCAAAATCTAAAATTTCAAATTGTCTTTTGACTTGCTAAATCTTTTTCCAAAATTCCAACTATTGTTGGTGGACTTGCTTAATTTTTATTTTCAACGTGCTCAATATTTTTTAATTTTGAAGATAGATTTTTCTTCTATAATTCGATATTTTTTTAATAATGTAACATAAATGGCAATTTTAAATTGGAGATAGATTTTATGTTTATTTTAGTTTAAAGCCCATAATAAGCCTAAACCGGTCATACCAGACCGTTTTTTTGTGGTCCGGTTTGACAGGTTTGGTCACTTGCGGCCAAACCGCTCGATTTGAAAATTTTCTAAACCGTCATTACGGTTTGGTTTGTGGTTTGGAGAGTTAAACCGTTCAAACTGGACCGCAAACACCCCTATCACAATTATTATTTGTTAGTTTTCTTATTTTATCTTTAAAGATTTTCTTAAGCATTTAATTGATAGATTAATGTTTTTATAAACTAATGACAACAAAAAGTCACATCTTTTTAGACTGAAAAATACAATAGGTTTTATTTTTATTAATTATCTAGAAAACACTTTTTCATCAAAGAACTATTATGAAATTTATATATTTATTAGTTACCTATCTTTAACAAATATTGTTGGATCATGATCCATAATTTTGTGTTATTAATTATTATTTTGAGTATTTTGTTAATTATATAATATTTTAATTATTAATATATAACTTAAATAAAATAATTGGTTAGCATATCTTTATTTAAAGCAAGGAATGTGTGGTAGTATTTAACATTATCTGTGACTTTTACTTGAATGCACCTTTGATCATATTATTTGGGGGAGGCTAATGACATCCTATTCTTTGTTAATGACACCCTTATAAATGATTTTCTCCTCATATACATCAAAATCAAAACCTGTTTTTTATATTCTCAATGCATAAATTAACTTGATTTTAACATTAATAAGGATGTCATTAGTATTGCCCTAATATTTATGTCTACAAGCTTTGAGTCATGTGGACCCAAATAAAGGTAGATCATGGTTAATTTTATTGGAGGTAATAAATTAATATATTTTTTTTAATTTTCACAAGAGTAAATTACAAATTTGGTCCCTATAGTTATGATAAAATTATGGATTGGTCCCCAATATTATTATCACTATGGTTTCAATTTTGTTGCAAATTGGGTCCCCACACCTAACTCCATTAATCTTTGGTCTGTGAAATCAGGGGTACTCTAGTCATTTTATTTTTTTCATTTTCTAAGGAATAACAAAAAAAATTACTATTATATACATAACAAAATCCCTCTTCCCTTACAGCTAGCATCAATGAGACTTCCTTCCATGGTCGGCCTCCGCCTTCTCCGGCCCACTCCTCCCTTCTCCGATGAAACCCTATGTACCACTCCCCTCCTTCTCCGCCATCGTCTCTCTCGCTTCTCCAACCCATCCCTCTTCTTTTCTTTTCTCTGATGAATCCTAAGTAACCATCACCACCACTGACCACCACATCTCCTCCACCCCTCGTTCCCTCTTTACCACCACCTAGAACCAACAGCGGGAGGTGAAACCACCCAAACCCATCGACCACCCTTCCTCCAACCCCTCCCAACGAACCTGTTCCTCACACATACAACTCGGTCTTCATACTATAAATACAACATCTGCCAAACTGATTTTCCTTGAATTAAATCCATGGAGTTTTCAGCATCCCATAAACCCTAATTCATATCCTCTTGAGCTTCAACCCAATACCCATCACAAAACCTACGCTTAGAAGCAACAAAAAACCCTTGGAAGCAAGTTTTGGAAGGAAGCTTACTATGGTAATGGTTATTGGGTAATGGTTGAGTTTGATTTTTGATTTTTGATTTTTGATTTTTGATTTTTGATTTTTGATGTGTTCATCAGAGACCAATTTCTTAGGTCAAAATTTCTCTAGATATACATGACGTAATAGGTCAACAATTGGGAATAGGAGGCAAAATAGAAGAATTTCTGGTTCCATAACATGCAAGCTTGATCTCTTTGATGAATCTGGTTTAATATGTCAACCCTTGTGTTTGCCATGAAACATTTGAGATGATCCCCTTATCACAATACCAATCATCTTTATGTAAATTCCATATGTTTGATGAACCTTTATATGTGATTTTTTTAATATTTCAATGTTGGTGTATTTTGTCTCTTGTTCCTTCACGCAATCTCTGTTTATGTTATCTCCTCCTTTTCAGTATTGAAAATTGGAGTCCGAATCGTCTATCTTCCTTCTCATTTCAACACTATATATACATAAGGATATAAACATAACAAATATACATATTCCTATTTTATACAAATTATATCAATTTGCCATATTTAACACAATCAATCCCAATATGTAAGGAGAATCATATCCTTAATTTATTCTCTAGCACCCCCTCAGTCAGAGCGAGAGGAGTTTGATTGGACCGAAAATCAAGGAACTGTTGTCGAGGTAACCCCTTCGTGAAGATATCAACGTACTGTTAGGAGGAAGGTACATGGAGGACCCGTATGTGGCCCAAAGCCACTTTTTCACGAACAAAATGGATACCCATTTCTACATGTTTGGTTCATTGGTTCTGAACCGGGTTACCAGATAAGTAGACAGCGGAGACGTTGTCACAGTAGACCAGTGTAGCTTTTTGAGGTGGGCATGAGAGTTCGAGCAGGAGGTTTCGGAGCCAACATGTTTCGGCAACAACATTTGCTACTCCCGATATTCGGCTTCGGCACTGGAGCGAGAGATCGTAGCTTGTCTTTTTGTTGACGAAGATATTAGGTTGTCGCCCAAAAAGATACAATAACCTGAAGTGGACCGACGTGTGTCGGGGCAACCCCCCCCCCCCCCCAATCTGTGTCGGTGTAAAATATAAGGCGAGTTGTTGCCGAATGATATAAATGGAGACCATGATTGAGAGTGACTTTAAGGTAGCAAGTTATGCGTTTGAGGGCCGAGAGGTGTTGCTCCCGAGGGGCATGCATGAATAAGCAAACCTGTTGAGCACCGGCTAGGCTTTGGTAAAGAGTAGGATCAGGAATAGGTGGACCCTTGTTGGCACTAAGCTTTGACTTGGAATCTACGGGGTTGGGTACCAGTTTGCAATTAGGTTAGCTCGATGCATAATGTCCTCAGTATATTTCCTTTGAGAGAGAAACATATTATGACAGGATCGAATTACTGAAATCCCTAACAAATAACTTAAATTCCCTAAATCCGTCATGAGAAATTCGCCTTTAAGAGCCCCGGTTATGAGTGAAAGGAACTTATCAGATGAAGTTGTGAGGACGATATCATCAACATATAGTAAAAGATAAGTAAGATGGGTACCTCGACGGTAGATAAACAGGGAGTTGTCACTTTTGCTACATGTGAATCCCAGTTTAAGAATGTAAGAGGCAAACCGTTGGTACCAGGCCCGCAGGGATTGTTTCTAGCCATACAAGGATTTGCGAAGACGACAAACATATCCCGGGGAACTGGGGTTTACAAATCCGGGCGGTTGGTGCATAAAAACCGTTTCCTTGAGATCACCATGGAGGAAGGCATTTTTGACGTAAAGTTGTCGGATTGGCCAATTACGGCCCATAACAATGCTTAGGACGGCCCGTATAGTGGCGGGTTTGACTATGGGACTAAAGGTTTCGACACAATCAACTCCAACCTTTTATGATCTCCCATTGACGACTAAACGAGCTTTGTAACGATCAAGTTCTCCATTATCTCTAAATTTGTGACGAAATAGCCACATGCACCGTATAATATTCACCCCTTTCGGGTGTGGTACGAGATCCCATGTATTTTGTTTAATAAGAGCATCATATTCCGCATTCATGGCAACATTCCAGTTTGGATCAAGTAAAGCAACTTTGGGATTCATTGGTAATGGGGTGATGGCTTGAGTAGACAGATTGTAATAGACTTTGGGTTTATAAATACCATGTTGGGAACGATTTTGCATGGGATGAGTGTGAGTGGTAGGTATGGAATTGGGTGGTGGTCTATCATTAGCTTCAGCCAGAGAGGGAACATGGGGATAGGGAGGTGGTTGGGCAGCAGACGAGGGTGGGGGATAGGAGGTGTTAGTGTTTTGTGTAGGTGAGGTTGTGGAGAGGTTGGGGGAAGAGTGGTATGGGGTAGGAGAGCTATGTAAAAGATGAGTAAGTAGAGGAGATTGTTCGGTATCAAGGAATGTGTAGTCGTTTTCTCGAAACTTTTGAAGGTTAGAGAATGGAAAAATAGATTCTTGGAAAGTGACGTGAGAAATTATTAATTTGTCTGTGGATATGTTATAGCACAAGCATCCACGATGATTGGACGGGAAACAAAGGTAGACGCATGGGGTAGTTCGAGGGGCTAGTTTGTGAGGTATGGTGGCAGATAGGTTGGGGAAACATAGACATCTAAAAGTGCGAAGGTGATTGTATGTAGGGGTTCGACGATATAGCACCTCGGTGGGTGTTTTATCGCATTGGAATGATTTAATGTGTTTTTAAAATTGTGCTTTAATGTAAGCTTGGAACGTGAGAAAAATAGAGAACACTTGTGATTTGTATTTTATAGGAAAACCCCAAAGAAAATGAGAGAAGTCATGCAATAGTAATAAATAATATTTGTGACCTAAATTGCTCGGGATGAGGGATGTCCACAGGTCTGCATGGATGATATCGAAAGGTGAAAAAGTAATTGTATTAGAAGACGTAAATGGTAGACGAATATGTTTGCCAAGCGGACAAAAAGAACAAACTAGGGATGAGTTCCCTTTATTACATGGAAATAAATTTTGAGATCTAAGTAAATTAAAAATATGTGTTCCTGGATGACTGAGACGATTGTACCATGTTGTTAGAGATACGGTGGCTAGAGAAAGCGGTGGAGAGACGTGAGTAGTGGAGTTGGAGAGGGGGTAGAGGTCGCCCACACTATTGCATCTCGTAAGAGTGGTCCCCGTATTGAGATCCTTCACAGAGAAACCAAAGGGATCAAATTCAACGGACACATGGTTATTACAAGTAAATTTTTCACCGATATAAGGTTTTTGATAATGCTAGGAGTGTGGAGAACATGTTTGAGTGTGAAAGGTAAGTGGGGTGAAGGGGTTGAGGCGTTGCCATAACCGTGAACTGGTATACTTGTACCATTACCGATAAGAATGCGTTGAGAAATGCTCAAATTAAACAAATTAGGAATCATACCAGCATTTTGAGTGAGGTGAGATGTTGCACCTGTGTCCATGTACCAGGTGTTGTCAGGTGGCTGGGGAGTCATGGTGCTAAAGGCGTGTCCCAACTCTGTCGGTGACATTAACTGACCGTGTTGAGGGGTCATGTGAGGTGCAAGAAGAGCATGTTGATGGGGAAATACAGATTGAGATCAAGCTGCTAGTCGGGGACCAAGAAGTCCGGCTTGAGAGTTGTGGGTGGGGTGGGTTGGTTGGGTATGGGCACAGGGGAGATGCCCATTGACTAACCCAGTTGGTTGGAGAAGCGGGCCAGAAAGTTTGCTGGAAGCGGTGTTGTGGTGATCTGCCTCGTCCACGACCACGACCATCGATACCACGACCTCGGTTACTACGGCCACCCTCTCGATAGGGTGTGGATTGTTGAGTATACGGGGCCTATTGAGGGTTGTCTGAAGAACGGAGCGACGTTGGGGAAACAGGTTGGGTGGAGGGTGTAACAAGAGCTTGTTGATGGTTGGGCTCTTGCTTGGTGCGCCGGTTTTCTTCCAGGAGAAGTTGAGACCGTGCTTTGTTGAAGCTTGGTAAAGGGTCGGCTTGTTGGATCAATTGGAAAAGGAAAAAAAAACTAGAGGAAAAGAAGGAATTTAGAAGAGAAAAGGAGTTTTAGAGCTTTGATACCATGAAAATTGGAGTATGAATCGTCTCTCTTCCTTCTCATTTCAACACTATATATACACAAGGATATAAACATAACAAATATATATATTCCTATTTTATACAAATTATATCAATTAGCCATATTTAACACAATCAATCCCAAGATGTAAGGAGAATCATATCCTTGATTTATTCTCTATCAAGTATCCCTCCATGTTAAGATGCATTTGCCTTACTTTCTACTTGCGGTTTTGTTGAGTCATACCTGCAAACACAATATCTTTTTTATATTATTATTTTATATTCATCTTTAGTTAAAAAAATTCCCATTTTTTCAAAAAGAATTGGTTTTTTGTTGGTGGGTTTCTTGCATCCTGGCCCAAAAACTCAATAAACATGTGTTTATTTGAGTTTGAGAAGATGATAGATGTCCCTGGTATTGATCTCAGGTGCCGAAGTTGGTCAGTGGAGTTGGTCTTTATGTATATATAAACAATTTATTTTTTCTGAAATGATATCTTTTATTTTCTTAAAGGGAAATAAAAGAAAAAGAGAAAAATGACTAAAATACCCCTTACTTAATAAAACTTAAGTTAACAAAATTTGATCAAGGGATCCAATCCATAACAAAAGTGAAACCATAATGACTATAAGTGTAATTAGTTTGTTTGAGGAACCGAATCCAAAATTTTATAAAACCATATGGACTAAATCTATAATGTACTATTTTCACAATATCATAAAATATTATAGTTTTTTCTTAATATGTATGTGCATACCTTAACTTTCATGTTGATTCGTTCATGACTCATTCAATAAGGGGGTATTTGGTTCGCAGAATGTGATGGGATCTGGTGGAATTGGAATGTTGAATTCCTTTGACCAGATTCTATTCCCTTGTTTGGTTCAAATTTTTCAATGGATTGAATCTTTGAATTCCAATAAATTCTATAGATATAGGATTTGAACATTCCATCATAAAACCCAAGAATTTCAATAGAATGGAATCTCATATTTTGATAATTCCAAAGTTACCCTTTATACCAAGCTAAACCCTACTGATATTGATTATCAGCAGACATCAACTCACTCTCTCTCTCCTCTCTCTCTCTCATCTCTCCCTCTCTCCCCCTCACTCTCCCCCTCTCTCTTTCTCTCCTCTCTCTCTTTCTCCCCTCTCTCCCCCTCTATCTTTCTCTCCTTCTCTCTCTCTCCCTTTCTCTCTCCCCCACCCTCTCTCTCTCCTCTCTCTCTCTCTGCATCATTCGTGTGCTAAAATAATCAAAGCAATTTTAGTTAAAAATTAAACTATTTAATACTATTTCATTAAAGTAATTTTTGTTTAAAAAAATTAAAATAATCAAAAAAGGTATTTTGGTCATTTACAAAAAATTTATTCCAATTCCGAAGCTACAATCTGTGAAGCAAACAGAAAAATTCAATTCATTTAACATATTTCATTCAAATTCTAAACATCAAACAGATGGTCAAACCTGACAACATTTCATTCCAATTTTTTCAAAGTCAAATTCATTTGACATATTCCATTACATACAAAAACATTCTGCGAACCAAACGTCCCCTAAGTTTTAACTCACATGGATTTAAAATTGTTTTATCAATTATATATTATAGTTTCATGTTTATATTAATTACAATAGTTTTTAATCAAATTTTAAGTTAATTACCTAACTTAAATAATTAATAATATTTGCCAATAATATTTTTTTGATAAAGTTTTATTTTCAGTCATTTTTTATCCAAAAATGAATATTTGTTGTTAGATGATATAACTAAGATAAGAGACGGATCCATATTTTTTTATATTATAATATAAAATTAATAATACTTAACTATTAAATAAAAAAAGTATTTAATTAATAATTTTTTTGATTTCCCATTTTTCACAACAAAAAAAAATGGATTGAATACAAATTATAATATTAAAATCAGGGGGACCTATTAAGTTCCAAGCGGGTTTCATGCAACCGTTCAACCAATTTTTGCAAGTAGAATTCTTTTTTGTGGTATGAAAGGTGCACTCGGTAAACTTTGAGGGGTGCTCCGGGATGTTAAAAATGTAAGAAACATCAACAAAAAAAACTGAAAAAAGTCTCTTGGAAGTCAACCGAAAAAGTCTCTTAAAATCAACCCAAAAAACATAATAAAAATCCCCCAAAATAATTCGACTTAATACACATTGGACGACTTTACGAGTATTTGATCAACTTTAATGTTGCATCTGCTCGGTTAAAATTGTGGGTCCATCACTATAGTATAACAATTGATTTATATGAAATGACGTGGAATAGATGAGGATTGACATGGAATGGGAGGAAGAGATAGGTTGGAGCAAGCAAGTGGGGTTGGGACAAAAAAGAAAGAGGAAAATATACCAAAATTGAGAGATATGAAGACAAAAAACACATAGGTATATATATGGGGAAAATAAAATGATAATTACATAAATTGTGATATTATTGATAAATTAATTTCAATTATTTAATTAATAAGCTAAATTTTATTTTACAATTTAAGATGGTACTAGTTTTTTGAAATGTATGGACATGTTTTATATGTTTCCTGTATAAAATAACATTGTATGTTTCACATGTAAAATTGGTTCTTATAGTTCTCAATATTTCTGTTTCTCACTTGATTTACGTATATAACGCACCCACAAAGATGGTAGTGCTAGTGCATGGTGATTGGTGAATCAAAGTTGTGTCAGTTTGAGTGTACAACGATAATTCACTTTTTGAAAAATATATCTATATTGATACTAATTAATTTAAGTTGGATGACAATTTTCAACGAGAAGGACAACATATGATTTCGACCATGAGAGAACATATGGCCATCAAGCCTTATTGATTTGTCATATGTGGACCTGGGGATGCATTTTGGTTGAGAAATAAGCTATAATATGAACGTAAAATGTGTGTCTCGAGAAGCTTGTGACGAACAAGAGTAAAAGCCTTCCACGAGAAACTAAGGTTATTTTTATTAAAATGAGGATGTTTGACACCCCGCCCAACCCTCCGCATACAATGTTCAACATAGCAAGGGAAATTTTGAGAAATGGGTATAAGTCTTTTCACATGTAAGACCTATATTCACACAGTTTTGGACATATAAATTTCAGTTATGATGTTTATCAAAAAAAAAGGTTACTAGTGTAAGAAGTTACCGTTGCTATCATAATTATTTGAGTAAGTCAATAAAATTACTAGGTCTTCCTTTTATTTAGTTACTAGTTTGGGTTTTGTTTGTGAATAATTTTAGGAATTGGTTCAAGTATTTTAGTATGAATTAAACACTTTATTTGTTATTCGTTGCTCATGGAATAACAAAATTGAATTTCTTTAGTTCATGTTTTTTTTTTTTGAAAAGGGTATCCTAATCCCTGGCAATTAGGGTCTTTGGCCCAGCTGTAAAAGCGTGCAACACTGAGTTTATCCTCAGTGGCCACAAGTCTTGCTAGTGAGGCTCGAACCCGGGTTGAACGCTATGAACTCCCCAAGCCTTTACCACCACACCACAGCTCTTGTGGTTTGCTTTAGTTCATGTTGAGTTAACTTTCTAAAACTCTTTTTTATTTATAGTATTGTATTTTACAGTTAATAGGATTAATTTCTATATATGCTTGAAGAAGAAAAAATCAATTAAATATATAGCTTTTAAATTTCAAAAACGTTACTTCGAATAGAAAACATAACACCAATCCAAAATAGTAGTCAAAACATATGATAATAATTGAGCACAAATTTCATTTCGACTTCTACTATACACATCTTAATATTTTGTAATGTAACGGGATATAATATTTTGTTATAAACCATTGATGAAAATTAATGCAATTTTTTCTTACAAAGGTTAAAAATATAGAGTATTTTGACATATTCGTAGACTTCATTTTATTCTACATTTCAATATATTTATCAGTTAATCTAATATTTGCAAACATAGAGTTTTTTTTTTTCCAATGATGAACCCGGGCGGCCGGACCCAAGCCATGCTAAAAAGACCAATTAGGCCAAGTAAGTTTTCAAAATTTTTAAATGCGCAATTAAAACTTGAACCTAGTCGAGTCAAAAATTTCTTATAAACAATTATCATCAAAAAGATCAACACAATTTTTTTATTTGTAAAATAAGAACAAAAAACGTTAAGACCAAGTGTACGAGCAAATAAATAAGCAAATAAATCGACATTATAATCATGATGAGCACAATTCGATCAATAATTACGTTTATTTGTATAATTTGATTTTAAATTACGATTATTTACTTTAAAAGTAATCAAGTATGCATCAACGACAAGGTTCACATAAGCGAAATCAAACCATTCGTATATTTAGAACATATCCACTAGCCACCTATATATTGACCAAATCATCGTAAAACAAAATTCATTAGTTTTATTATGTTTTTCATGACTATAAGAATAACAATGACATGATTACGTTGCATTACGTGTTTGTATTGATTCCATACATGCAAAACACATGACAAAACACGTTATGTTATCAAAAGTAGATCATGAATGATAAATGTGCGATCGATAAATTTATTGTTTTAAAATGGATTTAATAATTTTCATTTGTTTCATTTTTCGATATATAACAAGTCTCAAAAACATATTTCATGCTTTAGTATAAATTGGAAATCTGGACATTTAAATATCTCTAAAATATCGGTCAGTAAAACAAAATAAGAAAAACGTACACATAGATATACACAATTACTTCACTAAAAATTAAAGATAGTAAATAAAATGATAATTTTAATATTAAATGTTATGTACATTTTGGCTATGTTTGGCAAAGTAGTTGATAAGCTAGTTGATTAAAAAGTCACGTTTGACAAAAACTAACTGTTAAACTAGCTGACAAATGTAAAATGAATAAAAAGGACATGTTTAAAAATTATTCAAATTTAACATTATATAATTAAACAAATAATGTTTAACATTACTCCATTCTAACATTATATAATTAAAATAAAATACTAATGTATTTATAATATTATATAATTAAAATAAAACACTAACATATTTTTAACACCATATAATTAAAATAAACCACCAACACATGAAAACAAATAGCAAGGGTATATTTGGAAGAAAAAAAATAAAAAGCTATGGAAGAAAAAAATAAAAAACTTTTATGGGTAGTTTTGTCATTTAAATAAAATAGCAAGGGTATATTTGGAAGAAAAAAATAAAAGACTTCTCAAGATTTCAAAACACTAGTAAGGTGTCGTTTTTTTTTTTTTGGTAACCATGGTTATCGACCCTCCGGATTAAGCGGTCAGGTCAAGCAGTCCACGGGCGACTATCCTCTGGATTAAGCGGCCAGATAGCCCGGAGTTAATGCAGGTAAACCTCCGTGGCCCCCTTGCTGCTCCCAGGATTCGAACTCGGGTGGAAGGAGAGAAGGCCTCCACGCTCCAAGGCTCTTACCGCTGGGCTACAGCTGAAGTCTTATTTTAGTTATGATTAATAAGAGGTGGTGTGTAAAAATGTCTGAACGATTCAGATTTAAGAGCTATTAAGATGTTTTTTTCAAAAAACAAACAACCCCTAAGAGTAGTTTTTCAATAAACTAGCTTATAAGCTAGCTTATGGTCATCAAAACATGTATAAATTAACTTTTTTTTGCCAAACAATGCCTTTGTCTTTCTTGCATAACATCAAAATAAAATTGAAGCTAAATCACAACAAAATATACTTATTAAAATGATCATTTAACCGTTTTAAGGAAGTATTTGATGAAAAAAAAAATTAAGTTTATAGAACAAAATTGTGTTTCTTATACAAATATTTGTTTTATAATAAGATATTAGAACAAAGTTGAACAACCCAATAATGTTTTAAATATTTTAAATTACAAATTTGGCCCTTTACTATTTTGTTTTTCATGGTTCTCATCCATGAACTTTTTTTTTTGTATTACAAATCAACCCTTATGGTATTCATTTTCGTTTTTGTTTTTGTAACGCCTCAATTTTGGGGCTAATATGCAAGTTATTTGGGTGCAAGGGGGTAGAACATTAAAACTATAGTATTAGGGTTAAAAGAGTGAGCAACTAAGGTTGTAGGACATGTTTTATTGATTCATTTTAGATTTGAAATTAGAAATTGGAGGTTGATACTTCAATCTCGGCTCCAATAGTTGGATCACGAATTATCCACCATGTAAGCTCCTAAGTAAACAAAATAGGGCCAGAAGCCTTGCCTCCGAGTCTGGAATAAAGGACCTTTGATTTTGTGAGAAATGAACTAAGAATCTGAGATAGTAATCGGCATGAGAAAGGCTAGGGTTACATTAAAAACCGGAAATGATGAATTCCAGGTAAAATATCTAGCCATTTTCACTTACTTGTTCCTTATTTAGTACATGATGTTACTAAGTATTTTGGTAACAACATTTAGTTAGAACAATAACCCTAAAGCCACATATTCAATGAGAATATTTAGGAGAGTGTCGGATGACAGAAGAAGTGAGGAAAACTCCAAATTCAAGTTTATATTTTCAAATTATTTGTTGTTTCTTGTGCCAAATGTTAGTATGTAACACTTGGAAATTTCGGTTAGTGAAAACGACACCATTTCCTGTTTGTAAATCTATGAATTATAGAAATTTAGTAAGGAATGATTTACCTTTGATTTTTCTAAGTGGGACACGAACTTTCGGGTGAGAAATCAAGAATTTTGGGCTTCAGAACCATCAGGAATGATTTATCTTACACACAATGTGATACATTACCACTTTATATATGCTACCCCTGTGATACCTTAAAAAAATTTCTATGAGTACTGTGAACATTACCACTATGATACACTCTATGAACATTGCTACTGAGATACAATATGATTTTATGATTTTTTTAGCTTTAGTGATACATTATTTTGTCTATTGTCATACACCGTGATCATTTTTTAGTGGTGTTCGGAGAGACTCATATTTTGTTACGGGAATCAAGAAAATTAATATTTAAAACTTTTAATTGCATGAAATGATAATGGTAATTAATTTATTTTGTTGTTATCTGAATCCCAAAATTACTAATTCACCTTTTATTATATAAATATAAATATAAATATATATAATTATCTCAAATGAGTGACTCACATTAGATCTCATGGTTATCACAAATTAAGGAGTTCTCTTTTGATTAGACCCCTATATATATATATATGTATAACCCCACTACACATTAGGGGCTCAATCATATGAAAACTCCAAAATTTGTAAGATGCGTGAGATCTATCATAAACCATAAATTTAAGAAATATTATTAATTATGTTGTATGATAAATATGTCATCGTCTAAAGGATATGATGATATAGATAAAGATAAAGATAGCGATAAATAGACATAGATTAGAATTGAAATATTCATAGTTATCTACTTGTAACTCATCCTCTATTTAAAGGGTTTATGATTAATGAGAATTACATATTCACTCTCCATTTATTGTTGTTCCATTTGGTTTTCTTTTAACACGTTATCAGCAAGTAAAACTCAAAACCTTTTTCACCGTCGCTAAATGGTTGTTTTGACCACTGTCCGCCGCAGTTGAATGACTTGTTGTAATTCCGTCGCTACTTCGTTATTCTTTACTTGTTGCCACGTCTATCAAAAATTCTAGTAAGTTTTCTAACAATTTCTTCATGAATGAATATTATGAAATCATGTTGGAAGAATAATATAGTTTATGATTTAATTTATAAAATATTTCTGCTATAGTTTAATGGTTGATATCAATTTAATTAAAGAAAGAAAACATATAACCAAATCCAGTTCATAATTATTTGGTTTTTGATTGAGATACTTAAATAAATAAAAAATAGATATTAACCTTAAGAAATCACATTGATAATTATTGAAATTTATATAAATTTTATTGTGATTTTGATGTAATTATCCAATTAAATTTTTATGTGATTTTGTTTTATTTATTTATTTTAGTTGAAAAAATAGGAACATGAAGTCGTAATTTACATCTAAACCTACAGATTGGTTTTTATAATTAAATAATAATTTCATTTGTTTTTTTTTTCATTAGGTTTTATTGAGTTTTTTATTTAATAGATATTATCATATTAGTATTATTTTAATTTAATATCATTTAAATTTTAATTGATCTATTATAGTTCTTTTATAGTTTTGAAAATATTATTTATTATTTGTTATATTATTTTAATTGTCAATACTATTTATTTATACAAGTCATTGTTAGTTTGTTTTTTATCATGCTTCTTTAGCTTTACTTAATTGGGTCAATTAAATCTATATTTTCAAAATAGTTCAAATAAAAAATTAGACTATTAGTTCATTTAATTTTAGTTTCACATTATTTAATTTTAATTGTGTTAGTATAACTTTTATTATTTTACACATATCGTTATTTATTTAGACACCCTCAATTAATTACAATTTCGACATTTTAGTTGGTTAATTTAATTATGTTAATATTATTTTATTTAGATCAATTACCGTTTAATTATGGATATGATAATATTTATCGTTTTAAACTATTATATTATTAATGTTTATTAAATTAGATTACAATATTCATATATTGAGATGGTTAGTTTAAATGTTTATCATAATATTGGTAATGTTTAGATGTTTATCCAATTAGTTTATAATATTAATTAATTAATTGTTTATGTTAATATTTAAATGTTTATCTTTATTATAATTCATGATCTTATAATTAGTTTTTGGAAGTTACATTTCCAACACCCATAACTTTTGGGTTTTTGATAAAAGCTCAAAAAATAGCATAAAATGTTAAAATATTCAAATGGTTGTCTTGATTATGGGTTCCTACTTATTATTTTCAACTTTAATTCATATTTGGAGTTACACTTTCAACCCTATATTTTTGACATCATGCCAAAAGCTCCCATCATGTTGATATGATAATAATTTTTCTGAATTTGATTTCACTTTTTTGACCTCATGTCAAAATCTATCAATTAAATAAATCACAAGATAAACGAGTATAAATAGCCCTGAGGTTTGTAAGGACTTAAGAATTTCATGTGATTCCCCTACTACCTGGAAATCCAATAGATTGAGTGATTTTTTTCGCAAAATGAAATATTGATGAAGTATTATCAACAAAATTTAAGCCTACAAAAATCTAATATTGTTATGATAATGAAATTTCATACATAAAATAATAATTATAACCATAATCCATTGTCTTATAAAAAAACCATATATTATCTCTTATATACTTAAATGGTTTAAACAACTCATCCGTGATTTGATGTTCTAAACTCAAAGGAACTTGAGTACAAATATGAGTATCCAATGTAGTTGGAAAGGTACAAGAAAATACCTAAAAATCATTAACTTCCTATTGGTCCTAAAACCAATCATTTGAAAAGGTTCAAGCAAATACCTTGAATTTTTGACACGACACACTAGTCCCAACCTTCGAAGGAATACTATTAACTAAAAGTACCCACGAACCGTGGGACGTCCCATAAAGAAAATTGGAATATTCATTACCATGTATTTCCTAAACCAATCATACAGTGGAATGAAACCCACATACTCAATTACAAGAAGGTAATTGATTTCAACAAAGAAATATTGTGTTTTAAAATGCATCTTAATCTTCGTGGCAAAGAACTCACTGAAGATGTTATGATTCATAACATTATTTCCACCTTTCATTAAATATTAATGAAACAATATAAGTTGGAATGTAACATTTAGACAAACTCATCAACCTACTGCAAGTGGTTGAGAGACATAACAAGGTTCTTTCGAATAACACCACCACATATGTCGGGACAAAGAAAATTCCCGATAATGAAAGCATTAGAGGCGGAAACAACTCTAAAGGTTGTGAGTTAAAAACAATTTCACACATGTGACATTTGTGCACCATGTGGACGAGACCCTAGAAAGGGTCAGGGTCTTGGTAAGAGTCACGAAGGATTTTTCATCACCTGCAGTAAAGATACAACTACTGGCCCAAATGATAATGGACAATCAAAAAATAAATGCACTAAAGAGTGTTCCTATCAAAAAGAGAACAAGTTGAAAATGAACTAGATCATATTAATTTAATATTGATTAAGCATATGTTTCTTTGAAATTTATTTTAAGTATCAAAATTAATTTCTTTGCTAAAGTAAAATCGAATATGTAACATTATAGATGTAAAGAAATACATCATAACAAATACAAAACTTTCAATATTTTGCGTTCCGTGTAGGAATGAATCAAGGAGAATTGATTTTTTTACCTTTCACACGATCTAAAAAAGATAGAATAATACTTATTTTATAATTCATCCAACCAAAATACTTAGACGGTGGACTGTCATTTTCTTGTTGGTACAAGATTAATAAGAATCTTGTAAAGATATTCGCATCAAATGGAAATGAGCATATATACATAAGTTTTAATAAATATGAAAGGAAACAAATGTGTCAAGCTAGTAGATTATTGGGTCACTTAAACATTTTTTTTGTCACCAATAAAGAACTTTGGGGCAATGACACATATATGTTTCGACATGACCATGTGGGACACCATGGTTATGACATAGTGATCCGTGTATTGCCAAATACACATAAACACATTTTCTTTCGAGTGAAAGGCAAAATGAGGCAAATTGCAATTGTTAACTTCTGCAACATAAGAAGCAACACCACCATCATAATATGCCATCTCGAATACCTAAAAGTTTTGTATACTCTAATCCTTAGCCAAGACAGGAATGAGATAATCCTAAAGCTAAGGACATAATACAAAAACATTCTATTGTTACAACGAATACAAGGTGATACTTATGGACATAAACATCCAGAATGCGGGACATAAAAGTACTTTCTGGTTCTGGTTTCGACACAATGCATGCATGTCGTATTATTGTCCACATGAAATACTGTACTCCTAGCACTAACTATACGTTTAATGGCTCACCACCCTGATTATTTCATCAAGTCTACATGACTTGGAATGCTGGAGAATTTACATCATAAGGATTTGATACTATTGCATATGTATTTGGATTAATGTAGAGTTTCCTATACCTCATGTGTATATATAAAATGGTCTCATAGAAGTTGTTATTAAAAGAATATGATGGTATCTAGGGTATTGGTATTTCGCACCAATTTACCCATGTCTACCTGGGGTTATGAAATTATTATATGCAGTTATATTTCGATTTTAGACCCACAACTAGCTAACCAACCACATGCGTACTAGTTGGTAACTGGATATAAGCCTGATATTTTACATTTACACATGTTTGGTTGTGTACTATAAATGCCACTTGCGCCCCCACAACGCATCGAAATGGGTCCTTAAAGACGGTTTGGTATATGTTGGATATGAATCCCTAACAATTATCCGCTAATTAGAATAATTGACTAGTGATTCCTTTACCACTAGATTTGCGGGTTGTCACTTTCATGAGACAGTATTCCTATCGTTAGAGGGAGATAGGAAAAAGTATTTTCCATGGGAACGACCTGAAGTGTCATTAAATATTCCAAGTCTGTCTCATTTTGATCCCCAAAACTTCACGTAATGTTGAAGTCAAACGAATTAGACTCGATACCTAAAACATTTAATGTTATTCCAAAAGTGACAATATCACATATATGAGCTGCAAATATACTCGCAAGGTCAAAAGTGAAGGGCACAATGTCGTTGGAAAGTGCATTGCAATAACACATGGTCGAGGTGTCGTTGAGGTCATAACTCCCAAAAGAAAATTGGGGAAGCTATTTGGTTCGATAGATACTCATCTAAAGGAAGAGAAGAGTATGGCACAACTATTTATCATCTATACATAAACCTCTCATGAGATTGTCTCTGATTATAACCATGTTTATGAATCATCACTGGATGACGCTACAAAGTTAATATTGATTCCAGAGATCAAAGAAATCTCAAATGAATTATGAGAGTGCATATGAATCGATAGACATATCATACATACTAATTGATGATATATTCGTATATACTATTGCTCATGAGATGATAGAGCACATTGACATCGAACCATGCTCAGTTGAAGAATGTCAACAAAGAGTAAATTGACCTACATGATAAAAAGCAATCTAAGAGAATTATATTATTTGACAAATGAACAGATATTTGGTTTGGTAGTGCTAACCCACCAAGTGTAAAGCCTGTAAGACATAGACAAATCATTTGTCATAAAGTGTAATGAAAATAATTAAGCCATAATGTATGAGGCTCTCCTTTGACGCAAGGTTTCTCACAACGCCTTGGATTGACCACGAGAAAACTTACTCTCCCGTGATGGACGTTATAACGTTCTGCTAATTAATTAGCCTAGTAGTTTTCGAATGACTGGAAATGTTGCTCATGAATGTGGCTACCACATATCTCTACTGGGATCTAGATAGAGAGATATATAAAAGTGATTTATGATATTACATTATCAAAATCAAGTAACTCTAAACCACGGAATGCGTTTGCAATAAAATTGAAACGCTCACTTAATACATTAAAGCAATTTATGTGGATGTGGTATACTCGTCTAAGTGAATACTTGATTGAGAGAGGATATATAAGAACAATGAACTGTTCCCTTGCATATTTATTTCAGGAAAACAAGTTACAGATTTTCAAAGCAACTTTATATGTCGATGTCATGAACATAATAGACAGTCTTGATGAAATAAGAGAAAGCACAAGCTACTTGAAATATAAATTTGAGATGACAAATCTTGGGAAAACTTGGTTTTGTCTACCTTTTGAGTTTAAACACCGAGTTTGTGAAATATTAATTCACCGATCGCATATGTCCAGAAAATAATCAGACAATTTAATATGGACAAAACGCATTCGGTTAGCACTCCCATGATCGATCGGTCAAAGTGTTGGATATAAGGAATGATCCATTTCGTCTAAAGGATGATGATGAAAAAGTGATGAGAGTTGGAATTCCCTATACAAGTACAACATACGCATTATCGTACTTAGCACAATACACTTGATCGTATATTGTATTTCTCAGTGAACTTGTTAGCTAGATTTAGCTCAGCGCCAACGCAATGTCATTAGAATGATATGAAGTTAAGCTTTTGGAACCACTTACATGGGCTTATACTTTCCCTATAGAAATAAAAATGAGATTGATAATGGAAATTCAATACCTACTTAGAATGTAAACAGCAAAAGTACTAACTCTTATAGAAAAACACCAAACAATGTCGTGGTATGTTTTTACTGATATTAGGTATATGTCTAATCCATAAAAAGGTTGTTCCCAAACTGGATAAAGAATTACCACACAGAACACGCCGATTGCTTGGAATTAAGCTAAGCAACCCCTTGTAACCACCTCCTTGAACTAATCCAAGAATATTTCTCTCCATGAGATAATTAAAGAACATATATGATTAAGGACTATCATTACACATATTAGATGAGCTGGTAATTTGAGTTCAACCAGTATCTTACTTGCGTGTATGGAATAATGCATCATGTATCAAATAAATGAAAGAAAGATACATCAAGGGTGATAACACAAAACATATTCTGCTTAAGTTTTATACAATTAGCAATAACAAAGCTCTCCTCTATATTCAAGTAAGATGTCAGGAGAATGTGACATATTTTACCAAATCATTGCCTAAATCCATATTTTGGGAAACATGTAGAAAGTATTAAAATGCAAATGTTTTCCCAAACTCCCTTGACTAATGCACAAATCAGTGGGTGTAGTAGAGAAAAGGGGGAGTCTATTATACATGTGATATTGGTATGTTGTGCTCTTTCCTTCAACCAAGGTTTTATTTTACCCATTGGGTTTTGTTCCTTGGTGTAAAATTTTAGTGAGGCAACAATCTATATACCATCATGCTTTCCTAACTCTCACGATTGATGTACGAATCTAAGAGAAAACTAGACTGAAGGAAAAATGTACGTATTGCAAAGAAGTTGGTGCATTGGACTCTTTCCTTCGTCAAACTTTTATTTTTTCCCACTGAGTTTTTATTTTGGCGTAAGGTTTTAACAAGGCAACAATTGTGCACCACCACTCTTTTGACTCGGCACAAGGAGGAGTGTTGTAGGATAAACGTGTCATCGTCTAAAGGATATGACGATAGAGATAAGGATAGATATATAATAAATATATCAGAGATAGACTAGAATTGAAATATTTCATAGTTATCTACTTGTAACTCATCCCCTATTTAAAGGGTTTATGATTAATAAGAATTACATATTCACTCTCCATTTATTGTTGTTCCATTTGGTTTTCCTTTAACAAATTAATGTTTTTTTATTAAATAAACATTAATATATTTTTTTAGAAAATTCAAATTCCATACATATCACTCTTTCCTCTCTTTGTAATATATACACACAATTAAATATGCCCACAAACTAAACAAATTGTTAATACAATATAAACAACCTTAAAAAAATTCTTACTAGAGTGTTCGCAATGTGTTCACATGCGGTTAACAAGTAGGAGATTTAGATTTAGTTTAGTTGTTTTAGTTGGTATTCACAAGTTATACCAGATATCGTAAATGCAAAACGTTCACAATTTGTCCACAAACTATAATAATATTTTTAAGAAGTGTTTAGAATGTGTGTATATGTTACGAGAGAAGATAGGGGGAGTTTTTAAACTATATTAGATCTTAATTTTTAAGTAACTTTTGTGGTGTAAATTGTAGGGATGCTCAAAAAACCGATCAATCTGAGGTAACCCGACATATAATCAATACAAATTTAGAGCAACCCGAAACTATTGGGTTGATATTGGGTTAGACCCAAAGTAACCCGACCAACCCGATAAATGTTTTAGAGGTTTCTTTAAAATTATTTGTATTTATCTTTAATATGTATAAGTTACCAATAACAGCTCGGCAATAACGAGTAATACAACTCATAAGAGAACATTATTGGAATGTTATATGTAATACCTAAATATTTGATGAACTCCTATATTCTTTTGAATGATTGATCGTATCTCAAAGGAAAATTTACTTATTTTTATATTTTCAATGTTGCTATTACTTTGTTTAAACACAATCCGACCAACACGAATGGGTTGGGTTGGGTTGCACTTTTGTTTGGTTTGGTTTGAGTTGAAAATTTTCAAACAAACAACATTGAGTTGAGTTAATCAAATGCCTTCACCCGATCAACCCAACTCGTGAGCACCCTAATAAATTGTATCTCATAAACTAGAAGCTCTGAACACATTACATAATATTTTATGGATGTTGTAACAACCGGGTTAAAAGTTGAAAATTTTAATGTTTTGGGTGAGATTGTTAATAAGGGACTTTTAAAGGGATCAATGTTAGACTTTTGTTAATTTAGGGATAAAAACCCTAAGGGATGAGGTTTGAGGCGGCTGAGAAGGTTTGGCATAGGAAGAGAGGATTTTGAAAGAAGACCGGACGTGAGAAAGAGATAAGAGCTGAAGTTGGTGTTCTTCATTTTCTGGAAGGTAAAATCCTAATCCTAATCTCTTAAACATAAAGGTTTAATGGTTATCCCTAAGTTTGGAAGAGGAGTCTTGGATTTAATGAGTCTGTCGTCCCTGTGTTGAGTTTTGAAAACAGAAAACTAATCAGACCTGGGTAGAAATTGAAGTAGTTAATGGAGTGTTTATTAAATTAAAGTTGTTGTATCAATTTTGTATGAAACGAATTAGCTATGTGGGTTTTTGGAGCTTTCATTTCGTTCTGCGTAAAGGTAGCTAGACTGGGGATTCGTTCGGCAACCCGGTCGCCCGATGTAAGGGAATATCGGTCGAGTACACTTCCAGTCGTGATATCCTATCGGTCGAGTATTCTCCCGGTCGAGTATACTTCCGATCGTGATATCCTATCGGTCGAGTATTCTCCCGGTCGAGATGTTCTATCGGTCGAGTATTCTCTCGGTCGAGATGTTCTATCGGTCGAGTATACTTCCGGTCGTGATATCCCATCGGTCGAGGGTTCTTCCGGTCGAGGGTTATATCGGTCGGTGACTTTGGAACGTCCCGGTCGCCCTGTAAGGTGTCATACCGGTCGACGATTCGAACAAGATGGGCTGAGGCCCACGTGAGGAGAGATCTGAATCGGTCCATGTATATTTTTTTAGGTTGGTTGTTAGTTTGGGCTCCATTCTATCGGCCCAAATCCTTAGATATTTAAGTATTTAATTACTTAATTAATTTATACCCGTTTAAGGAGATAAATATATCGACCCAAGTCTGTTTTAGCGAGGTAAGTTCGATCAAAGGGTAGAGGACGTTGGGAAGGGGGGTGTTAAGACTAAATGTTGGAATAAGAAGTGTCGAAAATTCACCGGACATTGCTTCGTTTTATAGGTTTCGATGCGAATTATAAAAGTAGACGTAGAGCTTTGAGCCAAGGACGTCAGGTGAGTTTTTCTAAATTAAACCTTTTGATGATAAAGGCACGTGAAGTTTAATTATAAACTTTGATTTATTATGATGACATGATTTTATTAATTGTTCAAATGTGTTAAAAATCGTTGCTGATTATATGTATGCATACATTAATTGTGGGTTACGTGACCTAAGTCGGGGAGTGTGGCCCGCCTACTCATGCCGGGGAGTGTGGCCCGTTTATGTCGTTGGGGGGGGGGGTGTCCCAACATTAAGGCAGCGCGAGTTAGACACATCGTCTTGGACGGTCGTGTGGTCCGTAACGTGTTTTATTTATGTGCCATTATTAAATGTTGTTTAAAAATTCTGGAATGTATTTTGTTGCTTATCTGTTTAGAGGGATCTCACTAGACCTATAGTCTAACCCTCGCTCTTTCAAAACTAAAAATCTTTTCAGGCCGTCGTGAGTTAGACATGGCAACTAAGGGCAAGGAGAAGGCTTAGCGGGGCGGATAGAAGATCAATACTTAGTTTAATCTTTTAAATCTCAGTTGTGTATAGGTTGTTTTATCAAACCTTGAATTATCTATTGTGAGCTTGGGATCGTTTCGTCTTGGCTTTATATTAAAAGTTGGTATCTTAATATTAAGAATTAATCTGTTTGATTATTCTGGTTGGGTTGTTACAGATGTATAATATATTATGTAGGGGTGGGATATTATAAAACCCAAATAATCCTTGCAACCCTTGCAACCTGCCTTATCACCCTTGATTTAGTTTCCAACGGACGAGATGCATTCACCAAAATCAATTTTCAGAATTTCATTTGTAATTTCTTTTTCACATAAAACATACCCCGTTTGTAACACCCCGAATTTTGGAATATTTGATTATATTGTATTGTAATTTAATTTAATTTGGTTTCACTCAGTTAATATCAACAAAGTTCAGTCGTGTTTGCGGAGTTGGAAAACGTCAAATTTTGTTGGGAGAACAGTTTCGGCGAGAGTGCCAGGGTCACTCTCGCAGTGTCATAATCACGCTGGGGGGTGGACTCTCGGTACGAATCTGGCGAGAGTGCCTGGCGAGAATGCAGTGGCAGTCTCGCGGAGTCGCAATCGCGAGGGACCAAACAAGCCTGGGGCTGAGAGCTACGGTACATTCTTGGCGAGAGTGACCGGCGAGAGTGCCCTGTCAGTCTCGCGTGTCACAATCGCGGTCGGGGGAAAAGAGCATTAAAAGCTTGATTTCTTGAGGAGTGTTCAACATTTTGGGGTTTTGGCAACCAATTTTTAACTCTCATCCAGGTAAGGTTCTTCCTCCCAATCTTCATCTCTACCACATTTACTCCTCCCTAGGATCTTGTTGGGTGTATTAAATGCTAACCTAGGGTTTCTCTCCTTTGGTAGTCAAGTTCTAGCCATTTTGGTGAACCAAGGTTCTCATCACCTACCTCTCATCTCCTTGGACCTTCTAGGGTTTGGTTATTGGATAAATCTAGGTAAGTTTCCTTAACTTACAAACATTCATACTTGCACTATTACTTGCTTACATGAGATTTATGTTTTGTTGTATGTTAACCTAAAATCTAGGGTTTTATATGTTTCCCATGTTTATTACTTTGGAGTGAGTGTAAGGGTCTAAATACCTTGTGAGGTTCCTTTATGCAAGTTTCATGAATGGAAGATAGATTATCCTAGGTGACCACTCTTCTAAATGTTAAAATCAAATACATAAATTCTTATAAGCAGTTGGAGTCAGTTTATTATTTGGGGATTTATATGCAACTAAATGAGCTCTAGCTTATCATGATGGATATTGTAATAAGCATGATTATATTATCTGTGCCAAGAATATGCTTACATAAAAGTTGTTAACCATACTTGCTCATAGTCTTTATGGGAAGTCTTATATCTACTTCCTTGTGCACGAGGATTTAAATAGTCTGCATTATATTGCATATTTATTGCCATTGGGCATTAGCGGGTAGACAATAGGGGGTGCAAGTCGCTGAGTTGGAACTCGGATAGATTGGATAGGCACCCTTGTCTTTAAGTCCTTGAGGTGTAACCCGACAGGGTAAGCGCTAGAGGCATAAACGGTTTGAGGATTGTGATGTCCGACGTGGCATGGGAACTAGAACCGGGATTTGTGGTGAAATCCAATCAACATCGCGGGTGACTCCATTCACGTGTTCTCGTCATCCAAGATGGTAACGGGTCACTCCGTTTTATTTGGAAGTTTTCTTTGTTATATCTGTACAGGATGGAACAATGCCCCGCTTGGGAGGTCTTGGCATTGTTTTCAATGCATGGGTTCGGTAACATTTAATTATTGTTCATATCCACAGTATAAACTATCTTGGTACGTTAACCATTAAACTTCGTCCTAACACTTGTGTTCATTGTTAATGGTTCACAGGTTCCGCTAGTGGTGCGAGTAGGGCACCTTGATTCGCCGGGATCGCACCTAGGATTCCTCCTTGGACCGGAGTATTTTATTTTCTTTAATTTGATATTCATATTGATATATTCATTTTTAATTTTTCAATCACAAATATATTAATATTCGAGTATATATTCATATGAATATAGTTGATTACTAAAAATTTACCCTCGCAATGCAGCGGGTTTCTGAAATCTAGAACTCGAACCCGCGATCATCATTCATATTTTTTGTTAATTTTTTTTTATTTTATTTTACGATTTTGAGAAACCTAGATTTAAAACAAAAATATATTTTAGTTTAGTTTAATTATGGTTTTATAAAAAATAATAATAATAAATTTTGTTACGGGTCAAAAAATGTTTAATTTAAATGATAACTATATTTAAGATATTTATATTTAAAATTAAAAATATAAAATACTTCAATAAAAAATAAAAATAAGGTGCTTTATCTCGAATTTTCTTATATTTATCGGTTAGTTATATCAATAGTTAAATTTTTTAGATATTTTATAAAATAAAAATAAGTGCTTATCTGCAGTTAGTTACACGAATTCAAACATTGAGCTTTTATAAGTTGTATTTATGTTTAATCAATTTGTACTTTTGGATTTTAAGTAATATGCATTAATAAGTGATATCTAATGCATAAAAATTAGTTTTCAAGAGTTTAGCTTAAATGCTTTATAATATAGTATAGATATATTAGTTAAAATTCAAAATTACAAGTTAATGAAACATAATTATAACTTATTAAAGTCCCATGTTTATTTGTATAACTAACTGCAAATAAACATATTAAATACAAGATAAATACTATGAGATAAATTACCTGTTTTATTTTAAAAAAAATATATTTATTAGATCAATGCATGTTTTTATAATATAGTATAGATATTTTAGTTATGAGATTATAACTAACATATATATATATATATATTAAGAGCAAATCATAAAATAAAAAATAAATATTGATAATAGTAATATTGATCAAATCGTCCAATAAATATAAAAAATAAATATTGATAATAGTAGATAATATTGATCAAATCGTTCATTAAATATAAAAAACAAATTTTTTTATTAATAAATGAGTATCCATTCCACAAATAGATGATGATGTGAGATACTGTGCTTGGATAAGTTGTATCAATGTATTATGAAATTGTAAATTAAGTAATTGACTTTAATTAGTTGTATTTTGTGCTTAAAATGTTGTAATTAAGAATTTTTTATGTCTTTTTTTATAATATAGTATAGATATAGATATAGATGTTATAAAAACTTACCCCATGTTATTAATTTTTTAAAATTCAAGTTTACAACTTACCCACCGTATACGTGTAACTTCTTAAAACTCCACCTTCGTACTTTATAATAAACTGATAAACATGTTCATATATAAGATGATATGCTACATAAAATTGATAATCAACCGAATACTCTATCATTTTTGTAAAACCATACAAAACCTTAAAATAAAATTGAGAAGGATGGATAATAAAACAAAACATAAATTATAATTAAATATTTGAGTTCTTAGTTACTGCATTACATCATTACTTTTATAGTAGTATCTATACTATATTATAAAGCATAGATAAAAAATTCTTAAATACAAATTATTAGGTACAAGGTAATATCATTTTATACAGAATTTTAAAAATATCTTAATTTACAAGTTTCAAAGCACAAGATACATATTACTATGGGTGTTCGCGGTGCGGTTTGGTGTGGTTTGAGGCAAAACCGCAAGTCGCACCGCATGTGCGGTTTGAGCATTTTCCCAAACCGTAAACCGCACCGCATATACCTCAAACCGCACCAAACCGCACCGCGAAATGCGGTGTGGTGCGGTTTATGCGGTTTGTCTCTATCGCACTTTATGCGTATAATCCAAAAAATTATAATTTTAAAATATATTAGAAAATCAACGATTAATTGATTGTAGTCCAAGAAATAAATAGTTTGAATACATCCAACTCCAAAATGCATAACTAAAAATAGTCTAAAGAAATAAATTGTTTCAATACGATAAACGGATTAAGTGACGTCTCCAGTCGTGAACGTCCTAACCTAGGGCATTTTTTCATTTGTTGAGACAAACTTTTAAGAGACTCATAATTAAAAGGTTTATTTAGCAAAGTCCAAAACTTAAACTCTTAAAGTCCATAATTAAAAGCTCAATTATATAAATATTAAATTAAACTATTATATATATATATATGTTTAAAATTAAAAATTAAAAATTAAAAAATAATATAAAGATGCGGTGCGGTACGGTTTGAACCGCAGTTTGAAAACTCAAAACCGCAAACCGCACCGCATAGTGCGGTTTGATAAAAGTACAAACCGCAAACCGCATCACGAAAGTTCTAAACCGCGTTGTGCGGTGTGGGCGGTTTGGATGAACACCCCTAGCCTACATATTACTACTGCAAGTTTCTAACATCCACCAATTTGATATGTACAAGACATTCCTTTTATGCAGACATTTCCATGTATCACCATTTAATTAATATATTATATTATTATAATTTTGTTTTAGTTATATTATTAAATATGTAATTAATTATTTTTTCTAGATGTCATTAAAGTATATAAAATAATCATTGAATTCTAACAAAATACTTAATTTTTTATATAAAAAACATTATATTATTAAACCTAAATTAAACAAATTTATAAAAAAAATATTATCATTTTCTTAAGACCATCCCAAATTGTACTGTAAATCGACAAAAAACAAAAAATAAAATAAAACATTAAAATCGTAATGTATCTCGCTGCATTTGTGTGAGTACGCTTCTAGTAATATCAATAATAATTATATTCACAAACCAAATCAATTGTGTTTTGAACATTTAAAATAATATTTTACAAATCAAAGCCAAATCACAATCATTTAAACCAAATTGAAGTTAGAGTATATTTCTATGATTGCTTTAAAGTAAAAATATTTAAAAAGATATGTTTATTTATTTATTATTTACTATATTATTAAAATATTTAATATTTTAATTAAAATAATATTAAAAAAAATTTAAACTTAAAGTTTTTTTTAATTATAAAAATAATATAAAAAATATGTTGAAATTAATTAAACAAATATATTTTTATTTAAAAAATTTGTTGGATATATTAATTTCTAGGTCCGTCCTTTACCCCAACCCAACCCCCAACCTCCACCAGCTGTAATCCTGAAAAATATTCGAAACTCGTGGTTTGAACGTCAGACACCGCAAGGAAGCCTCTAGGTAAATGCACACGGTGGCAATATACGTAATTTTATCAAAAACTAGTGGCTCATATTCACGACCAACCCCTATATATACCCCTCCATCCTTGCCGTCAATCTACATTACGTTTACGATAACCCTAAAATACCAAAACATTAGAATTTCGCCTCTCATCATCTTCATCTTTGCTTCTTCATACAATTCTTCGTAACTGTAAGTTTGTAATCCTTACTTCTTCTCTGTTTCCGATTTGTGCGTTTTGTTCTATTATTGATGTTTTTAGGGTTTTCTTGCAGATCGGATTCTTGATTGTTCGTTCGAGAGACGTCATACATACAAAACCTTGAATTGTAAGTGTAAATCTTTCGTTGTAGATCGTAATCGATGGATATGATATGTGTTTATATGAATGTATATGTATACCCTCACAATTTACATGTGTTTGCGCTTCAGATTCGAACCTATGGTTTTCGATCCTGTGATTTATCTCAAGTTTTTGAGGTTTTAATTGGATTTTGAGGCTATGTGATAATTTTTCAAAGGAATAACATTCTGAAGGAATGGCGTTTCCTTTTCTTTTAAATTTTATTGAAGTTTTATTTGTATGTGGTCTCAGATTCATATATTATTTGGTGGATTGTTGAGGGCCTCCTGCTACGTTTTATTGTTATTTTTAGATAATAGTTGTACTCTTGTTCTGGTCAAGTGATCAAATTTGACCAATGGAACAAACCAAATTAGCTTTGAATTAGGGTGTCTATCATCATTATTCATCTATAATAGGTGGGTCATGTTATGCATCATAAGGATTATTGGGCATCAATTATCTTTTAGGCTGTATGTTCTTTAAAGTCTTGAACATAAATTATTGATGTTATGAGAATATTTCTAGCCTTGCTGCTGTTATGGCCATCTCATATGTTTCTAGCCTTGCTGCTCAATTTACACAAAGTCATTTTTTATTCTCTTAACTTGTCTTTATCCTCTTCGTTGGTAAATGATATTGTTATTGTTTTGCTAACATTGTGACATGTTTGATGAACAGGAAACTGAATGTTCTAATGGAAACCAAAGGTGGGAAAAAGTCTAGTAGTAGTAGTAAATCTTTATTTTATGAAGCTCCCCTAGGATACAGCATTGAAGACGTTCGACCAAACGGAGGAATCAAGAAGTTCAGATCAGCTGCTTACTCCAACGTAAGTGTTTCGATAATGATTGTCTATTTCGAGCTTGATGTTTATATTTTTGTACATTATATCTATTAATTTTGTTCTGATGATCTGTTTTCATCTTGTTAATGCAGTGCGCTCGCAAACCATCCTGATATAATTTGAGTTCGGGTTCCCATCACGTCAATTGACGTGCTTTTAATTTACTGCTTTCAAATTAGTTTAGTATTAGCACCCTTTTTCCTCCTTTTCTTCTGTTCTCGGATTCTTTCGTTTTCGCTCCCTTTGGTGGTTTAGTTCTTCTCTAGAAAGAAATGGCGCAGACAGTTTCTGCAATTGGTTTTGAAGGTTATGAAAAGAGGCTCGAAATAACGTTTTTCGAGCCCAGCATCTTTGCTGATCCTGAAGGGAAGGGTCTCCGGGCACTTTCGAAAGCCCAACTGGATGAGATTCTGAACCCAGCTGAATGCACAATAGTCTCTTCGTTGTCAAACGACCTGGTAGACTCGTATGTTCTATCTGAGTCTAGCCTATTTGTTTTCCCATACAAGATCGTCATCAAAACTTGTGGGACAACCAAGCTGCTTCTGTCGATCCCCCCCATTATGAAGCTTGCTGACTCCATCTCCCTCACTGTCCGGTCAGTGAGGTACACCCGTGGTAGCTTCATATTTCCTGGTGCTCAGTCCTACCCACATCGCAGCTTCTCCGAAGAAGTTTCTGTGCTCGATGGTCATTTCGAGAAGTTTGGTTTGAGCAGCAAGGCTTACGTGATGGGTGGTTTCGACAAAACCCAAAAATGGTTCGTTTACTCGGCTTCGGCTGGACCTGTTTCTTCTGGAGATCCAGTGTACACACTCGAGATGTGCATGGCTAGTTTGGACAAGGAGAAGGCATCTGTCTTCTACAAGACTCAATGGAGCTCTGCTGGAACCATGACTAATGACTCTGGTATACGAAAGATACTCCCAGACTCCGACATCTGCGACTTTGAGTTCGAGCCGTGCGGTTATTCCATGAACGCAATTGAAGATGGTGCGGTCTCAACCATTCATGTGACCCCTGAAGATGGTTTCAGTTATGCTAGCTTTGAGGCAGTTGGGTACGATCTAAAAGCAGTGAGCCTGGAGAAGATGGTTCAAAGGGTGCTGGCGTGTTTTGAACCAGGTGAATTCTCGATTGCTGTTGGTGCAGCCGTTGCATCAAAGTCTCTGGAGAAGACGTGTTCGGTTGACGTAGAGGGGTATACCGTGGAAGAGATATGTCAAGAAGAGCTGGGTGGAGAAGGTTCGATCGTTTACCAGAAGTTTGTGAAGAAAGACGGGAGCTGCTGTGGTTCTCCTCGGTCTGTATTGAAAGGTGGGAGCTGGAAAGAGAAGGAGAATGAAGAAAAGGAGTATGAGTAGAGTTAGTAGTAAGTAATGAAGAAGGGTTGTGTCTTTGTTATGTTGAATAAAAGCCATATGTGTATGGCTGTGTGCTGTTTCATTTGACTGTTGATGTTTGTTTTGTCTGTCTGCTTTCTGTTGAACATGATGCTTCTTATGATATGATTTTAGTTTTTGGTATTTTTATATCTTGATATAAGTTGCTGGGTTCAAACATATTTTGGTGGTAATGTTTGATTTACTTTGGCACTAATGAATAAGAGAGACATATATTATTTTGTATTCCAAATTCTCTAGTTCTTCCTTAATTTTTCGGATTCTTTTTGAAAAAATTAAAAGATTTGGATCTGATTTGTGGGTTAGCTCAATCGATAATAAGACTTGGATTTTTGGAAACTTTCCTTAGAGATTATCAATTCGAGTTTTGTATAATTACCGGGATTTTCTTCACTAAGATTTAGAGTGCATACAATTATTTTATTTTTAAATTGTATATATATATTTTTTATTAAACGGTGACAGGGGAATATTATTATATTCGTTTGTTGTATTCGAAGTGAGAATATTATTATAAGGGTGATTTCTTTTGAAAAAAACACAGGAATAAGGAAAATGTATAATAAAATCCATCCCGATAGAGATGGAGTATGGTGGCAACCAACTTGGTCTAAAGGACAACGAAGGAGGTCAAATTTGGTAAACCCCAACAAATGATGGGGATTTGAATGTAATTTTCTTTATTAATTATAGATAGTAGGAAAATATGATTTTTTTTTTAAATAATTATTCTGTAACTGAAATAGTAAGTCATTTTATATCTTCTTTTATTTTATGATGTGGCAAATACACATGAAATTATTTTCAAAATTTATCACTCATTTACATATTTGAATTATAACAACTAATTGTTTAAATGCACCCCATCTCTTTTCTTTGAAATAAATATTTTAGTTTTAGGCTTTGTTTGGCAAACTAGTTAATAATCTAGTTTTTTAAAACGCTACTTTGAGTAGCGTTTCAATAAGCTAACTTATAAGGTAGCTTATGGTCATCCAAACATGTACAGTAGCTTATAAGTTAACTTTTTTTTTACCAAACATAGCCTTAATAGAAGTAGAAACACGTTTTTCTTAAATGAGCATCTAAAATGTTCTATGATAAAAATATGTTATAATAACTTTAATAACATTTTTTTAAAACTAGGCATATACCCGCGCGATGCAACGGAATGTAAGTAAAGAACGAACAATTAATGTTACTTTTCTTATAGACATTTCATCAATAATTAACCATGACCTAAGAATCACAATTTATGACATCTAAATCTATAAAGATATTCAATAATTAGTTTATATTACAATTATTGACGAAAAAAATTATAATGATATAATTTATAATAAGAATGAAACGTATTTTACGATTATGTATTTTTAATGTGCTAATGGTGGAAAAATAAATAAAACGTATGGATAGAAAACAAATTAATTCGTAGATATTCATGATATTTAATAGTACGGTTAAATTAAAAAATATTCAATATTAGGCTCGTTTTGAAGATATTGAGGAGACGATTATAATGGTATAATTTGTAGAAAAATGAACGTATTTTTCATTGCATTTTTGTTCATATACGATTATTTGTGTTAATATGATAATGGTGTAAAATGAAAAATGAAAAAGTAAGAGATATAAAATAAATTAAATAAGTAATTGTAAGAGTGGTAAATGTAACATTATAAGGGTAGTAAATGTTATTGTACAAAAGATTAAGGGTGGTAAATGTTATTGTACAAAAGATTGTACAATAACCGTATAAGTGTTTTAGAATTTTCATTATATTTTTTTTAAAATAAAGAGAATTGAAATATGCGAATTATCTTTTTTATTTGCGCTGACAAAGAAGAAAATTTGGAGCAAACCACTCCCACATCTATTTTTGGCTTCTTTTCCCAGGTGTGAACTACTTTAAAATAAGTATATTATTTAATTTAATTTAATTTAATAAAAATAATTATTTATTAAATGTAAACTTGAATAGTCGATAACTTTTTTAAGAAATATTGATTATACTTTAAACCAACACATTTTATATGATGATTGTCAACTTTTTTCCACCTTTTATATCACTACTACATCAATTATCAATCGATTCTACCATCATTGAAAATATATGTTTACAAATAAATAATACTTTATTTTCCTCTGAAAATATTTTTATTTAAATATATAATTAAAAATAAAAAAAATGTAGAGGAAAAGAGGGGGAAAGTAGGTTGAAGTTTTGGCATTTAGGGGCACGATTGTCGTCTAGTCTTCGAAGACGTGATTCCAACTAAGCATCCCGTGCCAACACTACAATATTATTTAATTTTGAGTAAACTAAGTTTGGTCCCTATGGTTTGTCAATAACACTTTTTCATCTATATAATTTTGTTATTACAAGATGATCATCATGGTTTGTAAAAATGTCAGGATGTAGTCCCTTGTCGTTAAAGAATTTCTTTAAATGAGTGACATTTTTATCTTTTTAGTGATTTCTTTTGTCTTTTACCCAATCAAAAACCATATGATCAAAATCATAAAATCGATTTTGATTGGATAAAACACAAAAAAAAACCCGATAAACGAATGAAAATGTTACTTTGTAATGATCGTTAGAGAGTGACCAGATTTGGACGTTTTTGCAAAACAGATGGTCATTTTATAATTTCGAAACTATACAGGCGACAACTGTTATTGTTTACAAGATCAAATTTATAGTTCACTCTATACTTTTGGATTTTTAATCTTTTAGAAAAGCGACATAAAATTAAAAATAAAACCAAAGATATAACAACAAATACCAACTTATATTTTGGATTCGATTCGGTGTTTTTTTATCTTTGTAAAACATATGTTGTATTTAGAGTAAATTACATATTAGGTTTGTATGGTTTTATATATAGTTTTTAATTTTTTTTCCTGAGAATTTGCTTATTTCAAGATAGTCCTTAGAATTCGCATTTCCAAACACATTCGTCTTTGAGACTAACGGCAGTTAACAAGCATATGTTAAGTAAGGGACATTTTGGTTTTTTTCTTCATTCTTATTTGTTTTTTGTCTCTGCCTTTAAAAAATAATATAAATTTGTTAATTTATATAAAAAATAATATATTTACACACATAAACACACACACAAACATATCTATACTATATTATAAAGATACCATAAAAAGCTCTTAAAAATAAGTCTTAAAACTTAATGTACTGTTATTTAATGCTAATTACTTAAAAAACAACCATTAAAGCTGTATGTACTACATTTAATGCTATTTATTAATTTTCAATCATTATCTCTAACCATTTTAACTCTCCTAAAATCATTTCTCAATTTAACTCCCCTAAAATAACTCTCATCTATACTATATTATAAAGATGACATAAAAAACTCTTAAAAACAAGTCTTAAAGCTTAATGTACTGTTATTTAATGTTAATTACTTAAAAAACAACCATTAAAGCTGTATGTACTACATTTAAAAGCTATTTATTAATTTTCAATCATTATCTCTAGCAATTTTAACTCTCCTAAAATCATTTCCCAATTTAACTCCCCTAAAATAACTCTCAGCATAATTAAATATATAATAAAAATCAAATTTTAAATATAAAATTATAAAATATAATTAAAAAAATCTAACAAAATATTTTATAAAAAATTATATTATTAAACCAAAATAAATTACATTATATTATTAAGTCTAAATTAAATAAATCATTATCACTCTCTCACAACCAACTAAAATCGTAATGTAAATCGACAAAAAATAAAAAATAAAATGAAACATTAAAATCGTGATGTATCTAGCGGCATTGCACGATTACACTTCTAGTATATATATATATAGAGAGAGAGGATTAGGTTCATTTGAGAAATGATAAAAATATGAGAAATAAAAAAATAATCCTCGCCATTTATCTGGTCAACATTTGCGGCTTTGACCGTGAAGCATCGAATAATTCCTTGCGTGGTCTATAGAAGATAGAGGGGTAGTTTCGTAAAATACGCGAGACGAGTTCGTATATGAACCTGTATGATTCACATATGAATTATATGTTCATATATGAACAAGTGTAATTCACATATGAACTCTTTTAACTGATTCATATATGAACTATACGTTCATATATGAATAAATTATTAGTTCATATGTGAATTACAAAGGTTCATATATGAATCTGTTAATTAGTTTAACCGATTCACATATGAATCTACAGTTAATTAATTCATATGTGAATCACAAAGGTTCATATATGAATCAGTTAAAAGAGTTCATATGTGAATTATACTGGTTCACATATGAACATATAGTTCAGATGTGAATCATAAATATATTAATGTTGATATATTCATTTTTAATTTCAAATTGGCATACTGGTTGAAAGACCTTGAACTCATTAAGGCTGTATGTAACACCCCGACTTTCGAAAGGTATCACTTCAGGTTAATACAGAAGCCGATATATCAAGAAAAAATAAGATATTTAATCTTGGACTTGAATCCTAGATTTTATAGTCTAGATGGATGAAGAATTCAATTACGAGTCCAATGGTTCTTTCCGGAGCGAAAACGGAGCTATAACGAAGAAGTTACGGCCAAAACAGTGAACGAGAAGAAGGTTGGCTGGCTGCGACTATGACCAGCGACATTGCCCAGGCGCCTGGCAAAGTCGCCCAAACAGTCCAGGGGGCTGTTAAGTGGCGAAAATCAGCTATTTCCTCATTTCTTCACACCCAAACTTCCCCTATCATCTCCCAAATCGTTTTCTCTTTTCTCCCTTCAAACCCTAACTCATTTTGGCTCAAATCTTTGAATTTTGTGGAGGTGGAACATCATCAAGTGGTAGGATTGAAAACTATGGTCAAGGATTCACCATTTTCATCTTCAACCTCAAGATCATTTTTGGGGTTTCTAAGTTTTCATCAAAACCTAAGTGGTAAGTGTATCCCTTCCATTTCTAAACCTTAACATAAGTTATAAATGCTCCATTGATGATTATCCTAGTGTGTGGTTTATCAATTTCGGGTTTGATGGTTTTGGAGAAATCTAGGTCGAAATTTGGGTTTGGACCAAAATGGAGATTTTGATGTGTAATGTTTGAGAAATGTTTCTATATGGTTGAATGTGGTTATTTACGGTTGGAAATGTATGGATATAGGTGTTTGAAGACTTTTGGCTTGGAGGATTCAAGTTTCTTCAAAGGAGCTCTAAGTGGGTAAAATCTAGATTTAGCCTAAATCTAGCAAGGTGAGTTCAAATTGATTTGTTAAAACGGTGTACATGCCAAAATATTTATTTTAAAGTGTTTGTGTTTTACACTAAATTGTTAACTGCTGATAAGTTTGGCTATTTGGAAATGTTTAGCTTTATAAACTTATATAACCCATATCTTTGGGATTTTTGGAAATGTTGATAAATAAATTATGTTGATATGTTTCCTTGATGTTACAATATATAAATAGAGGTCATTTTATATAATTGTCCTTTTGATGCATATGATTTTATAAACTGTGGGAAAATGCATGTAATGGTACTATGAGTCATTTTGGGTATCGCGAAGAGAATAAGTTCTTTTAGAAAACGTTTGTTTCAACCAATGAGAAGTTTTGGGTTATTTACTCTTGAGTCGAAGTATTTACATAAATGTTGGCCAAACGTATTTTGATGTTCATATTGGCACCCATTGGAGATTTACGTAAATTGTTGGGTCTTTATGTTGGGTTTCGGCTTTGTCAGGATTTTGGGACTTTGGTCCGGTTTTATAACCTAAGTGGAACTTTGTGGCGGGAGTTGCATTTATTGCATTTTATTTTGGAGAATACATGTTTTGGGTGCGTGAGTCATTCAGTTGGAGTCATGTATTCTAGACAGTGCTGTATTGGATCCATAGGCACGTGAGTCAGTGGTATGTATTGGTGAGGACTCTTGAGATTCTCACCTTGGGATATATGTCATGTTGGCATTGGTGTTATCCCGGTTGTTTTGCGAAGAGGAACCGTTATGGGTTGTACTTCGAGACCCTTGGGTATGGTGTTTAGATGTCTAATTCTTGTGCACGAGGGTTAGACATCGAGTGTTATCAAGTAAGGAGTTGAGGCTCCTATCTTGACTGATAGGGAGTAGGCACTAAGGGTCAAGTGGGCACCCTGAGGATGAAACTCCCTAGAGACCAAAAATGCACTAAGATCGCGTATCCTTGAGGTGTAGCTCGGCAGAGCAGGCAATAAGGGATACGGTGTGGTGGAGACTTGAAATATAGTCATGACTGGAGGTGTAGCTCGGCAGAGCAGGCAATACGGTCACGATCTGAGGTGTAGTTCGACAACGTAGTTATGTGGTTTAACTTTGTGTTCCGCCACGTACAATGTAATCGGGTATCCCCCATCACTGGAAGGTGATTTTTGGGTATTTAATTGTGTCATCTTATTATCCATGTTTTCGGTGACGTTTTACTTATGGGGAATTGTTTACTCAAGAATTATGGGTTGCGTTTTATGACATCCACGTTTGAAGGATTTCGAGAAGTAAAGTTTTATTTCATATTTTTATAAATCAAGAGCTTTGCTTATTATTCATGTTTTGGTTGAGTTTGGGATTAAAATGGTCTTTACGAGAGAAGGTTCATGTTGGGTTCTTTGCTCTAAAGATGTAATTTTGAAAAATGGTGTCGTATGTTATTTAAAGTAAATCTGTCAGAGAGTCTATGATTTAAACTACTTTATTTCCCTTTTTCAAATATATTTATTTCATGTTGTAAACGCTTGAACTCACTAGGCGTTAGCCTAACCTTTTTATTTGTCGGCATGTGCATCAGGTTCCGGATGGGGGGAAGAGGTTCTAGCTTTTTGGTGAAGCGTTAAGTGCTTAGAGTTTGTGCAAGGGTGAGTAGCTTGATAAAGTCTTCCGTGTTAGTCGTTGTTAAGAGCAACTGTCCCTTTGGGGTTTTAGTAACACCCGACTTTGATTTGTCTTTCTGCGAGACTTGACATCTTAGTTGTTAAAGTTAAATCCAATATTCTTTTGAGGTGTCTCAAGTGATGATTGTAAAATAGATTATATCCTTTTTGTTGTTTAATTTGGAAGTTTTAAATTAGTTGCTCTGCTCACTTTTCGAGGGTGTTACACTGTAGATTTAAAACCCCTATCGTGAGAGGAGTTGAAATTAAGGGACTAGAGGAGCCCATGGGATCTGAAGCGTCGGATGATCCGACTTGTGGTCAACTTTGAATTTGGGTTTCAAATTTTGAATTGGGTCATGCATGAATAATCCAGGTAGTAGATTTATGTTTTTTCCCATTTAAGTAAGAGGTAATCTTTCTGTTTCGGTAAATCCTCGAATTAAAACTTTGGGTGGTTGTTTGCATATGGTTAGATTTGGATTGAAGGGTCGCTGGTTAACATGAAGTATGTGTCGTTGGTGTGTCTTCTTGGAAAATCTTCATAAATAAAGAAGATATTGTGATTCGTTTGTTAGGAAGGTAAGATTCGAATTTAGTGGTATGATAAGTGTCAACTTTGAATCAATAGTGTGAGATATGGAAGGAATCTTATGGTGGTATATCCACGGCTGAGGTGTAAAAGTTTTGAACATAGGTGTCGACATTCGATTTGAAGATAATAACCGTTGGGATGCTTCATCGCACGTCTGATGAAACCGGTACGTTAGCAATTCAAGTGGTAACCTTAAGAAGATTAGATAATGGAAATTAGGAAAGCAATCATTGGCAATCTTGTAACCAACGAGGTACTTGTTGATCGGCAACCGATGCTTGAATGCATTATGGGAATTGTGTAACCGTGGGGTTTGGAGTAATCCGACATCTGCAGATATGGTGCCTGGGTCAGATTAAGGAACAAACCCATCGTAATTTGGATCAAACTTGACCGATGTTAGGAAATGTCATCAAGGAAGGGACGATGAATCGGTCATAGTATGGATTATTGGGGAACTGGGTTAGAATGTCGAGGTAAACCTTAAGCATAAATCGATCATTGAGGAGACCTTGATGCGTTGGTATTAGAAGTAGCTAAGGGAAAAGTTCTTTGGGGGTATTCTTGGCGGAATGGCTAGATAAGGTCGTAACCTACTCTTGAGATGGCATGTGCAACCTAAGGTTGGGAGGCAACTAAGGTCCTAATGATAGGAAAATGATTTGATAAGGGTCTGATGTTCCTTCCGTCGTTAGTAAGGAATATCGAACGTTGAGACCGGGCGTGTGGCGAATTGTGATGAGGGGTGCAGCGACAACCTTAACCGGGATGAAATCGGCTTCGTATATGAGGTAAGGTACCGTGAAAGTATCCCTTTTTGGATAGAGAGCCAATTGATCCCGCCATCGTGGCGTTGGGTGTTTGGTCAGGGTAGATTTAGAGGACGAAATCTTTTGTAAGGTTGGGAGGATTGTAACACCCCGAAATTGTAGGCCGAAGAGAATACGAAATAAAACACCAACGGTGCCCCCCACGGCTCTCCGCGCGAGCTGAGTCGCTCCACAAACCGTGCGAGGCTCTGTTTCCTCGCAACTCTAGTGGTCCGTGCGACCCTTCGCGCGGGTCAGGTCGCGTCTCCACCCGCGCCAGCGCACAGTGCGCTGATAAAAGAGGAAATCGGCCCTTGCAACCTCATTTCTCCCAAAAACCCTCAAACCCTCTCCCCTTTCTCTCCCAAACCGACCCACAACTTCCCAAATGAACCCTAAACCATTTTGATAGATTTTCCTCCTAAAATCTCATGATTCCTCATCACCTAGCAAGTTTGGAGGTTAGAACCATGTCCTCCATCTTCATCTTCTTCATCAAGCTTTCTAGGGTTTCATCCACGCTTGTTCTCCCTTTCGTAGATTGGAAGTTTGTTACCTTTTTGGTGAACTAGAGGTGTTTTGGTTGGTGGATTCAAGCTTGGGTTAAGGTAATATTCTATTCTCTACAGTTATGAAAGTTAAGGTATTCATGTATAGAGTTTGGGGAACGTTTCTTGTGGTTGATTATGATTATTTATGGTTGGATATGTTTGGATTTAGGTTCTTGGAAGTTTTTGGCTTGAGGATCCAAGTGTTCTTTAAGGGAGCTCAAGTTGGGGTAAAATCTAGATTTAGCCTAAATCTAGCAAGGTGAGTTCAAGTTGATTTGTGAAAAGGGTGTACATGCCAAAATGTTTATTTTAAAGTATTTGTGTTTTACATTAAATTATTAACTACTGATAAGTTTTAGTTATTTGGATATATTTAACTTTATAAACTTGTGTGACACACACCTTTGGGATTTTTGGGCATTTTGATAAATAAATCATTCTAACACGTTTCTTTGATGATGTAAGATATACATGGAGGTCATTTTATATAATTGTCCATTTGGTGCATACAATTTTATAAACTGTTGGAAAATACATATCATGGTACTATGAGTCATTTTGAGTATCATGAAGAGAATGAATTCATTTGGAAAACGTTTTGTTTCAACCGGTGTGAAGTTTTGGGTTAATTACCCTTTTTGGTTATGGTGTTTGCATAATTGTCGGTCAAACGTGTTTCGATGTCTGTACAGATTTTCAGTGGAGAATTACATAAATTATTGGGCCTTTGGCTCGGTTTTGACTAAATTGGGTCTTGAGGGCAATTGTCTGGTTTTAATAATTTAAAGTAGAGCCTTGGATGTGAGTTGCACTTATTGCACTTTATTTTGGAGATTATACGCTTTTGTGTGTGTGCGCCATTCATTTAGAGTCATATACTTTAGACTGTAATGCATTGGATCCATAGGCATGTAAGTCAGTCGTGTTTAATGATGAGGACTCTTGGGATTCTCACCTTGGGAGATAATGCCGTGTTGGCATTGGTGTCGTCCCGGTTGTTTTGCGGAGTGGAACCGTTATATGGGTTGTACTCCGGGACCTTGGGTTTGGAGTTTGATGTTCTAATTCTTGTGCACAAGGATTAGACATCGAGAGTTATCAAGTAAGGAACTGAGGCTTCTATCTTGAATGCTAGGGAGTAGGCACTAAGGGTCAAGTGGGCACCCTGAGGATGAAACTCCCTAGAGATCGAACATGCAATAAGATCGCGTATCTTTGAGGTGTAGCTCGACAGAGCAGGCAATAAGGGATGCGGTGTTTTGGGGACTTGAAATATAGTCATGACTGGAGGTGTAGCTCGACAGAGCAGACAATACGGTCACGATCTGAGGTGTAGTTCGACAACATGGTTATGTGGCTTAACTTTGTGTCCCGCCACGTACAATGGAACCGGGTCTCCCCCGTCACCGAAAGGTGTTATTTGGGTAGTTAATTGTGTCATTTTATTATCCATGTTTTCGGTGACGTTTTACTTATGGGGAATTGTTTACTCGAGGTTTACGGGTTGCGTATTTATGCCCTGCCCACGTTTGGGATGTTCGAGAAGTAAAATCTTATTTTGTAATTTTTATAAATTGGGAGTCTTTCTCTATTCTCATTTTGAGCAAGTTTTGAGTTGGACTTAAATTTACGAAAAAACGTTTTATATTGGGATGTTCGTCTTTAAAACAGTTTGGTTTGGTTGCCGACTATTCGGTGCCTCTTTCGTTTAAAATGCATAATTATTGATAAACGAGTTGTTTTCATAAGTGAACCACATCATTTGAAAGATTATGATTTTTGTTGCATCCTCCATTTCTAAATGATTAATTTATTTATGTTGAAAACTCCTGAGCTCACTAGGCGTTAAGTGTAACCTTTTTATTTGTCGGCATGTGCATCAGGTTTCAGATGGGGGTTTGGTTCTAGCAGTGCTATGAAGTGATGTGCTTAGTTTTTCACAAGTGTAAGTATTTGGTGAAGCCTTCCGCAGTTTGGAGATAGTGACTATGTTTGGGTTTTAGTAGCACCCGTCCTTCTTATAGACTGTATGTATAGAATGTGTGTATTGAGGTTAAATCTTAATGGTGACTGTTTATGAATCATTTATTGATGTATTTAGAAAATTTTAATTTAGTTGCTATTTCCAGATTTGAGGGTGTTACAGGAGGTTTCGGAAGCTTTTGAGGATTTTTTTGCTAGTCGTCTTCACTTGGGATGGGACAGATGGGGCCACTACAGATGAGGGAGCCTTTGACACCGGAGTGTCGCGAGCATCACCCCATTGTAGATCGAGAGAATTTATGAAGGAAATCATACCTGGGCTGAGAGCTCGATTGGTGGATAGGGAACCCTTGTTGAGAGAGGTCTTCTTGACTTTCTAAGTGTTGGTAGGAGAGTCATCACCAAATCAATTGGAGACCCAACAAGTTTTCTCCCCCTATTTGATGATGACACCAACACTTAGAAAGAAAATGGTACTGACACTCAGAAAAATGATAAGACAAGAAGAACTTATAAATTAAGTGGCCCATTTTTTTGTTTCTTTTCTGGATTTTTTTTTTGCTCTTTTCCTTTTTTTTTGAACGGGAAAGGAAAAAAAATGGAAAGAGAGGTGGGAGATGAGAGTTGAGATTTTTTTTTGAACGGCAGATAACTCACACACACGTTCCCGCGGTATCCGGGCATCCGAGGGCAGCACCGACTAATCTGCGGCGACCCGGTCCAACCCTTTGGACTGGACCCGTCCACGACTAAGCCCGACCCAAGGACCGAACCCGCAACCCATAGATTGGTTGCCCGGAAACCTGGACCCGAGCCGACCCGAACGCCAACCCAGAGTGTGGGATGCTCCTCATGCGCCCAAAGCTTCCCCCTAGGCTCAAACCCGGGTAGACTGGGATACCATCCATAGTCCCCCTGGGGTGTTACCGAGTTTCAGATTACCACTCAGGCAAGACATGATTTGTGAGATTTGAAGTGGGTAAAAAAAATAAGGATGGGTAAATAAAGGAGGAGAAGAAATGGGAGGGAAGAGTGTAGGGAGAGGGAAGGGTGAGGGGAGTGAATAGGTTTGGATGAGATAGATTTGGTAAAGATTCTCTAGAAAATGGAAAAAAAATTGAAAAAAAAAATAATGGGAGAGAGGGAAAGAAGGGGGGGTTATGGTCGGCCGAAGATGGGTAAGGGGGGAAGGTGTTGTGGGGCTTAGTTTAAAAAAAATGGGAAAGGATGGGTTTCGGGGGAGTGGGAGCTGATAAGAGGAAGGATGGGAGAAAAAAAAATGAGGCCGAAGGTGGGAGGTATAAGGGGTGCTTGGAGTTTCGGCTTGTGGGAGGGGCCGAAGGGTAGGGGTGGTCGGCTTGAGATAGGAGCCGAAGGGTAGGTAGGTTTTTGGTGTGGTCGGCGAGAAGGAAAGTGGATGGGGGAAGGGTCACATGAGGTGCCGAAGAGAAGGAGAGGGGTAGAGAGAGACTGAGACCGAAGAGATGTGAGAGCCAAACAGAGGGTAAAAGAAGAGAGAGAAAAAAAGAAAACAATTTTTTTTGAAAACCATCGGCTGGAGAGAAAAATAAAAAAATTGTTTTTTTTAAAGAAACCCATCGGCAGCCGAATGATTTTTAAAAAAATATTTTTTTTTCAAACACAAAAACCAAATCGGCGGCTAAACAAAAATTAAAATGATTTTGTTTTTTTTAAACATTCATCGGCAGCTGACTTTTGTTGTAAAAAAAAATATTTTTTTTTAAAATAGCCCAAATATGGCAGCAGCTTTTTAAAATGAAAATTTTGTCTTTTTTTTAAGAAATGCCAAATCGGCTAGCCCACAAAAAGAAATTTTAAAAAGTTTTTTTCTTTTTTTTAATAAAACCCACAATCGGCAGAAGCCGAAGTTTTTGAAAAAATAATTTTTTTTAAATAAAATCAGCAGTAAGCCGACAAACAAAAAATTTTAAAAAGATTTTATTTATTTATTTATTTTATTTTGTAAGAAACCATCAGTAACAAAAAAAAATTTCATTTTTTTCTCTCTTTTTTTATTGTCTTTTTTTTTCTAACTTCTTTTCTCTCCATTTTTTTTATTTTCTTTTTCTCTCCCTTTTTTTTATTTTTTTTATTTTTTTAAGAAGCAATATTTAACATACCGAGTTCTCCGATGAGAAATTTGAACCGAGCTTCATCAAGCGGTTTGGTGAAGAGATCCGCGAGTTGATGAAGGTCGATAGGGATGAAATGTAATTCAATATCACCTTTGGAGATGTGATCCCGAATGATGTGATATCGGATGTCGATGTACATGGAACGAGAATGCAACACCAGATTGTTTGCGATGGCGATCGCACTTGAGTTGTCACAAAGAATAGGAATGTTTGAGTACATCTGATTGTAGTCTCTTAGTTGATTCTTCATCCAAAGAATCTGAGCACAACAACTTCCACCAGCTACATACTCAGCTTCAGCAGTAGAAGGGGAGACTGAGTTCTACTTCTTGCTAGACCAACTAACAAGCTTGCCACCAAGTAGTTGGCAACTACCAGTTGTACTTTTCCTATCAATCTTTGAGCCTTGAGAGTACTTGTCTTCTAGCAGAAAACTGGACAAAGTATCATACCAGGCTTGGGGAGCCTGTTTGAAGCCATATAGAAAGCTTTGTCCAATTGATACACATAGTCAGGATGTGAAAGATCTTCAAACCTATGTGGTTGTTTCACATAGACTTCTTTAAGAAAGAGAGATGGAAGATCGACAAGAATAGGTGAAGAAAGAATATATGGTTGAGAAGGTGGGATGAGTTGTGGTGAATTTTGAGGTTGAGAGGAAGATGGGAATGATGGAGGAAGGAGAGGTGATATGATGAGAAATGGAGAAGAATAGGATAGGAAGGATCTTGATCTTCAGAGATGACTTTTGTAACACCCTCAAACATGGAAATAGCAACTAATCTAAAAATTTCTAAATACACCAATAAATGATTCAGCTACAATCATAAATTAAGATTTAACCTCAATACACACATTCATTCCATACATACAGTCTATAACAAGAACGGGTGCTACTAAAACTCAATAGTAGTCACTATCTCCAAACTGCGGAAGACTTCACCAACTACTTACATTTGCACAAGCTAAGACTCAACTCTTCAAAACTGCTAGAACCAAACCCCAACCGGTACCTGATGCACATGCCGACAAATAAAAAGGTTAGGCTAACGCCTAGTGAGTCCAAGAGTTTTACGTGAGTAAATATATCTTTAGAAGAAAGAACCTCATTTGAAACCATGACCAGACAATTGGTGTCCTTTAAAACGTGGAAACAACCATTTTCCAAAATCATGCACTTTCCAAAGATGGACACCTCATTTAAAACTTGCTTTATAAATTGATGCAACTTGAACTAACTCGAAACATGAACCATCATCAAAACCATGAATACCGTACGTCCGAAAACATGGACACTAGGTCCAATACTCACACGACCATAAATGGACAAACTTCAATTACCAAAACACGGAGTTGACATAATTCATTCAAACCTTAATATACGAGGAGGATGGTCCAATATTAAAGTCCTCATTTTCTGTCGACCATAAAGACCCAAAGACAATAAAGTAAAGCATCTTTATATTTAAAAACACTGATAGCCGACAACGGGGGAGACCCGTATCCGTTGAGGGTGGAGGGAACACAAAAGTATGCCACCCAATAACGTTAATCGCATGACACCTCCCGACATCACAGCCAGGTGTCCCTACGACTTCTTTACAAGCCCACCCCAAGTAAAGTTGACCTTGATGAACATCCCAAAGGACTCTACCCCAAAAGCCTGACACACCTAAAGACTACCTCTCAGGCAGTACTCCAAGCGGCAGGGGTCCTAGCGCCTACTTTGCCTGTAGCGCTACCAGACTCAACCCCTCCCAATGCATACTTGTAAAGTTTCCGGTCATAAAACATGGGTACTGACGGTCACCCGCAATACCCAATCGACCATCCAAAACAGACTGACTGACATGCCTATGGATCCATTACAACACCGTCTAACGTTACATGACTCCAATTGAAAGACCAAAGCTCTCAAAACATGTAACTCACCAATGACACAATTTAAGCGTCATCATACTCAAAACCCACGATGGTTATAAATCCGGACAAATGTCCACACGACTCATTTAGTCAAAACCGAGCCAAAAGCCCAACTCTTTACGTAAATACCCAAATAAAAGTATATATAAACATTGAAACACGTTTGACCCATTATTATGCAAACACGACCAAAAGTATAATTAACTCAAAACTCATCATTGGTTGGGACCAAACCATTTTCCAAATGAACTCATACCCTTATGTTTTCAAAATGCCTCATAACGCAATAATATGCATTTTCTGAAAAGGTTTATAAGATCAAATGCACAAAATGACACTTACATCAATTGAACTCCAATTATATATGTAAAATCATCAAATAAACATTTCAACATGATTTATTTGCCAAAATACCCAAAGATCCCAAAATGGGTGTCTCAACATGCTTATAAAACTAAACATTTCAAAATAACTAAAACTTATCAGCAGTTAACAATTTGAGGTAAAACACAAACAATTTAAAAATAAACATTTTGGCATGTACATCGTTTTCACAAATCAACTTGAACTCACCTTGCTAGGTTAAGTTAAACCTAGTTTTCAATCCCCAACCATTGACCTCCAAAGCGTAGATCACACCCAAAGCCTTCCGAAGACATCCATTCCAACTCTTCAACACAAGCTTCCTAAAACCTAGATTCTCACATTTCCAACCATGAATAACCGTATCCAACCATAAAGAAACATTCCCCCAAACACTTAACATCAAAATCTCTATTTTGGGCAAAACCCTAATTTTGACCCAAAATTTCCAAAATTGTCCAAACCGAAATTTAGAGAAATCAAACACTAGGAAACCATCAATAAAGCATTTATAACTTATTTCATGGTTTAGAAATAGAAGGGATATTGTGAGTCCGTGATCGTTACCAGATAATCAAAACAACAAACAATAGATGATAAACCAACCTGTTTCGATATATAAACGCGGATTACACGGTTGAGTTCTTTGAGTTCTCTCTGTTTGTTTTTCTCTTTGTTTACACCTTATCAATATGTGTTGTGTGTGTTATAATTGTGTGATCTGTTTTTGTGTTGTACAGAGAGAGATAATATTTGTATTAGATATTATCAAAAACTAATATAAACTAATATTAAACTAAACATAATATCTAAATAATATCTAGATATTATAACTTTGACTTTATTATAGAATAGACCCTAGACTATGGTTGAGAGTGACTTTCAGCATTAACTTCAGATTGCGATCTTCGTATTGGATGATCTTGAATCCAATGAGACTGTGTCTTAACAATCTCCCCCTTTGGATCAAGATCATTATGAAAATGATTTAGCAATACGATCTTCTCTTTCAGCACATAAGATGCAATCTCTTTCTCTAGCTCAGAATGCTTTAGCAAAGTATCTTCAAAGAAAATTTATCTGAAATCAGCATGTCTTCAGAATACTTTGATCTTGCAGTTCTTGGTCTTGTAATATAATGGACTGAACATTTCTTCAAGCTTTAGATTCTCCCCTTTTTTGATGGAAAGTGCAACGACTTCATCAAAACTTTGAGTAAGAAATGTCAACCACTTGGAGTCTCTGATCCGTCAATTCAATAGTTATTCATCCTGATATTTGCAAATCTAGACAAAATAATCATGTAACACCTGAATCAACTAATGAATCAGTTAGAATGTCTGTCAGTAACACTAAGTCACTGTGTGTAACGAATACACATTGGAAATGAGCTGTTTGATGTTGACTCCCCCAGGGCTTCCATTTAATCATCGAAACACCACAAAAGTAATTTCTATAAACGTTATGACAAAGAAACTAATTCCTTGTGTGTTCGTGCTTGTGATAGAAAGAATTAAGCACTAGATGATTGCTTATAGGCTCAAAATTGTGTATACCACTGAGACAACAGTAAGTTAAACACAGACTCAATGTGCATGATTGAAGTGCGAAGGTGGGGCAAACTTCCTTCTTTTCAATATCCAGATTTTCCAAATGAAAATCAGATAGCATATGTGCTGCATCCCCTTTGAAAATGTGAAACACTTTCTTGTTGAGAAGAAAATGAGTAGGTGGTGAGGTTTGATCAAGAGTTGGCATGGGTTAGTTGTCTGTTTCAATAATGATCACCAAAGAATTGTGAAACATTAGAATTGTGGCTACACGACTCAGAAAAAGTTGGTGCAGAGTTGTGATAATCTTTTAACTCTGTTCTCACACGCTCTTTCTTTTAAACATTTTGCTTACTCTAATCACACTCATTTCTTTTCGCTTCTCACACTCAATCACTAAGGATTAACTTCTTGCGTAGAAATCACTGGTTAAGGTGATTCCATAGAAGTTGTGTTAATTCCTAGCACAACGATTCTTGTTTTCCTATGATGTACGTGAAGCTCAGATTGGTTTAACTATTTCAGTTAAAGCACAAATATGATCTTTGAAAACATTTAAAGTCACACTTCCAAATCATGAATTCGGTTTAAGAATCGGGAAGTGGTTTGAACATTTGATAACAATGTTTTCTATGATTGAAAGTTATCCACTTATCAACCATATATGAGATTAAGATAAAGGATTATACCTTAACGTGTGATCTTACATCTCATGAAGCAAAGCTTAAAGTCATAAAGATATGATCTTTTAAGCTTCTCTCAAACTTCTGCAAAAGTCTTAAGTCAAGTCAAAGCAAATTTATTCACTTAAATTGATAAGACAAAAAAGCAGTAAAACTTTTTAAAGTACGAGTTCTGATCATAAATAATCAGAAGTCATCACCTTTACTCCCCCTGAAATTATGCATCAGAACATTATCAGTGTTAAAGATATGCATAAAATTTCAGACAAATATGTACTCCCCCTTGAAGGTTGATTTCCTCATTCGAGTATTGGAGTACAATCTCTTATCAGCACAAGAGTAAGGTCTTTTGATCATTGAAGTGCGAGTCCTAAACTGTTGTGTTTAGAAGTCAAACTTCGTTGAAGTCCGGGTTCTGAACTGAAGTATTCAGAAGCCTTTTTGACATTGATGTCCGGGTCTTGAACTGTATTATTCAAGAGCCTTTCTTCTTTGAAGTTCGGCTTTTGAACTGCTTTGTTCAAAAACCATCTTGACATTGAAGAACGAGTCCTGATCTGTACATAATCAGAAGTCGCTTTCTCTCTAAGCTTTGTGTGCCTGCAACACAGATTTAGCTTTAGGTACCCATTGGAATTTGGGTCCTGTTGTGTTAGCACAAGATTTTGGTAACCATTTCAAATTGGTTCCTCTTTTCTTTTGAAATGTATGTGAAGAATTGGTATGAGATGAATGCACATGATAATTACCAAACCAATCTCCAGAATCTTGACAAGGAATAGAAACATGTTTATCATAAATAGAAGACTTTCTAGCAGATAAAGATTACTGAAATAATTGCTTCATTGTATATTGTTTACGGGAAACAACAAGTTTTGAGTTCAAAAGAGCAACATCAGCAATTAAGACATCTTTACTAAGCGAAGTCTTGCTACAATTAACACTACTAAACGATAAAACGGTCTTGTCAAGCTTCCGTTTCGTTTGCTGACTACACAAGAAATGGCAAAGATCACATGTTTCAAGAATCACGTCAAAGACTGAATTCTTCTAAAGAAAGTAGATTGAAGACATGTTGATTTCAGAGCTAGAGAAAAAGATTGCATATTCTGAGCTAAAAGAGAAGATCAAATTGCTACATCATTTTCGTAATGATCTTGATCCAAAGGGGGAGATTGTTAGACCACAGTCTCATTGGATTCAAGATCATCTAAACTGAAGATCGCAATCTGAAGCTAAAGCCGGAACGTCGACTCTCAATGTTAAAGTCTATGTCTATTTGTAATAAATGTCAATGTAATTCAATGTAATTGTTTATAGTATTGTAATAGTTAACTTAGTTTAAATATCTATTTCTAATAGATATTAGATTTAGTTAACTTAGTTAGATAAAGTTATTAGTTAGTTTAGTTAGTTTCTAGTTTGTTGATATTATCTAGGATAATATCTAGATATCAAAGTATCTAGATATTAAGTTAGGTAGTGTGTTAGACACACTTAGTTAGATAAAGTGTTTCTCAATCTCTCAAGAATCAGATTAAGATTCACACACACAAACACACATCAAGGTGAAAAAGAGAGAAAACATTGAGAACACATTCAAGCTTAATCATTCAACCTTGTAATCGTTTCTATATTCAATACAGGTTGGTAATCGTTGTTGTGTCGTTGTTTCTATAAACTTGTTAAGTAGTATTGTTGGACCGACAATTGGTATCAGAGCCTGATTAAGATCAAAACAAGTTTTATGAGAAAAACGACTCTGTGTTCTTGAACAAAATTCGATTTTGTGATTGTAAGTGTTTTAGGTGTTAGAATCGATCAGAGTGTGATCGATTTACATGCTAGATCGAGTTGTTGCTATTTAATTTCACTTTAAAGCTTCTATCGAGTTCCAATCTGTGGATTATAAGTGAAAATAGTCGACTGGAAAAACTTACTGTGTCATCGATCTTATTTCGAAAAAGAGTGTTTTAGTGAGATCGAGTGCTTAAATTCAGTTCTAGAAGTGATTCTAGACACATTGGTAGTGTTTGGTTGTGCTAATCTTTGCAGGAACAAAGATTTAGACGAATTTTGCAAGTTCAGGACGAACACCCGCATTCCAGAGGTTGAATAACCCGCATTTCTCAACTTTGCGGGTCCAACTACAATCGCATAAGTCTATTGTGCGTGTCTCAAGTGACCCGCATACCTCAAGTGTGCGTTCCTCACTAGACCCACATTCCTTACTTTGCGGTTCCCACTAGACCCGCATTCCTTCAAACTCGGGTCCTCAAGCACCCGCATTCCTCAAACTTGGGTCCTCAAGCACCCGCATTCCTTACAACTCGGGTCCCAAAGCACCCGCAAAGCTGAACTTTTCGGTTCTCAAAGGACCCGCATTTCTCAAAGGACCCGCATTCCTCAAAGACCCGCATAGCTCAGACCTGCAAACCTCAGACCCGCAAACCTCAGACCCGCATTCCTCAAAACCATTAGAATCGCAAACCTCACTTAGAATATTTTTCTGAGATATTTTCTAAACTGTAATAGGGTCTTTATTAGTCGTAAATTTTTTCTCTAGGGGCGTTGCCCCTTGACCCCACCCGCTAACCGGTTAGCGGGACCCCCGTGCTAAGTCTGCCTAGGGGGACAAAATTTATTGTGTGATCAAATTTTATCTGTTTTTATTTTGAGCTAACGATCATATATGTCAAGAATGACTGTCTATTTTCCAATGTTGAATAAAGGAGAATACGAAGGGTGGAAAAGGGATTTTATCAGCCTCATAGATAAAGATGAACTGGGTCAGGATATGAGATTATCATTGTCTGTAGGAGCACAAGGAAATCATGCTGATTATAGAGCTAGAGCTTATGTGATAAATAGTATTTCTAAAGAAATATATGATTTACTGGATATTCCCGAAGCTTCAGGGAAAGAGACTTGGGACTATCTTGCATTAAACTCTGAATGGATTAACTCAGACAGAAAGATTTTCTTAAAAGGAAAAGATTTGGAAGCTGAGAACTCCGAACTAAAAAGAAAGATTTCTAGTCTTGAAGCTCAAATACAGATGAAAGAGTCTGTTGCGAGCAACAAGAAGAAATTCAAAGATTTGGAGAGTGCAAATGCTGAGCTACAAAAGAAAATATCTGAGTTTGAAAAGAAGTTCTCAGATCTGTCCAAGAAGGGTATTGAAGAGAAGAAGGTGATTGAATTTCAAAGTTTAATGCTTTCTCAAAAAGTTGAAGACTTTGAGAAAGTAATCATTTTGGAAAGAGATCAGTTTGCCAAAGAGAGGAAGGCAAATGATCAGAAGGGTGCTAAGAAGGGATTCGAAGAAGAAAGAATCATCCTTGAAGCAAAGATAAAGAAGATTACCGAGAAGCTATCTGAATTATCTAAGAGTGTACTGACAGAGAAGAAAAGGAAGTCTGCATTTGAGAAGAAGATTGAGCTCCTTATCAAAGAACGAGACAATTATTTTTCAAAGGCAAAAGAGCTTCAAGATATTATTTCAAAGACGGTGGTGGTGACTGAGCGAACGACTCCAGAGTCAAAAATCCACTCACCTAGAAATAATTCAGTTGGTTCTAACAAACCAGCCACAAGCTCACATCAGAAAACTGCTCTTTTCAGAAGGTCAGTTAAATCCTCTAATCAGATTCATTCTACTAATCTTTTCTATGACAGGAATAAAGATTTTTCAGATACACAAAGAAGGAGAAGAAGCTTCCAGGAAGAAGCTGAACTGGTCTGGAACAGGAAACCAGTTAAAGAAGAGCTTAAATGTAAAAGCTCATGTGTACATACGCAGAATGGCAAGAAGAACAATGCGCTGAAAGGTAAACCTGATTTTGTTTACTCAAGAGATAAATTAATCAGTCTGTCAGGTAAGAAATTATATTGTTCTTATTGTCGTACACATGATCCTGTTCACAAGACGAGTGACCATTACTGGTATGGTTCTTATTCTATAACCCCCATACGAACTGCAACTAACACTTATGGACCCAAATACAGTGGGTACCAAAGAAAACTAAAACTGTGTTGCAGGCACCTACTGTCAAGGGGGAGTAGGAGAACAATGGCTTCTAAGTACATCAGCTTAGAACCCGTACTTCAACGAAGTTTGACTTCTAAACACAACAGTTTAGGACTCGCACTTCAATGATCAAAAGACCTTACTCCGAGCTGATAAGAGATTGTACTCCGATACTCGAATGAGGAAATCAACCTTCAAGGGGGAGTACATATTTGTCTGAAATTTTATGCTTATCTTTTACAACTGATGATGTTTCAAATGCATAATTTCAGGGGGAGTATAAAAAGGAGATGACTTCTGATCAATTCAAATTAGAACTCGTACTTTAAAAAGTTTTACTGCTTTTTGTCTTTTCAATATAAGTGAATAATTATTACTTTGACTTGACATTAGACTTTTGCAGAATTTTTGAGAGAAGCTTACAAGTTCATATTTCTATGACTTAAAGCTTAGCTTCATGAGATGAAATATCACTCGTTAAGGTATAATTCTATATCTTCATCTCATATATGGTTGAAAGAAGGACAACTTTCAATTATAGAAAACATTGTTTTTAATGTTCAAACCACTTCCCGATTTTTCATCAAATTTAATATTTTGGGAGTGTATTTTAAATGTTTTCATGATCAATATTGTGCTTTAACTGAAATAGTTAAACCAATCTGAGCATCACATGCATCATAGGAAAACAAAGAATCATTGTGCTAGGAATTAACACAACTTCAATGGAATCACCTTAACCAGTGATTTCTACCCAAGAAGTTAATCCCTAGTGATTGAGTGTGCAAATAGAAAAGGAATGAGTGTGATTAGAGAAAGCAAAAAGTTTAAAAGAAAGAGCGTGTGAGAACAGAGTTAAAAGAATATCACAACTCTGCACCAACTTTTTCTGAGCCGGGTAGCCACCATTCTAGTGATTCACAATTCTTTGGTAATCATTATTGAAACAGGCAACTAACCCATGCCAACTCTTGATTAAACCTCACCATCTACTCATTTTCTTCTCAACAAGAAAGTGTTTCACATTTTCAAAGGGGATGCAGCACATTTGCTATCTGATTTTCATTTGGAAAATCTGGATATTGAAAAGAAGGAAGTCTGCCCTACCTTCGCACTTCAATCATGCCCATTGAGTCTGTGTTTAACTTACTGTTGTCTCAGTGGTTTACACAATTTTGAGCCAATAAGCAATCATCCGTGCTTAATTCTTTCAAACACAAGCACGAACACACAAGGAATTAGTTTCTTTGTCATAACGTTTATAGAAATTACCTTTGTGGTGTTTCGATGATTAGATGGAAGCCCTGGGGGAGTCAACATCAAAACAACTCCTTTCCAATGTGTATTCGTTACACTCAGTGACTTAGTGTTACTGACAGGCATGATAACTGATTCATTAGTTGATTTCAGGTGTTACATATCTAATTTGTCTGGATTTGCAAAGATCTGGATGAATCTCTTATGAATTGACGAATCAGGGGCTCTAACCGCAAAATTGACATTTCTTACAACAAATTTTGATGAAGTCGTTGCACTTAACATCAAAAAGGGGGAGAATGACTACACAAGAAATGGCAAAGATCACATGTTTCAAGAATCACGTCAAAGACTGAATTCTTCTAAAGAAAGTAGATTGAAGACATGTTGATTTCAGAGAAAGAGATTGCATCTTCTGAGCTGAACAAGAAGACTGAATTGGATAAATCTTTTTATTAAATGATCTTGATCCAAAGGGGGAGATTGTTAGACCACAATCTCATTGGATTCAAGATCATCCAAACTGAAGATCGCAATCTGAAGCTAAAGCCAGAACGTCGACTCTCGATATTAAAGTCTATGTCTATTTGTAATAAATGTCAATGTAATTCAATGTAATTGTATTAGTTTACTTAGTTTAAATATCTAGTTTCTAGTATTGTAAAAGCTAAGTTAGTTTCTAGTTTAGTTAGCTATATAATATCTAGATATTGTATATCTAGATATTTAGTTGTTAGTTTTATTGTTTAAATATTACAACTTGCTCTTGCAAGTTGTAGATAGTGTGTTAGACATACTTGGTTAGATTAAGTGTATCTCAATCTCTCAACATCAGATCATAGAACACATCAGATCATACAACACACACAAACACACACATCAAGGTGTATTTGAGAGAAAACATAGAGAACACAACAAAAGCTTAATCGATCAACCTTGTAACCTATTCTATATATTAAACAGGTTGGTAATCATTGTGTTGTTTTTCTAAACTTGTTATAAGTAGTATTGTGTGGACCGACAGTTGCCATTGAGAATTTACTTCTGGCCTTTGCTTGCTCAGATCTGTAACATGTGAAACTGGTAAGTTAGACTTCTGAGCAACAAACGAATGCTTCTTTTTGGAATTACCAGTAGTGGTCGGTTTCTGTGAATGCTGAGATAAATTCTTACCTTTAGCACTCTTAGCGTTCACAGAGACTAATTTATCAACGAAAGCTTTCGTTGATTTTGCACTGTTCACAGGCTTACTGGTTTTTCTTAAAGTTTTCTTAACAAAAGATGAATGGTTGGGAAGTTTTGCATTAAAGTCAAAGATATTAGAACCATTATCTAAACCACCATCAGAGTTCAAAAATTCAAATCCTTTATTTGAAGTACCAAACATATCCTCAGAGTTTGAAGCTTTTGAAAGAACAGAATTTTAAAACACGGTTGAAAAAACGTTTTGCTCAATATTTATCAAAAGTCTTGCATCTGATAAAGAATTCTCGAGTTCAGAAATTTTGCGTTCTAAAACGAGAGGAGGGACATATAGTTTACCTTTAATAGGCTTCGCCTCCATTTCCTTTTCAGAATAACTTGGAAAGAAATCACTTGAAAGAGTTTCCTTCTTTTTATATATTGGGTTTTCATCATAACTATTATTCAACTTCGCATAATAAAATGGAAGATGAACTTTAGCTGATTTCATCCGTTTTTCCGTTTCATTGGCTTCATCCTCTTTTGACAGTTTAGTCCAAAAAGTTTTAAACGCAGGGAGTCTGCGAGCTAATTGCATATTAAGATGATCATAAAGTCCTGGCACTTCAGACATCCCCTTTTGTAGACAGTGAGGATTCTTATAACCAATTCCCCATCTCTCTGTTTCCTCTTTGGGTTTGTTCAGAAAAATAGTCTGTTCAGTTTGACCCATTTTATACAACTTCTCTTCCAAACTTTTTAATTTTCCGAGCAAAGAAAAGTTTTCTTTTGTACAAGAAGCATGCAACATTTTAAGCTCATATTTTTCAATCTCACAATTTAGCAGTTGAGACTTAAGATCAGAATTCTCTTTTAGAATTATTGTCTTTTCCTTAGCATTGGTGTCATTATCTTTATGTAAAACCTCAATTAATACTTTCTTCTCAGCAATTTCATTGCTAAGTTTCTGTATCAATTGGTTTTTGTCTGTCATGACACCATTATCTTGCTTAGGATTAGATTCTAACTCTCTTTGTTTCATACTCATGGCATGCATTTTATTCATGAATTCTAAATCAGAAAGATTACATACCTCTTCTTCTTCATTGTCGGAATCAACTTCAGCATCTGATTCTATCTTGCCCATCAAGCACATGTTGACGGCTTCATCTTTTTCTTCATCCTCTTCTTCTTCATCTGAGTGATCAAGCCAGTATTCATCCTCAGCCATCAGTGCCTTGCCAGCCTCTTGTTGTTTTGCAAGAAGCATCTTGTTCTTGTAATAGTCTGAATTTCTGACTTTTGATCTACGACAGTCCTTGGCAAAGTGACCGATTTTGCCACAGTTGTAGCACGTTGGTGGTTCTGGCTGACTGGATCCTTCAGCTTTAAACTTTATCTCTTCCGGTTGCCTCTCCTCTAATCTCTTTCCTTCATACTGATACCTTCTCTCTTCAGGTTTCCTCTCTTCTGTTCTCTTTCCCACAAATCTCTTTCCCTTCATACCTACTGCCTTCAATTCTTTCTTTGTAGATGTAGTTGTTCGGACCAGAAGAGTATCTCTGACTGTTTGAACTTGGCTTTGTGTAGAACCTTTTCTGAAAAGCACTTGTCAGCATCATCATTGCTTGCTTCAGCTGATCATTTTCATCTGTGTCAGAGTTTGCATTAGCTTCATCTTCTTCTGATTTGTACACAATCGTCTTCTTCTTCTTCTTCTTCTTCTTCTTCCTGACTACAAGAGCGACTGTGTCATCAACTGTCTTTCCTCTCTGCCTCTTCTCATCTAGAATTTCATCCACTCTTCTTCATTCTGTCGGAGTGTAACACCCGCTATTTTGGGGTTGGGTGAAAAGTTGACTTTTACCCAAAGTTCAAGGGGGTAAAATGTAACTTGGGTTATATAAATAGAAATCAGATTTTAGATATTTTAAAAATACCACAAATATCAGTCTTGAGAATCAGAGAGAGAGAGAAGAGAAGAGAAGCAGGAGAAAGAGGTCGTTCGGTTTTCTCCAAATCAAGGTACGAATCTAGCTTAATGCTTTGATCTGAATGCTTTTAGCCGCGTAGAATCTCGTTGTGAAGGTTTTAAACCGTTCCATTGTGAGATCTGAGTATTTTCTCATTTTGATCTGGGTTCTGCATTCGATCTGTTCTTGGTGTTCTTGAGGAATCAAGATGAAGGGTCGTTCGACCGATTGGTTCGTTCGACCGAAGGGTCGTTCGACCGATGGGTTCGTTCGACCGGGTGGTCGTTCGACCGATGGGTCCCTTCGACCGGGTATCCCTTCGACCGGGTATCCCTTCGACCGGGCATCCCTTCGACCGGATGTCGGTTCGACCGGGGTTGCCTGTTCGATCGGAACTGTTGTTCGACCGGTTTTTGGTACTCGACCGGATCAGTGTTTTGGCAGTGTGTTGTGTTCTTATTCCTGAGTTTTAAGTCATTAAGTTGTCTTTATTTTGGCTTACCGATTATCGGTGTTGTCATAGGTAGCAATCGTCAGAAGCAGTTTTATTCAGGAAGAAATCTGAGGTGAGTCCTTTAAGCTAAATCGGTTTGTATTACGAATGCTATGTGATAAATGTGTTATTTGAAATGTGGAAAACCTGGTTTCAAAGTGACTTATTGTCGTTGGGAAATACCTTCTAAAGATCTCACATTTTCAAGAATCACGATTTATAGAATTGAACTGTTGTTCATATGAATTGCCTCTATAGCTGATTTAATGTGAGTATGCTCTGAAATGACATGCTTTGGCTTTGAGTCTTAGTGCAATGGATCCATAGGCACTGTGTTCCTATGTCCCCTGTTTTGGGCATTTGGTTCACGTTTTAGCACGGGATAGGCATCGGGTTGCCATGATAAGTAAGGTGTGGGCCTATACGGTCGGGCAACGTCTCATGGTGCAGTAAGGTGAAATCCCATTATGTGCTTGAGTTCCCCCTGTTTTGGGAACTCTCAAGGATAGATCCAGAGGGGTTGACTTGGATGTTTTGAGCAACAGATCTAGAGGGGTTGAGCTCGTTATGTGATTTGTGGGTATTACTTATACCATGTTTAATCACTAATGGTTGATTGGATTTCTTGACTTAGCTCATGGCTATACTACCGCGTGGCACAAATTGGGTTTAGTACTCTCTCTTATTTTAGCTTGTTCTCACTAGGCGTTAGCCTAACGCTTGCTCTTGGTTGTCATGTTAGCAGGTTATCTTAGCAGTGGGGCTCGTCGGGACTGAGGGAGCGACCTTGGGGTCGTGAGAGATTATTTTGAAGATTCATTTTGGAAGTATAGCGACACCCGTCCCTAATCTAGATATTTTGTAGATTAATAGGATGTCGTTTTATACTTCAGTTATCTACCTAAATATTGGCTACTCTATACCCGTTGGGTTGTTTGTGTAATGAAATTGTCACACATTATTCCGCAAGTTAGTCTATTGCCGAATTGTTTCTTCGAATTTTTATTTCCGCAGTTTCTAGGGTGTTACAAGTTGGTATCAGAGCCTTGGTTTAAGTGAACTAGGTATGACTGTAAGATGCCTAGACTACAGCTGAGACTATTAAGTTACGACTCGTGAGATGGGGTAGATCTTGTAAGATAGAATGGTCTTAGGGTCAACGGAAAATTGCACAAGTTGAAAGTTGTAACGATGGTAATAAGCACTCTTGCGTATTATACGTTCATAATTTCACTTAGCTAACGTTATTATGAAAATGTCTTATGTGAGCATACTTAAATTACTGTTGTTATAACGATTGATAAGTGTAGAAGTACGTTCTCTGTGTTTTCCGTAATCCTTATCCCGTTCTTTTGCATGATTGCGTTCAGCAGAACCATGGTTAATACCAGGAGTCATCCGGAAGGCCAGGAGGCCGACATACCTACGGCCGACCATCCGCTGGCGACCATAGTGGGGGAAACAGTACGTGTGAGTAATGTGCTGGGTGGAGGACCCGAGCATATTCCTTGACGAAATTTGGAGGCTAATGAGCCTATTATAGAAGAAGTGACGGCCGAAACGAGAATGATGGATCGTATGATGTTGGCCATGAATAGGGCCATGGCGCAACAACAGGAAGTGTTCTTGAAACTCCTCGAGGACCGAGACACTAACAACCGTAGGCCCGAAACGGTTGGCGAGAATGTGATTGTTGCTGGATCCGGGGGTACCGGACCTGTAATTTCCCCTGTGGTAACTGCAACCCTAGGCGTCAATCGAACGACACAGACTTGCACGTTCAAGGCTTTTCTGGGTTGCCGACCACCAGAATTTAAAGGCTCGGACAATCCCTTAGATTATATGGCCTGGGTCCGAGAGATGGAGCAAGCTTTTCGCTCAAGCGAATGTGGGGAGGAACAGAGGGTGATATTTGGTTCTCGAATGCTGCGGGGAATAGCTCTTACCTGGTGGGATGTGTACTCTGCTTCGCTGGAGCCGACTGTTCTAGACCAATTGTCTTGGTCTACCTTCAAGGAGAAACTGCTAGAGGAGTACTGTAACGAGCGGTCGTTGGACCGAATCAAGGATGAATTCCAGAATTTGAAGAAGGGAGGTATGTCTGTGAGGGAATACAGCCGTCTCTTCATGGACAAGCTAGGCTTTGTGGGACATCTGGTCCCGACAGAGAAAGATAAGATCAAGGCTTACATCAAGGGTCTTCCATCGGACATGATGTCGATGGTTCGTGTGACGAAGACCTCCACCCTTCGGGAGGCAATGGAAGAAGCTCAACTCATGGACGATGCTTACAGTCTCGGCAGGGATAAGGGTGGTCGCCAAGTCGAGAAGAGGAAGTGGGAGGGAATTTCAATGCCCTCAAAGAAACCCTTTAATACCAACAACAGCGCTCAGCGAGGAGCTGATCCTAGACGCGATGCCAAGTGGTGCTCCAAGTGCCGAAGTAAGCATTTCGGTCCTTGCAACTTTGTTCCCGGGACGTGCTACAAATGTGGGAAGACGGGTCACACGTTCCGAGATTGCCCTCTCAAGGGACAGGTATGTTTTGAGTGTAGGGAACTGGGGCACGTAAGGGCGGAATGCCCGAAGCTCAAGACTGGGGGATTTAGCGGGAAGAAGTTGGAACCGCCGCGGTCGACTGGAAGGGCTTTCCAGATGTCGTCAGAGGAAGCTAAAGCATCGACCGATGTAGTGTCGGGTACGTTTCTTCTAAATTCCGTACCTACGCGTGTGCTATTTGATTCTGGTGCTAGCTACTCGTTCATATCTGATTTGTTCTGTCAAAGGCTTGCTATGTCTAAAAGTATGCTAGAGATTGCTGTTGTGGTAGAAATAGCAAATGGAAGTCAAGTTCTAATTCATAATATCCTTAAGGATTGCATCTTAGAGCTTAAGGGGAAGAAATTTCCTATTAACCTATTACCAATGCAAATTGGCGGATTCGACGTGGTGGTAGGTATGGACTGGTTATCTAAGAACCAGGCCGAAATTGTATGTTCCAAGAAAATGATCCGTTTACCTGTGGCAAACGAAGAAGCGACTATAATCTACGACGAAGGAAGGAAAGGCGACGTGGCGATTATTTCAGTAATCAAAGTTAGGAAGTGTTTGGTGAAAGGATGTGTATCTTTCTTGGCTTATGCCATCGATACCAAACTCGACCAACGGAAGTTGGAAGAGGTTAGGGTGGTACGCGAGTTTCCCGATGTGTTTCCGGAAGACTTGCCCGGGTTGCCGCCCGATCGTGTTGTGGACTTTCGTATTGACCTCATTCCTGGAGCGACTCCGATTGCTCGAGCTCCATATCGTTTGGCTCCTACCGAAATGCAAGAGATGGTGGTTCAACTTCAAGACCTTCTCGAGAAAGGTTTCATCCGACCAAGCTCGTCACCGTGGGGAGCTCCGGTCCTGTTTGTCAAGAAAAAGGACGGTGCGATGAGAATGTGCATCGACTACAGGGAACTGAACAAAGTGACGGTGAAGAACAGGTATCCACTTACAAGAATCGACGACCTGTTCGATCAACTTCAAGGAGCAGGTTGTTTCTCAAAGATTGACCTTCGGTCGGGGTATCACCAAGTGAAGGTGGCAAAGAGCGACATCCCAAAGACGGCATTTAGAACTCGCTATGGGCACTACGAGTTTCTGGTGATGCCATTCGGCCTAACCAACACACCGACGATATTTATGGACTTGATGAATCGAGTGTGTCGACCGTTCCTCGACAGATCAGTAATCGTGTTCATCGACGACATCCTAGTTTACTCCAAGAACGAAGAAGAGAACGAGCAACATCTCCGTGAAGTATTAGAGGTGTTAAGACGAGAAAGACTCTACGCAAAGTTTTCAAAGTGCGACTTTTGGCTTCCAGAAGTTCAATTTTTGGGGCATATAGTTTCAAAGGAAGGAGTAAAAGTGGATCCCGCAAAGATTGAGGCAATGACGAATTGAGAACCTCCCAAGAATCCGTCTGAAATCCGAAGCTTCCTAGGTTTGGCAGGATACTACCGGAGATTCATTTAAGATTTCTCGAAGATAGCCTCGTCGTTGACTATCTTGACCCGGAAGAACGTGAAATTTGTGTGGACCGAGAAGCAAGAAGAGGCGTTCCGCACCTTACAGAAGAAGCTTTGTGAAGCTCCTATCCTATCCTTACCAGACGGGACGGAAGATTTTGTGGTGTACAGCGATGCGTCGAAGATGGGTTTGGGTTGTGTCCTGATGCAAAGAGGGAAGGTGATCGCTAACGCATCAAGGCAACTTAAAGTGCACGAAGTCAACTACCCTACTCATGACTTGGAATTGGCAGCAGTGGTGTTTGCACTGAAGTTGTGGCGGCACTACCTCTACGGTACAAAGTGCACTCTTTATACTGATCACAAGAGTCTGAAGCATATCTTTGATCAGAAGGAGTTGAACATGAGGCAGCGAAGATGGTTGGAGTTGTTGAAGGATTATGACTGCGAGTTGCTCTACCATCCGGGTAAGGCAAACGTGGTTGCCGACGCCTTGAGTCGGAAAGTCTGCGGAGGAAATTCCCGTGCTACCTTTGCACGGATTGAAATAACTTCAACACTTATTGACAGAATCAAGGAATCGCAAGTCGAACCCTTGCTAGAGGAAAACCTCAAAGGAGAAGTCATGGCGAAACAACATTTTCTGTTGACTGAAGATAGTCGAGGGATGAAGCTTTTCAATGGGCGAGTCTGGGTGCTTAAGATTGGGGGTAATAGAGAACTTCTTCTCGAAGATGCCCACAAGTCAAAATACTCCATTCACCCAGGAAGCACGAAAATGTACAGAGATTTGAAATTGCATTATTGGTGGCCAATCATGAAGCTCGATGTGGCGCGCTATGTGGAACAGTGTGTGACTTGTTTGCAAGTGAAGGCTGAGCACCAAAGACCCTACGGAAGTTTACAATCCTTGGAAATTCTGGAATGGAAATGGGAACACATCACGATGGATTTCGTGACAAAGCTACCAAAGACCTTGAAAGGTCACGACGCCATTTGGGTTATAGTTGACCGCTTGACCAAAAGTGCTCACTTCTTGGCCATGCGGGAGACGTTACCAATGGATAAATTGGCGAAGTTGTACATCGATGAAGTAATTTCCCGGCACGACGTGCCGCTATCTATAGTCTCTGATCGGGATAGTCGGTTCACGTCGCACTTCTGGGATGGCTTACAAAAGGAATTGGGTACACGTGTGAAGTTGAGCACATCCTACCATCCTCAAACCGACGGACAAAGCGAGAGAACAATCCAGACGCTAGAAGATATGTTAAGATCGTGCGTAATCGACTTTGGGGGTAGTTGGGATACGCACCTGCCTTTGGTAGAGTTTGCGTACAATAATAGCTACCACTCAAGTATAGGGATGGCACCGTTTGAAGCATTATACGGTCGCAAGTGTCGAACTCCCGTATGTTGGCTCGAGGCGGGGGAAAAGCAGTTCGCCGGACCAGAAGTTGTACAAGAAACGGTGGACAAGGTCAAGGGCATCCGCGAACGTTTGAAGGCGACCCAAGATCGACAGAAAAGTTACGCCAATAAGAAAAGACGGCCAATGGAATTCCAAGTGGGAAGTTGAGCCCCCGTTTCCTTGGACCGTTCTCTGTGACTAAGCGGGTAGGACTTCAAGCTTACCAGCTGGAACTTCCTCCGGAGATGAAGGGAATTCATAACACGTTTCACGTGTGCTATCTACGGAAGTGTCTAGCAAAGGAGGAGAGTGTTATTCCACTCTCCGAGATCAGAGTGGATGAGGGAAATCGTTGCGTTGAAGAACCTGAGGCGATTTTGGAAAGAAAGACGAAGAAGCTTCGTCACCGGGAAGTCACAATGGTCAAGGTTCAGTGGAAGCACCATCGAGGTGCCAATGTGACTTGGGAAGCGGAAGAGGACTTGAGGCGGAGGTACCCTCACCTCTTCCCATAGCCGAGATTTCGAGGACGAAATCTTCTCCAAGTTGGGGAGGATTGTAACACCCGCTATTTTGGGGTTGGGTGAAAAGTTGACTTTTACCCAAAGTTCAAGGGGGTAAAATGTAACTTGGGTTATATAAATAGAAATCAGATTTTAGATATTTTAAAAATACCACAAATATCAGTCTTGAGAATCAGAGAGAGAGAGAAGAGAAGCAGGAGAAAGAGGTCGTTCGGTTTTCTCCAAATCAAGGTACGAATCTAGCTTAATGCTTTGATCTGAATGCTTTTAGCCGCGTAGAATCTCGTTGTGAAGGTTTTAAACCGTTCCATTGTGAGATCTGAGTATTTTCTCATTTTGATCTGGGTTCTGCATTCGATCTGTTCTTGGTGTTCTTGAGGAATCAAGATGAAGGGTCGTTCGACCGATTGGTTCGTTCGACCGAAGGGTCGTTCGACCGATGGGTTCGTTCGACCGGGTGGTCGTTCGACCGATGGGTCCCTTCGACCGGGTATCCCTTCGACCGGGTATCCCTTCGACCGGGCATCCCTTCGACCGGATGTCGGTTCGACCGGGGTTGCCTGTTCGATCGGAACTGTTGTTCGACCGGTTTTTGGTACTCGACCGGATCAGTGTTTTGGCAGTGTGTTGTGTTCTTATTCCTGAGTTTTAAGTCATTAAGTTGTCTTTATTTTGACTTACCGATTATCGGTGTTGTCATAGGTAGCAATCGTCAGAAGTAGTTTTATTCAGGAAGAAATCTGAGGTGAGTCCTTTAAGCTAAATCGGTTTGTATTACGAATGCTATGTGATAAATGTGTTATTTGAAATGTGGAAAACCTGGTTTCAAAGTGACTTATTGTCGTTGGGAAATACCTTCTAAAGATCTCACATCTTCAAGAATCACGATTTATAGAATTGAACTGTTGTTCATATGAATTGCCTGTATAGCTGATTTAATGTGAGTATGCTCTGAAATGACATGCTTTGGCTTTGAGTCTTAGTGCAATGGATCCATAGGCACTGTGTTCCTATGTCCCCTGTTTTGGGCATTTGGTTCACGTTTTAGCACGGGATAGGCATCGGGTTGCCATGATAAGTAAGGTGTGGGCCTATACGGTCGGGCAGCGTCTCATGGTGCAGTAAGGTGAAATCCCATTATGTGCTTGAGTTCCCCCTGTTTTGGGAACTCTCAAGGATAGATCCAGAAAGGTTGAATTGAATGTTTTGAGCAACAGATCTAGAGGGGTTGAGCTCGTTATGTGATTTGTGGGTATTACTTATACCATGTTTAATCACTAATGGTTGATTGGATTTCTTGACTTAGCTCATGGCTATACTACCGCGTGGAACCAATTGGGTTTAGTACTCTATCTTATTTTAGCTTGTTCTCACTAGGCGTTAGCCTAACGCTTGCTCTTGGTTGTCATGTTGGCAGGTTATCTTAGCAGTGGGGCTCGTCGGGACGGAGGGAGCGACCTTGGGGTCGTGAGAGATTCTTTTGAAGATTCATTTTGGAAGTATAGCGACACCCATCCCTAATCTAGATATTTTGTAGATTAATAGGATGTCGTTTTATACTTCAGTTATCTACCTAAATATTGGCTACTCTATACCCGTTGGGTTGTTTGTGTAATGAAATTGTCACACCTTATTCCGCAAGTTAGTCTATTGCCGAATTGTTTCTTCGAATTTTTATTTCCGCAGTTTCTAGGGTGTTACACGGAGGGTTTCATACACCTCGTGAAGTGGAATCTCATTCAAGTCTTTAATCTGTTTCATTTGCCTAGCAAATCTTTTCCATTCAGGTTGAATAATACTAAGGAATTTGACGTTCAACTCTATTTGAGATTTGTGAACTTTGTTCTTGCTAAGTTCATTCAGCAACGTCACAAACCTGTCATAGGTTTCTTCTAAGGTTTCTCCCACCCTGCCTCTAAATTCTTCATAGTTATTTAGGCAATTGGAGATTTTCAGCTGATTTCCCACTTTTGAACCCAACATCATCTTTTCGAGCTGATCCCACATTTCTTTACCTGAAGCCTTGTAGCTGTCAATCTTTACGTATATTTCATTTGGGATCCCCTGTAAGATGTATGACTTGGATAATTTGTCGCCTTTGGCTCTTTTGAGGTTATCATCTTGTAGCTCGTGAAGCTTAAGTTCAACCTGAGTAGGCACGTTATCAACTACATGAGTTGTCATTGGAAGTATCATAACCCCTTCTTCTATAGATGTCCTGATGAAATCACCCAGCTCATGTCTGTCAATGAAGTTCAGAAACCGATCTTTCCACTGTTCGTATTCTCCTTTGAAGAGAACTGGTGGCTTGGAGTCGGTTCCAATGGCGAGGGCTTCTCTGGAAGTCATTCTGAATAAAATTCGAAGTCTGGAAAAACTTTGCGTTTTGAGAAGGTTTGCGCGAGAGGTTGATTGCGCAAAGTGAGGTTCGACCGGTAAGACGTAAGAACCGGTAAGATGTAAAGACCGGTAAAATTTTCGACCGGTAAAACTGATTGACCGGTAAAAAGATTGGATCGGTATTCGATAGTTTTGCAAGTGGAATAAGTATTTGACCGAAGAGATAAATGGGTTTGATACGTGGTGGATAATGGAATTAGTTTAAATATAAAGGAAAATGGAATTAATGGAAGGCTTGCAATTGTGATTCCTTTGGTGGTGGACACGTGGTGGACACGTGGTGATTGAGTGGAGTGTGAAAATTGTATGGAACGAGGTGGGATAAATGTCCGCGCGTTACTGAGGATGGAAAGAAATATTAAGACCATAAATTTGAGCATCACCAATTATGAGAACAAAACATTTTGTGTCTGTTAGCAGCATCACTATAATTTACAAAATGCCCTATGAGGATGATGTGTGTGTATGATAGGAAGCGAAAATAAATTGGCAAATGGTACATTACATCATTAAACTTAAAAAAAAAGTTACATTGTTATTAAACCTAAATTAAATTATAATAAAAATATGAATTAAACAAATTTTACATAGGTTTTGGGTTGGAGAAGACACAGTGATTGAGATGCGATGCATGTTAAGGGATCTTTATTTTATGCTTATATAATAAAAATAATTTTTATAATATAACTTTTATTTATTTAAATTAGAAAATGAAAAAGTTATAAATGATCGAAATGTCATTTACTTAACGGTCAGGAGCTAACAACTTTTAGTTTCGAGGACCAAAACGTTACGCAAATGCAAAATCGAAAGTCTATTTTGGAATCAACAAATTATGGGGACTAAATCCAAGAGGAAAATAAAACTATAGGGACCAAATCTGTAACTCTACAAACATAGAAAAAAGAATTAAAAGCTCAAGGACCAAATCTGTAAGTTACTAAAAACCTGAAGGACCAAAGCTGTAAATTAATGTATTGAAGGGTATTTTTGTAATTTAACTTTCCTGGTAAATGTTAGTACTATAATTGGTATTGAAATTAATTGGTAAGTAGATCATGTGAGTGGAGTGTGAAAAAGTGTGTGTATGAGTGTGTGAGTGGAGTGTGAAAGAGTGAGAAGTGTTTGACCGGGATGTTTGATCGGGAATGGAATGATCGGGATGAGAGTTTAGATTCGACCGGGAAATGATTGGTTTGACCGATAATGAGAAGTTGTTTGACCGGAATATTTGTGAGAGTGGACCGAGAGAAAAGAGATAGGACCGATATAAGAGAAATTTATTCGACCGGTACAAAATGGGATTTGACCGGAAGTATGATGACCGGGGCTTGGTTTTCCTTTGACCGAGAGAATTGTTTGACCGATACCAAATGTTAGAAGACCGATAAAAAGAGATGTTTGATCGGGTTTTGTTTTGTGAGATTCGACCGATAAAAAAGTGATCTTTGACCGATATTTGCAAGAGTCCGGTCGAATGCTTAAGACCGATAGAATGTAAAAACTAAGGTTCGACCGGTAAAAAAAATATTATCGGTCAATTGGCTTAGACCGATATATTACAAAGGACCGGTACGTCGTCTTCTCCGATTAATCGACCTGTAACTCTAAAATTAACCCAACTAGAAGTCGTTTTACCACACCAAATTTTGACACAACGATCTCCTTACCAAATAGAACAAAGCACAAAACTTTGATTTCGAAAATAACCGCAAAATCAAGTTTTTGACGTTTGATCAGTGTTCTTTAAAAATGAAGAACACAGAGAGTTGAAAATTTTGATTTTGAATCTGGATCAGCTCTGATACCAATTGTGAGTCCGTGATCGTTACCAGATAATCAAAACAACAAACAATAGATGATAAACCAACCTATTTCGATATATAAACGTGGATTACACGGTTGAGTTCTTTGAGTTCTCTCTGTTTGTTTTTCTCTCTGTTTACACCTTATCAATATGTGTTGTGTGTGTTATAATTGTGTGATCTGTTTTTGTGTTGTACAGAGAGAAAGATAATATTTGTATTAGATATCATCAAAAACTAATATAAACTAATATTAAACTAAACATAATATCTAAATAATATCTAGATATTATAACTTTGACTTTATTACAGAATAGACCCTAGACTATGGTTGAGAGTGACTTTCAGCATTAACTTCAGATTGCGATCTTCGTATTGGATGATCTTGAATCCAATGAGACTGTGTCTTAACAGATACACTTACCACTTAGTTTTTTGGTGAAAACCTAGAAAACCCAAAAATTCTTGAAGATGGAGGTGATGATGATGAACTCTTGACCTTTGCTTCCAATCCACCACCAAATACTCTTGAATCTTCCCAAAACTAACAATCTATCCTTGAAAAGCTCTCAAATACGAAACTATAGCAATTTGAATCACCGAAAATGGAGTTGAAATGAGAAAGATATGACTAAATGAAGAAAAACCCGATTTTATGCACTGCAGGTTTGGCGCGACCCTGACATGCGACAGTGACATTTGTCACTGTCGCAGACACTGTCGCGCGAAATGTACCGAAATTCATTTCAAGTTTTTTGGCCGTAACTTCTTCGTTATAGCTCCGTTTTCGCTCCGAAAAGGACCGTTGGACTCGTAATTGAATCATTTATCCATCAAGACTATAAAATCAAGGATTCAAGCCCAAAATCAAATATCTTATTTTTCCTTAATATATCGGTTTCTGTAATAACTTGAAATGATACATTTCGAAAATCAGGGTGTTACAATCATCCCAACCTTAAAAGAGATTTCGTCCTCGAAATTTGGAACCACCAAGCACCCAAAATCACACTTGGAAAGATCGATTGATTTCCTATCCCAAAGGGATGCCTTCATGAAACCTCACCTCATAAACGGACCCGATTACATTTCGGTTGAAGTTTTCGCTGAGTTTCTCATAATGTGCCGTTACAAACTAAATCTCAACGTTCGATATATTTCACCGACGTGAGGATGAACGTTGAGTCCTTGATTAATCAATTTCTTAATCATTAAATCTCGGTTGCCTCCCAACCTTAGATTGCTCGTATTACCTCAAGAGTAATTTACGACCTTATTCAGTCATTTCCACCAAGAATACCCCAAAGCAAACCTTTCCCTTAGATATCTGTAAATGCAACACGTCAAAGTCTCCTCGATAATCGATTTGTACTTAAAGTGCACCTCGAAGTTCTCACTAAATGTATCCAATAAACATTACCACCACACTCACACCATACACTCAAGCATCGATTTCCAAATCAGCAAAAGTCCTGACAATTATCAAAATACCAATGATTGATTCTTAATTATCAACATCTAATTTTCATAAGTTTACCGCTCGTCCTGCAGACGCACCAGATCTAACGGAAATACATTGAAGCACACCACAGTTATTGTCCTCAAAATAGAGTGTCGACACCTATCCTCATAATGACCATTCTGCAAACGTGGGTATACTACCAAATATTTCATTCCCGATTAGCAATGTCGATTCAAAGTTGACACCTACTCTTGGAAGTAGTCACCCAAATCCAACATCCTTACCAGTCAACCATAACAACATCATTATTCACGAATACCCAACAATATAGTACACCACCGACACATAGCATGTCATCGTACCAAATTCCCACAATTCCAAAACCAACCATACCCAAACAACCGAACACGATTTTAATCCGTAGGTTTAACGAAGCATAAAGATCGTTACTTAACTAACTGGGAGAAAGCACATGTCTAACGCCTCAAACTCCGAGGACTCTTTTAATCCTTAATATCGACTTCTAACACGAGGGGGCTTACACCTATAGCCCAATGAGTTCAAGGTTTTTCACACTACTATGTCAATTTGAAATTTATAAAACTCTCAAATGCATAAGTTTTATAACAAATAAACGTGCGGTAAAAATAATACACTACCGTTTATTCGGTAGGTTTCGAAATTGATCGCCAACACTACGCATATAAACCATTTCCAAAACTTATTTGATCAGTACATACGTTCTACGGGCAGAAATAAAAGATGCGTAGCAAAATTTTAAATGGACTACCATGGTCCCAACATACGTCAAATTATACCATAACTGTTAAAGTAATTTTCTGCACCAAAACACGTGCAATAAAAGTTTGTACAACTCCCAAAGAAAAATTTCACGACTTCAATTTTAAAATATTTTCCTTAGAGAACGCAAGACATCAGAAAATAAAATTTCCAACAAGGCCTATATACGTCCGTTTAGTTTCCCCAAATTTAACCACGCGATAGGGATGTAAATAAATTTTAAATCGAGTCCAAATTTTGGGCCGCATCGATAGAACACACTTACCCGCAACGGTAACTACAACGACATGCAAACCGAAAATTCATTTCATGCAATGCGGAAACTTATGACAGCAAAGCTTACAATTGATACACGTGTAAATAAACAGTTCTATCTGAAACAACATAAATCTTTTATACAACTACTCACACCAACAGTATAATTTAATCCAAATAAAGTTAGCATAAAACGATTGACACTTGAATATAGTCCAGAGATAAATCACGTGAAAATGAAACTTTCCCAAAACAATGCGTGAGATGACATCTATTAGCAAAACCCAACAATTAACGCCCCCAAAAGTGCATGTGTATATGTTTCCAAAGTTTATTTACACGATGCAAAATTTCGTAATATAAGACTCCATACACCCAACTGAATTTCCATAAAAAAAAGACTCATTAGCATAACAATCAAGCGGTTGACAAAATTTTAGTTTCCCAACATAAAAGTATTGGACAACAATAAGTCCAAAGAAAATGTCCAAAGTTCAAAAGTTACAACGTAAGATAAAGTGACCATTTTCCATAAGACCTTAATGAGACACGACACTCAAAACGTCGCAAAACTAAACTCCATAAAATTAAACACGACTCATACAACCCAAAATTTTCCAGAAAATTCCGACTCAAGAAAATGGGAACAACTATTCCTTTAAAACTTTAACATACGTGGAGGAGATCCAATGTCAAAGTCAAAAATTCTACAGTTACTTGCCCAATAACCCAAATGACATTAAAACACGGACATTATAATATCCAGAAAAATAGTGTTAGACCCAAAACGTGTACGAAGAGTTTTTTTTATAACAATTTGCAATTGCATGCAACAAACAATCTTATGCATGCTTGAACTTGTGGTTTAAAAATCTGACGAGTAATAAATGCTTTGTCGAGGCTTTAAAATATAGCTCACTTTATGCTTTGAGAACACGAGGAACAATTGATGCAAACTTATTTTAGAAATGAATTTAATGCATGAATTTGGTCGACACTCAACATCTCAAAGTCACGCTCCTCGAATTCTCTCGACCAAGGATCCTCCATACCCCGACACACTATTGTCATCCAGATACTCAACATCTTAAGGCAAAGAGCACGGACTTCATAGGTTCACCTCACATTTTCTCCTCGAAATACATCGATTCAAAAAGCCTATGGTTCTAATCCAACCAATCAATCCGACCCAAGACGGTTCACTTAATGCAATCACCATGCTTACCGTCACTCCAAGTGACGAATACTAAAATCATCAACTTCTTCTAATGGCTACCCATAAAGAAACTGTTTCACTACTCCAACGGTTATCATACCAAGGCAGTCCAAACATACACACGTAACTCGTAGGTTCACCATAACACTGGCCATGTGCTATTATGAACGTACTGTACATGATCATCTTTGCCATTTTCGGCGTGATTCCCGTTCCTAGGGGCTCCACTCACCCCGAATCATCAAATCTTAAAGTACCTAATTGTGCAATCTCACATTCAATTACTTAAAATTACGCTAGTTTGAGTCTAGGCATTCAAAATCAATACCTAATTCTCTCAAACTTAAGCTCTGATACCAACTTGTAACACCCTCAAATCTGGAAATAACAACTAATCTAAAAATTTCTAAATACACCAATAAATGATTCAGCTACGATCATAAATTAAGATTTAACTTCAATACACACATTCATTCCATACATACAGTCTATAACAAGAACGGGTGCTACTAAAACTGAATAGTAGTCACTATCTCCAAACTACGGAAGATTCACCAACTACTTACATTTGCACAAGCTAAGGCTCAACTCTTCAAAACTGCTAGAACCAAACCCCAACCGGAACCTGATGCACATGCCGACAAATAAAAAGGTTAGGCTAACGCCTAGTGAGTCCAAGAGTTTTACGTGAGTAAATATATCTTTAGAAGAAAGAACCTCATTTGAAACCATGACCAGACAATTGGTGTCCTTTAAAACGTGGAAACGACCATTTTCCAAAATCATGCACTTTCCAAAGATGGACACCTCATTTAAAACTTGCTTTATAAATTGATGCAACTTGAACTAACTCGAAACATGAACCATCATCAAAACCATGAATACCGTACGTCCGAAAACATGGACACTAGGTCCAATACTCACACAACCATAAATGGACAAACTTCAATTACCAAAACACGGAGTTGACATAATTCATTCAAACCTTAATATACGAGGAGGATGGTCCAATATTAAAGTCCTCATTTTCTGTCGACCATAAAGACCCAAAGACAATAAAGTAAAGCATCTTTATATTTAAAAACACTGATAGCCGACAACGGGGGAGATCCGTATCCGTTGAGGGTGGAGGGAACACAAAAGTATGCCACCCAATAACGTTAATCGCATGACACCTCCCGACATCACAGCCAGGTGTCCCTACGACTTCTTTACAAGCCCACCCCAAGTAAAGTTGACCTTGATGAACATCCCAAAGGACTCTACCCCAAAGGCCTGACACACCTAAAGACTACCTCTCAGGCAGTACTCCAAGCGGCAGGGGTCCTAGCGCCTACTTTGCCTGTAGCGCTACCAGACTCAACCCCTCCCAATGCATACTTGTAAAGTTTCCGGTCATAAAACATGGGTACTGACGGTCACCCGTAATACCTAATCGACCATCCAAAACAGACTGACTGACATGCCTATGGATCCATTACAACACCGTCTAACGTTACATGACTCCAATTGAAAGACCAAAGCTCCCAAAACATGTAACTCACCAATGACACAATTTAAGCGTCATCATACTCAAAACCCACGATGGTTATAAATCCGGACAAATGTCCACACGACTCATTTAGTCAAAACCGAGCCAAAGGCCCAACTCTTTACGTAAATACCCAAATAAAAGTATATATAAACATTGAAACACGTTTGACCCATTATTATGCAAACACGACCAAAAGTATAATTAACTCAAAACTCATCATTGGTTGGGACCAAACCATTTTCCAAATGAACTCATACCCTTATGTTTTCAAAATGCCTCATAACGCAATAATATGCATTTTCTGAAAAGGTTTATAAGATCAAATGCACAAAATGACACTTACATCAATTGAACTCCAATTATATATGTAAAATCATCAAATAAACATTTCAACATGATTTATTTGCCAAAATACCCAAAGATCCCAAAATGGGTGTCTCAACATGCTTATAAAACTAAACATTTCAAAATAACTAAAACTTATCAGCAGTTAACAATTTGAGGTAAAACACAAACAATTTAAAAATAAACATTTTGGCATGTACATCGTTTTCACAAATCAACTTGAACTCACCTTGCTAGGTTAAGTTAAACCTAGTTTTCAATCCCCAACCATTGACCTCCAAAGCGTAGATCACACCCAAAGCCTTCCGAAGACATCCATTCCAACTCTTCAACACAAGCTTCCCAAAACCTAGATCCGCACATTTCCAACCATGAATAACCGTATCCAACCATAAAGAAACATTCCCCCAAACACTTAATATCAAAATCTCTATTTTGGGCAAAACCCTAATTTTGACCCAAAATTCCCAAAATTGTCCAAACCGAAATTTAGAGAAATCAAACACTAGGAAACCATCAATGAAGCATTTATAACTTGTTTCATGGTTTAGAAATCAAACACTAGGAAACTGCAGGTTTGGCGCGACCCTGACATGCGACAGTGACATTTGTCACTGTCGCACGAAATGTACCGAAAGTCCTTTCAAGTTTTTCGGCCGTAACTTCTTCGTTATAGCTTCGTTTTCGCTCCGGAAAGGACCGTTGGACTCGTAATTGAATCCTTTATCCATCAAGACTATAAAATCAAGGATTCAGGCCTAAAATCAAATATCTTATTTTTCCTTAATATATCGGTTTCTGTAATAACTTGAAATGATACATTTCGAAAATCGGGGTGTTACAACTTTCTGAAGATCAGTGATTGAAGATTAGAAGATAGGCAAGTCACCATTTTGATGAGTTGTGTCTGAGGTGAAAGGAACATATGGTTTTGAGTTAGATGAAGGATTTTGAGAATCTTCACCGGCACATGATGAAATCCACCAATCATTATCATCACATGAAGAGATGATGACTTAATATCTTCAAGCTTCACATGAGTATATGCATTTTCTCCGAAGATTGTAGACTCGGTAGGATTTAGGAGAGAGAGAATATCCTATGAAGATTCCTTCATAAGATTTGTTGATGCTCAAACACCTGTAATCACAAAGAAATCATTTCTTTGGTACCCATTTGGAAATGGATCCTTTTTGAGTTAGAAGAAGATGGAGAATCCTTGAAAGTATTTCTGTACTCCCCAAAACCCCTCTTTGCCCGATTTTTCTCTCATAATTTCACACATCTCTCCCTTGGCGATTTTTGGAGCTCTCAAATCAGTTCCCTTTCTCACCAAACCCTAACCCTCATAAATACAACCTACATTGGTGGTTGGATCATTGGATTCTTGCATTAACTCTTCTCAAGTCTTCAAGCTTCATCTTCAAGTCTCATCTTCTTCTAGGGTTTCATCTTTTCCGGGTTTTGGTCAAAAACCTAGATAGTGAGTTTACTAAACCTTTGTTAAAACTAGATGCACATCATATCCTTCTATTTGTCGTTATTTATATCTATATGTTCAAGTATTTGGGTTTTCTCATGAAGATATGTTGGAAATGTGGTTTTATATGATATGCCATGTCTTACCCTAAATGTACAAGTATTTGGGGATTTTCTCTTGAATATATGATAGGTGTACTTTGATATGATAAATGTACATATGTTTCGGTTTTGAGATGGTTTCTAGTTGGAATCCCTTTTGGGTGATATATTTTATATGCATGATGAACATGATTATCATTTGGGTCTCATAATGGACTTATGTGATATGATGGTAACATAGTACCCATGGTTGGTATCGAAATGTTTTGGTTGAAATATACCTCAAGACCTCCTATACAATATGTTGGACGAACCAAGTCAGTAGACACTAGGAGGATGTAGTCTTGGGCGCCACCGTGATGGTATGTGCCTAGACCTCCGGCATTCGGGGTAATGCCATGGTTGTATTCCTCGGATGTGTCGGGCCTTTCGGGTGTCTCTTATTAGAGGGCATCAAGGTATATCGACTCTTTGGGTGGAACTTGATTGGTGTTATGGGTCTCCCCTATTGACTCCACATATGTTGAATTCTGGTTAACTGCTGATAAGAATTGTAACTGTTCATGCATGCTTATTATTGTTCAACTCACTAGGATTTTTGGCCTAACACTTGTTTGGTGTCGATGTGTATCTCAGGTTCTAGCGGCGCTGGTCCTAAGCTGGCATAGTGCTTGAGTGAGAGCTTAGGGAATACCTGCATATGAACATTTATTGGATAGAAGAATTTTGGGAATTATAGTTAACAACCCTTTTGTAATCTATTTTCTAGTTGTAGAAATTAGATTAGTTGGTTGTTAATTTATTGTCCATTAAATTACAGTTGTGATTAAACAGGTTGTATTATTTTCCCATTTTTGGGAGGCTCGTGCTTTGGCAATTTCTATACCACGTATCCGTTTTTCGGATTTTTGTTATCCCTATTTTTAGGGTGTTACAGGTCACATTGACTTTTATGGCCTTTGAGGATAGAGAAGAATCAATAGGTTTGGGACCCAAGATACCTTTGTCAGAGTTAGCTGAAGGAATATAATAGGATATCTTGGAATTTAGCTTCAACATCACGGGTCTGGGGATAGGAAGAGAAGATGATTTCTTAGAGTCTTTCTTGGGAAATTTTCTTTTGGAAGGAAGATCAGCAACCGATTTTCCCTTTTCAGAGGATTTTTTTTTTCTTGAAGATGGAAGAGGATCTCTGGTTGGGATCTTAGAGGGTTTGTGTTTAGAAGAGGAAGCCTCATTAATTTTCAAGAATGTAATGGACTCAAGAATGGGTTTAGGAGGGTCATTTGAGTCTTGAGCTTCCTCACTTTCATGAGATGAACCAATATTCTTGGCTTTGATGAACATCCCAAACTTGAGATTTTCAGAAGGATTAGAAGAGTCTAGAGGTTCAGAATTGTCAGAGTTCTCTTCAGAGGATTCATAAAATGAAGGAAGAGAGAAAGGAGCATGGGTATCAGAAGGAGGTTAAAGGTTAGATTTCCCAAAGCCTAGTCCTGATTTGTCATCACAAGGTATTTGATCCTGAAAAATCCTTTCTAAATTTTTGGAGGAGCTTGTCTACCTTTTCACAATTTCTTGTTCCTTTTTTAATCTTTTAAAAAGTTTATTTTTCTCTTTAGCAAGAATGAAGTTTATGGTTTTCAAATCTTCAAGCTCAGCCTTGATTTTGTCGTAATGCTTGAGCTGAGAAAGACAAATTTTAAGTTGAAAAGAAAGAGATTTTATCTGAGCATTAGCCTTTTTCTTTGCATCTTTGGCTTCATAGAAGTAAATAGTCAAAGAGTCAAATGCCTCAATCTTTTCAGTATCCGAGAGAGAAAAAGGGATGTACCTAGGTAGATGAGGTAGAGCACTCAACAGACACAAGGGTCATAGAGAAGGATTGAGTTACAAACAACCAAGACCAAAGGGACTTAAATACCCTTGGTCAATACTACAAAGTATTAGACACTAAACACAGTATTTGACCAAACCTATAAATACAATGATTACTATAAAATCAGACCTAACAATCTCCCCCTTAGTAATCATTGGTGCTGTGGTCTTCAAAATCCATCTTCAAAATCAGCATGAACCATCTAAGCGACTTTGCAAAGCTTTCTGGCTTTTTAAGAAAAATTTCTTCTCAGCAACTTTCAGTTTGAGTTATCTTTGCTGCCTTGACAAGACTGGACCAGTTTGGAATAAACTTGAAAGAACAGTTGATTCATCAGCTTGTGCTCTAGATGACACACCTCCTTTAAATGACCTTGAATGAACAGTGGTGGTCGGAGCAAGAACAACAAAAGACTAGTATGGCTGAGAAAAATAGAATCTTGAGTGAATCTTGATCAGCAGATAAACTTTGGAGCTCTTTGTCTCTTTAACATCTTCTTAATCTTCTCTTGAGCTGAGGAATACACAAAGTAGCTTTGCGTGAGTTGAGGAATACGCAAACTTTACTTTTCGTGAAGCACGGGAGACGCAAAGTTAGCTTTGCGTGAATACTCCAATGCGAAATCCTGAAACACACTAACGCAAAGATTAGAACAACAACATGAACTAGCGCAAACTAGTATGAACTCGCGCAAACAGTAGATCTAGCGTAAACCGAATAAAATCAAGTAAAACTAGCAAATTTCAATTATAGCCATGAAATTAATCCAACCAATTCATACTGAATTAAACGAAAACAAGATTATAACACTTTTCAATCAACAAAATCAATTAAAAACAACAAAATTGAGATTTCTAAAATGGAACAGTACGCTCAAAACGAGTTCTCAGAAAAACACTAAATCTCAAAATCGATGATCAAAAACCGTTTTTCTTGAAAATTGGTGTGAATCAAGAGTGTTCTACTTGCAAAATCGAATCCAACAAACCAAAAATCAATGAAATTCAATCACAAATGAAAGATGAATTTTCATTTGAACTCACCCCTATATATATATATATAGTGGAAGGATATTTTGCAACCCTTAAAAAGGTTGCAACCCTTGCAACCCACATCTTAACCGTCGGATTCATGATCGACGGTTATTTTATTTTTATTTTTCTGTTTTTTTTAAATAAAAATATTGGGCCCCATATCTATTGTAACCGCCGATCATGAATCCGACGGTTAAAATGTGGTTGCAAGGTTTCCAACATTTTTAAGGGTTGCAAATTAGACAACCCCTATATATATATATATATGGGGCCCAATATTTTTATTTAAAAAAAACAGAAAAATAAAAATAAAATAACCGTCGATCATGAATCCAACGGTTCCGCCTGTTTAATCATATTCATCAAATCATCTAATCTAACGGTTGATAATGTGTTTTTTAGTTTTTCATTTATTTGAGTTTTTCCCTTAAACCTCTGTCTATATTAGGGGTGTAAATAGGTCAGGTTGGGTTGGGTTCAGGTTCAACCCATTTATTAATTGGGTTGAAAATCTCAACTCAACCCAACCTGTTTAATTAAATGGGTTGAAATTTTCAACCCAATCCAACCTGTTGGGTTGATGGGTTGGTGGCGGGTTGACCTGTTTATGACTATTTCAACCCAACCTGTTAAATAAATGGGTTGAACCTGGGTTGACCCATTTAAATTTAAAATTGTAAATGAAATAAAAATGCTTAAACTACATCATTCCACGACAAATACACAACAACAAAGTCAAATAAATTGTTCGAAGTTTAATAAAACACAACCAAAAAGTAAAATAAATAGTTCAAAGTTTCCCACAACCACAAAGTTAAATAAATCATAGTTCCAAAAGGACCGCCGACCGCCGTGAAGCGTGAACAGTACAGAGCCGAAGAGGGAGGAGACTCGAGAAGAAATGAGGAAGAAAGCGGTGCCTATTTCCTTTAGTGATTTAGGGTTTCAATTTTAACTTTCAAATTTTAATATTGAAATTATATTATATTTATTAATAACTAAAAAAATTATTAGGTAATATTATAAATGGGTTAGTAACATGTTGTAAATGGGTCGAAATCAGGTTGTAAATGAGTCGAAATCAGGTTGAAAATTTCAACCCAACCCAAACCCAATTAATAAATGGGTTAGACGGGTTGACCCATTTAACTTAAATGGATTGAAATTCTTAACCCAACCTGCTACTATTGGGTTGGGTCACTTTTTACCACCCCTGGTCTATATATATAGAGAGAGAGAGAGAGTTGTTTTCTTATTGTCCATTTATACCATCTTGAACTCAATAATCAATTAATCATTGATGATCTAACTTAACCTAGAAAATATATTTTTTATAAAAATTATTTATTTTATGTTAATTATCAAATAAAATATATCATAGGTTAAAATTGTAATAATCAATTTTGTATAAAAATATAACAATATTAGGTTTTACTTCTAGCGAAATGACAATTACAAATTTTAGTGTATTTTTTTAAAAATAAAGTAAAATTTTAATTAAATAAATTCTAAAAACTAAAAACAAAACAACCAATAAAAAACTGACACATAGCCTAAATGGTTCGATTATATGTTGAAAGTTTGACCAATCTTGTGATCTCTTTTCGTTCCACGACGGTATCAAATTTTTTTTTTTTCTTTTCTTCTTATTTTTTCTACTCTGTCATATATATAATAAGGGTTGGGTTCTAGTAAGAATGTAAGTTATGGTGAGAAGGGTAAAAAGATATATTCATCTTTAAATGTACATTAGAATAAGATGTACCGAAATGTATCGGATCAATCCCCGTATCAAGTGCGATTCATGGATGAGTTTTTTGAGATCAAAAGTAATCAAGAGTCAATATCTTTTCTTACCTTTTGACATTAACTATTTCTTCTCACACGATCATTCGTCGTAACAATAATGTGTCCCTCAAATTAGTCATTTTACACCAATCATCTATTTTATTTTAAAAAACTAAAACTAAAACATTATATTACTTATTTAAAAAATTAGGAGCCAATTCAAATAAGAAAAACGAAATATCGTACGAAGGTAAAAAAAAATGAAAATTTATATGTGAATACCAGTCTAGCATCTCAAGAACATAAACAACAAATTTAAACAAATTCATTCATGAGGTTTCTGAAACATTAGAAATCAAATCTCTAAAATTGAAAAAAAAAAACCCTAAACAAAATTTATACAAAGCCATTACCCTAAACAATTTTAAAAAAAAAACTTAAACAAATATGGTTTACAGGTCTAACAAAACCCGAAACAAAATAGCCCACCTGAAATCGAAGGAGGGTTAGGTTAAATAGTTTTGGGTTACTCGACTTTTGAATTAAGCGAATAAGTTCAGTTAATCTTTTACTATTTCGGTTTAACCGAAATACCTGATTAAGACATTATACCATTATTTTATATTTTTATCTCTGTACAAATAAATTGAATGAAACACAATATACTATTATTGTTTTACATATTTTATTGCTAGATAATGTTTTTTTGTTGGATGTTAGATCCTATTTTTTTATTTGATAAAGTGTTTTCCTTGATAATTGTGTTTTTTTTGCTTGATGTATGATATCCTGAAAAGATTATGTTTACGGCGAATAATATATATATATATATATATATATATATATATATATATATATATATTTGGAAAGGGTGTCGTGGGCATTTGGCCCAGACTAATCCCTTGGCAATGAAACGCATGCAGCCCTGAGGTTATACCCAGTGGCCATAAAGTTGCGAATGCAGGGAATCGAACCCGGGTTGAGCGCTATAAACTCCCCAAGTGATTACTGCTACACCACAAGCCTTGTGGTTTAAATAATATATTTGTTAGATATAGTTTTTTTTTTTTTTAAATATTAGTTCAATTGTCGAGTATAAATATAGGATATAATTATATATTAGGAGCAACACATATTACATTTGAAAAAATTGTTAAAGACAAGTATCTAAGGAGTAATATGAACTCTTAATCGGCATAACTCATGACTCCTAATTTGGACCGAAATGAATTTTTATAAAGTTTTTATAGATAAATAAATTGGTAATCTTAATCATCGTAAATGTATTGTTACCATTTTTGCAGTAAACTTCAAGGGTCATGACTCTTGATTGATAATTTGGATTGAGATAATTTTTTATAATTGGATTACCTTTTCAAGATCTAGATTTTTTTTTTTATTGTAACTTGTGTCGATGTATTATTTAAAGTTGTTTTTTTAAAGATCTACATGGTAAAAAAATTTGGACATTTAACCATCTCATAATTTATTCATAATCATATTCATAGTAAACTTCGAAATAACATAATTTTAAAATTATAATTCAGATCAAGATGATTTTTAGTAATGAAATATAGGGTTTACATCTTAATTGATTGAAGTGAAACGAGAATATAATTTTCAATAATACGTGGTTTTCCAAACTGAGAATTTGAAGTTTTAATTATTTGAAGATTTGGGTTTTAGAATAATTTAAAGTTCAATAGATTAGGATTTTACTTCTTAATTGATTGAAATAAATTTGAAGGATAAAATGGTAATTTACAACATTTAGACTTTCATAGGCGCAATGGGCTTTGTAAAATAAGTTAGGTGATTGTAAGGCCCATATGGTCCATCTAATATGCTATATTTTATTATTATGGACTCTGGACCTATTTGTTGTGTATGGGTTGGATTGGATATATAATAATAAAAAGAAGATATTTGGAAACATGCTAAGATTTAACTTTTAAGTTTTTATTTTACCACTTATAAAAAAACAATTTTGGACATTTTTATAAGTTGAAATTATATTATAAAACTTCTTAATCATTCTGCACTAAAGCATTCGGTAACTGCCAAACAACTCCTTATATCATCTATAGTCATAAACATTTTTAAAAGTTTATGATTCTGTTATATCAATTTTATTTTTTTATATATTTCATAAATATTTCACTCTTAATTATAAACCGGTTTATTGTTTACATAATAAAGAATTATAATAGTTAAAAATTACGTATTATAACTAAAAGAAAATAATTAAAAGTTATTTACTATAATTAGAAGACAATAATTAAAAATTACAATAATAAAGTTATAATAATTAAAAATTACAATAACTAAAAAATAATTTGTGTAGATAGAAGTTGATAATTAATTATTTAATTTATTGTATTAAATTAATATTCAATTAATTTATTAAAAATAAAAAATAATTAAATTTGAGAAATTATTGACCGAAGACGATAAAGATAAAAATAAAAAATAAAACAAACCTAATATTTTTATTATTTTTTAATTATTGAGACCCACCTTAGGAGGAGGATGAAATGGTCCTTGTAGAGGTCCATGAACCTCCCCTTTTTAGCCATTTCAGTTGCTCTTAGGAGATGTATTCTTTTTCTCTAGATAAAGATGTATTGGTTTTTTTTTTCTTTCTTTATGAATTAAAGATTAAATAAAGAAAATGACAGTTTAACCCCTTGGATGAATCAAACAATGAATGACAAAAACTATTTGAACATCAAAACATAAATGCTAGTATAAATTAATTGCTATCATTAATTAATAAGATCATTTGTTGTTTGTTTTCATTGAGTAATTTAGTCCAATACTTGGCAGTCATTAACAAAGGAGTAACCCACACGAAAATGCAAAATATAACTGAAACTCAAAATACAAATTCTAAATTCCATGAAAATTTAGCTCAAAGTTGCATGAAAGTGGAAATTCAAGTACGTGAAAATAAGCCATAGGCATATTCATGAAACCGTAAAGAAACATAGTAAACAGCCTCTTAATATTATTATTTATGCACCATCTGATTATGAGTATTTTATGAAAATAATTGTTTTGCTTCTTGTAGTAAAAATCGAATTTGCATACTTTGGACACCACCCTCAAATAAGATATAATAATAGATGTGAATGAATATGTGAGTTTTTGATTCAAAGAAATGAGTTCAACTAATGTCTAAGAGATTATTTGGCAGTTGCTGAATTGTTTAGTGCAAAATGATTAAGAGGTTTTTATGATATAGTGTAAAATGAAATATGGTTGTTAGCTAATTGTTCATAATGAAATCGGGGCTCTTAATGGTTAAGGGAGGGCCAGAATACAAAATCATTAAGAGGATTTTGGAACCATTAAAAGACAACCCTTTTTTTTGCCAAACAAGATTTATATCTTAGCGACTAGCTTCTATCATATAATATTTTGTCTTTAAGAAAATATTAGATTCTTTCGTATGTTATTAATTTTATTTGTGAACCGTGTTTGTGTAATGTCACATTTATAGGGAGGAGAACGAATCTTGCCTTATAAGAACCGGATATCCCATTTATCAGACGTGTTTTAAAACCATGAATCCAGTGTGGGAATAAAACGGATAATATCTTGTGTGGTTGTGTGAGGTGTTACAATGTTAATCTTCTATAATAAAAGGTTTTACTTGATTTGTATGCATTTGACCATAAAGTTAGACCCTACGCTACAAAAAAATTGGGTTTAGGGATTTTTTGTGTCATAATAACCTACTTTATACGACTTAAGTTTATAGCTCAAATATTTGTGTGTCCCCTCTAAAAGTGTTGTAATAAGTTTAAAAAATGTTTTTGAATATTTTAAAAAGTTTTTTAAGACAATTTTAAAACAAATCAAGTGTCATATTAGTCTTTTTATACGACACTTTAAAAATTGTGCTATAAATAAATCTTTTTATACGACATTTTTTTAATAATGTCATATAAAAGTGCTAATATGATATTCCCTCCGCCCCAAATTACGTGTCCACGGTTGTATATTAGGCTATGTTTGACAAACTAGTTGATAAGCTAGCTTATGACTGATAAACTAGATGGTAGCTGATAAGTTAGCTGGTGACTGATAAGTTAGCTGATGAAAAAGTCACGTTTGACAAAAACTAGCTTATAATCATTTAAATTACAAAAAATGACATTAATTATTTATTTATAATTAAAAGTTAATATATAATAATGAATATTAATTAGGGGCATAATTGAAATATTTACAAAAAGCTCCTCATAAGCTACTCCAAGTAGCTTATCAAAAAGCTAACTTATGGTAATCCAAACATGTACCCAGAAAATAAATTAACTTATAAGCTAGTTTATTTTTGCCAAACAATGCCTTAGTTTGTCCTAAAATAATTTAAATGTCCACTTTCAAAATTAAACGTGAGTACTTTCCTTTTACACTCTTAATAATATGATAGAGAAAATTTCTCTTAAATACCCTCTTTAACTTCTATTCTGACGGACTGAATATCTTTTATAAGAAATCGGAGGAAGTATTAAGGGTAAAAATGTCATATAGTTATTTAAAAGTGTAATATTTATATACTCCTAAAACTCTGTGTCATTTTTAGTGTGAACAATTATTTGGGGACAGATGGAATACTTTGTTTTAAAAATGTCCTAAAATGTTTTTTTAATACGCCAAAAAATGTTATATAAATTTATTATAACACCTTTATAAAGAACATACACGTGTTTGATCTTATAAACTTAAGTTCTATAAAGTAGTCTATTATGACACTGAAACATTTTTTTTGTCTTATAAACCCGAATTTGTTGTAGTACTAATAGACTCGGGGGTTGTTTGGTTGATTATATATATATATATATATATATATATATAGATATATATATAGATATATATATAGATATATAGATAGATAGATAGATAGATAGATAGAGAGAGAGAGAGAGAGAGAGAGAGAGAGAGAGAGAGAGAGAGAGAGAGAGAGAGAGAGAGAGAGAGAGAGAGAGAGAGAGCAAGGATCATTTGTTAACCACACAATTCTTGTTAACTTTATGAACCTTGCTCAACAAATAAAAATGCAAGATTTTTCGTTGTTTAATTTGTTTATTTATTTAATGCAAAAGAGTAGAAACGTCATTTAGTAATTAATTAATATTTCATTTATCTTCGTGGGGGTTACACAAATAAATCATCCATAATTATAGTGGAGGTTACAATTTCATATTTTTTTTCCATTTTCAACATAATTTTGAAATCATATGAATATTATCAAAGTCATCCAACAACGTGATTCAATCCTTGCTAATTCTTTGATTTCAAAATATTTTCTATAATTAATTGCTAAAATCGTATGAACATCACATGAAGTCTAGTAGCTAGTTGTTTCAATTCAAATCTTTTGTCCACCGATTAAAGATGATGATTTATGCAAATCCAAGTATGATTGTCCCTTTATGTAACAACCTCAAAAATCAGAGTAATTCAAAACTTGGAATTATGGCAACATGACACTTGTATTGATATAAACCTCCCATAAAGGGGATCAATCCTTAAGACTTTACAAAACCTGTACAGATATAGAATTCAACAACAAACTAATCTAGACACATCTATCTGGATTACATCTGATGTCCATCCATAATTCACCAAAAGAATGGGACTTAACAATTGCCCAGATACAATACTAGTCATCTCAAGAAGCCTCGAGACCAAGCCCGTCTCTCAAAACCCTGGCAACCCACCGCTAAGGGAAACCTGTTATACATATCATTTGAGAAAAAGTGTTAGGATTAAAGCCTAGTGAGAACATACAGTTTATTCAAAATCAAAGATATAAACATCAGTATCATAAGGAAATCTTTTCATAAAGGTTTAATTTATAAAAGATAACATTTCGCCACAACCGGGCCTTTTCAGTCCAAAACTCGTTAAACGATGACAAAAGGACCATTTTACCAAGGATTGTGGTGTAACACAAAGTAGACCACCAAATCCGAGTTATGAGCTAAATACATGGAACCATGGCCACGAACTCTTCAGTCCGTACTACGATGTGAGGGAGGGCCCCCAAGGAACCATGTCATACTCGTTCATTAGACTACATCTGAACCATGGCTAGGATCGGGCCTCACATAACCGTACCTAAGTTGCCCCCGAGGATCAAATGTAGCTAACTACAACGGAAGGGGCATATCCTTCCCAGCCATAACAACGAAAGGGGCATATCCTTCCCAGCCATAACAACGGAAGGGGCTTATCCTTCCCAGCCATAAGTCGACTCGATACCTAGGGATCCACTAGTACAGTCAGGACTTGTCACAATATTTCATGTGACCAACAAAGCTAGATAAATAGCTATCAACACATTTATATTTCAAAATGCCATTTTCCAGACCAACTGCTGGTAAGAAAGATAATCATAAAATCAGTTTATATACATTCTTTCAATAAGCCACCAACATGGGCAAGTAAAACAACCTTTTACTTCTAATAAGGCGGAACCCGTTATTTTAGTCAAAACTGATCGGGAACCCCGAAAATCACCAAAAACTTCATTTATATCAAAATGTAGAGAACATGAAATCATACCGTAGAAATACTTCAGATTTCGCAAATAAGAGTTTTGACATGTATAAAGTTTGTAAAATGATAGTAGGAACTCACCGATAGGTTTTCAAAATAAAACCCGGAAAACCAAATAACGATCACGACGTAGAGGTGAAGCTTAAAACACCGACCCCTCGCTAGAAATACCGAAAACTAGCCGCCAAACGAACCTTAGAAGATTGAAAGAGAAAAAAGAGAGAAAGAAATCTGATCTTTTGATTAAAATCAAAAGATCCCACCAAATGAGATATTTAGCCAAGGCTTTGCACACATCCCAACACAGCGCACGACCAGTGCGTTTTCCAAAGGGGAGGGCGCACGGCCCGTGCGTTCTCTACTGCCTCGCACCCTGTTCCATGCGCACGACCCGTGCGTTTTTCCAAAGGGATGGCGCACGACCCGTGCGCCCTGTAGACAGAAACATCTACTTCATTTCTTCTTTACAACCTCGCAAAACCAAACGAAAATTCGGGGTGTTACAATTCTCCCAACCTTAGAATGATTTCGTCCTCGAAATCTAATCTTCTCAATGGAATACTGATCGCAGAAAATATCGCCTCAAACCTAAATAACAGAATCATTAACGAGATCTTAATACCGACACACGAAAAGCTACCCTACTTGGGCATATTTCACTCCTAACCGAGCGAACACTCAACATTTCAATGTAACCTTTACTCCCAAGGTTACGGTTGCCTCCCAACCTTAGGTGACAATTACTACCTCCAGGAAATTAGCGACCTTAACTTTCCATCTACCAATTCTTTCAAACTGCACGGTTCCGAACTCAAAGCCAACGGTCGACGCTAATCTTCCCTAAACTCTCAGATTTCACTGATTCATTCCTAATAGCGCTAAAGATATTCTTACAAGGCGCACTAAAGCGTCTTTCCGGAAATCAGTTAACACATATTCTGCTATCACTCAACTCCGATCCGACCCCAAATCTGGAAATAGCCCTTATTCGAATTTCTTAATACTTCCATAAATACCCCGTCTACAACCACATCATAAAGATTAACTTCTAAACATACCACCAATCTATACATTCGGACTTATAAAGGACGGGCGCTACAGAAACTCATGCGTAGACTAACTCCAACCTGTGGAAGACTTTACCAACAACTTACTCTAGCTCAAGGCTAAGGCCCAACTCCTCAAAGCACTGCTAGAACCGAACCCCCGACAGGAAATGATGCACATGAAGATAAATAAATAAATAAAAGTTTAAGCTTAACGCCTAGAGAGCTCAAGAGTTTTACATAAGTAAAAACATTTAAATTGATGAACTTCTCTTTAAAACAGAACCTTTCAAATAATGAATTTTTAAAACATGGTACAACTCCTTTTCAAAGTTATGCAATTTCAAAGATGGATCCTTCATTTAAATGATACTTTATAAATTGACACAACTTGTACTAACTCGAAGTATGGAACATTAGTAACACCATCCACATCGTACGTCCGAAAACATGGGCACTAGGCCCAAATACTCACACGACCAAAAACAAAAGAAAACTAAATATCAACATGCACGAATAACCATTTTCATTCAAACCTTAATATACGTGGGAAAACCCAATATTAAAGCCATCATTTACCGTCGACTCCACATAACCAAAGTTGGTAAAAATATGACATTAGTGTTTAAAATACCCCGGGTCTATGACGGAGAGACCCGTACACAAAGAGAATAGAAGGACACGCAAGTAGGCCGCCCATACAACTTCCTCGCATGACCTCTAAACGTTTCCATCTTGGGTGGCGAGAACAATTGAATGGGGCCACCCGTGATGTTATTGGATTTCACCACGTATCCCGATCTTAGTTCCCATGTCATACCAGACATCACAACTTCAAATCGTTTGTCGCCTCAAGCCATACTCCGTCGAGTTCCATCTCAAGGGCTTACGGACACGGGTGTCTACCCAATCTAGACGAGTTCCAACTCAGTGGCTCGTGCCACCTATTGTCTACTCGCTAGTAAACCCGAGCGGTCACTAAGTGCAACCCAAAACCTCAGGCTTTACAAAACAGACAGAATGTCTAACATTACATGACTCCAACTGAAAAACCAAAGTTCCCAAAACATGTAACTCCCAATGGCATAAAACAATCGCAATCATACTCCAAAATTCCACACAAATGTCCTCAAGACTCCATTTAGTCAAAACTGAGCCAACGACCCAACGGTTTACGTAAATACCCAAATGAAAGCCGAAATAAATATTGAAACACGTTTGACCAACTATTATGCAAACACGACCAAAAGTATGATTAACTCAAATCTCATCTTTGGTTGAAGCAAACCGTTTTCCAAATGAACTCATACCCTTATGTTTTCAAAAAGGCCTCATAACACAATAATATGCATTTTCTGAAAAAGGTTTATAAGATCAGATACACCAAATGACACTTACGTCAACTGAATTCCAATTATATATGTAAAATCATCAAAGAAACACTTCAACATGATTTATTTACCAAAATAACCAAAGATCCCAAAATGGGTGTCTCGCATGCTCATAAAATTAAACATTCCAAAATAACCAAAACTTATCAGCAGTTAACAATTTATTGTAAAACACAAACACTTTAAAATAAACATTTTGGCATGTACACTATTTTCACAATTCAACTTTAACTTACCAAAACACGAATAAACCCCATCATGCTAAAACCCTTCATTGCGGTTATAAATCCGGACAAATGTCCACACGACTCATTTAGTCAAAACCCGAGCCAAAGGCCCGACACTTCACGTAAATTTCCAACGAAAGTCTCGTAAACCTTAAAACACATTTAACCGACATTTAACGTTTCCCCAGATAATGAAATGTCTTTAAACAATGTTTATGAAAATACACACCACTAGGACATGATTTTCCAAAACTCAACACGTATTGAGACAAAAGATTTTACAAAAGTTTATGAATGCAATTATACTAAGATGCACAAAATCATCAAAGATGCATAAATCATAATGTAGATTTTACGTGTACAAAATCACCCAGAATATGTAAATCACACTATTTACTTGTTGAAATATTCAAGTTCGACATGAGTAATTTATGTTGTTAAAACAATCCAAGTTACCGAATACGAAAACTTAACAAAATACTCGCACCTTGCGAAATACCGAGTAAAACATACGCAAAAATTTATACTATGAACGTGAAAATAGATTCTTGCACTTTAACATGTGCAACAATGGTTTGTACAACTCCAAAAGGAAAAATCACAGTTTTATCTTTAAAATTTCTCCTCTATAACCAAGAGGCGTTGCAGCAAAAAGATTTTCAACTCACCCCATATGCAACAATTTATTCCCCAAAGGGCGGTAAAATAACGGGGATGCAAATAAAATTTCAAATCGAGTTTAAAGCTTCACGTTGTAAAGATAAACACATTTGACAGAATAAAAACTACAACGACAAAAATACCGCTAATTCGCTAAATGCTTTGCGAAAATTTTAACAGTAAGAGTTAATGATGGAATATGATCAGAACGAAAGTCCTGTTTTTAAAAATAACATAAATCGTTTATGCAATCATTCATACCAACGTTATACTTAAATCCAATGCACATAGTACACGACATATGATACTTGATAATAAGGCCCCGAGATTAACACACATAATGATGCACACGCACATGCCTCTCAAAATTATTTACGCGACGTAAAAGTCGTAAGATGAGACACCATAATCCAACTGGATTTTATAAAACTCATTTACGCTAACAATCAAGTGGTGTCATAATTTCTATTTTTCAATATAAGGTAAGGTGACCATTCAGACAATATTCTGATGAGACACGATTCCCAAAGAACTCATAACTTGCACACAATTTAAAATTAACTTACGCATCTCAAAATATACGCACGCGTTAAAAGAATTCGTAAAACAATACTCCATGCAATTCAACAAGACTTACACAAACCAAAATTTCCAAGAACTCCGACTCAAAAGTATGGGGATAACTTTCCTTTAAACTATTGACATACGTGGAAGAGCTCCAATGTCAAGGTCAAAATTCCACAGCTATTTGCCCATTAACTCAACAAGCGTTAAAACACAATTATTTCGACATCCAAAAATAGCATTTAAACACTAGACTTGAATAAAGAGAGTTTTGATAATAATTTGAAATCAGGTGCAACAAAATCAATTTAAGCATGCTTATGCTCATAGTTTAAAATATGATGAGTGCTAAATGTCTTGCCAAAACGTTATAATGTAATTTACTTCATGGTTGGCGCTCATGAAAAGCACTTTAGGCAACCTTATTTTAGAATAAAATTAAATGCATGAATTCGGTCGACACTCACATCTTAATACTACGCTTCCCAATATTCCGACGTTCTATAATCAACCGGATGCCTCAGGCATCATAGGGCAACCATCCCATTAATTAACTTACAAAACTCCTTGAAATAGAATCGATCTAACAAAATATAATTCTAATTCCACCAACAAATCTGGCTCAAGATGATTAACTTAATACGTTCCACGCACTTACTATAATTCCAAAGAGACATTGCTATAAACAACAATCATTCCTTAGCTTACTCGCTTAAAAACTTTCGCACTACTCTAACGGTCAACACACTAAGGTAGAGCAGACAAACACAAGCACGAGAAAGGGTAAGGAAGAGTTTAACTGAAATACGCACGAAAGAAACGTACCGTTACGTCTACCAATTGTCATAACATTAGCAACCCAATTACACTCACGTAAAATATCTTCATAATCACATTAGCTACGTGAGATTATGAACATATAACACATAAGGGTTCTTGTTACCATCATCACAACGTTTGATTAACATAACCTCCGTCGATTCTAAGACTAACCCATCTTAGAAGTTCTACCCAAATCTCACAATCAATGTCTATCAAACTCAGTCTAAGTCTAGACATCTTACATTCATGCCTAGTTCGCTTAAACTAGAGCTCTGATACCAACTTGTAACAACCTCAAAAATCATAGTAATTCAAAACTTGGAATTATGGCAACATGACACTTGTATTGATATAAACCTCCCATAAAGGGGATCAATCCTTAAGACTTTACAAAACCTGTACAAATATAGAATTCAACAACAAACTAATCTAGACACATCTATCTGGATTACATCTGATGTCCATCCATAATTCACCAAAAGAATGGGACTTAACAATTGCCCAGATACAATACTAGTCATCTCAAGAAGCTTCGAGACCAAGCCCGTCTCTCAAAACCCTGGCAACCCACCGCTAAGGGAAACCTGTTATACATATCATTTGAGAAAAAGTGTTAGGATTAAAGCCTAGTGAGAACATACAGTTTATTCAAAATCAAAGATATAAACATCAGTATCATAAGGAAATCTTTTCATAAAGGTTTAATTTATAAAAGATAACATTTCGCCACAACCGGGCCTTTTCAGTCCAAAACTCGTTAAACGATGACAAAAGGACCATTTTACCAAGGATTGTGGTGTAACACAAAGTAGACCACCAAATCCGAGTTATGAGCTAAATACATGGAACCATGGCCACGAACTCTTCAGTCCGTACTACGATGTGAGGGAGGGCCCCCAAGGAACCATGTCATACTCGTTCATTAGACTACATCTGAACCATGGCTAGGATCGGGCCTCACATAACCGTACCTAAGTTGCCCCCGAGGATCAAATGTAGCTAACTACAACGGAAGGGGCATATCCTTCCCAGCCATAACAACGAAAGGGGCATATCCTTCCCAGCCATAACAACGGAAGGGGCTTATCCTTCCCAGCCATAAGTCGACTCGATACCTAGGGATCCACTAGTACAGTCAGGACTTGTCACAATATTTCATGTGACCAACAAAGCTAGATAAATAGCTATCAACACATTTATATTTCAAAATGCCATTTTCCAGACCAACTGCTGGTAAGAAAGATAATCATAAAATCAGTTTATATACATTCTTTCAATAAGCCACCAACATGGGCAAGTAAAACAACCTTTTACTTCTAATAAGGCGGAACCCGTTATTTTAGTCAAAACTGATCGGGAACCCCGAAAATCACCAAAAACTTCATTTATATCAAAATGTAGAGAACATGAAATCATACCGTAGAAATACTTCAGATTTCGCAAATAAGAGTTTTGACATGTATAAAGTTTGTAAAATGATAGTAGGAACTCACCGATAGGTTTTCAAAATAAAACCCGGAAAACCAAATAACGATCACGACGTAGAGGTGAAGCTTAAAACACCGACCCCTCGCTAGAAATACCGAAAACTAGCCGCCAAACGAACCTTAGAAGATTGAAAGAGAAAAAAGAGAGAAAGAATAGAGAGAGAGAGAGAGAGAGAAAGAAATCTGATCTTTTGATTAAAATCAAAAGATCCTACCAAATGAGATATTTAGCCAAGACTTTGCACACATCCCAACACAGCGCACGGCCCGTGCGTTTTCCAAAGGGGAGGGCGCACGGCCCGTGCGTTCTCCACTGCCTCGCACCCTGTTCCATGCGCACGACCCGTGCGTTTTTCCAAAGGGATGGCGCACGACCCGTGCGCCCTGTAGACAGAAACATCTACTTCATTTCTTCTTTACAACCTCGCAAAACCAAACGAAAATTCGGGGTGTTACACTTTAAACCACTCAGATGAAACTATGTGAATATAAAATCATAAAGCACTGTGTTTTTGTCAAAATTTCAACTTTTAAAAGAAATAACGTTCATGTTTGTTCATTACTTCACCATTGGGCATATGAACAAAAACTTGTTAACGAGTCACATGAACAGTAATGTGGTGGTTCATTCATGTTCATATTTCTTCATATGAATATGATATTTGAAATTAATATTGTTCATATTTTTTCATATGAATATGATATTTGAAAGTAATATTGTTCATATTTCTTCATATGAATATTAAATTTAAAAGTAATATTGTTCATATTTATTCATATGAATATGATATTTAAAAGTAATAATGTTCATATTTCTTCATATGAACACGCATGAACAGGGGGTTACAATTCTTTTGAAAGGAACATTAATTAAAAGAGAATAAAATATAATGTTTCATTTATTTTTTTTCCCCAAAATACCCTTATCACTATAGTTCACTCCTAATTTTTCATTAATTGTACATTTATTAAGATTTTTAAAATATATTCAATCTCAACCATTGATTTCCATGATCAATGGCTTATAATGGTTCATAAAGTTAACACAAAAAATGTGGTTAACAAATGAACCTGACCTTATATATATATATATAATAAAACTATATGTATGAATTAATTTGTCTATATAGATAAGGAACATTTTTGTTTGGGAAGACTTTTTTATAGATAGAAGGAGTGTGCTTTTTAATTTAGAGGGCATGTTTGGAAAAACCTTGCTTTTTGCATAAAACTCTTCTAGAAGCTTATTGAATAAATTACTTTTGATATTATTAAGCTACTATTAAACAGTCATTTACAACTAACTGAATAAGTTGTAAGTTTTATTAAGCTCACTAAACTGTTAAAAATCATGCCCTCAATTGCTTAAATTTCAAATATAAAAATTTAGAAAATCAAAAAAAATATAAGTGTGGTAATTAAAAAAATAATAATATGTGAGACCCTAAACCATGTTTTTTTATCATCCCAAAATGTGGATTAATCATTACCTAAATTCGTTCCTGAAATTATGTAACTTCCATGTTAAAAAGGTTTGAATTTTGTACATGTTAAATAATATAATCTTATTCTTTATTATTATTAATTATAAAATTAATAAATCTGCAAATTTTAATCAAATGGATATATATATATATATATATATATATATATATATATATATATATATATATATATATATATGGGGTGGTTTTAATTGGAAACCAAATTTTATTGAAAACTTTGGAAACCAAATTTCAACCATTGATCTTTTTAATCAATGGTTAAGATTCATTTTAATTATATATGGTAATAAATTAATTAATTTATTAATAAAAGATAATAATAATATGTCAAAAGGGTAAATGTGTCTTTTTCTTTTGTGTTTCAAATTTGGCAACAAAGATGAAATATGGTAATAAATTAATTAATTTATTAATAAAAGATAATAATTATATATGGTAATAAATTAATTAATTTATTAATAAAAGATAATAACAATATATTAAGACTACCTTTTTATTATCTGTTCATCAATATGCAGTATGTAAAAACCAATTAAGTTTTATTACCATTATTGTTTCATTACATTTCCATTATGTTTCACTATATCAAATATGTTTCACTATATCAAATCTGTTTCATCAGGTTTCACTATATTAATATTTTGTTTCACTATATCGGGTTTCACTATATTAATATTTTGTTTCATTACCTTTTCATTATGTTTCATTATATCAAATTTGTTTCATCAGGTTTCACTATATTAATATTTTATGTTTCATCAGGTTTCACTATATTAATATTTTGTTTCACTATATCAAATCCATTATGTTTCACTATATTAATATTTTGTGCCTGGAAGTAATTTCATATGAATACTTGAAAAATTAAATATTTAATTTTATATTAATATTTTAATCAATCAATGATTCATCATAATCAAAAATAGAGGATCCGTATGATTAAAATTTGTTTTTATAAATTAAATATCTCATTTTTACATTAATAAATGACTAACATTGCCATATATAAAATACATTAAAAATAAATAATTATTAATATAATAATAATAACACTTACCATATATATTATAAAATTATGTAAAAGACTAAAATAACCTTATCAATTAAAAATAAAAATAAAAATAACCTATATATATAGGGGAGGGATCAATTAGAAACTAATATTATATTGGAAACTTTGGAAACCGAAATTAATAAATCATTGAATTTCCTTTTTTTATTTTTATTTTTAATTGATAAGGTTATTTTAGTTTTTTACATAATTTCATAATATATATGGTAAGTGTTATTATTATTATAATATTAATTATTTAATTTTAATGTATTTTATATGTGGTAATATTGATCATTTATTAATTTAAACATGAAACATTTAATTTAGGTAAACACAAATTGATTCATACGTAAGCTACAAATCAAATTATTTCTGATTCTTATGAATCAGTGATTGATTCATCCAATAAATGAAAATTTATATTCATATGAAATCTTCAATATTACCTCCAGGCACAAAATATTAATACAGTGAAACATAATGAATTTGATATAGTGAAACAAATATTAATATAGTGAAACCTGATAAAACATAAAATATTAATATAGTGAACCTGATAAAACAGATTTGATATAGTGAAACATAATGGAAAGGTAATGAAACAGAATATTAATATAATGAAACAAAATATTAATATAGGGAAACCTGATGAAACAAATTTGATATAGTGAAACATAATGGAAAAGTAATGAAACAATAATGGTAATGAAACTTAATTGGGTTTTTACATATTGTATATTGATGAACATGTAATAAAAAAGTAGTTTTGATATATTATTGTTATCTTTTATTAATAAAGTAATTAGTTTATTACCATATATAATTATTATCTTTTATTAATAAATTAATTAATTTATTACCATTATTCATTTTTGTTGCCAAATTTGAAACACAAAAGAAAAAGACACATTTATCCTTTTGATATATTATTATTATTATTATCTTTTATTAATAAATTAATTAATTTATTACCATATATAATTAAAATGAATCTTGACCATTGATTAAAAAGATCAATGGTTGAAATTTGATTTCCAAAGTTTCCAATAAAATTTGGTTTCCAATTGAAACCACCCCTATATATATATAGGTGGAGGTTCAAACGAGAACACCTCCATTTGTGAAAACGTGAAAACACTCCTATCACATGTGATAATACACGTGTGGACACTCGTTGGTTGCAGACGACTTTGCCCATCACTTAAATTCGCACCAAAGGCCATTTACGTCACTAATTAGTATCATATGTGGAACATTTGTGATGAATTACACTATTACATTGATAATCCTTATCACATGTGATAATGCACGTGAGAGGGGTCTAGTGGTGTGCGGGCAACTTGGCCCGCAACCTAGGTCGCGCCGAACCACGTCCGCGTCTCCAATTTAATATCACATGTTTATCATATGTGATAAACTACAATATCACATGTGATTGTTATAGTAAAAAAGGTGTTCTCGCATTCTCGTAAAATGAAGGTGTTCTCGTTTGAACCATTCTCTCTCTCTCTCTCTCTTTATATATATATATATATATATATATATATATATATATATATATATATATATAGGGGAGCGATCAATTGGAAACCAGTATTATATTGGAAACTTTGGAAACCGAAATCAACCAATCAGTTAATTTCTTTTTTTATTTTTATTTTTAATTGAAAAGGTTATTTTTGTCCTTTACATTATTTCATAATATATATGGTAACTGTTATTATTAATATTATTATATTAATAATTATTTAATTTTAATTTAACTTATATATGGTAATAATAATCATTGATTAATTTAAAAATGAGATATTTAATTTAGGTAATTATTTAATTTTAATTTAGCTTATACATAGTAATAATGAAACAATAATGCTAACACGATAAACTTGATGAATCTATTTTCATTATGAAACAATAATGCTAACACGATGAACCTGATGAATCTATTTTTATATACAGATATGCAACTGAACAGGTAATGAAACAAAAATGGGAAGTTAACAAAAATGACACAAATTCATCATGTTTCATTATGAAACAATAATGCTAACACGATGAACCTGATGAATCTATTTTCATTATGAAACAATAATGTTAACACGATGAACCTGATGAAATCTGTAATCCAATGAAATCTGTAATCCACAAATTCATTATGTTTCATCACAATATTAATAAAATTTCTCACGCAATCTAAATTTTGTTATTTTTTTTACTATGAAAATGTGGAGCATTTGTCTTTTCATCAAAAAAATTATTTTTCTTTTAAAATGTAAGAAAATATATTTTTTAATTTCATTTTATTATAAATTTTTTCACGCAATCTAATATTGTGATGAAACATAATGAATTTGTGGATTACAGATTTCATCGGGTTCATCGTGTTAACATTATTGTTTCATAATGAAAATAGATTCATCAGGTTCATCGTGTTACCATTATTGTTTCATAATGAAACATGATGAATTTGTGTCATTTTTGTTAAATTCTCATTTTTGTTTCATTACCTTTTCAGTTGCATATCCATATATGAAAATAGATTCATCAGGTTTATCGTGTTAGCATTATTGTTTCATAATGAAAATAGATTCATCAACTTTATCGTGTTAGCATTATTGTTTCATTATTACCATATATAAGCTAAATTAAAATTAAATAATTTATCTAAATTAAATATCTCGTTTTTAAATTAATCAATGATTATTATTACCATATATAAGCTAAATTAAAATTAAATAATTATTAATATAATAATAATAACAGTTACCATATATATTATGAAATAATGTAAAAGACAAAAATAACCTTTTCAATTAAAAATAAAAAAAGAAATTAACTGATTGGTTGATTTCGGTTTCCAAAGTTTCCAATATAATACTGGTTTTCAATTGATCACTCCCCTATATATATATTGTTATGTAAAAACATGCTTTCTATACGATAAATAAATTTCTGGTTTTTGACAAAAAAATTTGCCTCAAATTTAATATTTGTAAAATTAAAACTTTATACTTGTAATATCAATTCATATACACAATAACACAACCTTTATTTTAGGTTTAAATAGATCATCCCTAGGGCATGCATATATAATTTATTCTCTCTATTCACTAGTGTTTTTTTCTGTTTGTTTTTTTATTATTTAAGATCCCAAAATTGATTTCCATTTGAAATCCCCTATTTCATGTTCAAATTAAATAGGGTTGTTTCAAGATCCCAATTTTTTCATTGATAACAAAACCAAAATGTATTGCTTAAAAAAGTAAGACACACATTAGAACAAGATAAAAATTTATAATTAATGCTTAGATAACTTTTGAACCTAGTTTTTATTTTATGAAAATATAAACAATATATTATTGAACACCTTTCCTATTTGGTATGAGTATGTTCATATCTTTCCAATTCTGAATTTGTAAATTTAAGTATTTCTTTTGAAAAACATAGTAGATTAAAAAAAATAGTTGTCTATAGTATAACACCTTAATTCATGATTAGTACGCTCAAAACTCGATTACATCCTCTACTAATTTACATAAGAAAAGGAAAAAAAACATAGGTTGAGATTGAGGCATTCAAAGTTCAAAAGATGGGTAGTCACTAAACAAGAACATATTCTTTCTTTGTTTAAAGAAGTAAAAGAAACCAGATGAAGGTGCCAAAATAACAAGCCATTCATGTGCTTTTCTTTTCCTTTATCAAAAGTTATTCGATCGATCATCACTTTGTTCTTTATTCCTACTCTTTTTTTAGTCCTTAGTTTCTTTTTAGGTTATTGGGAAGAGGGGAAGAGTTAATGTTGTTCATCTTTTTGGCCTTTCGGCTCATAAGGCGCCGCAAAAATCATTCATAATGCTTTACTTTTCCATTCGAAATGATGCCCAAAATTCTTTTCTTTATGACGAGAACATAAGGTGTGGTTGAATAATCTATTGAGTGTATCAAAAACGTCAACCATAAAGCTAAAATATACATGAAAAAGATAGCAGAATATAAGGTGTAGAATAAGAAATCATTAATTCATGAAGGGATGTTCTCTAGCATATAGAATAATTTCGTGGTAGCATGTCTTTTCTTGATCATCGACTCATTGTAATAAGGACCTTAAAAATCGTCACATGTTAATTAAGAAACATAGATGGAGTGAGGTTTTCGAGGAGTATTCCCTTGCAAAACTCTGAATACCAAATAATACAAGTGCTAAAAGAGAATCTTGAAAACAATTAATTCGTTGTAACTATTAATGTAATAGTTACCAATAAAGAATCAACCTTAAAAACCATGCCAAGATTTATCAAAATTTGCGACATGGACCAGAAATTTGAGTTCATATTACTCTACTTTCTATCATACTATTCGAGTTTTGGGTTAATAAAAGAAAATGAGTGTGAGGTGCATGAACAAGGGCTCGTTTACTAAACACTTACGCTGTAAGTGCTTATCGGATCGCTTTACCTTTTTGGATGGACATGACAAATATTGAGAGTTTTACCCCGTAAGAGCAATGACAAGACCGATAGTTTTACTCGGTAAGTGAGAATAACAACTCTTACCCGGTAAGGGTTTGCGAATAAATTGTTGCATACGATTGCTTTTTAATGGACTAAAATCGTACCCGGTAAGTTAAGTAAAAGTGTTAACTCTTACCGGTAAGCGCTTACCGAGTAGCATTGGGTAAACAACCTCTAAGTGTAAGAAGATAGAGTATAATTATATGATACAAGAGTTTTGGGTACCGAGTACAAGGGAATTTTACAGGAAACAGTATAAAGTGATGGTGATTGTCAACAATTATTGATGCATATCGTGTGTACCATGTTTTGATGGAAAACTCCAAAAGTGAATATATCATGGTTTATTAACCTTTGTTAAAAGAAAAAGATCAAAACCCTCCTTTCACATGCATCATTGATTAACACCACTGTTCATATATATAGAGAGAGACGGTAGAGAGACAGGTTCAAAGGAGAACGGTAGCTATTTAAAAAAACACGAGAACAGCTGAATCACATGTGATTTTACACTAACATCACGTACAAAATCACATGTGATTCACGCGACCTTGCCCTGCGACGTGAAGACGCGGCCAAAGTCGACCTTACACTTTTTTCGAAATGTAAAATCACATGTGATTTTGTACGTGATTTGACCGTTCTCGTGTTTTTTCTTAAATGTTTAGCGTTCTTGTTTGATTACCCATCTCTAGATCTCTCTCTCTATATATATGCAATGAGTTTTTCTTGTACTTTACACAAATGAAAATAAACCCATCTTGACCAGATGTTCAATTGATTACAATTTGTTTCAAAATAAACCCTAGTACTTTTGTAGAAAAAAACTACTCATTTTTGTTGTCCAAACTAACAAATCTTTAAGGGTTTGAGGCCATTGCTTTTATTTGGTTTGAGTATTGCAAAAACTAAATATATTTTTTGAGTTAAAACTTGATTAGTTAAAAATACTTGGAATTGTTATAATGTAACTGATCCAAGATTCTCTTCCTAATCAGCTAAAATGTCATGAGAAAATGATTGAAACATGTTCCCTTAGTGGCCTTCAACAAAATAAACTATTTTGGAGATATGTAAATGTACAATTGGTTAATGAAGGCTAATATATAACAAAGGACTAGCTTGGGTTTACTATTATTGTCCCTTTCTCTATGGTGCCCATAACAAGCAACCAGATTGGATTCTTTCTTAGAACCCATGGCAGGCAATTGGCAAAGATTTGGTTTTCTTTTTCTTGTCAATTTACTTTTAGCTCTACCCACATCTCCTTTTCATCATGTAATTAACCTTTTAATATCAAAGGTACCATCTCTCTCCCTCTCTTGGAGCCAAAAATGGGTCAAAAGGAAGTGGGGTTAGAAAGTTAGTTTGGTCTAAAATCATGATGAAGATATGCACTTAGTGGGTGGTACCCAATGAGTATGAAATAATTGATTTCTTTAGTTGGGATGTAATGTAAACTCTAATTATTTTGGTTTGAATAAAACGCTTTGATCTTAAGTTTCTTTTTAGAGTAAAGATCGACTCAAATACGAGTTTGATATGTTGTGTTTTTCTTTAAGTTCGTATATATATACCAGTGTTGTATTTGTTGCCTATAAATTGTGGATGATTTTGTAAGAATCCATCCCAAATGGATAAAAAATTAGATTTGTGAGCTCTTTATAAGCTTAAACTTATGGGTCATTAATAACTCCCACCATAGTTTTAAGTGAAATTCGAAGTTATTGGGTCAACTTATTACTTTAGGCTTGGGGCATTCCATATCGCCGATTACAAGTAGGATTATGGAAAGTTTTGACCACTATAGTTTTATATTGAATTCGAAGTTATTTGTTCAACTTATTGTTTTGGGTTTGGAGCGTTGCACATTTTGAAGCTCAACCGAAAAGAAAAGATTCCAAATTGTTGCTGACGATAAGTTTTCATGTCAAAATATCCACAATCTATGATATGTATATAATTTAGATGAGATATCTAAATTATTAGAACTATCGGTGCACATGGCACTACAATAAAATTGGTTTTATAAAACGTTTAAAATGTCTAAGGGTCCTAATAGAATACTTTATAAAACTTAAGTTTATAGGACCAAACTATAAAGCGTCATATCTAAAAATACTACAATAAGTTTATAGGACGTTTTTAAGCGTTTTAACATTTTTTTTTGTAGTTGCTTTGAAAATAAAGTGTTCTAGTAGCTATTTTATAAGACACTTTTGAGAAATGTCCTATAAACCCATCTTTTCATAGAAAACTTGTGTTTATAAGACACTTTTTCAAATAGTGTCGTAAAATAGCTAATACGATAATTTATTCTAAAAATGTCCTAAACAACATGTTAAAACACCTAAAAGCGTTCTATAAACCTATTGTAACACCTTTAGAACCTTTAATTAGATATGACGCTTTTTGATTTGGTCCTATACACTTAAATTTTATGTAGTATTTTATTAGGACAATTAGACATTTTAGGCATCCTATAAAACCAACTTAATTTGTTGTAGTGTGGTTCGATTGAACGGTTAGAGGCCATTTCAACAACCCAATACAACTACTTTCATCTGAAAAATTCAAACCACTTTTAATTTATAACCCCCATCCCAACCCCGTTCATGTTGGTTTGGGTTGGTGCGATTTGAAAATATGCTTTAAAAATTATTATATTACAATTTCAAACCAAAAAAAAATCAAATATTAGTGGTTGATACATAACCACTCAAAAATATTACATCCACTCAAATTCATGTCTAATTGTCCATCACAATGTCAAGATAATATGTAAAAACATTGAATATTGAATTATTTAATAGCTTATATTATGAATGTATCGACATATAAACATGCATCTGTCCAATTATATCGAAAAAAACTTTTTTCTATGAAAAATATATCTTCTACATCCATCAATCACATACATTGTATTGTAAATGTACCAAAGAAGATTGCATTCACTTTGAATGTCCTTATGTCCCATTTAAAGTCGATCAAGTTCTAAAACTACCCTCAAAATATACTTTGTCGATTTTATTTAATATATTTTAACATGTACAATCACAATCATTAGCATATGTATGAAACCGAAAGGATAGAGGCACCACAAGGACAAAACTAGGACTGACATAATCCACAACTGAGACTAGTTAAGATAATTGGTTATGATCAATATCAAACAAGACCATATATTCAGCTAGAACTAGAATGTCCAAAAACTCAGCATTCCATCTCTGTTGGTAAGTTCATGACAGATCGACATCACTATCTCCATCAAACACACGACCATAAGCACCACCAAACAACTGAAAACTTGTCTAACGAGCACAAAATGCATACAAACATGGCAAACCTCCCCAAAATCGCATATAAACACATTTAAGGCCATAAGCCATAGTGACAATCACCATCATATCATGCCCATAAGCGGACTTATAATTTTTTTTTTGTAGAGGTGGCACACAAAATAATTACCATTATATAATACTACACTAATAATAGTTATAAAATTAAATTTACTAAAAATTAAATATAATAACAAAATATACAGTACAAAACGCTTAGAAATTAAACAAACTAGGTTGGCCTGAATAATTCATTGATGGGTTGTGGTCTAGGATTGGAGAGTTGCTTATTTTAATTGCAAAAAAAAAAAACCAGGAGAATATGTTCAAAAAGACGTAAACCCATAACCTTCTCTTCCTTTTAAGATAATTCTAACCATTGGTATTTTGTTTCATTTAATCAAAATGATGGCACATATCTAATTAAAAAGGTGACACCTTTAAGACTAGTCATTGGAACAATGAAGTGGTAGCATAGACCATCGTATGCCCTAAGTTAGATTCACCCTTGATCATATCACCAGTTACTTCTGCACAATTTGCAAAGTTTAGTACGGTCTTTGACCAACGACATTCATCAAAATGGTGTTGGCAAAGCTAAACAGTCAGATACAATGCTAGTCGTGATCAACTCCATAACCTTCATCATTACCTTCCCATTGCAATGTCGATAAATGTAACAACTTGCCTCACATGAATATAAAAGTAGATTAACAAGCTTTTTATAAGCTTAAAATTGTAAGAAATCAATAACTTCAACCATAATTTTTAAATTGAATTAGAAGTTATTGAATCAGGAAGCTTAGGACGTTACAATAAATCACAAGAAAACAATGGTGAACATTTGAATACAATAACCTTTGCACAATCCAATATTTTAATATTTTCAACAACACATGTGTGAGTCCCAGTTTGCAAGTGTAATCAACAAATCAATGAAGAACGATCAATATATGTCATCAACTGTGGTCATATGATTGTATTAATTAACTGATAAAGCTCAAAGGTTTACAGAAAGAATTTTAACCGATATGCGTAAACCTCTAAATGACCAATAACCTAGAAACTAGGTTAAACAAAACATATATACCAAGGGCTTAAGCCTAACAGGCCCAAAGCCCATTTAACACAGAAAAGCCCATAACAAAATAAAGAAATAAAAACATTACATTTTGCACCTCTTTACTTCAATTCAACAAATAAAGCACACCCTAACAATCTCCTCCTTTGAATTGAAGTTCGTAGTCTCTCCAGTTTGGAACACGCGCTTTTCGAAATCCAAAGTGCATCTCGAAGATCCTTATTGAATTTTTGTACTCTAGTCTTTCAAGGATTAGATTCAAGGCTCTAGACACGAGCTTTCTGTAATTTGGATCCAACTGATTCTATCCTTTGTCGTGTTGAGACAACATAGCACGAAGTTTGTTTATAATGATGTACAGAGTACCATCACAGAATCTGGCAATCTGGCTAAATCTAAAGTAGCGCATTTTACCTTTCCTGTTGGTATACGTCATGCCAAGTCCCGTAGTTTCAATTACTCTGTAGGCTGGATCATACTTAAAGTTACTTGGTAGTCTCAGATCAGGTTTGAACAGATTGATCTTGGCTTGATGACTTTCAATACCAATCTATAAGTCTTCGAGACACGCTAACTTCATCGTGGTCATCATGAAACGCTTTCCGACAGTCAGAGCATCTTGAATTACACCAGGACGTATGGTTCGAGTCTTCAAGTCACGTAGCAGAAACAGAAAATCTCGTAGCTCAAGATCCTCAAAATCAAATTATGTGAATTTCCATTGTGTCCCATCTTCTCTAGTAACAAGAAAAGTAGGATAACATGTTTTTTTTCTTCGGAGTGATCAGTACCAATTTCATCGACAGATTTGATTCTAAGTTTTGTTTTGCTCCTGCTAGGTCTATTGTTGTTCTCTCTCAGGGAACAATATGTGAATTGTTCCGTCTGTCGAATGACCCAATACCATAGATAAATGCCTTATCATATGTTCGGATCCAATGAGCAAAGATCCTTTTGTAAGATTCTTCAAGAAAGGGAACATTGATCCTTACTCTTTCCCATTTCAATGGTGGACTAGGTCGTGCGTTTACAGCTTCAGGAACTGGAGTTTCTGAAAAATTCTGATCGGGGAGATCTGGTGGAACGGAAGGAACTGATCGTAGAGGGATGACGCCGAAAAGTGTCTCAGTAGATTGAAACTCTAGTCGCATTTGCTCAAATAAGCAATCATAGTCTCCTTGTTGCATACATTCTACATCGTCGAATGTGTACAATTCATTGACTCCTTCTTGGAACGGAGGGAACTGGAGTTTCTGACAAATTCTGATCGGGGAGATCTGGTGGAACGGAAGGAACTGATCGTAGAGGGATGACGCCGAAAAGTGTTTATAGCTTCAGGAACTCGAGTTTATGACAAACATTCATTGACTCCTTCTTGGAACGGAAGGAACTGGAGTTTCTGACAAATTCTGATCGGGGAGATCTGGTGGAACGGAAGGAACTGATCGTAGAGGGATGACGCCGAAAAGCGTTTACAGCTACAGGAACTGGAGTTTCTGACAAATTCTGATCGGGGATATCTGGTGGAACAGAAGGAACTGATCGTAGAGGGATGACGCCGAAAAGTGCCTCAGTAGATTGAAACTCTAGTCGCATCTACTCAAATAAGCAATCATAGTCTCCTTGTTGCATACATTCTACATCGTCGAATCTGCATAATTCATTGACTCCTTCTTGGAATACGACTAAAGCTCTTTCGGATACCGGTTCAGCCGACTCACCAATATCTGCAAATTGATCAGTTAAATCATAATTTATGACCTCAACGGGTGAGCCTGTACCGTCTTCACAATCGATTAATTCTATGACTGAGCAATTTGCCTGAAGATGACTCGAATGTGAAATAGCCTCTATGTGTGCCTCATTGAACTCTATATCATGTACTGATACTGTGTCCTGAGCCCCTTCTGATTGTCTTTCCTGTGCAGTTCCTGGTTGATTGGGATATGTTCTTGTTGTTGTGTCATTGAGGCGCTGTCGTTTCTCCCCCTCATGACGATCGACTTGAGTGCGACAAGTATCCTCGAGTACCTTAACCCTGTTGGAAAGGGCAAATATCGAAGACTGAAACTCGATAGAAATAGAGTCCAACTTTGCAGTGAGGTTTCTGAAACCTGCTCGGACTTCTTTTTGGAAAGCACGGGACTCAGACTGTTGGCGAATGATGGCTATTAGACCTGCATCTTCAGGTGTACCATGGGATAAAAGATCGGCTAATAGCATGGATTTGAGCTTGAAGGTTGACGGTCGCTGCTGAACTGGTGGAGGAGGTGGTGGTGACGATGCTGAAAGAGGAGCTTCAGCTACTGGGGATTTGCCTTTCAGCATTCGGAGAACCGTTTGTTGGAACTCCTCAGCTGATCTGCGTTGTTGATCAAAGTGGCGTGAGATGGATCCATCGACAGTAGGCTTTGCAAAGCCTGCTGCAACAGTTCCGGTGTAAGAGAGGAGGGTAAGCTAACACCTGGGTCACATAGATTTCCAGTTGGGGTAACGACTGTTGAAGTCGCACTGCCTACGTTTACAGCTGGCGTGATGATAGCTATGGTAGGGCTTCCGGCCAATCCTCGTGGAGCACCGCTGGTGGATGTCACTATAGCCGTTCCGGTTGGGCCACACAGGCTCGCAACTATAGACCCAGTATGTATCCGAAAGTGTATAGGCTCTAAACTCAATATGTGCTCAAACGAAGTCGATGGTCGGGGCTGGGCCTATCTTGTTCAATACCTTGACTTTCCAAGTGAGAGCTAGGTAGCATATGTGCTATTTCCCCGTGAATATCTGAAACAACCATTTGTTGTGAGATGGTTGAGTGGTCGGGTGGGGTTTGTGCTTGCGTCGCTGGGTCCACGGCGTCTTCTTCAATTCCTCGTCCCAACACATGGGAGTTGACAGTAGATGTGGCTACCCGTCTCGATTTGGCTGTGATGCTCGAACGCTCCTGATTTTTCTTACTGCGCCTTTCCTTCACACAGTCACTCTCATTTTCATTTTCATTTTCGACTAAAACTCCCCCCGCTCTTCTTATGTCTCCAGAGTTGTCTTGGGAAAGGGAGGTGTGGGAGTAGGATGGTTTGATGATGTGGGAGAGGTAGGTTGAGGTGAGGTGGGTGGGTGTAGGAGAGATGGGTGACGATGAGATTGGTTGGGATTGGGGAGAGGAATGAGATGGTGATTTAGGTTCGGGGGAGGGTTGAGTGGAGGAGATAGGAGATGGGCAATGACCGATAGGTGCAAAACGAAATTGGATGTGGTCGTTGTCCGATTGGGTGAAGGATGAGGAAGAATCCGATGGGTTATGACCCTGTGATGCGTTACTCTCAGTACCGGCTATGGTTGAGTCGTTTGAGACCGGTACATCATGGAGTGTAGATGAAATAGTAGGCTCGGTTGGTCTTACTCTACTAGCTGTAGCTTGGTCGTCCACGACACCTCCCACGCCAGAACCCCTCACGATTTTTACTCTCGTCGCACCCTGTTCGGAAGTCCCTACGTTCTGGACTTTTGGAAGTTTCACTCTAAGACCCTGACGATGCTCGGGTTGTGTTCCCTGGATAGGTCCTGTCGGTGCTGGCCAAACCACATGAGCTTGTTGGTCTAGAATTTGCCTATAAGCTACCACACTAGGTGTCGTGGGACGAACATATGCTAGTAAGGCATTGGGTATACGCATCGGGTCAATATTGGTATTCTCTTTTGGCTCGTTGACAATTAGGCGCATCTTGTGAGGAGTACATACCTGATGAGACCTCCGTCGTGGAATGTGGAGGTTGCTGGTCAGCAATCTCTCGATGGCAAGCTGTAGAAACCTCATGTAAGGAATGAAATTCCGTCGGTTGCCATTGTTCTTATCTTGAACAGTCTGAATCAGCTCATTCCAGATAAGACCGGCATAGTCGACATGTCGATGATAAGCGACGACATGGAAGAGGCGTAGGAAGTTGCCGCTGCACCGTTCGATACTTTTTGTCTTTTTCGAGAGGGAGCGGTTGAGTATAGTGAAGAACGTGAACCAGATTGGGTGGAGATGTTTTCAATGGAAGTCCGTCACTTTGGTTAGTGAGCCCTTGTAACCGAGTGCGTGGACCTCTCTGAGCAGTTACTTATCAGATATATCTGGAGCGAAAGTTGTGCGACCGTGAAAGATAGCATCTGGAAGGTTGAGAAGTAGTCTGAGATTGTTGGGTGTGAGTACCAGTGAGGTTGTGTCAACAAGTGCTTCTAATTTTTCAATCTTGTTCCGGTCGTCTGAGATGTGGCGAATGGTGTGCCAATCTTGCTGCAGATAGAGCTCTGGAATGTCGACAGTAGCGGTGAGAGCACGGTAGAGAGGATGGCGACTTAGAATTTCGAGCACGACTTGATATTTATAGCGGTATTTCTCAAAGTCGATATAAAAGTTGTTGAGAGTCAACGACAGGTAAGAGTCGGGGCTGATAAGAGCAGCATCAGCAATGGGATCGATCGGATCGGCCACAGGGTCGTTTGAAGTTTGCGCCATTTCGAACCTGTAAATCGATAGAGTTAGTGAAACAGATAATGCATTTAATATGGGATTAAACTCATACACCGGTTAGGAAACGGGAAACCGGTTCAGATTTTAATCCGGGATCGAATCACGGTGTGATAGGTTACGGGTCGGGGACAGATTGGTGGTTCAAAGTTCATGGCCCGGGGTGGTTCAATGGTCCGGTACAGCGACACGGGCTGCGCGGGCGGCATGAGGGAGCCGTAGTGCCGCGGCATGGGCGGCGCACAAATTTTTTTTTGAACCTTATCGACTCCAAACACAAAATTAAAACCTTTTGATCGAAAAATATTCGTCTCTTTGCTCTGATACCAATTGTGAGTCCCAGTTTGCAAGTGTAATCAATAAATCAATGAAGAACGATCAATATATGTCATAAACTCTGGTCATATGATTGTATTAACTGATAAATCTCAAAGGCTTACAGAGAGAATTTTAACTGATATGCGTAAACCTCTAAATGACCATTAACCTAGAAACTAGGTTAAACAAAACATATATACCAAGGGCTTAAGCCTAACAGGCCCAAAACCCATTTAACACAGAAAAGCCCATAACAAAATAAAGAAATAAAAACATTACATTTTACACCTCTCTACTTCAATTCAATAAATAAAGCACACCCTAACAACATGTCACATGTGTATTAAATGGTCTAACTTTTGGTATATATTTTGAAGCATTTGGTACCAAAAACTAATCACCCTAAAGTAGCATTATGAGACATCAAGTGTGTATTGTGTATGTATAGTTTTGGTCAATGCCATGATGGTGTTTTCATACTATGCACGTGTATGTGTGTGTGCTTCTATCATGGTTTTAACCCACATGACCCACAAACCTTTGTAACGTCCATCCTAAATTTCATTAACTAATGTATATATTTAATTTTAAAACATATTTATTTGAATTTTAAAATAGGATAAAATCATAAAAAATCATGTTTTGAGAAACCATGATTGCACCCTTCATGATTCAAGACTTTTCATTTTAAAAATTAGTAATTAAATTCATGTTTTATAAAATTATGAATGAAAAAGATTGGTTTAACTTTAATATAATTTTCACTTTAAAGTATAAAATAACAATGTTAAGAAATCTTTTTTTTTTTTGAAAAGCAACAATATTACCAAAAATAGAGAACAAGTACATAAAACAAAACACAAGGTCAGTAAGAAGCAACACCAACCTAAGTCAAAACAGACAACAAAACCGAAGAAACATGCAAAACCAAAACACAACAAGAAAGCGGCCAACAGAACCCCAACACCTACACCACAGAGAGCTCCAGGGGAGCCCCGGAAAGCATCAACACAAACAACCCCGCTAAAGTGAAACAAGTCTGCTGCAAAAACAAAAAGGCACAACCCTGAAAAGCTGCAAACGATCATCAAATCACAACAAAACCCCACAATCCTACAACCGAACATGCTTACACATCAAACGCTTACCCTCCACACCACTCAGGCCAAGAAAAAGATGTTCATATATTTTTTGAGATTCAAAACATTTAGTTTAATTATTTGTGAAAACAATATTATAGAGTGAGTTATCATTAATTTTTATCCAGAACTTTAATACGATATTTTAGATATTTATTGCATTATGTGCTATGATCGTTTTGTTAATAAAAAATTACTCTATTTGTTTATATATTTAAAATGTCAAATAAATTACTTAATTAAATAAAACTAACATAAATTCTTTAATTTTTTTGGGATGATACATTTATGATATCAATAACGACAAATTGTAACAAAATGTAATATATTTTGTTGTGTTTCTTAATGTAGGAAAACCTACTTTTAAAAATATATTTTAAAAAGAATATATTATATCTTTGATATATTTTAAAGAAAGTATTTTGTTTGTGATGTAATTAGAAAAACGATATTTTAACTTTTATGAATAAAAATGAAACATATTAACATATTATAACTTCATATATAGGAAGTCTTTGAAAAATAAATATTAGAGTAAATTACTTTTTTAGTCCCTGTAGTTTGTTGAAAATTTCTGTTTTCATCCTTATGGTTTTAAAATTAGGATTTTCATCTCTATAGTTTATAATTTATTACCTTTTTCATCCTTATGGTTCAACTTTTATTGCTTTTTTCATCCTTATGGTTTACAATTCATTTTTATTTTGGTCATTCGTAATTAAAAGTAGTGTTTTGGCCTCAGGGACTAAAATAGAAATGAATCGCAAACCATAGAGATGAACATTGAAACTTCAAAACCACAGGGACAAAATTAGCAATTTTTAATGAACCACAGGGACTAAAAACGTAATTTACTCTAAATATTATTATCTTATTTGAGATGCGTAATCGTAATCACAAAATAAAACTTTTTAAAATATGGCTTTAAAAATTGGAACTAAAATTAAAAAAAAAAGTGTTAATTTAATATAATTTATCGTTGTAACAAATACTTTATACCGTCACCAATTAAAATGAAAGTTAATGAATTTATGTCAAGAGAGTTTGGTTAGAAGAAACAAATCGTGCAAAGGCTTCTAATTATAGGAATTGTGTTGGTTACATTTTAATATATTTCGGAGCTTTTCTTGGGGTTTTAGACCTCGCTCTCGTAACATATATGCCCACTATGGGGACGGATTCCAATACTTGTCCAACAATACTAAAAAAAATTGTAAAGACGATAACACATCTTGTCCCTCCATTCAATTTAATGAATTGGTGAGATTGGTGGCGACAAAAATATAATAAATCACAAATTGATGACTTTTTTATGGTGACGGAAAGTTAAAGAGAATAATTTTATCAAGTTTGAACTATTTCCAAAAAATATAAATTTAATAAACCTTTATTTCTATTAAATAGAAAATATTTTAAATATACTTAATTTGATATTTATATTGTTATAAATTTTCATTATTTTTTACCTGGTTTTGAAAATCTCATTATGGAGCTTCACATGGTACTTACCATGTGAATCTTCATATTTGACTTGTATTGTATATGGATAAATGATGTGCACTTTACATGATGAAATACAACTTCATGTGGAGAGAAAAAAAATCTAGTAAAAAGAATTAAAACATAGAATAAATTATGATTTTCGTTCATGTGGTTTATTAATATTTTTAAGAGTAAATTACAATTTTGGTCCTTCTGGTTTGTTGTTTGTCTTACTTTTGATTCTTACAAAAATTTTATTGCAAGAAAAACCTTATAGTATGTAAAAGTGTTTGGTTTTGGTCCCTCAAACTAACTCCGTTAGATTCTCTTCCGTTAAACCCCCTAATGTGTCTTGCACATGAGGATATATTGGTCATTTTACTTACTTATATGCACAAGTTCATAACGTCTAGATCAAGGGCTACCAGGATGTTCCTCAATTTTCCATTATTTTGAGGTTTTCCTTGAACCTCTCTCTCTCTCTCTCTCTATATATATATATATATATATATATATATATATATATATAATAGAGTAAATTGCAAGTTTAGTCTATGTGGTTTGTGGTTTTTAGTTTAAAATGAAATAAAAAGGTGAAATGACCAATATACCCTCATGCGTAAGGCACATGGGGGGGGGGGGTTAACAGGAGGGAATCTAACGGAGTTAGTCTTACGGACCAAAACCAAACACTTTTGCATACCATGTGGTTTTTTCTTGCATTAAAAATTTTGTAGGGGCCAAAAGTGTGAAAAACAACAAACCATAAGGACCAAAATTGTAATTTACTCTAATTTTGATTTGCGTCCCTGTGGTTTAGAAAATGAAATTGTCTCTATGGTTTTCAATTTATTTTATTTTCGTCTATGGACTAATTCCTAACTTTAAACACAAGAAACTAAAATAGTAAATGATTGTAAACCACACGGATCGAAACAACAATAAATTATAAATAATAAGAACGAAAATAGCAATAAATTACAAACCATAGGAACGAAAACCACGATTTCTAAATCATAGGGAAGAAATTTGCAAAATTTAACAAACCATAAGGACGAAAGCCGTAATTTATCCTAAAACTTAAGGTTGCGTTTGGTACATGGGACAAGACAGGACAGGACGAGACAAAACTCACTGTCCCATGTTTGGCGTGACATGGGACAGAACAAAAATTCACTGTCCCATGTTTGGCGTGACATGGGATAGAACAAAAATTCACTGTCCCACGTTTGGCGCGACATGGGACAGGGACATGGTGACAGGATGGGACAAAAAGGGTTTTTTCTTGTTCAACCAAAATAGGTGGAACAACATGGGACAAGAGTGGGTCATAAACTAAAAAATTACTGGTTTACTCTCATTTGATGTATAAACCAAACATGGTATTTGTTTTAATGGTCATCACCACCCATTGTTGCCGCCATCATCATCAGTGGCCACCAGTAGTCACTGCCAACCACCGTCGGCCACCTCTACCTCTTATTCCACTACAACAACCTCCTCCACCGCCTCCACAACTATCACCCATTGTCGCCATCATAACCATCGTCGACCACCTCCACTTTCACTGATCACCACCACCATCGATGGCCACTGGTAACCACCGTCGGCCACTTTCACATCTTCCTCCACTACAACAACCTCCTCCACCACCTCCACAATCATCGTCCATCGCCGCCACCACTACCATTGTCGGCCATCTCCACCTCCACTGATCACCACCATCCATTGGCGCCACCACTACCGGAGATCATTGGTAGCTACCGCCAACCACCGTCGACCACCTCTATTTCTTCCTCCACTACAACGACCTCTTCTACCACCTCCACAACTACTGTCCATCGCCACTACAATATTTATAATATTTTAATATATGTTTTATTTGTGTCATTTATAAGCATTATATGGTATATAAAACCATCTAACAACTTTTAGGGGCAACATGTTCAGTCCTGTTATGTCCTGTCCTATCTAGTCCGAGTCCTATCAAACACGAGACAGACACTTGTCCTGTCCTGTGCAGTCCAATTATGTCTTGTCTTGTCCTCTTGTCCTATCCAGTCGAGTCTTGTTTGTCCCGTCCAGTCCAGTCATATCATGTCTACGTACCAAACGCTACCTAAAAGTATAACAATATGGATTAGGGTGTGCAGAAAGCCATCTGATCTAATTGGAACTGACTGACAACAATTACATATCCACTTGTAATTGGATTCATTGGATCCAAGTTTTTAACATTCAAATACATGTTCTTGGATGTTAGTCCAAAATCCCAAAAACCATAGAATTCAATCCAATTATCATCCTACTATGAAATACAAAATACAAGTAAAAGATATAAATCTAATCAACTTCCATACATTCAATCCAATTATAATCCAACTACCAAATTTATATTTTACATATGGAGTTTCAAATATAACCCTTATTTAGTACAAACCATATAAACCAATCAAATGAATTATTTATCAAAATAATGAGAGTTTATTTATTATGACGTGGATATTTATGAAAGATAATCAGAGTTCTCGATCATTATGATTAATAAAAAAATGGGTAAATTATGTTTTTAGTCCCCGTGGTTTGTTAAAAATTTGGATTTCGTCCATGTGATTTTGAAATTGCGGTTTTCCTTTCTATGGTTTGTTATTCAATTCTATTTTGTTCCTGAGGCTAAATACTACTTTTAAATATGAGGAACTAAAATATATAGAAATGAATTGTAAACCTTATGTACGAAAAAAGCAATAATATTTAGATCATAAGGACAAAAATGATAATGAATTATAAACTATGGGGATGAAAATCATAGGGACAGAAATAAAAAATTTCAACAAACAACAAGGACTTAAAACGTAACTTACCCAAAAAAAATCTAGAGTTAAATGTAAAATTGGTCCCTACGGTTTACATAAATTTGAATTTTTTTTTAACGACAGATGTCTCTATAGTTTCATTTTAGTCATTTAAATTTCTATTAGTGAGGACGCACTTTTGTCCATTAACCCTCCACAGTCCAGTCCCATAACTTTCAATTTTTATAACGGATTTGGTCCTACTACCACTTTTCATTTTTATGACAAATTTGGTCTCTCCTTCAACTTTCATTTTCTATAACGGATTTGGTCTCTCCAACAAAATTTCATTTTTATAACAGATTTGATACCATCCAACGATCTTGAGTTACTGCTAGCCTATATGACTGTGTAGTCCTAACTTGTATCATAGTTTAACGTATCAACCTTTTTATTTCTTTTATCAATTCAATTACACAAAATTGTTTAATGATTTCACTAAAATCAACAATATTTATTACATTTTCAACCTTTTTAATATGTGTGCTAAAAAAAACCGACCCTACCAACCCGGCCAATCCAACATGAAAAAAAAATACTCAACATGAGGTAACATGAGTCTAAACCGTATCTATTGGGTTGAAATTGAGTTAGTTAATTTGAACCCAACTCAACCCAATGAACCCGGATGAATTTTTATATGATTGTTAAGTTCTTGATTAATATATGTTCATTAGACATTAGACCAACCTGTAATTAACTATATTCAAAATTGTATTACAACTTCAACCACAATTTTACTTTCTTATTTGTATAAATTTTCAAAAAAAAATTAGTTTGTTAATTTTTTTTTGTATGTACTCATTTTGATATTACTTCGTTTATATGATTGTAAAATGATTTACCAATGTTTCAACCCGATCAACTCAACCTGCACGGTTTAGGTTGGGTTGTGTTGATATTTTTTAAACCGTAAACATTGAATTGAGTTATTAAAATATCTTTAACTCGACCAACCGAACCCATATACAACCCTACTTTTTACCGTAATCGTTTTTTCATCTTTATTGGGTATATATATATATATATATACGAATATAGATATATAATACGGACTAGGTAGGATTCCCGGTGTTTCTTGTTTGGGAGTGGAAGGGTTGTCGGAAACGATCAGAACTGTCAAGTTCAATACATCCGTAACACTGCATTATGCAATTCCTTTTGTTCCTTTTTTTATTTTTATTAAAATATAAAAACAATGCTGTGTTTTCTAACTATATATTCAAATATATAATATATTTTCTTTATCAAATTAACTATTTACATTATGGAAATAGTAATTCGAGGAATACGACGTCAATGATCTATCTCAATCATTATTGATAAGTAATAGTATTATTATTAGTTTAACATTAAATAAAAATAAAAATAGTTGATGTAATTATAAAAAAATATATAACCATATTTGAGAAAATAGTTATAAGCTGGAAATATAATTGTAAGTTAAAGTTTTAATTGAAGAGCTCACTATTGATGTTTTGCTTTTTCAGAAGTGTTTAATAAAACCAATTTGAATTCGTTGGTTTATGATCTTCTTGTATTTTTGCTTCTTGTAAAGAATGTTTATATTTGTACATTATGTTCTTTCTTTTTTAATCCAATTCCGTCTTTCAAAAAAACGTATGATAAAACTCTTTTTTTGTTAAAAAAATTGTTTAGTTAAAAAAACGCATGTCTTCTGAAACTTCTCCGGTTTCTCTTGGAGAGCAACAATTTCAAGCTTCGATTCTCCCAAGTCCCCGATTAGTCTCTCGACTCACACGCCTTCATATTTCCTCTTAATATGCATCCATCTCTCTACTAATTTGAGCTTAAACACATTTGCAGCTTCAAGCTTGATATTTAACTAAGGAGTCGTTTACCAAGCACTTACCTGTAAATTCAACATTATCACTTACTTATCGGGTAAGATTTTAGTCTATCAAAACGGTATCGTATGCAACAAATTTTCCGGTAAGAGCTAACCGTGGTAAAAGTCTTCACCCACACTTACCAGGTAAAAGTGTCGGTCCTTGCTTTAGCTCTTACTGGGTAAGATTTTTGATCCCTACCATATTCATCCGTTAAAGTAATGCAACTTGGTAGTAAGCGCTTCGTAACGGCCCCTAAATCATTTGTTTATCTCACGCCTTGAATTCAACAAGAAGTTCTCTAAGATTCTTGAGCTTCAAAAACATTCGTTTGACACACTGTGTGACTGTGGGCACAAAAATGTGTACCCAACTCTTTCGTGTTATTCGGCTCCTCTAAATCACCTATTTTATTACACATCGATGCAACCTTAATTAGTCGGCAATTTTTAACTTGTTTAACTGATTATCGATGAAAGTGCCTATCAAATTAAAAGATTTGAAAGTTTTTATTACCTTAACCAAAAAAATTGCATTGTTACACCTAAATAAGAAATAAAAAAAACTTTTGTTGCGTTTTTTCATTATATAAAATCAAACCTATTTCAGTTACATGTTATTTTTTTTATAACTAACTAGGCATATACCCGCGTGATACAGCGAAATGTAAGTAAAGAACGAACAATTAATGTTATTTCTTTATATACATGTCATCAACAATTAACCGTGACCTAAGAATCACAACTTATGAAACCTAAACCCATAAAGATATTCAATAATTAGTTTATATTACAATTATTGACGAAAAAAACTTATAATGATATAATTTATAATAAGAATGAAACGTATTTTACGATTATGTATATTTAATGTGCTAACGGTGGAAAAAAAACGTATGGATAGAAAACAAATTATTTCGTAGATATTCATGATATTTAATAGTATGGTTAAATTAAAAAATATTCAATATTGGGCTCGTTTTGATGGTATTGACGAGACGATTATAATGGTATAATTTGTAGAAAAATGAATGTGTTTTTTCATTGCATTTTTGTTAATATATGATTATTTGTGTTAATATGATAATGGTGTAAAATGAAAAATGAAAAAGTAAGGGATATAAAGTAAATTAAATAAGTAATTGTAAATGTGATAAATGTAACATTGTAAAGGTGTTAAATGTAATTGTACAAAAGTTTATACAATAACCGTTTTACTTTTTTCATTATATAGTATAGATATATATACAAAAAGTGTGTGTTTTTGTACATAAATATAGAGGATTTTAGAGTATCTCCAATATATTCTTCGAAATTTCTATAATGAAGAATCCAGACTAAAAATCTTCAAAAAAAAATTACAATCGTCTCTAATAAAACCTCTATTTTGAAGATTACAACATTAATTATATTACTAAAATAACTTATTATAATTAATAAAATATTATTTTTTCTCTCATAAATATTTAGCATCAAACTTTTTTTATTGGTGAGAATATATAATAAAAATGATCTCTTATTATAGTACTAACATTTACCAGGAAAGTCAAATTACAAAAATACCCTTTAATACATTATTTACAGCTTTGGTCCTTCAGGTTTTTAGTAACTTACAGATTTGGTCCTTAAGCTTTTAATTTTTTTTCTATGTTTGTAGAGTTACAGATTTGGTCCCTATAGTTTTATTTTCCTCTTGGATTTAGTCCCCATAATTTGTTGATTCCAAAATAGACTTTTGATTTTGCATTTGCGTAACGTTTTGGTCCTCGAAACTAAAGTTGTTAGCTCCTGACCGTTAAGTAAATGACATTTCGATCATTTATAACTTTTTCATTTTCTAATTTAAATAAATAAAAGTTATATTATAAAAATTATTTTTATTATATAAGCATAAAATAAAGATACCTTAACATGCATCGCATCTCAATCACTGTGTCTTCTCCAACCCAAAACCTATGTAAAATTTGTTTAATTCATATTTTTATTATAATTTAATTTAGATTTAATAACAATGTAACTTTTTTTTAAGTTTAATGATGTAATGTACCATTTGACAATTTATTTTCGCTTCCTATCATACACACATCATCCTCATAGGGCATTTTGTAAATTATAGTGATGCTGCTAACAGACACAAAATGTTTTGTTCTCATAATTGGTGATGCTCAAATTTATGGTCTTAATATTTCTTTTCATCCGCAGTAACGCATGGGCATTAATCCCACCTCGTTATAATCATTTTTCAGGAGTTATTCAAATTTGGAAGAATTTTTTCATATTCTCTAATACTTTTTCTATAAGTGACAAATAGGCTCATATAAATTTAAATTTGGGGAGGCTAATTGCACCTTTAACTTTGCTAAATGTACCCATATGATTAATTTTCTCCTCACACATATCAACATCAAAATCTATTTTTTACATTTCTAATGCATGAATTACATTCATAATGCACGAATTGACCTGATTTTAACATAATTTTGGTGCAAATAGCACTCCCCATTAACAATTTCTACCATAATTTTAAATTGATGTGAAAGTCATTAGGCCAACCTATAGTTTGAAATTTAGTGCATGATCATTTTACAATAACTTACATATCTTAAATCCAAATTTATATTTTAAAATATTTTTTAAGAGTAAACTACAAATTTGGTCCATGTGGTTTGTGAGAAATAACATTTTTCCCTATAGTTTTGAAATTAGAAGATGGTTATCATGGTTTGTAAAACGTCTGGATTTGGCCTCTCTCTCTAACGATCATTAAAAAGTTTCGTTAAATTAAAATATTTTTGTTCATTTATCAATTTTTTGTCTTTTACCCAATCAAAATCGATTTCATGATTTTGGTCATTGTGGTTTTTGACTGGATAAAAGACAAAAAAAAATCGATAAAAGGATGAAGATAATCCCTCACTTAACAATATTTTTTAATGACTGTTAAAGATAGGGACCAAATCCAAATGTTTTTATAAACCACGGTGGTCATGTTGTAATTTCAAAACTATAAAATTGGAAAATGTTATTTTTTACAAACCACATGAACCGAATTTGTAGTGTACTCTTGTTTTTAGTTATCATTAAAGAGGGGTCAGGAAAACTAGAATTTTAATGACGATAGAGATGGTTAAAGTTGTGGGTTTGGTTTGGGCATGTCATCACTCGCTTTATGTCTTGACCAAATCATTCAAACCTTTTTAACTTTTAAACCTTTTCTTTTATTTTAATAGAAGATAACAATAGATATTAGAAGCATTTTAATATATATATATATATATATATATATATATATATATATATAATTAAATGCGTATATAATCAAACTAAGTTGTAATAACATAGATCAATTATGACTTCAAACATTTTGGCATCTTATAAGCTAGTTGATAAACTAGCTTATTTTTTGGGTACATGTTTGGATGAATATAAGTTTAGCTTATAAACTAGTTTTTTGATAAGTTACTTGGAGTAACTTATGAGGAGTTTTTTATGATTATTCAAATTATACCCTCATTAATATTCATTATTATATATTAACTATTAATTATAAATAAATATTAATTCATAAAATTTATTATTATTAATTAATATTATCTGAAAATTATAACATAAATTTTAATTATACATTGATATTAATTTTTAATTACTTAGAATTATTGATAATTATATCAATTTTTTTTTAATATTGATCAATATATTGTAGTTATCAATTATTATTTATTTTTGTAATTATTATTTGATTATTTTTTTCATATTATATGTAACGGTTATTTAAAATCATAAGTTAAGGTAACTTTGTTTTTTAAATTTGGTTTAAAATTTAAAATTTATAATATATATAATAATAAATATATTGTAGTTATCAATTATTACTATAAATTTGTTTTAATTATATTATTAAATATTATAATTGATTATTTTTTCTAGATGTCATTTTTGGTAATTTTACATACTTATAAGCTAGTTTTTGTTAAACATTACTTTTTAATCAGCTAGCTTATCAGCTATCAACTAGCTTATCAGTCATAAACTAATTTATTAACTAGTTTGCAAAAAACATAACCTTTGTGTAGATGATCAAGGAAAAAAAAAACATTATATTTTTCGATTTGAAATAAAAAAGGAAGTATATTTCTTTGACGTAATTGCCTAAAAAGTAAAAGTAAAAAGATATAGTATTGGGTCACAAAACGAATCCCCAGGGCCTATCTCGAGATTCTGACCCCTTTCATGATTTGGATCAAACCAGGACTCCCCTTCACCCTATACACTAAAAGATGTCTCTTTACACTAATTTACATATAAATACATATACAAATAACTAGACACGTATATAGAAGAAGAATCATATGTGAAGAAAATTTAAGGTAAGAAGATAAGAAGGGATATGAACTTTTAATTACTTTTAATCTTAAACCTACTCATGAATCACGTTTGATAAGGGGATTGATCTGGTGCATCTCATCGTAATTTGCATCCAATGATGAAGATACCTTTTTAACATTCTCACCATAACTTTCATTCTAATCGGAATCCAACCCCGCATATATATATATATATATATATATATATATATATATATATATATGTATAATCTATAAGAATCTATGATGACCTATAGTTGGGAAAAGTCAGGCGATAGTTATGTTAGAACGGGGGATTGGAAGATGATAATAGGCCTGGATAATTGTAACACCCTAAAAATAGCGGTTAATTTAAGCCTAAAATAATTGCGGAATAACAAGTCTATCATAAGAGGATCACCCAAAAAGAGGAATAATGGTATGAAGTTTACAATAAAATAATTAAGTGAATTTGAACTCAACAACCTACTAATCTAGATCAACTAATTCTAGATTATGAACGGGTGTCGACATCCCACTTCCAAAAGTATATCATCACTATATCAATGTACGCCTCTATGATTCTCCAAAAATGCTACTATCCTTCAACGACTCTCCACTCAAGCCTGAGGAGTCCCACCGCTAGAGTGACATGTTATACATGTCATTTTAAGAAAAAAAATGTTAGGCTAACGCCTAGTGAGATGAAACATTTATATGGAGAAATCAGTAAATTCCAAAAAGATAGTTAAGAAAAGTCGGGGAATAAATAAAGACAATTCTTCACTTTAATACAAATACCTCTAAGGTTAACGAGGGAGACCCGCTTACTAACACAGTGACGGAACACAAAAGTAAGCCACTTGATGTATTAGTAAAACCAAACACATAATAAAGTACCTGCAATTGATGTTAGGCTCAGTAGCTTTAAACGTACATCCACCAAAAAGTCAACTTCAACCACATAGGGTCCTTACGTTGAGATCCTCACCCAAAATCGCATACTAGCACGTAAGGCTTATACCCCATCCGATGCCTAAGCGTGCCTCGATGTGGAAAACTAGCGTTCCATCATCGGATCAAAGATTATAAATATATGTGGGTTCATGACGTCCAAATGCAACCAAATAAGCCATTCAATGTCTACAAAATCAATCAATGACTTCCAACAGTAAAGATGCCACCATATATACAAGATCATAGATCCATATAGTTACTCCCAAAGGTTCCAAGAGGTTCCGTTCTAACCTGTTAAATGGTACTTCCACACACACACCAAATCACTTTACCCAAGTCCTCATTCAATAATACATGACCATATTTCAAACCCTAATTTTGATTTCCAAATATTTTATCACAAGGTTATAGAAAGACATGTTTCTCATGTGCAAAATCCACAACTAAACCAAAATGTAAGTTCTTGAGCTTAAAATCATCCCCTTCCACATAAACCCCCAAAATCTCCAAAAAATAGGTTTTAGTGAAAACTCACCCAAATCAAAAAAATCAAGGATGGAGATGTTGAGAAGGTTAAAATTCACATTTTAAAATGTGTTAAGTTTATAAAATAGAATGAACTCACAGGTTAGGTTTTTGGTGAAAACCTAGAAAACCAAGTATGGTGAGAGGAGGATGAAGATTCTAACTATCCAAGCTAGCTCCTTAAATCTTGAGGCTCTATATGATATTAATGTTCTTCCAAACTTGAAGGTAACCACCTAGGGTTTCCTTAAAATCGAATTTATGAAGAGAGTGAGTGTTGGTAAGGAGTAAATGGGGAAAAAGGGTGAAATCCCAACTTTTAGATCTGCAGGGGTTTCCCGCGGCTTTGGCCGCGGCTTAACCCGCGCGTGCTTTCGAGACCCAAACACTCAGCGAGTTGTGCGGCTTTGGCCGCGGCTATAAGGCCGCGCCCTAGCCCGCGTAACTCGTTGTCTTTCAGCTAAGTCCCAAAACTCTATTCCAAGACCAAGGCACAATTCTATTCTTCAAAGTTCCAAATGAATCTATATTAGCAAAATCCCTCAGGTTAACAATTATACTCATAAGAAAGACCCCTAACGTACCATAAATTTTATGGGTGTTATAATAATCTCAAGAATCGTGTGTGGAACACTTTTTAAATACAATAATTTGACCCTAACAAACTTAAGTTCACGAATTATGTATTGGGATAATTCTTGACTTTTTCTCTCTGATTTTAAAGGCTGTGAAATCGAGATCTTATACCCAGATTCTCATTTTTACATATTTATATGAGAGATTGACGGTTAAGAGCATTTTAACGATAATAATTGTTAATGGATAAGCTTGAGGGGTAGTTATAATCGCATCAGAGTTTAGAGATCAAAAGTCTGAGTCCAGAACTCTGAACACACAGGTCCAAATTTCTGAATACAGTAGTTTAGACTTAGTCAATATCCTAACTCTGGAAATTCACAAGTCTAGACTCAAAGTCTAGATCTCTGACTCCACAATCCATAGTTAAGGACTTAGTCAAAATTCAAGACAATTTCAGAATTCTGATCTGAATGATCAGATCTCTGATCACACTAGTCCATATTTATATTTTGTAACAACCCAAACTCGTGATATAAAGCAAAACTAGCATTTTAATTAACAGCGCCAAACGGCCCAAAGCAAAATCAAAAATTCAAGTTTGTGGAGAGCCAATCTAATACACAACTGAGATTATAAGGATAAAAAACTATAGTGGAGGTCTTGTTGGTCCCAAATAGCAGTAAATAAACAAGCAAAGTATTGTAGAAGGGGGGGTTGAATACAATACACACAGTTTTTCACTTAATTTAATTCTTATTGATTTGAAATCAAGAATTACACATAGAAAACTTTGATTGTTGCGGAAGAGAACATATGAGATATGTTCAAACAATCTTACACATAGAGAATAAAGAACAATTGTAAAACACTTAGAAAACAATTGAACTTTGTAGAGAGAAAGTTGCAGGCACTTAGAGAACTTGAAGGTAGTAGAGCTGGTTCTGCTGGGTATCTTGCATGTTGAACCATCCTCCATATTTATAGTGCCTCATGCATTAAATGCATGGGACACATGTTGAGCAAAGGATGGACACAGGTCTTCAGCAAGGTACATGATGTACCTTTTGTCTTGAGGTGTTTTGGCTTGAAGTGTTAACCTGCAGGATGGTGTAGACCTTTCCTTAAAATGGTGTAGGAGACAAAGCTTACTTTATCTGATCTTCAGATGAGGTCCACGTCAATGCAAGATATCACAATATACTTTTTCAGAAAAGTACAATGTGTTGGAGAAATCTTCAGGCCTTGAAGATTAAGGAGTCTTCGGTTGCCGAAGAGTTCTTCGGCTCCTAAGACTGAGAAGTCTTCGGCTTCCGAAGATTGAGAAATCTTCGGCTTCCGAAGATGTCTTCGGCCGAAGACGTCTTCGGCTCCTGAAGACTGAGATCGGCACCATCCTGGCCAATGGTGTTGATCAAGTGGGCATACTTGGCTTTAGGCTGAGGAGTTAATCTTCAATCCGCTTTGAGAGATATTCTGCTTCTTTGTCTTCTTCGGTTGATCTTCGACTTCACCGAACATTTGTATAGAAACCAAGATGCTAAAAGAACCTCAAACATATTCTAAGTAGGATGATATATGATGGAAGATTAGGAGGTCATCTTCAAATCTTCAGATGACCCAACAGGTCTCCTAACCCAGCTCTGGCTCACACCTGCTTCTTACTCTTGCTCGATCCTCCTACCTCACGCCTGCCTAAAAAGGTTTTTAGTTTGAAAAAACGAGGGTTAGACCAACGGTCCAGTGAGTCCCCCATAGCAACAGTTCGAAATCCAAGCAATCATATAAAATATTTATAATAAAATAAACCAATTCAGCTTGCAAAAACATTCACACTTCCAATACACGTTTTGGCTCACACTACCGCCACCCGCAGGTGACAGTGGGTCTGGCTCACACTGCCTTACTTAGGACACACCCCCAATGGTATAAACGGAACACACACCCCGGTATGAGCACATGCGGAACACCCCCCTCGACTTTAAGCATAACGCACTTAAACAATGTATGCATACATTTTAACCATAACAAAACATATCTCACTTATAAATAGTCTCACAGGTATAAAGCATGCATTAATAATAGAAACACTTTAAATACTTTCACATGCCTTTAACAACACAACAATCAGGGAATCTTTAGTTAGAAAACTCACATGTGTAAAATAGCACCAAACTCATATGGGGCTTTAGTTCTATTAAACTCACCTGGTTGACGAAAGTTGCTTCTCACTCTCAAAGAAACGCTCCCACCCTCAGACTACTCACCTAAAAGATACCGGTTTTAGACATCATAGAATAAGACTAACCGAACAGTTCACTTGACTCCCGGTCCCCGGACACTAACCCCCGGGCTATAACCGCACCAGGCTCCCCGACTCCCGAGATTCACGCCCGAGTTCCCGAACTCCCGAGACATACTCCTTCCCCGGGCGCCCCGTCTCCCGGGGTTCACGCCCGAGTTCCAATCCCCCGGGTCTGCACTCCCCAGGCTCCCCCGTCTCCCGGGATCATGGTCTGGGTTCTCCCCACACCATCCTTCGGCGAACCCCGGGTCCCCTCGGTGCCGACGCTGGTTCGATAATACGCGACCGCTGCGCACATGCAACTCTTACAACCCAATATCGATCAAGTGTGGGTTGATTCCCTACTCGATGAACGATTGGCACAAACCAAAGCTCCCTAATCCAAAATACAACAGACTAATTTCTCAAAGTTTTGAGTGCCTATCCTATTCCAGAACTTGTGGTGATCCCAAAGAACCCCATTCTTAATCAGCTTCAAACTCACAAGAACCCACCCAAAGGAAGCATTATAAGCCCTCATAAAACAATAAGATACAAGGAAGAATTGCTAACTTACCGGAGAGAAGATCAAAATACGCTTGAATCCAAAATAGTCGACCTCTTCCTTGTTTCTTCCAGAATCGCCCTACAACGTCTACCTTTCAATGCTCAGCAGCCAAATACCAAAAAGAATGAGGTCACTAGGGTTAAACCCTTTTTATTTCAAAGTTATAGTTTGCCCCCTCCAACTTTGAGTTTTGATCAACTGGACACCCAAGTCTACAAATTAAAACTAGAACCCGGTTATTACATATTTAGTGAGATTTTCGCCAAGTTCGACTCTTCATAAATTCCAAAAAATCTCGTGGCGTTGCCCCGAAACTGCCAAAGGACTTTGCGCCTTAACCCCAACTTTATACGATCTAAAGTGATAGGAGTAACATATGTGAATGTACACTCCGCACCTCTTAACTCATGTATGTTTTTTGGGGAAGGGTGTCCTAAGCTATGCTGTAACACCCCAAAAATTGGGACAAACAAAAATTTCCGAAAATGGAAATGTGGTGTATAAAAAGGCCAAAGCACGAGTTCTCCCAAAAAGGGAACAATATACGCCTGTATAATTACAAGTTTGTAATAATAAAGCAATAAGAGATAACAACCTCTTAATCTAATTCCTATCAAGAAAAGAGATTACAATAAGTTGTCATCTAGATTTCCAAAATAATCATCTTCTATAATGGCGTCCCAAAATTGCTCCCAAGCTCACAACTAAGGCCTGCTAAACCTTCTTGCTGGTCACGCCGCTAGAACCTAAAAGAGCCTAGTAAGTTTGTACAATAACATGGCATATTACAATTAAGGGATCAACAAACATAATTGCCCATAAGAGGAATCAATGGGGGAGACCCAAAACACTGGCGAGTTTCACCTTAAGAGTCGATGTACCTTGATGTTCACTCTCATGAGCAACATCCCGAAGGCCTGACACATTTAAAGACTATCTCCAAGGCATTACTTCAAATAACGGAGATCTAGTCACATACCAACAAGGTGGCGCCCAAGATTACATTCTCCTAGTGCCTACTCGTGGTTCATCCAATATACAATCCATCATTATATACATTTCACATCAAGTAAAATACAAGTATAAGATCCCAAATAGTTCCACACCCAATTTAGGCCACGACCCTAAATTATGTAATGTCCACATCCAACATCCATCAACCATGTATATCACACACACACACACACACACACACACACATATATATATATATATATATATATATATATATATATATTCCAACATTTACCAACAAATGACCTCATCAATAACCTCATAAATGATTAGTGACCAAACTCCCAACATTTACCAAATATAGCAATTTGTGTCTATTTTGTCACATGATCAATACAATGAAATAAATCATAAAATGATGATAGGAAACATATTAATACATGTATCTCATTGTAAAATAGTTAGAAAACTCACAATATAGGTTTTATAGAAAACCCTAGAAACTTGGAAACCCTAGAAGATGAGATGGATGAATGCTTGAGGTTCTTGAAGACTTAAACTCTTGTTAGTTCTCCAACATAAATGCTCTATAACAATCCTTGATTCTTCAATAAATGTTCACACCCAAATACCCTCTTGAAATAAATGAAAAGAGTGGAATGAATGCAGAAAATCGCCCTTTTTCTCTCTAAAAAACGAGGTGAGTTCAAGTTGATTTGTGAAACGGTGTACATGCCAAAATGTTTATTTTAAAGCGTTTTACATGAAATTGTTAACTGCTGATAAGTTTTGTTAACTGCTGATAAGTTTTGTTAACTGCTGATAAGTTTTGGTAACTACTGATAAGTTTCGTTAAATGCTGATAAGTCTTGTTAACTGCTGATGAGTTGAGTAGTTTAAAGGTGTTTAACTTTATAAACTCATTTAGCACACATCTTTGGGATTTTGGAGCATTATGATAAATAAATAATGTATTTTGGTATTTCTATGATTTATTTTATGGAAGTAGATTTTGAGTATAAATGTGTTTTGATTTGTGTTTTAGAGAAATGCATGGTTTTGTGTTATGGGACGTTTTGAAAGAATAAATGTTGTAAACTCACTTGGAAAATGAATTGTCCCAATCTAAACTACGTTGGAATTAATTATATGCTTTGGAGCATGGGTTTATATAAATATGAGTTGTTTATATTTGATTTCATTTTATGAATTTCGACGTTGGGTCTTTGGAATTGTTGAGCTTCTGGCTCGGTTTGGATTTTGTTGGGTTTTGAGGACACTTGTCCGTTTTAATTGCTCGATGTTGAGCGTTTGGTTATGATTTGCATTTACTGCATCTTAGTTGAGCATGTCATGTTTTGAATGCTTTGGCTCATTCGTTTTGAGTCATGTAATGGTTTAGTTAGTGCAATGGATCCATAGGCACGGTGTTCCTCTGTCCCCGTTTGGGAAGTTGGTTCACCATTTGGCACGGGATAGGCATCGGGCTCCATGGTAAGTAGGGTGTGGGCCTATACGGTCGGGCAGCGTCCCATGGACAGTAAGGTGTAATCCCATTGTGCCCGAGTCGCCCGGTTTTGGGGACTCTCAAGAATAGACCTGGAGTGGTTGACTTGATGTTTTCGGGCGATAGACTTGGAGTAGTTGAGCTCGGTGGGTGTTTTATGTGTAACCCACATGTTTTGAATTACTACATAACTATGAGATTTACTTTGTGTTCCGTTATGTACAATGTAATCGTGTCTCCCCCGTCACCAATAGGTGTGGTTTGGTTATGGAGTTTTATAATCCATATTTTCGGAGACGTTGGTGTATGGGTATTTATCTATGTTTTAAGGTTTTGGTTATTGAAACTCATTCGAGTTATTGGGATGTTTTGGGAAGATGGAGTTAACTACGTTTTCGGTGTTTGATCATTATGAGGTCAGTTATATTTTACGAGCACTTTGGGTTTTGGCTTTATTTAAAGAGGTGTGTGTTTTATGATTTTAATCACAAAAAGGGGTGAACGTTGAAAGGAGATTGTTTTAAGATTTAATGTATTTTATTTTTGGTTGCTTTCAAATCAAACGTATGGGATTGTGGAAATCATGATTTTAAATAACATTTTTAAAGTTATTGTTTTATATTTACATCCCTAATGTAAAACTCTTGAGCTCACTAGGCGTTAAGCCTAACCTTTTTATTTGTCGGCATGTGCATCAGGTTCCAGAAGGGGGTTCGGTTCTAGCAGTCGTATGAAGAGAAGTGCTTAGTGGTTCACGAGTGTAAGCATTTGGCGAAGTCTTCCGTAGTTTGGAGATAGCGATACTTTTGGGTTTTAGTAGCACTCATCTTTATTATAGACGGTTCGTATAGAAAGAATGTGTGTATTGAGGTTAAATATTAAATTGTGGTCGTAGATGATTTATTTATTGGTGTATTTAGAAAATTTTAAATTAGTTGCTATTTCCATACTTGAGGGTGTTACATAAGGGGAGGTTTTTATACCCTCAGACACACTCGGCGACTATGCCCGGCGACGTTGCCATATGGCATAGTCACCGGCATTCTCGCGGCCCTCCCTTGACTTACGGTACCAATTCGGCGATTGTGACAGGGCGACAATGCTCTTGTCACTCTCGCTGGCATTATCGTCGATATGTACCGAGACCATCCCCCGACCCGCGACATTGACCCGCGACTATGACCATTGTCATAATCGATGACACTATCGCCCCAGCACCCGAACCCGACAAATTCCCGACGATCTCGACTTGACGTAACACGTGTAAATATTAAAGTTCGAGACTTAATTAACATAACAAATAGGCTTTATCTAGAATTAAAAACTTAAGGATTTGAGAGTCGAAATTCCCTACATTACCTAATTCGATTTTCCGGATGTTACATATGCCTAGACTAATCCATTCGCAAATTATGACTGTAAGACATCAACCTTGATTAAACCTCAGTTGTGTATGTCTAGATTCGAACCGTGGATAGATGGGATATTCCACCATATCCCCCATGGGTCATGGCCTTAACCAGTACGCCACAACCCTTGTGGTTTAACTCATGTATGTTTGCCACATCACTTTAATTGATCTCAAGTAAATCACAATTACACCAAAATAATTGATGACACTAAAATCACCAACAAATTATGTAACACGAAGTTTGCAAACAGTATCAACGTAAATGCATTATATAGTTATAACATTTATCAAGGTTATATGACCCTCTCATCATCATAACTGTATGGAAGTGAATCATCGAAAAAGACAAGGTAAAACAAATATTATCGAGTTTATTGATATTTGTTTCCTTAAACAAGCCCTAGGCAATCAGTCACTGTCGGTCATGGTGTTTCTCATGCCCCATGTGGGAATGCTGAAAATGCTCGGCCCTATGCCGATTTTTAGCAAACAAAACGTACAATATTTTAAAGGGTACATACCTAGTCAAACTAGGCGGCTCATCCCCAAGTTGAAGGAAAGAACAGTCGAACGAGAAGAAATGAGGAACATAAGGAATTTCTTTGATTAAATTAGCCGCTTGGTTGATGTCCCCGGGCGGCTTAGTGTTGTTTATAGCCTAGATGATTAAACCAAAGCTAATAACCCATAAAAACTTAAGGCCCCTTGTTCTTAAGATGTCCTGTGCGGTTGCATGAGCTGCACATAGTCATGGCCAGCACGACAATCAATATCCCGTGTTACTTGTTCTAACAAAGCCTTGTTTCGTATATAAATAAATAAAATGCACTCGTTACTCGAATCTTCAACATTAGAAACCATAAAAATCACTTGAGCCACATGTTTCTCAAAAGGGAACCTTCCTAAAAACACCTTTGGCAGTTATGTGGCTCAGTAAGAGAAAACCTTTTCGAAAAAAGAAAACAAAGAAATTTTATCGATGGTTTCTTCAAATTGATGAACTTTATGAGAATCCAAATTATCAAATTATATAATCCATTTACGTTGAAATTAGACTTTAAATTGTTGGTTGAATATTCATATATATATATATATATATATATATATATATATTGTGTTCGATTCTTGTCTAATAAAATTATTGATACAAAACCACAAGAGTTGTGACGTACTGGTTAAGACCCTGAAAGATGTTGTGGAATATTACATCTGTCCAGAGTTCAAACCCAGACGTACATAACAATTGTGACCACTGAGGTTTAATCAGGACTGATTTCTTACAATCATAATTTGACAAGGGATTTAATTTAGACATAACATAGGATACCTTTCAAAAAAAAATTATTGATACAATCGTTAGAATTGAATGATATAACATATTTAAATATATTTTTTCATAATTAGTAAATATAAGATATTAGTTTACAGTTAGATACATTTATAATAATAAAAAAATAAAAAAATAAAAAAAAAAAGCAGTAGGAAAACGAAAAAGAAAAAAGAAGGAAGAGAAAGAGAAAGAGAAAGAGAAAGTAGGACTGATGGGTGCCACTGTTGGTATAGGGCTATAGGCATCCGTGAGACCCATTGTTTTCCTTTTATTTTTAATCTGAATTAAATGTCCAAATTTCTATTTTAATTTATATTTTTATTCTAACTTTAATTATGAGATTAATAAAGTTTCTCTCTTTATTATTAAGAGTAAAAACATCATTTAATATTTGAAAAAACAATAATAATTACACATTTTAAAACATATGTTATACTTGTGTATGTTTTCTTAGTTTTTACAATATTGTGTTGGCCATAGAAAAAGTTATAAAAATTTGAATTGTAAAGTTAAAACACAATATCTTTTTTTGATAATTGAATTTGATCAGTTTGGTTTTACAAAATTTTGAATTATTTATTATTTAACAATCGTCCAATCCAATTTGGATATAAAACTTTGGATCCGAATCAACCTGACTATATATTCAATTTTGGTTGATTAAGGGGCTGTTTACAAAATACTTACTCGGGTAAGCACTTATCAGTATCACTTACCTTACGGTCCTTACTTATTGAGCATGAAAACTACCTAAAATCTTACCCGGTAAGAGTCATAACAAGAACCTAGAGTCTTACCCGGTAAGTGAAAGAAATGACTCTTAACTGGTAAACATTTTGGTAAACGGCCCCTAACTGTAATTGCAACGGACTAAGGGGCTGTTTGGTTGGTTTTTCATTAAGTTCTGTATGGATAAAGTTGTCTGTGTGGATTAATTTGTCTATATAGATTTTGAAGATTTTTATTTGAGAGAGTTTTTCATAGATGGAAGGAACATGTTTTTTAATGAGAGAGATTGGTTTGGAAAAAAACTTGGCTTTCTGCATAAAGCTCCCCCTTGAAATCTTACTGAGTAAGTCACTTTCTATATCATTAAGTCACTACCAAACAGTCATATATAACTGACTGAATAAGTTATGAGTCTCGTTAGGCTACAAACAAACAGAGCCTAACTTTTCTATACACAACTAATATTAATTTATCTGCTTCTTACAAATGGGTCACAGTTTCGTGGGTATGTTAATATTTAAAAATAAAAATAAATATAAAACACAAAACTCCAATAATAGCACTCTTATCATACGGGAATGGATGCATGATTGATAGAATTTCCTTTTTCTAATTTAACATCCTCTTTTTAATTCTAAAAAATATTCTCTTTATATTAAAAAATGGTTCATTATTAGTTTTCGCTTATGGTTTGTTTATTTCTTTGACTTTCGTTCCACCACTTTGATTATTACAAATATTTTTAAGAATAAATTACGCTTTTTGGTCGTTGATTGTTTTTTGTCCCTAAAATGAATAATTATATTAGTCTGTCATTGTGTACTCAACTTAACAGTGATTTGTTTTATGAAGTTAGCCAGATGGACCAAACTCGATTCAAGATGGCAATCACGGTGATGACCAACGTAGTTATTTTATTTTAGGGACGAGAGTTGATAGTAACTGACAACCACATGAACCAAAAATGTAAACGACCCCTCAGGGACGGATTGTGTGCCACTGTATCATTTCTCCGACGAAGGGTAAAAAAATTTGGTTCGTGAAAGGTGCAACCGTATCGTTTTGGAAGGTGCTACCGTATTATTTTGAAAACTTCAAGAAGGTGCAACCATACCTCGTAATCAACTAAAAAACAAAAGAAACCCTTTCTAAATCAACCAAAAACCGAAAAAAAACTCTTGAAATCAACCAAAAAAACTTTAAGAATTCCCTCGAAATGGTGGAATGAGGATAAAAACACATCAAGAAATATTGAACGTTAAAAAGATGAAGACATGTCGATAAAAACCGTATTTTTTGTAATTATTTTTTGTTTATATTTTATGGTGCTACCGTATGAAAAAATTTATAGATCCGTCCCTGCGACCCCTTACACTAATATTTATGGTTTCAATTTTCTTTTGGGTTTTGATTTTTTGTTGATGGTTGTTATCATCATGTTGTTTAGTGCTTCATGTGTCTTTTACGTGAGAATATTTTTTTCATTTATAGGTATAAAGTGAAATGAAATTTAGAAAAAAAACCCCTAACCTAACTTAATTCTTCTACTTCACACCAAGAACGCGAGTCATGGCATTTCAATCTTCTCTTTTTCACACGAAGCAACAATGCGCAGATTAGGGGTTTTACATGCGAAAATAGATATGGTGGGTTGACTCGACCCCACTGGGTAATCGGTTTATACTACAAAGCAAACGACTTTCAAAAATTTCTTAGGAAAATTTTTGTTGATGATTACCGACAGATCACGCAGAAAATACCAATGGTTCTGGTGATCACCCACAAAATCCCTGGGTAATTTGTTACCGATTTGAACTTCCCACCAATAATTTACCCACCAACTTTTGTGACTGTTTTATGACGAATCACCCTTTTAGCCCCGGATTTCATAGGGAAACTTTCGTAGGTAAAAGTCTTCCATTTAGTAGTGTTACCTGATTTGATCGTAGCTCATATGTGAATCACACGGGTTTACATATGATCCAGTTTGCCGCCTATTTATAAAAGTTACAAAAATACCCTCAATTTTTAGCATAGCCGCAAATTTTGACCAGTCAAATTCGATCTTGACCATACGAAAGGCTATGATTATTTCTCTACTTCTCATATATTTAACATTTCTCATTTGAACCTATGGCTTTATATATATAGGGTCAAACGTGAAGACAATCAACTTACTAAAAGTGCGATAAGTGTCAAATTACATGTGATTCTTTTGTAAATCACATATAATTTACTATAAAATCACATGTAATTTGGCCATTCTAATACTTCTCGTAAATTGACTATCTTCTTATTTGAATCCAACATTATATATGGGTTTTATATCCCAAAATTTTGAATAAGTTGGACGATTTTTTTGTTTATGTTCTTTCTTGTATATGCTCATTGACATTTCTTGAATGTTCATAAAAAAAATTCTTTCTGATCGAACATGCCTAGTCACATTTAAAAAGCAAGATGATCAAAATATTATTTTCATCTCAAATTTGAAGGTATAAACATATAATAATCAAATAGTATGCATTTGATTAAAATATAATATTTTATTTGTTTTTAATGACATTAAAATGTAACTTTTGTTAATCCGAACTTGTTAATGTATATTCTACTTATATCAGGGTCTTAAGATGGATACGTGTAGAATTATGTTTTACGTCTTTACTCTAAAAAAACGACACAAAATATATTATTTTTGTTAAAACCAAATATCTCCAAAAATCCGATAAAAAACAAAAGTAAATCATCAAATTAAATTCATTTGGAGTTGACACTTTTGTATATGATAACTTTTGTGGTGTTTGAGTTCATATACACAGCTATATATTATATATGACATACAGATAAAGTTTTAAATACAAATCATGTAAATGTTACAAATCTTATAATATGAAACTATTGAGAAATTTATGAAAAATGATATAATGCATTATCATGATCAAAATATTTATAAAAGATTTATTATGATCATTGATATGGATTAAAGAACCAATCAAGATAATTATAAGACCACATATTTATTAAGCAGATGGACAATTAAGATTAATTTGTAATATATACACTTACCAAATGGTCAGTGGTCCAATGTCATGCAGGTTTACTGATGGAGCCTGCCTCCTAGGAGGCCAAATGTTCAAACCTCGCCGAAGAGATAAAAAAAAGTGTATGTGTGAGTAAATATGGTAACATTTGCCGGAGTTTGACGCATTGTCGCATAGTTGTACACCATACACACATATCACATACGTTGTTTCGTGCCATTAGTGCTTGACCATGTGCTCCCATTATAACATAAACATATATTTAAATGAAAAAGGTTCAAAAAGTCGGGTCGAATTTTCAGGGGTTGATCAATGATAATTATTTTTCTTATTTAACACTTTAGTAACAAGGGAGGGGGTGAAATTACTAACTAAGCATATGATTAAAATCCCAACAATGATTTCATTTTCGTTTATGATGCAAGCATGATAATCGATTCTGAATGCCTAATTAAAAAGACAGAACAAGCCAAAATTGACTATAGTTGTCAACAAACCCTGACAATCTAGATCTTTCCTTAGTTAGACATTGATTAAAACAAGCTTTTTAACTAAATCTTAACTACAAATGAGAATACTAAACAAGTTCTCAAATTCCTTGGTACAATTAGTTTTACCGAATTTGGAAAATCACCAATTCAAAACAATAAGCTCATAATTTTGATTTACTGGACCTTCGATTTTAAGATTTCATGAAATTATTTGGAAAGCCTTATAATATCAAAAAAAAAAAACATCAATTGCCACTTTATTAAAATCCTAAATAAACACCAACCAATTGGCCAAATCAATTAGCAACTCATATGAAACTGGTATTTATTTCAAGCAAATAAAAAACTACACTATTGTTGAAAATTGAAACTATATTATTGTTGGAAATTAAACGGAAGGAAAATAGTACGAAAGCTCGAGATCTTCTACTTTTGCTCTCTAAATTTGTTCAAGGATGGTCTCTCTTCCAATGGCGGTTTTTGAAGCAATTTACACCAAGCCTAAGAAAAAACCGTCCAAGCATAAAAAAATTGTGAAAGGTCCTTGAAGTATGCCTTATGCGACGCTAGGTTGCGGCCTAGCCGCCTAGGTCGCTTGCGCCTAATTTGAAGACAAGTCGCATAAGAAATGGCTCCTTGTGTGGAAATCACATGTGATTTGGCCTGAGACAGAGAGATGCGACATGGGATGCCACCCTAGCAGCAGTTGAGGTCGCTAGGGATGTTGTCATACAAGTTTTCTTGCTCTTTTGAACCCGATCATCAAATAACATAATATGAGACTTAGGTAACTCATATTAAGCATAAACCAACATAAAAAAGGAGAGTTTGATGTAAAAAAAAAAAAAAAAAACTAAGTGCCTGTGAATAAGTTATCAAAAATTAATTGGTACATTTAATATCAACTTTTTTTATAAAAAAAAATTACTAGATTGAAACTTCAAAATGAAAGCAGATGCTTCTTGAAATAGAATCTTGAGGATAAAAACAAATACAAATAGATTTGGATCAAGATATAAATACAAAAATCTTGTGGGGGCAATTCAATTGACGATAAGACTTGAAACTTTGGGGGTTTTTTTCATGGGTCATCGGTTCGAGTCCTATAAGACCATCGATGATTTTCCATGACTCTTTTCCAAGATCCCTTGAATTAGTCGATGTGGACACAAGTTGATTCGAATACAAATACAAAAACATAAGAAGAAGGTACCGAAATTTCATATATGAAGATAGAAAATTTGAGCAATTTGTCCGTTAACGCATCCCGATAGATAGAGACATTACTTTATATAATAATATATATTCTTTGCTGAAAGAAGTGGGAAGCATGCTGTTTCTCTCTCACTTTACCACCAATACCATCACCATACATACATACATACATACATACTCTCCTCTGTGTCTTTCCTTTTCTTGGACTGCCTACTGACACCATTAAATTAAGCTTCCATCTCACTTCCAGTTATCCTCACCACCACCATCACCATCACCATTACCACTTCAATATGGAAACCTATGTGACTCATGTGTGATTTATATATACATGCTTCACATATATAACAAGCAATTAGCAAGCCTTCTGGATCCATTTTGGTGTCTTCTTGGTTTAATTAGAAACCCACTTTTTTAATTTAATTTCTGCTTGCCATGGACCTTCAACCTATTTTCTTCTGTTTGGCTTTCTTTACCACATGGGTTTCTTCTGCAACTGCTTTGCTTTCCCCCAAAGGTGTCAACTTTGAAGGTACCCTCTTCATTTCACTTTTCTTAAATTCATGATGATCAGAATTAATGCAAGATTTTCATCAGAAAACCTGAAACGTTTTAGGGTTTGTGAATTTTGCAGTTCAAGCTTTGATGAACATAAAGAATGGTTTAGAGGATCCACATAATGTCTTAAACTGGGATGCAGATGCTGTTGATCCTTGTAGCTGGGCTATGGTCACTTGTTCTTCTGATAAACTTGTCATTGGCCTGTAAGCTTCATATAATATATATATATATATATATTCAACCACTTAAAACTAGTGGATGGGTTGGGTTCACATAAGACCAACATGTTTTCATGACACTTACGGACCATATTTTTACACTTGAAGCTTCACATCAAAACACTATGATAAAAAAAATCGAAACTTTCACAGCAAAAGTGTTTTGTTGTGAAGCTTCAAATGTAGAAATGTGATCTCACGAAAACATGTTCGTCTCACGTGATCCCACTGAATTATAGTTTTGAGTAAAGATTAAAGTTGTGTAATCAAAATTGTAGGGGAAGTCCAAGCCAAAATCTTTCGGGTTTTCTTTCGCCTAGTATCGGTAACTTGACGAACCTCCAAACAGTGTGAGTACTAAATGAAAACTAAAAGCGGAATCGGAACCAGTTTGATGTACAAAGGGTGTTGCTAATGGTACAAGTTTGTAATGCAGGTTGCTGCAGAATAATAGAATCATAGGGCCACTTCCATTTGAGGTGGGATGGTTACCTAAGCTTCAAACACTTGATCTTTCTAATAACATGTTTACTGGAGAAATCCCACCTTCATTAGCCAATCTCAAGCAACTTCAGTACCTGTAAGCATTACTTAATGTTGTGAAATTACCATTTTACCCCTCACATTTTCATGTTCAAAGCTAGAAAAATTAATGATATTTTTGGTTTTATGTTATAATTACTTTTTTTATTCTTTTTTTGGGGGATTTTTGAATTGTAACAGGCGGCTAAATAACAACAGTCTCACGGGACCAATTCCTCAGGATTTGGCTAACATGACCCAGCTCACGTTTCTGTAATAACTTCCCTTTAATCACAGCCTTTAATTTCCTTTGTTGACTGATTTATCCTTTTCTTTTGGGAGAAGTTGACTGATATACCCTTTTCTTTTGGGGGAAATTGACTGATTTACCCTTCTTTGTTGAATCTGATTTTTTTTTTCTTTTTTTTTTCAGGGATTTGTCCTTTAATAATTTAAGTGGTCCTGTTCCAAAGTTTCAAGCTAAAACATTCAAGTAAGTTTCATGTCTTTTAATGACCCATTTAGACCATATTCGTTTACTTTCTGAGGTCAAATTTGTAATCTTTAAATTCAAAAATAAAGACGATATATAATTGAAATTAATACCGATTATTTCTAATTTGTAACCTTTATTATAAAGTTTAATGTGCTTAACATAATTTCTTTCAAAATCGGAAGAAATCGTTAATTATGAAGCTCGGGAATCGTATTTGTTTGACCTCAAAAATCAATTTTTTTTCCCGAGCCGAGATAACGGTTTAGTATTGCTGTTTTAGCTGATTCTTTTGTTTTGTTCGACTTGCGACTATATGTGCAGTATTATGGGAAATCCAATTATATGTGCAACCGGGATAGAGGAAGATTGCAACGGAACAACACTCATGCCAATGTCGCTCCCCCTCGGTACTCAACAAAGTAAGCCTTGAGTTTCCAATCTGTTGAAAGTTTCTTACTACAATAAAATCGACTTTATAGGACATTAAAAACGTCAAAATGTCATAATAGACTCCTTTATGTGACTTTAAGTTTATAGGACAAAACGATTGTGTATTATATATAAAGGTGTTACCATCAACTTATAGTAATATATTATATATGTACATTGGCTGATCTTATAAACATAAGTTTTATAAAACAACATTTAAACATATTAGGTGTCTTATAAAGTCGATTTAGACATATTTGACGTCTTATAAAACCGATTTTGTTATAACGTGTAATACACGTGCCACCAATACCTTACAACTATTAAGGCATTGTCGCATACAACGAGCATTGACCTAAGATCATATTTGCCGCAATCTTTTTGTACATGTAGAGTCGCAACCATCGGTCACGCCCAAAACTCACAAGATGGCTTTAGCCTTTGGGACAAGCCTTGGGTGCTTCTGCTTGCTATTTTTCGGGTTTGGGTTTGCTTTCTGGTGGAGGAGACGACACAACCAACAAGTTTTCTTCGATATCAACGGTTAGCATTTAAATTAGTTATCAAATTTTCTTTCTTGTGTGTGGTAGAGTCTCATATCAGCTAGAATTTCAATATACGTTGAAACTTTTTTCTACTCAAGGGCTCTTTTGAAAAGTAATCTAACGAGTTTTCACACATTCTCCTATCAATATACGTTGAAACTTTTATTCTCTTTCTCAAGGGCTCTTTTAGAGGGTAATCTAATGGGATTTCACGTATGTTTTCTTTTTTCTGTCTTGACAATATGTTAACTTAAGTTTGGTGTTCAGAACAATATAGAGAGGAAGTATGTCTAGGGAACTTGAGGAGGTTCCAGTTTCGAGAACTTCAGGTTGCGACAAACAACTTCACGAGCAAGAACATAGTCGGGAAGGGTGGTTTCGGGATCGTGTACAAAGGGTGTCTCTCGGATGGAACGATCGTAGCCGTTAAGCGGCTCAAAGATGGAAACGCGGTTGGTGGAGAGATCCAGTTCCAGACTGAAGTCGAGATGATCAGCCTAGCCGTTCACCGGAATCTCCTTAGACTCTATGGTTTCTGTATGACCACATCTGAGCGCCTTCTCGTATATCCCTATATGTCCAACGGCAGTGTTGCTTCTCGTCTTAAAGGTAATAAGGCTATGTTTGGCAACAAAAAAAAAGCTAGCTTATAAGCTAGCTTTTTTTTCTGGTACATGTTTGGATGACCATAAGCTAGCTTATTGAAAAACTACTCGTAGCGTTTTGAAAAGCTACCAGCTATCTTATAGGCTATGTTTCTGTATGACCACATCTGAGCGCCTTCTCGTATATCCCTATATGTCCAACGGCAGTGTTGCTTCTCGTCTTAAAGGTAATAAGGCTATGTTTGGCAACAAAAAAAAGCTAGCTTATAAGCTAGCTTTTTTTAAGCTAGCTTTTTTTTTTCTGGTACATGTTTGGATAACCATAAGCTAGCTTATTGAAAAACTACTCGTAGCGTTTTGAAAAACTAATTTATCAGCTACCAGCTTATAAGCTAGTTTGCCAAACAATGCCTAAGTTTTATAAAACAGTCTATTAGAACATTTACTGGTTTTTATGTTGAATGTTAAATTGATTGTATGACGGTTTCTTGTTGCAGATAAACCGGCACTTGATTGGGGTACGAGAAAGAGAATCGCATTAGGAGCTGCAAGGGGTTTGTTATATTTGCACGAGCAGTGCGACCCGAAAATAATCCATCGAGACGTGAAAGCTGCAAATATACTGCTTGATGATTACTATGAGGCTGTGGTGGGTGATTTCGGGCTGGCAAAGCTTTTAGACCATCATGATTCACATGTTACGACGGCTGTTCGAGGAACTGTAGGACATATAGCCCCCGAGTATCTCTCCACGGGTCAGTCGTCTGAAAAAACCGATGTTTTTGGTTTCGGGATTCTTTTGCTAGAACTGATCACTGGCCAGAGAGCTCTAGAATTCGGCAAATCGGCAAACCAGAAAGGTGCGATGCTCGATTGGGTTAAGAAAATTCATCATGAGAATAAGCTCGATATGTTGGTAGATAAGGACCTGAAAACTAGCTATGATAGAATCGAGCTGGAGGAGATGGTTCAAGTGGCGTTGCTGTGCACACAGTATCAACCGGTCCAACGGCCGAAGATGTCTGAAGTGGCTCGAATGCTCGAAGGTGACGGGCTAGCCGAGAAATGGGAAGCGTCTCAGAGAGCCGAATCTAATAGAGGTCGAGCCAATGAGTTCTCGTCTTCTGAGCGGTATTCGGATCTGACCGATGACTCCTCGTTGCTTGCCCAGGCAATGGAGCTATCGGGGCCCCGGTGATACACACCGAGATGACTAATAAATCGGTGGATTTCTGATTGTACAGAAACCGAATTACAGTTCATAACTACCTGTTGTATTTATATGGTTTTCGAGTGAAAGAAAAATTCTGAGTGTTGATCTTGTAAAATAAATGTTGTATAAATATTTGCAGTTCATATCAGAGAATGGTTTTCTTTGATCAAAGGTGAATCCAGACACAATAAATTCAAATAAAATTACACCTGATCTTGAACAAATATGATTTCAGCTTCTGCTGATGCTCGTCGAAACCTCAATAACTCGATCAACAAGTTCAATCTTCCATCGGTCACATACACACTTGGGGTGATGCTCATAGTCTCGAGAGCCGGCGAACATCCAAGCAAGAACTCGATGAATCCCATCTCGTGTGGAACACCCGACATATCTGTCATCTTTACGGTCTTAAGCTGTTCCAATGTACAGTCACAGGGGCATTCCTTCTCCCAAAAATCAAAATCCGGAGCTTCCATTGCAGACGATGAATTCGATGAACCCTAAATGAAAAAGAAATGCAAATAAAAGCAACATCCTATTGGGGTCAAATGGCTTACTTTTCATCTTCAAGATTTGATATCAAGTTTCTTTAAGATTTCAAGTAAAAAACTTGATATGGCTAAATAGAACTTCTAAAAGGTACTGCAAACAACAACATGTTGGCATGAATTTGTAATAAATCTTGATGATTCATGAAATAAACTCACTGAGATTTGAAGTTCTTGGAGATTAGGGGCGTTTAAAATCAAACGAAGAACCACCATTATTTCTTTCATGTCCTCAAAGCTTACTTGATAGAGTTCAATAAACTTCAGATGCTGATACGTCATCTGTGTTTTCCCTAGGGTGTTACCTATACTCATATACTGAAAAAGGGATGAAAACCAATTCATCAGCCAACAAAATTTCAAGTTTTTTAGAAATATGCAAGACAAAGTTATATCAAAATCTTACCTTTGTAAAGTAAATATGCCCGATGAGCCTCTGAAGGGCCGGTGCACCGCCAAGAAACTTGTCAAAATTGCAGCTTGAAATTTGCCCGAAATGTTCAGCAATATCATCGGTCATATACATGGCAACCGATATAGCAACTAACATAGGAGTATTCTCGAGACATATATCTTTAAACTCACCTTCCAAGATTAGGTACTTAAGGTTTGGAGCACGAATGTTGAGTTCTAAACTATCAAAGTACGATAAAGTTAAGCTCTCAAGAAGTGGGCAACTCGAGATAAGACTCTCAACAACATCAGGAGCAATAAGAACCTGTTGAAGATTAAGGTGTTTCAAGAACGGGAACCCTTTGAAAGACGATGGAGGGTCCAACTCACATCTAACAAGATCCAAACGAACCAGTTTCCGAAAAGAGAAAAGACAAGAAGGTGCTCTAAACCACTCCCCTTCACCCAACTCAAGGATCAATTCTTTTACATCTTTTCTTGACAAAAAAAGCAGCCATTGATCTACATCAGGAGAGCTTTGCAAATACGCAGTAGATAAAGCGAACCTGTGAATAGGACCGTCGTGAAGAAAAAGGAACCGACTCACAAACTTAACAAGATTGCTCTCTGCAAGTGTTCTATCGTGAGTGCCGTAAACACACTTATCATCAAACTCAAGTTGTGTAAGGGTAGCCCATTTGTATCTCCATTTACTAGATAATATACTCGTTCTCACAGCATCTCTTAACGGCAGCTTGGTAAGTATGGTTTCGATGATACTTTGAGGGAGATTGCTTATGTAGTCTTCCCCAAAGGGAAATTCCATGTGCATAGTGTCCCTTTTGCCCTACAAAATGAGCTACATTTTACCAACAATTTAAATCAAATCACTCTTAAAACAAGTTTACATTGAGCCAAACACATTCCTTTCAAAATTCAAGATTGATATGGATCTTGATAGAAATTCAACTCCAACATGCTTATAATTATTTTTTTTGTCGAAAAATTGAACACCTTCATCAAGAGTCAATTTGAAAGTTACCCCATTTGACCTCAAAAGTCAAAATTGAAGGACTAGTATGTAAGGAAACACACTAGGGTTTGCACACAATGTATTAAAAGAAGAACCTCTTCAGGGTTCCCAATTTCTAATCTACAAATTCTAAGGCCAATTCAAGAAAACCGAATGAATTTAAGTGCAATCATCTGGTTGCTACAGATACTATGTTGAATGAATTTTACCAAAATTGATGAACAAAATCAATTAGCCAATTGATTAGGGAACATCGATAGGCCAACAATGAAATCGCTCAAGAATGCGCATATATTCACACGAATTCAAAACTTAAACATAGAAATAAGAGAAAACAAATTGACACACCTGTTGAAATCACCAACCCTATTGGGAAAATAATCTAGAAAATTCGAACAAAAAAGAAACTCGTACTATTTAAATACTTCAAAGCTAGTATAAACAATTAATTGAATTGCTTCAGCCATCAAACAGGTGTGCCACTGAATTCGAATGTTTTCCATCCAATCGTAACAATTTGCGAACTTTAGAAAAAAAACAAGAGGAGAAATCGTAACGATCAAACCCATTTGCAGAAAAAGGCAGATCATAAAAGAAAAAATTAGGTATGGAGGGTGATTGTAAAAAGAAATAAAATTGCACAGATTAGACATGAAATGGTGGAGATTGGTACGTACCTAAGATTGATTTGAGAGTGATGATCCTGGGTGATTCTGATATCAGAGAGAACGAAGTGAGGGAGAAGAAGGATGAAAGCCAGATTATGTCTCCACTTCCCTTTTTATATTTGAAATACGACTGTCCCTATTAAGCTTGCCCCATCTTCAAAAAGCCCAATCATATACCATAGCAAACACCTTAGTTACATGAATTTATTTAAACATACAGCTTTAAAAAAATTATGTTTATAAATAATTTATTTGTAATATTAAATTTTAAATAATATATATTAATTATAATATAGTATACATAGATAAAATGATACTTGTTTATCTTTTGTTCTTTAAAGTGTAATGATAATGTATCATTTAGTGACTATTTGATTTCATTCATTGATGACTTTCATCTATAAACTCATTTACTAATAGTTGTGAAAATTAATATTTTATAAAAAAAGTTTGTTGAAAAATACCATGTTATAAAATCTTTACTGGAAATTATTATTATAAAAAAAAATTGTTGGAAAATACCACTATATATTTTATTGGAAATTATTATTTTATAAAAAAGTTTGTGGTAAATTATTATTTTATATAAAGTTTGTTGGATTCTTTTAAGTGTACGGTAAATACTTTATATATTTTTTTATTGGAAATTATTATTTTATAAAAAAGTTTGTGATAAATTATTATCTATACTATATTATAAAATATTTATAAAAATCTCTTAAAAACAATTGTTAAAGCTTAATATACCTCTATTTAATGTTAATTACTTAAATTCTCTAAAAAACAATCATTAAAACTTTATGAACTACATTTAATTATATTTATTAATTTTCAAAATTTATCTCTAACCACTTTAACTCCCCTAAAATCACTTACCGTATAACTAAATACAAAATAAAAATCAAATTTTAAATATAAAAAATATAAAATATAATTAATAAAATCTAACAGAATATTTAATGTTTATTTTATAAAAAAACATTATATTATTAAACCTAAAATAAATTACATTATTATTAAACTATCGAAGAAATTCTTAAAAACAAGCTTTTATGCATTAAATATTGTTTATTGATATACATTGCTTAAAATACAAGATTATAAGTTATGATGCATGAGTACAAATTTCTAAAGTTATATGTTTGAATTCATAACTAACTGATAAACATAATTAAACAGGATAAACATCTCAATTTAAATATAAAGAATTTAAAATATATAATATAATCATTGAATTCTAACAAAATACTTTATTGTTGTTTATATAAAAAACATTATATTATTAAGCCTAAATTAAACAAATTTATAAAAAAAAAAATCATTATCACTCTCTCAAAATCGTTCAAAATCGTACTGTAAATCGACAACAAATAAAAGGAAACATTAAAATCATGATGTATCTCGCTGCATTACACGAGTACACTTCTAGTTTTATATAAAGTATGTTTGATTTTTTTAAAAGTGTATAGTATTTATATATGGCAAATACTTTATATATATTTTTTAATGGAAATTATTATTTTATAAAAAAAGCTTGTGGCAAATTATTATTTTATATAAAGTTTGTTGGATTTCTTTTGAAGTGTATAATATTTATGTACAACATATACTTATGTACACTCACCTTTGGTGAAGTTTGAAACCTTAATCTTCAAGGAGGCTCAACTCTATCAGAGCATCTCCAACAGCTATGCTAAAATAGAAAAAAGTAAGATTTTAGTAATTTTGTTACTCCAACAGCTATGCTAAACCATATGCTAAAATAGAAAAAAAGAAGAGAGAGAAGATAAAAATCTCCAAATTTGGAGAAATCTCTAAAACTTTATTTCTAAGAGAGAGAAATGAGAGAAATAATAGCATATTAAATGTATTGAATATTTTAATAATATAATTGATTATAGAAATGCTAAAATAGAGTAACTGTTGGAGTTAGATGTAATTTATTTTAGAGATTTTAACTTTTTATACTCTATTTTAGAAAAATTATAGCATAGCTGTTGGAGATGCTCTCACTACATCAAACTTATTATTTTACATAGAAGTTGTTAGAAATTACCATTTTATACAACGTTTGTTAGAGCATCTTTAAAAGATTCTTAAAGTTTGTTAGAGCATCTCTAAAAGATTTTTCAAAATGAAGATTTTTGTTCCAACACATTCTCCAAACTTTCTCCAAATTAAAGAGAAAGAAATGATGAAATTCTCCAAAAATGATTGCTTAAAAAAGATAAATATTTTTTTATTCATCCTATTAACGAGAATCATTGAAATTAAATTTTTAAGAGAGGTAAATAATATTTTATGAATTGTATTGAATATTTTAATAATAAACTAATATTGTAATTTCCAAAATGAAGAAAATGGAGATAAACGTAAGTTTTCTTTGAAGATTTTAAATCTGATTATTCATTCTGGACAATCTATTGGAGATGCTCTTAGTATTATTATATTATAAAAAGTTTGTTGAAAAATTACTATATTATATAAAATTTCTTTAAAAGTTTGTTGGAACATTAAATGTGTTAAATATTTTAATAATAAAATTAATGTTAAAATCTTCTAAAGTTAGGGGTGCACATGAGTTGAGTTGATCGGGTTGAAGACATTTGAGCTACATACCCAACCCAATGTTTTTGAAAAATCTCAACCCAACCCAACATAACCTAAACCGTGTGGATTGTTCAAGTTGAAACTTTGTTACATCAAAATATTATCGTATGTTTGTTACCTTGATATAATGTTTTCTCTACTCATAATTCATTTATTCATCTTCAATAATTGATACAACTTATTCATACTTCTTAAGTAGATCACATTCAATTGTTTTTCTTAGTTTGCATAACATTACTTAAAATATATACGAAAACAAATGCAGGAGTTACATAGACAGGGGGAAGAGATATAAAGAATATGTATATGAAAAGGGTGATGATTTAGATTTACCGGTATAATGTACAACTAGTGTTGGATCCGTGCATTGTACGGGAGGATAAATTTTTTGTTGGAATATTGAACCGAGTTAAAATGAAACGTAATTTATTTGTTAACAGTTAATGAAATACAATGTGAAAAACGAATGTATTTTCATAAGTGGCTAACTTGCATATATTCTTAATCGTTTGTTGTTATGAGTTTGTACAATAATATTGGTAATAGTTTTGTATTATATTATTTAAAACTCAAACGACATGTCTCACAACATATCACTATTATTGAAATAATTATAGATTTAAATGTAAAATCTACATTTAAAATAGATTATACTAATATAAAATATATTTTATAAAATTCTCCACCAAAAAAACAAATATTTATATTAATAAATGAGTATCCATTCCACAAATAGATGATTATGTGATATACTGTGCTAGGAAAGGTTGTATCAAAGCATTAAGAAATTGTAAATTAAGTAATTGCCTTTAATTAGTTGTACCTTGTGCTTAAAATGTTGTAATTAAGAGTTTTTTTATGTCGTTTTTATAAAAAAAATACGGAAGAAAAGATATTTTATATTACATCTCATTAATATAGATTTAAATGTAAAATCTACATTTAAAATAGATTATGCTAATATAAAATCTATTTTATAAAATCCTTCACCAAAAAAACAAATATTTATATTAATAAATGAGTATTCATTCCACAAATAAATTATTATGTGAGATATTGTGCTTGGAAAGGTTGTACCAAAGCATTAACAAATTATAAATTAAGTAATTGGCTTTAATTAGTTGTATCTTGTGCTTAAAATGTTGTAATTAATGGTTTTTTATGTCGTTTTTATAATATAGTATAGATGAAAAAAAAATACGTGTAGATTTTATATTAGCAAAAAAATACGTGTAGATTTTATATTATGCTAATATAAAATACGTGTAGATTTTATAAAATAAAATAGATTTTATATCAGCAAAAAAATACGGAAGAAAAAAGAGTTTATATTACATCTAATTATGTAAAAAGATTTTATAAAATAAAATATGGAAAATGATTTTATAAAATAAAATATGAAAAAATCATTATGAGATGTAATATAAAAAAATACGGAAGAAAAAATATTTTATATTACATCTCATTAATATATATTTAAATGTAAAATCTACATTTAAAATAGATTATGCTAATATAAAATCTATTTTATAAAATCTTCCACCAAAAAAACAAATATTTATATTAAAAAATAAGTATTCATTCCACAAATAGATGATTATGTGAGATATTGTACTTGGAAATGTTGTATCAAAGCATTAAGAAATTGTAAATTAAGTAATTGGCTTTAATTAGTTGTAATTTGTGCTTAAAATGTTGTAACTAAAAGTTTTTTATGTCGTTTTTATAAAAAAAATACGGAAGAAAATATTTTATATTACATCTCATTAATAAAGATTTAAATGTAAAATCTAAATTTAAAATAGATTATGCTAATATAAAATCTATTTTATAAAATCCTTCACCAAAAAAATAAATATTTATATTAATAAATGAGTATTCATTCCACAAATAGATGATTATGTGAGATACTGTGTTTGTAAATGTTGTACCAAATCATTAAGAAATTGTAAATTAAGTAATTGACTTTAATTAGTTGTACATTGTGCTTAAAATGTTGTAATTAAGAGCTTTTTATTTCGTTTTTATAATATTGTATAGATAGTATAGATTATAAACATATTTATTTATCTAATCATCTCTAAAAAAATTTAAATCCTAATTAGTCGTGCTCTTTTATGTAAGCGATGAATTCATTTTCAAAATCAATTAAACATATATATATATATATATATATATATATATATATATATATATATATATATATATATATATATATATATATATATACTAGAAGTGTACTCGCGCAATGCAGCTAGATACATCACGATTTTAATGTTTCATTTTATTTTCTGTTTTTTGTCGATTTACATTATGATTTTGGATGGTTGTGAGAGAGTGATAATGATTTTTTTATATAAATTTGTTTAATTTAGACTTAATAATATAATGTAATTTATTTTGGTTTAATAATATAATTTTTTTATAAAATATTCTGTAAGATTTTTTATATCTAAAATATACTGAGAGTTATTTTAGGGGAGTTAAAGTGGGAAATGATTTTAGGGAGTTAAAATGGTTAGAGATAATGATTGAAAATTAATGAATAACATTAAATGTAGTACATACAGCTTTTATGGCTGTTTTTTAAGTAATTAACATTAAATAACGGTACATTAAGATTTAAGACTTGCTTTTAAGAGTTTTTTATGTCATCTTTATAATATAGTATAGATTGTAGATATTAAAGGTCTAACAATAATATTAAATCTAAGGAAAACAAAGGTATTGGGTTCATCAGATTGAATTGGGTTCAAATGATCGTAACCAGATCTCAATCCAATACCTACTGTTTAAAAATTTTACAACTCGATTAGACATATTATTTCAAGTTGGGTTGGTCGGGTTGTTCGAGTTTTTGTGCACCCCCAATTAGAGCCGTATATAATTTTCTTTTAAAAACTTTTAAGTTTAGATTTCCATTTTAGAGAAATTATAGGGAATCTGTAGAGGCTCTAAACACTATTTATTTTTTTTCTTTCTGACAAGTTTTTAAGTGATTTGACCAAAATACCCTTATAGGAAGGGTATATAAGTGTACTTCTTAAACGAACAAGAGATGGAACCAATTCCGTCAAGAAAAATGCATGATTGAAAGAAAGAAAGAATCGTAAGAGATAAAATCAAGAAAACGGAGAAGAATTGATGAACACAAAAGTTGTAATTTACTTATAAAAAGCTTTTCTTAAAAGGGCCAATGGCACTCGAGTTATCTAAAGATTAACAATTTCAACATATAACTAAATGCATCCATAACCATTCATTCCATCAACCGTTGTTACTTCATCTGAGATTTGAGCTCCTCCACCTTTGCTTCAGTGTCCTTCAATGCCTTCCCATATTTGCTTATCAACTGTCACACCAAACATCAAAAAAAAAATTAATTCCAACCATATTATAATCGGTCTTAAAACGAAATTTCTGCGAAAACCCACCTCATCAACTTCGTTTGGTGTCATGATGAACGGTGGAGACATCATTATATTGTCACCAGCGACGCGTACCAACATCCCATGCTTCTCGCACTGTGCTCCAAAGTATGCACCTACGCCTGACTCAACGAGTTCAAACATCATTCAAATTCAACACCACCAACTTCGATGGTTACCAAACTAAAATCAGCAGACTCTTACCCCATTCGGGTGGGAACAATTCATGCGGTGACTTGTTATCAGTAAATTCCGTCCCCAAAATCAGCCCGGTTCCACGGATCTAAACAAGTGGAAAAACACTTGAATGTGTAAACCATCTCTGTTCTAAACAAGTGCTACATTTTCACCTTTTGAGGTCAAATGCACAACTTTTATACATAAATGTTTGTTACAAATTTAACATCAAAAACTTTATATATGTTGTGATATTTGATATCAAGTTTAATGTATTCGTAGATTTCGGTACCTCTCCAATTATGGGACTTGAGGAAAAGGCTTTTAAACCTTCTTGAAACATCGGGGAGATGCTGTTTACTTGCTCAAGAATATTTCGCTCTCTGGAAAAAAAAAACATATAAAGGCTTCAGACATGAGAAGGATAGCGTATGTTTTGATTTTTACGACCATCAGCTTTATGGCTTTTGCTTTCATTTCCTTCTAAAAATTTGATGCACAATGTAAGAACATACTGGTAAATCTTGAGTGTTTCGAGGGCAACAGCACAAGCTACAGGGTGCCCGGAATATGTGAACCCATGAGAAAATGTACCTATCGTAAGCATAGAAACAAATTCAATCCAAGACCATGATGGAGATATAGTGAATCTGGTTTGAAAAGTTTTATGGCAGTACCAAGTTTATTGCTCTGAGAATTTATGACATCCGCGACTTCGGGGCTCACAAGGACCGCACCAATCGGCATGTATGCCGAGGAAAGAGCCTGAAAGCATCGGTTTATATCATCCTTTTGTATACTCAACTTTTCCAAACATCATATATTTTGTTCTTGTAAAAATGCCAAAAGAACAATGTACTTTCCAAGAATGGAGAAATTTGGAAATTTTGTGGAAATATAAATATAACAAAACCATCTTATTTAGAAATTTCTACTAGTTATACCTTAGCTATGGTGACAAGATCGGGCTTAATGTTGTACTTATCACAACCAAACATGGTTCCAAGCCTTCCAAAGCCACAAATTACCTGAAAAAGAAGATCAGAAGCATATAACATGCTTGACAAAGTAAAAATACATAAATACATCGAATGAAAGCCTACTAAGTACCTCATCAGCGATGAATAAAATGTCATATTTTTTAACGATAGCTTGAACCTTCTCAAAGTATGTTTTAGGTGGAAGTATGACCCCTCCTGCTCCCATTACTGGTTCCGCAATAAATGCAGCAATCTGAAAACATAAAAATGGCATATGCCTAAACTACGATTGTGGACGTTTATTTTGAGATGGAGGGAGTATTGTTTGTTAATCTTCTTTTAACGTATATGTTAAGTGAGCTTACCGTCTCTGGTTCCTCTTTGAGAATAAGGTTTTCCAAATTGGTAGCCAACCTAGTTGCAAACTCCTCTTCCGTCTCACCTAACATACGCTATGCTTATCGCATTGTTTCGACTATTAAATGCTTGCGAGAGGAAATTAAAGAGAAAGCGGACCTGGAAGATGAAATCGCCAGTAATGCGGGCAATCGGTGTGCAATACAAATGGAGTAGGCAGATCAAATTTTTGATGCAATGCTGGAAGGCTGAAAGAAAACAAGATTATACGAAAAACTAGTGTTAAACTTGAACTTTTTATAATCGACTTTTATGGTCAAGGAGGCTAATCTTAACTTTGAGAATGATGGGAATTTCTATTTTTCAGAGAAGCGGATTGAAAACAGTGTTAAGATTTATAACATGATATACATGTAAAAATGTTGATGTTAAATATGTGTCAATATTAATATCACTTTGGAGTTAAAATGTAGTTCAGTTGACCACACAAGTCAACTTTTGTTTTGAACAGAAATGAATAACAAAATTCTTTAACACAGCATACCCGGAAAGACTAGCTGATACGAGAGTAGATCCATGGTATCTGTGACAATAAAGAGTACACATCAGAATTGTGATATGCCAGCAAGAAAACATGCAAAGCTCTATGTTAAGAAGTAAAATTACGATTTTGCCCTTGCGATAATTTTCTTTTTGTTTGGCCTTCCAAGTGCATTGTTGTAGTACCACACCAGCTTCACCTATAAAAGAATGATTGAAATGAGAAGTATGCATAAATAGGGAACACTAACAAACAAATTCATTATCAATTAGTTATGGAACCTGAGTATCATTTGCATCTGACCCACTGTTTGTAAAGAAGGCTTTTGCCATTTTATTTGCTGTGAACATCCCCAGAAGTTCTCTTGCGAGATCCTGTAAATAAAACGTATAAAAATAGCACAATAAAGGATCTCATCAACTCGATAGCAGAGTAACACTTATCTTTATAAACAATCTCATTGTACCAAAGGGGGTTTTGTAGTACGGTTCCAGAAGGAATGGTAGAAAGGTAAAGTATTGAGCTGTTTGGTTGCAGCAGCAACAAGTCGAGCCTCATTCCCACCTAAAAAGTATTTCAAAAAGTAACATATAAATGAGTCAAGAGAACAGAAAAGCGTAATTGGCATGAAATGTAATATGAACAAAATCCAATAACCATATTACAGTTCTTTTAAGTTATTAGTTGGAAATGGTACGGGTGGATCTTTACAACCATCATGTTTTGAGTTTAATTCTCTTAAATCTAATACATTGAGGGTAAGGTTTAGGGGAAAACTGCAAAAAAATGAAAACTGAGGAACACCCTGGTACAGTCATCTGGAAGGTATTCACATGTGCATACAACTAATTTGTAACATGCACACGTGCATAAAAACCAAAAAACAGTTTCAATTACTTGTATGCACATGTGCATACCGTCTAGATGAATGGTTCCCAGGGTGTTCCTTAGTTTTTCGTCCCTGAACCTCCCTCTTTCGCTCTCTCTCTCTCTCTCTCTCTATATATATATATATATATATATATATATTTGGTGATCGTTTAAAATAGACACGGAAAATAGGTATAAGGGACTGACCTAAAGGATTGCACCACAAACCCGCAAGAGCATCAAGATACTTTTTCCCATTTACATCATATACATATGAGCCCTACAAGCATTGATAGGAAAAAAAGGAAACCAATCAAAATGTGCTTTGAAGTTCACATAATTTAGCGCTAGTTAACAAACTACACTAGTACTAGAATACCTCGGACTTCTCTATGACCAATGGGTTTGAATCGGTAGTCTGCCATCCAGCTGTGAAAGGTGCCAACATATCATGTCCCTTATATCTAACACCGCATATTAAAGATCACACACATTAGGAACTAACATAAGAAAAAGTTCCACAAACTTGTAGAATTGTAGTAATCAGAGAAACAGAAAGAAGCACATACACATCATCATTAGCCACCGCAACATTGGTACTGTTACATCTAACAGTAGAAAGATTTCGCGCATTTCTTGTACATGGATGAATCTGTAAGTAAGTATTCCACCTCATTATCAAGAAATACCAAACAAAATGTTTCTTAAATCAACCAGATATAGTGAACAGTGGCAGGTGATGTTTTAAAGCTCATGTCCATGTTTAAAGGACCCTTTCAATGCTAATCCTTGGGTGAATTTTAGAATAAACAACAAGAAGTGTATGAATTTTATATAAATTCAAAATACTTGCTGAATGAGAACATAGGATCAGAGCAAGTAAATGGATGAACATCACAAGAACAATATAAAATTTTATAATGTTGGCTTCATTTAACAGTTATCAGATTTAAGACAAGATAACCCCTTTCAGAAAAGAGAAACTTTGGTATCTTAGTGGCTGTTTTGTTTACCTCTTAATAATTTTATTAAAAGGCAACATCTGAATCGTTAAGAGCTGAATCTTGTTTCCCAAAAAAAGTCTGCCTCTATCCTCTCTGAATGATTTTGTATCTTGGGTCTCCCTTAACCATTCAACGCCCTAATTTCATCCAGAACACTTATCAAACAACCATATTTCATTTTACACTACATCATAAGAGACCACTTAATCATCCTGCACCAAACTATTCCACCTGCCAAAAAGAACTTTAGTTTCTTCCATTTCAACCATTCTTTTTGGTACGATCAACAAAACTGACTGTATACCAAGAGCAAGCGTTACATATAAAAAGATTGCGGTGATTATGTAAACAAAATCCATATCAATTTGGTATGATCTAGAAAATAGAGGCGTTGGTTATTCATGTTTTTAGTCGGAAAAACAAGTTTCTAATTTCTAAGTCAAGAGTCAAGAATTGGTCTAACAGGGATCGAAATAGCCCTAATTGCTCTACCCAACTTGCAAACAAAAGGGTGATAAAAATAAACAACAAAAATAGCAAAAAAAGAAGGGAAAGATAACAGGACCATGAGAGAAAATAGAAATCATACAAAGAAGATGCAGAGAAATGAGAAACCTTGGAGAAAGTAGCTGCTGCAAGGGCTGATCGAAAGAGACGATGATGACGATTCTTCATTCTTCTTTCTGTTGATCTAGTAGAAAGCACCAAGAAAATAACAACACTCTTCAGTCCTCTTTGAGGTCCCACAGGGTCGTTTAATACGTTTCATTTTTGTCCCTATAAATTGTTGTTTACATGTAAATTGTAACGTATTCTGAAGAGTTAATTCCGGATTTGGTTCATGTGATATTTTAATTAGAGTAAACTAGGCACATACTCATGCGATACAGCGGAATGTAAGTAAATAACGAACAATTAATTTTATTTTCTTATAGACATGTTATCAACAATCAACCATGACCTAAGAATCACAACTTATGAAATCATAAACTCATAAAAATATTCAATAATTAATTTATATTACAATTATTGACGAAAAAAATTATAATGATATATTTTATAATAAGAATGAAACGTATTTTACGATTATGTATTTTTAATGTGCTAACGGTGGAAAAAAGTAAAACGTATGGATAGAAAACAAATTAGTTCGTAGATATTCATGATATTTAATAGTAAGGCTAAATTAAAAAATATTCAATATTGTGCTCGTTTTAAAGATATTGATGAGACGATTATAATGATATATTTTGTAAAAAGAAGAAACGTATTGTCTATTCTATTCTTGTTCGTATATGATTATTTATGTTAACATGTGATAGGTATGTAAAATAGAAAATAAGAAAACAAGAGATATAAAATAAATTAAATAACTAATTGTAAGGGTGATAAACGTAACATTAAATTGAATTGGGAAGTGAAACATTGGGAAATTTTTTTTGGCTTTCAAAGTTTGTAAAAAACTGTATTAGAATTTTTATAATATAGTAGAGATTACCGTGATTTATTTATAATAAGAATGAAACGTATTTTTAATATATTTTACAATTATGTATTTTTAATGTGCTAACGCTGAAAAAAAATAAAACGTATGAATATAAAACAATTTAATTCGTAGATATTCACGATATTTAATAGTACGGTTAAATTAAAAAATATTCAATAGTGGACTCGTTTTGAAGGTATTGACGAGACGATTATAATGGTATAATTTGTAAAAAAAGAAACGTATTTTTTCATTGTATTTTTGTTCATATACAATTATGTGTGTTAATATGATAAGAGTGTAAAATGAAAAATGAAAAAAATAAGGGATATAAAGTAAATTAAATAATTAATTATAAGGGTGGTAAATGTAATATTTTTCCAAAAACTACCTTTTTCAATAACCGTAATAAAATTTTAATATATAGTATAGATTATGTTTTTCGTCCCTCTGGTTTGTTAAAAAATTTGGATTTTGTCTCTGTAGTTTTAAATTTCGGTTCTCGTTTCTATGGTTTGCAATTCATTTTTATTTCCATCCCTGAGACCAAAACACTAGTTTTAAGTATAAGGACTAAAATATAAATGAATTGTAAACCATATGGATGAAAATAAAATAAAATTTAAATCATAAGGACGAAAAAGGTAAAGATTATAAACCATAAGAATGAAAATTGTAATTTCAAAACCATAAGGACGAAACTAGAAATTTTCAATAAACCATAGGGACTAAAAACGTAATTTACTCTTTTAATTATTACCGAATTGGTTCTAAACTTTATTTTTATTATACAAAAAAGTTTTGTGATTTGCATTTTGTTTGAAACGAGGTGGGCTTAATGCCCGCGCGTTGCTGCGGGTTATCGTGTGCGTTGATGGAAAGAAATATTAAGACCATAAATTTGAGCATGACCAATTATGAGAACAAAACATTTTGTGTCTGTTAGCAGCATGACTATAATTTACAAAATGTCATATGAGAATTAAATTCAAGAAAAAAAAAACCAGGGATGTGTGTATGATAGAAAGCGAAAATAAATTAGCAAATGGTACATTACATCATTAAACCTAAAAAAAGTTACATTGTTATTAAGCCTATATTAAATTATAATAAAAATATGAATTGAACAAATTTTACATCATTATTAAACATAAAATAAATTATGATAAATTACTTTATTAATAAATAAAAAATTGGTGCGTGGATCACCTACGACTACGTGCTTGAATTGATGAGGAAGACGGAAGGTTTTGGGTTGGAGAAGACACAACCATTGAGATGCGATGCATGTTAAAGGATATTTATTTTATGCTTATATAATAAAAAATAATTTTTATAATATAACTTTTATTTATTTAAATTAGAAAATGAAAAAGTTATAAATGATCGAAATGGCATTTACTTAACGGTCAGGAGCTAACAACTTTTAGTTTCGAGGACCAAAACGTTACGAAAATGTAAAATCGAAAGGCTATTTTGGAATAAACAAATTATTGGGACTAAATCCAAGAGAAAAATAAAACTATAGGGACCAAATCTGTAACTCTAAAAACATAGTACTAAATCTAAAAGAGAGATAAAACCTCAAGGACCAAATCTGTAAATAAATAAAAGTTCACTTCCTGGTATATAACGAATAAACAAATTATGGGGAATAAATCTAAGAGAAAAATAAAACTATAGGGACCAAATTTGTAACTCTAAAAACATAGGACTAAATCTAAAAGGGAGATAAAACCTCAAGGACCAAATCTGTAAATAACTAAAACTTGACTTCCTGGTAAATGTTATATATTATAATTGGTTTTTGGACTAATGAGTTAAATTGGAGGGTAATTCTGTCTTTATGTCAATTTTATTTGTTTTAATATTTTTTTCTTGAATCTTTATCTTCTCTGCCTAACATCAAGAACAAACTTTAAAACCTAAACCAAAATATAGTTCGTAACAATTTATCTTCTGAGGCATACAACGATTCTTTCAACATTTAGGGACATAAGTCCAAAACACTCCATCTAATAGCACTCCAAGTACATGTACATTATTCGTGATTACAGAGCACAGGGTTCACTTGATTCATGGTGTAATTTGTATATACTGCATGTAACAAGATTCCAAGTACCACCTCAACTATTACAACAGAAATTAGGGGTTGTTTGGCAGTTGCTGAATGGTTTGATGTAGAATGATTAAGTGATCAGAATGATTAAGAGACACTTATGATATAGTTTAAAGTGAAATATGATTGTTTTGTAATTTTCAGAATGAAATTAGGGCGATTAATGGTTAAGGGAGGTCCAGGATACAAAATCATTTAGAGGGTTTTAGAACCATTAAGAGGCAGACTTTTTTTTACTAAACAAGATTCACCTCTTAACGATTAAGATGTTGTCTCTTAGTGAAACCATTAAGAGGTAAACAAACAGCCCCTTAGTCTAGTTGATTTAGAGTATGTTTTTTTGGCATAGTTAGCCACAAAGGCTGTCTTCAGAGCATCAACCCTTGAAGTGAGAAGGGTAAGTGTTGATGGTGTGGCCAAGCGTTTCAACTCAGCCACAGAGGCCTTCTGATAAGTACTCAATTTTGAGTACTTAAGCACATTTCTCATAGTCTTTTAGATAGGATTTTTCACTTTCAAATCCCACTTTGAATCATTTTCTACCTTGTTTTACATTTATTTGATATTGGAGTTGAATTTGTGTGATTTGCTTGTTCTATTAAGATTGTAGGCTAACTTAGTTGTCTTTTGAAAATCTATTTGGACACAGTGCATGCTGCAACATTGGCACAACATGGAGCTGATCGTTTTTGATGGAAATCTTGAAGACCGAACCTGATTTTTGGCTTGGAACTAATCTTTTGTAACCTTTGAACAATTAGTTAATCTAGTTTGTAATAGTTTAGTTAAGTTGGGACAAGCTTTGGTAACTCTAGTTAGCTTTAGACTAGCCTAAGTACAATTAGATTCCCCTTAATTACAACTTAATTTGCCACTCCTCTTGTCTATAAAAGGAGGGCTTAGTTGCTTATAAGGGGACATCATCAATCATCTCTTTACATTATCTTAGTTTATGTCTTTTGGTTATGCATCTGATCAGCAGTTAGCTTGGGGGCTGATCTTAAATCACCTTTTAGTTCTTTAATTCCAAGTATTAATCTTTATGTTCTTTATCTTGCTCTTCATATTTTCTTTAAGTTCTCCATCTTGTTATGCATAGTGTAATTCTTTTACTTTCTGTCTAATTCACGAACTGGTCCTATTCCAGTCCTGTGTCCCCTTTAATTTCCAGAATTCATGCATTTGTTCGTATGATCTTCATCGTGTTCTTCATCATTGAATATGAATGCTTGTAGCATTGAAACAACACCCACTTGCACATCTTGTTTTCTTATGTTTTATTTCCTCATCTTGCATCTCTAGCCTTTCTTTTACTCTTTTAATTTATATTTTAGTAGTTAAAGTTCATTGTAATTACTTTCCATTCTTACTTTCTTGTCATTTCCATTTCCTTGTAATTTACTTTCCTTTGTCTTTACATTCCAAGCGACATATATACTTTCAAGTCATTTATCTTTCAAGAGCACTGTACATTATGTTTATCTTTGTAATTCTTAGTAGTTGTTTTTATTTCTTTATTGTAATAAGTAGCTAATCATATTAAGCGTGGGTGTGAGGTAAAGGGTGGTTATGTGGATCTAAAAGAAAGTAGGTTTTTGTGATCATAATGAAATTTTATTGTTCCAACTCAAGTTTTATCAAGATAACACAACTCCTTGACAAATTGATCACTTTGATAGTGTTCAAGTGTGATGGACTTAGAGATGGGCCATTGAATAACACGTCAATTTGAATGACATGGGAGGTAATATCGAAAGAGTTACTTGCAACGAGAGTTGTTACTTGTGTCTTTTAAACTGATTCATTCTTGATAAGTTTTCACTTTTTCAAAGGGTTAAAATGGAATAGACTTAGAGATAAGCTATTTGGAATACATCAAATTGGGAGGTGAGTAACTTTTAACGAAGAGAATTTGTTTTGTCGTATATTTTAAAAACTCCAATCCCATCATTCCCTTATCTGGAACCTTGCTCAGAGATGAGATGGTTCATAGCTATTGGAATTATGGGATGGTGAGAGTCCGAGAGGAACGTGTCTTAAAGTCAATAATAAAACTAGTTATAGTCAGAAGCATGCTGCAACATTTCAATAGCATCATGCTATGACAGTGCTGTAGCATTGACCTACTGGATTTTGGATGCATATACCATCAAAAGTCTTACACCCTTGCTTCTCGTTTATTCTTGTTTATTTAGATCTGTGTTAACCAACCTTCCAAAATATTGCTTCAAATTCGTCATCTGAAATCTCATCTTTCATTATACTTTTAACACACTTTTTAGTCCAATCTCTGTGGGACGGTATCTGGTATCTTTACCATTTTATTACTTGTAAGGCGACATAGTACCAATTTGTATACTTGCTTTTTGGTATTATTTCACTTCCCTAAGGAACACAAAAGGGCCTGTCACCTTCATAGAATTTTCAAAGTCTTAGAACTCATCCTTTGTATTGTATGACACATGGACCAAATTGAATCCCTGTTCCTAGGATGCCTTGAGAGCGTGTATCAACGTTGCGCTCTGTAGGACTTCCATCCGATCCCTGTAAATCATCATCCGAGAATGAAGGAGATGTTACGGGTGTTCTAACAACATCACCAACAAGTGGGAGTCCAAAGCCGACCTCTTGTGGGATGGAGTGTTGGCTCAGAGGTTGTTCTAGAACCGAGTATGTTTCATGGGTGGAGCTCATGCTTCATTAAGAGTATTATATATATATATATATATATATATATATATATATATATGTATGTATGGTTTGATTTAGAGTTTTGTGTTTTTATTTTATAATTTTAGATTCATGTTTTAGGACTTGTTCTTGATGGTTAAGACGGAGAATAGGAAGATGGAATAAAAGAAAACAAATAACAATAAAAGAAGTGTTAAAATGGCAAAATTGACAAAATTGTCCTCTAATTTAACATAGAAGGTGGATAGTCATTTGATTTGATTCAAGGACCAAATACAAAATATAGTGCAAACCACAAGGCTTTTTAATAATGAATATAGTTCAAGGACCAAGTTTGTAATAATTTAGATACCACATAAACCAAAACCATAATTTACTCTATTTCAATTTATTTCTATTTTAGATAATATATTAGTTATATAAAATAAAAGATATTTAGTATTTCTTTCCTTTCAAGTAATGGATTTTTGTCATTTTAAGCAATTTACAACATACTTTAATTTGTTATTAATAGAACTTTTAACTGATTTAATCAATTTAACTGATATAATATCTTTTGTTAAAATGAGTATAAATATAAGATCGATTTAACTTTTTATGTCTATCCAAATCAACCATCCTTCCATCTAATTTTGGTGTTAGGTATAATTTGAAACGTTCAAACAAATATGAAATTTCATAAGTTAACAATAACAGTATTTATCATGTGTTCTTTATACATAAACTAGAAGCGTACTCGCGCAATGCAGCGAGATACATCACGATTTTAATGTTTATTTTTATTTTTTGTTTTTTATTGATTTACAGTACAATTTTGAATGGTTTTTATTGAGTGATAATGGTTTTTTTTTATATAAATTTGTTTAATTTAGGCTTAACAATATAATGTTTTTTATATAAAAAAAATTAAATAGTTTGTTAAAATTCATTAATTATCTTATATATTTTAAATTTTTTATATTTAAATTGAGATGTTTATTTTGTTTTGATTATGTTTATCAGAATTCAAATTTCATAATTTTAGGGTTTGGGGATTAGAGATAAGGATTTTGGGGGATAAAGATGAAATTTATTAATTATGGTTAAAAGCATTTAAAAGTAGTACATATTGCTTCATTAATTATTTTTTAAGAGATTTTAAGTAGATTAACATTAAATAATAATACATAATGCTTAATACATCACGATTTTAATGTTTATTTTTATTTTTTGTTTTTTTATTGATTTACAGTACGATTTTGGATGGTTTTTATTGAGTGATAATGGTTTTTTATATATAAATTTGTTTAATTTAGGCTTAACAATATAATATTTTTTATATAAAAAAAATTAAATAGTTTGTTAAAATTCATTAATTATCTTATATATTTTAAATTTTTTATATTTAAATTGAGATGTTTATTTTGTTTTGATTATGTTTATCAGAATTCAAATTTCATAATTTTAGGGTTTGGAGATTAGAGATAAGGATTTTGGAGGATAAGGATGAAATATATTAATTAGGGTTAAAAGTTTTACAGGTAGTACATTAGGCTTTAGTAGTTATTTTTAAGAGATTTTAAGTAGATAGCTTTAAATGATAGTACATAAAGCTTAGTGAGTTGTAATTAAGAGTTTTTTATGTCATCTTTATAATATAGTATAGATAATCATACTTTTATACTTTCAAATCAAATAAATTGATGAACATAAACAAATGGAGGAATCACCATTGGAAATATGGGTACCCCTAACCCTAATCTTATGACTAGAATAATGAAAAATCCTCAAAATTTTGAACCGAAGATCGTTTTTATAATCTTGTACGTCATTACTTGCGGATTTTTTGTTGTGTGCATAGTGATTTAATTTTTTTATGTTGTTTTTGATCCATATAAATGTTGAATCTTTCCAAACTCGAAACATGAAAGTTATAGATCTTTTTGTCTTCTTTTCAAAACATCTTGAATCTCTTTCATACGTTCTAGGATGAGTGAGATACGATCACAATACCGGATAAAGTTAAAGTTGTCCAACAACCTCCTTTCAAGTTCTTTTTGTTAGTTTCATCACTCAAATGCGTATGATGTTTAATCAAGTACTTGTAATCGACATTTGTTGTGTTGTTTTCGTATCAAATATCTCATTTATATGCATATGCATTAAAAATGCATATATTAACTACTGAAACAATAACATTTTACAATTTTATCACATAATTTTTTTGTTCTATAATGTCATTTGCATATTATATTAAGAAATTTGTCTATCATATATAAATGATGAAATATTCATAATCAATTTATTGACACATTCATAATAAAAAAAAATTCTTATGTTTCAGGTTATGAAAAACAATTTCTTTTCACAAATTTTATCGATCATACAATGAAAAATTGTATTATACATTATTTTGTTTGATTCTGCTTGTAAATGGCAACATCTCAAGTAACGTGTTCCCGTTTGTATGTCCCACATCAAACATCTATTGACAACTTACGAGGCACAATACATTTAAAAAACAACAATCATGGTCACTGCATCCACACAAGCACGTTGGAGTGTTAATACGGTGGCATGTTAAAAGGTATGTCACTATTAAATATCGCTTTTCGTATTTATTTTCTTTCTGTGTCTTTTTACATATTTGGTTGATCATATTCCTTTTTCTTTTCCTTTTTGAACTTTTATATGATTTTATATTTTGTAACTTTATTTGAACTTTTTTAGTTTACAAAGAAAGTAGCGCAGTTCGCAAGATCGTTCTTCATGACATTTCCTATAAGATAACATATCATGTACTCGTCCTAAAATCTCCCAATCTTTTATACGCATATTATACCATACATACACAAATACACATACACACACAACATATAGAGGCGATTTACTATACAACCTCTCTCATTTGTAAATTCATTGCAACCCGATCTCAATCGTCCATTTAATTTAGTGAGTATGTGATTTCATAAATATCTTGATTGTTTCCTAATATAAAGCATTGATCATAATTAATAAATTCTAATAATCTTCCATAAATATCTAAATATAATAAATAAACCTGCATCATTTCCATAAATATCTTAATTAATTGAGTTGCAATGAGATATGTTGCATATGAAACGTCCTCCACGCACATGCACACACACACACACACACACACATACACATATATAGGGAGGTTCAAACGATAATGCTATCTAAATAAGAAAACAAGGGAATGAATAAACCAATCATTTATTTGAATGATATCTTAAATAGAACTTTCTTAGAAATTGTTAAAAAGGACATATGTATCATTATTGCTTATTGATTATATATGGAAATTCATTTATTTTTATAAAGGTTATTTAATGCATTTAATTCATGTATTTATTTAAGATTTTCTTTTTACAATTTTCATTTTTCATGACATTTAGAATAAGTATATTTAGGCTTTGTTTGGCAAACTAGCTGATAAGTTAGCTTTTCAAAACGCTACTTTAAGTAGCGTTTCAATAAGCTAGCTTATGGTCATCCAAACATAAGCTAGTTTTTTTTTGCCAAACGATTTTTAAGATTTTTTTTTTACAGTTTTCGTCAAAAATCACATGTAATATCCACAATTAATCGACGTGTATTTTTCTCCAAAAATCGTTAATTTCATTAAAATATCATATGTGATATTGATCATTGTAAGTTTAAGTGGAAAAAAATGTAAGTTATCTACAACATCACATGATATTTGTAAATTATGGATTACGTTTTGAACTATATGTGATCTTATACATATTAAATGTGTTTTATATACTTTTGTTACATGTCACATGTAATTTTGTTTCCATTAATTTTCTTTTTCAATGTTTAATTTGAATAATTGTTTTTTACGTTGTAAATCACATGTGATTATGAATTTTTTTAGAAAAAAAGTTAACGAATTATAAATCACATGTGATTTTAACGAAAATTGTAATTTTTTTAAATCTTAAATAAAATAAATAGATTATTTAAATAAAATAAAATTATCTTTATTTTAAATCCCTTATAGAAAATAAAAAATTAAATCACATTAAAATGGTAAAAGAATAATCTTAAATAAATGATTTTAATAACTCTTATATAATCAAATGACTTTTATACCCTTGTTTATTCGTTTATGGAATTTTTTATTTAAGACATTATTTAATAAATTTTCTGGTACAAATTCATTCTCTTATTTTCTTATTTAGTTATTATTTTCGTATGAACCCGACTCTCTATATATAAATATATACATAGTTAAAATACATATTGTACCAGGTGGAGGTTCAAACGAGAACACCTCCATTTTACGAAAACGCGAGAACACTCTTATCACATGTGATAATACACGTGAGGGCACCTGGTGGTCACAGATGACTTCGCCCATTACCTAAAGTCGCACCAAAGGTTGTTTGCATCATTGATTTAGTACCACATGTGATTAATTACAATATGACATTTAAAATACCTTATCACATGTGATAATACAAATGAAGGGGCCTAATGGTGTGCAGACGACTTGGCCTACAGCCTAGGCCACGCCGAACATCGTCCGCGTCTCCAATTTAGCATCACATGTTTATCATATGTGATGAACTATACTATCACATGTGATTGACTATAGTAAAAGGGTGTTCTCACGTTCCCGTAAAATGAAGGTGTTCTCGTTTGAAGCCTTCCCTACACCATACATACATCCACATAAAAGTGGACATTAAATAAGTGGTCACTGTATAAGTGTCGTTTACCAATGCTAACAAGGTAAGATTACCACCATCACTTTATCAGGTAAAATTCTTGGTCATCAAAATATCATAGTTAATTATAAAATAATTTCAGTTATTACTCTTAAGTTTTTTCTGTCATGAAACTCTCTTGTAATAGAAGGAAAGCCATCGTTAGGTTGTGTTGTTTCTTTACAATCAACACTATCTTCGATCCACCGATACTACTAACACCATTGCCACCAACAATATACTCGCACATGTATATAGTTTCATTACAACCATTATTCATGTGTATATAATAGCTACAAATTCTACAACGAATCGATAATTTGACCCAAATAACGGCTTTAGTGACTATTGTTGTTTCATCATGACAACAATGGTCACAAACCCATACCGATTCTTGTAATTAGTGTAGCCAACATATATACATTGGTTGATGGTGTTGATTATATTGAAAGTAGTACATTTATTATTGTTGTTGTGACGGTACAAACATGAATCCTGATGATGGTGATAATTGTAAAAAAAAAAAAAACTTAAAAGCAATAGTTGAGATGATTTCATAATTTAGGGATTTTTTTTACTTAAAGAACATGTTTGAAATTGGGGAGGGGATAAAAAGAAGAAAAAACAATTAAAAAGGGTTATAATTTGGATAAATTGCATGAAAATGTAACATATTTTATTCTAATTTCTATTTGGGGTCTCGTACATTCAAAATTTTATTTTGACACCTAAGACGTGACTTTTCAAACTTTTAGCCATTACCAAGTTACTTTTAACAATAGATACTAAAAAGTTTGAGATATCACATCTTAGGTACAAAAATGAAAGTTTTAAAAGTATGTTATTCAAAACAGAAATTAAAACAAAGTGATTACATATTCATGCAATTTATCCTTATAAGTTAATCAAAGTTACGAGTTTTGATATGTAATGTTGTATATAAAAATCACGTATACGTATCAAAATTATGTATTAATTAAAAAATACTTAAAAACTTTATCAATTAACTTTTTCGTTTTATTATACACTCCCCCTTTCAAACATTTTAACGTTTCAATATGTCAATTAAGTAAACGTCAAATTGATAATTTTAGTACTTAAATGATGGAATGTGTAAAAATCCTAATTCTATCATTTACATATTCTAACTTAAAAAATATATCAATCATATGTCAAAACCTGGAAACAAAAAACATACATTTGTAATAACGACAACTAATAGTTGTATAGATCAAAAGGCTGACATGGTATGTGCATGTTGTAGCCCAGTGGTTTGGTAACATCCTGGGGGGTCAGTGGATGGTATTCTTGACTACCTAGGTTCGAACCCCGTGGTGAGCATCCTGTGACATCCAGATCATGGGTTTGCCACTTAGTGGTACCCTTAATTGGGTTGGGCCGTGGTCTTGAAAAAATGGCTTTTGTGATGAGGCCTTGGACTCTAGCATTGTTCGGAATTATCTGCATCCTCCTGATCCTGCAAATTCAGATAAGAAGAGTTGCAAAGAGATGGACAAGGAAACGAGAGAACATTTTATGTATATGAACAAGACGAAGAAAACGAATCCATGATGCCTACAAATGATACCAATAGATAATGAATGCAAGCCTTTACTTGCGGCTTAATGGACTTAATGGTCCATATCTGAGTGTTCATTTGCAACTTATTGTTTAAGCATGTGGCTACTGTGGACCTCCTGTATTGGTCAAGTATTATAAATGTATTCAAACGATCTTGTTATGAAAGTATTATGGAATTTGTATCACCTATTAAATTGATGGTCTTATATCAATCAAAACTTGCATTCAACTTATAAAATTGTCATTTTTACTGTTTATTCAAACACAAAAAACAACATAATTCGAGTTTAAGCAACTATAAGATAAGGTTTCATTAATGAGAAATGGTGTTCTTTTTCTTTCTTGAAATCTAAAGTTACAATTCAATTCAACATCATGATGATGCATCAAAAACAATCTACAAGTTATCGACTTTAGCATTCGCCTATGATCAATGAAAGAAGAATCATCAATCACCTCAAAACGACCCGATAGCTTTAACCTCATATAGGGTCTCAGAAACCGTAGATCAAATTGACCCATCAACATTCAAACTACTTGTCAAAGAAAAAAACAAGATTTCTTGAAGAAAAAAAAAACTACAAAATTCGGATGAATTAGGAGGAAAAAAAACTCAATTTCTTGGTAAAACCGTCTTAAATAAGAAGACCCCGATACCTCCACAAGCCAACGCTAATAGTAAAGAAGCCACAACTGCATCAACCTCGAGTCCTTTCCCTTTCTTGACTTCCTTTTCTTCACGAGATCGCTCTCCAATTTTATCACGGAGATTAGTGTTCAGAATGTCCAGTTGATGCATGATTTTGTGTTGGCTTCGTGCGATTCCTGATATCTGTTTAAATGATCATATAAAGTTTAATTATCAAAATTCAAAGATTATGGATACTGTTGTAGGGCATGAACCAAAAAGGATATTATTACCTCTTCAATCAAAGCAGAATCCTTGGCTAATTGAGTTGAAGATGATGAATGGCGCACCGTGGGTCCAGTTGACGGATGATTTCCTACAGCAGATGTGAAGTACGACGTTGATGCAGAACCAGATCCATTGCAGGCGTCAATTTTCTGTTGACTACCATAATTTATCCCTCTAGTGATCTGGGAATTCAGTTCATCAATCCTAGACGTAAACTCATCCATGCGATCATTTAGCGTCGAAATCTGTTCCGAGAGTTGGCTAATTGCTCCCTTAACAAAGATGAAATAGACCAATAGTCAAACAATATTGAACTTAAAAGGCTATGTTTAGCAAACTAACTGATAAACTAGTTGTAGGCCGGTAAGCTAGATGTTGGCCGAAGAACTAGCAGCTAATAAACTTAATCAGGTAAAAACTAGCTTATAATCTAGGTGACGATGTAAAATGACTTAAAAGGACATGTTGAAAAATTATTGTAAAAAAAAAATACAAAGGGGTATAATTGGAAAAAGTGTAAGAAAAAGCCTTTTTGAATTGCTATCTGAAGTAGTTTTTCAAAAAACTGGTTTATAAACTAGGTTATACGTGGCAAAATATTGCCATAACAGCTAAGCGCTGGTACGATAAAATCACCTGGCTTGCTAATGTGGCTGTTGGCTCGGGGCTCCTGTCGTCAAACCTTTGATCATTTACGGCAAATCCAGTTATGGAGGTCAGATTTTTATCCCTAGCCGTCGAATACGAATGCGACATTCCACTGCAAGAACGAAAGCATGTAACCATCGCAACAAAAAGCGCGATACTTTCACAGGTTTTAGCAAATATTTACCTTTTGAGAAACTTATTTCTCATCGTAGCACGGGTAACAGAACCTTTGGGACTCGAAAGCATTTCTTCGTCTATGCTTAGCTTCGTTTTTAAATCCTCGGGTAGTACCTAAAAGAGAACTTCGGAATGAATTGAGCTTAAACCACGAAAAATGCAGCTGCGGAAAGCAATCATACCATGACTTCATTTAACAGTTTTTCGAGCTTCATTTGTTCAAGATATGTACGTGGAATGTACGCGCCTTCCAATCCCAGCTGCTCAGCAACGCATCTTACACTTAGCCGGTCTCTTCCTAGCACCTAATCATGAGATAAAAACCGAGCTTAAGAAAAGTCACGTAAACGAGAGAGATTTAAACTAAAAGCCACATATAATGCCGATTACCTGAACGTAATGACGATCAACTTGTTCCAACCAGTCGATTTTCACGCACACCCTGTCATCACGAAACACGTGACTACTTCTTTTCAGGATGGACGCTATTGTGTACCCCAACGCCATTAAACCACCAAGAAGCCGAACGCTAACTTCAAAACTTATCCTCGGAGATATTATAAACGGAGGATCCGTGACCCATTCCTAAAGATTAAGAAAGCAACAATCTTTATTCTTTAACAATCTAAACATCACCATTTTCAAGCAAATTTAGATCAACACATCAAGAAAGCAAACCTCAAACATTAGATTGTATTTTCCTTCCCTATTTCGCATCCTCAAATACGATTGGCAGGTTTCTGGATCTTCTCCAGGCGGTAAAAGAAAGATGTCATAAATATGCTCCAAAGCTTCAGTATGTTCTTCAGACATGGCAGCCTTGACTTGCTCCACGCTCACGTTTCTTGACGACTATAACGTTCAGAAGCTAGTGTCACTTACGAAAATCTAGTAGCAAGAATTCTAAAAGCGAAAATGAACCTTTAGAATATAAGTGGGACTCTGAAATCCCGTGAAGGGATTAAACTTGTTGACGATCTTTATATGAGCCGTTTGGAGATCAGGTTCTATGAATGCCTTATACATGGGATAAACCTGCATACGGGAAGCGAGTGAGAAGTGTAGAAAATCACTTAAATCTTGCATCTTTTTTCTACCCATAAATGAAGTGGAACAAACCGTTTCAGATATTTGGTATATGATTTCTTCGGGTTCCTGACCGGCACGTTGTATATCCCTTAAAACCCGTTTAACAAGATCAAAATGAACGCCACCTGTAACAGATACTCGAAGATCCAGTAAGGGACGCAATTTTTCACTCAAAGCATAGATGCCCTCAACTATCACAATACGGGAGCTTGGGACTTCAAGTGTCCTGCCACCACCATATGATCACATAAGTTCAAGTGAACGTGTGTGATATGGACTAAAAATGCAATCAAAAACGGATATTAACAGATACAAAAATATCCCAAAACACAGTCTTCACATACACACATAGTTTTATCAAGAATGATTACTGTGTGAAGATAAGAGACACGAACCTGTAACCTGTGCGAAGGCTCGACTTGAAATCATATATTGGAACTTCAATCGCCTTCCCATCCTTCAGATCACGAATGTTTTTTAGCAGTGTGTCATAATCTGTCAAGCGAGGATCTGTATGGAAAAAGATCGTTATAATCTTAGCATTCTTCTAAGATTTCTGGTTCATCCAATCACCATTGTTTTCTTCATGGTTAACTTGGTAAAGTGTAGATATGATGTTTCAATGACTTGAAAAGGTCTTACCATCGAAGTTACCATCGATTACTCGGCTGGCATCATTGTAGTTGTCCATTGATATGACTGCAACACTCGGCATGAAGTTAACTATTTTCTCGGTGAATGCAGTCTTTCCAGCACCAGAAGGACCAGCTAAACCAACTAGTATGATTCCATCATTCTTTTGGGCCAACAATTGGCATGCCCGAATTACAACAAAGAATCCCTTCTCAAACGATAGAGTATCTTTAATTTGAACAATCTCAAAGCGGGCACAGTCTTTTCTCTTAACTAAACGAATTTGATCTTTCAAGAGACGTTGTTTTCTTGACGTTGATTCGGCAATTGAGTTATGTTGAGCCATTAAGTCTGCTCACTTTCTAAGAGCACGAAAAACATATAGGGAAAAGTAGAAAAGACAAAGTGAATTGAAAAGAATTCAAAATGAATATAACCTGATAATCATATATTCATATGTGAATACAGAACAATTATCATTTTTACTAGTGAATTGAAAAGCAAAGCATTTGATAGACTGAAAAGAAAGTGTTGCAACTCTTATGAAACAAAGACAAGATTACTTATCAGTTATCACTAATCATAATGGACAACTAAGAAACAAACCTGATAATCATATGTGAATTGAAAAGAATTCAAAATGAATATAACATGATAATCATATATTCATATGTGAATACAGAACAATTATCCATTTTACTATCGAATTGAAAAGCAAAGCATTTGATAGACTGAAAAGGAAGTGTTGCAATTCTTATGAAACAGATACAAGATTACTTATCATGTATCACTAATCATAAAATGGACAACTAAGAAACAAACCCTGATGAATACATAATCAAGATTGATGACAAAACACATATTCTAATTATGACAAGAAAAATGAAAGAATCAACTTGCACAAAAGAAAAAGAAAAAAAAAACAGGATAAATACTGCTGCAAAAGATGAGGTCACCTATATATTCTTGGCAATAACTTTTTCAAAAGTTACAACTTCAGAATCTTTTCTAGGCCCGCAAAATAATCATAAAAATCTAAACTTATAAAACCCACAAAGAAAATAAAAGAAACAAGGCGTCTCTTCTCATCATCAAATCATATTGCAAAAATACTAAAATTGTTGTCGACAAAATTGATCCAACACATTCAATCACTTGTAAAACTAGCAGATTACCACAACATTCTGATTTCTAAAAATTAACCCACAAAATCAATCAATAGCTCCATAATAATGCCAAAAGATTAATCAATCAAACCACCCAAATAAATTTATACCCAGATGAGTAGTATGAAGATGAATACATTCTTGAAAAAGGGAGGTTTCTTGGATCTAAAAACAATCAAAACAACCGACAACATAACCAAAATAAGACGCATATAAGAGAGGAGTAGAAAGATTACCAATGAGGGGGGATCCCTTTTTTGTATAGAAGAATAATTGATGAATCGAGTGGTTTTAGAACAAGATTGGCAAAGAGCGTAAAAGGGTGGTCAGCAATGAGGGAGTCATAGTCATAGAAATACGTGTGTGTGTGTGTTGAATTCTTTTTTGTTTTTGTTTTCTGAGTGTTGATGTTTCTTCCTTTGGAAGGATAAAGAGGTGGTGATTTTTCTTGGGAATGGGAATGGGAAATTGTGCAGGATTTCTAGTTTGCAGGGGAGAGAAGAGAGTATATAAACCCTTCGAGCAAAAAGAAAGAAAATATCAGGGTAAGTAAATGGTCTATGAGATATGTGTGATTATTATGGCTATTTTTTTTATATGGTAAATAGCTTTGGGCTATTGGGCCCCATTTTGCGGGTTTGGACCCTTTAGGTTTTTAAAATAAATATATATAAAAAAAAACTCTCTTTCCAAAAGAAAATGAGGTGATTATTTTATCAAATATATACCAATGTTTATCTTCACAAAAAGTATGTAGAGTTTTTGTTTTTATACTATTTTTTTATCTGTCATAAGTGCTTGAATTCGTTTGTGTGTACCTTAACTATATCTATCGATCTACAGCTAGAAAAATCCAGTGATGTTGAAAGGACTTGAACATAGAGGTAGGATCCAAAAATGCTTTTGTGCTCAAATTATGGAACAATGATTTTGGAACAAACCAAGATTAAACTTGAGCTTACCATGCTTCAAGTTGAATGCCTCTATCTCACAAGTCTAGTTGCTCTGTGGTGAAGAATGGTTTGTGGATGCTCAAGCGAGTGGTTGACAAAGTAAAGTCTTGGTGATATAGACACATCACAACTTTATCATGATGGTAGAAGCAATGATGGTGACAAAAGGAGCAGTGATGGCAGCAGAGCATGTTGGTAGAAGCAGAGAGAGCATAAGCAACGATAAAAGTGAAGGCAATGGTGGTGGTGTCAGAGGAACGAGTGAGGAAAAGGAGGAGGATTGGAGGAAGAGGGATGGTGAAGGGGGTGATTGACTTTTTAGTTTTTTTTTAATCTAAAAAATGTCACGTCACATTTTTCATACATATGACCAACACCCCCTCATATAAAGGGGCATATAGGACAATTAACGATGATAAGTTAACGAATTTGTGGAAAGGATGAAAGCAAAAACAAAATTCAATCCATAAAGAAATATTTGTAACAAACCAAATTGAAAGACGAAAACCAAAATTTCCGAACATACCACTTATAAGTGTAATTTAATTTTTTGATTTCATCGTCAATATCTATGTTCAGGAGCAACTCACCTTCCCCCTCCTTAAACACATTTCTAGTATTTATCATAAATGATTTAATTACACCTTAAATGTAACACCCGTAATTTTCGGTAAGTAAAGGACACCCGGACATTTTTTGAACTTATGAACGATAGGATTTCTGTTGAGAAATCATTATTTCAAGTCCCTTTGAGAGTATCGGGGGTATTGGCGTTGAAAAAGTCGAGTTTTGGGGCTTGGTTCAGGCCCGACTACAATGCCCGACGACTATGACGAGTCACAGATGCACATGGCACAGTCGCAGGAAGGAAACAACAGCCTGGGGCAAGCTGGAGACAATGCCAGGCGACATTGCCTTGGGCATAGTCGCCTGGCAATGTCGCATGGTGGGAGCAGTCGGCTGTAAATACGGGTTTCAGCCTCTTTTCTCATTCTTCACTTCTCATTTTCTCCCCAACTCTCCCAAAAACCTTCCCAAGAACCTTTCCTTCATCTATGGCGTTTTGGGGTTCTAAATCCTCAAATCCCCAAGTTATGAGATATCCATACTCTACCAAGTGCAAGGAAGGAAGCTAAATAACAAGGATCTTCATCTTCATCTTCAACCTCTAGCTCACTTTTGGGTTTTTTAGGTTTTCACCAAAACCTATGTGGTAAGTTTACTTTCTCCATCTCTAAACCTTATTAGGTGATATAAACGCTCCATTGATGGTTTCCTAGTGTTTGATTCCTTCAATTTCGGTTTGGAAGATTTTGGAGAAATTTAGGTCAAAAATAGGGTTTTGACCAAAATGGGGATTTTGATGTAAAGTGTTTGGGGATCGATTCTAAATGGTTAAATGTGTTTGTTTATGGGTGGAATTTGTGTATCTAGGTTTCGGAAGGAATTGCTTGTGGATTCGGAATTCTTCAAAGGAGCTCAAGTTGGGGTAAAAATCTAGATTTAGCCTAAATCTAGCGAGGTGAGTTCAAGTTGATTTGTGAAAACGGTGTACATGCCAAAAATATTCATTTTTAAAGTGCTTTGTGTTTTACATGAAATTGTTAACTGCTGATCACCTAATAAGTTTTGGTTAATTTGAAATGTTTAGTTTTATAAACATGGTGAAACACCCATTTTGGGATCTTTGGTAATTTTGGGTAAATAAATCATGTTGAAATGTTTCTTTGATGATTTTACATATATAATTGGAGTTCAATTGACGTAAGTGTCATTTTGTGTATTTGATCTTATAAACCTTTTCGGAAAATGCATATTATTGTGTTATGAGACATTTTGGAAATATAAGGGTATGAGTTCATTTGGAAAATGGTTTGCCTCAACCAACGATGAGATTTGTGTTAATCATACTTTTGGTCGTTGTGTTTGCATGATAGTTGGTCAAACGTGTTTCAATGTTTATACTGGCTTTCATTTGGGGGTTTACGTAAATTGTTGGGTCTTTGGCTCGGTTTTGACTAAATTGAGTCTTGAGGACAATTGTTCGGAATAATAACCGTTGTGGGATTTTGAGTATGATGGTGCATTTGCGTGGTATTTGAGAGTTACATGTTTTGGGAGCGTTGGTCTTTCATTTGGAGTCATGTAATGTTAGACAGTGTTGTAATGGATCAATAGGCACGTAAGTCTGTCTGTATTGGGAAAGCGGGTAAGGTTGGTTATGACCGTTGACCGCTTGGGTTCGCTAGCGAGTAGGCAATAGGTGGCACGAGCCTCCGAGTTGAAACTTGTCTAGATTGGATAGGCATCCGTGTCCGTAAGTCCTTGGGGTGGAACTCGATGGAGTATGGCTAGAGGCAATAAACGGTCTGAGGTTGTGATGTCTGATATGACATGGGAACTAAGACCAGGATATAGGGTGAAATCCAATAACATCACGGGTGACCCCATTCACGTGTTCTCGCCACCCAAGATGGAAACGTTGAGATGACATGCAAGTAAGTTGTATGGGCGGCCTACTTGCGTGTTCCTCTACTCTCAACGTATATGGGTTTTCCGTCGTCGATCCGTGGTATTTTTAAATGTCAACGCCGTATCTTATCAACTTTGGTTTTGTGTGGTCGACGATAAATGATGGCCTTTGTTGGTCCCAAATAGCAGTAAGTAAATAAGAAAAGTATTGTAGAAGGGGGGGGGGGGGGTTGAATACAATACACACAGTTTTTCACTTAATTTAATTCTTATTGATTTGAAATCAAGAATTACACATAGAAAACTTTGATTGTTGCGGAAGAGAACATATGAGATATGTTCAAACAATCTTACACATAGAGAATGAAGAACAATTATAAAACACTTAGAAAACAATAAGATCTTCGTAGAGAGAAAGTTGCCAGGCACTTAGAGAACTTGAAGGTAGTAGAGTTGGTTGATCTTGCATGTTGAAGCATCCATCATATTTATAGTGCCTCATGCATTTAATGCATGAGACACCTGTTGAGCAAGGGATGGACACAGGTCTTCTGCATGGTACATGGTGTACCTTTTGTCTTTGAGTGACTTTGTCTTGAAGTGTTGACCTACAGGGATGGTGTGGACCTTTCCTTAAAAGAGTGTAAGAGACAAACTTACTTTTTCTGATCTTGGGATGAGGTCCACGTCAATGCAAGATATCACAAATATACTTTGTCAGAAAAGTATAATGTGTTTGAAAGAAATCTTCAGGCATCTTCGGCTCCTGAAGATGTGAGAACATCTTCAGCTTCTAAGGAGAGATCATCGGTTGCCGAAGACTTGAGAGATCTTTGGCTCCTGAAGATGTGAGAGCACCTTCATACTCCTGAGAATATGAGATTGACACCATCTTGGCCGATGGTGTTGATCACTTGGGCATGCTTGGCTTTAGGCTGAGGAGACTATCTTCAATCCGCTTTGAGAGATGTACTCCTTCTTTGTTTTCTTTGGTTGATCTTCGACTTCACCGAACATTTTTATAGAGACCAAGCTGCTAAAAGAACCTCAAACACATTTTAAGTAGGATGATATAAGATGGAAGATCAGGAGGTCATCTTCAAATCTTCAGATGACCCAACAATCTCCCCCTATTTGAGGATGACATCCATACTAAAGAATAAAACAAAGAGTATACTGAATAAATTCATTTTGACCCATTTTTACTCTTTTTGGGTTCTTTTCACATAGACCATTCTTTTTTTGTTGTTGGTATATCTGACATTTACATAGTGAAAGAAAAAGTATAGCTATACAAACGAATAAATGAATACAATGAATAAAGAATGAGAAAGCAAATATATACAAAGATACAGAAGGCAGTAACCAGAATTGTTTGAACTTGAGTGGTTGGATGCTCCCCCTCAATTCATACTCCCCCTCAACTAATGTCAGGTGGATTTGATCACACAGTCCATTGCAATAGTTTCAACAGAGTTTAAGTTTGAGTGGTAAGTTGCTCCCCCTCAACTCATACTCCCCCTCAACTAATTAATGGTGTCGGAAAGAAAGAAGTCAGAAGATTTTCGGGATCCTCCGAACCTGCTTCTGGAAGGGCAGATTCATCCTTGGATCGTCCAGAAGCATAAGGACTGAGAATCCTGGGTGATAGGTTGTGAGGTAGAGAAGAGACATCTTGGATAGGGAAGGAGTCCAAGTTATCCTTATCAACCAAGGAAAAGGTTGATGAGGGAATAATAGGGGTCCCCTATTTTATAATTGTATCCTTTTGTGAGGATACAAAGGAGGTGGCTTTGGGTTTAGCAGAGTCCCCGGGCCCGGATGGGAAAATTTCAACATGTAACACCCCGAATTTCGTTATGTAACCTTGGTATTCTAGTGTTAAGCTTTTGTCGTTAGCACCGCGTTTGTTACCAAGTTTGAGTTTGGCCTTTGGTGGTTTTGGACAAACCACAGTGAACTACGCGAGTTATGCCGCGGTATAACCCGCGAAACCCACTGGATGTCTTGGGTTTTAGGGACACGGGCGAGTTATGCCGCGAGTGGAAGTCGCGGCATAACCCGCGAAGCTCTCCTGGCCGACATAAGGGTTTCCACCCAAAATATCTCTCATTTATCAATCTCATTATCTCTCTTCAAATTCTCTCTCTCTAAGATTTCTCTTTGGTTTCTTCGATCTTTGAAGCTCCGTTGATCGCTAGTATTAAGTGCATTGCTCGGGGTTTCGGTGTATAAAGCTTCACCTCTTCGTCGTGGTCGATATCTGGTTTTCGGGTTTTCGTATAAACCTGTTTGGTGAGTTCCTACTACCATTTTACAAACTTTATACATGTCAAAACTCTTATTTGCGAAATCCGAAGTATTTCTACGGTATGATTTCATGTTCTCTACATTTTTATATAAATGAAGTTTTTGGTGATTTTCGGGGTTCCCGATCAGTTTTGACTAAAATGACTGGTTCCGCCTTATTAACGTAAAATGATGTTTTACTTACACATTATGTGGATATGTGAAAAGAATGTTTATGAACTCATTTTAATGATTTTCATTCTTACCAGAAGCTGAACTGGAAATGACATTTTGTTTATAAAATGTGTTTATACCATATGTTTATTTATGGTTGGTCACATATGTTGTTGTGACGAGTATGTACCATTACTAGCGGATCCCTAGGTTTTGAGTCGACTGTTTTGTTGGGATGTTATATTCCCCAACTTTGTAGCTATTGATCATATGTTCCTCGGGGGCAACTTAGTACGGTTATGTGAGGCACGATACTAGCCATGGTTCATAGTAATCCTAGCGAAGGAGTATACCTTGGTTTTGCGCTTGGGGCTTGATCTCACATTGAAGCACGAACTTTGTGTTTCGTATCCGCGGATTCCAAATGGTTTAGCTCATAACACGGATTTGTGGTCTACTTTGTGTTACACCACAATCCTTGGTAAAATGGTCCTTTTGTCATCGTTTAACGAGTTTTGGACCGAAAAGGCCCAGTTGTGGCGAAATGTTATCTTTTATAAACTAAACCTTTATGAAAAGATTACCTTATGATACTGATGTTTATATCTCTGATTTTGTATAAACTGTATGTTCTCACTAGGCTTTAAGCCTAACACTTTTTCTCAAATGACGTGTATAACAGGTTTCCCTTAGCGATGGGTTGCGCAGGGTCTTTGAGAGTCGAGCGCGGACTCGAGGCATTTTGAGATGTCTAGTATTTTGGTGTTGGGCATTGTTTAAGTCCCATCTTTTAGTGAGCTTTGGTTCGTCAAGTGATGTAGTCTAGACGGTTATGTTTAGATTAGTTTTGTTGATAAATTCTACTTTCGTGCGAGTTTTGTATAGTCTTAAGGACTGATCCCCTTTATGGGAAGCTTATATCAATTCGGATGTCTTGTTGCCATATTTCCAGGTTTTAATTTACTCTGAATTTTAGAGTGTTACACAATACCTGCCGATTGTGGAGAATCGGTGGGTGGAGTTTGTAGCTTGGCCCTTGAAACCTTCCTCAGCCTCTAGAGAGGAGAGGGAGGGGAAAAGGTAGAGTGCCGCCGCTTTGAGATATGGGGTGTGACCTGGGTAACCACCGAAGGTTCTTTCGGTGGTATGGACATTTGGGCAAGTGCGGCGGTGCTAGTAGCAGTTGAGGATTTAGTGCTAGCCGGCGTCACTGAAGAAAGGGGAAGAAGGGTCCACTACAGTTGGGGGACCTTTGGACACCAGAGTGTCCTTAGTATTACCCCATTGTAGATCGGGAGAGATTATGAAGGAAAACATACCTGGGCTGAGAGCTTGATTGGTGGATAGAGAGCCCTTGTTGAGAGAGGTCTTCTTGAGTTTCTAAGTGTTGGTAGGAGAGTCATCACCAAATCAACTAGATAGCCAACAGTTTTTCTCCCCCTATTTGATGATGACACCAACACATAGAAAAATAAAGGTACCCACACCCATAAAAATTACAAGATACGAAGAAACTCATAAGATCAGTGGCCCATTTTTTTTAAGGACTCTTTTCCTTTTTTTTTTTTTTTGTTGTGTTGTGTTTTTTTTTTGAACGAGAAATAAAAAAAATTGGAAGAGAGGTGGGAGATGGGAAGAAGGGGAGGAAGGGGAGGGGGGAAGGTGAAGGGGGAAGGATGGGGAGGGATACATGGTAGTAAAAAAAATCTTGGGAAGGGGAAGAGTGAGAGAGAAAAAAATGGGTGAGAGGATGTAAGGGGTGGTTGGGGTCGGTGTGGAGGAGGGAGGGGGAAGGGGGTTAGGTGGGGAGAGGGGGAGAGGGGGAAGAGGGTGGGGGGAAGGGAGGGAGGGAATAGGGATTGGTGAGATTAATTTGGTAGGTCTTGAAAAGAGGGAAAGGAAGGATATGGAAGAGATTATGGAGGGACTTGGAAGGAAGGGTAGAAAAGGAAGGAATAGGATGGGATGGGATGGGAGTAGATGTAAGAAAAAGAAGGAGGGAGGGAGGAGGTTAGGAGTGGAGATTCTTGGAAAATGGGGAAATAAAAAAAATAAAAAAAATGGGGGGTGAGGGTAGTTGGTCAGCCGAAGAGAAGGAAATAGGGGGAGGGGGGTTCGGCCGAGAGGGGGGGGGGGGGGAGGGGAAGGGGAGTGGATCTTCGGCTAGGGTGTTTGGCTAAGTTGAGGAGACCGAAAGGGGGAGAGATGAGAGGTGAGGGGGGTTTCGGTTGGAGGGAGAGGCCGAGAGAGAGAGGTAGCCGAAGAGATAGAGGGCCGAAGAGATAGGAGAGGCCGAGAAAGAGAGAGGTAGCCGAAGAGAGAGGGCCGAAGAGAGAGAGATGGCCGAAGGGGAGGGAGGCCGAGGGAGAGAGTTCGGCTAGGGGGTTCGGCTAGGGGTTGTTTGAATCGGCTAGAGGGGGGGGTTCGGCAGGTGGGGGTTCGGCTAGGGGGTGGGTGAGAGAGGAGAGAAAGAACCAAATGGGAGAGGGGAGTGAAGAGGGTTCGGCCAAATGAAGGAAGGGGGGGGGGAAGAGGGAGGGAAGGTATGTAGGGAGAGGGAAGGGAGGGATGAGAGGAATCGAAGGTGATGGCTTCAGTGGTGTTTTGGGGCCGATAAGGGGAAGGTTTTCGGGGGTAAAAAGGAGCCGAATGAGTGTGGGGTGGGGAGCCGAAAGAAAACATGAAAAGGGGAAAATATATAAAAAATGGAGATGAAAGAAAAAAAAAAGGATTTTAAAAAAGTTTTTAATTTTTATTTTATAAAACCTTCGGTAGACAAAAGTTTTAAAGATTTTTTTTTTGGAAAAATTCTAATCGGCTGGAATAAAAAAATATAAAAAAGTTTTTTTTAACAAAAGCAAACGGCGGCTCAAAGAAAAGTTAAATTTTTTTTAATTCGGCAGCCGATGAACAGTATCGGTAGCTGAATTTTGTTTTTTAAAAAATGAACAGTAATTTGAAAAAAATATTAATTAATTTTTTTTTCAAAATTCGGTAGCCGATGAACAGTATCGGTAGCCGATTTTTTTTTTGAAATGTTCGGTAGCCGATGAACAGTAACCGAATTTTTTTTGGACATGAACAATAAACGTCGCTAGACGAAATTATTATTTTTTTTATTTTTTTTTATTTTTTAAATGTTCAGCCGATGAACATTGACCTTTTTTTTAAAGTTCGGTAGCCGATGAACAGTACCGCCGAAGTTTTTTTTTTTTTACAAATCGGCTACCGATGAACAGTAAATCGGTAGTGTTTTTTTTAGGTGGTAGATGAGGAAGAAATGAATGTTGTAGGTGAGAGTTGGATGGAACATCTTTGAGAGAGATAGATGGAAGATCGACATGAATAGGTAAAGAAGGAATGTATGGTTGAGAAAGTGGGATGATTTGTGGTGAAGTTTGAGGTTGAGACGAGAATGAGATATCAAATATGGATGATGGAAGAAGGAGAGGTGATATGATGAGAAATGAGATCGGTAGGTGTGAAATGTAATGATGGGAGAAAGGAGAGATCTTGATCTTCAGAGAAGACTATCTGAAGATTAGGGATTGGAGATGAGAAGATAGGTAGTTCACCATTATGATGAGATGTGCCTTGAGAAGAAAGGAACATATTGATTTGAATTAGATGAAGGATTATGAGAATCTTCACCAACACATGATGAAATCCACCAATCATCATCACATAAAGAGATGATGACTTAAGATCATCAAACTTCACAGGTGTAGATTCATTCATGCATTTTCTCCGAAGATTGTAGACCCGATAGGCTTTTGAAGAGTGAGAGAGAGGCCGAAGAAAGTGAGAGAGGGTGAGGGCCGAAGGTGAGGTGAGGGAATGAGGGAGATCGGCTTGTTATGAGGGTCGAAGAAAAGGGAAGGGTGGTATAAGGGAAGTTTGTCCTTTGGTGGGTTTGAGAGGTCGAAATAGAGAGATGAGAAGATAGATAGATAGAGATAGAGAGAGAGAGAGAGAGAGAAAAGGGATGTACCTGGGTAGATGAGGTAGAGCACTCAGCAGACACAAGGGCCATAGAGGAGGATTAAGCTTCATTGTCATCAACATCGTCTATTTTAGCCATGAAGCAAAGGTTGGTCATTTCTTTGTCACTTTCAGAAGTGGGTTCATCTGCCCAATCATGGATTTCAGTCATTTGGCTTTTTCCCTTTTTGAGCAAGATTTCATTTCTCTCCTTCTCTCTCTTATATTTTGCCTTGTATTTCTCAGCCCGGTCAAACTTTGAGGAGACGGACATATTTGTCTTTTGGAAAGAAGGTTGGTAAGAATCAGACTTGGTTCTGACAGACCTAGAGGATGTACGGTTAGAGGAGGGCAGTCTAAATTTATCAGAGGACCTGCTTCTGCATTCAGAAGAAAAGTGTCCTTTCCTCCCACACCTGTAACATTCCTCATTTGATTTGCCAGATGGAGTGGTTTTAGAAAAAGTAGAAGAAGATTTTCTTGAAAACTTGGATTTTCTCGAAGAGAAGCGAGAGTTACTGGAAATTTCCTCACCTTCATCATCAGCCTCACTAAGGTAGGATTCTGAAGGGTCATTGGGGTCCTCTTGACTATTGTTGTCAGAATCAGAGGGATAGGTGATCCTAGGGACACACACAGTACTTTTGGAAGATTCACCGACAAGAGCTAGAGAAGAGCTTTTGATGTCTTTAGTGATGGACTTCCTGAGCATTTTAGTCTGCTCATAGTTGAAGAGAGTGCCATAAAGAGAGTGAGTGGCATAGAGTCAAGATCCTTGGTAGACTTGATGCAAGTACAAATGTTTTCCCAAAACTCAGGAAGACAGTCCATGAACTTGCACAAGACTTCCTCATTATCATAAATGCGACCCATAAGTTTTAGATCATTGAGAAGACCGTTAAAACGGTTGTAGTAGTCTGAGAGAGATTCACCCTTTTCATGAGAAAAGAGTTCATACCTTCTTACAAGAGCAATCTTTCTGCTCTTTTTCACTTCAGACATACCTTCATAGAGAACACACAGAGTGGACCACATTTCTTTAGCGGTAGAAAGGTTAACAAGGGAGTGATAGACCTCATCAGGCAGAGAAAGGGCAATGATGGCTCTGACTTTAGTATCAAGAGCTATAAGACGTCTGTCTTCATCATTATATTTGCTAGGATCCTTTACAATGTATCTCCCATTTGCTGGAGTTCTTTCTTCCTCAGAAGAGTCCTCATCAGCATTTCCCTTATCTGCCTTTTTGGCATTGTACCGGTCCCAAACCCTAGAAAGAAAAGGACCTTCATGTAAGATAGTAGGATATTTGCTGTCAACTCCTTCTAAGAAGAGTATCATACGACTTTTCCACAGGAAGAAGTTATTGGGGTTAAACTTTGGTGGTTTGGCTATAGAGCCATTGTCGTATGATACAGCAGTGGTGTTTTGAGAAGAATCATTTTTCAAAGAAGAAGAAGAAGAAGAAGAGGCTGCCATTGCGGATCTAGTTTATTGAGTTAAACTGAACCGCTCTGATACCACTTGTTGGTCCCAAATAGCAGTAAGTAAATAAGAAAGGTATTGTAGAAGGGGGGGGGGGTTGAATACAATACACACAATTTTTCACTTAATTTAATTCTTATTGATTTGAAATCAAGAATTACACATAGAAAACTTTGATTGTTGCAGAAGAGAACATATGAGATATGTTCAAACAATCTTACACATAGAGAATGAAAAAAAATTGTAAAACACTTAGAAAACAATAAGATCTTCGTAGAGAGAAAGTTGCCAGGCACTTAGAGAACTTGAAGGTAGTAGAGCTGGTTGATCTTGCATGTTGAAGCACCATCATATTTATAGTGCATCATGCATTTAATGCATGAGACACCTGTTGAGCAAGGGATGGACACAGGTCTTCTGCATGGTACATGGTGTACCTTTTGTCTTTGAGTGACTTTGTCTTGAAGTGTTGACCTGCAGGGATGGTGTGGACCTTTCCTTAAAAGAGTGTAAGAAACAAACTTACTTTTTCTGATCTTGGGATGAGGTTCACGTCAATGCAAGATATCACAAATATACTTTGTCAGAAAAGTATAATGTGTTTGAAAGAAATCTTCAGGCATCTTCGGCTCCTGAAGATGTGAGAACATCTTCAGCTTCTATGGAGAGATCATCGGCTGCCGAAGACTTGAGAGATCTTTGGCTCCTGAAGATGTGAGAGCACCTTCATACTCCTGAAGATATGAGATTGACACCATCCTGGCCGATGGTGTTGATCACTTGGGCATGCTTGGCTTTAGGCTGAGGAGACTATCTTCAATCCGCTTTGAGAGATGTACTCCTTCTTTGTTTTCTTCGGTTGATCTTCGACTTCACCGAACATTTGTATAGAGACCAAGCTGCTAAAAGAACCTCAAACACATTTTAAGTAGGATGATATAAGATGGAAGATCAGGAGGCCATCTTCAAATCTTCAGATGACCCAACAGCCTTAATATTGGGTTAGTTTCCCCACGTATGTTAAGGCTTGAATGAAATACGTCATTTCCATGTTTCGGTATTTGATTTCGTCCATTTTATGGTCGTGTGAGTTTTGGGTCTAATGTCCGTGTTCACGGCGATATTTATTTATATAGATTTTTATGTATGGTTTATGAGTTGTGTATCATGTTCCACCCGTGTTGGGTATTTCGAGATATAACATTTTACCCGCGTTTTGTAAGATGGGGAGTCCTCCCTCTCTATTCTCATTTCGAGAAAGTTTTGGGTTAAATCTAAGTTTACGAAATAACGTTCTATATCGGGATTTTAGCTCTTTAAACATTTTGGTTTGGTTAACGATCAATTGGTGCCTCTTTCGTTTAAAATGCATAATTACTGGTAAATGAGTCGTCTTCATGATTGAAGCATATCATTTTGAAAGACTATGATTTTAATTGCATTATTCCTTTATAACGATTCATTTATAAATGTTGAAAACTCTTGAGCTCACTAGGCGTTAAGCCTAACCTTTTTCATTTGTCGGCATGTGCATCAGGTTCCAGTTAGGGTTTGGTTCTAGCAGCTATGATGAGTTGAGCCTTGGTTTTGTGCAAGTGTAAGTAGTTGGTGAAGTCTTCCGCAGTTTGGAGATAGTGACTATCATTGGGTTTTAGTAGTATTCATCTTTATTATAGACCGTATGTATAGAATGAAATGTGTGTACTGAGGTTAAATCTTAAATTGTGATTGTAGATGAATCCATTATCGATGTATTTAGAAAATTTTAAATTAGTTACTATTTCCAGAATTGAGGGTGTTACATTAAAATCACATGATCCATCAGAGTAATTACAACTCTAATCGTTAAGATTAACATTTAAGTAGTATGACTTGGGTTCTCTTGAGAATGAAAGTTATGGTGAGAAGGATAAGAAGGGAACTCAACCTTGGATCAATCCTAACTGAAGATCAACAATAATGAGATGTACCAGATGAATTCTCCTTCTAAAGTGCAATTCATGGGTTGTTTTGAGATTAAAAGTGATCAAGGGTCCAAATCCCTTCTTACACTTCTGATCATAACTCTTATTCTCATACGATCCTATGTCTAAGTAGTATATATATAGGGTGCGTTTCTTTTGCAAACCAAACAATTTGTACAAACTATGCAAACCAATCTTAGCCGTTCATCAAGTCTAATGAATATATGATTTTATTATGTTTCCTAATTTAAAATCATGATTATAATGAATAAACTTAACATTTTCCATATATATCACAATCATTATTAATGAATCATAATCATTATCCATAAATATATCTATTGTTTCCTAATATAGTGGTTTGCATAGTTTGTACAAATTGTTTGGTTTGCAAAAGAAACGCATCATATATATATATATATATATATATATATATATATATATATATATATATATATAGTGGAAGGATATTTTGCAACCCTTAAAAAGGTAAAAAGGTTGCAACCCTTGCAACCCACATCTTAACCGTCGGATTCATGATCGACGGTTATTTTATTTTTATTTTTCTATTTTTTTAATTAAAAATATTGGGCCCCATATCTATTGTAACCGCCGATCATGAATCCGACGGTTAAGATGTGGGTTGTAAGGGTTGCAACCTTTTTAAGGGTTGCAAATTAAACAACCCCTATATATATATATATATATATATATATATATATATATATATATATATATATATATATATATTATATATATATATATAGGGGAGATATCAAATGGAAACCACTCAAATTTTGCAAACCGTGTAAACCGTCGATTTCATTGATTAATTTAATGAAATTGGTTCATGAAACTGTTTAATTTGATGAAATTGTGTCATATAATTCTTTTGTTGATGAAATTGTTTCATATATTTGTGTTTTTTATGTAAAAATGAAATTATTTCATATATTTTCTCATTCTGATGAAATTGTCTCATGCATTTTCTCATTCTGATGAAACTTTTTAATTTTACATAAACAACACAAATATATGAAACAATTTAATCAAGAAAAAAATTATATAAAACAATTTATCAAATTTAACAAATTCATGAAACAATTTCATTAACTTAACCAATGAAATCGACAGTTTTCATGGTTTTCAAAATTAAGGTGGTTCTCAAATTAAACTACCCCTATATATATAGGCCACTTCCAATACAAACCGTCTAAATTCTACAAACCATACAAGCCAATCTCAACTGTCCGTACAAATTAATTATCAAATCAATGTCAACAATGTGAATTAAGTCGGTTTTGAGATTTACTTTCAACTTTATCTGCCACTTATTTGATAATTGCCAAAAAAATTCAAAATACACAAAAGGATCGAGATTGGTTTATACAGTGTGTAACAATTAAATGTTTTTTTATTTGGTTTTCCCCCTATCTCTATATATCAACAAAATTAATATATAGTTTCACATATATAAAATAAAATTTGCCAGATTACATCTTTAACATGAATATATATTCAAATCAAAACCTTGTAACAAAATATATATTCTGTGTTTCACCATCATCATCATATATGACCCTCACTTCTTGTACATCATCATGTGAAATGAAACAAATTTTTAGTTATAATTAATTAAGAATTGATGCATACATCCATCAACAACCTTAACATGTACAACCATCTTTAATTATGTGTTGACAAACCTGCAATTCTTCCTAACTTCTCCATCAACATAAGTTTCAGGATTTGTAATGTTTCCCAGTTTCACCATGGATTCAGAAAACTGTTGGAAGAAACCGATCTGATCTTCGGCGTATTTCTTCACAAGCTTACTCGTTTCGATTCCAAGAATGCTGGAATAGAGTTCTTGATCTGAATTCAAAAGCCCTTCTCCTCTTAGAAGTATGTGGTAATACGTGTTATCGAAAAGATTAGGCGATATATAGTCCATTGCTGCTTCCTTATTGTCTCCTCCTCCTGCAGCCGGGCACGTTGACTTTAAACTTTTCAGGTTTGATTCAGCGATCGATTTCATGGTTGCCGTTGTTTCGTAATCTCCATAGATTCTTTCTCGATAATTCGTACAACGAGCCATGCCAATTGTGTGGGCACCTGAAGTTCAATCACATTACATATATTAATTAATCATTTGATTACAAAGTTAATATATAGTTGAATGAAACTAATAAGTGATCAATTTCTTACCAGAAAGTGCAACCATATCGGTGACCGAGAGGCTTTGGTACATAAACTTAGCGATGATCGAAAGGAGCCTGTCGTTTGCACCTGGAATGCTCGTGTCCACCTGCGAAAAACTAGCGGTTTTCGAGTCTTTTCTTCCAACTGGGACATCCCAATAAGGTCCACCAACCTGTACCAATAAACATACAATAACATCTTTATTGAAAAAACACCATCTTTAATTAATTTCCTACATGCATGATCACAATTCTCTCTCTATATGGTTGGGTTCACGTGAGACTAGTGGGACCACATTTTCACACTTGAAACTTCATAACAGAACACTGTAAATGTTACCTGCACATGTTTTATTGTGAAATTTCAAGTGTAAAATGTGGTCTCACGAAAACAGTTTGGTCTCCCAAATTTATTAATATTAATGTATGTATATATCAACTTAATTAATTACCAAGAGGGTTGCATCTCTTGCAGCAATAGTAAGAGCATCAGCACATGAAACTGTTTGAGGGCATTCAGATTCAAGCTTGTTCTTGATTCTATCAATGATTTCAAAGCCTTTTAAAGCATTCAAATTAGTGGGGGCATTCTTTTCTCCTTGCAGAGTGATTGTATCATCTAGCAACACCGATCCATCGCAACCCTAGATCAAATCAAGAAAGCTCAACATATATATATATATATATATATATATATATATATATATAGTAACAAGAATCCAAGAAATCCAAATCAAGAAGATAAACATATATATGATAGCTTAATAAATTAGAGCAAATAATTAATTAATGAACCTGTACGAAGCAATCATGGAAGTGTAAGCGTAGGATGAAGGCGGCATTTCGAAGGTCAGATTGCACAGCACATTCCATTTCTTTCCTGACAATGGCTTCTGCATTTGGGCAAGTAGATTTGTAGTAATCTAAAGATAATGGAGGGTGGTCATTCGTTGCATGCAAGAAACATATGTTGAATAGTGAAACAAGAATGAAGATGATGATGGAGGTGGTCATTGTTTTGTTGGGTTAATTAAGGTTTCTTTTCTTGGATGGTTGTTAATGGAGATATATTGTTGGGACTGAGGCTATATAAGGAGAGGAAATGTGCATGTATATATACATATATGCTGGTTAATTGTGTGAAAATTAATGTGGGTTTTAGTCAAGAGAAGATGGAACCACTCTTGGGTTAGTTGGTGGGCATGCTTTAACCAAGAATTGGGCTACCAAATTATAACCTCTCATTAATTTGCTTGTCACATCAATTCTCTTTACCACTTCAACTTTTATACGAAACTCTTTTTTTTTTTCCTTCCCTCTTGGCTCGAAACAAATTAGTCAAAGTTCCTTATAACAACTCGTTCTACATGGATAGAAAATTGGATTTATGAGTTTTTTATAAGCTAAAAGTTGTGTGTTACCAATAATTTCCGGCGTGGTTTTAAGTTGAATATGAAATTATTAGATAGCCAGTTGCTTTGGTCTATGAGACCATACAAATGGTATCAAAGGCGGTCCTTATACAATTAGGATGGTGGGGAAAACCTCATCAAGCGTGATGATTCAATGATTCCCTGAGCGGGATGTTAAATGTTTGTAACGTCTTAGGCAAATCTTATATCCTCAATTACAATGAGGATTATAGGAAGGTCTGACGAGAACGTCAAGAATTTAAGTGGGTGGGTTGTTTGTAACATTTTGTCCGGATAGAAAATTGGATTTCTCGGCTTTTTATAGGCTCAATCCACCATGTTTTTAAGTTGAAATTGGACGTCTTAATGGAATATATGCTAACAAAGCTTTTAAATTTTATAACACACGTCTCATATCATATAAATAGTGTAATAATAAGTTGCTAAAGCCAAGTCATACGATTTAACAAGTTCTATTGACGAATTTGGACAATCTACTAGCTAGGAATACAAGAAATAAATCATTTTATTATCATTTTTATAGGACATTTTTTTGACAAATGTCATATGAAAAAGGCTAATAGAATACTTTCCAGACTGTCCTATGAGTGGACTAATGAGATAATTTACTTTTTGTGCCATATTAAATTGTCTAACTTGGTCGAAATAACACAACTTCGTTGTAATAACTTATTGTAGCATAATTTTGTATACGAATCAAAATTGTTGGTTTTATAAACTTAAGTCATACTAATTAAGTACTCTATTAGGTCGGCCAAGAACAACAAGTATTCAAATTTTATGTTTGGATCGTTGGAACGTATGTATACATTACGTAAACGGGCCCACAAGCAGATGCGTACTTCCCGATGCTGTATGAGCTCCCTCTTGTAGATGGGTCCCATGTATTGTTACATAGAGTGTAGGCTATTTTAGGTTCTAGACAATTGGCGTGATGCAATTTTGAATAGAAAAAATGATACTTTTGGACTAACAAAAGTGCTAGTATCATATAATGCCAACGATTCTGTAATTAACAGTCAACATCTATTAAATCATTCGTTTACTTTACATCAACGAATTGATTACCAACCTTCAACAACACATCGCATTCAAAAAAGTCATTAAAAAGACAACAAATGTTCCAACGAGGATAAATTCTTAAAGCCTAGCAGATGTAAAACTTCAACCAATACAAACTCCATATCCATCTTTAGTTTCCACCTTAGGACAACCATAGATCAAATCAAGAAATCTCAATAACAAAAATATGTGTTTCGTTCATATACTAAATTATATTTCCTGGTTCAATACTAATGTCCCGTTTGGTTTGCGGGAATGAAATGGATTTGGAAGGATTTGAATTCTAAATCCATTCCAATCCTGCGTTTGGATTGTGGGAATGAAAAGTTTTGACCGAATTTAAAATCCTTTGACTATTTTAAAATTCAATGTTTGATGGATTTGGAAATCCTTTGGGTTGGGTCAGGATTTCAAATCCAATCCGGATGGATTTTAAGTCGCTTTCTTCTAAATTCAATAAAAATATACAATTTTAGAAAAATCGATAAAAAAAAAAGTAATTTACCAATAAAAATAAATTCTTTATAAAAAAAACTCAATCCAAATCCAAATCCTACAAACCAAACAAGACTTGTAAAAAAAATGGATTTGAAATCTATCCCAAATCCTACAAACCGAACACATGAAGGGATTTCAAATTCCCCCAAATCCAAATCCCTCGTTGAAATCCAATCCATTCCATTCCAATCCCACAAACTAAACGCGCCCTAATTTTTCAACCAATTATAGATCATGGTTTAACAGCATACTTAATCTCTTCAAATCCATGTTCACAAAAACTGTCGAACAAAAATAATACACTGCACTTTCAACATCCAATCAAAGAAACTGCATGCTATCAGGATCACAAAAGCTATAAAAACTCCATAAATAGTACAGATGTTACAAGACAAAAGAAACAAATGTATTTCAGTTTCTATAGCATGCATGCAAAAAGGAGCCAGAATCAAGAACTCAAGTATACAAGTCAGAATCTGAATAATGATTCTTATGACCAAACCTCGATCCTTCATCTTCACCGTTAGCATCAATCTTGAGTTCCAATCCGGGCAATACATCTTTAAGCAATAAACTTCTAAGCGTTGACGTTACTGAACCACCCAACTCTGGCCACGATACACATAGGCTTCCTTTTATATTCTTCATTTGGCATCGACCCAACAGAGCAGCACCCAACCCTTCTATCACGCTTCCTGATGGAAAATAGTTCAAACTTTTCAACAGTGGAACCCCTTTTCTTTCTACTGCCGTTTCCAGCTTCAGTGCAAATGTGTCGTCTGTTGACAGCCTGCCACGAAAGTTCCGGCTTTGAATACAGTCAAAAATCAAAACCCTCTCCGGAATAATCTGTTGGCCAATGAGGGTTTTGGCAATTGCGTGAGTTCTCTCTGAAGAAACCGAGTATTGGAAGTTGGCAAGAATAATGGATTCGTTAGCATGAGTGATGGCGTACAGGTTACAAGATTTGTCTTTAAGAGAAGGCTCAACAGTGTTTCCTGAGGACGATATCTCGGGTAGAACTAGAGTTCCGATGAGTGTTTTCGAGGACACGTGGTGGAGCAAGTATAGAGATGGGGTAGAAAGGGCAACAATGAGGAGAGAGGGTCGAAGTGGAGTTTTGGAATTTGGATTAGAGAGCAAGATGAAGGGAGATGGTAGGCGAGGTGTGGGTGGAGTGAAGTTATTGAGATCTTCCAAGAAGAACCGTGAAGGAGGTGGTAATTCTGTTAGCACGTCTTCCATGTCTCCTTCTGATTATTTATTACCTAATGTTCATGCACAAAAAGGTTAAAATAAAATCAGGAAATTTCTCATTCACTTCCTTAGAATTTTTTAACTAACTGGATACAATATATCTGCAAATTTAGCTCGGTAACAATCATAAATAAACTACAAAGGCTAGTACTAGACAATGCATAATGATTTGGGCAGTTTCTGTTACTTGAGAGGCAAGTAGCCAGTGGAAAAATCTATTAAGCTAGTAAGGGATATTTGTGCCAGTTATATTGATCTTTTAACTCAATAACTGACTCGAATTGACTCTACCTCTACCAACTCCTTTTATGGTAATAACTAATAACAAACCCTACGCTCCAAATCCCATGAAATCAAATTCTGGAACTGACAGGCCAAATATGCTTTGCCAATGGACACAGCAGAATGCAATATGTCTGAATGCTTTTCACTAGCTTGCTGAACAAGACAAGCTACTCGATCTTATTTCAGATGTAGCTAAAGCAATTTGTCAACTAGAGCAACAGCTAACCTAAACCATGCATAGATGTAATCCTGGCAGTTTAGAAGCATAAATAAGTAAAAGAAATAAAATTTGGGGGATTTGAATGTGAAAAATCAAACTTATTATGGCATTTCAAAACAATTAAAGTTATTCATGGGGATTTGAAATGAAGAAGTAAAATCTCATAGTTGATACAGAATTTTTAGAAGTGAGTTTATATGAACTTATAGTTCATGGATCCATGTGACCCGTGAACCCAGCAAATTGATTCTAAAAATTAGAACATGTTCACTAATTAGTCATGTCAGATTTTGTTAGAACCGGTGAGTTTACTTTTTGGACACGTAGACAACCCTAACATTGACAGAGCAGGGGTGTAGTTAGGAATTTAAGGTTGGTGGTCCAGCCGTCCGGTGCTGTACTTTGTGGATGATTAATAACATCTGGTTTATAATAATGCAACTCAATCCCTATTTGAATTTTTTCTTGTTCTGTAAAGTCCAGAAAGTGCTGAAAAGCCAACTATATCTAAACTTGACTTGGAAGTTGGAACTACCATATCTGGCTTTTGTTTTCTGGATATGCATATAAAACCAAACATTTTCATTTCGTTGCATCCAAGATTTTTGTCCCAACAATTGTGTAAAGAATGGATGGGAGAAAAATACTCTTTTTGTATGGACTTTGTGAATGTTAAATGCACAAACTCCATAAGACCTAGACCTACTTGAGAGCTTCTGATTAAAGCATCAAGCAAGATCCATACAGAAACCAATCACTGTAAGCAACAACAAACTAACAGTAAACTTGATTTTTAAGCAAAAAATCTGTTTCTCATAACAGCCGAACGCATTATGTTATTATATTCTCATATATAATTAATAATAAACTTGATCTGGAGCATACTCAATACAGCAAGCATTCAGAAGGAAGCTGCTAATTATACACAAGACCACAAATCAAGATCAAGAAAAACAAATATTCAATCACACAAGTTATTGAATCAGACGGGAAAACAGACAATTAGGCAACCAAATCAAGTTGGTGATTGATCTTTCTAGGGTTAAAAACAACAAATTATATAACTTGAAGAATTTCTCATGTAATTCATATGACAAACAGGAGAAGGCAAAGAGGAGAATGTTTTTCTCCCCTACTTAAACCGCCCCAACAAGAACAACTATGCAATAAAGCAGAAATTTGAAAAAAGAAACAGAAACAAAACACAGCCTCCTTCTCCCTTTCTCCATTCAATTGAATCTCATGTTATGTTCATTGCTTTTTCTTTATCCCAAATTCTCTGTAGGACTTTTCATATATTCTAAACAAATTAAAATCTTAAATACATCATATGAAGAACAAACGAACAGAGACCTCACACCAGTGTGTTTTCTTTTTGGTTGTCAATTACCTGTAATTTTAGACCTCTCCTTTGCCTCACTGTAAAGACCACTCTCATTTTTTCAACATCAACATTCAACTAAACTAGGGTTTGGGTTTCTTTTTAGACAAGAAAACAAGTAAACAACATCCACACACTCCAGTTTTTCCAACTTTTTAATCTAGATAAAATCATAAAATTCAAAATTGTGAGATTAATTGCTACATGAGCTGTATGCTGGTACAGAAAAAACCCAACAACGAATTCAAATCAAACTGCTATTATATGAATTCAAACATGTATAAATACAATAATTCCGTAAGTATCATCAGACACCTGTAGAGGGCCGGACAGGGAGTAACTGGGGCTGGAAAAGCAAAGAATTCTATCTCTACTGCTAAAACCTAATCATAACAAAGAATTCAAATAACTAAAACAGTCCCAAAATATATTTAGACTGGATGACCGTAACCCTCACGGCCTCACTTACTTGCTCCATCTACATTATTCTACTTGTCAAAGTGTAAATGAGTTCTGGAACGAACCCGTCTACCCGATCACCAAGGCGGGAGAAATACCCTTACAAAAATTCAATCGCCATATTTCGTGCGCAGAAAGAAACACATAAATTGTGCGAGAAATATAGTACAACTGAAAGAAAACATACCGATTACAATTCTGCCGACAGCGATGAATCAAAATTACAGCAGTGAAGTGGAACTTGAGGCGGCCTGAAATCTGAGATTGCTACTGAAATCTGTATTTCCTCTCTGGTCTGAGCCTTTTTTTTTTCTTTCGCATTTCTGTTTTATGGGGATGATTATGTTTCATCTTTGCACCCTCTAGTATTTGAAGTTGTTACAAAGCGCCCCTTAGTTATACATACTATTTAAATAGGTACCCTTAAATTTCACATTATTCAAATCGAGTCCCTTGGTTTTGATTTTACACTTCTTTCAAATGTTTGTGACCGGTGATGATGGATGAATAATGTGTATATATATATATATAACCATTGATAACGATTGTAAAACAATATAGTTTCTATGTTAGACCAAACTAAGCTAGGAATCATCAACCTAATGTTTTTAGGGCGTAGAACAATTGTTTGTGGTAGCATTGTTAACGAATCGAGCTTTTAATGAGCTACTTGAGCTCGAGCTAAATATTTGTCGAGCTCGAGTTGAACATACACTAAAACTCGTTTAACTTAATGAGCTAGACTCCATAAGACTAATATTCAACTTGGCTCGTTCAAAAGTTCAATTAAATCTTCGATCTGAGCTAGTAGAGCATATACTTTTCCAAACCAAACATGTTCATAAATTATATAATCAAAGCACATATTTTTTTTGAGGTAAACAAGCTAATTGATCTCGAGTTCAAGCCCATAATCATGTATCCAGCTCGAGCTCGAACATTGAAAAAGTTATTTGAGCTCGAGTCGAGCCCGAGCCTAGTATTTTTTCGAACCGATCTCGAATAACCTGCAACTCGACTTGACCAGGCTCGTCAACTCCCCTAGTTTGCGGGATGTTATACTCAAACAATGACTTGCCGAAATGAGAAACGAATCAACTAAAAGACCAACAAGATACATGATCCATCAATAAAACCACGAAAAAAGGTGAAAAAATGAAATGGTTTTCGCATAAGAAGAAACCTAGAAACCAATGTAAACAAAGAGTATGAAATCCACAAGCAGAAAGCTGAGAATTTGAATCAATTACAGCATCTAGTGAACTGAAAATTCAATGGTACATGAATGAAGTTGATCCAACAATGTCACCAAGGTTCCTTGGTGATGAAGTTAAGTCCGGCTAAAAACAAGATAACTACTATCAACAAACCGAAGAAGCATCAACAATTGTCTGTGAACCAGCATGCAACCACGAAAGTTGACTTTGTATAGCAATTTGACTCTGTATCTATACATGTCGCTCCAATTACGCAGGAACCCATTCCGATAGCAAATTTAAGGTTGATCGGCAAAACATCCCCCCTCCACCTGCAAATCATCAATTTCTACTCCAAATAAAAAAGCAAAATGGGTATAAAATCTAAACAAATTTAAAGATCAGATTCTCATGGTGACATCATACTACTTGCAATACCTTATTAGCACTTTAGTAGCAGCCCAACAGGAATGAGTGATCAATCTTCATGCTCTTTATCACTATCGGAATCTGCAAACACAGCAAAACAGGAAATCCAAATGAGCAAGAAAAGAAGACTTTGATCCTCACTTTTGTAACAGGCATTTTACAAAATACACATAATTGATGAAATGCAAATGCTGAGGCTAATTTGTAAGGATTTTTAGCATTTGAATTCGTTAATAGGGGTTCTACGGCCATAAGGAATTGAACCATAGATAGAGCAATACTAAAATGGCATATATACAAATGTAATAATGATTGTTACAAATAGAAAGAATTGCCAACAAAATACCGACAAATCATAAAGAACACAGTCATGAGCAGCCACATTGAACAAAAAATGTTACAGATTAAGGACTTATTTGGTCTGAATGGAAGCTCTCTAAAGTTGTCATACCATTTATAGCTAAGGTACACATATGAAAAGTATAGCCTTCAGTTTACCTAAAGCTTTCTAATCAATTAATCATACACATGAAAAGAACATAAAAAAGTTGTTTCTGCCTGAAAATGTCATGTGACTTGTTGTCGTTCAGTCCCTTTTATCGAAATAGAAATAACGAAATTGAGACCTAACAAACTTAAAATATTTAATTTCAGTGGAGGTGGATTGACCACCTTTCAGAAGGACCACAATTATGCAAAGCATTTCAGAGATAAATCAAATTCAAATGTAACAATAAAGTAAGTAAAAAAGATAGCAAATGGGTCCATTTAACTTACCAGAACGAACATCGTCACTAAGCTTGCCTCTATCTTGAATTTGTTTAACAAGCATCCGGTACATAAGCACCCACCAGTATATGTGAAGAACGAGCAAGCAGAAAAGCAGGGTGTTGAACACATAGTAGTAAAGTGGGCCCTCCTTAACATGCTTCTCCTTGTCCAAAGTCTGAACTACTTGGTAACTGCAATGAGGAAATAATAGGAAAGCATAAAGCAGGATAGCGAATACTTGGGTAAGAATTTATTATAGTGCAAGGATTTGCTACAATCAAAACTCACTCACCAAATAGCTTGACTATACTTCAATTAGTTCTTTCCTAGGAAGCTCGTGTAAGTTGCAAGATATGACGCAACTTAAAGGTAGATCTTGGAAAAATTGCAAAAGAAGTACAGATAGTATTTGATGAAATTATGCTTAAAGAAGTACAAATGCAAAAAATGGCATGAGGCGATGTGAAAATAGCCAAAAAAAAAATACCATTTAAGCCTTTATTTCTATTCAATGTAAGTAAACATATATAGTCCAGGATGCTATTAGAAACGAATTAGAAACTCTAGTACTAAATTTAATTCTTAGAGGTGAAGGTGAAATAGTAGACGAGTTGTAATGATTTCAATTAATAGCATATTATAATATTTGAAAGGATGAATATTGTGTTCAAGCTGTTTTCAGGAGCAATTTCTATTTTAATTCGCCAACTCAAGTGTTTGTGAAAGGTTCTTAGTTGCGATTTTAACTGCTTTCAAGAAATCCCAAACAGGACCCAGACCAAAGTAATGAATTAATCTGGCATAAAGTAATGAACTGATAGCAGGACTTGGTATCAATGAGGATGAATATAATATACAAACTTTTAAAAGGATGTTCATCATCTTCTAACCTTGTACTCCACAGGATCCAAAATGGATAATAAATAAGGCGAAGCACCACCCATGACAATACAAACAGAATAAATGAAAAGCTTGCAAGTGCTTCTGCGCCACTGTATTTAGACATCTTGCCTACTTCAAGAAATACATCACTGGCATCATGAAGAGCTAAAACAACCGAACCAGCACGAGCAAACCTACAGGAAATAGACAAAATAATAAAAACAAAAATGTTCATCCTTAGTTTCTAGAGCATATATCCGTTTCCCATCTAAAAGTAAACTTCTTATGACACAACTCCAATATTAAATTTAGCCATTGCTCATTAAGGATGATAACAAACCCAAAGGTTGACCATTTGATAATAGTAAAAACCTCAAAAGACGGATAAATTTAGTGGCTTATTTTATGGTAGACCTCTTTGGACAGAGAGGGTTTGCACCATGTGCGTATACTTGTTCATTTAAAATTTATAACATGCCACCCAGTATCAGAATAATGATTATAATGCATTTCATAGAAAAATTTCAAACAGATAACAATTATCAACTCGTGCTATTACTAGACAATACCTGCATATATAAGACATTGCAATGAGGATGACAGTTGCAACATGATGGCCCATTGACACACCAAAATCAGATCGTCTTGTTTCCCAGAAAATCAAAGCAAAGATGGAGTACGTGTAGAATCCACCCGTATACATGTACAGACCTTTCAGTTTTAACCTGGAAATCCATTAAACCATGTTTCACCCAATTTCAGACAACTGATGCTGAACAAACTCCAATACTAAGTCAAAGGAAGATCAAGTATCAATTATGCAAACTAACAGGAGAGCTTACTTCATTTTCTGGTCTGGCCATCTCTGATCGCCAGGACCTAGCCAAAAACTGTTTGTGTCAGTGAACCAAGGTTCATTATATGTTACAGCCAGGGCTAGGGTTTCTGCGGAAAGATAATAAACACATTTCCAGGCCGACTCTTTGAATTTCCGTATCTTCTTATTCCTGTCATCTGTCTCAACATCCAGCTTCTGCTGCCCCTTACCAAATATTAACCACCTACCTACACGCTGCAACATGTGACTCAATTATTAAAAAGATAATGAATACGGTTACTTCTAGATAATAAACAATTACAAGAATTATACAACATGTGTACAAAACGTCTAATATGTCAGGTGAGAGGTATATTAATAACCACTTGTACCAGAAGTTCTTCTATAAGCTATCCTTGTATAGAGACAGCTTTTGCTGCCCCAAGTGTTCCAACCCCCTCACCCTCTGTATGTGTGTCTATCAATCTCAGTGAATTACCGTACTTTTAATCTCTTTAGGCTTCATCATCAAAGTAATAAAGCACATATTTTCTTCCTGTCAAACCTGGTATCAATGCTCCATCTTGGGAAGTACTCAACCCATCAAAGATAATCCGGTTGATATTTTGATCTCTAATGGATTTCTATGTAGTCTTATTTCAGTTTCTATCTTTGCTGCTCTGCAATGGCATACTTTTGTACATGTAAACAAGTATGAGATCAAGTTACGAGTACATAATAATGTCACTCATCTGGTTAGACATATATTGGATGCATTTGTTAAACATCTGTGGGGTCAATTGTTTCTGGTTCCCCAAGGAGGATGGCTTGCTGATTCCAGCAGATTTACAAACAAATTTGGTTCAAACCAACCAGATAGGAACATTTGAACATTGAGTAACTGCAATAACTAAACCAATTCTTTCTGAGATATAACAATCCAGCATAATTGTTGTGGAGATTCAACTTAGCTGGCAGGTATAAAGACAAGACAGTTCATGAATGAAGGACCAAAAGAATGTCAAGGAACATTGGGAATAGAAGATGGATCGAAATTTCATGGAAGATTTAGGTGAACAAATGCAATAATATAGTATAAGATGGTGGTTGGCAGAATAGCCTTTTCATTTTGATAGCACAAATTTTTGTGGACCGCAATAGGCTCAATCTCAAAGTGATGCTTGTCTCAGTGGTCAATAGAGCTTACAGAGTGAGCTACCAGTTTCAATGAGCAGATAAGTGGGTCTGAGTAACTAACTGAAATTCAGATGAGAATAAGACAATTGGGTAGAGGAAAGCAAGCTTAAGCATGGAATGGCTGGCTGGTTGCAGTACTTTAGCCTGTGATATTTTACTATCAGATATCTAACATGCATTCATTTAAGGATTAAGAAAAACAGTTTTGAAATGAAATCAGACTGGGGCCATATGAGAAGTGATGGCCTCAAGAACAAGAATGAATGGTCCTCTTCAAGCTAGCACTAACCTGGACCATTTTTGAGTAGAAGTGTAGAACCTTGCTAAAACTTATTTCATGCAGATTAAGCTACAAAGAAACAATTTATCAACCAGAACCAAGATCCCATCCTTCCAACAGAAACCTTAAACATCATGCTCACTTAAAGCCACAGAAAAAGTATTTTAAGCATAAATATGAAAAAAGATAGCTCAATTGGTCTTCTGAAATCGAGGAGGCGGTCGATCGCCTTTCAGAAGAGAGCACAGTCAATCTCACCCTTGCATCCCCAAGGGGTGTGCTAGTGCTCAAACTGGCACCAAGTGATGATTCCTGGTTCGAACCTCTTCTTCATCATCCCCCTTTGCATCCCATATCTTATTAATCAAGAAATGATCTCCAATTCTTTTCAAAATCTTCAAAACTTCCAAAAAAGTTTGACAAACTTTATGTTCCTCTCATGCCTTTCCAAAACTTTTTCAAAAGTCGGCGGTATTTACGGAAACAACATCTCGACTCTTTGGTATGGTTATCCTATTTGTCAAGAAACAAGATGAAAGAAAAGGATATTGATGATATTTTTTGGAAAGAGATCGGTACCTTTTGGGGCTAATTGCATTGCTTGTGCAATTAAGAAAAGATTTCACTATCTCTCTTGTAAACCTTTTGGGCGATCTCTAGATCTAGTACAAAAGTCCATTGTGTTGTATTAGGACCAGAAGATGCTTGGTCAAAAAAAGGGTAGACGCCACCCTCTGGAGCGCCCCCACCGCACCAACCCTACCCTATGCCCACTGGAGGTAAATCACTAGGAATTAGCAGTAAGTGGTGGTGCCCAGATTTGAACCTGGGACCTCCTTTATGGATGCCCACCATCGTACCGCAGAGGCAACATGCTGAGAAAGATGCTTGGTCAAATAAATCAGCATTTGGTATATAATCTCCAAAGATCCTCACATTTACTACTCAGATTTGCTTGTATCATTAATCTTCACTGGTTTGGGGAGTATGCACTGAAAGTGGAACGAAAGGAGCAAAAATAATTTACGATCATGTTTACATTAAAACCATTGCACCCCTTTCACCCTTTGCAAAAAGAACATTCCAACTTTTTGATTTACCAGCGCAGATGAACTTTCTACAACCTAATCTCATTCATTCCATAAACGAGAACACCCACCACAGTATGCTCCTATGGCATTGCCCCAATCAAAAACCTATCCCCATATTGATAAGGATCAAATAAAGCCATTTGTTAGGAATTTACAAATCTGCGTCAATCCCAATCTCCAATGAATTGCCGTTCAATTGAAACCGCACCAAGCAATGTAGGCATGTACTAAAAGCATCCCCCTTTTTCTTGGATAAATAACTTTATCTTCAAAAACTTTACATGAGTATGAACTTATTTTATGTTGTTCTAGCAAACATATAATAAGGGAGACTAACAGCCCCCCGTTGACTTCCATAGTTGGATTAGTTGATATGGACTTTAAACTTATCCAATAGAAAGAAGTTTAAACTCACATCAAATTCGCAACAAAACCAATACCAGGTTCACATCCTATTTGAGATCAAAGGGCAGTGAAGCATACTTTTATACAGTATTTCGATAAAATACATCCAACTGAGATATTGTTTACACCAGACTTACACTGATTCGATCTAATAGAGAAATTTCAACCTAAAACAAAAAAGTATTCGATCAAATAACTAGAAAAATTACCTCAAAAAGGAATCTGTCGAGGAAAAATCTAACAGTTGGGAAGAAGATAGCAAAGAGAGGAAGAATTGCGAAATCTCCATAGGTTGGGAATGATTCGTGTTCCACGTTAATTGAGTTTAAAACCTCGGCGATACCCATGGCGAAAACCAGAGGTTGAGTTGCGTTAATCCAGCGAGATGATCCCGATGGGTTTGCTGCTGGTGGAGATTCGATGGGCGTGAAGGCAGGATCCCATTTAATAGAAGAACTGATTTTTGAAAAAAGCCCCTCTAGTTTTTCAACCTCGTGTTTTTGGGCAGTTAACTTCTTTATTTTGCATTTAATGCTACTAAAATGTCTAATTCGTTTCTCATTTTGTTACAAACGTACAGGTGGAATCGCACAACACAACCCAACCCAACCCACAGTTATTAGAATTTTCTTTTGGATAAATTTGTATTTTTGAATTTTGAATTTTGAATTTTTAAAGCATTTTTGTAATTTTGGTGTTCACTTTTTGAAAATTAAGAGCCACATGAAAAATATAATAACCACATGATGAAATAATTAAATTAATTACAGAGTATTATTGTGATTTTCTGGTTACTAGATTTGAAATAGTCAATTGTCAACTGATTTGAGATATTTTCTATTTTCGAATTCTTAATAAAAATTTTTGAACTTCTAGATAAATTATATATATATATATATTATCTTATTGTATGTTATGTTGTTTTTTTATAATACCATGCTTATCAATAATGTTTGGATCATCTATAATTTTTGGTTTTAATAAGAATTTTCATTAATTTTAATAAGAAATTTCCATATAATTTTATTATTGGCTTATAATTTTTTTTTTATACATTTTATTGTATTACAGAAATATATATAACTAGTATTTAAAAATACACCACATATTGGTTATTTAAAGAAGTTGTAAAGTTTCGTCAGGATATGATAATTTCCTGGAATTGAATTATCTAAGGGTCATTTACCAAATATTTACCGATTAGAACACCATCTTATTTACTTCATCGTGTAAAATTTCCGGTCATTAAAATGGATTGTTGGTAAATGTCTTTCATCAGGTAAGTATTTATCTTGTAAGAGTCTTCTACCTCGCTTACCGGGTAAAATTATCGATCTTTGTCATGCTTCTTACCGGATAAAATTCTAGGTCTTTACCATGCTCATCCGAAAGGTAAATGACACCAAATAAGCGTAAATTTTCCTTTTTATCATGTTTAAAATGAGGCTCTCTATATATACATCAACATCGTAATCTTTTTACTAATAGCCTTAAAACTATAAATCTGTAACAAAAATTACTGGATGTAAATGTTACACATTTGGTGTTTTAGTACGTCACGGGTTTTAAATGGCAGGGATAAATTTTGGATTTCCTATGCTATGCTACTCACATAAAATGTGACTCAAATTTTTTCAACTACATTTACGTTTCTGAATAACAAATATCCCTATTTGATACAAAAACGCAACATTCATCAAAAATACAACAAACTCATACCGGGTGTCACTTACCTTACCGGATGAACATGAGAATGAAAAGAACCGAGACTCTTACCATTGACGGTTACTGGATAAGAGACGCTTACCAACAATCATTTTGATGATCGAGAATGTTACCCGATAAAGCGAGGACGGTGACACTTGCTAGCAAAGGCTTACCCGATAAGCATTTGATAAATGGCCCCATAGTTGAGATAATAATAGAATATAACTTTTACTTGAAATTATGACAATGGGTAAATGAACCAAACCAAGTCTATCAACCTTTTGTAGTTATGACAATGGGTAAATAGTAACTTTTACTTGAAATTTGTCAAAAAGTAACTTTGCAATCAACATGGCATATACCAAAATGGTAACTGTTGCAACTCTTACATAACAGAGGGAATATGAACCTATTCAGATATAAACTCCACCATTCCAAACCACAAGGGTTGTGGCATACTAGTTAAGGCCCGAGGGATGTGGTGGAATATCCTATCTGTCCAGGGTTCGAATTCAGACGTATACAACAATTGTGGCCACTAAGTTTATGAGGGTTGATTTCTTGTAGTCATAATTTGTCAGGATTGGTCTAGGTTTAGCCTAGAACACCCTTCCAAAAAAAAAAAAAACTCCACCATTCCATAGACATAACAGATAACATGTATATATATCAACAAAGTTAAGCTCCATTGCACAAAACAAAACAAAACAAAGATGCATATTTTTATTCCAGAATATGGTTTAAAACAAACCAAAAGGACCACATAATCAGCATCCTAAAACACAAAATCATAACAACAAGGGTATCAGTAAACTACCCACAAATGGAACCTTATAAGATAAGGTTTAAGCAAATCAACAGAAATCATATCTTCGATGCTTTAGCAAGCTTGAACCACTCGGTATGGAAGGACCCAGGGATATCGGTCCTCTCATACGTATGAGCACCAAAATAATCTCTTTGAGCTTGAACCAAATTAGCAGGCAACCTCCCCCTTCGGTATGTGTCAAAATAAGCAAGACTAGAAGACATACCAGGAGTGCTAATACCTGAATTGATAGCAAGACAAACGACTCTTCTCCAAGCCGACTGCCTCTCAATCATTTCCTTTGCAAACTCTGGATCCACCAGCAGGTTTGCAAGATCCGGGTTCCTGTCATAAGCCTGCTTGATACGGTCCAAAAATATAGCACGAATGATGCATCCACCCTTCCAGATCCTAGCAAGCTCACCTAGTTTCAAGTCCCACCCTTGTTCTACACTCTTTGCACGTATCAAGTTCATTCCCTGCGCATAACTACAGATTTTGGAGGCATAAAGGGCTTTCCTAACGTCATCAATCAGCTTCTTTTTGTCCACAACTTGATCGGATAGAATGTCACTCACACCACCCGACTTGAAGACCTTAGCTGCTTCAACCCTTTCTTCTTTCAATCCACTGAGGAATCTCGAGTCCAGAGAAGCAGCTATGGTGGGGGCTGCCACTGACAGATCAGCAGCTTGTTGAACGGTCCATTTGCCAGTACCCTTCATACCAGTTTTGTCCAAGACCTTGTCCACCAAATGCCCATCTCCCTTGTCATCTTTGATTCCAAAAATATCAGCTGTGATCTCAATCAAGAAGCTCAAAAGCTCCCCCTTGTTCCACTCTGAGAAAACCTCATGTAATTCCTCATTGGATAGCTTTCCAACGGATTTAAGAACATCATAAGACTCCGCAATCAGTTGCATATCACCATATTCAATCCCATTATGGACCATCTTCACAAAATTCCCAGACCCAGCTTTGCCAATGTATGTAACACAAGGTCCACTATCAGGAACTTGAGCAGCCACTTTGAGAAGAATGTCTTCTATATACTTGTAAGCCTCAAAGGATCCACCAGGCATCATAGAAGGTCCATTTCTAGCACCTTCTTCACCACCTGAAACTCCCATTCCTAGATAAAGCAGGCCTTTTTCGGCCATGGCTTTCTGTCTCCTCTCTGTGTTCTCATACCACTCGTTACCACCATCAATAATACAGTCTCCTTTCTCCAAGTAAACAGAAAGGGTCTCAATTGTTTGATCTACAGGCGCACCAGCTTTCACAAGCATGATCACAACACGTGGCTTCTGGAGTGAATTAATAAAGGACTTAGGATCATGGAACCCATATAATGGGAGGTTTCCTTCATTCTTGGCCCTCTCTACCGTCTCATCAACTTTTGAAGTTGTCCGATTGTAAACAGAAATTGGGAATCCTTTCTCAGCAATGTTGAGGGCGAGATTTTGACCCATGACTGCAAGGCCTGCAAGGCCAATCCTTGATGGGGTTGCCATTTCCTTTTTCCTGTTCAGACATAAGATGTACTAAGCCTGATTTACAAAAATGAATACAAAGGAACAGATATCCAAGAATTCATGAACAGCATGAAAAGGGGAAACAAAAATAGCTGATATTCAGTGGAATCATTATAAGTTAATAAAGAAAATCAGAGACAACAGCAAAGGCACATCTTAAACAAGATATTCTGAAAAAGAATGCATCACTTGAAAAACATTAGTGGAAACCAAAACTTGGAATAAGATCTAATTTAAAGAAAAACTGATTTCCTCTTTGTATTTTTCTAAGCAAATATGGACCTCTAAACAATTATTCCTCCTTTTCAGTTTTCTTTGGATCTCTTTTCCGCAAAATCCCATCTAATCCAGACCAGCATTTAACTTCACATCCCAATAACCATTACCACAAGTGAGTGTAAGAAGTCAGTTCCTTCCATAATCAATCAATTGATAAGAAGACAAGGGGAAAGAAGAGTTAAGATTAAAGCAAGTATATAACCTCATATCAATCCAAGCGGGTAAAAGAAACACGACACTATTCATACCGACTATTGTCTCAACTAGGAATCATGCATAATTGCATAGGTCAAATGAGTAATTAAAAACTGCATGACAGTCCATTATCTTTCTTTAAAAGTTCACATTTCTATTTTCAGCTTGTGAATCCTTAAGTGAGTCGGTGAGAATATGTGGAACTCCATTACATTACTCCCCAAAGGAAGCCTTTAGGAGAAAAGGAATGTTACAGTATATATTGAGGAGAAATGTTCCAAGTCTAGTTGCTGTGGAACTCTAACATGCCCCCTCCAACCAAGGGCTAGACAGGGAGTGTCGAGAGGGGGGTAGATGGATAAAGATTGTCCCAGAGTAGCAGAGTGTCGAGTCCCTAGGATGGTATTAGGTTACTCTTCAAGAGAGCCTGACAGAAATGGTCAAAAAGTCTAGATGAACTTATAAGTCATTTGACAGATAAGGCACTTTTCCAATCTAATGGAGGGATTCAATGGGCTAACTGCTTTCCTTTAAAGGTAGCAAGTGATTGAAATGACAAGCTTGTAACTGATATGAAAAAAAAAAAGTCAAAACACATCTAATTTCAGCCTCGGGGTAGCATAATTGAACCATAGATCTACAATTTAAGAAGAAAAACCTTCAGATCCAAGTGTAATTAGCCAAAATCATGGTAGCTTAAAAGCTAATGTTCATGAAAGGAGAAGTATAGAAAAACAAGAGTAAAAACAGAGACCTACAACATTACTCTAGATCCTAAACAGAGCCTTTTCGTCGATCAAATAAACACAGATAAATTCACATTTCAAATCGAAATTGAAGGATCTGCTAAACGATCAATAATCAAACATCGACAAACAACTAGTGCATGCAAAAGGTAAATTTGTTAGGTGAAGATAAAGCAGAAATAGATAGAATCATAAACAGAGACCTTTATCACCTAGATCATAAACCTCTTGATCAGTTAACCAAACACAACAAGACGGACTGAAAATCAGATTCCAGAACAAAATCAGAGAGTTATCCTAGTGAGATCAATAATCACATATATACAGCATATTCTTCTTCGGATTGAAAATAAAGAAACATAAATCAAGTTGTATTACCTCAGATTTACTTCAAAAAAGTTGATAATTTTGTTAGATTATGCGCAGAGTGCCTGCCTACCCCCACCAGTTATCAGCAAAAACGTTGGGAGTGAAAAGAGGGAAAGGCTTATATTTTCCGTCAAATTCGATGCGCTCCTAACCCTTTGTCGGACTGAATTGGAATATTCTGGTTGCAATAACAATTTCCATTATTTGTTCTAATTTTTTTTTTAATCTCATTCAGTTTTATTTTTTAGTTTTGTAAATTGTAGTTTTAGTAGACTAAGGATAGTTTATCTAAACGTTTCCGTAAGTGTTTACCAAGTCATATTATTTTATTGGATGAAGATGATAAAAACCTAGAATCTTACCCAGTAAGAGTTAAGGGAAGGATCGAAAGTATTACTCGGTAAGTGAGAATGAAGACTCTTATCACGGTTAGCGTTTGTTGAAAAAATTGTTGCATACAATATCGTTTTGGTGAACTAAAATTTTAACTGGTAAGTAAGTGATAACGTTGAATTTTACCAGTAAGTGTTTATCCGAATAAGTGTTTGATAAACGATCCTTAAAAGAATTTTTGTTTGGTTAACTAACTATAAGTAACTTTTAAAATTCGTGAATATATCTTATACTATTATTATTTTATCTTTGATGAAAAAAGTAATAAATTTATCAACTAAATTTTAGTAACAGATGGACAAAAGATATATGAGTGGTATTCATCCAAACCATCCACACCGCACCACACCACACTGTAAAAACGCGGTTTAGAACTCTTGCGGTGCGGTTTGCGGTTTGCATTTTTACCAAACCGCACTATACGGTGCTTTTTGCGGTTTTGAGTTATCAAACCGCGGTTCAAACCGCACCGCATATTTTATATATTTATTTTTTGGTTTTGTATATAAGATATATATATATATATATATATATATATATATATATATATATATATATATATATATATATATATATATATAATTACTTAGGGGGTGTTTGGCTGGAGGTATTGAGGGGTTTGGAATGAGAATGAGAATGAAAAATGCTGTTTGGTTTGACATAATATAATGACTCAATTATCTCAAATCCATTAATTTTCATTCCTGACCAAATTGGGGGAAATGAAAATCTTATTCCCGCTCAGTCATCTTTTCTCGTACGCCCTTCATCTCTCGATGTTTAATGAAACATATTTTTTATTTTCGTGTTGGACGACACATATTTGTATTAAAAAATATTATATAAAATAAATTTTTATTTATTATATTGGTTTAACCAAACAACATCAATGCAATGCTCATTCATATTCTCATTCTACTTCATTCCCCTTTTCATTTTCATTCCTATTCCTTAAAATGAACCAAACACCCCCTTAGTATTTAATTATTTATAACTTTATGTAATGTTTTTGAACTTCAATAAACAATTAGCTAATTGGGAGATGAAAGAAAATTTGGGTATGTCACAACTCACACGTATAATTTAGTTTGAAGTTTATTTTTTAACTTCTTTGACTATTATTAATTATGCAATATGTATTTGGAAATCTGATGTATTGAAACTCTTAATTTTTTTGGACTACGATCACTTTATCGTTGATTTTATAATGTATTTATAAACTTAATAAATTTGGATTGTAGGCATAAAGTGCGATAGAGACAAACCGCACCGCATTTTGCGGTGCAGTTTGAGGTTTATGCGGTGCAGTTTGCGGTTTGGAAAAATGCTCAAACCGCATATACAGTGCGGTTTGCGGTTTCGTCCCAAACCGTACCGCAAACACCCCTAAGATATATATCAAATATGAGCTTTGTTTTTAACTTTAAAATCTCTTAATTGACTTACTAAAAAACTTTTAACAAAATTAAAGACAAGGATTCGATGCATTATAAATTAAAAATCATAGATTTGTAATCCATAATTATTTAAAAATAAAAAAAACGATATATTATAATATGTAATCACTATAGTCCAAATTTACTCTACCTACCAGAAATTGAGATATTCACGTGACTAGCATCTATCTTTGAATGTTCCAATTTTATTTCTTAGGGACTGTTTGATAATTGCTGAATGGTTTTTTGTAGAATGATTAAGTGGTTAGAATGATTAAGAAACTCTTAAGATATAGTGTAAAATGAAATATGATTGTTTGATAATTGTTCAGAATGAAATCAGGACGCTTAATGGTTAAGGGAGACCCAGGATACAAAATCATTCAGAAGGTTTTTGAACCATTAAGAGACAGACTTTTGTTTTGCCAAACATGACTCACCTCTTAGTGATTCAGATGTTACCTCTTAATTGAACCATTAAGAGGTAAACAAACAACCCTTACATCTGATCATATATAAGTTTTGTAGATATATTTATATCATTTTAGAATTTGTTAAACATCTACCATACATATGTTTTTCCTTTCATTTATTATTTGGTTTAAGTTAATTCGTTTTCTTAATAATCATGATATTTATTTAAATGCAACACTAGGAAAAAAAAGTAACAATGTATGAAAAATAAAACATCCGTTGGACCTAGGGGTGTTAAAAACCGGAAAATCGAGAAACGAAGCCGAACCGTTTGATCTAAAACCAAAAAAACCGATAATCGAAAAATCCGAAGATTAAAAAACCGAAAACCGAAAAAACCAGGTATTCACGAGTCAGTTTTAGTTTTCGATTTTAGGTACCCATGAGTACCCAAACCGAACTGGATATAATGTATATATAATATTTAATTTATATTATTATTTATTTATTTCTTAACCTAAAGTTAAATGAGTAAAAAAAATTTACATTTTGCTGTCAATCATTACGGTGGATGATTAAATTTGGCGGTATAAAGTTGTGAAGAAGTCGACATTAACTGAAAAATGGATGTTTTAAAACAATTAAACTTATTATAATTTGTATTTAATTAGCATACCTTCTCAATAACCATGCAACCATTAAAACCAGCACGTTTTATAAAAGCCAACAAATTCTGTTTAGTCCTTTCATGCTTTCCTGATAAATTAATTTGTATCAAGTCTTGAACGATTTCAAAACCAGAGTTGTCTCGCCATGATTGAACGATTGGACGAACGAAGGAACGATTAGGGTTTAACATATTTATTTTCAAAAACTTGATTTGTATATCTGATACATGGGTAACTGGTTTAACATAAATTGTTAAACATATTTGAGATTATGTCTTAGATACAAAAATGAATGTTTTCAAGCATGTTACCTAATTACAAAAATTATATTAAAGTATGTTGTATTTTTATGCAATTTGTTTAATATGTGTTCTTAAGTTATTGAAAATGTAATTAATTTATTTTTTTAGTGAAAATCATAAATAAGTATATGTATACTTTTGGTCAAGAACTATAATATATGTTTACAAAAAGAAATTAAAGAATGCACATAAAATTTAAACATCAATACTAATTTTAATAATAATGTAATAGTTAAGTACAAATGATAAATATTATGTTTGATAAATAATATTATAACCATAAAATTATTTTATTATAATAATATTAAATATGATATGTTAATTTAACTTTTTGTTTGAAGTTGAAAAGTAAATTTTTATGTTGTTTTAAATAGTCGAGTTAAAGTTGTTCTAAAAGGGACATGGTTTACTTACCGTAGGTTATTGGGTGGGGTTGCAATTGTAAATAATGATAAATTTGTTTACAAACAATTATTGTACTTTATTTTTACAGACAAATTCCAATTAAGTATTGAAGACCTTTCGTGATTCCAATTGTAAACATGGTCCACATAACTCGCCATCTTTTTGGTACGATTAATCATATGACAGATAATTCTTGCATCTTTTCTACCTTTCAATACATACCTAACCTTATAACTATATTATGTCTTTAGTTAGATGTATTCGCTAGATTGTGAATCATGTCGGTTATTGAAACATCACCATATTAGTTCGACTCCTAGAGCCAATAAATGTGTTGGTTTAATTACTTGGGGGTGTTTGGAATTTGTTTATCTAAATGGCTTATTAACTTATTCTGTTTTATCACCGTTGATAAACAATTTTCAGTGTTTGGAGGAGGAAAACAAAAACTGTTTATACCGTTTGGTATCGTTGATAAGAGTTTTTAATAAGTCATTCCATTCTAACTTATTTGAAACAACTTATGAGTTTTTTTTTTGTTTTTTTTACTTGTATAAGCAACCCCAAACACTCTTTAATAACAACTTATTAGTTTATTACGTTTTGGTACCACTATAAGTTAATCCAAACAGTTTTTATGAAACTCCGATTTAACACCACGTAAGTTAATAAACACTTTTATATAAAAGCATCATTTTTTTTAAATAAGCTAGTGCTAGTGCCATCTTATAATTGTTTTTCTTTTGTTTTTGGTCACCTCTTTGTTTGTTTTGCTAGCCAACTTTTCTCAATGTATATGTCGTGTTAAATGATACCAAAGACTACACAAAGACTTGATATTTCAGAAGCTACATATTGTAAAACAACTTTTACACTTGCCGATGTGTTCACGTTCTCAAGAAAATTGGACTTAAACTGCTTCTCTTTGGTGCATTTGTTGTATCCCCTTTTCGAATTTGCTTTCTTGTTTCCATGGTGACCTATGAAGTCACATGTTGTGACTGAATGAAACGCGAAACTTCATGTGCGAGTTCCATTGACGATCAAGATTCGTGGTTCACAACGAGAAACAACTTTAGAAAATGATCAAACGTGTTCCACCAAATTTTAAAATCCCATCGGACCAATTCCTATGTGATCGCAAACAAGTGTTAATAGAAATGAAACACTTAACACATGTCGTGATAATCACATGTCTCTCCATGTCTCACCAATCACGTAAAGACACATCATTGTTTTTATTTAATTCATCTTTTTATCCTCTCTCCTCAGTAAAGTGATGATGTGTTTTCACGTGATTGATGGACAGGAAGGGGACAAGGGAATATTTTTATTCGTTGTGAAGGGGAAAGAATTGAGTTACCAGAGGGAGGCATTGGCGTTGGCGTTGGCATTGGCATTGGCTTTGGGGTTTGCTTTGGCGGTCTCATTCCTTTCGCCACTGGTCCATCGATGTCAATCACAACGGCATCAGAAGTCAAAAATGTCTTTGCCACCGATGCTGCATGCTCTATACAACATCTTAATACCTGTTTCATAAGCATCATAAAGTCAAAAATGTCTTTTCTGCCGACAGCTAGCTTATCAGCTAGTTTGCCAAACATAGCTTTAGCATCAAAAGCCCCATCTTTTCATCGTTGCCATCTATTAGTACAGTCTTGATACCAGAGCTATGCTAATATTCACTTAATGTTCCTAATTTGCTTTTCCCTTTTTCAGTTTTGGTAGTTTAATGAGCTTTCCTAATAATCATGTGAGATAATCAGATTCCTTGTTATATGAATGCAATGCCGAAGGGAAAATAATAACGCGTAATAAATAAAACCTTTGTTGGGTCTATAATACCGGCAGCCATCAGATCTTCATACTGGTTGCTTGCAGCGTTGTACCCATACCTCATATCATCGTTGGACAAAACCTAAATACAATAAAACGACGCTAAATAATGGTAAGTTCGTTAACAGTTAGTTCTTCTCTTACATAGGGATGGCGTACCTTCTCTACAACAATGCTACCATTAACACCTGCATTTTTGGCTATCTGCCTTGCCGGATATTCCAAAGCTCTTTTGAATATGTCGGCTCCTATCTTACATTTGACATCAAGAATGATCTCAATATATAACAATAATAATCTTCCAATTTACACGATAGAATGTGAACATCATCTACAACCCATTGACATAAGTGCAGTCACCACATAATTGTATCGTATGCTTTGATGATTTCTTTTATGCCAATGTAAACCCATGCTTATGGTTTCGACTTTCGAGCTGTTTATTTTGTTATCAAGTTGCATGTTGAAGGGATAATAGTTATGAATAATTAAAATTCTAGGCCAGGTCCAAATGACTGACAATATCAAACCATTTGAATCTTTTTATTAATTCCCTGAAAATTGGTTTTATTCAACTTCTCATGAGACATGATTAACGTTTATTAGCTTAAAGTATAAGAAAATGAAAGGGGGTTCACCTTCTGCTCTTCATTATCCATAAGTTTTTTTATTTCATTCACCCTCAAAGATAGCCTCAAAAGACAACAGCCACCACCAACTACAACTCCTTCCTCAATAGCAGCCTTGAGCAAAAGAAAATGTAGAAGCTTAAAGATTGCAGAAAGTCAACAAATTGACCATGCCTAAGCTTATCTTAATCTACCTTGGTTGCATTTACAGCATCTTCCATCCTCAGTTGTTTATCCTTCAACTCGACTTGTGTTTGAGCTCCGACCTGATCATGAGGTCATAAAATTCCAACCATTAAACTCTAAAAATATTTCATCAAATCTTATGATTGTTAAGTTCACCTTGATAATTGCAATGCCTCCTGACAACCTTGCGATCCTTTCATTAAGAATTTTCTTTTGAAAATTTTCTTCGGTGTTCTGCAAAATAAATTGAAGGGGGGGGGGGGGGTGGAGGCAGAGTTTATAGCATGACAAAATGCAAAGAACATGTACTTCCTCAGTTCTCAAGAGAATGTAGATTATGTCTTTTAAGTTAAAGTTAACTACTTTCTACTTCTAAAACTGATGAATTCTTTAATCTTGCAAGAAATTTTCATAATTATTTAGCAAATACTACATATGGGAACATGGTGCTACATTAAAATCGCTTTCTTTTTCCTTCCTTTGCAAATATTCTATCAATTACAGTTGTAGCATCGAAATCTGAGAGGAGCGTAGAGCGGAAAATGGATAAATATTCATTCTGTTTTTGTAAACACTATGTCTAGATTAGACAGAACCGGATGATGGGATTACGCCAAATGGGAACTTGAAACCCATGACGTGATGTAAATTGAAAAGGTAGACCACTTGACCTTAAAAGTGAAAGTCTCATCTCTTCTTGGGATGGAGAGAGTAATCAGTACAAATGAAAAAAGAACAAGTGGTGCACCTCAACAAGCCTTTGGAGCTGAGTGACCCTTCTCTTGACAGCTGCTTGAGTGCTCCCATCGGTAACTATTAGTGTGGAGTCTTTGGTAATGACCACCTTACTCGCAGTCCCAAGCATATCTTCTTGGACCCTTTCAAGGGTCAAACCGGCATCATCCCTGACCACAGTCCCTACAAAAGCATATCACGGCTTAGCAGTTAGCATAACAATTACAATGAAAATAATTCGGACCCCAAAATCAGTCAACATATGCTATTGAGGTAATTTAACCACTTCTGTTACCCTTTATCCTCATTTCCTATGATGATTCAGGTAATTGGCCATCCAACCATTATAATCACAAACACTTTGACATCTATGACCGATTATGGTTTTAGCTGATGGATATCCAACATTGTTCTGAAAAGGTTCATACTTGATGCCTTCAATTCATTTTCTGATTAAATAAAGGGAAAAAAACCATTGAGATTGACCACACTATGACAAATAATGTTTCTGGGACTTGTTTACTACCTCCAGTCAATATAGCAATGTCATCTAAGTAGTGGCTCTTGCGCTCACCGAAGGCAGGAGCTTTGACAGCTGCTGCCTTCAGCACGCCCTTGAGTTTGTTCCTAATTACTGGAGCCAGAGCTTCCTGCTCAATGCCCTCGGCAATTATGATAATTGGATAGTTCCCTTTAACTGCCATGTCCAATATTCTATACATCTCCTTCGGATTTGTAATTATTTTGTCAACCAAAAGCAACTGCAATCAACAAAATTTCACACCTTCTAATTACTTCTGTGGAAGCAAACAACTTTATTTACTCCTACCAATCCAAAAAGAAGAGAGGTCACTTCGACTTTTGAGTTAAAACATATTGCTTCGCCAAGTTCAAAAATATGTACTTGTGGGACTATAAACATCAATATTTTCTTAGTTGTATTTCTAGTAATTTTTTGATGTGGTTATTGAAGTTTCTCCCAATTGTAAGTACATTTGATAGTTTTTCTGAAGCCAACGTTAGTGTATGTGACCTCGAAAGTCAAAGTATACCTCTTTTTCATAATGGAGAGAGTAAAATCGAGGAATCTTACCTTGCAATCTTGAAATTCCGCTTTCATGGTCCTTCTATCACTAAAATATTTAGACATGTAGCCACGATCAAATTGCATCCCTTCTACGATCTGCAGATTGTTTTCAGCAGAATTCCCTTTCTCAATAGTGATAACACCCTTCCTTCCTACTTTTTGAATAGCTTCAGAAATCATGCTTCCCACTTCAAAATCATTACCTGCACTGATGGCAGCAACATCTGAAAGCTCATGATCCTCAACCTACAAGGTACAATTGAAATTTGGCTGCCAAGTTTAGGCGTTTTCAGATGTAAATCCTTGTTGGGTATTGCAATTTAATAAATATCATGGAACTCAGAGGAGGAGCATATTTAATCATCACCTCTCTAGACATCAACTTGAGTTCTGAGACAAGGGATTCTGCGGTTCTTTGAATCCCTCGTGATATTTGTATAGGGTTCATGCCTGCTGCAATAACCTTAAGAAATGCAAAAAGTTTTGAGTCTCATTGTCTCTGCCTTCTTTTGATAACTTAGAACTATGCTTTTTGTATACCTTCACACCTTCAGCAATGAGGCCGTGGGTGAGCATAATAGATGTGGTGGAACCGTCACCGGCTAGATCGTTTGTTTTTGCACCAGCTTGTCTCACTAACTTCACACCAACATTCTCAAGAGGGTCCTCTAGTTGAATCTAAATAATGCAAAATTCAAGAGAGAATGTTATAAACTAAATTTCTGTTTCTATTGACGCAATTCAGCAAAAACTAGCTGCTAACAAAAGATTGTATAACTAACATCTTTTCATTTGGTTGATGAAGCACATCTTCATATTTATATAGCCTTTGACCAAAACAAGGTTTCCGTATGAAGCACATCTTATTCATTTTACAAGTGTGTTTCCAAAAATCAAGCAAAAACCCCTAAAAACGTAGTGAATTCTGGCCTGAAACATTTGCCACCGTTGCTGCGATTGGTTGAGTCACCGGTAAGACACTGTAAATAGCCCCAAACATGAATGCATATCATTTAATGTTATTGCTAATTTGCTATACCATTATTGTAAAATATCAATTTAATCTTCAATTTCATAACCAATTGGCAATTAGTGAGTGACCCCATTTCTTTTCAAACTGATGTGAATTCATGTTTGTCCTTGTAAACTCTTTTGTACCATAACAATCCAATTTGGGCATCCTTAATCCAGTCTTAAAGAGTGCAAGTCTCCAGCAAGTACACCATAATTGCACCATGAATCTGACAGAAGCAAATCCACAAACACTTGAAAGACAACTCTACAAGAGTCCCTCTACGGAAACAAGCATGTAACCAAACCTTCACCATTCAGCTTTAGATCACTAATGAAATGGATGCATTAACCTTTGATTCTACATACTTCCATCAATTACTTTCACAAACTAAAACTTAAAGAGGAATTTGCATTAACCTTTGATTCTACATACTTCCATCAATTACTTTCACAAACTAAAACTTAAAGAGGCATGAAAATTCAACCAAGAGAATAACCCAATAGTTAAATAATCGAAAAAGACAAATCTTTTTTCTTGTTGGGGTAGGGTAGAGGTGTTCTATGTACCTCTTTGAGAACAGTTTCACCATCATTAACAATCTTTGGAGGACCATACTTATTTTGCAACACCACATTCCTACCCCTTGGACCCAAAGTAACTCCAATCAGCTCTGCCACCATATTCACCCCTGCCTACACCCAAAATATAGTTAGCTCAAAACGTACACGAAGCTTATCCAAAATTTCTATACCAACTTAACTGACCAGGAGCTTGGTTGTGGTTGAACCATCATGATTGAAGTGAATTTCTTTAGCCATAGCTGTGATTGGGGTCAGTGATTTTCGATTGTATTTGGGAAATTTTGGATTCCTAAAAGATATCGGAGGTGCAACAGATAGAGAAGAGACCATGTTTAGATTGAAAGTATTTGTGTTGTGAGAAAAGGATAACGTGAAATGGGATGATACAAGTTCCCTGTTAGAAGTTGATTTTGGCGCCTTTCTGAAGACCAGTTTCAGACTCTTCCTTCAGATAAGGCCCAACCCATATACACCATAACAACCCTCCTCTTTTCAACATATAATAGATAAACAATAAATATTTCAATAAACTTTAAGTAATTATTACCAAGAAAGAAAAAAACAATGTATAAATGGTAAAGTCATATGATACATTTTTTATACACGTCAAAGAGGATCGAGCTAAGTTGATTTGTTAACAATAAATAAATAATTAATATATATATTTAAATATTGTTACAAAAACTATTACTTACTCGTAATTCAAATTTTTTAATAAAATAATCTATATTCTTGTAAATTCTTTAATATATTTTAGATTATCTTAATTTTAAAACGGTTTGATCCATTTTTATTTGCATAAACAAACTTAATTTAATTGATTTGATTTGCATTTAATTACAACTCAAATTTTCGATATTTTTGTTTGGGATACCCCCATGTATCAATTACATTATATATTTTGTTTATAGTTGATGAAATTATATAACATAAATGGTTAAATTAAAAATAAAAGAACGAAAAAAAAGGTTTTTGGAGACGTTATTAATTACTAGAAGGATATTCGCGTAATGCAGCGAAATACATCACGATCTTAATGTTTCCTTTTATTTTTTGTTTTTTTTATCAGTACGATTTTGGATGGTTTTGAGAGAGTGATAATGATTTTTTTTTATAAATTTGTTTAATTTAGGCTTAATAATATAATGTTTTTTATATAAAAAATTAAGTATTTTGTTAAAATTCATTAATTATCTTATATTTTTTAAATTCTTTATATTTAAATTGAGATGTTTATCCTGTTTTGATTATGTTTATCAGTTAGTTATGAATTCAAACATATAACTTTAAAAATTTGTACTCATGCATCATGACTTGTAATCTTGAATTTTAAGTAATATGTATTAATAAACAATACTTAATGTATAAAAGATTGTTTTTAAGAGTTTCTTCAATAGTTTAGTAATAATGTAATTTATTATAGATTTAATAATATATGTTATTTTTATAAAATAAACATTAAATATTCTGCTTAGATTTTCTTAATTATATTTTATATATTTTATATGTATATAAAATTTGATTTTTATCCTGTATTTAGTTATGCAAAGAGTGATTTTAGGGGAGTTAAAGTGGTTAGAAATAATGATTGAAATTTAATAAATAACATTAAATGTAATACATAAAACTTTAATGGTTGCTTTTAAGAAATTTTAAGTAATTAACATTAAATAGCGGTACATTAACCGTGTATAAAAGGTATTCAAATCTTTTTACACGGTTTTGCTACCAAAAAACCCGTGTAAAAACTGGGTGTGTAATAAAGCTATTTCTGTAGTAGTGTATGTTGTACCAAACCGAACTACCCCTCCCCTACTACCACTTTCGGCTAAACCTATAACAACCACAAAACAAACATACCAAAATTGCTTTAAAAAAATAACTCACAACAAAAGTGGCTCAATTCAAACATATATTATAAAGGTTTGTGAATACACAACCTATTATATAACTGAGATACTAGATATAATAATCAAAACTATTCGGGAGTCTTCTATTAATGGACATTGCTTAAATCTTCTCTTTCCCCTTTCCCGAACCACCAGCCTCACGCTTACCTGAAAGGGTTTTAGATTTTTGAAAGAGCGAGGGTTAGACCAACGGTCTAGTGAGTTCCCTCTAAAATAGTTACTATCCACAAGATCAAGTAAGGATTTAATAACAAAGCAATAAATATTTCACTACGATTGAATAATTACACTTTCCTTAAACTCTTCAGCTCACACTACTGTCTTCATAGAGTGACAGAGTGTCTGTGACTCACACTGCCTTGCTGGGTCACACCCCCAACGGCATATACGGGACCCCCCCCCCCCCGGTATGAGCACAGACGGAACACCCCCCCCCCCCCCCCGACTTTGAGCTTATAGCTTTCAAATCATGCATGCATTCATTTTCCACTTTAACAAATTAAATAATCAACGTCACAGTTATAAGAAATTCTCGCAATTTCATAATAACATAACCACATAACAATTCTTGCATAAAATGTTGTTACCAACAAACGTACATTCTTTTCAGGAAAAAGGCTTTAGTTCAGAAAAACTCACCTGGGGTCCTTTGATTAATCTTTACGCCTACTCAGAAAGAACCTATAAATCAACCATTATTCGGTAAACTTTCAGTATCTTCTACAATGAATGGAAATCGACCCTTAACCCATCATAAAACCTAAGCAGTCAAACCCACTTACGGAACTTACTTCCAACCCTCGACTCACTCTACGAACCATGATCAGAATTTAAATAAAAGAACGATAGGTCCAACCTATGAAAACAATTGGACCAAACTAACCGCAGAAACCCACTAAAACCATAATACAGAAAAACCCCAATGGGCTACGGCCCAAACGCGAGCTCGATCCGATCCAAATAATCGACCGGGGTCTGATATCGACTGAACATGAACATGACCGGACACAGCCGTCGACCGGACTCAGCCTTCGACCGGACTCCCCTTCGACCGAACTCCCTTTCGACCGGACTCCTTTCGACCGAACTCCCTTTCGACCGGACTTTCTTCGACCGAACTCCCTTTCGACCGAACTCCCTTTCGACCGGTACTATCAACGACCGGGGTCTGCGACCCCTCCCCCTTTTACGAAACCAAACGATCCAAAAACCCATAAATTAAGGTCGATTACACAAGGTTCCTTTGATAAATAAATTAACACACACATGACCGATAACAAGGACTCAACTCTGCAACTCTTACACAGATTGCACAAAGTCCAATTACTCCACAACCCTAGTCGACCTAATAACCCAAAGATTCAACCCTCAAGGAAGGACTAATACATATTAACTAAAGGAGAGGATGATGAGGAAGTTGGTTACCTGGAATAATTGACGAATTTCCTTGATCTCGATCGAAAACCCCACCCTCCAAAACTAGAACCGATAAGAACACCTCTGCCCTCCTTTCCTTTCTAATACAACCGCCACCAAATGAGAAAAATAGAGTTATACTAGGGTAATAACTCCTTTTTGTCCAAAATTACACCCCACTCCTTTTATTCTTAAGTCTTGACACAATAAACCCCCAAAATCTTTTATTCACTTGAAAACCCGGTTATTACAAAACCCCCCTCCCTCCCATAAATGTTTTTAATGATTTTAACCTATAAAGCGTCCTTCTCCAATTTGAACCTCCACCACCATTTACCCAAAAGACCCCAATTAGAGGTTTGGAGACTTCCCATGTGTTAAGACCCCCTCCCTTAAAACCTCTCAAAGTCCTCTCCCATTTTACCCAAACCACCCATTTTTTTATAATCCCTACCTTCCCCCATCCCTCCCCCCCCCCCCCCAAAAAAAAAAAAACGATTTCTCACACTTTCTAACTCACAAATCACACATCTCGGGGCACGAAAGAGCAAGAAGAAGTACAAGGGAAGGCTACCTATAATCGACTTGACCAAAGTTAGTCTACCACCAATCGAGATCAATTTTGTTTTCCACGAACCAAGTTTGTTTTTTACCTTTGCAATTACTTCTTTCCAACTATCAATCTTGCTCATGGATCTTCCCACCGGAAGTCCAAGATATGTGAAGGGCACCTCACTACAACTACATCCCAAACCCCTTGCTCATAATTGCACCTCCTCTAACTCCACGCCCAATCCGAAATTGACAAACTTTATTTATATTACGTTTTGAAATTAAAGTGTAAACCGTTCTTGAAATTATTGACTTTGAATATTACTGAACATTGCTTTTGCTATGAACTTGAGTTCCATGAACTTTCGTCGATTGAATTTTTAAGTCTTCCACTTCGTTATCGATGTTTTCATTATTATTTAGGAATTTATATTATAATCCATTCACTGAGCCCTGTGCTCAACCGTGTTTTTGTTTTCTGACACGACAGGTTCGAAGTGACATTTACGGGGACGATACTTGAGATCGAGCGTGAAATTTTGGAGTTTGTAGACTCACTTTATCATATAAACGTTCTAAGTTTATAAACACTTTTTGAAGTGTAATATTTTGAATTGTAATATATGTTTAGAGTTTATTAATAGCTCTGAAGTAGTTGTGTATTTATGTTAAGTCTCGTTCGTGACATCACCCGTTCTAGACCACGAGGACAAGGGATGTTACAGTGTGTGTGTGTGTGTGTGTGTGTTTATGAACGAATTTGTGTGTGTGTATGATTGAATACTTGTTGAATCTGTGTGTGTGTGTGTGTGTGTTTGTTTGTTTATCAATCGATTTGAGCCCTAAAATGCATATGTAATGTTTATGAATCTGTTAATGAATCGATTAGAATCTGTGTGTGTGTGTAACACCAGGAAATTTCGGTAAGTAAAAGTCAATGCGTGTTCGGTTATGGTTTCTAGATCATAGATCTTTGTGATAAGGAATTATTATTTTTAGTCCCTAGGCAAATCGAGAGTGTTTCGTGCGAGAAAAGTCGGCTTTCGGGGCTCGGTACGGGTCCGGCTACAATGCCAAACGACTATAACATATGTCATTGTATCCTGGCATTATAGCAGAAGAGGGGGCACTCTCTGGGGTCTGGGAGCGACTATGACAGACGACATTGCCATGTCATAGTCGCATGGCAATGTAACACGATGTACCAGAGTGTTAAATTCGGGATTTTCAGCCATTTCTCATTTTCTCACTTCTTAACTCTCTCCTTTCTCTCCCAAAATGAATTCCTATCACCCAATATAAACCCTAACTCATTTTGGAACTCTTTCATGAAGATCAAAGTGTTCATCATCCACCTTAAACTAGTGATTTCATCTTGAGTTGCAAGGTCAAGTTTTCATCACCAACTTTAGAAATTTTGGGAGTTTTCTAGGTTTTGCTCAAAATCTAAGTGGTGAGCTCATCCTCCTTTCTAAACTTTTGTATGAGTTAATAATTCTCCATTTGTGATTTCTAAGTATTCCTATTTCTCATATTTCGGTTTGGTCAAAATTTAGGGTTTTGGTAAAAATGGAGATTTTGGTGAAAGGTGTTTAGAGTTTGATTCTAAGCACTTGGATTTGTTTGTTTTGTGTTGGGAGCTTGTGAATCTAGGTTTTGGAAGAATTTCTTGTGGATTCAAGTTTTTTCAAGGAAACTCAAATTTGGGTAAAATCTAGATTTAGTCTAAATCTAGCAAGGTGAGTTCAAGTTGTTTTGTGAAAACTATGTACATGCTAAAATGTGTATTTTGATGTATTGAAATATTTTCATTACTAATTATCAAATGTGTTGAGTATTTGATGAAGTGTACCAAGTTGGTATTTTTGGGTTAATATATCTTGAAACTGCATATGTTGGGATCTTTGATTATTTTGATAAATAAATCACAAGCATGGCTATTTTAATGATTTACCTTAAAAAGGGCGATTATTTGATGATAATACATTTTAGTGTATTTGGTTTGGAAAATATATATATTGTTGTATTATGTGACACGTTGGACATATAAATGATATGTTTTAAATTGGAAAATGATCACTTGTTCCGATCTACGATGGGTTTTGAATTAACCACGCCTTTGGAGCGTGTATTTGCATAAAGTTTGAGTAAATGCATGTTTTGACTTTTGTTGAGTATTATTGACTAGTCGCATGAGTGTGAAGTCTTTTGACTTAAATTTGGCTCAAATGAATTTTGGAGACATTTGTCCGGTTTTAATAGCTCGATATGGAGCTTTGGGTACGATTTGCATTTATTGCATCTTATTTGAGAATTACATGTTTTGAGTATGTTAGTCTTTCATGGGAGTCATGTAAAGTTTTAGATTGTAATGCAATGGATCCATAGGCATAGGAGTCGGTTTGAGTGGGATGAACATCCCCGTTTGAAACGTGTAATAGGCATGGGGTCTTAATGGGTAATAGTTGTGGACTTTAATGTCGGGCAACGACCAATGACCAATAATTGTAATTCCCGTAATGTACGAAGAAATACGCATGAGGTCAAGATGGGTAATAGTTGTGGACTTCAACGTCGGACAACGACCAACGACCATTAATTGTAATTTCTTGTGAATGAGGGAAATCTAGAATTAATGGAACGACTATTGATTCATAGTGGGGCCTTGAACATGTATATGTAACTTACTTTTGTGTTACATCACATTCAATGGAATCGGGTCTCCCCCGTCACCGAAAGGTGTTTTTTGGGTTTTGAGTATTACCCATGTTTTCGGTGACGTTTTATATATGGATTTCTATCCATGATTTTGGGTTTTAAAATACTGAACCTCATCCATATTTTGAATGTTATGGATGATAGAAATCATTCGCGTTCCCAATATTTTAATGTTAACCTTTATTCACGTTGAGTGCGTATTGGGTTTGAATGTGTTTTTGAAAGAATGTTTTGTAGCAAGATTTCATCACGAAAATGGTGGGTTTTGGGGAAAGGAATTGCTTTCATATTTAATACATTTTATCTTAAAAATTGTGATTTAAATAGCGTTCCTTCGGTTACCGTTTTGTTAAAATAATGAAAACTCTTGAACTTACTAGGCGTTAAGTCTAACTTTTTTATTTGTCGGCATGTGCATCAGGTCATTGATGGGAGTGGTTCTAGAGACACCATGAAGAGTGAAGTGCTAGTTAGACACACGTGAAGGATCTAGTTATTCGATAACGTCTTCAACTTTTGGAGATTGCGAAGGTTATTGGATTTTAGTAACACCCGTCCCTATTATAGACCTTGTATAAGGTTTGATTTGTGTTTATTGAAGCTAAACCTTAAATTGTTATTTTAGGTGATACAATTATTGATGTATTTAGAAAATTTTAAACTAGTCGATCTTTTCAAATTTGATGGTGTTACAATGAGTTTCTTAATGAATTTGTGTGTGTGTGTTTAGAAGTTGTAGTGTGTGCTAATGAATTTGTGTGTGTGTGTGTGTTTAGAATATGTGTGTGTATGTATGTTAATGAATATGTGTGTGCGTTTCTTAATGAATATGTGTGTGTGTGTGTGTGTGTGTGTGTGTTTAGAAGCTGTAGTGTGTGCTAATGAATATGTGTGTGTGCGAGTTTAAAATAGAAAAGGGGTAGAGAGAAGGAAAAATACAGAAAGCTTTTCTTTTCATTGATAATGAAGGAATACACCAGGGACAATATTTATACACAAAGGGGAAAATACAGGGAAATACTATTGGATAACACAAAACAGAAAAAGGTTTTCTCAGTACAGCCTCTTGCCAGAATAGTACCAGAGATGTTGCAGATTGTTGACACAGAGGTGACAATACCAGCAGCATAAATAGGAGTTGTCACCTTTACATTATTCTTTCCAATATGCCCCCTCAAGCTGAACGGGGAGAAGGCACTATGGGCAGCTTGTTCTTTAAGTAGTTGAAGGTATTTATAGGCAGAGATTTTGTGAGCATATCAACAGTCTGTTCCTCTGATGGGATATACCTTACTTCTACTTCTTTCTCCGCCACTTTATCCCTAATGTAATGAACATCAATTTCGATGTGTTTCGTTCTAAAGTGAGAAACGGGATTTAGGGCCAACTGTCTAGCTCCGGAGTTGTCACACCAGATGATTGCAGGTTGATTGCAATTAATTCCTATTTCTTTGCACAGTGACTGAAGCCAAACGATTTCCGTGCAAGCTTGTGCCATTGATCGATACTCAGCTTCGGTGCTTGATCTTGCAACAACCTTTTGTTTCTTGGAAGACCAACTAATAAGATTTCCACCAAAGTATATCAAGTTTCCTGATGTGGATATTCTATTATCCAATGCCTTGGCCCAATCAGAGTCACACAAACCTTCAATAATCATACTTGAAGCTGGTGTGAACATAATTCCTTGACCAATTGTACCTGAAAGATATCTTAGGATACGTTTGCAAGACTTCCAATGATTCAATGTGGGAGCTTGGAGAAATTGGCTAGGTTTGTTAACCGGAAAAGCAATGTCAGGTCTGCTCAAAGTGAGGTACTGTAGAGCCCCTATGATGCTTCTATAGAGAGATATGTGCTCAAAAGGAGGGCTGTCATTTAGATAGAGATTGTTGCTTTGATAGATTGGTGTAGGACAGGGCTTTGCATTTAACATGTTGGTCTTAAAGAGGAGATTTTGAGTATACTTGGTTTGGGACAAGTGAAGTCCATTTGGTCCCCTAGTTGTCTCAAATCCAAGGAAGTAGGACACAGAACCCAAAGATTTAAGGGAGAATTATTTTTAGAGAGAGGAAATGATTTGCTGCACAGCTTTAGAGCTGTTGCCAGTGAGGAGGATGCCATCAACATACACAAGAACAAGAAGAATGTCATCATTTTTGTTGAGATAGAAGAGAAAGGGATTAGATATAGAGTTTTTGAGACCAAGATCGAGAAGTGTTGTTCGAAGTTTGGCAAACCAGGCACGAGGTGCCTGTTTTAAGCCATAAATGGCTTTGTGGAGTTTACACACATCAGTTGGGTTATTGGGATTTTCATAACCTGGAGGTTGTGACATGTACACTTCTTCAGACAAGGGTCCATTTAGGAAAGCATTGTCAATATCGATCTGTTGAATGTCCCACTTGAAGGTAACGACAAGAGAAAACATAACACGAATTGTTGAGGACTTGACAACAGGACTGAAAGTTTTGAAATAATCAACTCCAAGGTACTATTGAAAACCTTTCGCCACGAGTCTGGCTTTGTGTTTATTGAGGGAATCGTCGGAGTTTAATTTGTTTCGAAATATCCATTTGTTTTCAACAATATGCATACCTGGTGTTTTAGGAACAAGAGACCAAGTTTTATTCTTGATCAAGGCTTTATATTCAACATCCATGGCAGATTCCCATTTGGGATTTGAGAGGGCTTGGTGCACAGAATTTGGAACAAAAGTTTCTAGAGATGAGAAGTGAGATTGAGTTTGAGCTGTGAAGATTTTGGGCTTGAAAATGCCTGCTTTTGATCTTGTAATCATATGATGGTGAGGAACGAAAGAATTTTGTGCTTCAGAGTTGAGATGAGGATCATTAACTGGAGAAGGACTTTTGGACAGAGGAGAATGCTCATCTTCAGTTTGGACAGCAGGAGATGAGTTTTCTAATGGAACTTGACTGTTGAACTTTTCAATAGAGAAATGTGAAGGGGAGTTTTGAGAATGAAAAAGGTTATCAGATAATCGACTTTGAGAAGTGGGTAAAGAATTTTGGTCTTCTTCTTGGTCATTTTGGTTACATGAAATCTGAGGAAGCCAAAGAAGATGATTATGAGGAGGAGGACTTTGAGACAGATTGTTAGAATCAGATTTGAATGATGGGTCATGTGCAAAGGGAAAATCAATCTCATTAAAAATCACACTTTTGGCTATGTATATTCTTCCAGAGGGATGCAAGCATTTGTACCCTTTGTGATGATGACTGTATCCAATAAACACACATTTCACTGATCGAAAATCCAATTTGTGTTTGAGATAGTCTCGAATATGAGGAAAGCAAGCACATCCAAAAACCTTGAGAAAATTTAAGTTTGGTTTGAGTTTAAATAGGACCTCGATTGGTGATTTGTTGCTCAAGGTGGCAGTGTGCAAATGATTAATGAGAAATGTTGATGTAGAGAAGGCATCCCACCAGAATTTTAGAGGAATAGAGGCTTGAGACATCAGAGTTAGACCCATTTCGACAATATGACGGTGTTTTCTTTCAGCTTTACCGTTTTGAGAATGAGTGTAAGGACATGGGTGCCTGAAGTGGATACCAATCAATTTTAGAATAGAAGAAAGAGTTCGATATTCACCACCCCAATCTGATTGAAGAGTTTTGATTTTGGTGTCAAACATTCGTTCCACAGATGCTTGGAAATGTAGAAAAACATCTTTGACATCAGATTTAAGTTTTAGAGGAAAGATCCAGGTATAGTTACTGAAGTCATCAATGAAATGGACATAATATCTATACCCTTCTCTTGATATTATTGGGGCAGGTCCCCAGACATCTGTGTGTATTATTTCAAGAGGTTTAGTGGTATGCTTTTCTGTTGAAGGATATGGCAAATGTTTAGACTTACCAACATGACATGCATCACAGAAAAATGAAGGAGAAAGAGAATTAAGTTTGATGTTTGGTAACATATTCTTTAATATAACTGAACTAGGGTGACCGAGGCGCATGTGCCAAACATCACCAATAGTTTTGGATGAATTACAAGAAGATAATGAAAAAGATTGCGGTGGATAAGTGCTGGAACAGCTGTGAGAATCACTTGATTTGAGTAGACCATGACTGGAACTTGATGAAGATTTGGGTTGGAACTCGTACAGACCATTTCTAAGATGTCCCAAAAACACTTCCTTCTTCGAACTCAAATCCTTCACAATGCAAAGATTAGAATAAAACTCAACAAAGAAAGGGTTATTTTTAGTGAGCTGAGATATGGAAATCAAATTTTTGGTGATGTGAGGAACACAAAGAGTATTCTTTAAAAAAATAGGGGATGATTGAGGTGAAGAAAAGAATTTGCAAGTTCCAACATGTGAAATGGGTAAAGCCTGTCCATTACCAACTATGAGTTTTGTTTTACCTTTCATTTTAGCCTTCTGGTGAAGGTTTGTGACATCTGGTGTGACATGAGAAGATGCTCCACTGTCAATGTACCAAGTTGAATCATTCATTTTCTGGCTGGATGATAAGAGAGCTTGATCATTCACATTGGATCGTGGGCTTGGATATGAGGACTGTTGAGAGGTTTGAAAAGTAACAACATACCGGTGATAGCATTTGGCAGCAGTATGACCAGGTTTGTTGCAGATTTGGCAGAACAGGGAAGGTCCAATACCACGTCCTCTGCCTCCTCTACCTCTTCCACGTCCTCGGAAGGAAGAGAAACGTCCACCAGTAGTAAGTATAGGAGGGTTTGAGGAGTTGTTGAGCAAAGGTGGATTTCCAGATGTATTTCCAGTGAGGTTTAGAGACCTTATTTGAGTAGCAATGTTCACACTAGGCATGGATGAACTTATGTTTGAGTTCAATTGCTCAATGCACATTTCTTGGCTTTGCAACATATATTGCACTTCTTGCAGAGTAACCTGATCATGTCGAGAAGTCAGATTGACCACCACTGAATCATAATCATGATCCAGACCACCCAAAATGTAGAGAACCAAGTCATCATCAGAGATAACTTGTCCAGCTGCTGATAGACTTTCTGCTAGGTTTTTCATCTTCAGAATATAATCATGGATGGTCATTCCACCCTTTTTGAGAGACTGCATCTGGAACCTTAGTTGTAGAATACGAGCTTTAGAACTGGTGGTGAACAACAGATTCAAGGTTGTCCAGACATTTTGAGAACTGTGACAGTTCACAACATGTCCAAACATATTTTCTGATATGGAGTTAAGAAGCCAGCTCAAAATGGCTTGATCTGTTCTTATCCATGAGGTGTAGGCTGGATTGATTTGGGGAGTTTCATTTCCAGCAGGTCGAAGATGTTGAGGAGGGCATATTTTTGAGCCCAAAATGAACCCTTCGAGATCTTGAGCACGCAGGGCTGGTAAAACTTGTGATTTCCAGAAAGTGAAATTTGACCTATCAAGCTTTATGGTAATAGGGGAAAGAAAGGATGAAGAATGACCAGGAAAGGGTAGAATGATAGGAGAGGTGTTGCTTGTATTGTTTGTATTACTTGTATTACTCACTGGAGATGTCACAGGAGTAGCCATGGGTAGGCTCTGATACCAAGTTTAAAATAGAAAAGGGGTAGAGAGAAGGAAAAATACAGAAAGCTTTTCTTTTCATTGATAATGAAGGAATACACCAGGGACAATATTTATACACAAAGGGGAAAATACAGGGAAATACTATTGGATAACACAAAACAGAAAAAGGTTTTCTTAGTACAGCCTCTTGCCAGAATAGTACCAGAGATGTTGCAGATTGTTGGCACAGAGGTGACAATACCAGCAGCATAAATAGGAGTTGTCACCTTTACATTATTCTTTCCAATAGTGCGCGTATAGAATATATGTGTGTACGTGTTTTAATGAATATGGGTGAGCATGGGTCGGATCGGGTCGGGTAGGAAAACGAAAAACCCGATCGGTTTTCGGGTAGGCTATTTAAGCCCCGAATATTGCAATCGGGGGAATTGGGTTTTCGGTGTCGGGCCTAGCCGGGTTTCGGATCGGGTTTCAGGTAAATCCAACTTTTTTATTTTTTACTTTTCCTTCGGACTTTTAGAATTCACGACTTGTGTAATTGTGTAGGCAAAAAAAAAACTAAAAACTAAACGTTAAAACATCTAAAACTTACAGTTTTTTAAATTATCAAACCTTGCAAAAAGACTAACATATCTTTATCTTACTATTAATAATTATATGTTTATAAAATTATAATGACTCAAAGTCTTAAACAAAACTATGGGTGCAACGTGCTTCATGCTTGAAGCCTTGAACATTAAAGATTAAAGCAGACATGAGGATTGAGGAACCAACGGTGAGACTTGAGAGACCGAGAAACAACAGAAGTAGATACGGTTAGATTTTAGGAAACGTAATAAAAAATAGTATTTATTTAGTAAATAGTTTTCGGGTTTTGGGTCGGATTGGGTGACATATATTAAGACCCTGCCCGAATCGATATATCAGGCCTAAAATTCGGACTTCGAACTTCGAGTATGATCGGGTGGTTAGGGTTGGGTTGTTCGGGGTTTTTTCGGGTCGGTTTTTCGGGGTTTTTGGGTGCGGTCGGGTTTTGCACACCCCTATTAATGAATCTCTGTGTGTGTGTGTGTGCTTAAAAGTTGTAGTGTGTGCTAATGAATATGTGTTTTTGCTTAAGAGTAGTTGATTTCATTGTTTTGTTTTGCTAATTTGATCTCGGATGATTCTCGAATGACTTTGTTTTCTTTTGCTAATTTTAAGGCATAGTTCATATTGAAGCTTCAAAGAAAGGGAATTTGGTGTCGCTTCAGAGACATACACATACACATGCTTATCTCTCGACTTCTTGACGTGATTTAAGGTACCAAAACAATTTTAGTCATTATTCCTTAATTTCTGTTGTCATTTAATAGGAAAATGTGAGTAGTAATGGAATTATTTGTTATGTTTGTAAACCCAAACCTGTTCGTTATGTTTGTTTTTTGTTATGTTTGTTTTTGGAATATATGACAGCTATGGATAACAATTTAGACTTGTAATGAGATACAAGTATATTGTAAATTGAAATTGATATGAGTATATTGTATATTGAAATTGATATGAGTTCTTTTAGCTTATGAAAACACCGTTTTTGTGAGCACAAATATATCAAATGTTTTGGTATGATTTGATTTGATAAACTTGTGATATTAATTAGTTGAGTTGTCAATTATTGGGCAAACATTATTCTTGATTTTATTTATTTATTTTAACTGGGTTGCCAATTGTTGGGCAAACATTAGGTCGATAAATGGAAATATTCATTTTATAGTCATTATGCAGTCGAAATTTTAAGAAACATATGTTTGTGTTTTAAACTCTTTTCAAAGTCATCCAAAACTCCTCTACACCTACGATTTGACTTTCAAGTAGGCAAACCATTACATGTAGTGTTTTCAAGTCATTCAATAGACTTCTAACTTCATTGACACATGTGGTTTGACTATTTAATAGTCAAACCATTACACGTATAGTTTTAAACTTTCCAAAACACTTTTCTTTGATTGTAACCTATGGTTTTGACTTTCCAATGGTCAAACCATTACACTTAGAGTTTTAAAGTCATCCAAAGCTCCTTTAAACCTACGGTTTGACTTTCAAGTAGGCAAACCATTACATGTAGTGTTTTCAAGTCATTCAATAGACTTCTAACTTCATTGACACCTACGGTTTGACTTTTTAAATAGTCAAACCATTACACGTAGGGTTTTAAACTTTCCAAAACACCTTTATTTGATTGTAACTTATGGTTTTGACTTTCCAATAGTCAAACCATTACACTTAGAGTTTTAAAGTCATCCAAAGCTCCTCTAAACCTACGGTTTGACTTTCAAGTAGGTAAACCATTACATGTAGTGTTTTCAAGTCATTCAATAGACTTCTAACTTCATTGACACGTACGGTTTGACTTTTAAATAGTCAAACCATTACACGTAGGGTTTTAAACTTTCCAAAACACCTTTATTTGATTGTAACCTACGGTTTTGACTTTCTAATAGTTAAACCATTACACTTAGAGTTTTAAAGTCATCCAAAGCTCCTCTAAACCTACGTTTTGACTTTCAAGTAGACAAACCATTACATGTAGTATTTTCAAGTCATTCAATAGACTTCTAACTTCATTGACACCTACGGTTTGACTTGTAAATAGTCAAACCATTACACGTAGGGTTTTAAAGTCATTTAAAAGTCCCCTACACCACCTCTATCTTGATTATGTCGACTAACTACTTCTTTCTTTGTTGTAGTGGTTGAATATGTCGACAGATAGAGGATGGATGTAACTATTCACGGATTAGGGAGGAGGAGTATCCAGACTTAGATCCCGGCACTGTTCCTCCCAAAGACGCCGAGTTGTAGGAGTGTTCGAGGATGGCATAAAGGCCACCTGTTTGGATGGGGGACCAGTCAGGATTCCTATTATGTTATGTCCGGTGATTTAGGTGCCAGTACGAGCGGGAGCTCGCGCGACCATCGCGATATGGAGGTATATATGCTTGTTAAATGTTGTCTAACATTGTTATATGTTTGTCAAATGTTGTCTAACATTGTTATATATTTGTCAAATGTTGAATTTCAAATAACGGGGCTAAAACGGAAGTTAGAGGAAGAGAGAGCAGCGACGCTCCAGTTGCAGGAGCAAATGAAGGTGGTTGAGGCCTTCATGAAGAAGTTTCAAGATCAACCCCCTCCCCTTTGTAGGATTGTTAGATGTATTAGCGATGTTTGTATATATATATATATATATATATATATATATATATATAGAGAGAGAGAGAGAGAGAGAGAGAAAGGATCAAACGAGAATAATAACTATTTAAGAGAATGCGAGGATGAATCTCAGTCACTCATCCGGTCAATAGTGGCGGCTTTGACCGGTCCCCCCTCTTTAATAATCTCAACCCTCCCATGAATTGCGTCAATCCTTCGTGATCGCGTCCACCGTAACCGAAGATGTGTGGTTGAGATTACTCCCTTTGTTTTCTTATTTTGCTCCTCTCCTCGCATGATCTCTCCTCTCTCTCTCTCTCTCTCTCTCTCTATATATATATATATATATATTGATAATTTTACGTTTTGGAACGACGTTTTATTTTTAATTTTTGGATATTAAATGAATAATGGACATGTTTTGTACATGTTTTAGACTGGGAATTATTTTAATTTTTTAAATACCTAATTATTCCGTAGGAAATCCGTCGGAAACCTAGTCCGTCGGTAATAATACGCCGTCGGTAATCCGTCGGTGATATGGTGTCGTCGGTGATCCGTCGGAAACTCCACGCCGTCGGTGATCCGTCGGCAATATCTGTCGGAAACCCTAACGCCAACCATATTATTTGCGAGGGCTTATTTCCGACGGTTTTCGGACGGATCGGACTTTCACCGACGGATTATACCGTCGGTGATTGCCCTCTATTGTATAGTGTATCCTTCTCATCATAATTTTCATTCTCATTGGAATCCAACCCAAGGAAACAATTAATTATGAACATATATTTATAACTAGAACTATCTAAATAATTTATAAAAGGCAACCTATATGGCGATCCAAGTTATATTAATTAATGAAGCAATTTAAGTGGATGAATCATTATTTGTGGGAGGACTAAACCCTGATCAGATGATCAGTGGTGCAAGGAGTCAGATAACCATCATCATCATCGTCATCAAGATCTCTGAAGAAACCAATATCTCCCAAACCAGTATAAGTGGTTGCAAGTTGAGCTTCACTGAGCAACTTCCGTAGTTCCAAATTTTCTTTCTTGAGCTTATGATTTTCTTGAATCGCTTGTTTCTGGGACTCCAAGAAGCGGTTGAGTTGGTCCAGGAGCCCGTGGTTCTGGTTCCTGAGCCACAGTACCTGTGTGCATAGCTCTTCCAGCTGCCTTTGTTTCCTCAACCTAGACCTCCTAGCTGAATTCCGATTCGATATCATCCTCCTATGCTTTCTGTCCTTGATCACCATGCTCATCATCTGGCTCTCATGATCATCCGAATAATTAGTAGTACTTGAGGAGTTGTTACAAGTACTCACAGATGGAGATAAATGTTTAACCATGGGTTGATGATTATGATAAGGAACGTTTGTTCCAAAGTCGATAGAAGATGAAATTTTGTTTGGAAACGATGTGAAGTTTGGAGATGAAAAGTCGTATTCAGGGGGTAAGGAATAGTTTGCTGATGGCATATTTCTTTCTGATCAATAATAATTAATGTAAGTGAAACTAATTAAAAAGTATATATGTTGTGAAGAGGATGAGAAGAGAACCGATCAAGAATGAAGAGGTTTTATAGGATGGTGTAAAGGCAAGTGTAGTGGTCTTACGACGACCCTAATCTCTATCTATATATTCATCCAACTTATACTAAATACATAATAATTTCTTTCCAAAACTACTACAAGTACACGTGTATATAATATATATATATAGCGAGAGAGAGAGAGAGTTCTATCATGTGAGAACAAACTTTTTGGTGAGAGTGAAAGCATTTATAATCCTTTAGATAGGGGTTATTTATCATACACTTACGGGTAAGGATCATCAGCTCACTTACGTACCTTATCGAACATGGCAAAAACCGAAAATCTTACCTTATAATAAGCAAGGTAAGGATCGAGAGTTTTCCACCTATTAAGTAAGGGTGGTGTCTCTTAGCAATTACTCATTGGGACGTTTACCAACAATCCATGCATTTTGATGGCAAAAAATGTTACTCAATAATGTAAGTGAGACTAGTTACTCTTGCCGCCAATAAGGTAAGTGAGAATCGTTACTCTTGCTGAAAACTGCCCCTTAATTTGACGGCTCACAAAAAACGCGGACCATCATCTATTTGCATCTTCCATGTCTCGCTAACAAAATTTGTTTTCATATATATATATATATATATATAGGGATAGGTTTCGTTAGGAATCTAATTAAAATTGATTAGGTATAGGGACAAGTTTCGTTTAATTAGGAATCCAATATTGATTAAGAACTCGGAAACTGCTCACAGTGCGACACGTTTCATCATGAATGCATTATTTATGATGAATATTCATCAGGAACATGTGGTGTGCTATGGACGATTTTCGGGTTCCTAATCACTTTTAGGTTTCTAATGAAAATTTCCTCTAAATACATAATCATATATATATATATATATATATATATATATATATATAGTAAAACTCTGAAGGGGAGGAAGAGAAATGATCTTAAATCTAGTGTATATAAGATTTCAACAAAATATTGCATGGTACTTCAATTGATCAGGAAGTCTACGATTAAAGTTTCAACTTAACCTTAAGATTTGAATCAGAAGATGAAGAAGATTGACGTGGATTAAAGCTTAATTACGTAATCTTTGTAAAGTTTTGAGGATGGAATCATTCATAGTAAAAAGTAATTAAGTGACGTGAAGAATCTTGCTTTTGAATGTGGAATGTTGTGGAAGAGATGACGATCGAGAGGTACATTAATTAATATAAATTATTATCTTAATCATATAATTATATATATGCTAATATGTAATGTAATTACTTTTTAAAGTGGTTTATTAATTATTAAATATATATAAAGTCAATTTCACACAACTAAACAGAATAAAATAAATACTTGTAGTATTCTGTTAAATTTTTAAATAAAAGTTTGAATATTGGTGACATCTTTTTGTTCTAATTAATAAAGTTATAGAATTACCGTTTAAAAGTTGAGCATTATATATTTTAGCATATATACTAGATTATAACTGTGACTCAAAGCGCACTTGGCAATTCACATTAGGGATAATTTATATTATATTATTCTCGCTACTAAGAAAAGAAAGTTTTAGAGAAGGAAAGTTTAGAGAAGGTTTTGTTTGACAAAGGTGAAAAATATATCTAAAGGCCATACGATTTTCAGAAAAGCTTTTTAAGGCAAATTAGACTACCAAATTTGTATCTAAAAGTATTAAAAACGGTTTTTAAAAGAAAAAGCTTCCAAAAAATGAACTCCAGTAACGCTTTATGGAACGTATCTAAAAGATTTAAGATTTTCTTTTGAAACTAAGTTGGAAATTTAAAGGAAATTGGGTTGAAAATCTGAAAAGAACACGAAGGCCTAATTTCTACCATTATCTTGCATCTCGACTCTTTTCAACGTCATCAGAGCCCATTCTCATCTGAGTATTCAGCAATGGTCGTCTACAGAATCTCAAATTAGTTCATCAAGTCATTCTCCTCTAGATCTCGTCGTTTGGCTAGGTAATTTTTAGTTCTATCCCATCGTTTTTTGATGCAAAATTGCTAAATTTTATTCAATTACCACAATAAGAACACCATGTTGTTTTCAATATGGAGAACTTTTGTGGATGAGTATGAATAAAGATTCCGTGGATGAAGATCGAAAAGTAGATTTCTAATTTCTAGAATTTAGGTCAAAATTGAACATTATTTTGGTTGGGTTGAATACAAAGCATTTCGTGTTCGTATTGCTCTCAACTTAGGTTTGTAGATGCTACTAAATAAGCATTTCAATTACGGGTAATTAATTTGAATCTGTTGTTTGTGGTTTGCTAACAAGATTTGATTACTTCTGGTTTGAGTTTGCTCTCGTTTGAACATATTATCAATTAATGAATCACCTACTACCATAGCAATGCCTATCACTTTTGGTTCTTAGAAACCCCTATTGGGTTGCATCCACTCCATACTGGCCAAGAAAGTATTGCTCAAATTTTAATTTTTATATGATCTAGGAGTGGGTTGGTCATGATCGGTTCATCAGGGCAATGCCAAATACCCCTGCTGCTGTAAGTGAAGGAGTATCCGGTATCAAATTTTTGATCTTTCCATTTCATGTTTCACTATTTCTATTGATATTATCACTTCATAGATTTATGTGTAGCGTGACTTATTGACAAATACATTTTTTGTTTGTTACGTCAAACATAAACAAAATGTAATGGGATTCACAACAATTTACTATTTAGTTTGCCAACCCTTTTTTTTTGAACGACGGAGATATTATAAATAACTAGCAAGAAGCTAGAAACAAATTACATGTAAGAGATAGCAAGAAAAGGGTTTTGTAACCAACCCACCTAATTAATGTTACACTTTCTACTCCTATTTGTAACCCAAAAGAACGAGTGAGACACAATGTTATCCTACAACGTCGCTTTCTTAGGCTTAGGGAGCCTAAAAAGAGTCTCATTCCGAAAAGACCAAATAATCCATAAAGCCGTTAGAACAACAGCCTCAAAACAAGCCGACTCCATTTTCTTCAAATGCAATGGAGGTTCACCTGTGATGACTCCAGGCCATTCGTGGTCGCCCGGGGATTAGTCGGTGCGCGTAAGCTGATATGGAAACCCACAGTTACAAAAAAAAAGATAATAACCAGCTAATCCACTCCGAATTGGACCTAAGCTCTGGAATATCCAAACTCCACCATCGACCAATTTGCTTCCATACATCCTGAGCCATTTGACAGAAGAAAAACAAATGATTCACATACTCGATCTCCAAATCACAAACCGAACATAATAGGGAATGCACATCAATTCCTCTTTTATCAAGGTTATCTCGAGTTGGAATTTTGTTCAAGCCCAACCGCCAAGCAAAGACATTAATTTTGATAGGAACTAACCGATTCCATCTAGTTGGAGAAGAATCTACCACCATAATTTTAGAATCAATGTAACTACAAGCAGAAGCCACTGAAAACTCACCTGAACCGTTAAGAGACCAAAGCCATCTATCTCTTTGGTCAGAAATACTGACTGTAGCTAGAGTCTCCCGTAAGGCTGACAACTGTGACTCCTCCACACCCCCTCTCGGCTCTCTATGCAACACTGAGCCCCAATCCCCCAAGACCAAACGATCTTGCACCAATGTCGATTTGTCACGATCAAGCGCATATACCCTCGGAAATTGCACTTTAAGAGAGGAATCTCCCAACCAAACCTCATCCCAAAAGAGAGTAGATTTCCCATCACCAATTTTTTTCTTACAAAAAGACAAGAGGTGAATACCGTTATTCTCCATTAGTTGAATCGCCTTCATAATGCAAATCCAAGGAGAATTGGACATCTTATTGGGTAACCACGTTCCAATGAGCCCACTCACACCGTAAATCGATTTAACCACTTTGACCCACAGTGCATTTTGATCCGCTCAAAACCTCCAAATCCATTAAAAAAGGATAGCTCTATTGAAAGAAAACAAGCTTCCAATACCAAGCCCCCCATCTTTTTTACAAGCCAAACACTTTTTCCATTTCACCCAACTCATTTTCTTTTCATCAATTTCCCCTCCAACAAAGAAACGATTCCGCAGAGACTCCAAAACTTGTTCAACTAATCTTGGAAGTTTAAAGAGGTACAAATAATAAGTAGGAAGACTACCTAAAACTGATTTAAGGAGCGTAACATGCCCCCTACCGAAAGAGTTATTTCTTTCCAATTAGAAAGTTTAGAAATAAACTTGTCTCCCACCCCTTTCCAACCATCACGTTTTTCCATACTACATCCAACAGGCAAACCTAAGTAATTGAAAGGCATATTTGAAACACCACATCCCACCACTCTAGCCATATTCTCGAGTTCCACATTATCGACCCCAACACCGAACAATTTACTTTTTTGAATATTTATTTTAAGCCCAGAGATCAAATAGAAACATTGGAGAATACGCACTATATTTCTACCACTAGATAGAGACCAATCACCTACAAAAATTGCATCATCTACATAAAAGAGATGAGATAATGATAATTTTCCTTTGCCAATTGTTGCCCCATAAAAAGTCATTTTCTTTTGCTTCTCGAATGACCGCATGCAAACCTTCCATAGCCAAAATAAAGAGAAATGGAGATATAGGATCTCCCTGATGAAGGCCATGAAAAATCTCGAATTCCTTTGTTGGAGATCCATTGACTAACACCGAGGCCGTAGAGTTTTTGAGACACCCTGTAATCCAACCTCTCCATTTACTCCCAAACCCCATCTTTTCAAGAACCAAGTCAAGAAAATCCCATTGAACTGAGTCGTAGAGTTTGCCAACCTATTTAAACTGAGTATCTTCCTTGTATTGCCAAAACTAACCACTAGTGATTGAAGAACTAAACATGCCTTGTGTGATTCTGCTTATTGTTACCTAACTATAAAGTCTTTTTTAAAAGTAACTTCCATCCTTTTTTCTGGTTGCTCTAATTGTGGATTGGTTAATATTGACCAACCCAAACTCATGTAGTGAGGACTTTCCCATTAGAATATCTATAGATTTTCTGTTTTGTATATACATAATTTGGTATTAGTTTGTGGAGACACAGAGCAATAGTACAACAGTTTTCATCACCCAAGATATCACATACATGTAATGTACCATGTTGATTTCATCTTAATTCTAGTTCAAACTCGTGATTTAAAATATTCATATTTCTTGCCATCTAGGCTGATATATTTGATAAAACACACCAATTGTTTGATGAAACGCTCACCTCTCAAAGTTGCATTCGCCGATGCTTGGGCTTATTTTTTTCTTACATATGCTCTAAGGTTGCGAATAGCGGTTTACAGATAGTGAGTGTTGCTTCCGTGTTCTCAATTGAAGTGAATGAACAAATTGCTTCAGATGAAGAAATAGTGAAGGGGTTGATTACTGGGGTGGCAAGTTCAAAGAGGAACGTGTCATATGGCAGCTTGCAGTGCGCTCCTTGACTTGTTGACTATATCCGTTGGTCGGTGTAGATTGCTGTAATTCTCTGTCATTGACAATCTTATGTGAGCATCAGTTACTTTTTCTTTGTTATCGATCTGCTAGGTAAATTTCATTTGTCTCTTTGTTTGCGGAGAAAATTAATGTTATTGGCATTGTTTATTGCAGTAATAACTTGGGTTTCCATTCAATTGTGAATTACTTGCCATGCCAAACTTACAGAAGACATTAAAAACTTCATCTTAATCACAAATCATATTTATTGAGATATCTGTTTTTCTCAAAACAAACTTCATATTGGAGCCACAGTGATGCCTCTCTTTACAAGAAAATGATCCCCACTAAATACATAGATGGTCTTCTAGTTTGATATATTTAGGTGTTTCTTGATTAATGGTGAAGTCTTTAAAAATGGAGCAATGCAAAAGAGCCAATGATCCATAATGGTTCGAAATCGTGAATGAATTTATATTTGCAAAGAGTAACAACGAGCATACGATATTATTTCATCATCTCCCACTAATAATATTTCATCCATTTAATATATTTTGGATAAATTTTCTTATGGCATCCGATTGAATTATTTACTTTTTATGTGATTATGGTGTGCAATTGTTCTGGCCTACTTTAGACTAGTTCTCTGTTATTATACTTATGTTGCTATATCATTTTACAGTTAAGTTGCAATAGTTATAGAAGTTTGTTTGTACTTTTTTTAGGATTGGTGGCACGAAAAGTTGTTCACACTAAAGGAACAAATTGATCATAAGGTAATATTTCATGATCTTTAACTTAAAAGACAACCTACTTAAACAACAACAAACATGTATACTTATATTCAAGAAACTTGCTTTTCTGAGGACCAACCTCTCTCTACCTCTCTTTAAAGTAGGAAAAGCTATGAAGATCCCATATTTGGGTGCATTTCAAATAAATATGATATTCCCTTTTTTGTGGTATGATTTATCTCTTTTCTTCATCTTTTTCAGATTGATTTCATCCAAAAGGAAGTGCAAGCTCTTGAAGTCCCTCTTGTAGTGGTTTATTTTATTGCTTCTTGCATCACATTTGTTCTTTGGTTGACCATGCAAGCTAACTAATGGTTAAGTGCGATAAAATAACTATGATTCTTATTTTCTTTCTTCATGTATATGGACTAAACTTACAATGTAAAGAATGATATAGTTAATTTCCTTATTCTACTTAGTAATAGGTCTAATCTACATCCAGTCTGATCAGTGCTTTGACTAAGTGGTTTTTTTACCAATGCTTACCCTGTAAGTGCTTAGCTTAATAGTCAACATATGGAACATTTTTATCCGGTAAGCATTTACCGTGTAAGAGTCGTCGCTCTCACTTACCGGGTTAGACTCTTGATCCTTGTTATTGCTCTTACCGGGTAAGATTCTCAATCTTTGTCTTGTTCATTCGATAAGGCAAAGTGACCTGGTAAATACTTACCGAGCAAGGTTTTAGTAAACGGCCCCTAAAATTCTTACCACTGTTTACCTTCAGGCTTGCTTGTTATGATCGTGTTGCTGCTGCTGATATCTTGCATTTGAGGAGTATAGTCTGCCAATTGTGTAAAAATGTTAACAACAGGTTTAATATATTATGGTATTTGTGATGCTTAAAATGGAGAACTTTAAACTTGAAATTGTATTTAAGTTTTGAATATTCAGTTTTCTAATAAATGTTATGATGGCTTATTGACTTGTTGCAGATAAAGAGGCAAATCGCACTATTAGCAATTCATATGAAATTGTTGCAATATGGCTACCACCTTTTTCAGACATCTTGTAATTAGAAGGGCTTTGTCGTCTATGCCAAGTAACAAACGTGGTTCTACTCCAATATAAAAAAGTTAGAAAATAGATGGGAGGTGATAGGTTGATTATCAAGTTTTGTGAGGATTCTAAGGAAGATGTTAAAAAATGGATGTATGGATTGATTGAATGCTATGGATTCTTTTGAAAATTTATCATCTTTTATATGATAAATGTATGAAAATTTATTTCTATGAGATTTTTATGTTGTTTTTGGTGATTAATATTATTATTTATAATATATAATTATATATAAATATGGATGGAAAAAAATAATATGCTCTTTCGAGAAGGAATCGATGTTTCAAAAGTGTATCTAAAGATAACTTTTAGATAAGGTTTTAATTCTTTGTATCTAAAGATAACCTTTAGAGAAGGTTTAAAAAGCGTAACTCAAGGAAATCTTTAGAGGAATTTTTGGTAAAATGTCACTAAAGACAATACCTTTAGAGAAGCTTTTTAGTAAACCTTCTCTGAAAGTACTTTTTAGACATGATTCTAAACCATCACAAACACTTGAAAATCGTTACTAATAAATACTTTTAGAGAAGCTTTTTGAAAAAAGTTGACTAACCATTAAAAAAACTTTGGAAGTGTATCTAATGTTGGTGATTTTAGTGAAATCATCGGTTCATTTTGTGTAATTGGATTTACAAGATAATAATGGGGTTGGTAGCTAAGCTATAACACGAGTTAGGAGGTGTGGAGTGCACACTCGTGTAAGCTAACTATGACCCGGGATAGTTGGATGGTCATGTTTGGCGGTTTTATCAGTTTTGCAACTGAGACAGTGACTCGGACGGGTTGTGCCACGGATTAACCCGGGCGGCTACCCACGCCGTGCACTAGAAGTGGGACGAAAACAGTGACCCGCGTGGGTTGTGTAGCGGGTTAACCCGCGCGGTGCTCTGTGAAGTGCGGACGAAAACAGTGGCCCGCGCGGGTTGTGCCGCGGGTTAACCCGCATGGCTACCCGCGCGGTGCTCTGTGAATTTGTTTTGTAACCGCTCCATTTAACTTTAATTTGTAACCACCAACATTAATGTCCAACAATCAATACCATTAAATGGGAAATTATTTTCATTAATAATATAGGATCGGTTACGATTCTCTAGGTGTTTAAATATGATCGATTTTTGCTAGAATCTATACCGGTGAATTTGAGATTATCCTCGAGTGAATTTCATGATACCCATGCAGAATAGGGTCGAAATATCACTTAAGGAAAACGATCTCTCACGCGATCTCATATTCTTATCCAAGATCCGATCACTCTCTTATTTTTCTTCTCCGTCGATTTCTGCCCCCTCCCCAACAATCTTAAATGATATTTTCTCATCATGAGAGAGATGACGAGTGATCAATCCATGGGAGATATGACGACCGAATTCACCAAACTGGAGAAGTTTGAAGGCGTCGATTTTCGACGATGGCAGAAGAAGATGCACTTCTTGCTGACAACATTGAAGGTCGTCTACGTGCTGAGCACTTCGATGCTGGAGGTGATGGAAGACGAGACATTGGAGATGACCCGGCGTCGCGGCAAATAGGAGAACGACGACTACATCTATCGTAGCCACATTTTAAACGGTATGTGTGACTCCCTCTTTGACATTTATCAAAATGTCGAATCTGCCAAAGAGCTATGAGACTCTCTTGAGTCCAAATACATGGCAGAGGATGCTTCTAGTAAGAAGTTCCTCATTAGTAATTTTAATTATTACAAAATGGTGGACTCGAGACCTGTGATTGAGCAATATAATGAGCTCCTACACATTTTAGGCCAATATGATCAACACAATATGAAGATGGATGAATCCATCTCTGTATCGAGCATAATTGATAAATTGCCCCCCTCTTGGAAAGATTTCAAATACATGTTGAAACACAAGAAGGAAGAGTTGTCTCTTGTACAACTCGGTAGTCACTTGCGCATAGAGGAATCTCTTCAGGCGCTAGAGACTGAGAAACCTAAGATGAAAGAGGTTTCTGCCCCTTCGGTGAACATGGTGGAAGAGGGAAAATCCAACAACTTCAAGGGAAAACGCAAGTCCAATGAAGCCAACAAAGGGCCCAACAAAAAGGTTAAATTAACCTGTTGCACCTGTGAGATGACCGACCATCTCAAGCGGGATTGTCGGGTTGTCAAGAATAAAAGTGGAGCAAGCACAAGTGGTGATGGGCAAGGATCCAAGGATAAAAACCCACGGAAAGGTCAGTTTCTTGACTTTGGTTTTAATTCGAATTTGAATTATGTACCACTAATATCCGAATCATTTTACGTGCAGGATGATGATGATGCTTGGTGGATTGACATGGGTGCCTCGAGTCATGTGTGCAAGGATCGACGTTGGTTCACCTCTTTGGAACCGGTTGAAGACGGATCCGTGCTACACATGGGGAACGAGTCAAATGCTCCCATTCTTGGACGCGACTTAGTTAGGCTAGAGTTTAGTTCTCGCAAAATAATTGAACTTATTGACGTTTTGTTTGTACCACAAATTCGAAAGAATTTGGTTTCCGGTAGTGTCTTGAATAAGTTAAGATATAGGCAAGTGTTTGAGTCCAACAAGTTTATCTTGTCAAAATGTGGCTCTTTTGTAGGATTTGGCTATTTATTAAATGATATGTTTATGTTGAGTTTGAATAAAAATAATTTTGTTTCAAATTCTGTTTATGTTGCAAATGAGAATTGTGTTGATTCTAGTTTATGGCATGCAAGACTTGGTCATGTTAATTTTAAAAGAATTGTTGAAATGTCAAAAGACGGTCTTATTCCGGCCTTTGATATTAAAACCGAAAAATGTAAAACTTGCATGTTGACAAAGATCACTAGGGAACCTTTTCCGAACGTGAAAAGGGACTCGTCGGTGCTTGAGTTAATTCACAGTGATCTTTATGATTTGCATTCAACTCCGTCTTTTGGTAATAAAAAGTACGTCGTTACTTTTATTGACAACGCTTCTCGGTTTTGCTATGTATTTTTATTGCACTCAAAAGATGAAGTGTTAGAAAATTTTAAAATTTATAAAACGGAGGTTGAATTGCAAATAAATGGTTTATTAAATGTTTACGCACCGATCGTGGTGGGGAATTTTACTACCCCATGTTTTTCCAATCCATAGGAATCATTCATGAGACCACGACGCCTTATACACCACAACAAAATGGTGTGGCGGAACGGAAAAATAGAGTTCTCAAAGAAATGGTGAACTTTATGTTATCCTACTCAGGATTGAGTGATGGATTTTGGGGTGAAGCCATGTTGACGACTTGTTACTTGTTGACTCGAGTTCCCAATAAAAGGAATAAGATTACCCCATATGAACTTTGGTTCAAGAAAAGGCCTAACTTGAGTTATATTCGAGTTTGGGGTTGTCGGGCGGTTGTTCAACTACCTGAACCCAAAAGGAAAAGTTTGGGTGAGAAAGGTATTGATTGCATCTTTGTTGGATATGCCGAGCATACCAAGGCCTATAGGTTCAATGTTATTGAACCTAATGATTTTATAGCGATTCTTACCGTTATAGAATCGAGAGATGCATTATTTGATGAGACTAGATTATCTTCAATACCTAGGCCGAAGGACCTTGTTCCAAGTACTAGTGTAACTAGTGAGGTTGAAGAACACACAATTGTTCCAACCGAATCTCTGATGCTTCGAAGGAGCAAAAGAGGAAGGATCGAAAAATCATTTGGTCCCGATTTCCAAGTGTGCTTGGTAGAGGGATCAATGGATGAGATTATGTCACAATTCTCTTACTGTTATAGTATTGAGGAAGACCCAAAATCATTTGATGAGGCAATGAAGTCTCAATATATTGCTTTCTGGAAAGAAGCAATAAATGATGAGATGGATTCCATCATGGGGAATAATACTTGGGTATTATCGGACTTGCCACCGGGTTGTAAACCGTTGGGATGCAAGTGGATCTTCAAAAGGAAGATGAAAGCCGATGGATCAATTGACAAGTGCAAAGCTCGATTAGTAATTCAAGGCTTTAGGCAACGGGAAGGCATCGATTATTTTGATACCTATGCCCCGGTTGCAAGAATCTCCACGATTAGATTGTTGATAGCCTTAGGAGCTATCTACAATTTAGTGATTCACCAAATGGATGTCAAAATGACATTCTTGAATGGTGACTTGGAGGAAGAAGTTTACATGAAACAACCGGAAGGTTTTGTTATGCCCCGGATGGAGCATAAGGTATGTAAACTTGTAAAATCATTGTATGGGCTTAAACAAGCACCCAAACAATGGCATCCAAAATTTGATGAGGTTATCTTGTCCAACGGTTTTATGTTAAACCTAGCGGACAAGTGTGTATATAGCAAATTTGACACATCCGGTAACTGAGTAATCATTTGATTATACGGTGATGACATGTTGATCTTTGGCACCGACCAAAATCAAGTTGATAAAACCAAAGAGTTTTTGTCATCAAGTTTCTCAATGAAAGATATGGGAGAGGCGGAGATGATCCTTGGAATAAGGATCAAGAGTGAGAACAAAGGGATTGCAATTACGCAATCTCTTTACATTGAGAAAGTATTAAAGAAATTTAATTGCTTTGATTGTTCTCTGATGAGTACTCCATTTGATCCGAGTGTGAAGCTTATTCCCAATTCGGGTGAAGCGGTGTCACAACTCGAGTACTCAAAGGCTATTGGATACTTGATGTATGCCATGATAAACACTAGGCCGTATATCGCTTTTGCCGTAGGCAAGTTGAGTATGTATACTAGCAATCCTAGTATACATCATTGGCAAGCGATAAGACGAGTATTTAAATACTTGAAGAAAACCATTGATTATGGTTTATCATATGTCGGATTTTCTTCGATATTAGAGGGATATTTGGATGCAAGTTGGATCACCAACTTTGAAGATCACTCATCTACGAGTGGTTGGGTATACTTGCTTGGGGGATGTGTCATCTCATGGGCTTCCAAGAAGCAAACTTGCATCATGAGTTCAACTATGGAATCGGAATTTGTGGCATTAGCCGCTGCCGGTAAAGAGGCGGAGTGGCTAAGGAATTTAGTCCATGAAATTCCGTTATGGCCAAAACCAATATCACTCATTTCTATCTGTTGTGATAGTGCGACTACTTTGGCTAAATCTTAGGACTGGCAACGGGTAGGGTATGGGTAGGGTAAGGGTTAATCCGTTATCCAATCCATTTAAAATAGCGGGTAACCAAACGGGTAATTATCCATCTCATAAAACCATTATCCGTATCCTACCCTACCCATTAAAAGTAGCGGGTAACGAAACAGGTAATGGATAAATGGTAAAACAAAATTTTCATTTGAACTACAATTGATATTGTTAAACCTCAAACATATAAATAAAACATAAGTTGTAACACCCCAAATTTCCTTAGTACGTTCCTATACCCACTCTTTTTTTTCCTTTTGGATCTAAAGTTCGTTAATCGTATTTGCCATCGCTTATAATCATAAGTTTATATTTGAGAGCTTGTACTCTATGTGGATAAGTTCATTTTTAGAATTGTAATCATGCATGGGCAAGTATGTGCTTAGGTTTGAGATTTTAGTTCTAAGTGCTTAGGTCGTGTTCTCGCATGCATGTTGTGACCATAGTTCGAACCTCTCATTTTCTAACCTGTCGCACACCACCAACAGCACCTCAGACTCATGGTGCGACTATGCCCGACGAAATTGCCCGGGGCATAGTCCCTCGTGTCATAATCGCCGAGATCGCAGATTTCGTGAAATCAGACATAAGGTGGTGGTTGGGCGGCGACTATGCCCGACGACATTGCCCGGGGCATAGTCGCCCGCGTTGGGGCTGTTCCTGTCGATTAAAATCTGATTTCAACCAAAACACAACTCATTGTTCTCATTTTCTTGGAGCTGCAGAATTGTTCCCCTAGGTATGCGATTTTCACCTTTTCTTTCCTATTTCCTTCTCATTTAATAACCAAGATGGAAACCCTAATCTTTATGGTTGGCAGGTGATCATTTAATACAAGGGTTGGGAGTTATTTTAAAATTAAAGGCTCTAAGAAACCGCTCTTTCTCAAGCTCATCTAATCTAGGGTTTTCTCTTTACAAAACCCTAAGTGGTGAGTCTTCTATTTTTAAAACCTTACTTAATGTGCTTATTTGTTGAATAAATACATATATGCTTTCATTTAGATAAATTACTTGGTAACTAGGGTTTCTTGAACTTGACTAAAATACGCACACTATTATGGAGTTATTTATTCTTTGAGTTTATACCATGATCAGTACCTGATAAGGATGGAGAGGTAGATGTATATATGGAATGGATTACTTTGATGCGAAAAACTATTATGAGGTTTATCATGTTCATCTGTGTTAAGGTTGCTAGATTATTAACTGCATTCAACTTGCCATGCTACATAAGAGTCATTGCGTCCTATCTCCTTGTGCACGAGGATTTAGGTTAACCCTTCGGGGGTAAAATGTTGTTGGTCGTGTTTGACCGCTAGCGAGTAGACAATAGAGGGTTTTATAGCCTTTGAGTTGTAACTCGACTAGATTGGATAGACAACCATGTATGTAAGTCCTTGGAGCGTAACTCGACGGAGTAAGCGTTAGAGGCACAAACGGTTTGAGGATTGTGATGTCTTTATGACATGTGAACTAGAACCGGGGCATGTATTGGAATTCAATAACATCGCGGGTGTCACCACTCACGTGTCCTTGACACCCAAGATGGAAACGGGTTTCCCCCGTAATTGCAAGAGGTATATCTTGTGTGTGTCTATTCAGGTGTGGGCTTTCACTCTTCAAGAAAAGGTTGACTTTTGTTCAACCATTTGGAAGTATCGGTAACAATTATTATGACGCAATTGTGTAATTGTGCTAAATGTTAAATCTTGCCTTTTTATGGGATTGTTAGTCTAACACTATTCGGTATTTTGTCTGGCTCACAGGTCTTTCTAGTGGCGTTCACAAGCCACTTTGATGTATCGGTCGTGCGCTTAGGAACCTCGTTGGACCGGGATTTTTGGGGTTATTGAGAAGAGCGTTTTGGAAATATAGTGACACCCATTTTTAATCTAACAAATAGTTGTACTAGATTAAATAGGTTGTTTGTATTATATTTTAATCTTCCGCTACTATAATTGTTGCAAACCGTCCCTTAATTTTGGGTTTAGTTGTCATGCTTACAGGTTTTATAAATCTTCGCTTTTTAGACATTTTATTGTCGAAATTTCAAGTTTTTGAAATGTCCAATTTTTAGGATGTTACATAAGTTAATAAATATAGTTATTATTTTATATCTAATTTGTTGTAGTAAACATTTAATTACTCTAAATATAATCATAGTATAATATTTTGAAAACAATTTTAAAAGTGTAAGACTAACATTTTTCGTTGTGTTTATTTTTCTAAATCCATTTTGTTTCTCATTTAATCAACATGAAATCTTTTACTCGATAAAATATAAAAATAAATTAAAGTACACGTTAAAATACGGCAACATTAATAAAAAATATTAATAATTAACTTAATATAATTATGTATATATATACACTAATATTTAATTTTATATAATTATACATACATATATATATATATATATATATCGTAACGGGTAACGGATAACGAAAAACCGTTTATCCATATCTTACCCACTAAAATTTCGGGTAAACGGGTAATGGATAAGTGGATAAATGGATAAAATTTTCCTTATACATACCCTTATCCAACGGGTTGAAACATAACGGGTAACGGGTTTACCCTTACCTATTGCCAGCCCTACTAAAGCTTATAGTCAAGTATAATGGCAAGTCTAGACACTTAGGTGTTAGACATAGCATGATTCGTGAGCTAATCACGAATGGGGTGATTTCGGTTGAATTTGTTCGGTCGCAACAAAATCTAGTGGACCACTTGACGAAGGGGTTAGCTAGGGACTTGGTTCACAAGTCAGTAATAGGGATGGGATTAAAGTCCATCTAAATCTCTAACGGTGAGACACCCAATTCCCTTCTAATACAACGTTAGAAGTTTAATTCAATGGGAAAGCTCACTCTAAGGGATTGGAGCACAAGATAATCATCCCAAGGTATGTGCTCGGTACTGCAAGTGAAGGAGGTAATTGTTCTTTTGTAAAAGTGCATGTGCAGGTGCATGATGAAAGGAACTGCCTATATGAGTGCGAAGTGTGGCCGCTTCAAGAAGCTTGGACTTGGCTTTGATGCACTCACGAATGGATAAGGACATATGGCCTGTATAGTGTCAAGTTTAAACTTTAGAGAATCTTTTAAATTCATGTGTATGTTATTTTCTGGTACTCAAATATGTTGAAGGGTTCAATCCATAGGACACCCGAATTCTCGAGTATTTGAAATGTGTAATGTACTAAGATGGAAATTCAATCTTTTAGATATTTTCATTTATGCATGAGTTTGTTTCCTATATTAACTGTTGTTTATGAATCAAGGATTGCACTAAAATGGGGGAGGAATGTTGGTGATTTTAATGAAATCATCGGTTCATTTTGTGTAATTGGATTCATAAGATAATAATGGGGTTGGTAGCTAAGCTATAACACGAGTTAGGAGGTGTGGAGTGCATACTCGTGTAAGCTAACTATGACCCGAGATAGTTGGATGGTCACGTTTGGCGGTTTTATCAGTTTTGTAACTGAGACAGTGACTCGGGCGGGTTGTGCCGCAGGTTAACCCGCGCGGCTACCCGCGTCGTGCACTAGAAGTGGGACGAAAACAGTGACCCACGCGGGTTATGCCGCGGGTTAACCCGTGCGGTGCTCGGTGAAGTGGGGACGAAAACAGTTGCCCGCGCGGGTTGTGCCACGGGTCAACCCGTGCGGCTACCCGCGCGGTGCTTTGTGAATTTGTTTTGTAACCGCTCCATTTAACTTCAAATTGTAACCGCCAACATTAATGTCCAACAATCAATACCATTAAATGAGAAATTATTATCATTAATAATATAGGATCGGTTACGATTCTCTAGGTGTTTAAATATGATCGATTTCTGTCAGAATCTATACCAGTGAATTTGAGATTATCCTTGAGTGAATTTCATGATACCCGAGGCAGAATATGGTCGAAATATCACTTAAGGAAAGCGAGTTCTCACGCGATCTCATATTCTTATCCAAGATCCGATCACTCTCTTATTTTTTTCTCCATCGATTTCTGCCCCCTCCCCAACATCTAAAGCCTCAAAAAAGTGTCTCTAAAAGCGAACAAAAGCACACCCTCCCTAAAACTTTTACCTACCCTTATATAGATAAGCTTTGTAACGGAATTGAAAAGTTTTTCTAAAGCTTTTAGAGAAGCTTTTAATACTTTTAAGTACAAAACAAAACTTTCTCTAAAACTCTTTTCTCTTGTAGCGGATCTTGATCAAAATGGATAACTTTGTGAGGCTATGACTAAGAGGACCAGATTGAATGAGTATTGTTTCTGGCATTACAAGAAAGAATCCTATAGAGATAACAAAAGTCGTCACTATATATACAATGAACAAAGAAATGAAAGAAACTCAATAATCAATAATTTTCTACATTGATTAACGTAACATTCTCATTATAGATTATGTTCCTTGTAACTTGAGTTAGTGATCATATTTGCTTTTCTTTTGCAATTCAGTTTTCCCACACAAGGAGAAAGAAAAACCATATGTGTGAACAATCATCGTATAAAATATGCATAGCTTATTAAGTTATAGCTTGTTAATTAAACAAGACGATTTTAGTAAGCTCAAAAAATAGCATGGTTGCCAAATAAGCCTATATGTTTAAAGCGTGTATAAAAGCTCAATCCTAAGAAGCAAAACACGAGCTATTAAAAAATGAGTAAAAGTCTTAAAATCAAATAATAAATTTATTCAAAAGTCACTTATATTAACAATTTACGACAACTACATACTAAAATATTTAAACATGATCAAATACAATAATACTAATTCAATAACCATATTTATCAAACTTTTGAACGAATTATAGTTCAAGAATACAATCACATATGTAACTTTTTTATTTTATGAGAATGAAATAAATATTATTTAATAAGAAAACAAAAGTTTTTGTAATCCGAGTTTGTTGCGTGTTTGTAACGAAGAAAAGAATGATAGTTTATTAATGTATGGTTTTAATTCATTAATTAATTTTAGAATCTTATGTGTATGAGTTAAGTGCAAGAAATTAATTCATATACATGTTAGCTTGGTGGAGTGAGACCAAATGAACCTAATTATTTATTTTAAATTATTAATTCTACACACTTTTGAAACAAAATTCAATTATTATATATAATAGATTATTATTTGGTGAATCAAAGAAAACAACACATGGCATCATTTTCAGTTGCAATGGTACTACTTTCAAATACTTTACAAAAACAAATATTTACGTGTTAATGAAGACTTATATGTTATATACAAGTATGAATTTAAATTTAAAAAGGATCCCTTATGCATAGTACTATACTAAATGGTCAATATTTTTCATTTTTATTTAATTTTATTGATTCTTGACTTTTTTTTTTTGTGTAACCATAGGTTTCCAGACCACTTTTTTTTTTCGATTCGTGATTTTGCATTAGTAATCGACAATTTTCAACTTGACATTTTGATCGCTACTAATCAAAGATGTCAAGTAATTGGATTGTGATGATAATCGTTTGATTTTAGAAAACTTAACTCTTTGGTTAAAGTTTAATTGCATGCACTACAAAACGAACCAGTTTTTCTGGCGGAAAAATCCGTCGAAAATTTGGATTTTCGGCGGATTTTCCGGCCGAAAATGCAAATTTTCGGCAGATTCATCCGCCAAAATCGTACCCGGATTTTTTTTTAATAATTAACCGAAATAATTATTTTTCTAATTAAAAAAATAAATCGCCTCAATTTTCGAGGGATTTCCGGCGGACCAATTCGTCGAAAATATTAAAAAAATATATTTTTAAAGAAAAAAATGTGTTTTTGGCGAAAGTTTTTGGCAGATTTTCGGCGGAGTTTTAATTTTTTTTAATTCCTTTAAGAAAATAATTAATTAATTATTACGACGGATTTCCAGCGGAATTTAATAAATTAAATTAATTAATTAATTTTCGCTGGAAATAATTAAATAATTAGAACTAATATGAAAAAATTAATAAAAAATTAAATACCGTCGGAAATCCGCCGAAAAATTATTGATTTTTTAAAAAAATAAAAATAAAAATAAATTTCCAGCGGAAGTCAACGGGGTTTGACCCGTTTGACTTCCGTCGGAAATTTCCGACGAAAAAATCCGCCAGAAATTTCTGCCGAAAAAAGTCATTTGTTTACTAGTGATGGCAAATGAATATGTGAGCTAATTACGACTTCGTCTCGAGATTGTGTCCTTGTGACCTACGCTCAGCCCCACATCTAAAATCTTGGAGCATCTTCAACAGATTCTCCAAAATAGATAATAAAAGTTCAAAATCAAAATATTTGCATTCAACTCCAAGAGCTTATCCATTTTGGACATTACAACATTCATTATATTATTAAAATCTTACATATATTTAATAAAATATTATTTCTCTTTTGTAAACTTTTAATTCCAAGATTTCTTATCGGTAAAATATAACAAAAAATGTTTCTCTCACATGCATGTTAATTATTTTTTGGGAGTTCTCCAAATTAGGAGATTTTTACATCTATCTTACTTTCTCCATTTTGGAGAATTCGTTGGAACGAAAATTACACAAAATCCTTACTTTTTTCGTTAGGGCATCTCCAACCTAACCACTAAAAAAACATTAAAAATGGTGGAACCCTTTAACACCAAAATAACAACTCTAACCCAACATTAAAAAAAACATTAAAAACATCTTTAATATTATAATAATAATAAAACAATATAAACTTAATACAAAATATTACTTAATGAATTAAGTTATTAATCTTTATATATGTAATTATAAAAGGCTGAATAAAATATTAATATATTATTTAGAGGCTTATTTTATTGGTCTTTAAATATGGAGGCTTATTTTATTGGCGTCTATTTTTTTGTGTTTTAATGTTAAGTTGAAGATGAAAATATCTTCATTTAAATGTTTTTAGTGATGGTTTAAAGACTGGCTTATGGAGAATTTATTGGAGAGTTTTTATAGTAATGTTTGTGTTACACACACCATCTTACTAATTTTAATGCAAGATGCACAGGTACGTTTTACGTACGCTAACTAAAAGTCTAAACTAAAATCGATAATTACCACCAGGGCACACTTTTTTTTAATTGATTAATTGGACTAATTAATTAACCAATAGCAAAGAAAGAATGGTTGACGAATTAGGTTTATTATGTGCTAATTAATTAATAAAATAATCCTTAAAGATGATAAAGAGTTAGGATTAATCATTCTTCAACTAATTCAAGCCACAAATTTTCTAAAAAGTTAATCCTTGTACCTATCGTATCTTTGAAATGAAACCTTAGCCAGAATGTCTCTCCAACCAACAAAACATCATGGTTTGTGATATAGAAAGCATCAACGATTAAGACTATTGAGTTTTGGTTTCACCAGATGTGTTTTATTTGGCTTCTTTTTTAATTATCTTGTTTAAAAAGAAGCGTGTGTGTCTATATATGTATAGATACAACGTAGGTATCTATAACATATGTTACAACTACAAAGGTACATTTAAACTAGACGATTGGGACTTTTATAGATCTTGTATTTAAGGGAATTTCTATCTATGGATTTTCAAAACTTCTTAAAGGAATTTGGAAGAAATCAAAATGTCTAAAATTTCAATACCTGAATACAATAAGACCCAAACGATTTACTACAAGTAGGAGTAGTTTGTCATTCTGCATCAGTTCCTTTTTTATCTGGAGTTTTAAAGGGTTTGTAGGAAAGATATGATGTAATTTGTAAGAGCATCTCCGACAGATTCTTCAAAATGGAGAAAAAAAAGTTTTTTGAGCAAAATTATGCTCCAAAAATAGATTCTCTAAAACTTTTTCCAAAAGTGAGAGAGTGTATGAAATCATCCAAATTTGAATAACTCTTAAAAAATGATTACTATTAGAGAAGTGTTAAAGGAAAAACGAAACAGAATAACAACAGAATAGGGAGACAATGAAATCTGTAATTCTCATTAATCATAAGTCCTTTAAATAGGGAGAATTTTACAAAGAAAAGGAAACATTAATTATGGTAAATTCTAATACTAGGAAAATATTATATCAATCACTTCCTTTTGATGATGACACATAATCCTACAACACTCCCCCTTGTGCCGAGTCAAAGGAGTGATGGTGTACAATTATTGCCTCGTTAAAACCTTACGCCAAAATAAAAACCCAGTGGGATAAAAAAAATAGGACGAAGGAAAGAGTACAACGCACCAGTTTCTTTGCAATATATATAGACTTTTCCTTCAGTCTAGTTTTCTCTTAGATTCGTACATTAATCATGAGAGTTAGAAAAACATGATGGTATATGTTTAAGTTGCCTCACTAAAACCTTACACCAAGGAACAAAACCCAATGGGAAAAATAAAACCTTGGTTGAAGGAAAGAGCACAACATACCAATATCACAAATATAGTATACTCCCCCTTTTGTCTATTACTCCCCCTGATTCGTGCATTAATCAAGGGAGTTTGGAAAACATTTGCACTTGCTTTCTACATGTTTCCCAATATATGGTTTTAGGTAATGATTTGGTAAAATGTGTCATGTTCTCCTGACATCTTACTTGATTCAATTGAATCTCGATGATAGTTTTCTTATTGTTGATTGTATAAGACTTAAGTAGAATATTTGATGTATCTTATGTTCATTTCTTCGATACATGATGCATTATTTCCATATATGCAAGTAGGATATTGGTTGAACCCATAATTACTAGCTCCTCTAATATATGCAATGATAGTCCTTAATCATATATATTATTTAATTATCATGGGGAGTAATATTCTTGGATTAGCTCAAGGGGGTAGTTACAAAGGATTGCTTAATTCACTTCCAAGCAATCAGCATGTTCCTTGTGGTAATTCTTTATCCCGTTTGGGAACAACCTTTGTATGGGTCAGACAGATACCTAATATCAGCAAAGACATACCAAGACATTGTGTGGTGTTTTTCTATAAGAGCTAGTACTTTTGCTGCTTATATTCTAAGTAGGTATTGAAGTTTCATTATCAATCCCATTTTTCTTTCTATAGGGAAAGTATAAGCTTATGTCAATGATTTCAAAATATTAATTTGATATCATTCCAATGACGTTGCGTTGGCGCTGAGCTAAATCTAGCTAACAAATTCACTGAGAAATACAATATACGGTCAAGTGTATTATGCTAAATACAATAATGCGCATATTGTACTTAGATAGGGAATTCCAACTCCCAACATTTTTTGTCATCATACTTTTAGACGAAATGGATCTTTCCTTATATCCGACACTTCGACCGATCATGGGAGTGCTAACCGGATGTGCATTGTCCATATTAAATTGCCTTATTATTTTCTGGACATATGCGATCGGTGAATTAATGTTTCACAAACTTGATGTTCTAGCTCAAATAGCTAGACAAAACCAAGTTTTCCCAAGATCTTTCATCTCAAATTCAGATTTCAAGTAGCTTGTTGTTTCTCTTATTTCATCAAGAGTGCCTATTATATTCATAACATCGACATATAGAGCTACACTGAAAATTTAGAACTTGTTTTCCTAAATAAATACGCAAGGGCACAATTCATCGTTATTATATACTTTCCCAATCAAGTATCTACTTAGGTGGTTATAGAACATTCATATAGATTTCTTCACTATATAAAATGAACGTTTTACTTTTATTGCAAGAGCATTTTATGGTTTAGTGTTACTTAATTTTGATAATGTAATATCATCGAATGCTTTTATATATCTTTGAATCTAGATCCCCATAGAGACACGCAGTAACCACATCCATGAGTTTCATTTCCAGTCCTTCGAAAACTACTAGACTAATAAATTATTCGGATGTTATAACATCCATCATGAGAGAGTAAGTCTCATCATGGTCAATCCAGGGCGTTATGAGAAACCTTGCGCCAAAGGAGAGCCTTAAACATTAGGACTTCATTATTCTCATTACGATGTATGACAAAGACTTAGTTATGTCCTACGGGCTTTACACTTGGTGGGTTAGCACTACCGGACCAAATACCCGATCCTTTGTCAAATAACATAATTCTTTCTGGATTGTTTATTTAGGCCAATATGCTCTTTGTTGATATTATTCAACTGAGCGTGGTTCGATGTCGTTGTGCTCTATCATCTTTTGAGCAATAGTATATGTGAATAAGTCATCAATGAGTATATATGAACTGTCCATCGACTCATATGTACTCTCATAGTTCATTTAAGATTTTCTTTCATCTCTAGAATCATATTAACTTCGGAGCGTCCTCCAGTGATGATTCATGGACATAATTATAATTAGAGATAATCTCATGAGAGGTTTATGTATTGATGATAAATTGATGTGCCTCACTATTCTCTTCCTTTAGAATAGTATCCATCGAACCAAGTAGCTTCCACCACATCCATTTGGTAGTTACGACCTCAACCACACCTCCACTATGTGTGATTGCAACGCACTTTCCAATGACGTTGTGCCCCTGTTGGGGACTTTTAACCTTAAGGGTATATTAGCAGCTCGTATGTGTGATATTGTCACTTTTAGAATAACTATAATGTATCAGGTATCGAGTCTGATTCGTTTGACATCAACTTTACGTTGTGAAATTTGGGGATCAAAACGAGACAGAGTGGGAACATTACATGACAGTTTATGTCGTTCCCTTGGAAAATACTTTTTCCTATCTCCCCCTAACGATGGGAAGACTGTCATCAAAGTGACAATTTGCAAATCATGCAATATAAAGATCACCCGTAAAAGGTTCTAAATAGCGGATAATTGTTGGAGATTCATATCCAACATATATACTTAATCATTTTTTTATGACCTATTTTAGTACGCTATGGGGGCGCAATTGGCACATATATTATACAAACAAACATGCATAAATTCAAAAGATCAGGCTTGTATCCAGTTACCAACTGGTATGCATGATATTGGTTGGCTAGTAGTGGGTCTAAAAAACAAATAAGTAAAGTTGCATGAAAATTTGCATAACCCCAAGTAGATATGGGTAAATTGGTATGCATAACCAATGCCCTAGTTACCATCTATGTCATTTTGATGACATCTTTTGTGAGACCACTGTATACACATAGGGGTATAGGATGCTCTACATTGATCCCAATATAAATGCAAAGATCATCAAATCCTTATGATGTAAATTCTCTTGTATTATCAAGCTATATAGACTTGATGAGATAATTAGGGTGGTAAGCCCTTAAACGTATGGTAGTGCTAGGAGTGCAGCATTCATGTGGACAATAATATGACAAACGTTCATCATGCCGAAACTAGAACCATAAAGTACTTTAATGGCTCGCATTCTGGATGTTTATGTCCATAAATATCATATTGTATTCGTTGTAAGAATGGAATATTTTTGTATTATGTCCTTAGCTTTAGGATGGTCTCATTCTTGTCTTGGCTAAGGATCAGGGTATACAAAAGTTTTAGGTATTCGAGAGGGCATATTATGATAATGGCGTTACTTCTTATGCTGCAGAAGTCAACAATTGCAATTTGCCTCATTTTTGTCTTTCACTCGAAAGAGAATGTGTCTATGTGTATTTTGCAAACACGGTCACTATGTCATGATCATGGTGTCCGATGTGAAACATATATGTGTCATTGTCCAAAAATTCTTTATTGATGACAAAATATGATTTGATGACATAAATAATCCACTAATTTGATCCGTTAATTTCTCTAATATATGTTCCTTTCATATCATTAGTGTTGATGTACATATACTCAATTCCATTCTTATAATGTGATTTCCAGTTGATATGAATATCTTAACAAGGTTTTCATTAATATAGTGCCTTAGTGACAATTAATCTTATACCAACAAGAGAATGACGGTACATCGTCTAATTATTTTGGTTGGATAAATTATAAAATAAATATTAACCAATTTCTTTAGATTGTGTGATATTTCCTACAAAAACTCGAGTTCTCCTCGATACATTCCTATACGGAACGGAGAATATTGAGATTTTTGTATTTGTTTTTAATGTTTTTCTTTACATCTATAATGATTATCGATTTGAGTGTGTATATTAATTTTATGCTTAATTAATATGATAAAGTTTATTTCCAACTTGTTCCCTTTTCGAAATGACTGGTACTTAATGTATTTCTTCTTTGACTATCCAATATCAACTTGGCAGTAGTTGCATCTCTGCTCTAAGGATTGAAAAATCCTTCCAACTATTGTCATGACCCTCCGACCCTCTTCACGGTCTTGTCCACGTGGTACATAGATGGCACGTGTGAGAAATTGTTTTTCACTTACTATTCTTTAGAGTTGTTTCCACCTCTAACACTGTCGTTATTGATCTTGGGAATTTTCTTTGTTCCGACATATCTGGTGTTGTTATTTGAAAGACTCTTGTTGTGTCTCTCAACCACTTACAGTAGGTTGATGAGTTTGTCTAAAGGTTGTGTTCCAATTTATATTGGTTCATTAATATTTATTGACATATGAATGGTGGAAATAATGTTATAAATTATGTCATCTTCTGTGAGTTTCTTGCCACAGAGATTGAGACGCATTTTGGATATAACATTTCTTTGTTGAGATCAATTACATTTTCGTAATCAAGTAAGTGGGTTTCATTTTGCAGTACGATTAGCTCTGGAAGTACATATTCATGAGTACTCATGATTCTCCATTTCGGAGCATCCCACAGTTCTTTGAGGAGTTCTAGTAAATGTATTCCTATGAAAGTTAGGATTTATATGTCGTCTCAAAACATGAGGGTATTTGTTTGTATCTTTTCAAGAGGTTGGCTTTAGAGTCAATTTGGGAGTTGATGGACTTTAGGTATTTTCTTGTACCTTTTCAAAAGGATGTTTATATACTCATTTATGATACTCAGATTTTTTTTGAGTTTTCGACGTTGATTTTGAGATGAGTTGTTTCAACCATTTACATATATAAAGGATAATATATGATTTTTTTTATATAATAAAATGGATAATGGTTATGAAATTTCATTATCATAACAATATTGGATTTTTGTATGCTTATATTTTGTTGATAATACTTTATCAATATTTCAATTTGTGAAAAAAAAAATATTCAATCTATTAGATTTCCAGGTAGTAGGGGAATCACATGGATTTCTTAAGTCCCTACAAACCTTAGGGTTATTTATACCCGTTTGACAAAATCCTTTCGATATCTTGTGATTTATTTAATTTAAATATAATATTGTTGAATATAGGGCATTTGGCATGAGGCCGAAATGACTATGAGTTTGGCATATGAAGCCAATTTCAATATTTTAATACCTTAATAGTATTTTAAGAGATTTTGTCATCAGACAAATAAATATTGGTTTTGACATTAAGTCAAATTCAAACTCTTAACATGTTAAAAGTATTTTTGGAGCTTTTGGTAAAAGACCAAAATATATTGGAGGTTGAAATTGTAACTTCCAAAAAGTAATTATAAAGTTGAAAATTATGAGTAAAAACTCACAATCAAGATAAACAATTCATAAGATTAAAAATTATAAGTAAGTACTCAGAATTAAAATAAATGTTTGAATAAAATCATTAAGTACTCAATTTAAATTTATAAAACATCAAACTAAAACAAAATAACACAAAATTTATTGATAACATAACTCATTAATATCATAATAAGGCTAATCAATTATACTAGTAATCCAAGAAACAAAATAATATCTAAGCTTAAATAAACAAGATTCAATATATTACGTCCAAGATATAATATGTTTATTTTTCAAATCGGATTACATAATAAAAAAAGAATATTTTCTTTCAAATGATATTTGTTAAAACAATACCATATTTTAATAAAGTTAAATTTGTTTTAAAAATTCAAGATATGTATAAATTTGAAGATATATAGGTATCTACATCTTTTAGTCGAAGATATTATGTTCTATAATAAAATGATTTATTTTAAAACTGAAAAGATTTAAACAAGGACCATAATATATATTCAGTTATTTTATTGCAGGTAGATTTTTTTTTATAGATCAAAATTAAATAGTTTTTATGAAACTAGTAGTAAATTTGTAAACAAAATATGATTCACTCATAGTCAAAAACAAATAACGATAACACATTTGAAATTCTAAAATCTATAATAACACCATTAAAATTAAATGGTATTAAACCAAACATTAAATAATTAAATTTTAACAATTCAATATGTATGTTACAAATAAAAGTGGGAATTATATACCAATACATGCAATGTTCAAAGAGCAAGATATAACTAGAGCATCACTTTAAGAGAATTTAATCAAAAACATACCTAAGACACGCAACATACTGATTATTAAAGCATGAGAGAGTAAGGCAAAGACAATTAAAAAAAAAAATTCTTTTAGTGGATGTGGGAGAAAACAAACCTGAGATAACACTTGCACATTAAATTCTTGAGAAAAAAAACCGTTGTACTCTATGCTTCAATTTTTGTACAATGATGATACACATGTACATCATTGTTTTGATGTTTTCCACTTTTCCTCAAGTTCAAATAGTAGCATCGGCGACCAAAGAGAGAGAGAGACTTGTTTAAAAAGTTATTGGAGAGCTCGTGCTGATAACGTGTTAAAGGAAAAACGAAACAGAATAACAACAGAATAGGGAGACAATGAAATCTGTAATTCTCATTAATCATAAGCCCTTTAAATAGGGAGAATTTTACAAAGAAAATGAAACATTAATTATGGTAAATTCTAATACTAGGAAAATATTATATCAATCACTTCATTTTGATGATGGCACATAATCCTACAACAAGAAGCAATTTTTATTACATTTCAAGAAACCTTGATTTATTTTACAAGAGAGAAATAATATTTTATTATATGTATAAAATATTTTAATAATATAATTAATGTTGTAATCTTTAAAATAGAAAATTAATATGTTGGAGTTGAATATATATATATATATATATATATATATATATATATATATATATAATACGGGAGAGATCAAATGGAAACCACTCTAATTTTGCAAACCGTCGATTTCATTGGTTAAGTTAATGAAATTGGTTTATGAAATTGTTTAATTTGATGAAATTGTGTTATATAATTCTTTTGTTGATGAAATTGTTTCATATATTTGTGTTTTTTATGTAAAAATGAAGTTGTTTCATGTGTTTTCTCATTCTGATGAAATTGTTTCATGCATTTTCTCATTCTGATTAAACTTTTTTATTTTTACATAAAAAACAATAAATATATGAAACAATTTCATCAAGAAAAGAATTATATAAAACAATTTATCAAATTTTACAAATTAATGAAACAATTTCATTAACTTAACCAATGAAATCGACGATTTTCTTGGTTTTCAAAATTAAGGTGGTTTCCAAATGAAACTACATATATATATATATATATATATATATATATATATATATATATATATATAACCTTAGGTTCATTTGAGAAATGGTAAATGTATGAGAAGTATAGAAATGATCGTATACCCCTTTATCTGGTCAACATTTGCGGCTTTGACCATGAAACACTGGATAATTCCTTGTGTGGTTTGTACAAGATAGATGGGTAGTTTCGTAAAATACAAGGGACGAGTTCTTATGTGAGCCTATATGATTCACATATGAACTATACGTTCATATATGAATCAGTTAATTAGTTCATATAAGAATAAGTTAATTAGTTCATATGTGAATCACAAAGGTTCATATGCGAATCTGTTAATTAGTTCAACTATTTCACATATGAACCTACGGTTAATTAATTCATATATGAATCAGTTAATTAGTTCATATATAAATCTGTAACACCAGGAAATTTCCCAAAAAGGTAAATTATTATGCAATCTCGGGAGCCCTTTTTCTATGCTTGGAGCTTCAGTGTGTTATGTCGAACTGCATCTTAGTAACCCAGCCGTCGTCGGACTCTTAGCGTTTGAAGTTTCAGAATTTCGAAGATCTGAGGCACCCGACGATTATGCCCGGAGATTTTGCCATAAGGCATAATCGCAAGTCACTGTCGCAGGCAGGAGAAGGCTTGCAGTATAGATTGAGCGATTGTGCCCGACGATTGTGACATGGTCACTCTCGCCGTGGCACTCTCGCTGGGACTCCATGACTCTCGGTACGAAGCTGGCGATTGTGCCAGCGATAGTGACATATGTCACTATCGCGGCCGGCCTTTGGGGTTTAAATAGGATAACCCGAAATTATAACTCATTTTATCAGATTTTAGGTTTTGCTCCAGCCGTTTTCCTCTACGATTTGGGTAGGTATTCTTCCTCAAATTCATCTCTCTTCATTTTACTTTCAACCTTTTGGTTGTTGAGATCATTAAATGTGATTCTAGGTTATTTAAGAAGAAGACTTAGAGTATTCAAGCTTCCACCAATCCTCATCTCCATTCTAGGGTTTGAGTTTTCTCTTTGAAAACTATCAAGGTGAGTTCCCTTTTATTTTTATGACCTCATATATGTTAGACATGATTCTCATCTTACAAAACACCTACATATTATTATCTCTTGATTTGGGTAAATTTTACTAAAAACCTAACTTTGAAGGTTTTTAGGGTTCTATGGTTGGGTGTGATTTTAAAAGCTAATAACCTCTTACTTATGAACTATTTGGAAACTTTTGTGTAAGGAGCATGTTTACCTTTAGTTTCTTGATCTAAATTTTGGACATAAAATTAGGGTTTTTGAGAAATATTGTTAAATGCCTATATTTGGGTGAAAACTTGGAAAAATGATTTATGGTATGTAGTATGATACACATTATTTACTTGGAATTCCATAGAAATTATATGATGCATCAAGTGGGACCTTGTCCTAACATTTTGGATTATCTTCGTGCGTAATGGAATACTTGAATGATATACGAGCATTTTGTTACACATTGATTTACATTTGGGGTGTGTTTGGTATAGACAATGGAATTGCAGAGAAATGATTGCAGAGAATGTAATTACAGAGAAAGATAACTGGTCTGGAGAATAGGAATTGACTCTCCTGTTTGGTAGCACAGAGAATTCAGCAGAGAAATGTAACAGGGAATCATTTCTCTTGTTTGGAAGCACAGAGATTTCAACAGAGAATTATACCAACCTATCATTTGCATCCATAAATTAATAACTAATGCATAGATTAATAATTAAATTAATAATTAAAATGCATAATTTAATAATTAAAATGCATAAATTAATAATTAAAATGCATTAATTAAATCAAAAAGTAGTTCAACATCATTCCAACCAAAGCCCGAGCCCGGGCCGGGCCCCGGGAAAATCCCGACCCCAAAACGAGATTTTTTTTTCTGATCATGTTTTTTTATGATCACGAGGCATCACGCAAAGTTTCGTACAAAACCGACCCTGTTTAGGCCGGAACCCGTCAAAACCCGAGCCCGGGCGGGGCCTCGGGAAAATCCCGACCCCAAAACGAGATTTTTTTTTCAGATCATGTTTTTTTATGATCACGAGGCATCACGCAAAATTTCGTCCAAAACCGACCCCGTTTGAGCCGGAACCCGTCAAAACCCGAGCCCGGGCCGGGCCCTGGGAAAATCCCGACCCAAAAACAAGAATTTTTTTTTGGGATCATGTTTTTTTATGTTCACGAGGCATCACGCAAAGTTTCGTCCAAAACCGACCCCGTTTGGAACGGAACCCGTCAAAACCCGAGCCCGGGCCGGGCCTCGGGAAAATCCCGACCCCAAAACGAGATTTTTTTTTCGGATCATGTTTTTTTATGTTCACGAGGCATCACACAAAACTTCGTCCAAAACCGACCCCGTTTGGTTGGGTTACCGTGGAACCCTCCGTGTCGTTTTTTCAATTCCCAGAGAATCCAATTTTTCAATTCTCACATTTTCTTTTCATTTTGTCTGGTTTTAATGGCTCAAGTTAGAGTCACAATTATAATTTGCATCTTAATGCATCTTGTTGTATATTAATGATAATTACATGCTCGAGTGCATTGGTCGTTCCTGTGTAGTCATGTAATTTTAGACTGTGTTGCATTGGATCCATAGGCACGCAAGTCAGTCTTTATTTGATGGTCAACTGGGTGTTGCGACATTTGACTCCGGGACCCTTGTTTTATGAATTGAACCTTTCAAGTGTACTCTAGGAGGGTTGAGTTTGGTTGTGTTATCGTGTTGATGGGCGTTTGGGGCCTCCGCCGCTTGAAGGTAATGCCTTGGAGGTAGTCCTTAAGTGTGCTAGGCCTTTGGTGGTATTCATGGTAATACTCACTAAGGTCAGTTGTCTCTTAATTTGGGTGTATCTTGAAGGAGTCGTAGGGACACTTGAGCTTTCATGTCATGAAGTGTCATACGATTAACGTTGTATGAGTGACATACTTTTATGTTCCTCCACTCTCAATAGATACGGCTCTCCCCCGTTGTCGGCCAATAGTACCTTGGATATTATAAGGTCCACGCTTTGATATTTGGATTTCATTCCATTTTATGGTCGCGTGAGTATTGGGTTTTAGTTCCAGGTTTTCGGTGGCATATTATATTTATATGAATTATTTTCCCATGATTTATGGGTTGCGTTCTATGACTCATCCGTATTTAGATGTCTTGCATAATAGAGTTTTATTACCGTTTACATAATTTGGAGGTTTGATACATTTACACGTTTTGAGTGAGTTTTGGGTTGCATCACTTCCTGAAGGAATGTTTTGTACTGGGGCATTCATCTTTAAAAATATGTGTTATTGGAAAATGAGTTGTTTTCATATTTAAAGTAAATCGTTTTGAAATATTGTGATGTAAGTTGCATTCTTTCCTTTTAAAGATATATTCATTCATGTTGAAAACTATTAAACTCACTAGGCGTTATCCTAACCTTTTTATTTGTCGGCATTTGCATCAGGTCACGATTGGGGTATGGTACTAGCGTGTAACACCCTCAAATCTGGAAATAGAAACTTATTTAAAATTTTCTAAATACATCAATAAAGGAATTATCTACAACCACAAATTAAGATTTAACCTCAATACAAACATTCATTCTATACAAAAGCCTATGATAATAACGGGTGCTACTAAAACCCCATAATAGTTACTATCTCCAAAATTGCAGAAAACTTCACCAACTACTTACATTTGCACAAAGCTAAGGCTCAACTCTTCATGGCTGCTAGAACCAACCCCAACTGGAACCTGATGCACATGCCGACAAATAAAAAGGTTAGGCTTAATGCCTAGTGAGCTCAAGAGTTTTCAACATATATGAAATAATAGTTTAAAAGAAAGAATGCGGTTAAAAGTTATAGTCCTTCAATATGATACGTCTTACATGTGAAAGCGACTCATTTTCCAATAATATGCATTTTAAACAAAGAACACAAATTTGGACGTTTTCCAAACCCAACCACTACAAAGATGATAATACCAATGTAAGCCGCCCATTTATAAGTTAGCTTTAACCCAAAACTCACTCAAAGCGTAAATATAACTTGAACTCTCCATTTATGAAGATACGGTTAAACCTTATATCCCAAGACACCCCAAAACACGGGTGGGGCATAATACTCATCCCATAAAATCAAGGGTAAAACCCAATAATACAAACGTCACCGAAAACTTGGATAATAAAACTCAATACCCAAAAACAACACCTTTCGGTGACGGGGGATTCCCAATTCCATAAAATGTGACGGTCCACAAAGTAAACCCATTTTATGTTGTTATGACTAGTCATATAAACAAAAGTACACGCAAGAGATGTCAGGCTCAGTAGCTTTAAACGTACACCCACGGAAACTCGAGTTCAACCACGTCGGGTTCCTATGTCGAGCCCCTCATCTAATATCGTAATACTTGAGCACGAAGGACTTATACCGCACCCCGGTACCTTAACGTGCAACACGAAGGACTTACATCGCACCCGATACCTAACGTGCAGCTCGTAGGACTTACATCGCACCCGATACCTAACGAGCTTCATCCAAAATTGCCAACAAGGCTCGAAGTCGAGTTACCAGAACTGGACAATTGTCCAAAACCCCATCAAAATAACAATGCCAAGCCGCAGGCTTAGCAACCCAATTGACTCATTGATAAATGAAAATAACAATACGATAAAACGCACTCGACCAACGGATATGTCAACACCACGACCAAAAGTAAGATTAGTTCAAAACTCCACATTAGTTGAGACAACCCATTTTCCAAATGAACTTATACCCTTATACTTTTTCCAAATGTCTCATAATACAAAATATGCATTTTCCAACTTTAACTGCTGATAAGAATGAAAATCATAAAATTAGACTATAAACATTCTTTCCAGTACCTCGCATAAATGTGCAATTAATACTTTACAAAACATTTCATTTCGTGAATGATGCATAAAACCCGACAAACATTTAAAGGTGTATGCCTTTGACCAAAGATCTATTTATGCAATAAGACCTCAAAACACATTCATTTGTGACACATATATTAAATGCCCAAAAATCCCAAATGTAGGTATTATACAAAATTTTTAAGGTTGAATACTTCAAATAATCAAAGATTAGCAAATAACCCAACATTTGATAATTTCATGTGGAACACATAAACACTTTAAAATAGACATTTTGGCATGTACAACGTTTTCACAAATCAACTTGAACTCACCTTGCTAGATTTAGGCTAAATCTAGATTTTACCCAACGAGCTCTTTTGAAGACCAGTTGAATCCTCAAGCCGAAAACTTCCAAAACCTAGATCCAAAGTTCCAACCCATAAATAACCATTTTCAACCATAAGGAAATGTTCCCCAAACATAAAAAATACCAAGATCCCAAACAAGATCAAAACCCTAATTTCTTCAAAACCACCAAGTTCGAGATTTGAGATATCGAACCTTAAGAAACCACTAATGGAGAATTTATAATCTTAATACAAGAAAACTTACCCTTGAAGACAAAGAGGCTTCCGAGAACACCCAATCCAACACTTCAACCCGAGCTTCCAACCGATGAACTTGATGAGGAAGATGAAGATGGAGGTTTTGTGGTTTAAGGTTCCAACTAGTTAAATGATGAAGAATCATGTGGTTCAAGGGGGAAAAACCATAAAAATGGGTTAGGGTTCGGTTTTAGTGTTTGAGAGAGAAAAGAGAAGAAGATGGAAGTGAGAAATGAGGAGAAAGGGTGAGAATTCGGACATTTTATGAGACAGGGGCCGCGGGCGACCTTGCCACGCGATAGTGACATTGTCACTATCGCGAGGGCACTCTCGCGGGGAATGTACCGCGGGTGGTATACCCCCGGCGATTGTGCCACGCGATAGTGACACATGTCACTATCGCGAGTCACAATCGCGCCACACGTACTGAGCCCCGAAAAAGGTCGAAACTCAAGATTCTCGCATGGGTCGACTCAAGGTTCGAAAGCACAACATTTACCACTCAAAATATAGGCGGAAGGTGGAGAGATAACCAACGAAGGATGTAACCTCTTTACGAAAAACCGGGTGTTACATAGCAACACTGTGAAGAGATGAAAACTAGATTTATGCACGAGGGTGAGTAGCTTCGTGAAGTCTTCTGTAGTTATTATGGGAATAACAATTTGTATTTGGGTTTAGTAACACCCGACCTTTAATTAGTCTTTATGTAAGACTCTATTCATTTTGTTGATGTTTAATTCTAGAATCGTATTTCAAGTATGGACTTGCCGTAGAGATTTTATCCATCTTTGAGGTATTATTGAAAATTTTAAATTAGTTGCTCTGTCCAAATTTGAGGGTGTTACAAACATAACATAAATGGACTTTCTGATGCCAACCCACCGACTTTCAAGGATTTAAAACATGGGTCTGAAACCCGCGGGTCCTGCTCTTCTTTTCTTGCGAATACAAGACCCCATCAGCCTCCGTATATCACAGGGCATCTCTCTACAAAACTTAAAGGCTTCTAGTTTGACTTCTCATCATCAGTATCGCCTCACCGACCACATATCCGACTTCATCTCGTCTCCCCTTATCTCCGACTTCATCTCGTCGGATGGCATGGTGGTGTATATGGATAATGTTTATAGTTTGTTGAGCTTACCCAATGAGGAAGGGAGAGACCCTGATAACTTGGTGTCGGCAAGGCCGAGAACCATCAGGTTTTGGCAGTTTCCTATCTCGTCTGGGATTTTTCCGACGAGGTCTTTGTTTCCACCGGCATGGATCACGTCAAGGTTTTGCAAACGTCCTATTTCAGCTGGGATTTTTCCAGTTAGCCGGTTGTCGAATAGGACAAGATTTTTGAGGCTCCGGCAGTTCCAAAGCTCACGTGGGATATCTCCGGTGATCAAGTTGGAGTTCAAGATCAAGTCTTGGAGGTTTTCAATCTTTCTTCTGGTTGTCGACATCCAATCTTTCTTCTGGTTTGCTTGCTCCAACATATGACCTGGAATTTGAAGTCCCTGCTTGTAACACCCCGATTTTTGAAAGGTATCATTTGAAGTTTATACAAAAACCGATATATTAAGGAAAAATAAGATATTTGATTTTGGGCTTGAATCCTTGGTTTTATAGTCTTGATGTATAAAGGATTCAATTATGAGACCAACGGTTCTTTCCGGAGCAAAAACGGAGCTATAACGAAGAAGTTATGGCCAAAACAGTTTCAGTACGCGCTAGGCTATAGTGTCCGGCGATTGTGACAGTGTCACAATCGCCTGTCAAGGTCGCCGGAGCCCAAGAACTCTCGGTAAAATCTCATCGATTGTTCCCGGCGATTGTGACATGGTCACTATAGCCTGGCACAATCGCCCGGGTGTTTCAGGGTGTTAAAATCGCGATTTTCAGCCCCAAACTTCATTTCTTCATATCTTTCTCACCGTAGCTCCGATTTGGGTGATTCAAGTTGCTACAGATTCGTTTTTGAGAGCTTTTCAAGGTTATGGCAAGAGATTGGAAGTATATTTAAGTATACTAGAGTATTTGGTGGTGGTAAGCTTCTCATCTTTCCCTATTCATCTTCTTCCCCAAAGTTTTCTAGGGTTTCATCCACCCTTTGTTCTTCCTTTCATAGATTGAAGGTTTGTAACCATTTTGGTGAACTAGAAGTGTTTTGGTTGGTGAATTCAAGCTTGGGTTAAGGTAATCTTCTATCCCCTTCGGTTATGGAAGTTAGGGTTTCGGTATTAGTTGAGGTATCCATGTATTTGGTTTGAGAAATGATTCTTTGTGGTTGATTATGATTATTTATGGTTGGAACCTTGTGAATTTAGGTTTTTGGAAGATTTGGTTGGAAGAACCAAGTTTCTTCAAGGAAAGTTCTAAGTGGGTAAAATCTAGATTTAGTCTAAATCTAGCAAGGTGAGTTTACTAAACCTTTGTTAAAACTAGATACACATCATAATCTTCTATTTGTTATCTTATCTCTATGTGTTCAAGTATTTTGGTTTTCTTGGTGAAAATAGTTGGAAATGTGTATATTGGTGATGTGTCATGATTATTGTTATATGTATCATTATTTGGGATTTGTCTCATAGATACATAATGTGGGTACATTGATATGTTAAAATGTATGCTTATATGGGCATGGTGATAATTCTAGTTGGAACACTATTTTGGTGATATGTTTATATGCATAATGAGCATGATTTACATTGAGTCTTTTGTTGGACATTATGAGGATAAGGTGGTAATATTATACCCGTAGTTGGTATTGAAATATGCGGATTGAAATATATCTAAAGGACCCCTTATAAAGGTTATGTGGACGAACCAAGTCAGTACACTAGGAGGATATAGTCTTGGGCGCCACTGTGATGGTATGTGCCTAGACCTCCGCCACTCGGGGAATTTTCTGAGCGATAGTCTTCGGGTGGGCCGGGCCTTTGGGGTGTTCCTTGTTAAGGGCATCAAGGTATATCGACTCTTGGGTGGGACTTGATTGGTGCTTTGGGTCTCCCCCAATGACTCCACATATGTTGAACACTGGTTAACTGCTGTTAAGAATTGTATTTGTTCATGCATGCTTATTATTGTTCAACTCACTAGGCTTTTTGGCCTAACACTTGTTTGGTGTCGATGTGTATCTCAGGTTTTAGCGGCACCGGTTCTAAGCGGGCATTTTGCTTGGGTGAGAGATTTGAGAATATTGCAATTGGACTTACTTTCGGTAGGAGAACCTTTGGGTTATAAATGACACCCTTGATTGTAATCTCTTTTCTGGTTATAGAAATTAGATTAGTTGGTTGTTATTTATTATCCGTTTAATTACGATTGTATTTAAACAGGTTTGTGTATTTCCCCATTTTTGGGAGGCTCTTGCTTTGGCAATTTTAAATACCGCATGTCCGTTTTTCGGATTTTTGTTATCCCTATTTTTAGGGTGTTACACTGCTACAGTTATTGCCATCGACAATCCTACGTCTAAAATTACTGAACCTGGGCACCGAAGTTTGCTTCTAGTTCATCGAAGGTCTGCGGATCTCCTGTGAGGTTGGGACGTGCATTGAAAAAGAGTGGGGAGGGGAATAGGCGGTGGCCGGAAAAGATGACAGTTGGGGTTGGATGGATCGCTTGGCCGGTTTTTAGCCGGAGATGATGAGCTGGAGAAGGAGATCTATCTGAATATATATATATATATATATATATATATATATATATATATATATATATATATATGGGAGAGATCAAATGGAAACCACTTTAATTTTGCAAACTGTGGAAACCCTCGATTTCATTGGTTAAGTTAATGAAATTGTTTCATGAAATTATTTAATTTGATGAAATTGTTTCATATAATTATTTTATTGATGAAATTGTTGCATACATTTGTGTTTTTTATGTAAAAATGAAAAAGTTTCATCAGACTGCGAAAATACATGAAACAATTTCATCAGAATGAGAAAAATAAATGAAACTAAATAAAAATACAAATATATGAAACAATTTCATTAATAAAAGAATTATATGAAACAACTTGATCATATTAAACAACTTTATGAATCAATTTCATTAATTTAACAAATGAAATTGACGGTTTCCAAAGTTTCCAATCTAATATGGTTTCCAATTGAAACCACCTCTCTCTTTCTCTCTCTCTCTCTCTCTCTCTCTATATATATATATATATATATATATATTCTTTAAAAAAATAAAAAAGTAGTACCTAATAGAAAACATAATATCATGTTCTTGTCAACGAAAATTAAATATTTTGGTGAAAAGACAGAAATACCCCTCACTCTAACAAATAAAAAAACAGAGTTAGTGATGAGAAACCATTTTTAGAGTAAAATGAAAACCACAAGGATGTTTTAGGCTTATAAAAGTTCAGGTCCCACTTTCAGACTTTTCACTAAATCTCAAGGACCAAAATTGGAGTTTACTCTTAAAAAAAAATACTTAATAACATAAAGAGTGAATTACATATTTGGTCCCTCGTGAATGCCTGTTTTTTGGTTTTCGTCGCTCGAAAGGTAAAAGTACATTGGTGGTCCAAAAATCATGTTTTTAGCCCAAATTGGTCCCTCCCACTAACACCGTCCAAATTTATGTCGGTAGGTGTCACATATGCCCCTCACGTGAGGGGCATTTTAGTCTTTTCAGGTAATTTTAATTTATTTTGTAAATTTTTTATCAATATATTTATTATAGAAATTAATGAAAATTTAATGAACCACATTAAAACCATTCCACCCACCCATGAACTGTCCACCTACCATGAATCTCTCCTGTTACCCCATCCATTAATGTCACCCTACACTCCTCCCCCCACCCCTTCGACTTCCTTTCTCCGACGATTAAATCCCCCTCCCTCCCATGATGACGGGGTGTTCAAGAAAAATGGTTTTGGTTTTCTTGACACCTCCTCCTCCGTGCAGTGAACAAACGAACGAACGAGTGCCCTCTTCCTCTTGCGGTGAACGAACGAGCAGCCCCTCCTGAACAATGGACTAGATATGGAAACAGATCTGGAGAACGAAGAACACCTCTCTGAGCGATGAACGAACGAACAACGACTGCACCTACCGTCCGTTTGCAAGTGTGGAACTCTGAAGTCGAAAACCAGAAACGCTTCTGGATAATCCTTGACATGTTTTGATTTTTGTTTAGGATTTCTATCCACATATTCATGTTAGATTTGTTTAGGGTTTCAATTTTTTGTTTAGGGATTCACTTTTGTTTAGGCTTACGATCAAGAGATCTAGATTTAGATTGGTTTTGACTTTCGATTCTTGTTTGTAATTTTAGAGATGGGATATGTATTTGTATTTAGGTTGTTTCTTGTATATGAATATGATATTTTTCATTTCTAGATTTGATTACTAATTTCATTGTTGTTCTTGATTTCATCGGTATTAGGGTTTTTGTCGTTCTTGAATTTCATTGTTCTTGATTTTTTTCTCCATTTCTGGGGTTGAGAAATTAGTGGGTTTTATGTCATTGATGTTTGTTCTTATTATACATCTTTCGTTTTGCTCATGAAATCATTTATGGATGATGGGAATAGTGGGTGAAGGGTGGTGGTGGGTGAAGGGTGAAGGGTGAAGGGTGGTGGTGTTGGTCATAAATGTTGTTAGGATGAAGAAGAGGATTGAAAAATACCAAAATGCCCCCTCACGTGAGGGGCACATGATGGGGTTAACGGAGCCCGGACTAATGGTGTTAGTGAGAGGGACAAATTTGGGCTAAAAAACTCGATTTTCGGACTACCAGTGTACTTTTAGCTTTCGAAGGATGAAACGTGAAAAACAGCTATTCACGAAGGACCATTTATGTAATTCACTCTAACAAAAAAGTCTCCAAGAGCACAGTCAAAATTAAAAACTATACCTAAAAATTTAAACGTAACACTTTAATCTATTATGAATATAGCATAATACAATGCTATCTAAAAAAATCATATAAATAAAAACTTAGGGTAATTTATTGTTAATTATTTCTAAAAATTTATATTAAAGCAAAATAAAATTTACAACTATCTATAATTATATGCATCTATATATTAAATAGTAATTAATGATATATTATGTTTGGTTGCAAGTATGGTAACTAATATTGCAAGAATTTGTGAAATTGGGGTGGCCTCCTACATTTTCATTTCTTCATCCAATTGTACATTGTCTTGCTTCTGATTGTAGTTTTGCTCACTTTATTTTCATTGAAGGTGGGTCTTAGATTGATATATTGTCATATCGGCTTAAGAAAAAACGGTTTATACCTCGTCGGAGACAAAAAAAAATGTGCACAAGTTCTATCACCAGTTTTTGTGGGCCCCAAAGTCATTTTAATAAAATAATTAATATATGTATTAACCCACTTTTTCTTATTTTAAGTTTCAGTTATAAATCATGAACTAGTTAGTGATTCAGGTATAAAGTTTATAAGATATATAAAAAGGAGAAATTTGATGTGTTAGAGCCATAGACCTGCAAACAAGTTAATTACAAGGGATGCTCTAAGAGACTATCCAACCAAGTTTCTATCAAATTTTGTTAAGTTATTCATAATTAATAGCATTCAAAGACTACAAACATCTTTCTATCAATTTTTTCATATATCAAGAAATATGCTATATTTTGCGTTTGACGATTAACTTGTGAAGAAAATGCATCGATTAATAAATGGGAAATAGTTTGCACCCAAGTTCTTTTTATCTTCCAAATATCTTAAGAATTCAAATACAGTAAAGCTAAAATCACTAAAATTAAGCCTTGATCACACTCAATTCTTGTGGTCGTTAACGAGTTCTTGACCTGGTGGACCAGGGCACCCACGAACACAGATTCCGTTTAGACAAGCACAAAACCCACATCCACGACAAAGTGGTTCACAATGTGAAGTAACGCTGCAGAATGGTAGATTAGGTCGAATCGCCATTGTCCCCAGCAACATCCCTTAATTCATTAACACATAATTTCATAACTCAAATTAATATTAACCAAAGCAGTAATCAATATATACTAGAAGGGTATCTGTGTGATGCAACCGCACGAATACAAAATTTAATTGAAAACTGAAAATTGAATTGTTTTAAATTTAATTTTTATGAATTCTTTTTTGGAAATGTATCAATTATGAGATAAGGTTCCCAAAATTCTCAAATATTTTGTTATTTATATTGTTGATTGACATTATATTTAGGTATGGTAGTAACTAATACAATTGTAGCTTTCTCAGGCGTTGCTAAAGTCTAGGCATACCCCTCAAAATGATCTTTAACATTTAAAAAAACGACAAAACATAAATATTTTAAAAACTGAATTTTTTTTGTATACACTAATAACTTATATTTAATGTTTTATATGTTGTAATTTTGAAATATTAAGGATTTTAAAAAAAATCTAAATACTTTTTAACATATATAGTATATTAAGAAATGACAGAGTAGATGTTAATTACCAGATGAAATTATGAGAAGTAGCATGAGGCAAACCAAAGTCATGTTTTGTGTGTTCTTCATCCTTCCCTCAATGTTTATCTTCTCGCCTGTTATATGTTTGTTTGTGTGAGAGCCCAAGACGGTGTATGAACTACAATCATACACTACATACATATATATAAGGTTCATGAATTTATTTCAAAATTAATTGTCATGAATTTTTAATTTAATATTTGAATTTATTTCAAAATTAATTATCATGAATTTTTAATTTAATATTTGAATTTATTTCAAATTTTATTGTTATGAATTCTTAATTTAATTGTCATAAATTCAAACATTTCATGTAACTTTTATCACCTATAAATAAGGTTCATGAATTGAAATGTGATTGAGAAATCGTATTAGAGAAGTTCTATATCTAGAGTCCATGATCATTGCTTCAAACTTTATCCACTCTCCTTCAGGGACGAACCCATAATTTTTTTTCATACGGTGGCATTATATAATATAGATAAAAAATAATTACAATAAGCACTGTTTTTATCGACGTGTTACCAACGTTCAATATCGTCCGATATGTTTTTAGCCCAAATTCACCGTTTCGAGAGATTTTTATAGGTTTATGCTTGATTTTGAGGAATTTTTAAGTTTTTTTTATCGATTTTGAGGGATTTTTTCGGTTTTTTTGTTTGATTTCAAGAGTTTTTTTTGGGTTTTAGGTTGATTACAAGATACCGTTGCACATTCTTGAAATTTTGAATATGATACGGTGACACCTTTTAAAACGATACGGTTGCACCTTTCGTAAACGTAGAAATTTTAACCTTTCGACGGAGAAATATCGTCCATGTTCTCCTTGGTTCTAAAACATTGTAATAGAGAGAAGACACGTCTTGGTTCGCCTAGTTAGTCTGGTTGTCCTGTTAGAGTTAACTGATGTTGTTGTATCCTGGGAGATAGACATCCAAGTGTTTCTAGCACGGAAGAGAGGACGAATTTGTCTTAAGGAAACTATATTTGCCACCGGCCTCAACATTTTCTTACATGTTCGATTACGGGCATGCAAACAAAAACGGTTTGTATTATTTCTGAAATTCATATTTTGTTTATCGTATTATTTCATCTTTTATAGCAACCATTTCTAACAATCTCATTTTTTATGCTATAAAAGATGATCGTTTTCAAAGAAAATATTTTTCTTAATTGGTGTAAGTTTTTGATACACATAACATTATTTGAGGATGATTGGGTTTGTGAACTATGACTTTGTTTGAAAAACTAAAAGTCTAATGAAGTTTGATTGATATTCAAACTTCATTTTATCGAGTAAACTGAAAAAATCCATTAATGTACAACATGTTGAGTTGTATAATTTAAAATCAAATGACAAATTTATAGAATTGTGTTCTATAAAAATAAGAGATAAATCACTCATTTTATTAAAATGATAAATTGATAATGGTGTTGAAGACGTTGATTCACAAATTACCTCTTATTTTCGTCCAACACCATTCTTCCGATTTTAACGTCGGTTTTAGCCCAGATGCACCCCGAATTTGCAAAAACACAAAATGCGAAGATTGTAAATCCGTATGTTGGCTTTTTAGAATATATTGAATCGCTTAAATCAGGGCTTCAATGTGTGAGATATGATTAAAATTCCACAGCCTCGCAAATCTTCCGGTAGCATTCTTTTGTTTTTTTCTCCATCCTTCGATCACCGATGGTCACTTCAATTGACATATTGAAGTCGAATTTTTGAAGAATAAAATAGACAATTATACATATTCAGACGTTTCTTAGTTTGAAAAAACAAACAGTCTTAATGATTTAGATTTCAAACTTTATCACCACCTATTAAAAATCAGAAGTGAAATCAGACTTCAAACTTCAGCACTTCTTAAAAAACAAATGCCACTTTAGTCACAGGTATGAGTGACCATAAGTGTATGTCATCCACGTATTGTTAAGTGTGCATTCCATCAAGTGTGATTTACTTTAATACTAATTCAATTATTGTTAAATGGTGGTTTTGCTTGTGTAAATTTTATGCTAGAAGAAACTTACTAGACCTCCTGTATAACCCTCTCTTTTTATAAAATAGAAAAGATTTTTCAGGTAAACATCACATTGAGAGTACTAGCAAAGGGAATGGCAAGATGTGAGCCTTGGAGCTAGCAGTTGGATATGATGCCCATTAGTTAGACACTTACGTTGTGTTCTCGAGTTTTTGAATGAAAGAAAAGAACATAAATGGAATGAAAAGAAAATAAAAGAAAAGAAAAGAAAGGGAAGGGAAGGGAAAGAAAGAAATATTTGTATTTGTATTCTTGAGATTGAAAGAAGAGAAAGGAAAGAAAGAAAATAATTTTCATGTTCTCGAGTAGGAGGGAAAGGGAGGGAAAGATGTTAGTTTTACCAATATACCCTTATTTATTTCGTAGTGGAATATAATTAATGGGTATATGCGTAATTTTATAAATATTTTTAATTCTTTTTAGAAAGTCAACAATATTTTCCTTCCCCTTCCTTTCTTTTCCCTCCTTAAAAAAAACTCGAGAACACAACAATTTTTCTTTTCCTCCTACTTTCCTTCTCTTTTACTTCTTTTTCTTCGTAAAAAACCTCGAGAACACAGCGTTAGACTTTCGTTTGGGTTAGTTGTCTTTAATAAATTTTCAGTTGTGGATGTGTTTACCATTGCAAACTATGAAGTAATTGATGTTAAGACTTCTTCACTGTGAGACCATTTTGGTATTCTTTTACATTATTACTACTTTAAGTTACAGGTTGTTACAAGAAAAAAAAATTCTAAAAATAAATAAATAAAGGCATAAAAGTCATTTATTTATTTATATAAGAGTTATTTAATACATTTATTTAAGAATTTTCCTTTTATTTTCATTTAATGAATTTACTTTCTATTTAATGCATTATTTAAAAAAAATACATAGCAAAACAAACATTAGCATGAGCAATCTTCGATAATGTTTGCTAATTTGTAATAAAAGTACAAATATAATAATTGGAATCACTTATTAATGTATAGAAATATTTATATTAACACAAATCTACAAATATAATGGTTAAAAAACGTTAAAAGAAAATTAACTCAAAGATGATCGATACTTGGTATTAATTAATTTTAAAGAAGTTTGAAATAACTCAAAAACTAGTTGATACTTGGTATTAATTAATCTTCAAGAAGCTCGGTATACTTTATAAGACGTCAAGCCTTGCTTAATTATGTGGTATGTGGTATGTGGATGAAATTGTGGGAGATTGATAATTGTGTGATTAAGATGATTTTGTTTGTATTTTGATTAACAAATATGATTTTATATATAATATTATAGTTTTTTGGTTGTAAATCATTTGTGAGGATATATAAAATCCATTCAAACTGATACTGTAAAAAAGAGATGTTCTAGCTTACATGTTTAATTGAGTGTGTATAATCAACTTAGGCTCGAATATGGTTTGACACTTTTTGAGAAAATGCATCATAAAATGTACGGGAAAAAAACCATAATTAAAAAAAAAGCTAGTTAATAAGAGCATCCCCAATGGGAGGTTCATGATGCCAAGTCATCACATGAAGAACCACTTTGTTTTCTAAGATCCCATTGAGAGGAAGAGGTCCATGCCTACATGGCAAGAAACAGGTTCATGGTTAAGAACTGGTTCATTTGTTAAAATTTGGTCCTACAACATAATAAATTTCATTAAACAATAAATAAACAATTATTAATTAGCTTATTTTCATTTTATATTTTTATATCTTCTCATACATATTGCAATATAAAAGTAATTTATTTAATAAACCATATTATAATTAATCTATTTCAATAACTTCTTATATTTCGTCATAATTTTTATTTATTATCTTTTATTTTTTTTATGGTTTTCATTCATGTATCCTTCATTTTACATACCTTTTTAATTATTATGGTTTTTATAATTATTGTTTTTTAATTGTAAAAAGTAATTTTTAATTGTTATAATTTAATATTGTAGTTTTTTATTATATAAATAATGAACCGGTCCATGATTGGGAAAGAAAGGTTTATAAAATGAGTAAGAAAGAGAAAATTGATGTGACAGAGAGAGAGCTGATTTGGCAAAGTTATGAACCTCTTTAGAGGTTCATGACTGCAGATGCTCTAACATAAACGTCTCCAAGTGCATGAAGTCAAAAACAAACACTATACCTAAAAAATTGGAAGGTAACACTTTAACCTATTATGTTAATACTAACTACTTGAATATAAACCACAAAGGTTGTGGTGTACTGGTTAAGACCCTTAGGGATGTAGTGAAATATCCCATCTGTCCAGAGTTCGAATCCAGACGTACACAACAATTATGGCCACTAAGATTTAATCAGAGCTGATGTCTTAGAGTTATAATTTGTCAAAGGATTAGTTTAGGCAAAATCTAGGACACTCTCTCCCCCAACAACTAGTTGAATATAGCATAATACAATGTTATCTAAAAAAAGTCATATAGACGAAAATAAAAGCTTAGTACAATTTATTGTTAATTTTTTCCAAAATTTATATTAAAACAAAATAAAATTTGCAATTATCTGTAATTATATGCATTATTTTATACTGGAAGCGTATTCGCGCAATACAGCGAGATACATTACGATTTTAATGTTTCATTTTATTTTTGTTTTTATGTTGATTTACAATACGATTTTGGATGGTTTTGAGAGAGTAATAATGATTCTTTTATAAATTTGTTTAATTTAGGCTTAATAATATATTGTTTTAAAAAAAAAATAAGTATTTTGTTAGAATTCAATGATTATATTATATATTTTAAATTCTTTATATTTAATATGAGATGTTTATCTTGTTTTGTATGTTTATCAGTTAGTTATGAATTCAAACATATAGCTTTAGAAATTTATACTCATGCATCATGACTTGTAATCTTAATTTTTAAGTAATGTGTATCAATAAACAGTACTTAATGTATAAAAGTTTATTTTTTAAGAATTTATTTGATAGTTTAATAATAATATAATTTTTTTTATAAAATAAACATTAAATATTCTGTTAGATTTTTTTAATTACTAGAAGCATACTCGCGCAATGCAGCGAGATACATCACGATTTTAATGTTTATTTTTATTTTTTGTTTTTTATTGATTTACAGTACGATTTTGGATGATTTTTATTGAGTGATAATGGTTTTTTATATATAAATTTGTTTAATTTAGGCTTAATAATATAATGTTTTTTATATAAAAAAAATTAAGTAGTTTGTTAAAATTCATTAATTATCTTATATATTTTAAATTTTTTATATTTAAATTGAGATGTTTATCCTGTTTTGATTATGTTTATCATAATTCAAATTTCATAATTTTAGGATTTTGGGATTAGAGATAAGAATTTTGGGGGATAAGAATGAAATTTATTAATTAGGGTTAAAAGCATTTAAAAGTAGTACATATTGCTTCATTAATTGTTTTTAAGAGACTTTAAGTAGATTAGCATTAAATAATAGTACATAATGCTTAATACATCACGATTTTAATGTTTATTTTTATTTTATTTTTTTATTGATTTACAGTACGATTTTGGATGAGTTTTATTGAGTGATAATGATTTTTTATATATAAATTTGTTTAATTTAGGCTTAACAATATAATGTTTTTTATATAAAAAAAATTAAGTACTTAGTTAAAATTCATTAATTATCTTATATATTTTAATTTTTTTATATTTAAATTGAGATGTTTATCCTGTTTTGATTATGTTTATCAGAATTCAAATTTTATAATTTTAGGGTTTTGGGATTAGAGATAAGGATTTTGGGGGATAAGGATGAAATATATTAATTAGGGTTAAAAGCTTTACAGGTAGTACATTAGGCTTTAGTAGTTATTTTTAGGAGATTTTAAGTAAATAGCTTTAAATGATGGTACATAAAGCTTAGTTAGTTGTAATTAAGAGTTTTTATGTCATCTTTATAATATAATATAGATATTTTAGATATTTTATATTTAAAATTTTATGCAAGGAGTAATTTTAGGGAAGTTAAAGTGGCTAGAGATAATGATTGAAAATTAATAAATATCATTAAATGTGGTACATAAAGCTTTAATGATTGTTTTTAAGAGATTTTATGTAATTAACATTAAATAGTAGTACATTAAGTTTTAACAATTGTTTTTAAAAGTTTTTTATGCATGTTTTATAACATAATATAGATATTAAGTAATAATTAATGATATAATGAAATATATAGTATCTATATTTTGGTTGCAAGTATGGTAACTAATTAATATTGCAAGAATTTGTGAAATTGGGGTGGCCTCCTACATTTTCATTTCTTCATCCAACCATACTTTGTTTTGCTTCCGATTTTGGTTTTGCCCACTCTATTCTCTTTAAAAGTCGGTTTTAAGCCTACATTGTCATATCAGCTTTAAAAAAAAGGGTTTATTCCCCTTGAGACATAGAAAAGTGTGGACAAGTTCTACCACCACTTTTTGTGGGCTCCAAAGTCATTGTAACAAAAATAATTAATATATGTATTCACCCACTTTTTCATATTGTAATTTTCAGTTATAAATCATGAACTAGTTAGTGATTCATTCAGGTAGAAAGTTTATAAGATATATAGGAAAAAGAAATCTGATGTGTTAGAGCCATAGACCTCCAAACAAGTGGATTACAACCAAGTTTCTATCAGTTTTTGTTAATTTATTCATAATTAATAGCATTCAAGGACTACAAAGTACAAACATCTTTTTATCATTTTTTTCATACTTGCTTTTGATGGTTAACTTGTAAAGAAAACACATCGACTGAATAAACAGAAAAGAGTTTGCACCCAAGTTCTTTTTCTCTTCCAAATGTCTTAAGGATTCAAATACAGTAAAGCTAAAATCATTAAATTAATCCTTGATCACACTCAATTCTTGTGGTCGTTAACGAGTTCTTGCAGACCTGGTGGACCAGGGCACCCACGAGCACAGATTCCGCCTAGACAAGCGCAGAACCCACATCCACGACAAAGTGGTTCGCAATCTGAAGTAACTCTGCAGTTTGGTAGATCATTGAGTCGAATCGCCATTGTCCCCAACAACATCCCTTAATTAATTAACACATACTTTCATAATTCAAATTAATATTAACCAAAGCAATAATCAATATATACTAGAAGGTATACAAAATTTAATTGTAATCTGAAAATTGAATTGTTTTAAATTTAATTTCTATGATTTTTTTGGAAATGTATCAATTATGAGATAAGGTTCCCAAAATTCTTAAATATTTTGTTATTTATTTGGTTGATTGACGTTATATTTGGATATGGTAGTAACCAATACACTTGTAGCTTTCTCAGACGTTGCTAAAGTCTAGGCATACTCCTCGAAATGATCTTTAACATTTAAAAAATGATAAAACATAAATATTTTAAAAACTGAAAATTTTTTGTATGCATTAATCTTATATTTAATGTTTTATATCTTGTAATTTTGAAAAATTAAGAATTTTTAGAAGAAAAAAAAAGTCTAAATACTTTTTAACATAGTATAGATATATAATTAAGAAATGGCTGAAAAGATGTTAGTTACCAGATGAAATTATGAGAAGCAACATGAAGCAAACCAAAGTCATGTTTTGTTTGTTCTTCATCGTTCCCTCAATGTTTATCTTCTCTCCTGTTTGTTTATGTGAGAGCCCAAGAAGGTGTATGAGCTCCAATCATACACTACATACATATATATACATATATATTTGTGTGTATATACACGGATTTATCCCCACAATTAATGTTAGATATTCTAGAAAAATACTCCATTAAAAATATATTATATTTCAACAATAAATTAAGTACTCTCCAACATATATAATTTATAAATATGAAGAAAACTAAGATTTTGGATAACTTGTTGTTCCAATAAAATTTTCAAACCTTTATTCAAAAGGGTGTTAAAGTATGAATAATTTTTGATATTCCCAGTTTCCCACTAATAAGTAAATTTTAAAGTTAATGTTTAGTAAAGAGAAATAATATCTATACTATATTATAAAACACAAATAAAAAACTCTTAGATATAAATTATTAGGCATAAGGTATCATCATTTTATGCAAAATTTTAAAAATCTCTTAATTTACAAGTATCAAAGCACAAGATATATATTGTTACTGCAGGTTTTTAACATCCACCAATTTGGTATGTGCAGAGCTTTCTTTTTATGCAGACATTTCCATGTATCATTATTAATTAATATGTAATTGGTTATATTATATTATATTACTATAATTTTGTTTTAATTATATTATTATTAAATATGTAATTAATATAATTTTGTTTTAATTATATTATATTACTATAATTTTGTTTTAATTATATTATTAATTAATATGATTGTATTATATTACTATAATTTTGTTTTAATTATATTATTATTAAATATTTAATTGGTTATTTTTTCTAGATGTCATTAAAATATATAATATAATCATTGAATTCTAACAAAATACTTAATTTTTTTATATAAAATACATTATATTATTAAGCCTAAATTAAACAAATTTATAAAAAAAACATTATTACTTTCTCAAAACCATCCAAAATCGTACTGTAAATCGACAAAAAAATAAAATGAAACATTAAAATCGTGATCTATCTCGCTGCATTGCGCGGGTACGGATCTAGTTTTAATAATGTAAAACCACTAGGTCTTTGGCCTAGTGGCCAGCTCCCTTCCGCAAACGCTCCTTCCAGGGGTTCTCATTCAGGGTTCGAATCCTGGAGGAGACATGATGTCTTTTCCGGTGCAGATTCATGGAGCTAGGGTCTGTAGGGTCTCCAAAAGGGGACCACGGGGCCATGGGTCCCCGCCATTAAACCTTAGTTTTAATAATGTAAATACAATAATCAATAGGTGAATTATATCCATACTCTCTCCTATAAGAAGTATGTGAGTGAGATAAGAGGGGGTATGGAATGTTTTGTGAGTGATGAGAAGGTAAGGATAACAACACCGGTTTTGATTTCTTATTTTTAGAAAATATGTTGTTTAATAAAACCACAAATTGCATTAAGATTTTTTTTTTTTTTGAAGATTCCCATTTTAAAACCTTCTTTTTGATGTTTATGATAAGACATCTGAAAAAAGTCATATTTTTTTTCAAATATTTTTTTTTTTAAAACCTGTTACCATTTTTGTTTGCTAAATTTTAATATATTTTCTTAATTAGATTAAAAACCTGAGACATTTTCCAAAATATATTTTTTTTAAGTATGTACTTAAAATAGGGCCTCGGACTAAATACATGTTTATTTTAGTAAGAGTGGATTACATAGTTTGCTTAAAATTTGGATATGGTTCTTAAAACAAACTATTTATATTGATGGTTTTTTAACTTTTCAATGTATTACATTTAGGGTCCTTGAAGTTAATACTATATAGCAACCGTTATGAAAGATATATATATATATATATATATATATATATATATATATATATATATATATATATATATATATATATATATAGGATCAGGTTCAAGGGAAACTTCAAAAAAATGGAAAACTGAAGAACACCCTGGTAACCCTTCATCTGAAAGGTATGTACTTGTGCATACAAGTAATTTGCAACATGCGCACGTGCATATAAAAACAAAAAAAACAACATAATTTACCTGTATGCACAAGTGCATACCGTCCAGTTGAACGGCTAACAGAGTGTTCTTCAATTTTCAGTTTTTTTAAAGGTTTTCCCATAAACCTCCCTCTAAAATATATATATATATATATATATTATATATATATAGAGAGAGAGAGAGAGAGAAGGAGAATGAAACGAGAACAATAACTATTTAAAAGAACACGAGAACTAACAAAATCATTAGTGATTTTACATTAACGTGCAAAAAAGTCACACAGACCTGAAGCCGTGGCCAAAGTCCTTTTTTGTGTGTTAATGTAAAATCACTAATGATTTTGTTAGTTCTCGTGTTCTTTTAAATAGGTATTGTTCTCGTTTGAACCCAACTCTCTCTCTCTCTCTCTCTCTCTATATATATATATATATATATATATATATATATATATATCGGTCTTTAGGTTAACTACATGGACCAAAATTGTAATTCACTCTAAAATTAATTGTGATTCACATCTCTTTTTTTAAATTTCTTTATTAAAGATATTTTATAAATCCAATCACAAATCAAAATTCTTAACTTAGAGTACATATTAAATAAGAAAATTATATTTATTTAAAAAACTATTAAATTGACAAAATGATTTTTGCATTGGAAAATCTCAAGTTTAAAATAAACCAATGTTCTAAAAAACTCGTCCCATAGCCGCCATGGCACCAAGGCTTGTGTCTCACGCCACGTTAAGCCTGTGGCACGCCACGACCTAATGTACAATTTCGTAATGCAATATTTGATTTTTCTTTACGTTTTTAATGTCGTATTTGCAAATTTTTTTAATATATACCAAAATTTAACTTGCTTATTGCTATTGACTAATTGTGTAACACTACAAAACATATGTTTTTCTATATAATGATATATATGAATTAGAAAAATGACGCCATAAGTCACGCCTTGAAAACGCCATGGCCTCGCCGTGGCTCCTAAGGCTTGAGGCTTGGTCTCGCCGCCACGCCATGTCTCACGCCATTTAGAACCTTGAAATAAACAAATAAAATCAATAGAAATTCACATATTTTTTGAATTAGGCATTGAAATATGCAAGCAAAATATTGGAAGCTAAGTACAATTAACATGAGATTGTTATTCAATTTAATAATGTCTAATACTTTCACTTTTAAAACATGATTATCATTTTCATATCAATAATAATTATATCATAACGAACAAATTTTAATATATAACAATCTCATGTTAACCGTACGTAACTTTTAATACATTTCTTGCATATTTCAATGTACGACCCAAAAGATATGTGAACGTTTGATTTTCTTTGTTTTTCTAAACTTGAAATTCTATAACGTAAAAGTTCTTTTGTCAATTTAATAGTTTTTAAAATAAAAATAATTGTTTTTATTTAATGTGAGATTTAATTTAAGAAATTTGATTTGCTTATACAATATTTTAATAAAGAAATTTGTTTAAAAAATTGTGAAGCACAATTCATTTTAGAGTGAATTACATTTTGGGTCCCTGTAGGTTGTCCAAAGATTGATTTGTCCTTCATCGACTACTAACTGATGGCGTTAACTCCACGAATCATAAGTTTTATGAATCTGAAAAGTTAGAGACCATCAACATAAATAGTTATTTCAAGGACCAAATCCAAATCTTAAGCAAACCACAAGGACCCAATGTAATTCAGTGAAAGTGTAATTATATTGGTTTGACCAAAGTGTAAATCACTCGAAGTGTAATTATACTGGTTTGACCAACTATTTATTGTTACCTTTTACACCTTTTTTTTTCTTGAGTAAACTACAATTTTGGTCCCTGTGGTTTACCGAAAAATATGAAAGTGGTCCCTGAACTTCAATAAGTGCAGATTTCATCCCTGAGGTTTCGATTTTGCTATGAAAGTAATCCCTCGTGGCGTTAGGTCCATTAAATCGTCTGTTAAGTCAGGGGTAATTTCATCTTTGTACACACTTCTTGAATATTCATCTTCAACCTCACGAACATCAAGAACATGATGAATGTCCATCTTCTACCTCAAGAACACCAACAATTTAAAACTTAAATAAAACCCATATCTAAAAACCAAATCCTAAATCAAACCCAAAATTTAGAAACCTAAATCACACCTACATTTAAAAATTAAAAACCTAAATTAAACCCATATTCAATACCCAAAATTAAACCCACTAAAAAAAGGAAAGAGAGAGAAGAGAGAGAGAGAGATACATACATGAGAGAGAGAAGAGAGAGAGAGAGATTATCTTTGGAAGAGATATAAATCGATCATTGTGAGAGATAGATCTGAGAACAGATCTGAGATACAGAGAGAGAGAAGACACAGACCATAGGCTCGCTGGAGAAGACGACCTCGCCGGAGAAGACGACTTTGTCGGAGAAAACAACATCGCCGGAGAGGGGTTTAACAGTTTTCGTCCCTGTATCTCGTTCTCTCTCTGTATCTCTCTCTCTCTATCTATCTATCTCGATCTCAGATCTATATCTCAAATATCTCTCTCAGATCTGTATCTCTCTCTCGATCTTTCTCTTTTCTCTCTCTCTCTATCTTTCCTTTTTTTGTGGGTTTAATTTTGGGTATTGAATATGGGTTTAATTTTGGTTTTTGATTTTTAAATGTAGGTATGATTTAGGTTTCTAAACTTTGGGTTTGATTTAGGATTTGGTTTTTAGACATGGGTTTGATTTAAATTTTTGGGTTTTGAGTTTGATTTGGGTTTTAAATTGTTGGTGTTCTTGAGGTAGAAGATGAACATTCATCATGTTCTTGGTGTTCATGAGGTTGAAGATGAAGATTCAAGAAGCGTATAAAAAGACGAAATTACCCCTGACTTAACGGACCATTTAACGGAGCTAACGCCATGAGGGACTACTTTCATAGCAAAATCGAAACCTCAGGGATGAAATATGCACTTATTGAAGTTCAGGGACCACTTTCATATTTTTCGGTAAACCACAAGGACTAAAATTGTAGTTTACTCTTTTTTCTTATAAGATTTCAATGAGGTGACATAGATGACACATCATTCTTATTAGGTGGCATAAATCAATAAAAAATTATCTTTCAACTCTTTTAATAAGAGTAAACTTCACTGTTGGTCCCTCATGTTTCGTACTTTATTTGAAAGTGGTACCTATACTTCAATGTCTCAAATAGTGGTCCCTGAGGTTTGATTTTTGCTCTGAAAGGAGGACCTCCTCACTAACCCCGTTAAAAAACTCAGTTAGTGGGAGGGGTATTTTGGTCATTTAGCTTGTTTTCCTTAAATCAAATAACCGACTTCTTCTTTCTTTTCTTCTTGTTTCTTCTTCTTCCCAAAATCGAGTTCCCTGTTCATCTACCCAAGATCGATTCCCTGGTTCATCTACCTAAGATCGATTTTTTACAAACATTGGTTTGGTTCGATAATGGTGATTTGTCACTGTGGTGTTCAAGCAACTTTAAGAACATCATGGACAAATGCAAACACTGGCCGTAGGTTCTACACATGTTCAAGACTGGTCAGTTTTTTTTCCTTTCTCAATTTCTTACATTTCTTTCTCTAAGAATGTTATGCTCTTAACAGAGTGAAGAATGAGTGAAGAATGGTTTCTCCCTTTTTTTCTTTTTACAGAGTCACCAATGTTCCTTTTTTGGGTGGTTTGATCCACCAATTTGTTCTCGGGCTGTAGATGTTATCCTTGGGTTGTTGAGGTCAAAGAACAAACTTGAAGAATGTATCAAAGCTAGAGAAAGAAAAATTTGGAATTTGCAACTGCTGTTGGTTCTTAATTGGCTATATTTTGGGTTTTTCTTGTATATTTCTTTGAACTAATTGGGATTTTTAGTTAATCTCAATGTAGAATGGATGTGTTAGTGATGAACTAATGTATTTGGTTTTGTTAGTTTATGATGTAATGGATGTATTGCAAGGATGAACTCATGTATTTGGTTTTGTTAGTTTATCAATCAATTTCCTTTTTGACACATACTCTGTATTTGGTTTTGTTAGTTTATCAATCAATTGCAATTTTCTTTTTGACACATACTCTGTATTTGGTTTTGTTAGTTTTAATGTAATGTGTTGAAATATGGGTACATACAAACCACTGGACATAGAAACCAAAACATTATCAATCAATTGCAATTTCCATACTATACTTTGTATAATTCCAAATTGTATAGATGAACATATACAAACCACAGGGCATAGAAGCCAAAACATTGTCATACCATTAACTGCCATTAACATAAGTTACTTGTCCAAACAAAACATTGCCAAAACAAAGTACTACCAACCCAAACAACAACCTGTTACATAAGTTACTTGTCCAAACAACATCAACCATATGACCTAAACAAACAATAACCTAAGTTACTTAGGAGGACAAACAAACATCAACCATCAACCATAAGTTACTTGTCCAAACAAACATCAACCATATCATGTCCTACCCTGTGAAGGTTCTGCTTGGTCCTTACATGTTCTTGAATTATGTCCCTGATTCTTACACCTATCACAAGTCACAGTAGCCCCCTTCCTGGATAGTTTTCCATTGCTCCCAGATTTCGCAGACACCTCCTCAATTGTCTTCTTTCTCTTCTTCCTTGGTCTGCCAATTTGTTTATGATGCTTTTGTGGAACCAATTTGGTTGGACAACTAGATGTATCCCACAACATACTTCCATTTATTGGCTCAACCTTGAAGCTATACATCTCCTTCCATGTGCTAAGCCTGTATGAAGGATCCACCCAATCTTCAGGTAATGCATCATGGCCATTAACTGCCATATTCCAGTTGGTAGCCACAGCATGCTTGCAAGGAATTCCTGTTAATTCCCACCTCCTACAAGAGTATGTCTTTGCTCTAACATCAACTATGCACTGCTCTAGCCAAGGTCTAGACACCTATGAAAACAAACATCTATTAGCGTATGCACAAGTATACCACATGGATTGAAGAATGAAAATGCAATATACCTGGTATCTATCTCCACCATTATATACCACATGGTATTTGACTGCCTTTTTCTTGACACTGTCCATGATTTTGTTTGCAGTTGGGGTCAGTGGTCCATCACAAACATCAATTACCTTTAACACATTCACAATCCTCTTCATGAGATACACTCTTATGAACTCCAAGCAAAAATGTATTGGTTTATCCCTATTGAACACCTCACACATGTTATTTAGGAGGACATCAGAGTGACATCTACCTATATTCATCAACAAACATAAGACATATTAATTGTAAGAATCTCAAACAAGTGCAAAACAATAAACATGGAAGAAGGTTCATGGCCATTAACCTGTAAAGTGTGACCTGCTCCAATGTTGAGGGGGGATCTTTTTCAACCATTCATAACAACTTAAATTGAATTTTTCAAGTGCTCCATTGTTGTTCTAAACTGAGGAACAGTGGGAGCTGTTGCACACTGCCACAACAAATCCTTGAATGTTTTACCTCTCCATTGAAGTTTCATATTCTCATGAATGTGCCTAAGGCAGTATCTATGTTCAGCTGAGGGAAACAACCTCTGAATAGCTGGAATGATACCCTATATGCAAATCAAAATTTATGCACAAGTTAACAGGGAGTTGGTAAAAGTGTAGTTGGAATCACAGATAAATGATATGCTTATGAAGTTGGAATCATACCTTTTGCCTATCACTGATAAAAGTGAAGTTGGAATTGGATTGAAGATCAAGATCATCTCCAAGGCACTCTAAGAACCAACTCCATGAAAGTGTTGACTCAGACTCTACTACTGCATAAGCAACTGGATAGATACCATGATTTGGGTCAATACCCATTGCTGTTAGAACTTGTCCTGGAAAAGGACCCTTCATAAATGTCCCATCTAAACCCAACAAATCTCTTTTTCCAGCCTTGAATCCCCTTTTCAAAGCACCCAAACAAATGTATACCCTTTTGAATTGCCTTGTACCACTCTCGGGATTAGGCTCTGTCTCAATTTCCAATTTTATAGTGGTTTCTGGATTGCACCTCTGCACCTCTCCAAGGTAATCCCTAAGTTGATCATACTGTAATTCATAGTCTCCCCAGATGGTCTTGGTGGCTATCTGTTTTACCCTCATGGCTTTGGAAGGTGATACAAGAATCTTAAACTTCTCAGACAAGTGGCCTTGAATTGCCTTCAATGGCATATTTGGATCTACCTTCAGCTGTTGTATGATATGCTTCGAGAGAAAAGTTGCAGTAGCCATACCAACCTCCCTTGTTTGGAAACACTTGTGAGTGGAGAAGTAGGTTTTAACTCTCCAAGTTTCTTCCCTTTTACATGTTGACAGATACAAAACCCATGGACAAGTCGGCCCATTGGGCTTTTTCCATCTACTTTTTCTCCCTTTCCCAGGCCCATTAGACTCACCTTCATCCTTTAACTGAGGCAATGTCCCCCTACAAACAACCCTTATCCTTGATCTATCATTCTTCACCACAACAATGTCCCTCCTAGTCTCAATTGAATGTTGCTTGATTAAGTTCCTTACTGTATCTTTGTTCCCAAATGCCTGGCCTAAGTAAAAGTCAACCCCATGTCCCTTAGTTGCTCTATGTCTATTTTGATGGCAATAACTACCCTCTTCATCCTCATCTACAGAATCAAAATTGTCTACCTCAAAAGGGTCAATGTCACCTTGCACATTCAGTGTATCACTGTGTTCTCCACAGTTAACACCTAACCACTCTCCAAATGTATCTACATAATCTTCTATATCTGCTTCAAATCCATCAAATGAATCATGATCATTGCTATCATGCCTCCCAAGTTCCCCATGGTTGCCACTTCCCTGGTTCAATGGATCTTCATCCCACATATACTGCCCATGGTTACCATATCCCTGATTCATATCAACTCCCACATCATTTACATTGTTCACATCATTTACATTGTTCACTCCTAATCCTTGGTCCACATCAACTACATTGTTCACTCCTAATCCTTGGTTCAAGTCTAACACATTGTTGGAATCAACTCTCTGATTCAAATCAATCCCCTGTCCCACTTCTGGTAAACCAGAATCCAACCCTATGAAAGGATCAAAGCTAAAGTGGAAATGATCAGAACTTTGATTCAAGTCTAAGTTTTCAGCATTATTTGTTTTCCCATGTTCTATGAAAACATCTATTAACTTGTTGGAAGGGACATAGTTTAACAGGTTTGCAATATCCAGGCCAGTCATCAAATCTCTCAACCCTGTATCTAGGACACTGGATGGAATCAAGAAATGGTACTGCACTATATCTCTCATTTCGTACCCTAGTGCTATCATGATTTTGTCAAATAGTCGAACAAAAAGGTGATCAGTGTTAATCAAATCAACTAAATCAGTTTTACCATTTATGTATCTTCTTCCAGGAAATGGTGTAAACACACCTCCATGGTTGATTCTTGTTGTTATCAGTGTTGGGTAAAGATCTATGATCAAAATAGAAGGTAAATAAGGTTAGTCTCACTGTAAAAATGATCGACAATGTCAGTATCAAAAAACAGAGGGAAATGCTTACTATAAACATCTGTTGGACTAAACCCTTCATGGAGTTCCCTTCTTAAAACCCACGAAGAAGATGACATTGCTTTCGAGATTTCCCAGTTCACAGGTCGATTTGTTGTGTGAGCGATGAGTGTATCAGTGAGTGTAGTGATGGGAATGGCCGAATGGGATACCAAGAGTTGGCTAGCTAAATCAATGAGCTAGTTTCGTTGATTTGAGAGGGAAACAAGCTAAATGACCAAAATACCCCTCCCACTAACTGAGTTTTTTAACTGGGTTAGTGAGGAAGTCCTCCTTTCAGAGCAAATACCAAACCTCAGGGACCACTATTCTTGATACTGAAGTATAGGTACCACTTTCAAATAAAGTACGAAACTTGAGGGACCAACAGTGAAGTTTACTCCTTTTAATAATTACCTAATTTTCCCTCCCGATTATTTATATTCCGTCCAGATTATGTTTTTTATCCCTCTTAATTATTTCAATTTTTTCACTTTTGTTAAATTGTTGCAAATTAAATATTCTTGAGTAACATATTTTTTAAACAAACATGATATATCTTTTCAAGAAAAATAATTTATTTGTAAGTACACATAGGACTTATTATTTCTATTATTCAAAAAATACATTTTAACATTTATCTACTAAAAGCTAGCGATGTAAAATGTGTTTTACAAATCTTTTTAATATTGTTATATTAATAAATAATTTAGAAATTTTCTAATGAGCTTAATATATATATTAAATAATATGTTAAGTCAATTTAAAAAAAACAAATATGATATATTATTTTGAAGATAAATATTTTGTTTGTAAAAAACTAACAATTCTTATTTTCTTTGTTCAAAAAATACATTATTTGACATTTTCATTGAATGTTAGCAAGATAAATTGTGATCTACAAGTCTTCTATATGTTGTTATATATTAATAATACTTCAGATTTTTTTAAATTAGTTTAATATAATTGTTAGATAATATGTAAAGTTAAATTTTTTGAAAGTGCAATAATGTAATAAAAAAAATGTCACGTCAGTGATATGTTTCACGTGGACAATGAGATGGCATGAAAACCTGATAACTTGTGCCATGACATCTTAATTCAAATCAAAAGGTTACTAATTACTATAATCGGTATATTTTTCAAAGTATAATGTCTTAATAAAAAATAATTTGAAAGTGTGTTGTTGTAATAAGAAGAAAAAATGAAAGTACAATGTTATAAGAATAAAATTTTGTGAAAATAGGTTGTTATTTCGTACATTTATCCATTTTTATTTTTATTGTTATTAATGATTTTATTTCTTTAATGTTTTATACATGTTTTTTTTTGGAAACGACAATTCTTGTAAAAGGATAGCCAGATGCTATAAACAAGGTAAAATTACATGAATTTGAGACAAGAAAAGGGAGATGTACTCCACTAGACAAAGTTTTTTCGACTCTCCTTACACCTATAAATCACCCATCTAAAAGAGTTTTCGACTATAAAGTCGAACAAGAAACTAAGTGTAGGTACAATCCTATCAAAGAGAAATTTGTTGCGAAATTGTCATAGAGAGAAACACGTGATCATGAGAATTGCCTCAACACCATTCGAATTGCCATATAAACACGGTACCTTCCAAAGTTGATCCCGTAGAGTTGAAGGAAGACAATGAAAAGTTCTACCATCTTTGAAACCTTTCCCAAATCGCCATTACCTGAGAGCATCTAAAAAACATGTTGTACCGTCTCAATCTCAGACCTGTAGAAAGGGCATAATCTGTTATCAAGGCCCACTCCCAGAAGCTCCAAGCTATCTTTGGTAGGAATATGATTGAGAAACATTCTCTAAAAGAAAATATTGATCTTCACTGGAACAAGATTATTCCAGCAGGTCTTATACGATCCAATTCCAAGCTGCAATTTTTCAATTTATGTTCTCAAGGACTAGACTGAAAAAATCTTATCTTGTGAAAGAGACCATCTCCATTTTTCTTCTGGTAATGGCAATTGACTCCATGATCACCATCATTTGCTCCACCTCAGTCAATTCTCGACCGCTTCTCAGCGCCCTTCAGCAATCCCAGTTGTAGCCATTTGTGTCTATTCGGTCAACAACAGTGGCTCTTGAATTCCCATCCAATTCGAAAGCTCTCGAGAACCTTTCTTTAAAGATTCTGGATCTTGTCCAATTTTCCATCCAGAAGCAGGTATTTTGTCCATTTCCAACCTGCTTAATGCATAAAACATCAAAGGGAATACCAAGGTTAATTAGATTATTTGTGGCAACTCCTACATTTTGCCAAGGTCCTTGGTCGTCCACCTTAACACCATTCTGTTCAATATCAATCCCCCCATTCGTTCCGTGGATCGCTTTAATTACTTTTACCCAAGTCGCAGTCGAGTCATTTCTGAACTTCCACACCCATTTGGTTGCGTCAATGCTACCGATTCCAAGGTCTCCGTCTTCTTTACTTCTAATGGTTGATCCCCATTTAACCCAAGTGATTTTACTTTTTCCATCCTTGAAAACCCAGAAAAAAATCCTTTTGCTTTTTTTTTTCAAGTTTAGTTATCACCGCTTTTGGGGCCTTGAAGACAGACAGAAAAAATAGGTAGACTGCCCAAAACAGCTTGTGAGAGAACCTTTCTACCACCAAAGGACAGAGGTTTTGACTTTCATTTCGAAAGTCTTTTCTATAAATTTTCGAGGATCAGTTTCCAAGCTTTGATTCTTGACATCTTCTCTCCAAGAGGCACACCTAGGTATTTGCACGACATATTTCCAACCTTACATTTTAAGTATGATGCAACCCTGTTAACCCTTTTCGTTCCAAATTTAATACCAAACAAAGAACTTTTTTACATGTTCAGTTTAAGCCTTGAAGCAAAAAGAAACATCGAAGAATCCGAATTAGGTTCTTCACATCTTCTATCGACCATTTATTGATAAAGAGGGCATCATTTGCATACAACAAATGTGAAACAATGAATCTGTTCGAACTGATTTCGATACCTTTTATCAATTGTTTTGATATAGCCTCTTCCATAATAAACAAAAAGGGGACATCCGATCCCCTTGTCGGAGACCACTACGAAGACGAAATTCGTTTGATGGGGAGCCGTTAACAAGAACATCAGACGTTTCCAAGTAAAACATGCTTGAATCCATCTTATCCATTTAGCGAAAAAACACATCGCCTTTTGTACTTCCATCAAGTATCTCCAAGCCACCGAGTCGAAATCTTTTTCAAAGTCGGCTTTGATAAGGACCTTTTTTGTTTCTTGGCCTAACTAATGATTTTGTTGGCTATCAAAGTGCCATCCAGTATGTGCCTTCATTTCATAAATGCGGACTGAGAGTCACTCATGATAGAATCGATGACCCTACTAATTCGATTTCATAAATGCGGACTGAGAGTCACTCATGGCCGATCGGTCTGTAATCTTTGCATTCTTGAGATATCACTTTATACATGTATATCTACTCCTATTATTATGGTATTATATTATAATTATTATTACTAAAAGATTGAAAAATATACAACAAAATGAATACCCATAATATTTTAGATGTTTATCAATTTGAAACATTTATGTACTAACGTAGCAACATTGTAGATATACTGGTTTTAACAACTATAAGTTAGCTTATAAACTAATTTATATTTTAAGTTTATTGAAAAAATCTCAAACTCATAACTCTAAACTAGCTCATAATAGCATCTCAAAATTTCTCTTACATTTAATTTCAAGATTCTCATAAACATTTAATTACAAAGTTTTTATTGGTGGAATATAATAAAAAGTTGTTTTCTCTCTCATGTAATCAATTTTTAGAATTTCTCTAAATTTGGATAACTTCAAACTTTATGTTCTACTTTCTCTATTTTGGAAATTTAGTTGGAACAAGAGATTGTCTAAAATCTCATTTTCTCCATTTTGTAGAATTATTAGTAGCCCTACTATAAGCTCCTAGAGTTTTTTTTTCTATTTTTTTCATTTATAAATTTGATTAAGGTGAGTTTTATTTTAATCATTTTTGAACTAAATGTATATAATATTAAATATTTATCATTTCAATGTTATATCTTATTGATACGTTCGTAGTATGTTTGTTAACCGTGATGATATATTTGATACATGAGGTTGGATTATTGATTCTTGAGATAAATGGACTTTCACCACAGAAATTGGGTGTGTTAGGACTATGATGGTCCGAACAGGGGGGTATATGTGTAGTGCCCACGAATGTGTTCCATGTCGTGGGCCACGACCGATATTGATTTCAATCTTATCGGGGGGTGTGCAATTAAATTGGGGCAACTATTGTGGTTAATTACCTTGGAGGAGTGTTAGATCAGTGTGAAACTGTCATAACCCTCATTTTGTTATAAAAAATAATTAAAAAACTGTCAGAGATTTCTTCACTTGACCATATGGTGATATGGTCTAACCCTCATTTTGTTATAAAAAATATGCAATTCAGGTCAGCAACGGTTAGGTGATAAAGGAAAGAGAAAAGTATAAGATATTCTTATCTGAACCGTTTGTTTAAAGCATGTCAAGGTATGACGACGAAGAATCAACTATTCCATCGGAATGGACGGAGGAAGGGGAAAACAACAATGACGATTGGGCGATGGAGGAGAAGGTGGAGGAAAGTGTTTTTGACAACGACAAGAGCAAAGACAAATTATTTGGTGGTGATCAAGAAGCAAAAAGAGTAGTCAGAAACATGCATGATTTATAATCGGAGCAGGAGAATGATTTGGCCGGAAAACACCTGAAGTCGTCGGAGGTCCAGCAGGTAGATGAAGGGACGAAAGCAATCAATACAGAAGATGAGAGTCCGAAAACCAAGGAAAATGCACCAATTACCGAAGATGAACAACCGACAAAGAAGAGAAAAGAAGGTGTTGGAATCGAGAAAAGTGATGATGTATGTTTGGAAGATCGGATGGTGGACCACAGTAAGTTAGGGATGGGTCTGGATAATAGACCTGAGCTATTAATTGGGCTTAATCAAAGTATTAAAGGAAGGAATAAAGAACACCAAACTGGACCGACAGAAATTAAAAAGGCTAGAAATGTTGAATTAAAAGAGAAGGGACCAATCCAAATAAAAAATAAAGAAGGAATGTGCAGTCCAGATCAGAAGGAAAAAATAGATGAGCAGCGAAGCCAAAACAGTGAGTCGATGGAAATGCAAATTCAGGACACGGGAGGCACTCGCCAGTTGTTGGGAAAAATCCATGGTGAGAACTCGAAGGCAAGGAGATCAGATTACCAAGGAATTGGAAGAAATAGGTTGAGCGTTCACTGCTTAAAACAAATGGCAAAAGCTAAACATCAAATAAGAAAGGCACGGAAAATAAGTGCAAAAGGAGGAGGTTCTAGCAAATCAGGGAGAGGGAGAAGAAAAGGTAAAAAAGTAGAGGGATTGACTTCAAACTCGACACAAGTGATGATCTCTAATGAACTAAGAAGTATGGACAGCTCAGAAGGTTTGGAGGAGTTCGGGAACATGTTAGAAATTCGATGGGAAGCAACGAGCAATTATCAGGAAGAAAGGAACAACAACAGAGAATAATTCGGTGTCAGGTAAGTGTCGATCTCTAAACATTATGAAGATTATATTAATGAATATAAGAGGATTGGGTGTAAAAAACAAAAGGGACTAGCTCAAAGAAATCTGTAAAAAATAAGAACCTTGTTTGATCGGGATACAGGAAACAAAACTATAGTCGGTAAATGACCAATTTATTATTAATATATGAGGAAACAATGATGGTGATTTTGCACAAACGATTTCTACCGGGAAGTCAGGAGGGTTGTTGATGATATGGAACAGGAAAACATTTCAGTGCCAATTCATAATTAAAGAAGAGAGTTTCTTAGCCGTAGTGGGGAATTGGGGAAACGATCAACGCCTAGTGGGTTGTGTGAATATATACGGCCCAAGGGACCCAAAAGAAAGAGCAGAGTTGTGGGTAAAATTAGAAACTTTATGTGAAAGAGAGGATGTAAGTTGGGTACTATTTGACGACTTTAACGAAGTCCGAAATCCGCAGGAAAGATTAAATTTCGATAACAAACCCCAAAAGCACGGAAGAATTCAACGAGTTCATCCGACGGAGTAATCTAGTGGAAGTACCAATGGGAGGGAAAAGATTTACCAGAGTAAGTGACGATGGAAGTAAATTCAACAAGCTTGATAGATTCTTGATCACAACGAGCTTGGAATGTCAAGGAAGAATTTGGGGGCGAAGACTCTTGAGAGGAAATGGTCGGACCATACACCGATTATGATAAGTGACTAATGGGCGGATTTTTGGCCAAAGCCTTTTAAGTTTTTTGATGCTTGGACGAAGGAGGATATTTTGGAGGATGTGGTTAAGGAGGCTTGGAATAAAAATGTGCTTTCAAGAAGACCGGACTGTGTGCTTAGAGATAAGCTCAAGAACGTAAAAAACGCTTTAAATTTTTGGTGTAGAACAAAGTGGGGGGATGTAGATAGAGAATTGGAAATCATGAGAGAAAAGTTAGGAAAGGGGATGAAGAAGCCGAACAACAATGCTTGGAGGAACATGACAGAATTCAATGGATAGAGAATAGAAAGAAATGGCTTGAGTTCGAAGAAAAAACGCGCATATGGCCAAACAAAGGGCCAAAATCAAATAGATTAAAGAGGGAGATGAAAACACTAAATTGTTTCACGTGGCAATAAAGAATAGGGAGAGGAAAAACTCGATTAGGGGTCTAAGCATTAATTCCGAATGGATAGAGGAACCGAATAAAATAAAAGAGTATGCTTTCGAGTTTTTTAAACAAAAATTTGCAAGTCAAAGAAAGGAAAGACCAAGATTTAGGATGGATCGAATCACGAAATTATCAAGGGAGGAGGCCACTAACCTCGAGAAAAGGATAACGGATGAAGAGGTGTTGAATGCGATAAAGAAATGTGGAGAAAATAAATCGTCGGGACCCAACGGATTCACAATAGGATTCATAAAAAGATTTTGGGGTATAATAAAATATGACTTGATGAAAGCCATAGAGTGGATTTTGGACAAGGAGGAATTTAGTGACGGTTGCAATGCATCGTTTCTAACCTTGATACTGAAAACAAATAGTTCGATTGGCCTAAATGATTTTAGACCAATTAGTCTCATTGGAATTGTTTACAAAATTGTATCGAAAGTATTGGCGGAAAGATTAAAGAAAGTCATGGAAAAATTAATATGCAAAGAACAAAGTGCGTTCACAAAAGGGAGATCGATCCTCGATGGGGTTCTTATCGCAAACAAGACGGTATATTTTCTAAGAAGGACGAAGAAGAAAGGGATGATATTCAAGGTCGATTTCGAAAAGGCATATGATACGGTCAAATGGCCGTTCCTCTTGGACTTGATGAAAAAGATGGGATTTGGGGAAAATTAGAGAAGGTGGATTGAAGCGTGCTTAAAATCAGCAAAAATCGCAGTTTTGATAAATGGAGCGCCGACAAAAGAGTTTCAGATGGAGAAAGGATTGAGACAAGGAGACCCGCTTGCACCATTCCTTTTGTTTGGTGATAGCCGAAAGTCTACATTTGTTGATGGAACAAGCCGTGGAGAAGGGGGTGTTTGAAGGAATTAAAGTAGGAAAGGATGAGATAACAATCTCACAACTTCAATACGCGGACGATGCAATATTTTTTGGAGAATGGAAATTATCGAATATAAGGAACCTCTTAAAGATCTTGAAATGTTTCCACCTAGCTTCGGGCCTCAAAATCAACATGAACAAAAGTAAGGTATATGGTGTGGGTGTATCGGAAGGTGAAATACAATCATGGGCAAGAGGGCTCGGGTGTGGAAGTGATTGTCTCCCATTCATATATCTTGGATTACTGGTCGGTGTGTCAATGAAGAAACTAGAGCATTTCTTGGGTTCAATCGGTAAGATATTGGAGGATGGGTCGGATACACGCTTTTGGGAGGAAAGATGGCTTCAAAACCGTAGAATCAAAGAAGAATTCAAATGTCTTTTCCAATTAAAAACCTCAAAAAGCGTGACGATAAGGAGGAAGAGAGTGGGTAGGGGAAAATTGGGTATGGAAATGGGGGCGGAGGAGGGAGCCAAGGGGAAGGGAAGTAGGTGAGTTGGGATATTTGTTGAGTGATTTAAGTGATTTTGTCCTAAGATAGGATAGTAAGGATCGTGTCTCGTGGAATTTGGATTCTAACGGAGAATTCACTGTTAAGAAACTTCAAGACATGCTAGAAGAAAAACGGATCATGGCAGGGGGAATATAGTGGAAACCAAATGGATTAAGAGTATTCCAAAAAAGATTTGCATTTTCGTGTGGAGGGCAAGACTTGGGAGTATTCTTACGCGAGAGGTATTGGATAGTATGGGAATAGACTTGGACTCTACGTTATACCCAAGATGTGATAAAGAAAAGGAATCAGTAGATCATGTGTTGGTTGGATGTGAAGAAGTGAAAAAGACGTGGTAACTTGTGGGCAAGTGGTGGAGTCTAAATTTAGATCCAATAAATTCTTTAAGTGAACTGTTAAATGTTGAAAACCAAATGGGTGGGAATGCACGAAAGACGTAGAGATGGAAGGCAACAGTGTGGAGCTTTCTGTATTTAGTCTAGGTAAGTCGAAATAGATTAGTGTTCGAGAAAACATAGGACAAACTGTTAGATAAGTTTTTTGAAAATCAAATCAAAGTATTCTAATGGATTAGTAGGCGAGATCAAGATTTGGGTCTGGACTGGAAGTGTTGGCTGTCGAATCCCAGCTAATAGCAGAGGTGGACGAAACGCGAATAGGAAGCAGAACCGCGATGAAGAAGGTAGCTGATGTGCAGACTGACGGGAGCATAAATCGATATCCATGGTGTAGAGTGGCATAGGTTGGCGTACGGTTTGGAGGTGTTGTGGACTGAAGGTGTTTTGTGAAGGAAGGGTGCATAGGGATATGACGGGATCAACATGGGACGCTGGTGAAAACGGGATCGAGCATCGCCGATTTAGTTTTGCTGGTGCGATGAGGGGATTGTCTGAATAATCGAGACAACGTGCTGCAGTGGACGATTCGGAAAGTTCGACATGTATGATTAGATGCAGGAGGTTTTGTGCGGACACGGTGGTGTGGAGTTTGCCTCTCGCAAACTTACTGTGACCAATTTTGTTTCTGTTTTTCAGCTTCGGTTATTGGTTGGAGTTATTTTTGTCTAAGTGAGTTCCCTGGTTGAGTTCCCTGTGGGTTATCTCCTGTTTTTGGTGTGTACTGGTGTTTTTTTTTTGTGGTAATAAAATTGGTGTGTTGTTAAAAAAAAAGTTGGATCATAAAGTTTATTTTTGGATCTTTTGTTTAACGGCTAGTTTATGTTTATCAACTAGTTTGCCAAGTATAGCCTCAATGACAAAAAAAATGATGTAAAATTAAAATACAATAGATTTTATATATCAATATTTGAACTTAATTGCTTACTTTATTTTATTTAGCAATACAAGTGTAAGGGTGTTTAAATTTTTTACATTAAGTCTTGTATGAGTTAAGTTGTTTGTCTGGATAAATTTATATGTATGAGGGACGAGAGACCAATAGGATTGAATGAGGCAAAGAAAGAGGGTGGATTATTTCTGGGTATTTTTGGTATTGATTTGTTTGAGGTGACTTAATGGGGACAAATGAGGGGTCCTGACTTATTCTATATAGCCATTTTATCTTAATAGTTTAACAATTAAGCCATAAGGTAGTGTTTGGACGCATACATTATTTGACATGACTGGACAGAACAAGACAAAACATGATTGGACTAGATAGAACAAGAGGATAGGAGTGGACTAGACTAGACATGACAAATGTTTGTCTGGTGTTTGGTACAGCTAGGACTGGATAGGATAGGACTAAACAAGTTGGCCCTAAAATTTGTTTCATGATTTTATAATTAAAAATGACACAAATAAAGTATATATATATTTAAATGATTTAATTTATAAGCATTGTTAGGTTTTTACACAGATTTCATATACATAAATAATAGTACGAAATATGAATAAAGAATATGAAATAATTGATGGTAGTTCGAAAAAACACAATTCTTCCAAAGGAAATACTATGTATAATTCAATTTGAAAGATCTTTATGAATTGGCGGAGACATGGTTGCAGAGACAGGTAGAGGTAAAGACGATGGGTGGTTGGTGAACGACGGTGGTTATGGAGGACATGAAATGTTGGTGATTTTAGTGTCACCAGTCATTCAAGTGTAATATAATTTAACACGAGTGCTAATGGGCTTCAAACTGTGATCTAATACAAGTTAGGTGGTGCGGAGTGCATACTTGTTATAAGACGAGTTTGATCTCATACACGACGAAATGACGGGGGTAAAGGGGCAGCGCCCCTTGCAGGTCCAAGGGTAGGTTAAAGTAAGTTGAATTCAATGTGGAAAACTCACACTTATAAATTGGAACACATGTTGCATCATCCCGGGTATGTGTTCGGTCCTGCAGTGGGTAGGTTGAAGTTTATCTTCTTAATAATTCCTTTAATAAAGTGTATTTACAGGTACACAAAGTAAAAGAATTACCTATGTTATTGTGAAGTGTAGTCGCATTTCAAAAGGTTGGAGACTTGACCTTTATACAATCATGCGAGGGTTAGGACACACGAATTGTGTCATGTTTTATTTTACTGGACGAGTATAGAAAACTTGTATGTATTTTATCTTCAGGTATTCAAATGAGTTGATGGGTTCAATACTTGGGACACCTTGATTCTCAAATATTTGGAACGTGTAAAATACTAATATGGAAATTCAGTCGTTTCGATATTTTCATTTATGTGTAGGTTTGGTTTGTTCAAATTAAGGTGTTATTTCATGGGTTACATAATAATGGGGGAGGATTGTTGGTGATTTATTTCAAACTGCGATCTAATACAAGATAGGCGGTATGGAGTGCACACTTGTTATAAGACGACTTTGATCCCGGACACGACGAAATGGCGGGGGTCAAGGGGTCACGCCCCCTTGCGGGGTTCCAAGGGGCATAGCCTCTGGCAGTGGTCCCGCCAGAAAAACTCGATCAGAATGAAGAAAACTTCAGTTCTGATCAGTTTAGAGTTTAAGATCAAGAGGTGTAATTTTAGACTTGTAACACCTCAAAAATCAGAGTAAAAAAAAACATTTAAAACCTGACAATTGACAAAGATAAATCCATTAACTTCCCATAAATGGGATCAATCCTTAAGACTTTACAATTCTATACAGGGATTTCATCAAAAGAATGGGACTTAACAATGCCCAACATCAATACTAAATTATCTTCAAAAACTTCGAGACTCAAAACTCGTTTCTCCAAAAACCCCGGCACCCACCGCTAATGGAAACCTGTTATACATGTCATTTGAGAAAAAGTGTCAGACTATAAAGCCTGGTGAGAACATACAGTTTATAAAGCTCAAAGATATAAACATCAGTTATCATAAAGAAATCTTTTCATAACGGTTTAGTTCGTAAAGATAACATTTCGCCACAACCGGGCCTCTTCGGTCCAAAACTCTTAAACAGTGATAAAAGGACCATTTTACCAAGGAGGGTGGCGAAACACAAAGTTAGGCCAACAAACCGAGTTATGAGCTAAACACTTGGAGTCCTAAGCAATGAACCCAGAGTCCGTGCTACGAAGTGAGATCGCGCTCCCAAGGGAAACCAATGTATACTCCTTCGCTAGGATCACCATGAACCATGGCTAGTATCCGGCCTCACATAACCGTACCAAGTTGCCCCCGAGGAAACATGTGATCCATAGCTACAACTTGGGGAATATAACCTCCCAACTAAACAGTCTACTCCAAAACCTAGGGATCCACTAGTGATGGTACGGACTCGTCACAACAACATAGGTGACCTACCATAAATAAATATATGGTAACAAGTACATTTTATAAACAAAATGCTACTTCCAGTTCAACTTCTGGTAAGAACGAATACCATTGAAATGAGTTCATAATCATTCTTTTCAAACGACCACATAATGTACAAGTAAACATCATTTTACTTTAATAAGGCGGAACCCGTCATTTTGGTCAAATCTGACCGGGAACCCCGAGATTCACCAAAAACTTCATTTATATCAAAATGATTAGAACATAAAATCATACCGTAGAAATACTTTAGATTTCGCAAATAAGAGTTTTGACATGTATAAAGTTTGTAAAATGATAGTAGGAACTCACCGGTAGGTTTTCAGAATAAAACCCGGAAAACCAGATAATGACCACGACGTGGAGGTGAAGCTTAAAACACCGACCCCTCGCTAGAAACACCGAAAACTAGCAACCAAACGAGCCTTGAAGATCGGATAAGAAAAAGGGAGAAAAGGAGAGAAAAGATATTTTAGATTTATGTGATAAAGTGATTTGGGAAACTGAACCTCTTTAAGACGGTCAATACAACTTCGCGGGTTATGCCGCGACTTCAACTCGCGGCATAACTCGCCCGTGTCCCAAATACCCTAATCATCCAGTGGGTTACGCGGGTTATGCCGCGACCTCTAGTCGCGGTGTAACTCGCGTAGTTCTCAAAATCCAATATCCAACAGAGGGTTACGCGGGTTGTGCCGCGACCTCTAGTCGCGGTGTAACTCGCGTAATTCACTGTTCCTCCCCAAACTTCACAAAACCAAAAAAACTTCAACCAACCAAACACGGGGCTAACGACAAAAGCTTAACATAAGAATAACAAGATTACACAACAGAAATCCGGGGTGTTACAATCCTCCCCAACTTGGGAATGATTTCGTCCCCGAAATCCTAATTACTCGAAAAGATGAGGATATCTTCGCTTCATATCCTCCTCGGCTTCCCACGTCACATTCGCTCCCCGGTGATGCTTCCACTGCACCTTGACCAAAGTGACTTCTTTATGACGCAACTTCTTAGACTTTCTCTCTAAGATGGCGTCGGGTTCTTCTACACAACGATTGCCTTCGTCAACCCTTAACTCTGAAAGGGGAATGACGCTGTCTTCCACCGCCAAACATTTCCGGAGGTAGCAAACATGAAACGTGTTGTGTATTCTGCTCAACTCCGGTGGCAGTTCCAACTGGTAGGCTTGCAAACCCACCCGTTTAAGCACTTTGAAAGGTCCGAGGAAACGGGGACTCAGTTTCCCACGTTTTCCGAACCGTATAATGCCTTTCCACGGCGACACTTTAAGCATAACGCGGTCGCCCACTTGGAATTCCATCGGTCGCCTCTTCTTATCGGCATAACTCTTCTGACGATCTTGAGCCGCTTTCATTCTTTCACGAATGCACTTGACCTTATCGGCAGTCTCTTGCACGATTTCAGGTCCGGCAAACTGCTTTTCTCCCGCTTCAAGCCAACACACGGGTGTCCGGCACTTTCGCCCATACAAAGCCTCAAAGGGTGCCATGCCGATACTCGAGTGGTAGCTGTTGTTGTAGGCAAATTCTACCAAAGGCAGGTGAGAGTCCCAACCGCCCCCGAAATCGATGACACAAGACCTCAACATGTCTTCCAAAGTTTGGATTGTCCGCTCGCTCTGCCCGTCGGTTTGCGGATGGTAAGTCGTACTCAACTTCACTCGAGTACCAAGCTCTTTCTGAAATCCATCCCAAAAGTTCGAAGTGAACCGACTGTCGCGATCCGACACGATCGAAAATGGTATGCCGTGTCTCGAGACCACCTCATCGATATAAAGCTTCGCTAACTTATCCATCGGTAGAGTCTCGCGCATAGCCAAGAAATGAGCGCTCTTCGTCAATCTATCAACTATCACCCAAATGGTATCGTGACCTCGAAGAGTTTTAGGCAACTTCGTCACGAAGTCCATGGTGATATGCTCCCATTTCCATTCGGGAATCTCTAAAGACTGAAGACTCCCGTACGGTCTCTGATGCTCGGCTTTAACTTGCGAACACGTCACACAGCGCTCAACGTAACGTGCCACATCAAGCTTCATTATCGGCCACCAATAGTGCAACTTCAAGTCCCTGTACATCTTTGTGCTTCCCGGATGTATGGAATACTTGGACTTGTGTGCATCTTCTAGCAACAGCTCACGGTTACCCCCTATCTTGGGCACCCACACACGACCGCTGAACAGTTTCACCCCACGGCTATCTTCCGTTAAGAGTAAACGCTGCTTAGTCATGACTTCATCCTTTAGATTCTCTTCTAACAGTGCTTCCACCTGCGATGTCTTGATCTTCTCTACAAGACTAGACACAAGTTCGATTCTTGAATGGGTAGCTCGAATGCTCCCGCTATAGTCCTTCCGACTTAGCGCATCGGCCACCACGTTTGCCTTACCCGGGTGGTAAAGCAATTCACAGTCGTAATCTTTCAGCAACTCGAGCCACCTCCTTTGCCTCATATTCAGCTCTTTCTGATCAAAGACATACTTCAGGCTCTTGTGATCCGTGTACAGAGTACATTTCGTGCCGTATAGGTAGTGTCGCCAAAGCTTCAAAGCGAACACCACCGCTGCTAACTCCAGATCATGGGTTGGATAATTCTGCTCGTGTATTTTGAGCTGCCTCGAGGCATAAGCGATTACCTTGCCTCGTTGCATCAACACACAACCCAATCCCATCTTTGAAGCGTCGCTGTAAACCACGAAATCTTCCGACCCTTCAGGTAACGTCAAGATCAGAGCTTCACACAACTTCTTTTGAAGGATCTAGAATGCCTTCTCTTGGGTTTTGGTCCATTCAAACTTCACATTCTTCCGAGTCAGAACTGTCAAGGAAGAAGCGATCTTGGAAAAGTCTTGAATGAATCTCCGGTAGTATCCTGCCAGACCCAAGAAACTTCTGATCTCTGACGGACTCTTAGGAGGCTCCCAATTCATCATAGCTTCAATCTTGGAGGGATCTACTTTCACTCCGTCTCGAGTGACTACGTGCCCCAGAAATTGTACTTCTTTAAGCCAAAAGTCGCACTTGGAAAACTTGGCGTACAATCTTTCTCTTCTCAACACTTCCAGAATCTCACGTAGATGTTGTTCGTGTTCCGACTCGCTCTTGGAGTACACTAGTATGTCATCAATGAATACAATGACCGACTTGTCAAGGAAAGGTCGGCACACTCTATTCATTAAGTCCATAAACACTGCTGGTGCGTTCGTCAGGCCAAAAGGCATTACAAGGAACTCGTAATGGCCGTAACGCGTTCTGAAAGCCGTCTTCGGAACATCTTCTTCTCTTACCTTCACTTGGTGATAACCTGATCGTAAGTCGATTTTGGAGAAACAACCCGCTCCTTGAAGTTGATCGAACAAGTCGTCTATTCTCGGAAGCGGATACCTGTTCTTCACTGTAGCTTTGTTCAACTCACGATAGTCAATGCACATCCTCATTGTGCCATCCTTCTTATTGACAAATAAGACCGGAGCTCCCCAAGGCGACGAACTCGGTCTTATGAATCCCTTATCCAATAGCTCTTTGAGTTGTGCTACCATCTCTTGCATCTCCGATGGCGCTAAGCGATAAGGTGCTTTAGCGATCGGTGCAGCGCCAGGCACAAGATCGATCCGAAACTCTACCTGACGATCGGGTGGTAACCCGGGCAAGTCGTCCGGAAAGATATCTGGAAACTCACGCACGATCTTCACATCTTCCAGCTTTGACTTCTCCAGCTTGGCATCGATCACATAGGCTAGGAAAGACGAACATCCTTTTACTAAGCACTTGCGTGCCTTTGCCATTGTGATTATTGCCACTTCACCCTTTCTCTTCTCACCATAGATGACAACGACTTCACCAGAGGGGTCGGGAAGTCGAATCAACTTCTTGAAACATACGATCTCGGCCTGATTGTTTGACAACCAATCCATACCGATTACCACATCAAAACCCCCGATTAACATCGGTAATAGATCAATCGAGAATTCTTTCCCTTCGATACTAAGAGTACACTGCCTCAGAACTTCGCGGATCATAACTTGACTACCATCGGCTATTTCTACCACTAATGCATCCTCAAGACTAGTAGTGGGCATAGCAATTTTGTGACGGAACAATTCAGATACGAAAGAGAAACTAGAACCCGTATCGAACAAAATACGAGCAGGTACAGAGTTTATAAGAAAAGTACCCGATACCACATCGGTGGACGCTCTAGCCTCTTCGGCCGTCATCTGAAATGCTCGACCCGGAACCTTCGGAGGGTTCTCCTTCCTTGCTGGCGCGCTACCCGACACCAGCTTCGGGCAATCTCTCCTCGCGTGCCCCGGTGCCTTGCACTCAAAACAGATGATCCCCCTGACCGGGCAATCTCTGACAGTATGACCAGGCTTCCCACACTTATAGCAAGTTGGAGAATTGCTGTAACAGTTACCGTGATGCTTGGTCCGACACTTCGGACACCACTTCGCTTCCTGATAACTGTTGTAGTTGCGGTTTCCGACAAAAGGTCGGGTCCGCTTGGGAGGTATTGAACTGCTCTCCCACTTTCTCTTATCAGACACTATCACCAAATTCTCAGATTTGCCCTTCGCGAACATCTCTTCCATGTACTGAGCTTCCTCGACCATCTCTCGGAGGTTGGAAGCTTTGGAATTATGGACCATAGATTGCATGTCCGCAGGTAGGCCATTCAGATAGGCCTTCATCTTATCTTTCTCTGTTGGGGCAGCGTGCCCCACCAGCCCAAGCTTCTCCATGAACTGACGGGTGTACTCCCTCACCGTCAGACTTCCCTTTACCAAGGACCGGAATTCTTTCTCAATTCGGTCCATGGTCCTCTCGTTGCAGAACTCTTCTAGCAGCTTCCTCTTGAACTCGGCCCAAGACAACTGGGCCAACACTTCAGGAGATAGAGTGGATTGGATGATATTCCACCAGATGAGTGCAGTGTCCCTCAGCAATTGGGTACCAAACCGCACCCTCTGATCATCACCACATTCGGAAGAGCCAAAAGCTTGCTCAACCGCTCGTATCCACTTCACACACAAGATTGGGTCGTCAGAACCAGAGAATTCTGGTGGTCCGCAACCCAGAAAGGATTTGTAGGAACAACTTTTCCTACCTCCCGGAGCACCAACAATCCTGTTCTCCTCAGCCCTGACCCCTGTACCAACGCCTCCAGAACCTGCTACGATGTTTTCCACAACCATCTCACTTCTACGATTGTTCACATCACGGTCCTCAATCACTTTTAGCAGAAACTCTTGCTGCTTTGCCATCTCTTCCCTCATTGCCAACATCATGCTGGCCATCATCTCAGAAGGGGAACTAGCATCCCTGATGACTGGGTGGGACGAAGCCAGGTCTACTCGCGGAATGACCTCTGGCCCCCCACCTAGTACCTGCTGAACTGGCGGACGCACAACAACCTCAACTCCTTCCGGCCGATCAACTATGGAGGCTGTCGCTTCCAGTCCGTCAACACGAGTACGCGGTCTACCACGCGTATTCACCATGCTGAACAACTTCACAGAACAAAGAAAGAGATAAGAGAGAGATTGAACAAACACAAAGGAAACGTACTACCACATTACCAATTGTCATATTAACAGTAATTCAAGCACTCTTACGTACAGTATCCTCATAATAACATTAGCTAAGTGAAATTATGAACATACAACACATAACGGTTCTTGTCACCACTACTACAACGCCTGATAAACGTACTTTCCGTCAACTCTAAGACTAACCCATCTTAAGAGTTCTACCCAATTCTCACGGATCAATTCTTAGCATACGCAGTCTAAGTCTAGACATCATACATTCATGCCTAGTTCGCTTAAACTAGGGCTCTGATACCAACTTGTAACACCTCAAAAATCAGAGTAAAATAAAACATTTAAAACCTGACAATTGACAAAGATAAATCCATTAACTTCCCATAAATGGGATCAGTCCTTAAGACTTTACAATTCTATACAGGGATTTCATCAAAAGAATGGGACTTAACAATGCCCAACATCAATACTAAATTATCTTCAAAAACCTCGAGACTCAAAACTCGTTTCTCCAAAAACCCCGGCACCCACCGCTAATGGAAACCTGTTATACATGTCATTTGAGAAAAAGTGTCAGACTATAAAGCCTGGTGAGAACATACAGTTTATAAAGCTCAAAGATATAAACATCAGTTATCATAAAGAAATCTTTTCATAACGGTTTAGTTCGTAAAGATAACATTTCGCCACAACCGGGCCTCTTCGGTCCAAAACTCTTAAACAGTGATAAAAGGACCATTTTACCAAGGAGGGTGGCGAAACACAAAGTTAGGCCAACAAACCGAGTTATGAGCTAAACACTTGGAGTCCTCAGCAATGAACCCAGAGTCCGTGCTACGAAGTGAGATCGCGCTCCCAAGGGAAACCAATGTATACTTCTTCGCTAGGATCACCATGAACCATGGCTAGTATCCGGCCTCACATAACCGTACCAAGTTGCCCCCGAGGAAACATGTGATCCATAGCTACAACTTGGGGAATATAACCTCCCAACTAAACAGTCTACTCCAAAACCTAGGGATCCACTAGTGATGGTACGGACTCGTCACAACAACATAGGTGACCTACCATAAATAAATATATGGTAACAAGTACATTTTATAAACAAAATGCTACTTCCAGTTCAACTTCTGGTAAGAACGAATACCATTGAAATGAGTTCATAATCATTCTTTTCAAACGACCACATAATGTACAAGTAAACATCATTTTACTTTAATAAGGCGGAACCCGTCATTTTGGTCAAATCTGAACGGGAACCCCGAGATTCACCAAAAACTTCATTTATATCAAAATGATTAGAACATAAAATCATACCGTAGAAATACTTTAGATTTCGCAAATAAGAGTTTTGACATGTATAAAGTTTGTAAAATGATAGTAGGAACTCACCGGTAGGTTTTCAGAATAAAACCCGGAAAACCAGATGATGACCACGACGTGGAGGTGAAGCTTAAAACACCGACCCCTCGCTAGAAACACCGAAAACTAGCAACCAAACGAGCCTTGAAGATCGGATAAGAAAAAGGGAGAAAAGGAGAGAAAAGATATTTTAGATTTCTGTGATAAAGTGATTTGGGAAACTGAACCTCTTTAAGACGGTCAATACAACTTCGCGGGTTATGCCGCGACTTCAACTCGCGGCATAACTCGCCCGTATCCCAAATACCCTAATCATCCAGTGGGTTACGCGGGTTATGCCGCGACCTCTAGTCGCGGTGTAACTCGCGTAGTTCTCAAAATCCAATATCCAACAGAGGGTTACGCGGGTTGTGCCGCGACCTCTAGTCGCGGTGTAACTCGCGTAATTCACTGTTCCTCCCCAAACTTCACAAAACCAAAAAAACTTCAACCAACCAAACACGGGGCTAACGACAAAAGCTTAACATAAGAATAACAAGATTACACAACGGAAATCCGGGGTGTTACAAGACTTAGTTCTAAAAATAGGACCAGAGGATCTGGTTGGTCATGCTTCTGGCTGGGTCTCTCTAGTCGTGAAACCAGAAGCTCTGGTCGACTACATTTGGTTGGCTATCTCTAGACCAGAGGCTCTGGTTGGTTAGACTAGAGGCTCTGGTCGACTACGCCTGGTTGGCTATTGTTGGATAAGTTAAGTCTAATCTCGTATGACCAGAGCTCTAAACCTGCAGTTACTCAACATTTATTGTGCAGTTATTTCCAACTCATAATCTTAGCTAAAACGATTGTAACCGACCATAATTACTAATAATTTGCCATTATTGTCATTTCAGTTATTTTTCCTTATTTTACGAATGAGACTAGTATATATAACTTATATACTTACGTTTTAGAATTCACAATTTTGAACAACCTTCATATACTCTCTAGTAGTTTTACTCTCGTTTTTGTGCCTAAAAACGATAGTGATATTGAGTCTTATCCCAGATTGAATTTCGTGTAACCCAGGCATAGGGTCGAAATATCAATTCGGAAAGTGAACTCACACGATTCTCAAGCAATCCGGTAACCTGATCGATTCTATTACTCTATTTTTATTAACATGAAAAATGGTGGACAATGGTGGTGGAGGAGGTAGTTGTGGCTGATGTGGCAGAGGTATAGGTGGTGGTGGTGGAGGTGGTCGACGATGGAGGGTGGTAGCGATGAACGGTGGTTGTGAAAGTGGTAGAGGAGGTTGTTGTAGTGGAGGAAGATGTAGAGGTGTCTGATGGTGGTAGCAACAATGGGTGGTGGTGATCGGTGGAGGTGGTCAACGATGGTGGCGGTGGTGGCGATCGGTGGTGGTTGTGGAGGAGATTAAGTTATTGTAGTATAGGAAGAGGTGGAGGTGACCGAAGGTGGTTGACGGTGGCTATCGGTGGTGGTGACAGCGACAATGGGTGGTGATGATTGGTGGAGATGATGGTGAAGGTGGTCAACAATGGTAGTGGTGGTGGCGATAGTGGTGGTTGTGAAGGTGGTGGAGGAGGTTGTTGTATGGAGGAAGAGGTGGAGGTGGCCGATGGTAGTTGATGGTAGCTACCGGTGGCCACCGATGGTGGCAGCGACATCGATGAGGTGTTGATGAATGATGATCATTAAAACAAATACCATATAGAAAATGAGGGCATATCAATAATTTTTTAGTTCATGTCTCACTTTTGTCCCACGTTGTTACACCTATTTTAGTGGAACAAGAAAAAACTCTTTTTGTCTCATTTTGTCTTGGTCCTTGTCTTTGTCCCATGCCGCGTCAAACGTGGGACAGTGAGTTTTTGTCTTATCCCATTTTACGCCAAACGTAAGACGGTGAGTTTTGTCTCGTCATATCCTGTCCTATGTGTCAAACACAGCTTACAAAAAGCTTATGTATGATTGAACGAATAGTCGTCCAGACCATTAACCTCATTAAACTGTAAGTAAACATCCGTTATGTAAAATTTAAATTTTAATTGAAAAGGTTAAGATGCAATATCATTTCTCATATGTTATGATGAAGAAAAGAAACTAACAAAAAAAAAATACAATTTTAACACCAGTATTTTTATTGTATATATAACAACAGTACTTGCCATGCCATTTAATGCATAATGGATTTTCTAAAATTATTTATTTTGATAAATCGTAAAGAACAAACGTAGTATATTTGTTATTATCTTCTTTTCCTTAAAAAACCATGATTGTCCTATTTTTTCGACATGTCTTAGATTTATTATTGTCACTTTTTTTAAATAATAATTGATGTTTATGGTCTTAATGTATATACGTCACAATGAGATTTTGGAAACACGAAAGTTTAAGACGGTATAAGAGATCAATAAGTAAAATTTACGTCCTCTAGATGATAATGGACCTAAGTGAACTAGCCACCAAATATTTACTACCTACATTTCAATACTAACTAACGATTGATTCAACACATACGTGTGTGAAAAAGTACGCTAGAGCACTTGATCAAATTAACCATGTTGAAAGAGCTCAACAAAACGATATGCATCTTTATGTCTGAGAAAGTTTAAGGTTTAGGAATAATCATAAGAAAAAAAAAAAGAATCTTATGTATAAACATGAATTATATTGTTTTTTGTAATGATAAATATCAAAGAACGAACATATGTAGATAAAAGCTTTACAAAAAGAAACTTCATTTTTAGATCATCTCAAGCATACAATTATTATATTTATTTTGATACATATGAATTGATGTTTAGCATGTACTATGAGGTCAATTTAGAGATGAATCACTAATACGTTACTAATGTTAAAGATACGTATGATAATGTCCGATGGTATCATACAAGCCTATAATACACGGAAAAATGCACAACATGATTTGAAAATACGTACCTAAGATGCTTTTGGATTTTGATTTATTTTATCATCATTAAAAATGTTAAACAAATATTTATTTGTTTCCTGTTGTAGGGAATCTGCGGTGTTTGGTTTAGAGTCGGGGACTGTCTGTGGTTTGTCAGAGGGACGGGTTGGAGCTGCTCAGAGTTGTGTGAAACTACAAGTCTACAATAGGCCCGGTCGCTGCTGGAGGGGGTTGCGTAGACCTGCGTGTGCAATCAGCTCAGGTAGTGTAATCAGTCGTATTCCACCTTGTATTGGCGGCGGATACAACAAGAATATTGGCAGTCCATGGGGGTTCGAGAGGGCAATTTTTTGGTTAGTTATTCGATAGTTATCTTGTGCATACGGTCGGGATGTGGGTTGCGGGAGTGGTCGTGCCTAAGATCTATGTTCTGGTCCGGATACTTTATGCCGTTTCAGAGTACGGCCGATTTTTTCTTGTGGCAGCTGCTGTTTGTATCTCGCAAGCAGCTTCTGTGTTGTTTTTTGTTCGGGTCTGTCGTCGATAATCGGTTTAGTTTCGTCGCCTATGTTTTGTTTTCGTTCCGTTCTAATCCTTGGTACTTTTTGGTTGGTTTTAATAATATCTTTATTGTTGTTGTTCAAAAAAAATATAGAAATTACATGACAAATGAATATCATATTTGTTGTAAAAATTCAAATTTGACTAATTACATATTTCTGATATAAAATGTGTATATTATTGATATAAGCGATTATCTACAGATGTGTTAATAAAAATTTCAATCGTAATTTATTTGTTTGTTGATGAACAATTATTATTTAACACTAATAATTTTAATCTCGATCCAAAGATTTTTTTTTTTTTTATATATTTTGATCGAAAATTCGAAAATACATAACCAACTTTTACAAAATAGATTGGGTTGGGCCATTTGAAGTCACTTGATAATTGGATTAAGCCCACAAAATATTGCTGAGTTTCTGTATGAATTAATGGCCTTCTTTTGTAAAATAGAGATTTTTGGAATTTAGAGTAAAACTTTTTCTCCAAAAGACTTTTCAAAAATAGAAAATAGTAGAAAAGATAAAGAGTGTCTAAAATTCTTCAAATTTCCAAAAATGAGTATATGAGAGTGAGATATTTTTTTTAATTATATTCCTATCAATAATAAACTTTGAGGTTAAATGTTTATTAAACTTGGATGATTGTAATACCTGAATAATTATCGTTCTTGACTCATGAAAATCATAATGCACCTCAAGACGTCATGGTGTGTGCCTCGCTTTACACAGCCACTACGAGATCCATGGTGCGACTTACAAAACCATGGAAGAATAGAATTGCTAAAAGATGTTAACCAGTTGGCATGGATAGAAAATTTGTTTTGCAGATACACATCTAGTAATTGACTTAGGACTCATGATGAACTGTGGCTCGGATAGGCAGATAGCTCACATAATATGTCTCAACAATGCTATACCGATACAAGTGGATAGTTTGAAAAATCCACTATTCTTTGACATCGAGTTCTTATATGAAATTATATTTGGTTAACATGTTTTTGATATATACATAGTATTGTACCCGTAACATAAAAAACTTTAAACTCTTATAATTATTATAAAATAAGAAAGGTAATACATTTTATATGTTAAAATAAACATTAAACTTCTAAATAAACACATAATTTAATAATAATATTTTATTTACTATGATTACATCGGAATAGACAGGTGGCTTGCAAAGGCATCCTACCTATTGCACAATAATTTGGATGAATATAGAGAGAGAGAGGTGGTCAAATGCAATCCATTTACATGATGTAATTCTTGCAATCTCTCTATCAACTACACATTTTATGTAATTAAAAAAAACTACAAATAAAATGTGTGATGAATAAATGGTTGTAAGAGTTGCATAATAACCCCCATCTATATATATATAGAGAGAGAGAGAGTCGGGTTCAAACGAGAACAATAAATATTTAAAAGAACACGAGAACTAACAAAATCATTAGTGATTTTACATTAACGCGCAAAAAGGGGACTTTGGCCGCGGCTTCAGGTCCGCGTGACTTTTTTGCACGTTAATATAAAACCATAATGATTTTGTTAGTTCTCGTGTTCTTTTAAATAGTTACTGTTCTCGTTTGATCCTCCCTCTCTCTCTCTCTCTATGTATATATATATAGAGAGAGAGGGGGGTACAAGGGAAAACCTCAAAAAAATGAAAAACTAAGGAACACCCTGGTCGCCTTTGAGCTGGATGGTATGCACTTGTGCATACAAGTAAATTAAGTTGTTTTTTGGTTTTTATGTAAGTGTGCATGTTATAAATTACTTGTACGCATAAGTGTTATATATGGTCAGATTCAGGAGAATATAGGGTGTGGTTCAAATGCAACCCATTTACATGGTGCAACCCCGTGCAACCCCTCTATCCACCACATATTTTATGTAATTAAAAAAAAGGAAAAAAAGGTAAAAGTAAGATGTGTGGTGGATAAAGGGGTTGCATGGGTTGCACCATGTAGAGGGATTACATAATAACCTACCTCTATATATATATATATATTTTTATGTGTGTGTGTGAGACTGTATATGAGCATATGGTATGTTGGTGTGTTAGACACGTAACACGTTGATGAAAAAAACTCCATTGCTGTTCACAAGTGGACCAATTTTTGTTTCCAAATATTTGATAAAAACAACCACTTCCTTTCAATCTCGTAGCATTCACCCATACATAGAAAAGAACAGACACAAATATTTGTAAGTATTCGTAAATATTGTGAGAAATAGAGTTAAGATAAGAAGGTAAGAAAGGATCTGGATTCTTGATTACTTTTAATCTCAAATTCATCTCATGAATAACACTTGATATAGGAATTTGATATGTTGCATCTCGATACATCTCATCCTAATGTGCATCCAATGGTGGAGAACTTTCTTACCATTCTCACCATAACTTTCATTTTCACTGAACCCAACCTTTCATACATATATAAATATATACAGAGTCGGGTTCTAGTGAGAGTTCATATTTTCTATGAAACCCCCTTTGTGACCCTTTATTGTTCTTGATCAAACTTGCAAAAATTCCGATTGTACAAATTTATAGCAAGGAAATATAAGTTACAACGTTAACATAAAATTCAAGTTTTATGATATTGATGACGCGTGACATAATAAGTTTCAAGCATAAGTTTTGTGTGTTCTATCAAAGTAGACGAGCAAGGTGAAGAACAAGATTGGTCGGTATGAAAAGTTTTGTTGTTGCTATTTTAAGAAAGACAAAACCTTATCAATTTGAAATATTGATGGTAGTTCTTCTTAAGATGCTAAAGCCATCTTAATTAATTAGGTCAAAACATATATAACCCAAAACGTTTGTTCTTTGAATAAAAGAGAAATTGATACTTATCTAACTTATGATTCCGTATATTCTTTACTTTGCCTTACAAACGTATATGTTGATCTCAAATCTTCAAACTACAGATATATCACCTGGAAAAAATGCAAATAAACATAACATGCATGTCTTTTAAACAATAAGGGGTTGTTTGGTTCATGGAATTAGAAGAATTTGGAATGATCAATTCCATTGATCAAATTTCAAGCTCATGTTTGGTTCACGGAATAAAAGCGATGAAATCCTTCCAATTCCATTGAATTCCACAATTTAAGGAATTCATCATTCATTGGCTTTAAGTGAAGGAATTGAATTCCTACCAACCAAACGCGCGTCGTCGTGGTCAAATTCTCCATCAAATTCCATTCCAATTCCTTCAATGGATTCTAATTCCATCAAATTCCATCCTGTGAACCAAACGACCCCTAAGATTTAAACCAAAAACCTCTAAATTAAAAACATAATGATATATCAAATGAACTAATGAAAATAAGAGTAAGAAGCATCTTTCAATTATTACAAGGATGAGCATATGTTATAATGCAAATGGGGTAGGGGGGTAGGAGTATGGGTATGGCCAAAAGTGCCTAAAAGAGTTAGGAAACAATCATTTTGGAAAATCTCATGATGTTGTTTCATAATTATTAGTCTCAAATTCCAAAAAGAAAAAGAAAAGAAGAGTAGTTTGCATCTCTAGGTGTTATTCAAGCTTCTTGATTTGGATGATCTCAAATGCATCATTGCCATAACTATGTTCCTCCTTCTCTATCCAATATTCCAATGTAACATTTTTTTATTATAAATATTTACTTTTAGAGTAAATAACAAGTTTACATACATTTTATCGTTTAGTATGCTTCTAAATGAATTATATTGGCATTATTTGGTTTGATTTTGTTGTTGTTTAAAAAATTATTAGAAAAGGTTAACATTGCTTTTTTTTTTAAAATAAGTATGTGATAAATATAAGGTTATGTTCATTTAATATGATAATTATATCGTATGTTTTCTATTAGATGTTTAGTAAATGAATTTGTAAATTGTTCTAGTTTTCTTTTAATTAGTCTTGCTTTTTTAAATGTCATAAAACACTATAAATTGTCAATATATAGGGTGAGTTTCTTTTGCAACTCAAACAATTTGTACAAACTATGCAAACCAATCTTAGTCGTTCATCAAGTCCAATGAATATATGATTTAATTATGTTTCCTAATTTAAAATCATGATTATAATGAATAAACTTAACATTACCTAATTTAAAATCATGATTATAATGAATAAACTTAACATTTTCCATATATATCACAATCATTATTAATGAATCATAATCATTATCCATAAATATATCTATTGTTTCCTAATATAGTGGTTTGCATAGTTTGTACAAATTGTTTGGGTTGCAAAAGAAACGCCCCCTATATATATATATATGCGAAGAATCGTGGAAAAAGTTGAGGTTAACGTGAGAAATGTGAGAAGTGAATCTGAACTGTTGGTCACTTTTTAATCAAATGTCCTCCCATGAATTGCGGCTTAGAAGAGAATTGATCTGGTGCATCTCGGTGCATGTCATTGTAATGTACATCCATTTCTCATCCAACTGTTGATAACCATTTCTCACGTTTCTCATGTTAACCTCAACTTCTCACTGGAACCCAACCCAACACTATATATATATATATATATATATATATATATATATATATATATATATATATATATATATATATATATATATATATATATATGAGAGACCCCTTCAAATACAAACTGTGCATATGTTGTACCCTTACAAACCAATCTCAACCCTTGATATATACATCTTCAAAGGTTTCATACATGCATTATTCACATCAGGGCCGGTCCTGAGGTTATGGATGTCCATGGCAAAAGAGGCTAAAAGATGGCCCTACCTCAATTAACAAAACATAGAGAAATAATACCTTGGATCATAGACACTCGTTCTTGACAAATGGATGCATCAATAGTTGAGCAACACTTGATCGACCATTTTGGTTAACTTGTAAGCATTAGTAATGAAATATAGTGCCTCTACGGACAATGTCTAAATTCACCCCTCCCTATTATGAACAATGCTTGCAACTGTGAAACCAAAATGCATGTTCTTATTAGATCAATATAGAACCTATCCAAATTATAAAGAATGCCAAAATAAATAAACTATATTTTCTAAATTATTATTCAATGTCCTTTAACTTTCAAGATCAATAGGACACCAAAGCAATACACAAGCTTTCAAGAAATAAAAAACCACAGATATTGAGGCAAATCTCAAGCATACCACTTCCAAGTGGGAGTGTGGATTTTTTTTTTCTTGTTAACATCCCCAACACAGTGCAACCAAGACTCCATATATCAGTTGCAAATCCATAGCCATTATTCAATCGATTAACAACCAGAGGATGTAACATCAAATTGTCAAAGCAAATGTTAGGATACTATATTTCGGTAACTCTTGAGGCAATGTTTAACAACAGAAATTGTATAAAGATATCAACATAAGAAGAGTAGAAGTTGTTGTCAAATGTTACATGACTATATTTCGGTAACTCGTAAGGCTCTGTCTTGGTACTTTTGTGTAGAATATGAGATACAAAATTGGCATTCATGGACATCCATTTCAACCATAAGACTTTGCACATTATTTCGGTGGATTTTGTTTGTTGGATCAACTAATTTGCATACTAGTTGTTTGCTAGATTGCCAAAGGAAGTGGATTTGGTTCAATTTGATTGAGGGTTCTCAGTTGGTTTTTTAGTTTTAACCCTAGGAAACTAAAAATATCTTATGTTCCTTGTAGATTGTTTATCTGGTTGCTATAGTTTTGCTAACAATCATGTTTTTAACTTATAAATTCCAGAAAAATTAAAACTGAAACCCATAACTAGGCAAGTTGGTTCCTGTCCTAACACAAGAATGATGCAGAAATCAAAAATCAAAACTTGAAGAAATATGAAATCGAAAATCAAAAAGGATAAGAATGATGCAGCCGATAAGGTTCTTTCTCAATAACCTAACACAAAATCCCAAATAAAGTAATATACAAATATGAAATCGAACAAGTGGTGATGACAAGAAAAACTGAAAAAACCATTAAACCACCAAATAAATTAAAAGCACTGATCAATAGAACCCTAAATCAAATCCATAACTCAAACTCACACCAAAAAAATTTACTTGTGTTGTTGTCACCCATTGTGAAATCAATGTAATAACCAGATTTAAAATTTAATAATTTAAGTTTGGGTGGTAGTTGGCCAAAACCTAATATTGAAAGGGGCTAAGTGTAAATGTTGGTTTAAGAGGCTTGGTATAGGGTTCTGGGTCATTTGGTTGGCGGCCGAGAGAAATCAGAAAGAGAGAAGGACACAGGGGCGATTGGAGAAGAGAGTATAGGGATTTTGGGTTGAACTCCTTGGCAAGGTAATTTCTTGAATCATCCTCTACATTAAGCTTTTAGTTGCTTAATTATTTCTATGTTGGGTTTGGAGTCTGATTAGAGAGGATTAGAGAGTTCAGGTTTACTCAATTGAAAGATCGATAAATGTATGGTTGTTAATAGTTGTAAATAGTTGTAAATCAGTGAAAAGATTAAGGAAATGTAATTGTTTAATTTTGTTGGGATTAGCATCGGTTGGGTATCGTTTTCGAAGTCTGTTTTCGTTGTGGGAAATCATGTAGATCGATGTCTGTGTTTTTGGGTGTGCGATAACCCAGAATCTCCCCCGGTCGAGAGACCCGGTCGTTTAGACCCCAGTCCCGGGCAAAACCCCGGTCATTTAGACTCCGGGCGCTGCACACCGGGCGGCGCACGACGGCGGAGCACACCACGGCACGGGCGGCCCAGGTGGCGCACGCCGGGCGGCGCACAACGGCGGCACGGCGGCCCTGGGCGACACGTGGTCGGATGTTCCACCTTGTTAGTGGCCTCTTTCATGTAGGATTCCCGCGAAGTAACTATGAGATTTACCAAGCGTTCCTTTTCGTGCATTAGGAATCTAGATGTTTGGGACTGTAGCAAGTGAAGAAGCTTGAGCAGGACGTCAGGTGAGTTTTCTGAACTAAATCATTTTGTAACGAAAGCATGTGAAAGTTTTATTTTAAACTTGGATTTATATATGATGGCATGAGTATTATGAAATTTATATGCAAGCTTTGAAACGATGTTGCTTTGTACTTACTTGCGAGATATTATTTACATGTTAAAGACGATATTTCTGTTGTTGTCAAAGTGGAAGTGTATGCATACATGGTCCTAAGCGTGTAGGCTCTAAGTCGGGGGGTGTGGCCTGCCTGTGCTCATACCGGAGGGTGTGTTCCATTTATGCCATTGGAGGTGTGTCCCCAACAAAGGCAGTGTGAGTTATAGACACGCTGCCACCTTAGGGTGGCGGTAGTGTGAGCGAAGAAGTTACTGAAAGTTAAAGATTGTTTTCTTTGAAGTTGAAAATGGTTGTTTTATGATGGATACTTGATTGTTTTGTAAATGAGTTAAAAACTGTTATAAGAGGGGACTCACTAGACCTTTTGGTCTAACCCTCGCTCTTTTCAAATCTTAAACCCTTTTCAGGTAAAGAGTGGCAGTAGAAGGAGTGGTTGTGTTTTAAGAGAAGTTGTGAGCTGGAGTTGATTTAGAGGACCTCCATTGTAGATTTTTGTCTGGAAAATTCTCAGTTGTGTACTAGGTTGTCTTTCCGCAAAATCTCGAGTTTTGAGCGTTGTATTATGCCGTTTGGCTTCATTATTTATTATAGTTGCTTTTGTCTCTTGTAGTTCAAGGATTGGGTTGTTACAATCAACATAACATTATGTGTGAGAGTTGAGAATGGGACATAGGCGTGATTAGGCGATTATAGAGCTAGGGCAGACAAGGGACTCGAGTCGTCCATCCTGAACTTGAAAGCGACAAGAAGATGCCAAGGTCCAAGGGAGAGTATGGAACGCAAGAGGCAAGAACGATGACTGACTATCCTTTTTCTTGTATTACTGAGTTGAGCCTACCCAAAGATAATGTGTCATGGGCTGGTGATGCCCTTTGGGCTTTTGCTACCCATGGCCATCGCCCCCTGCCTATAGCCAGGGCCGACCCTGATTCACATTTTTCAACTTACGACTATACACATTTTCACATATGCTATTCCCATTTGTGGAATTGCATATGTGAAAATGCAATTTCTTCATATGCAACTATATATTTCCTGTCCATATGCATAAATGAAATTGTGAAGAAACAAATTTGATTGATGCATATATATATATATATATGGAGGATCAAATGAGAACAATACTTATATAAAAGAACACGAGAATCAACAAAATCATATATGATTTTACATTAACACGCTAAAAAGCCACGCGGACCTGAAGTCGAATGTCAAATTTGTCTCCGTGGTTTTTTTTCGCACGTTAATGTAAATTATATATGATTTTGTTGGTTCTCGTGTTATTTTAAATATGTATTGTTCTCGTTTGAATTCGACTATATATATACACACATATAGAGGACAAATAAGAAAAATTATACAAACCAATCAATTAATATATTTATGAAAATGATGAAGGTTTATTTATTGTGATTTGAATATTTATGGAACATGATTAGAGTTCATTCATTTTTTTAAAGAGTAGGAGAATTATATTAAAAGACTAACAAGAAGTTTGAAAAAAAAAAACCTATAAAGAAACAATCATCGGATTTCTCAACCAATTAACCCGAAAAATTTGCCTTCATGCATCTATTAGAGATCTAAAAAAAAGATTTTGCAATCATATGATCAAACAAAAAATCCAGTCGCATCTTCTTGTTGTAAAGCATCTAGTTACGATATGTCCAAATCACCCATATCGATGACAAAACAATCACATCGAATAGTTTTCACTTCACCACATTAACATTGACCAGACTCTGACCATTTAAGCAACTCTTTTACGGATGAGAAGTTGCGATTTGAAAATCCCCACCAAATACACTTTTCTCCAAAAAGAGAAGGCCACTTGACAATCAACAAACACATGATGTGAAAATTCTGGAAAATCACCACACATAGGGAATAATTGTGAATCCAAATCAATACCTTTTCGATCCAAGTTCAAACGAGTAGGAATATGATCTGCAGCTACACGCCAACCCAACACGTTAACTTTGATCGGAACCCAATTATTCCATCAGGTAGCTAGGTTCCGAACCCGCAATCAAAAACACCCCGTCAATGTACCGTCGTGTCGAAGCAACCGAGAATTCTCCAGAATCTTCTAAGTCAAGACTCAATCTATCCGAAACATCTCTTGTATTGAACTTGTCAAAACCGAAGAAAGAACCGAAAGTTGTTCATATTCGCTCCCCCCCCCCCCCCCCCCCCCGTTTCACGCCTCCAAACGCCACCCTCTTGTTTTCTTGAATTTACTAAGCAATTTTTGTGGTTCGAAGGCATATAAACGAGGAACTGAAACCTTTAAAACATGATCTCCAATCCACCTATAATGCCAAAATAAAATCTCCTTGTCATTTCCAACCACTTTCTTGAAGTATTCTTCCAAGAAAATATTTTTAGATCTCAACACAATTAGAGTTCATTAATTATGATCAACGTTTTATAATATTATCGATATATTTATGTTACCAAATATTCATTAGATAGATAGACATTGTAGACTAATTTATAACATTTTTATGTTTTATATTTGATTGCCCATCTCTCTCTCTATTAATATAATTCGTTATAAAATATGAAAATGAAAGTACAAAAAAGAAAGCTCAACACTTCCCCCGCCCCCCAAAAAAAAATTATGCACGGTTTATATAAAAAAAAATTCTAATCCGTAGTGTCCAACTAAGTGCGTATGGACGTAACAAGATTTTTTTTCTTTCTTTCAAGCCGTTAAATAATTTATTTATCAGTCATTTATCAACATAAATTAGCTGAAAAGGTTAAGTGGCCCGAGAAGTCCACCCTTTAGGTCCTTTTTCATAGACTTATTTACTTCAATGGGTAAGATTCTCGGTCATCAAACGTGCGATAATCGCTAATCAGGTAAGAGTCGTCACCTTCATTTATCGGGTAAGGTTGTCGGTTAACAAAGTAACACAATAAGATTGTTGATAGAAACCATCATCTATTACCAGGAAAAATGTCTTTTTCTAGTAAGAGTCGATAAATATTTAGTTAGACACTACTTAACTTTTTAAACTAAATGGTATTAAGTGTATAGACAAACAATGATCGTGTAAGAAGGTGAGAAGTGATCTAGACCCTTGATCACTTTTAATCTCAAACCCACCATTGAATCGCGTTTGATACGGGGATTGATGTGGTGCATCTTGGTGTATCTCATTTTCGTGCATCTCATCCTAATATGCATCCAAGGGTGAAGATCCCTTCTTACCATTCTCATTGTACCTTTCATTCTTATCGAAACTCAATCCTAAATGTATATTATTAAATATATGTTAAACTAAACTTATTATAGTAATTGAGCTATGTAAATGTATTGCGCAATGATTGGTGTGACAATATTATATCTACATCCATTTTTACTTGTTTATAAATATCAGTTATTAATTAAGTTAATAAAAAATACCCGTATCATGATAAGATACCAAAATATATTATGAAGTTAAAAAGGATCCGAGTTTAAGACTGTAACAACCCAATCCTTGAACTACAAGAGACAAAAGCAACTATAATAAATAATGAAGCCAAACGGCATAATACAACGCTCAAAACTCGAGATTTTTGCGGAAAGACAACCTAGTACACAACTGAGAATTTTCCAGACAAGAATCTACAATGGAGGTCCTCTAAATCAGCTCCAGCTCGCAACTTCTCTTAAAACGTAACCACTCCTTCTACTGCCACTCTTTACCTGAAAAGGGTTTAAGATTTGAAAAGAGCGAGGGTTAGACCAAAAGGTCTAGTGAGTCCCCTCTTATATAACAGTTTTTAACTCGTTTACAAAACAATCAAGTATCCATCATAAAACAACCATTTTCAGCTTCAAAGAAAACAATCTTTAACTTTCAGTAACTTCTTCGCTCACACTACCGCCACCCTAAGGTGGCAACGTGTCTGTAACTCACACTGCCTTTGTTGGGGACACACCTCCAACGGCATAAACGGAACACACCCTTCGGTATGAGCACAGGCGGGCCACACCCCCCGACTTAGAGCCTACACGCTTAGGACCATGTATGCATACACTTCCACATTGACAACAACAGAAAGATCGTCTTTAACATGTAAATAATATCTCGCAAGTAAGTATAAAGCAACATCGTTTCAAAGCTTGCATATAAATTTCATAATACTCGTGTCATCATATATAAATCCAAGTTTAAAATAAAACTTTCACATGCTTTCGTTACAAAAAAGGTTTAGTTAGAAAAACTCACCTGATCCTTGTGAAGCTTCCCTTCTATCTTCTTAATACTGGCCCTACAATCACGATAGGATAAAACATCCTTAAAAGTTAACACTCACAGCTCTAAACTGGTATGGACTGAATTGCACTACCCGACCTGACCGAGACCTGACCGACCGATGCTCGACTACGACCTCGCCTCGCCCCAAGCTGACCCGAGCGGCGCACGAGTCGCGCCCCATGCGGCGCCCAAGCCGCGCTCCGAGCGGCGCCCTTGCCGCGTCCCGAGCGGCACCCAAGACCGGGGTCTAGGCAGCGATCGGTACCCGCCTCGACCGGACCTCACACATACCGGTCATCACTCCTCGGCCGGACTGACACTTCGACCGGGACAAATTGGTCGACCGATACTTACATCGACCGGGGGAGATTCTGGGTTCTCGAACCCACCCCCTTTCATCGATTCCAATCCCACCACATACAATCACAGCTTCTAATCCCAACATAATAAACACTACTTTAATCTCAAACAGAAACAATACCATAAGACCAAAAGAGATAAAGATTCAAGGAATTCTCAGACTCATAAACCTCCCAAATCCCCAAACTTACAAACAACCCATTCAAGAATTTGAATCAAAGGATAATCTAGAAGAGAGTTTTAGTTTTAAATCTTACCTTAGAATCGATTGCACACCTTCAAGCTCTTTGATTCCCTTCTCCTCTCCAAATCGCCTCTAGCCTCCTTCTTTTCTGATTCCTTCGGCCGACCCCAAATCAAGCCCAAAACCCTATTATAATATCCAAATACAAAATTTACACTTAAACCCCTTCAAAAGTTAAGATTTTCTCTAATTCCACCCAACTTAAAGTTTATTGACTTGGGACCGGTTATTACAATATCCTCCCTCAAAAGAATTCCGTCCCCGGAATTCCCTTTTCGAAAAGTTGGGGATATTGAGACTTCAAGACCGTCTCTACTTCCCACGTTGACTCTTGTCCTTTGTGGAACTTCCACTGCACTCTAACTAACCTAATCTCTTTATGTCTTACTTCTTTACCTTAGAATCTAGAATTCCCACCGGTTTTTCGATGAAGCTAGCTTTTCATCCACTCGAATATCCTCTAACGGTACTACTACATCGGTCTCCCCCAGACATTTCTACAGATTGGACACGTGAAATGTGGGGGTGAACTCTTCGCTACTCCTCAGGCAAAGCAGCTTGTAAACTACCTCTCCCACGCGATTAATGAAACAAATGGCCCAACAAATCTAGGTCTTAATTTCCATTTCTTTCTGAATAAGATCACACCCTTTCCCATGCGAGTCTGGTAACTTTACAAATGCCCCCATTTGCCTAACGTCTCATAATTCCTAGTCTAACCGAAAATGGTACCGCTCAATTATCCAAGCCATTCTGAACGATACATTGTCGTACTCAACCTTCAACTTACCCCTCGATTACAACACTTCCTTAATTGATAGAATTTTGCCGAAGTCACAACACGACTACAAGCCTTACTGACTAAATTCTCACTCAACTCTCCGACTTAACCCAACAGCAACGATACCTTAGATGCAACAGCAGACCTCACCTACAACTCACAATCACGAGTTTCTTCATCATGCAACTTGCTCTCGCAAGCAACCCCTCTTAACAGGTCATAACTTGTACGTAGCAACACTCTCTTTTTTTTCGAACCACATTGATCTTAACCCCTTGGCAATATCAAATTCTCACACGCCGAATATATATATATATATATATCACCCCAGCGTCGTATTTTTCAACTTTTCACATTTAGGTAGAAACTTCCATAAATCAAAACCTTCGCAATCTACCGGTTCCAACTGACCAAAATAATTCGGCGCATACCTCCCTTTCTGAAAGCTTCCACAATCACTTGACCAGAAGCGCAATAAAACCCAACCTCACCCGCTCATTTTAGAGTAGACAAGCTCATACAACTATTCCAAATAGTTTAACACTGGACAACTGTCTCACATGGGATCTCCTTTTTATGCATTACCAAGACTGACATTATGGTCCTTCGTTCCGAGCACTATAATCCACCATCTCTACCTTCCTCCTTAAAGACTTCAACCCACTTCTAACGGCCGACATACTGATTAGAGGCGTGAACTTTTGGGCCAGCTGCACGATTTTTATTCAACAACACACACACCGCACCAAAACGCCATCTTCTATCCCTCATACCCGCGCTAGGGATTTATAAACTTGCTAACAGCAGAATCTGAAAACGTACCTCTACATTTTGTGCCTCTTTCCGATCTTCTTACTCTCAGATTTCCTACCTTTTTGACATGATATCTTCACTCTCTCCGAGCCACAAGATACACTGCTCACCCATAATTGCTTACTCTATTCCTTGATGATTCCCAAACGTATCGACTCACCTTTACATTAATTGCTTGACCACCAGACTATCCACAATTCTCACGCGAGATAAACAACCCAAATCTTCCAAAGCATTACCCACTACTCGAAAGCGCCGCATAATTCTCGCTCGTCAGACAGGATTACCCAATCTGCCAGAATTCCTTCACTCCCAAAGAATACTTCAACATGCCCACAGATTTTCTATTTACCACACAACCCCTTGAATTAAACAGTTCGGCACTTTCAACATTTATTCTAGGGATATAAGATACTTCACCCAAAACTTGCCGGAACTCAGAACATACAGTTCCTCTCTTTGATAACCGCTAACCAACACTTGTAAATTATTCTTAACTTAGCAATACTCAATAACCATACATTCACACATCCCCAATCACATACTTACCACTTACAAATTACTCTCCATCGATCTTCAGATGAGGACGCTTCTCTTATAACAATCACTACAGCCTTAAACATATTCTCAAGAAAACTCCTTACTCCTTTAATGATTTGCACCCCCAAATATGTCATAAAGACATCACTAACCCATGGTTACAACCATCACTCTACTACTTCATCTCGGAACAACTGCAAATCTCTACGACCACTTGACACACACACCAATACCGCCATTTTCTCACTGGCCATAATATTAAAATTCGACTTCGAGTCAGTTCATGACCTTGTATTTTCCCGAATCCTGAATAAATTGCAAAACTATGATCCTCAAACCCCGACAGGATATTGCTCCTTGTCTGCTCATCTTGACCTACTGAACTCAACTCCAGTAACCTGAAAGATTAAGCATACTACCTCTAAGACTTAAATGCGCAAAGCACAATCCCTCCCAATTGTGTTATACTTGAACTTCGCTCCCACATGACCCTCAAAGTTCATCGGTAAGGAACCACCTAACCGAACTAAAGATCTTCCGTTTTAGTAAGATCCAAACAATGTTATCCAACTTCGCATTAGATACACACCTTTTCTGAATAACTATTCACTTCCTCACAAAACTCCTCAAAACTATCCATAACTACTTCCTCATTTCTAGCATTCCGCCATTCACCACGAAATGATTTCTAACTTACACAGAAACAGTCGATGATGAAATATTATCGCTATGTCTCCGACTACCAAGGATCCCCCACTGAACTCTACCTATTCCACAGCGGCAGTTAACTACTAAATTTTCTTTACTACTTCAGACTCTGCTCCCAACACAACTAGTTGCCGACATTCACATCTCCATTCTCGGACCAGCGGTATACCACTATAATACCATCATCCTTAACCTCATATACCAGTGCATCATTAAACACATCCGCTACTCACCACCCTTACTTAGAAGGATACCAACATCAAGTACCTTTTACCCTCTGGTCGAGCGACACACTTCCATTCTCAAAACTTTCATCATTCCTAATTGCAACCTTCTCTATGACCTAGAGAGTTCATAGCCTTCATGCATGACACACAATATATAAAAGTATTTAAACTCTTAACACATTCGAAAATCTAAAAGATATCTACATTTTAAAACAAACGTGAATGTACACAACACAACTCTGACTTAGCTATGCACAACGATTTCAAGAATCGTTCAACCTCAACTCTACGACAGTTCCTCTTCATCACACCCCACATCGGTGTTGACACAATTGAAATCATTTTCGATGAACTTTACCCACACAGTGTACAAACTACTACAGAATTGCTTACACTAAGTGTGTCATACGACTCTCTTCATTATTAATATGACGACCCAAGATTGTACCAATCTCGTTTATAAAATCACGCGATCAAAGGTTGTTTTGATTTTTATAACAAAAGTTAACTCATTTACAAAAGACATATAATAATTCACCCACACAAAATCGAAATTTATCACTCAACGCCACAAACTTGTCTTTTCAACCCAAACACACATTTGTACGCGTTGACACGTTTTCAAAGCAAATACTTCATAAGACACACGCTTGCTAACACATCTGATACAAATGACATGAAGAACTCCGGCAATTTTCTTGACACACAATGCATGTGACTCAATGACATTGAAGGCTATTTACTCTAACAAGGTCAACTGCTTGCGCTCACCACCGCTCATCTCAGACTTTCTACTTCCGACCAACCCATCATGATCCTCACAATACCACTACTACCCGCACCAATGCTTCCCAACATCCTTGAATGACCAAGTGCCAGTTACAATCGCAACTAAAATTTCGCAAAAAACGCATCCTCACCTTTACCCTTAACAACTTACCAACCATGCCTTGATTCTATTGACCCTTACTAACTACCTATCATCAGTCAACACTGATATCATCACTCAACCACCATTCAATTAACTACAACTTTAGAAATCCCATCTCTATCCTTTGATTCTTGGATTAACATTAACATGCTTCTTACTAATCAACATACTACCTTGCCAAACCGAAAGCTCTCTTGGAGCGAAAAGCTCACCTTTTATCCTCATTCTCTTCTTATGGACGCAGGAGGTCCTTTCTCACCGAAATATCTACAGCCCGCACGATACTCATCCTAAACGGTATATAATTTTACCATCAACAAGAACTTCCGCCACACGCTAGACCCACATCATCAATCTATGGATAGAACTCTCAACCCTGAACCACACTTAACAATAGCAATTGAGTATGCCCATGCACCTGTAACTTCATAATGGCATTCGCCAGATGCGATTCTGAATTTACCTTACATGAGGGTACTCACTATTGTTATCACGCCTAACACTGATCAAGGTCTTTCTTACAGGCTTCCTATATCTCAGTTGTGTCCATCTACTCCACAGTTTAAGTTTAGGCCCATCCGGTCACCTAAATCCCTTAAACTATGGCTCTGATACCAATTGTAACAACCCAATCCTTGAACTACAAGAGACAAAAGCAACTATAATAAATAATGAAGCCAAACGGCATAATACAACGCTCAAAACTCGAGATTTTTGCGGAAAGACAACCTAGTACACAACTGAGAATTTTCCAGACAAAAATCTATAATGGAGGTCCTCTAAATCAGCTCCAGCTCGCAACTTCTCTTAAAACGTAACCACTCCTTCTACTGCCACTCTTTACCTGAAAAGGGTTTAAGATTTGAAAAGAGCTAGGGTTAGACCAAAAGGTCTAGTGAGTCCCTTCTTATATAACAGTTTTTAACTCGTTTACAAAACAATCAAGTATCCATCATAAAACAACCATTTTCAGCTTCAAAGAAAACAATCTTTAACTTTCAGTAACTTCTTCGCTCACACTACCGCCACCCTAAGGTGGCAGCGTGTCTGTAACTCACACTGCCTTTGTTGGGGACACACCTCCAACGGCATAAACGGAACACACCCTCCGGTATGAGCACAGGCGGGCCACCCCCCCCCCCCCCGACTTAGAGCCTACACGCTTAGGACCATGTATGCATACACTTCCATATTGACAACAACAGAAAGATCGTCTTTAACATGTAAATAATATCTCGCAAGTAAGTATAAAGCAACATCGTTTCAAAGCTTGCATATAAATTTCATAATACTCGTGCCATCATATATAAATCCAAGTTTAAAATAAAACTTTCACATGCTTTCGTTACAAAAAGGTTCAGTTAGAAAAACTCACCTGATCCTTGCGAAGCTTCCCTTCTATCTTCTTAATACTGGCCCTACAATCACGATAGGATAAAACATCCTTAAAAGTTAACACTCACAGCTCTAAACTGGTATGGACTGAATTGCACTACCCGACCTGATCGAGACCTGCCCAACCGATGCTCGACTACGACCTCGCCTCGCCCCAAGCTGACCCGAGCGGCGCACAAGCCGCGCTCCGAGCGGCGCCCTTGCCGCGTCCCGAGCGGCGCCCAAGACCGGGGTCTAGGCAGCGACCGGTACCGCCTCGACCGGACTGACACTTCGACCGGGACAAATTGGTCGACCGATACTCACATCGACCGGGGGCGATTCTGGGTTCTCGAACCCACCCCCCTTTCATCGATTCCAATCCCACCACATACAATCACAGCTTCTAATCCCAACATAATAAACAATACTTTAATCTCAAACATAAACAATACCATAAGACCAAAAGAGATAAATATTCAAGGAATTCTCAGACTCATAAACCTCCCAAATCCCCAAACTTACAAACAACCCATTCTAGAATTTGAATCAAAGGATAATCTAGAAGATAGTTTTAGTTTTAAATCTTACCTTAGAATCGATTGCACACCTTCAAGCTCTTTGGTTCCCTTCTCCTCTCCAAATCGCCTCTAGCCTCCTTCCTTTCTGATTCCTTCGGCCGACCCCAAATCAAGCCCAAAACCCTATTATAATATCCAAATACAAAATTTACACTTAACCCCCTTCAAAAGTTAAGATTTTCTCTAATTCCACTCAACTTAAAGTTTATTGACTTGGGACCGGTTATTACAAAGACATCCAAAATTATAAGAACAAAAAAGTTGATGTAAAATTAAATCAAATGAATTCAATAAATTTGATACTAAGGGTTATAATCCATTTGTATATCTCAATAATATCTAAATTCACCTGATCTTTTGATAATTCAAAAAACATTGATGAAGTTTTTCTATAGATATAAAGTAAACACTATTATTAAAAGTTATACAAAAAGTATACATTTAAGCATTATTAGTGTCTCTTACACATAAAAATAAAAATAATTGTATATAAGTTAAAGAGTGTTGGCAAAGGTTGAAGTGGATTAAACTAGAAATGGGCACAAATTTCCATAGAAGAAAACGAGTGATGGTTTTTGGGCATAATTCAAAGCTTCAAACGTGCTTCCCCTAATTGATTAAAGCTCAACCATAAGTACTTCTTCATTTGCTTTATTCTTTAAAATCACCATCGCCATGGCATGCACAGAATAATTATCAATCATGAATTCTTTACTGATACTATATAAACAACTACTATTTGTTTATCTGTGCAATGCATAAATAGTTAATATGTTGAATGGATCCATATATAGTCATATTCAACGATAAAAGATATGAAATGAAAAGGATGTAACGTGTTATAGTGGAAAAAGGTTGATGAAAGATAAAAACTATTAAGGACAATATACGTCTTGATTAAAAACTGAAAAATGATATGAATTTTACTTACAAAACAATGAAATGGTTCGACTTCATTTATTTTCATAATTGAATAAAATTTGTATAAATGTTATGGGAATTTTAAATCGTAAAAATTAGAAAATTAGTATTTGTTAAACTTAATTCAAAATTGGTGATTAAAATATGAAAATGTTTTTTATAGAATCCGTTTTTCTTTAATATTATAAATCATCCAAGATTATTATTTTTTTTAAACAAATCATGCAAGAGTCTCATATCTAAAAAAAAACTCCTTATAAAAACAGTGTTTTGTTTTATTAAGGTGTCGTTTGTTTTTTAAAAGGTCTAAAGTCTGAAGTCTTATTTTAGTTATGAGTAATAAGAGGTGATGTATAAAAAGATCTGAACGATTCAGACTTAAGAGTCATTAAGAGGTTTTTTTTTTAAAACAAACAACCCCTAAGCATTGTTTTAGGTATGAAAATTTAAATGTTGCAGTCTTTTTTCAAAATCTGGGGAAAATCACGGACTCTAATTCCTTTATTTCGTAAAATTTCAAAATTTTGAAGAAACAAGAAAGTTACATCAAGAACAAACTAAGGGGTCGTTTACCAAAATGCTTACCGGTAAGGATATTACCCTCTCTTACCTTATCGTATGACATTCTCGACCATCAAAATTGTTTGTTGGTAAGCGTCCTAAACCCGGTAAGCGCTTACCGGGTAAGAGTCATTTCTCTCACTTACCGAGTAAGACTCTCGATCCTTGTTATGGCTCTTACCGGGTAAGATTCTAGGTAGTTTTCATACTCAATAGGTAAGAACCGTAAAGTAAGTGATACCGATAAGCTCTTACCCAGGTACTTTAGTAAACGACCCCTAAGAATTAAGAAGCTTAATGTATTGAATGAAGGCGGTTTGTAGAAAGAAAATGTTGTTATGGGGAATCATACTTGTTGGTAGCAGGCTAGTAACTTCATATCTGAAGCAAGTTTTCATAAAATTGTTCGAGTTTTAACAAAAACCTTTTTACCTTGCAAAATCATACAATTATCTTATGAGAAGGTAGCTACACCCGAGGTCATGTTTGATGATTTGTATGACGTAGTTTCATTATTCATATTGTGTCACTATAATGCAACATTTTTTGTTTTTACAGCAAACTCAAAACGATATTGAACCTGTGTTTCTTAAAAAATTCATTATTAATGGTTTATTAAATGAAAAAGACCAAAATCTCTTTATTTTTTGCAAAATCACAGCATATATATACCATTTTGAGGATTTTCTCCATCCATAAATGAAGTCAAACATTTATGCAAATGCTCATGTATTGCATGCATCCAGATATGAATTTAGAATGTAGAGAACCGAAAACAAAGTGAAGGTATTTAGAGGTAAATCATGTGCTTGAAATTTGAATCACTACTAGAAAAAAGACCATTACCGACGGCAAAATCCGTCGAAAATCCGTCGGAAAATCAAATTACCGGCGGATTTCTAGCGGATTAGGCTGTCAAAAAATGCCCCGCCAGAAAATGGATTTTCCGACGGATTTCCGACGGATTTATCATTTCCGACGGATTTATCATTTCCGACGGATTTTTCCGTCGGAAATCCGTCGGAAATTAATTTCCCATTTTTTAAAAAAAAGTCAGATTAATTAACAAATTCTTAATCTAATTAATTAGTTTCCGACGGATTTCCGACGGATAAAAATTTATTAATTATTTTATTTTTAACCGTTTATTTATTAAAAAATATATAAATAAACATTTTTAAAAAAGAAAAACAAATTTCCGACGGAATATCCGCCGGAAATCCGTCGGAATTTTTTTTTTTAAATTGTTTTTTAAAAGTATTATTTAAAATATTTATTTAAATTATCCGTCGGAAATCCGTCAGAATTTTTTTTTTCTTTTTTAAAATTGTTTTTTAAAATATTTATTTAAATTATCCGTTGGAAAATTTTTTAAAATTATAAATTTGAATCTATTTGTTTAATTTCACCCTCAGATATTTTGTCATTAAATCGTTGATAAAATTTGATTTATTTAAAAAAAAAAAAAAACACGCATACGCATACGCATACATCTATAAATAATAGATATTAAATAAACCTCATAAACATTTTACAAATATATTAAGATCAAAATATAATTTACATCTCCAAACAAAAAATGCCCTATTAAAAATAATGTACATCTAGAACAATTTAAAATTAACATTCCACACAAAAGTATGAGAATCTTTAAACATATCCTTCTTCTCCTAGTATTTGCATTTGCAAATCTGACGTCCTTCATAAGTAACTAACATTGATGCCAAATTTCCAGTGAATTTGAACTGCAAAAATTATAAAAAGTAAAAATAAAATATTCAATATTTTTAAAACATATCAAGGTTTTTTATAAAAAAAACAGATCGGTAAATTGATAATAAAAAAACATTTCCAAAATAATTTTTTAAACCATAAAAGTAGTAGTTGTAGATCTTAAAAGAAGCATTGATACAAAAATAATATTTAATAAATCGGATCTGAAAACTTTTATAAAATTAGATGTGGTATTTTTTTTTTGGAATATTTTTACAAAAAACGGATTTAAATTTTTTTTTATATAAAAAGTAGATCCCAAATAGAAAAATGTACATGCAGTGGTTATAGATCTTCAAAAACCATTGATAAAAAATAAAACATAACAGATTTGAAGTTTTTTAACAAGATTTGAATATTATAAAACAAAGATATCTAAGGTTTTTTAAAAAACAATTATGTTAGAGAAGAAAACATCTTTAAAAAAAACAAATTGAAAAAACGATATCTTGTGTGAATAAGAGAAGTAACAGTGTAAAAACGAGATGTAGCCCCGAAGTTGTTAGCAAGAAGCATCTCTTATCTAAATCCTCCAACGAGTTTTTGGTGTTGATGGTGAGGTTGAGAGGAAAAATTAGAGGTGGGTTTGTGAGGGGTATTGTAAAGGGAAGGGTATTTCACCCTCTTCCTCTCCCTCTCAAATAACCCAGTATAACCTATTAAACCCCAATTGAATCGATTTAAGCCCAATTGAACCATAAAAGCCCATCAAAACCCATTACGAGCATTGTTGACTTGTTAAGGCCCAATATAACCTATTAAAACCCAATTGAATCGATTTAAGCCAAATTGAACTATCAAAGCCCAAGAAAGCCCATCAATGCCCATTACGAGCATTGTTGACTTATTAAGGCCCAATATAACCTATTAAAACCCAATTGAACCAATTTAAGCCCAGTTGTATCAGTTTAAGCCCAACAGAACCGACTTAGATCAATATAACCCATCAATCCCAATTGAACCCATAAAAGCCCATTATGATTGTTATTGACTTATTAAAAGCCCAATTGAACCGATTTAAGCCCAATAGAACCGATTTAAGTCCAATTGAATCGATTTAAGCCCAATAAAACCGAATTCATCATCAAATCCTAATAAAAGCCCATCAAAGCCCATTATGAGCATTGTTGACTTATTAAGGCCCAATATAACCTAAAAACCCAACTGAACCGATTTAAGCCTAATTGAACTGATTTAAGCCCAACATAACCGATATAAGATCAATATAACCCATCAAACCCCAATTGAACTCATCAAAGCCTATTATGATCGTTGTTGACTTATTAATGCCCAAACACACAAGTAATGACTTATTATGTGTTTCTTTTCACGTATCGACTTCATAGATGCATGTGTCGTGTATTCGTGTCAACTAGACAACCAAGAATCATTATACCCTGATATAAGCCACTCAACCACCATTATTGCTCAATATGACATTTTATGACTTATTAAGACCCAATAACACCAGTGGGGACTTATTATGTGTTTGTGTGTACGTATCCACTCATAGATGTATATGTTGTCTATTAAGGTCGAAAAAAGAACTAAGAACGATTATATCACAATACGAACCACTAAATCACCATTATATCCTAATATGACGTTTTAAAACTTATTAAGGCCCACCTTAAAACCATATGTGACTTATTACGTGTTTGTATACATATATGTGTGCAGTCGGTTCGATAAGAAAACTAAACCATCATTAGTTTTTCAATTAACCGATTCACACGCAATATAACCCATCAAAGAGCAATACAACCGATTTAAGCCCAATTGAACCAATTTAAGCCCAACTGAACCCATCAAAACCAATTGTGATTGTTGGTGACTTATTAAGACCAATATATCCAATTGAACTGATTTAAGCCCAATAGAACAATCAAAGCAAAATAAAGGCCATCAAAGCCCATTACGAGCATTGTTGACTTGTTAAGGCCCAATATAACCGATTAAAACCCAATTGAATCGATTTACGCCCAATAGAACCATCAAAACCCAATAAAGCACATTACGAGCATTGTTGACTTATTAAGGCCCAATATAACCTATTAAAACCCAATTGAACCAATTTAAGCCAAGTTGAATCAGTTTAAGCCCAACAGAACCGATTTAAACCCAATTGAACCGACTTAAGATAAATATAACCCATCAATCCCAGTTGAACCCATAAAATCCCATTATGATTGTTATTGACTTATTAATTCGATTTTTTAAAAAAATTATATCTTAACCATTTAATTTAAAAAAATGTTTTAAAATAAAATAAAATTAAAAATCGAATTAATTTCCGTCGGAAATCCATAGGAAATTAATTCGATTTTTAAAAAATATATATATATCTTAACCATTTAATTTAAGAAAATGTTTTAAAATAAAAAAAATTAAAAATCGAATTAATTTCCGACGGATTTCCGACGGAAATCCGTCGGAAATTAATTCGATTTTTAATTTTTTTTAAATGTTTTAAAATTTAAATTAGAAGAAAATGTTGTAAAATAAAGAAAAAATAAAAATCGAATTAATTTCCGACGGATTTCCGACGGAAAATTAATTTAATTAAAAATTAAAAATTAAATTAATTTCCGTCGGAAATCCGTCGGAAATCAATTCGATTTTTATTTTTTTTTAAATGTTTTAAAACTAAAATTAGAAGAAAATGTTTTAAAATAAAAAAAAAATAAAAATCGAATTAATTTCCGTCGGAAATCCGTCGGAAATTAATTAGAATTAATTTAATTTTCTTCTAATTTGCTTGTTTAGTTACTAATTTATTTAATTAAGTATTTTAATTTCAATTAAACAAATATTTGTGGCGGATTTGTGGCGGATTTGTGACGGATAAAATATCCGTCACAAATCCGCCACAAATATTAAAGAGAATAAAAATATTTATTTTTCGTAAAATTTCAGTGGCGGATTTGTAGCGGATTTCCGACGGATTTAAGGTGATGTTGACTTTTGTTGACTTTTTTGAAATCCGTCGGAAATCCGCCAGAAATTTTTCCGACGGAAAATCCTCGGAAACGTCCGTCGGTGATAGCTCTTTTTTTAGTAGTGAATATGATGTTATCGGTTAATTTTATGGAGTTCAAACATAGACCTGTAATAAAATTATCTATACTATATTATAAAGACGGAATAAAAAACTCTTAATTACTACTTATAAAACATAAGGTACTACCATTTTATGCATACATTTCAAAAATCTTTTAATTCACAACTTAGGGCCTGTTTGTTAGCAGCTTAATGAGCTTAATGAGACTCACAGCTTATTCAGTCAGCTATATATGACTGTTTGGTAGTGGCTTAATGATATAGAAAGTGGCTTATTCAGTAAGATTTGAAGGGGGAGCTTTATGCAGAAAGCCAAGTTTTTTCCAAACCAGTCCCTCCCATTAAAAAAACACGTTCATTCCATCTATGAAAAAACTCTCTCAAATAAAAACCTTCTAAATCTATACAGACAGATTAATTCACACAGACAACTTTATTCACACAGAACTTAATGAAAAACCAACCAAACAGCCCCTTAGTATGCATAAGGTACAAATCATTTGAAAAAAATTCAAACTTTACTTTTTCACTACCTTCCATATTCAAGTTTTTCCCCTTCCATTTAGGGTTTTTCCAAAAGAAGAAAAGTTATTTACTTGCTCAAATTAACATATTTCTTTAATTATAATAGTACATGTATTTTCTTCATGTATACAAGTTTTTAAAGTCTTTTGAATTCTATAAAACTAACTAATAATGAACCTATATATACAGTTAGATACAAAATAATATTATCCAACATTATATTTGTTATTTTTATCTATTCTATATTTCAGTATTTTGAAAAAATATTATCATTCGTTAGATATCATTGATTAATACATGTTTTTAAAATTCAAATATACATTTAACGATTACTTTAATATAATTTCTTAATGTTTCATGATTAAAAAAACTCAAGTTATGCGTTTATCACTACTAATGCCACATAAATTATAAATATATGATTTGTAATTGCTCACCCCGATGCATTGCACGAATACACTGCTAGTAAGTATTTAATAATAAGTTGGAAACTTGAATTGAAAGCTTTTAACAACATAGGTAAATATTTTAATTTATAGAGTAAACTACACTTTTGGTCCCTGTGGTTTCCCAAAAGTAACACCTTTTGTCCCTACAGTTTCAAAAATATAGTTTCGCCATCGTGGTATGGAAAAACGATTGGATTCGGTCCCTCCTTTTGACGGACGTTAAAAGAGCATGTTAAATGAAGGGCATTATAGTCTTTTTCCACTTTTATCTTACTTTTCTTTAATAAATAAATAAATAAATGAATTACAGGGACCAAAAATGTAACTTATTCTTATATATATACAAATACAATTATACTAACACACACACATACATACATACATACATACATACATATATATATATATACTAACAGTGTGTCGTGCAATGCACCGGGTGAATAAGTTGTGAAAATTTTATCGTAATTGAAAAATGAAAAGCCCTTGAGCATGTAGTTGAGTTGTCACATTATGGAGCGATCAAGTTCGATCATGCAGAAGAGGGGCTTGAATCCTTCAAGAACAAAAGCATGTGTCATCCTTGTATCACCAATCTTCAAGAACAATAACCATCAACTTTTTTATCAACTTTCTACATGTTCATGACAAAAAAAATTATAATTTAATTTTCAAGGATTTTAATTAATAAATCAATCGTTGCAGATTGTACAATGATTTAATAATTAAAATTCATCCGGTGACAAAGCAAAATCAAATCAAAGACAACCAAGCCTGTGAGATGGAGAAATCAAAATCGTTGCCTAGGGTCGAATAATCAAAGCACAAAATGATAACCAAATATGTGAGATGAAGCAAAAACCAAATATGTGAGATGATGTTTTAAAGAGCAATGTAAAAATCAAAAATGTTATCAGAAATCGGTAAAATCAAAACCAAATTTTGCAGTCCTCTCTCTCTCTCTCTCTCTCTCTCTCTCTCACTCTCACACTCTCTCTCTCTTTCTCACTCACACACACATATCTATACTACTTAGATATGAAGAAACATGAAACCAATTATCTTCCAAAAATCACATATACAAAATTTTTGAAGAACATGAAATCAATTATTAGAGCTAATATGATTGCCCCCACATTTACATGATATTAAAAGTATATGATTATATGAAACAACTAATCTGATATTAAAATATATGAACCAACTAATCTGTAGGAGGAGGTGGATAACTTGGTTGCAACAGTGATATTGCAATCCTGCTAAACAACTCTAAATGCACCCTGCAGGCTAGCCTTCTCTTGTTCATGAGTTCAAGAAACAGTGCATTATAAGAAAATCGACATTTGAATTTTATCTAAATTAAGTTATGAAATAGGAAGCGTTGATATAAACACTCATCCCCTATCTGATCAGGTTTCGCCGGGTGTAAGGTCGGACCACTACCACTACATGCGGCGGTGTTGGTCTCCATAAAATATTAAAGGTAAGCCATGCTTAATTTATCAACTAAATTAAGTATGGCTTACCTTTAATATTTTACGTTGGCCGACAGGAAAAACCCACCGCCACCACCACGCCACCACCACCAATCAACACTAATCAATCCAAAAAACAGAATCCTCCATCTCCCTAATCCACCACCACCATGGTCAGCAGGAAAAACCCACCGCCACCACCACCCTCTAGTCGGGCAAATCTTGCTTCATACATCGCAACCACCATCTTGCTAACCTTCATCACCATCATCATCCTGATCACCTTCTTCAAACCCGAAAACCCAAACATCACCAACACCGTACAAAGGAATGAGAATGCAGAAGAAAAAAATAAGACATGACTGACGGGAAGAGGAGAGCGAGGCGTTGTAGATAGCACTACAGCAATAGAAGTGTAAAAAGTGAAACCTGCATAGTTGAAAAGTCAAAATTGGCAGACTGCATCTTCACTTATACATCATGCATAAATTAGTTGTACGTTATGCTTCACAATTTGTAATTAAGAGATTTTTGAAATCTATGCATGAAATGGTAGTACCTTGTGCTTAAAGAGTTGTCTTTAAGAGTTTTGTTCTAAATGCTTATATATGTAGTATAGCTATATATATATATACATAATATATGAACAAACCCAAATTCACAGCTGAAAACAAATTCAAAATCTAAATATCAAATTTAAATTAAAATTGAAACCAAAATCAAGATCCAAAATCACAATCCAAACCAAATTTAAGATCCAAAATCAAAGTTTATTAGAATCAAAACAATAAAACCCTAACCATAAATCAAACCAATGACTTAGATAAAAGAAAATTGTAAATCCAGATCTTCATCTTAAAAAAGAACCGAAATCTTAATCTTCATCCCTACATCTTCATCTAAAATCACAAATCCATACCATAAAATCAAAATCTAATGATGGAGGTGTTGAAATCAGAGGAGATGCAGTTGAGAGCCAAAGAGAGATGGTTGTGGTCGCCATTCGTTAAACTTAAAATCTTGTGCAAATCGGAGGTGCAAATCGGGTGGTACAGGTCATGAAACCCAAGTCATCAACGGCTATTTGTACTTCGTTGATGCAGATTGACGGTATAGGTGGTGGCAGCAACCCAAGAAGGCGGATGATGGTGGTGGCAGCAACCCAAATTGGCGGATGGCGGTGGCAGCAACCCAACAGGTGGATGGCGGTGGCAACAACCCAAACAGGCGAATGAGGGTGTCGGAGTTATAGTCGTGGGGGAGGTTTCATAGCCGGGGGGAGAGATCTGTGGGTGTGGACTGTGTGTGTGCCATGAAGTTCGTCGGAGGTAAAGGAGGGAGGGAGATAGAGATCTGTGGCGAGTTTGTGGTCGTCGTCGACATTTTGACCGGCGAAATTGTTGTCGACGTTGTGGCTGTCGGCGACATTTTGGCCGACGTTTTGAAGGGTGGGAGGTCACATATTGATGTATATAATATATATATATATATATATATATATATATATATATATAATATAGTACGATAATAAGAGCAAATTACATTTATAGTCCCCATAATTTGCATATTTATTTATTTATTGAACAAAAATGACGTAAAAGTTAAAAATGACTAAAATACCCTTGACTTAACGGATTTTTTTAACGGCCATCAAAGGGAGGGACCAAACCCAGTGTTTTTGCATACCACGATGGCGAAACTGTATTTTTGAAAATGCAGGGACGAAAGGTGTTACTTTCATGAAACCACAAGGACTAAAAGTGTAGTTTACTTTAACTTATATAATAAAATACAAATTTGGTCTATGTGGTTTGTTGGTTATAACACTTTCCGTCCCTATAGTTTCAAAAATACAAGATGACCATCGTAGTTTGTAAAAGCGTCTGGTTTTGATTCCTCTCTCTAAAGGTCGTTAAAAAAACCTATTAAATGAAGCGCATTTTAGAATCTTACCATTTTCTTCTCATTTTTCTTTAAAAGGTAAACTCTTTTTAATATATATTAATATTTTCTCCGGTTAACTACACCGACACCGATTATCTTCTTCAACCAAGAGTCAAAATGCGTGCGCACGCGCACACCTCAAAATCAAAATTGGTTTCAAATCCAAATCTCAAAATCCAAATCAATTCTAAGTCCAAATCTCAAAATCATAATCAAATTCATGAACAATCAAAACAATGTTTAACCAAATCTATGAACCTTATTGGAAACCCTAATCAAATAATCCAAATTCAAACCCTGATCGTTGAACCCCTTGGCAATCGAGATGTAAAAATCTAAAAAAATAAAACTGCCACATTTGTCTTCATCATCTACAAAAACAATGGTAGGACTGGAAAATGGTAATGGGAGTTGTCAACATTCTGTAACACCCCGAAATCTCTGGCCGAAGAAGAAGATGAAAAATGACGGCAGTGTTCCACGCGACCGCACGCGTGGGTCGAACTACACTGTGATCCGCGCGAGACCCTGTCCAGTGCTCCGCGCGCCCCTCTCGGAACGTGTGACCCGTCTTTCCGCACTTGTAGCACATTCCGGGAACAAAGTTGCATGGGCCAAAATGTTTGCTTCGGCACTTGGAGCACCACTTGGCATCACGCCTAGGATCGGCTCTCCGCGGAGTGCTGCTATTGGCATAGAAAGGTTTCTTTGAGGGCATCGAGCCTCCCTCCCATTTCCTCTTCTCGACTTGGCGACCACTTTGATCCCTGCCGAGACTGTAAGCATCCTCCATGAGCTGAGCTTCTTTCATTGCCTCCCGAAGGGTGGAGGTCCTTGTTACACGTACCATCGACATCATGTCCGATGGGAGACCCTTGATGTAAGCCTTGATCTTATCTTTCTCTGTCGGGACCAAGCGTCCCACAAAATCCAGCTTGTCCATGAAGAGACGGTTGTACTCTCTTACAGACATACCACCTTTCTTCAAGTTCTGAAATTCCTCCATGATCCGATCCAACGACCTCTCGTTACAGTACTCTTCTAGCAGTTTTTCTTTGAAGGTAGACCAAGACAGTTGGTCCAGAACAGTCGGTTCAAGCGAGGCAGAGTACATGTCCCACCAAGTAAGAGCTATACCTTGTAACATTCGGGAACCAAAGATAACCCTCTGCTCCTCCCCACATTCACTTGAGCGAAAAGCTTGCTCCATCTCTCGAACCCAAGCCATACAATCTAGGGGATTGTCCGAGCCTTTAAATTCTGGGGGTCGGCAACCCAGAAAAGCTTTGAACGTGCAAGTCCACGCCGCTCGACTGACACCCAGGGCTGCAGTCACCACAGGGGAAATTACAGGTCCAGTACCCCCGGATCCTGCAACAATCACATTTTCGCCAACCGTTTCGGGCCTACGGTTGTCAGCGTCTCGGTCCTCAATGAGTTTCAAGAATACTTCCTGTTGTTGTGCCATGGCCCTATTCATGGCCAACATCATACGATCCATCATTCTTGTCTCTGCCGTCACTTCCTCGATAATAGGCTTTGCAGCCTCCAAATTGTGTCGAGGAATGTGCTCGGGTCCTCCACCCAGCACATTACTCACACGCACTGTTTCCCCCACTACAGTCGCCAGCGGATGGTCGACCGTAGGTATATCGGCCTCCTGGCCTTCCGGACGATTCCTGGTATTAACCATGGTTCTGCTGAACGCAATCATGCAAAAGAACGGGATAAGGATTACGGAAACACAAAGAACGTACTACTACACTGATTAATTATTATAACAACAGTAATTTGAGTATGCCCACGTAAAACATTTTCATAATAACGTTAGCTAAGTGAAATTATGAACATATAATACGTAAGAGTTTTTATTACCGTTATTACAACTTTCAATTTGTGCAAGTTTCCGTTGACCCTAAGACCATCCTATCTTATAAAGTCTACCCCATCTCACGAGTCATAGATTAATAGTCTCGGCATAAGTCTAGGCATCTTACAGTCATACCTAATTCACTTAAACCAAGGCTCTGATACCAACTTGTAACACCCTAAAAATTAGCAGAAAATAAAAATTCGGCAATAGACTAAGCTTGCGGAATAAGGTGTAACAATCCCAATATACAAAAATCATCCCAAACGGGGTATAGAGTAGCCATACACATGGTCAATAATGAAGCATGAGACGACAACCTATTAATCTACAATTGATTAACTAGATTAGGGTCGGGTGTCGTTATCCTTCCAAAATGTATCTTCAAAAATTCACTGGACGATGGTCACTAGATATCCTCAAAAAGACCACTCACACCCCCAAGGTCGCTCCCTCAGTCCCGACGTGCCCCACTGCTAAGAGAACCTGCCAACATGACAATCAAGAGCAAGTGTTAGGCTAAAGCCTAGTGAGAACAAGCCAATAAGAAAATAGTACTAAACCCAATTCGATGTCACGCGGTGATTATAGCCATGAGTTAAGTCAAGAAATCAAATAAACCATTAGTGATTAAACATGGTACAAATAACACCAAATCACATAACGAGCTCAACCCCTCTAGATCTGTTGCTCAAAACTCCAAGTCAACCCCTCTGGATCTATTCTTGAGAGTTCCCAAAACAGGGGGAACTCAAGCACCATATGGAATTACACCTTACTGCACCATGAGACGCTGCCCGACCGTATAGGCCCACACCTTACTTATCATGGCAACCCGATGCCTATTCCGTGCTAAAACGTGAACCAAATTCCCAAAACCGGGGACATAGGAACACAGTGCCTATGGATCCATTGCACAAGACTCAAAGCCGAAGCATGTCATTTCAGAGCATATTCATATTAAATCAAATATACAGGCAATTCATATGAACAATGGTTCAATTCAATAAATCTTGAGTCTTGAAATAATGGGATTTTTAGAAAGCATTTCCCAACAACAATAAGCCACTTTAAAACAAGGTTTTCCACATTTAAATAATACATTTATCACATAGCATTCGTAATACAGACTGATTTAGCTTAAAAGACTCACCTCAGATTTCTTCCTGTTTATAGTCTGCTTCTTACGATTGTTACCTACGACAACACCGATAACTCGGTAAGCCAAAAATATAGACAACTCACTGACTTACAACTCTTGAATACAAAACACTATACACTGCCGAACACAGTACCGGTCGAGTACCACTATCGGTCGAAACAACAATACCGTTCGAACCGACTTCCGGTCGAACCGACATCCGGTCGAACCAACATCCGGTCGAACCGACATCCGGTCGAACCAATCTTTCGGTCCATCTTCCCGGTCTTATGTGATGGGACGTTTACAGAACCCAGATCCAACCCAAAATACGTAGATCTCGAAATTAAACGGTTAAAACCTTAACAACGAGATTCTATACGGCAGATAACACTTCGATCGAAGTTTTAAGCTAGATTCGTACCTTGATTTGAAGAAAACGAACGACCTCTTTTCTCCTGCTTCCTTCTCTCTCTCTCTCTCTCTGATTTTCTTAAAGATCAGATTTTGTGATATTTAGAAAATATCTAAAACTTGATTTATATTTATATAACCCAAGTTACATTTTACCCCCTCGAACTTTGGGTAAAGGTCAACTTTTCACCCAACTCCAAAATTGCGGGTGTTACAATCCTCCCCAACTTGGAGAAGATTTCGTCCTCGAAATCTCGGCTATGGAAAGAGGTGAGGGTACCTCCGCCTTAAGTCCTCTTCCGCTTCCCAAGTCACATTGGCACCCCGATGATGCTTCCACTGAACTTTGACCATAGCGACTTCCCGGTGACGAAGCTTCTTCGTCTTCCTTTCTAAAATCGCCTCAGGTTCTTCAACGCAACGATTTCCCTCATCCACTCTGATCCCGGATAGTGGAATGACACTCTCCTCCTTTGCTAGACACTTCCGAAGATAGCATACGTGAAATGTGTTATGAATTCCTTTCATCTCCGGAGGAAGTTCCAGTTGATAAGCTTGAAGTCTTATCCGCTTGGTCACAGTGAACGGTCCAAGAAAACGGGGGCTCAATTTCCCACGCTTCCCAAATCTAATAATTCCCTTCCAAGGGGACACCTTCAGCATAACCCGGTCTCCCACTTGGAATTCTATTGGCCGTCTTTTCTTATCGGCGTGACTCTTTTGTCGATCTTGGGCCGCCTTCAAGCGTTCGCGGATGCCCTTGACCTTGTCCGCCGTTTCTTGCACAATTTCAGGTCCGGCGAACTGCTTTTCCCCCGCCTCGAGCCAACATACGGGAGTTCGACACTTGCGACCGTATAACGCTTCAAACGCTGCCATCCCTATACTCGAGTGGTAGCTATTATTGTACGCGAACTCTACCAAAGGCAGGTGTGTATCCCAACTACCCCCAAAGTCGATCACACACGATCTTAACATGTCTTCCAGAGTCTGAATTTTCCTCTCGCTTTGGCCGTCAGTTTGAGGATGGTAGGTCGTGCTCAACTTCACACGTGTACCCAATTCCTTTTGTAAACCATCCCAAAAATGCGACGTGAACCGACTATCCCGATCAGAGACAATAGATAGCGGCATACAGTGTCGGGAAATTACTTCATCGATGTACAACTTTGCCAATTTATCCATTGGCAAGGTCTCCCGAATGGCCAAGAAGTGAGCGCTTTTGGTCAAGCGGTCTACTATAACCCAAATGGCGTCGTGACCTTTCAAGGTCCTTGGTAGCTTTGTCACGAAATCCATCGTGATGTGATCCAATTTCCACTCCGGAATTTCCAAGGATTGCAAACTTCCGTAAGGTCTTTGGTGTTCAGCCTTCACTTGCAAACAAGTTACACACTGTTCCACATAGTGTGCCACATCAAGCTTCATGATTGGCCACCAATAATGTAATTTCAAATCTCTATACATTTTCGTGCTTCCTGGGTGAATGGAGTATTTTGACTTGTGGGCATCTTCGAGAAGAAGTTCTCTATTACCCCCAATCTTAGGCACCCAAATTCGCCCATTGAAGAGCTTCACCCCTCGACTATCTTCAGTCAATAGAAGATGTTGTTTTTCCATGACTTCTTCTTTGAGATTTTCCTCTAGCAAGGCTTCGGCTTGCGATTCCTTGATTCTGTCAATGAGTGTTAAAGTTAATTCAATCCGCGCAAAGGTAGCACGAGAATTTCCTCCGCAGACTTTCTGACTCAAGGCGTCGGCAACAACGTTTGCCTTACCCGGATGGTAGAGCAACTCGCAGTCATAATCCTTCAACAACTCCAACCATCTCCGCTGCCTCATGTTTAGTTCTTTCTGATCAAATATATGTTTCAGACTATTGTGCTCAGTATAAAGAGTGCACTTCGTACCGTAAAGGTAATGTCGCCACAATTTCAGTGCAAACACCACTGCTGCCAATTCCAAGTCATGAGTAGGGTAGTTGACTTCGTGCACTTTAAGTTGCCTTGATGCGTAAGGGATCACCTTCCCTCTTTGCATCAGGACACAACCCAAACCTATCTTCGACGCATCGCTGTACACCACAAAGTCTTCCGTCCCGTCAGGTAAGGATAGGATAGGAGCTTCACAAAGCTTCTTTTGTAAGGTGCGGAACGCCTCTTCTTGCCTCTCGGTCCACACAAATTTCACGTTCTTTCGGGTCAAGGCCGTCAACGACGAGGCTATCTTCGAGAAATCTTGAATGAATCTCCGATAGTACCCTACCAAACCTAGGAAACTTCGGATTTCAGATGGACTCTTGGGAGGTTCCCAATTCGTCATCGCCTCAATCTTTGCGGGATCCACTTTTACTCCCTCCTTTGAAACCACATGCCCCAAAAACTGAACCTCTGGGAGCCAAAAGTCGCACTTTGAAAATTTTGCGTAAAGTCTTTCTCGCCTTAAAACATCCAACACTTCACGGAGATGTTGCTCATGCCCCTTTTCATTCTTGGAGTAAACTAGGATGTCGTCGATGAACACGATTACGGATTTTTCGAGGAACGGTCGACACACTCGGTTCATCAAGTCCATAAATATTGCCGGTACGTTGGTTAGGCCGAATGGCATCACCAGAAACTCGTAGTGCCCATAACGAGTTCTAAATGATGTCTTTGGGATGTCGCTCTTTGCTACCTTCACTTGGCGATACCCCAATCGAAGGTCGATCTTTGAGAAACAACCTGCTCCCTGAAGTTGATCGAACAGATCGTCGATTCTCGGAAGTGGATACCTGTTCCTTACCGTCACTTTGTTCAGTTCCCTGTAGTCGATACACATTCTCATTGCATCGTCCTTTTTCTTGACGAATAGGACCGGAGCTCCCCAAGGTGACGAGCTCGGTCGGATGAAACCTTTCTCAAGAAGGTCTTGGAGTTGAACCACCATCTCTTGCATTTCGGTAGGAGCCAAACGATAAGGAGCTTGAGCAATAGGAGTCGCTCCTGGAATGAGGTCAATACGAAAGTCCACAACACGATCGGGTGGCAACCCGGGTAAGTCTTCCGGAAACACATCGGGAAACTCGCGCACCACCCTAACATCTTCTAGTTTCCGATGGTAGAGTTTAGTATCGATAGCATAAGCCAGGAAAGATAAACATCCCTTCGCCAAACACTTCCTAGCTTTGATCACTGAAATAATCGCCACATCGCCTTTCCTTCCTTCGCCGTAGATTATTTTCGCTTCTCCGTTTGCCACGGGTAATCGAATCATTTTCTTTGAACATACAATTTCGGCCTGGTTCTTAGATAACCAGTCCATACCCACAACCACATCAAACCCGCCAATTTGCATAGGTAATAAGTTAATGGGAATTTCTTTCCCTTAAGCTCTAAGATGCAATCTCTAAGAATATTATGAATTAGAACTTGACCTCCATTTGCTATTTCTACCACCACAGCATTCTCTAGCTTACTCTTAGACATAGCAAGCCTTTGACAGAACAAATCGGATATGAACGAGTAGCTAGCACCAGAATCAAATAACACACGTATAGGTACGAAATTTAGAAAAAACGTACCCGACACCACATCGGTTGATGTTTTAGCTTCCTCTGACGACATCTGGAAAGCCCTTCCGGTCGACCGCGGAGGTTCCATCTTCTTCCCACCAAATCCCCCAGTCTTGAGCTTCGGGCACTCCGCCCTTACGTGCCTCGGTTCCTTACATTCGAAACATATTTGCCCCTTATAAGGGCAATCTCGGAATGTGTGACCCGTCTTTCTGCACTTGTAGCACATTCCGGGAACAAAGTTGCATGGGCCAAAATGTTTTCTTCGGCACTTGGAGCACCACTTGGCATCATGCCTAGGATCGGCTCTCCGCGGAGTGCTGCTGTTGGCATAGAAAGGTTTCTTTTAGGGCATCGAGCCTCCCTCCCATTTCCTCTTCTCGACTTGACGACCAATTTGATCCCTGCCGAGACTGTAAGCATCCTCCATGAGCTGAGCTTCTTCCATTGCCTCCCGAAGGGTGGAGGTCCTTGTTACACGTACCATCGACATCATATCCGATGGGAGACCCTTGATGTAAGCCTTGATCTTATCTTTCTCTGTCGGGACCAAGCGTCCCACAAAACCCAGCTTGTCCATGAAGAGACGGTTGTACTCCCTTACAGACATACCACCTTTCTTCAAGTTCTGAAATTCCTCCATGATCCGATCCAACGAACCGACATCCGGTCGAACCAATCTTTCGGTCCATCTTCCCGGTCTTATGTGATGGGACGTTTACAGAACCCAGATCCAACCCAAAATACGTAGATCTCGAAATTAAACGGTTAAAACCTTAACAGCGAGATTCTATACGGCAGATAACACTTAGATCGAAGTTTTAAGCTAGATTCGTACCTTGATTTGAAGAAAACGAACGACCTCTTTTCTCCTGCTTCCTTCTCTCTCTCTCTCTCTGATTTTCTTAAAGATCAGATTTTGTGATATTTAGAAAATATCTAAAACTTGATTTATATTTATATAACCCAAGTTACATTTTACCCCCTCGAACTTTGGGTAAAGGTCAACTTTTCACCCAACTCCAAAATTGCGGGTGTTACAAAATCTTGTGAAACACCATATTTGAGATTTTTAGGCATTTTGATAAATAAGTCATAAATGAAAGGGTTTTGATGATTTATTGCATAAGTGGAGATTATTTGGTTAAAAGACACTTTTAGCGTTTGTTTGGGGGAAATGCTTAATTTTGTGTCATGGGATGTTTTTGAAGGAATAAATGGTATAAATGCATTTGGATGGTAATTTATCCCAATCTAAACCGTGTTGGAGTTTATTCATGCATTTTGGAACGTGTGTTTGCATGACGCGAGTAGATTGCATTTTATTATTTGGGGACTGTTATTTGTTGGTCAAAAAGGGTTTTGAGCACTTTAGCTCGGTGTTGACTTAAAAGAGTCTTAGGGACAAATGTCCGGTTTTAATGGCTCAATGTAGATCCTAGTTATTATTTACATACTAATGCACCTTGTTGCATATTGATGTTAATTACATGCTCGAGTGTGTTGGTCATTCTTGTGTAGTCATGTAATGTTAGACTATGTTGCATTTAATCCATAAGCACGTAAGTCAATCTGTTTTGGTGGTCGATTGGGTATTTCGGGGTTGGACTCCAGTACCCATGTTTTACGATCGTAAACTTTTCAAGTAGGCACTAGTAGGGTTGAGTCTGGAAGTGCTACCGGGGAGGTAGGCACTAGGACCTCCGCCGCTTGAAGTAATGCCTTGGAGGTAGTCTTTAAGTGTGTCGGTCCTTTAGGGTGGAATTCTTTGTAATGTTCACCAAGGTCAACTGACTCTTGAGGTGAAACTTGTTAAAAAGTCGTAGGGACACTTGGGCTTTATGTCGTGAGGTGTCATGCGATTAACATTTCAAGAGTGACATATTTTTGTGTTCCTCCACTCTCAACGGATACGGGTCTCCCCCGTCGACGGCCGATAACATTGTAATTATTAACTCCTTACATATTTATCGTTGGGCTTGTGTGGTTGACTGCAAATTATGACCTTAATATTAGATTTCCCTTCACGTATATTAAGGTTTGAATGAAATATGTCATCTCCATGTTTTGTTAAATAGATACCTTCCGTCTTTATGGACGCGTGAATAATGATTTTATTATCCATGTTTTTTGTGACGTTTGCATATATGGATTTTTATCCATGGTTTATGGGTTGAGTATTATACCCCACCCGTGTTTTGGGTGTTTTGGGATATAAAGTTTTATCCGCATTTTCATAAATTGAGTGTTGGTGTAACACCCTCAAATCTGGAAAGAGCAACTAAATTAAAATTTCCAATAATGCCTCAAAAATAGATAAGATCGCTTACAACGAGTTCATGCTTGAAATATTAAACTAGGTCTAACCATCAACGAAGATCGATAAATTCTTACACAAAGACTAATTAGAGATTGGGTGATACTAAAACCCAAATACAAGTTACTATTCCCAAGCCAAGACGAGAGACTTCACCAAACTACTCACCCTCGAGTATACGTCTAGCACCTCTCTCTCTTTCTCCAAGATGTCCCTAGAACAAATCCCCAAAAGAACCTGTTGCACATGCCGACAAATAAAAAGGTTAGGCTAATGCCTAGTGAGTTCAAGAGTTTTACATAAACAAATATATATTTATAGGAATGAATCCCCAATAAAAATCGTGAACTTTCAAATGGTTTACTTTAAACTCGATGACGACTCTTTTTCAATTTCATGCATTTTTCAAAGGTGGACACCCCACTACAAAACATTATTTATAAAACGTTGCATCCCAAAACACCCAAACACGGGTGGGGTAAAATACTCAACCAACACTATGTGGTTAAAACACGCATGTACAATATGATACCAAAAACACGGACGCTAGGCCCAATACTGACGCGACCATAAATTGAAAGGAAACCCAAACACCTAAACGTGGGGCGACATACATCATTCAAATCTTAATATACGTGGAGGAAGGTCCAATATTAATGTCCTCATTTACTGTCAACCACATAAGACCAAAGATGATAAAGTGAAATATCCTTATATTTAAAATGCTGATAGCCGACAACGGGGGAGACCCGTATCCGTTGAGGGTGGAGGAACACAAAAGTATGCCACCCATGCAACGTTAATCGTATGACACCTCACGACATCACAACCAGGTGTCCCTACAACTTATTTAACAAGCGTCACCCCAAGTCAGTTGACCTTGATGAAACATTCCGAAGAAATTCATCCCGAAGGCCCGACACACTTAAAGACTACCTCCCAGGCATTACTTCAAGCGGTGGAGTTCCTAGCGCCTACTTCCCCGGTAGCACTAACAGACTCAACCCTCATAGCGATCACTTGTAAAGTTTCCGGTACCGGAGTTTAACCCCGCAGTACCCAATTGACCACCCAAAACAGACTGACTTACGTGCCTATGGATCCAATGCAACATAGTCTAACATTACATGCCTAACCCGAAATGACCAACGCACTCGAACATGTAACCAACACCAAAATGCAACAAGGTATATTAGTACGTACGTCATGATGGGGCTACTTGAGTCATTCAAAACCGGACAAGTGTCCTCAAGACTCTCTTAAGTCGACACCGAGTCAAAATGCTCAAAACTCCTTTTGTGACCAACGATTAACGACTCCCCAAAAGAATAACGCAAATGACTCACTTCATGCATACACACTCCTAAAATACATGTGCAGACTCCAATGCAGTTTTAATTTGTGCCATTTACTTCTTCAAGACGACCCATAACACGAAATTACGCATTTCTCCAAAACAAACACTAAAATGCCTTTTTAACCAAATAATCTCACTTGTGCAATAAATCACCAAACACGCCCATTTATGACTCTTTTATCAAAATGTCCAAAAATCCCCAATATGAGTGTTTTACAAGGTTTATAAAACCAAACTTCTCAAATAACCAAAACCCATCAAGTAACTCCACAAATGATAATTTCATGTTAAACACATAAATACTTTAAAATAAACATTTTGGCACGTACAACATTTTCACAAATCAACTTGAACTCACCTTGCTAGATTTAGGCTAAATCTAGATTTTACCCCAACTTGAGCTTCCATGAAGAAACTTGAATCCTCCAAGCCAAAACGTTTCAAAACCTAGATCCACAAGTATCCAACCGTAAATAACCATATTCAACCATATAGAATTGTTCCTCAAACATTTCACATGAAAATCTCACCTCATCCCAAAACCCTAATTTCCATAGTTGAAGAAAAGAAAAGGTTACCTTACCCATACTTGAATCCGTCAACCACACACCTCTAGGTCACCAACCTGAGCCATAAACTTTCAAACTTCGAAATGATGAAAAGGGTTTGGTGAAAACCCTAGAAACTTGATTAAGAAGAAGAAGATGAAGTTACCTTAGTTCTAGCACCCAAAGCCTTGCTATAAAAGAAGGGGTCACTTGAAACCTCATATCTTGGTGTCTCAAATGCTCAAAAACACTAAAGGAAGCAAAGGGTTCGGTTCTTGGGAGAGGGATATGAAATTGGTGAAGTGATTAATGAGAAATGGGAAAACAAGAGATTTAAAGCAAAACCCTGGACCCGTCGGCGACCTTGACCCGGCGACTATGCCCTTGGCATAGTCGCGGGGCATAGTCGCCCGCTTCCTCCCACTCGCGGTACCAAACCTGCGATTGTGACACCTGCGACAGTGACCCGGGCACAATCGTCGGGCACTGTCGCCCAACCTGTATTGAGGGTCTTCCTCCCCCGCGACCTTGCCCTGGCGATAGTGACACTTGTCACAGTCGTCGGGCATTGTCGCCCAGGCTGTGTAAGGCTCCGAAATTCTTTCGTTCTCGCGTCCGAAATCTCCTGACACACGTAGGATTCAAAGCACCATGATTCATACTCAAAAGTCATAGCCTAACGGTCAAGTCCCCATAAATAAATATATAACCACATAAGCAAAACCCTTATCGAAAATTACGGGTGTTACAATTGGATTACTATTCACGTTTTGAGTGAGTTTTGGGTTGAATTTAATTTGTGAAATAACGTTTTATATTGGGATCTTTGTCCTTAAAATAGTTTGGATTGGAAAAACGTTATTGGTATTTCCTTCGCCTAAAATGCATATTATTGGAAAACTAGTCGTTTTCATATTTGAAGCATATCATTTTGAAAGGTTATGATTTAAATTACGTTCATCCTTTTCAATGATATATTTATTGTGTTGAAAACTCTTGAACTCAGTAGGCGTTAGCCTAACCTTTTTATTTGTCGGATTGTGCATCAGGTTCCGGCTGAGAATAGTTCTAGTGGCATTGTGAGGAGAAGAGTGCTAGTTGCATGCTCGAGGAGTGTGTAGCTTGGTGAAGTCTTCCGCACTTTAGGATTAGCAACTTAAACTAAGTTTAGTAACACCCGACTGTATTTAGTCTCGGCATAAGACTTGTGTTATTATTTGTTGAGGTTAAATCTGTATTTCCGTTTGAGGCACTTCAAATGTAGAATTTTATTTTAGAGATTTATCTTTACTCTAAGGTAAAATTGAAAATTTTAATTAGTTGTTTTTTCCAAATTTGAGGGTATTACACATTCATCGAAGGAGGATGGAGTGGTGTAGTTCATCATATGAGAAAGAGTTGCAGGTGAGTAGAGCATCCATCGATGGTGGTTCCATTCATCAGAGGACCAAATCTGGAAAGAAAAACTAGTTGTAGGCACACACACATACACATTAGCATAAAATATTATTCTAACATAACATATTATACATATATATATATATATATATAGAGAGAGAGAGAGAGAGAGTTTATTTTTTTAAAGAAAAATGAGAAGGAAATGGTAAAGGTCTAAAATACCCTCATTTAATGGATTTTTTAACGGTCACTAGAGGGAGGGACCAAATCCGAACACTTTTACAAACCATAATGAGCATCTTGTAAATTTTAAATTGTAGAGACAGAAAGTGTGATAACCAACAAACCACATGGATCAAATTTGTAGTATACTCTACTTTATAATATAATAAAGATAATATAATCAATATGTAACACCCTCAAATTTCAAAAAAGAACAACTAATTTAAAATTTTTAATAATACATCAAAAAAAGGATAAAATCTCTTTCTATAGATCAATACTTGAAATACCTCAAATGGAATTCTATATTTAACCTCAACAAACAATAAATCAAGTCTTATATAAAGCTAAATAAAAGTTGGGTGTTACTAAACCAATCAACGTTTTGCTATCTCCAAATGTGCGAAAGACATCACCCAATATCTATATCATTCTCGTGCGTCTAACTAACACTTAACTCTTCACGGTGTCGCTAGTACCACTCCCATCAATGACCTGATGCACATGCCGATAAAAAAAGGGTTAGGCTTAACGTCTAATGAGTTCAAGAGTTTTCAACATTTATATGAAACGGTAAAGAATTGAAGAATGCTTTTTAAATCATTGTTTCTTAAAAAGGAATGTACAAAATATGAAAGTAACATCTTTCCCAAAACCCACTATTTTCATGACTAAAACTCCAAGACAAAACATTCTTTCAAATATGAATTCAAAACCTAATACTCAAACAAAACGTGAATAATGAGAAATGCTCAAATATTGAAATCGGATAAAACTTTATCATCCAAACTACCAAAATATGAGTAAGACATAAGCCCCAAAATTATGACTTATGGAGAACACTCTATACTCAAAACGTCATCGAAAAACATGGATAAAACTAAATACCCAAAACAACACTTTTCGGTGACGAGGGAGACCCGAATTCCATGGTTTGTGGTGGAACACAAAAGTAGATCACTTTCCAAGTTATAGAGCTCATCATACTAGGACCCATGGCCACAAGCTCACTGACTCGTACTAAGATGTGGATGAGGGCACCCGAGGATCCTAATCATACTCATTCATTAGAATTATATTTACGGCCCATGGCTAGTATCTGACTCCACATAACCGTACCAAGTTGCCTCCGAGGACCCAATGTGTCAACTAGTTACTAATAGGAAATAACTATCCCATAAAAACTGACTCAGAAATTACATCACAGGGTTGATAGCAGATGTTTGACTCCAAGAGCCTGTACCATAAGGCCCTTGATGACCCCATGATCAATCTTGGTCCCAACATGGAAATAATCGTCCCATTTAAAATAATAAAGACTGACTCTTATGTCTATGGATTCATTGCATTACAGTCTATAACATTACATGACTCCAATTGAATGACCAAAGCACTCAAAATATGTAATTCTCAAATAATATGCAATAAACGCAAAACCGAACAAATGTCCCCAAGGCTCATCTTAGTGAAAACCGAGCTAAAAGCTCAACAATTTACTTTATCGTACAATAAAGTCATTGTAAACAATAAAACACATTTAACCAACGGTTATGCAAACACAACGACCAAAAGTATGATTGACCCAAAACTCATCATTGGTTGAGACAAACAATTTTTCAAATGAACTTATATCCTTATATTTTCAAAATGTCTCATAACACAATAATATGTCTTTTCCAAACGGTTTATAAGATCAAATACACTAAAAGGACATTTACATCAAATGGCCTCCATTTATATATTAAATCATCAAGGAAACATATCAACATTATTTATTTATCAAAATGTCCAAAACTCCCAAATGTGGGTTTTTCACAAGATTTATAAAACCAAATAACTCAAATGAGTAAAACTCTTCAAATATTCTAACTTTTAATAAAAATCATGTAAGCACACAATCACCCTTGAAATGGATATTTTTGACATGTACAACATTTTCACAAATCAACCTGAATTCATCTTGCTAGATTTAGGCTAAATCTAGGTTTTTATCCCAAACTTGAGTTTTCTCGATGAAAACTTGAATCTACAAGCAACACCTCCTAACTCTTAGATCCAACACTTGCAAAGTGTTTCCTTCACCTCCAAATATCCAAAACCTAAGGCAAAATAGAGAGTAAATACGAGAAAATGAAGAACACGCCAAACCCTAACTTAAAATCGAAAGAGATGAGGAGATTACCACCACAAAATACTCTTGGATTTTCCAATATATTTCAACACTCACCATCTATCCTTTAAGAGCTCTCAAAATTGAAACCAAAGCAACTTGAATCACCAAAAACGGAGTAGAAATGAGAGAGATATGAAGATGAATGGTCGAAAACCCAATTTTTAAGTTGTCTGGTACCGCTAGGCTACATTGACATGCGACTTTGCCATGACATTATCGCATGACATAGTCGCACAAGGTGTCTAGAACACTCCCCCTCGGCTGCTAATTTGCTGGTGCGACTATGACACGGTCATAGTCGCCAGACATTGTAGTCAAACCTGTACCAAGCCCCGAAACTCGACTTTTTATATGCCAATACTCTCGAAACTCTTAGGGACTTAAAGTAGTGATTTTTTAATATAAATCTCATCATTTACAAGTTGTAACAGCGTACGGGTTGACTTTCACTTACCGAAAATTACAATTGTTGCACAATATAATTTCAACCTACACCATTTTTTTTCTTTTAATATTTTTTATTTCACTTGTCTTGTAACATTGCAATGTTTTCACTCTTCCACTTTCGACCACCATCACCAGACACTTTTTCTCCAATTTGACAACAACGGCGGTGATGGCGAGAACTGGGGGGGGGGGGGGGGGAGTTATATGAAAATGTTTATCATAATCAATCTAAAAAATTTGCAAAAATCAATCTCTTCATATCAATGGTTGTGGCAGTGATGGTGTCGTTATGCAAATGTTATACACTCGAAGATGTCATTGTCATTGTTGATTTTGGTTTTTTTTAAACCTGTTGATGGCCAACCTCTTGGCTATCGATAGCCACCAAAGCTTGCTGATTTTGGTTAGATTTGGTTTGCTGGCAGCCGGCAAAGCTTGTCTATTTAAGCCATCCTTCTTGTCCTCCTTTCATAAATGAGGCAGTGACGACTACCCTAATCGGTGTTAGAGTATGATATCTACTAGAATTCTAATCTTCAATATATGCTGGAATTTTCTTTCTTTTTTTAATAATTCTTTTGTAGAGTAATAAGATAGGGTCCACATATATTACATAGTATGAGAGCTAAGGTCCCCTGATAAATGAGTAAGGAAAGGCAAAACATATGTTCCATGTGCTTTTATTGTGTTTAGGGGGTGAAATTATGATATTACAAAATATTTAATTATTAAATCTAATTTTATTAATTCTTTTGAAGATGGGGACATCTATATCCACGTCCGCGAATGAAGTTAATTTCATCTCTATTTTATTGTCTAAATAAATCAGCATATAAGCATGTGTATTCACTCATACATATATATAGAGAGGGGTGATTCAGAGGAAAATTTCAAAAAAATGAAAAACTGATGAACATCCTGATATGATAACCATTTATCTGGACGGTATGCGTATGTGCATACAAGTAATTGAATCTGCCTTTTGGTTTTTATACATGTGTGCATATTACAAATTACTTGTATTCACATGTGTATACCGTTAAAATAAACGATTACCAGAGTGTTCCTCAATTTTTCATTTTTTACGGTTTCCCCCTGAACTTGATCTTATATATATATATATACGCGAATTATCGTGTGAGAAGTTGAGTTAACAGTGAGAATTGGAACTGAACCGTTGATCTCTTTTAATCTCAAGTCCTCCCATAAATTACGGTTTAGAAGGGAATTGATCTGGTGCATCTTATCTCGATGCATCTCATTCTAATGTACATCTATTTCTCATCTAACGGTTGATAACCACTTCTCACGTTTCTCACCGTTAACTCAACTTCTCACCGAAACCCAACCCTATATATACAAACATACACTATCACACATGTAAATATGAACATCTTTAAACAAAGAGTCCCTTTAAATCATATCATAGAAATTGAATGGTATCTTCTTTCTATAAAGCAAATCAACTTTGATCTTTTTATAATGAAATTAATTAATAATTATAGATTTTGATAAACATTTTTTTTTTCATCCAATGTTGATTCTTAGTTAGAAATATAAACCCTCTTATAAATTGATTTAAAGATATTTGACCTTAAACTATTAATAATCTTTTATTATGATTTTAAGTTAATTTGTAGGTCATTCAAACAATATTGCTTTTAGTTTATATCATTATAAATGTATAACAATAACTTGATTTGGAAATGGTCGAATCCACTTATTGCTTTGGATTTTGATGCATCGATCCTTTCTTTTAGATACTCCCTTCGTCCCAAAATAAATGTCCACAATGAAAATGGCACACAGTTTTAGGAATGTGCAATTATTACACTTTTTAAATAACCAAAATACACTTTTACCCTTGAAAATAGAGAGAGAAACTTTCTCCGCCTTATAATTAAGGGTAAAATGGGAAATTGGAAACTTACTTTTGAAAGTGGACATTTATTTTGGGACAAGCTAAAATAGTAATGTGGACACTTAATTTGGGACGGAGGGAGTATATATTATCATGTGCTATTATTTATTATTAGAAGGATAAATACAATATCATAACTAAAGAATTAACCTTATTGTAAAAAAAAAAAAAGAATCATATATATATAGAGAGAGAGAGAGGTGGGTTCAAATGAAAACTCATCTTTCATTGTGCACATGAGGACAAATCTTAACCATTGATCAAAACTTAGAAAACTAATCAATGGTTAATACATAATAAGGTTAATTGAAAAGTGATTAAGGACAAAATTGTAATTTTGAATCAATGTCTACCTTCTTTGACTTTTTATTTTTATTTTTAATTAAAAAAAATTACCCCCTTAAACTTTAAAATAATTTATCTAAAAAATTATTAATATTTTAATCAAACAAATTACATCAAAAAAACGAGAATTTTGTGCTCTTCGATATGACATCCATCTCGATATAGTTTTTTTTCGTTTTAACCGTTTTTTACGTGAAATTCTATATACGTGTTATATTCATTATGAATATGCGTGCACGTCTTCGGGTGTCCACATTCAGTATGAATAACAAAGGTGAACGTTCATTCACTATTCATGATGAATAATACCGTATGCAGGATGAATAATACAATATTCAGGATTTTTTTTCGTTTTAACCGTTTTTTACGTGAAATTCTATATATGTGTTATATTCATTATGAATATGCATGCACGTCCTCGGGTGTCCACATTCAGTATGAATAACAAAGGTGAATGTTCATTCACTATTCATGATGAATAATACATTATTCAGGATGAATAATACAATATTCAGGATGGATAATACACGAATCCATGATTCATGTATTATTTATCTTGAATCGTGTATTATTCAGTATGAATAACAAAGGTGAACGTTAATTCACTATTCATGATGAATAATACAATATTCATGATGAATAATACAATATTCAGGATGAATAATACACGAATCCATAATTCATGTATTATTTATCATTAATCGTGTATTATTCAGTATGAATAACAAAGGTGAACGTTCATTCACTATTCATGATGAATAATACAGTATTCAGGATGAATAATACAATATTCAGGATGGATAATACACGAATCCATGATTCATGTATTATTTATCTTGAATCGTGTATTATTCAGTATGAATAACAAAGGTGAACATTCATTCACTATTTATGATGAATAATACAATATTCAGGATGAATAATACACGAATCCATGATTCATGTATTATTTATCATGAATCGTGTATTATTCAGTATGAATAACAAAGGTGAACGTTCATTCACTATTCATGATGAATAATACAGTATTCAGAATGAATAATACACGAATCCATGATTCATGTATTATTTATCATGAATCGTGTATTATTCACCTTGAATGTTCTATTATTCATCCTGAATGATACATTATTCATGATGAATAATATATGAATGATCCGTGAAGGTGTAGACACATGACACACTCTCTTTTGTTTCCCAATTCACAATCGAAATTTGGTTTAATTCATTATGAATATGTATGCGCATCCCCGGATGTCCCACATTCAGTATGAATAACAAATGTGAACGTTCATTCACTATTCATGATGAATTACACAATATTCATGACGAATAATACACGAATTCATGAATCGTGAATTATTCACCCTGAATGTTGTATTATTCATCCTGAATGATACATTATTCATGATGAATAACACATGAATGACCTGTGAAGATGTAGAGACGTGATGCACTCTCTTTTGTTCCCCGATTCACAACAGAATTATTCGATAGGTTCTCGATTCGTTTTGTTGGGTGTTGGGTTATGGTGCTGAAGAAACGTGATGTCTTACGACGTTGAAGAAAGTGGTGAAGAAGGTGATGTCGAGTTACATACTTACGGTGTCGAAGCGTTGTACAAACTTGAACGTACATAAATATTCATAATGAATATAACACATATATAGCATTTCACGTAAAAAAACGGTTAAAACGACAAAAAAACTATATCGAGATGGATGTCATATCGAAGAGCACGAAATTCTCGTTTTTTTATGTAATTTGTTTGATTAAAATATTAGTAATTGTTAAGATAATTTATTTTAAACTTTAATTGGGTAAAAAATTTTGAATTAAAAAAGAAAATAAAAGGTCAAATATGTGTGTGTATGTATATATATATATATATATATATATATATATATATATATATATATATCGGGTTGGGTTCAGTTGAGAAGTTTAGGTTAATTTAAGAAGCAAGAGAAGTGGTTATCAGTTGTTGGATGAGAAATGAATGCATATTAGGATTAGATGCACCGAGATGTATCAGATCAATTCCCTTCTAAAGCGCAATTCATGGGAAGACATGAGATTAAAAGTGATCAACGCTTCAGATCAACTTCTCACGCTTCTCACGCTGACCTCAACTTTTCACACGCTCTTTGACACACACACACACACATATTTCTAATATATGTGTGTGTGTGTGTGTGTGAGGTTTTCATGAGAATAAGAGTTACGGTGAGAATAGTGAGAATATTTCTAAACCGTTTGATAAATTAATTTTTTGATATAACGACTAAAATATTGCAGATCTTCTATTACCTTCACTTAATTGTTAATTAAAGAAAAAGACCTTCAACTATATATATATTCATCTTTACTTTCTCTCGTTTTCACACTTGAATTTGTTAAAAGTTAAGGTCATTGTGATAAAAATAGGTTAATAAAGATAATTGAAGGTAATTAAAAAATATATAAAAATTGTTATCATATAATCATCATTAACTCTTTTATATATATATAGAGAGAGAGAGAGAGAGAGATATGGTATTAAAGGGAGATTTGAAGTATATAGTTTAAGTTTTCCAATAAAAGGGAGTCCAATTGCCAAAATGACAGCCAATCAAAAGCATCCGTACAATTCATTTTATTTCTTTAAGCTTTACCCTATTAATTAATTAATTTGTTTAAAATAAATTAGTCGGTTACACCTTTGTTAAGGTTAAATACTATTTGTTTAATACTTGTCATCTAATCTAATCTAATCTAATAAAAAACTTTGGGCTAATAATTTAACTGTTAAATATTTTTGAAGTAAAACGAAAATAAAAAATATATATAAATCATAATCATTTTCACCAATATACAGAAATGTTTGTTGATAGGAAAACAAATAAATTGTAATATAAATATTTTAAAACTAATTATATTTTTAGATATGCCGAAAATAAAATAATGATGAAATGGGTAAATTTACATCGTCTTTACAAACCAAATTTACAAAATCTACTTTTTTATGAAATATGTGAATTAAAACATTACAATTAAATACAATTGGTGCATCTTCTATTATATGTTTATTCTAATAGAAATGAAATTTGTTAATAGTTTCATTTTAAATTAATTAAAAATAACGAGATTTTTCACGGTAAGTTGCTTTTCGAAAGAGGCTTTATTTGCGTAAATAAGATTTCGAGTGTTCAAATGGATTTCGAGACGATCCCACAAGGAGCCTTTGACTTAGGAGCAGTGGATCGGTGGGTCGCATCATATAATTCCCATCTCGTATTTTTAAAACAGTCTCTCTTTTCGGTTGATCGGGTTTGGTTCACCTTTTGTGGTCTTTGTTTTGGTTTCTCTTTGTTAGCTTATGTTCTGTTTGTTTCTGTTTCGGTTTGGACTCTACACCTTGCAGTGGTTTGTTCTGTACTTTCTTGTCTTTTTTGTTTAATATTATTGTTGCCTTTAAATAAAACTAAACATAATAAGATATATACATGATAAAGAAAATAAAAGGTGTCATTTATGTCATAAATAAAAAAATGATAATACATTTGAATTCTGAAAATCATGTTGACTAAGTTACAAAAACAACAAATAAAATAATTATCATGTTCAATTATGATGCGAATCACATATATTCTTTGTGAAACGTATCATGGCCTCCAAATGCGTGCACAAACTAAACGCAAAGGAAGGATATATTTGGCAATTCGGGTCACATAATTTCAACATGGTGCAAAAAATATAAAAATAAAACATATTTTGATGTAATTAATATTTTGTTAAACTATTTTTCACAAACCTAACTCAAATATCTGTAGTTTGAAAATTGTTTATTTTAGATTAAATGTTGATGCAACATTGACATGATATATATTAAATTATAGAGGTGGATTCATACGAGAACAACATCTATTTAAAAAAAAAAACATGAAAACAACCGACTATATACAAAATCATATATGATTCACGTGACTATGCGCGCGACCTGTGAGTCGCGGTTGACATCGCTTGCGTCCAAATTTTTCGGGTAGTGCAAAATCACATATGATTTTGTACATGATCTACTGTTTTTTGTTGTTTTCGTGTTTTCTTAAATAGTTAACGTTCTCGTTTGAACTTTTCTTATAAATTATATGTATATATAAATATATATATATATATATATATATGTGTGTGTGTGTGTGTGTGTGTGTGTGTGTGTGTGGTTGAGTTCTTTTGTTAACCTTGATATTCTTGTTAACTTTGTGAACTCATCCAAGTCATCCATCTTGATATTGGATGATTGAGATTAATAGTCAATTTTTATTAAAAAAATGTCTCATTTATTGTTAATTAAGGTGAACATGACTGGTAAGGGCATTATGGGTAAAAAAAAAGAACCCAAATGAAACGCCTAATTCATCGTTAATTGCAATCAATTAATAGAAACGGATGATACCTTGATTGTGAAATTAATTGCATTCAATAGAAATGGATGATACCCTAATTCATCATTAATTGCATTCAATTAACATAATGTTCATGTTATGGATATAAGTTCACCTTTTAGTAGTTGATGATTGTTCACCTTTATGTGAAATTAAAATATGTTTTAACAACAACGTTCATGTGCAAATATGTTAACATATTTGTTCATGATATGCATATATGTTCATATCTTTTAACACCAAGCATATAAGTTCACATTTATTCGTGTTATGCATATAAGTTCACATCTGTTCACCTTTTCGAGAAGAATGACTATACTATATACGGTTTTATCCAATCATGAACCAAAACTATTATAATAATATTGAAATGATTCAAAAAAGTAATATGAAAAAGGATGATCTTCAAAAATCGTAACCTACAAAGTAATTTTGGAATCTTAATTTTTTGTAACTTCCATGAAATTAATGACAAAAGATTACTACTGTTATGACGTTTATGCCCTTTTGGATTAAATAAATTAATTAATTAAACATCAAATAACCTTGTATTCCTATTGGTTGAGCAAGGTTCACATAGTTAATAAGAAATATTTGGTTAACAAATGATCCTTGCTATATATATATAGAGAGAGAGAGAGAGGCACCTTCATTTGCAAACCTTCTAAAGGTTACAAACAATACAAACCAGGGCATTTATGTCTTTTTACAAATTTCGTAATTTTAGGAAAAAATTAAATTCTTTAATTATCTCTTCCTAAATTATCTCTCCATCTCTCTCTCTCACACACACACACTCACGATCCACCGTCACCATCCACTTTCGGTGACGTCCTCCCACTTCTGGTGACCTCCTCCCACTCCGGCGACCTCCCCATTTCCGGCAAGTTTCATAATTTTTTCGACTTTCATATATAAACTATTTTTTCGAAAGTTTCAAGTTTTTTTGGTTTCATAAAATGTTTTTTTGAAATTTTTACGTCTAATCATCTGATCATTCATATTGGATAAATGTATGAAACTTAAAAATCTTATTATTCATATAAGAGAAAAATGTATGAAACTTAAAAAATATATGATTATTTCGAAAAAAATATGAATATTCATATGAGAGAAAAATATATGAAACTTTAAAATATGATTATTCATATGGAGAAAAATATATGAAACCGTTTATGAAAATATATGAAACTATAAAATTTCAAAAAAACAGTTTATGAAACTCGAACAAACATTGTATGAACTTGAAATTTCATAAACTCGTTGGAGATTCGGGGGAGGAGGTCACGATACGTGGGGTGGCGAAGGAGGCTCCTGGCGGATGGCGGCGGCGCACGACAGTTGTCGGATGGAGTAGTGGAGAACCGCGATGGTTCTCGGTCGTCGGCGTAGTGATGACGATGGAGATGATGGTGGTGGTGGCCGGATTATTTTTTAGAGAATGAGAGATAAATATGGAGAAAATTAAGGATATCTTGTAACCATAATTAGATAATTCAAATTAATTAATAAAATTTAAATTTAAATTTAAAATAACTAAAACTATTCCTAAACTATCATTTCCCTATTTTCTCCCTATTTTTTAAATTAATTTAAGTCCTAAAATTTCTCAACCGTTGATCAAAAATTTGGATGACCTAGATGGGTTTGTATAGTTTGTAACATTTAGAAGGTTTCTAAATGATTATCCCCCCCTCTCTCTCTCTCTCTATATATATATATATATATGTGTGTGTGTGTGTGTGTGTGTGTGTAGGGGGTCATTCAAGGGAGATCCTGATTGTTTGTGATAACCGTGAGATCCAATATGAGCCACATATTAGATGATAAATTAGGAAATTATTAAGTTTGGTAAATTTGACTGAAATTTAATTAAAAGGGCGTTTTAGGTATTTGAAAAAAAAATCTCTCTCCTCTCACCTCTTTCCAACCTCCATCAGTCGACTTCCGATAAACTTTATTCCGACGAATACCCAAAATATATTGTGTTACACTGTGATTACCAATGTGATGCACTCAAAGTACATTGTGTTACACTGTGATTAGCATTGTGTTACACTGTAATTACTATTGTTATGCACTCAAAGAACATTGTGTTACACTGTGATTAACATTGTGTTACACTGTAATTACTATTGTTATGCACTCAAAGAACATTGTGTTACACTGTGATTAACATCGTGTTACACTATAATTACTATTGTGATGCACTCAAAAAACATTGTATTACATTGTGATTAACATTATATTACATTGTGATTAACATTGTGTTACACTGTGATTAACATACAAATGTGATACCCATTATGATATGACGGTAATACCAAATGTGGTACCACTATGATACCAACTGTGTTACATTGTGATTACCATACAAAATCATCTATTTATTCATAGTAAATTAGGGTAATTGAAATTAGAATAGGTAAGCGTGTGATTGGAATTTGGAATGTGTCAAATAAGGAATTGATTTTTTTTTTATAAAAAGAAAATTCAAATTATCAAAAGTTGACAACCTTTGACGCGAAGAATCTGGAAAGACCGATTACGGAGGAGGAAGTTTGGGAAGCAATACGTATGTGTGGAAGTAACAAATCCCCGAGGCCGGATGGGATTACGTTCGCATTTGTGAAGAAATTTTGGGACATCATCAAAACCGACTTTATGAAGGCAATTGAGAACTTTTGGGATCGGGCGGAAATAAGCAAGGGGTGCAATGCCTCATTTATAACACTTATCACAAAGAATTCAAATCCGACGAGCCTCAATGATTATCGGTCGATTAGTTTGATCGGTGTCTTTTATAAAGTAGTGGCAAAGGTTTTGGCGGAGAGAATAAAGAAAGTAATGGGAAAGGTAATCGGAGAAACACAAGAGGCGTTCATCAAAGGTAGGTACATTTTAGACGGTGTATTGATTGCAAACGAGTTGATGGATTCAATTCGAAGAACGAGAAGAAAAGGCTTGGTCTTTAAGGTAGATTTTGAAAAGGCATATGATAGTGTCGAATGGCGCTTTTTATTAGAAACTTTAGCCTCGATGGGATTCGGTTTGAAATGGTGCAAGTGGATTAAAGCGTGTTTAGAGTCGGCTTCGGTATCGGTCCTTGTCAACGGGTCCCCAACAAAATAGTTTAAAATGGAAAAGGGTCTCCGGCAAGGTGATCCCTTAGCCCCATTTCTATTTTTAATAGTAGCGAAGTGCCTAAATATAATGATGTTAGAAGCAAGAGACAAAGGAGTGTTCGAAGGAATTGCAATTGGCAAAGACGATATAATGGTGTCGCATCTACAATACGTGGATGACGTGATTTTTTTCGGTAACTGGAATGTCGAAAATATAAAAAATCTATTGAAAATCCTTCATTGTTTTCAAGTCGCATCCGGGTTAAAGATAAACTTGAACAAAAGCAAACTTTTCGGAGTTGGCATTGACAACGAAGAAATAAAATTTTGGGCTTCCAGTCTGGGTTGCGGGTATGGAGAACTACCGTTTACCTATCTTGGTCTAACTGTAGGGAGGGCAATGAATAAAATTGAAAGGTGGAAAGAAGTCATAAAGAAGGCGGAAAACAAATTGGCGGCATGGAAGGCGAAATTGATCTCGATTGGCGGACGGTTGACCTTCGTGAAATCGATTTTAGGTAGTCTTCCTTTGTACTACTTATCGCTTTTTCGTGCCCCGTGCGGTGTGATTCGTGAGCTCGAGAGTGTGAGAAGTCATTTTTTTTTGGGGTGGGGGATGGGTTCAACTATAAAGAGGGGGTGGCTTGGGTAAAATGGGAGAGAGTGGTGAGGAATTTCAATCGGGGAGGTCTAAATGTGGGTAGTTTGCAATCGTCAAATTAGGTTTTGCTAGGTAAATGGTGGTGGAGATTCGTTACGGAAAAGGATTCTCTTTGGGTAAAGGTGATCAAGAGTGTGTATGGGCAGGAGGGGGGAATCGGTGGCAATGATGGGGCGATTAGGGGGGTCGATCGGTGTAGGGAAACATAATTAGGATAGGCAAGAAGGTGGGAAAATTGGGAATCAACTTTGAAGATCTATTTGGGATAGAAGTGGGGAGAGGGGATGAAACGAGGTTTTGGAAAGATAAGTGGATGGGCAATGAGGTGCTAAGTAGTAGGTTCAAGAGACTCTTTCAATTAGATATTAGAAAGGAGGATACGATTGTCGACAAGGGAGCGTGGGTCGATGGAAGTTGGGAGTGGAGGTGGTCGTAGAGGAGAGAACCGAGAGGAAGGGAGGCGGGGGAGCTCGAAGAGATGAACGAATTAATCCTCAATTGGAGTCCAAAGGTAGAGGTAAGAGACCACGTGAAGTGGTGTAACACCCGTTATTTTGGAGTTGGGTGAAAAGTTGACTTTTACCCAAAGTTCAAGGGGATAATGTGTAACTTGGATTATATAAATATAAAACATATTTCAGATATTTTCTAAATATCAATCTGACTTCTAAGAAATCAGAGAGAGAGAGAGAGAGAAGGAAGCAGGGAGAAGGGTCGATAGATTTTCTCCAAAACAAGGTACGATTCTAGCTTAAAGCTTTGATCTATGTGTTATCTGCCGTATAGAATCTCGTTGTTAAGGTTTTTAACCGTTTAATTTCGAGATCTACGTATTTTGGGTTTGGATCTGAGTTCTGTAAACGTCCCATCATAATAAGACCGAGAAGATGGGTTCGACCGATATGCATTCGACCGGAAGTCGGTTCGACCGATACGGGTTCGACCGATGCGGGTTCGACCGATGCTGGGTTCGACCGGTATTAGGTTCGACCGGTATTGGGTTCGACCGGTATTGGGTTCGACCGGTATTGGGTTGACCGGTATTGGGTTCGACCGGATTTGGTACTCGACCGGTACTGTGTTTGGCAGTATGTTGTGTTCGTATTCTAGAGTTGTAAGTCAGCGAGTTGTCTGCATTTTTGGGCTTACCGATTTATCGGTGTTGTCGTAGGTAGCGGTCGTAAGAAGCAGTCTTTAAGCAGGAAGACATCTGAGGTGAGTCCTTTAAGCTAAATCAGTCTGTATTACGAATGCTATGTGATAAATGTATTACTTAAATGTGGAAAACCTTGTTTAAAATGGCTTATTGTTGTTGAGAAATGCTTTCTAAAAATCCCATCATTTCAAGAATCAAGAGTTATGGAATTGAATCATTGTTCATATGAATTGCCTGTATATCTGATTTAATATGAGTATACTCTGAAATGACATGCTTTGGCTTTGAGTCTTAGTGCAATGGATCCATAGGCACTGTGTTCCTATGTCCCCGGTTTTGGGCATTTGGTTCACGTTTTAGCACGGAATAGGCATCGGGTTGCCATGATAAGTAAGGTGTGGGCCTATACGGTCGGACAGCGTCTCATGGTGCAGTAAGGTGTAATTCCATTTTGTGATTGGGTTCCCCCTGTTTTGGGAACTCTCAAGAATAGATCCAGAGGGGTTGACTTGGTGTTTTGAGCAACAGATCTGGAGGGGGTGAGCTCGTTATGTGATTTGGTGTTATTTGTATCATGTTTAATCACTAATGGTTTATTTGATTTCTTGACTTAGCTCATGGCTATATTCACCGCGTGACATCGATTTGGGTTTAGTACTCTTTTCTTTTTGGCTTGTTCTCACTAGGCTTTAGCCTAACACTTGCGCTTGTTTGTCATGTGGCAGGTTATCTTAGCAGTGGGGCACGCCGGGACTGAGGGAGCGACCTTGGGGTCGTGAGTGGTCTTTTTGAGGATATCTAGTGACCATCGTCCAGTGATTTTTGAAAGATATATTTTGGAAGGATAGTGACACCCGACCCTAATCTAGTTAATCAATTGTAGATTAGTAGGTTGTCGTTGTATGCTTCATTTATTGACCATGTTTATGTCTAACCCATACTCCGTTGGATTAACATTGTATGTTGGGATTGTAATACCTTATTCCGCAAGTTTAGTCTATTGCGGAATTTCGATTTTTATTTCCGCAAATTTTTAGGGTGTTACAAGTGGCGGGAGGGGGGGAGAAGGCTTATATTTTGTTCACGATTTGAAGGAAATATTAGAGGAGAGAATGGCGGACATAGGTGATCAATTTAGCAAAACTAGTTGGTCGAAGGCGATTCCGAAGAAAGTATGTATATTTTTTTTGGAAGGCAAAACTAGGAAGGTTACCTTGTAGAGAGGTCTTAGAGAGGAGGGGGATGGACCTAGATTCGGTGTTATGACCGCGATGTGGAAAATAAGTGGAAACGGTAAATCATGTGTTGGTGAAATGTCAAGAGGTAGAAAAAGTTTGGAAATTGGTGCTGCGATGGTGGAATCTCAAAGAAGAAAATTTATATACTCTTCAAGATTTAGAGGAGTTGGGTCAACGGTCGACAGGTAATGGTTCGTGGTGCAAACTTTGGATAGAAACGGTGTGGAGTATGGCGTACATGATCTGGGGCCATCGAAATCAAATTGTTTTCAAAAACGATAAAAGGAAATTGGATGAAAGATTCTTGGAGGCACAACGGACGTGTTTCGAGTGGATCGATAAGAGAAGTAGTGGCATAAAAATCGATTGGGCTAGGTGGCTGGCCGATCCAGCAGCCTGTCCGTGACCGTGCGGTGGCTACGACACAATATCGGTGATGTGCCCGACAGAACGGCATAGGACTGGGGGGAAGTACAGGTGTGCTCGAGCTGCTGTTTGGCCTCTGCGCGACCGGCTAGCTGTTGCTGCAATTCAGTCAAGTTGTTGCTGGATTCGGACCCGTTGGCACGTCGCAGGGGATGTTGGGCATCGAGTTATGCTGTGATCAAGCAACTGTTTGGATACGGTGCGGCCGCTGCTTTGCTGTTGCAGGTGCAAATCGGTTGATTGCAGCTGCAGTTCAGTCAAGTTGTTGTTAGTTTTGGATTCATTGGCTCGTCGTAGTTTTGCTGTTTTCCTTCTGTTTTCCTTCAGTATAGCAGTTCTCCGCTTTGTCCCCACGGATCGTTAGTCCAATCAAGTTGCGTTCTGTTTGCTTCTCGCAAGCGGTTTGTTGTATGTTCGTTGATCTATTTCCTGTTTTTTCTGGATTGTTGTATGTATATTGGTGGCTTATGCCTTTGGTTTGTATAAATGGTTTGGTTGTTGTGCAAAAAAAAAATACCAAATTATCCTTTTACTTTATTTTAAAAACAAAATTAATTATATTAAATGAGTGGTTCACGTTGGATCTCACGGTTACCACAAACAATCTAAATCTCATTTGATTAGGATATGAGTGGCTTATACCAAATCATAAATGATTAAACATTTCTCGTCTTCTCGCAAAATGTTTAACTTCTCGCATGATTCTCCATATATATATATATGAGATGGTTCAAACGAGAACACCATCTTTTACGAAAACGTGAGAACACATATATCATGTGATACTATAACAACTCATCCCATAGGCATAGAAAATGAGATTTGTGAGCTCCTTATAAATCTCGAGTTGTGGGCTACCAATTATAATTTCCACCATGGTTTTAAGTAGAACTCGAAGTTATTAGGCCGTCTGTTGCTTAAGGATTTGAGGTGTTACAAATGGTATCATAGTCGATCCTTATACCATCGGGATGGTGGAGCAAACCTCATCAAGTATGATGAGTCCTCGAAGGGGTGACTGTAACATTTTAGACGAATCCCAAATTGCCGATTACAAAGAGGAGGATTCTGGACAGGCCTTATCGTAATGATGGAAACACGTCTTATTTCATATCACGATATGACGCGTCTTCTTAAACATTGATATTATTTATTTGAATAAAAAAGGATAATGTGGTTGAGGTTGAGTGATAAATGTAAGGGAACAACATAAATGCAAAGAAGAGACACACATGTATTACAAGATATGAGTCATTGTCATTCTTCTCTTTGACTGCCATTTTCAATTCCCTATCATCATCATCACCTCCTACTTTTTTCTTCTAACCTAAATAACAGATTCAGAAACAAAAAAAAAAGGTTAGTGGTTATGTTTTTTCTTCTTTTTTCTTTTATATTTTTAATAAAATCGATTAAAAATTACTGTATATATAATATCATAAATTACAGTGTTTTTGTTCGTCAAATGAAGAACTTTTGTTAACTTGTAAGCTTTACTTCATATTTCATTGCTCTATATTATTGTCGTAACTGGTTATGATTAAAATTTTATTAAAGTTACGAAGAAGTTAAATAAATAAAAAAATACATATATGATAGTAGGAGCAAAAAGGATGTGTGGTATTGGTCTAAACGAGGTTCAAGGTTACAAAATGAATTCAATGGTGATACCTTAGAAACATAGATAAATGTTTTGGTGTTGAAAGATTGATTGGAAATTCAAACAGTTCAATATTAAAAGAATTTATTCGGAATATTGCTTTGTAGACTTGTATTTTGATGTTTGGTCGAGTGATTAAGAGTAGATGGTGTTGGTTGTTGGGTTTTTTGTAACATTATTATTCATCCTTGATTTTGTTTTTAATGTTTTCATGGTTTGGGTGGTGGGTTTTTTTTTTCCTTGAAAATCTCGGGCTTTCGTGGCTCCCTTATAAGTTTCTAGAGTTCTTTTTAATCGGTAAACTTTTGTTAAGTTTACCGGTTTGTACAATTGTTCCCAAAAATTGATAATTTATGTTCATGAATTTGATCAAATATGAACAAATTAAAAAGATATGTAATTGATATAACTGTACAAGTTCCAAGTCAAATCCCTTGTAATTTTTTTTAAGTGGACCTATTAAATCAACACTAAAACTCAAAACACTGGTTAATATAAAGTTTTAGTCATTTTTTTATCTTGTTTTGCACCATTTTATGATTTTTAAATGTACTTGACATCCAAGGTGAAAGTACTATGCTCGGAATATACATATGCATGATCTCTACCACTCTATATACTAGTTAATCAGTTATTTAACATGATTGAATTGTTGTTTATTTATTTTAAGGTTTTAAGTTGTAAATATAATCTCCATTAAAAAAAAGTTGTAATATAGTGATCATGTTAGTTTTGAACAACAACCAATAAAAGATTTGTATATCATAGTTATTTATATTATAAAAGTTTGATGATGATACATTTTAATCAATTGGTCATTAGTTCCAATTTTTTGAGCATAAACAATATAATATTTTATTTTATTATGCTGAAAATAAAACAATAATCAAATCATGGGTTGGATTTTAATTTCAGGAGATCAATTAACTAATCGGAAGTAGAACACGAAAGGGGTTAAAATGCATTAAATAATCTATGACCAACTTATAACAATATCATTTCAAAGGGTTACAATGTAATTAGGGAAAACTTGTTGTCAATCTAGGACAAAAATGTAAGGGAGTGTTTGGTTCGCAGAATGTTTTTGGATGAAATAAAATATGTCAAAGAAATTTGACTTTGTAGGAAGTAGAATAGAATGTCATCAATTTTGACCACCTATGTGGTTGACAGACATCGGAATGGAATTTGTTAAAGGAATTGGAATTTGTCTGTTTGGTTCACATAATGTAGCTTCGGAATTGGAATGAAATATTAGTAAATGACCAAAGTACCCTTTTTGAAAATTTTGAAACAAAATCCAACTATTGTGGTTCAGATCAGTGGTGGTTTAAAATAGTTGTTCAAATCAGTGGTGGTCGGCGGTGGTGGTCGAGTGGTTCAGAACGATGGTGATCAGCGGTGGTTCAGAACGGTGGTGGTCAGCAGTGGTTCAGATCGGTGGTCGGTGATGGTGGTCGACGGTTGTTCAGATCGGTTGTGGCTGGCGGTTGTTCAGATCGGTGGTGGTTGGCGATGGTTTAGATTGGTGGTGGTCGACGGTGGTTCTGATCGATGGTGGTCGACGGTGTTTTCGATCGGTGGTGGTCGGACAGTCGACGATGGTTTAGAACGGTGGTTGGAGGTGGTTCTGATTGGTGGTGGTCGACGGTGATTCTAATCTGTGGCGATGAAAGGTGGTTCAGAACGGTGGTCGACGGTGGTTCCGATAGGTGATGGTCGAAGGTGGTTCAGATCGTCGACGGTGGTTCCGATCGGTGGTGGTCGACGGTGGTTCCAATCGGTGGTTGGCGGTGGTTCTGATTGGCGGTGGTTCAGAGCGGTGGTCGACGGTGGTTCCGATTGGTGGTGATCGACGGTGGTTCAGAACGGTGGTCGGCGGTGGTTTCGATCGATGGTGGTCGAAGGTGGTTCAGATCGATGGTCGACGGTGGTTCCGAGCGGTGGTGGTCGATGGTGGTTCCAATCGGTGGTTGGCGGTGGTTTTGATCGGCGGTGGTTCCGATCGGTGGTGGTCGACGGTGGTCCCGATTAGTGGTGGTCAACGGAGGTTCAGAACGGTGGCCGACGGTGGTTTCGATGGGTGGTGGGCGTCGTAAGGGTTTTATTAAGTAAGGGATTTTTTCATATGTTTTTGAAGTTCTCCTTGGACTAAATTGTAAACATATTTGATTCTCAGCGTCCAACCTCTAAACTATGAGACTTTTGTTTGATAGGGGTGCTCAAAAACCCGATCAACCCGACCAACCCAACCCAACCCAACGCGAAATAACTCAAACCGAAGCAACCCGATGTCTAATCGAGTTGTAAAATCTTCAAACCGTAGGTATTGGGTTGATATCGGGTTACTTTTATTTGAACCCAACCCAACCCGATGGACCCGATCTTTTTATTTTGTGGATTTAATATGATTATTAAGTCTCTATTAATATGTAAATTAGACAATCACACTATTGCGTACCCTCTTCATTTACATATATTTTCAATCTATTATTCATCTCTATATAACTCCTTTGTATATATGTTTAATAAATGTAAACATGCACACACACACACACACATACACACACATATATATATGTGTGTGTATGTGTGTGTGTGTAAACTAAAAAATTAACTAAATGTTATATATTTAAGATTTAAGAAGTATGAATAAGTTATACCATATGGTTGATGATGACACGGCCAACCTCAAGGCTAAGAAAGTGAAAGTATTGGGGTTAGATACGTCTAAAACGATTGTTGTTGATTGACATATTATCATTTGGTTTAGACATTTTTATATGTAATATTGTAATATTTTTGATGAGCTTACATACTCTCATGAATTATCGGTCATTCGGTTGTATTTCAAAGAAATGTTTCCTTTATTTTTATATTTCTAAATTTGATTTCATCTTGTTTAAACACAACTCGACCAACCCGATCAACCCGAACGGTTTGGGTTGGGTTGAGTTGTTAAAAAGTCTTCAACCCGATCAACCTAACCCATGAGCACCCCTACTGTTTGATGTAATTTGTGGCCAATTTGTAGTAACTAATTATTAGACTTCCATTAAAATGTTTATGGGATCAATATCTATTAATCAAAACTTCTTAAAATTATTATATATGTGTTAATTTATTTTATTCTTTTCTTGAGTGACAAATGACAACTCAAACGTGAGTATCGACCGGTCGACGCCATTTTCACTGTACTTTTAGCCTCTCTTTTTCTCTTTCTTCGTAATTACTTGTAACACATCAAGGAGGCAGACTAACCTAATAACCTTTAAATTAGCATGGTTTAACTTTTATATTTCCAATGCATGGTATCCTACAATTTTGAGTTTATAAGGAACTAACAAATTTACTCTTCTATCAACATGGGACAGGTTGTTACAAATTTTCTCTCTTAAATTCCTGACGTCCTCGTCATGTCAGGAATATAAAAAACCCTCCTCAGGGACTCATAATGTTCGAGGAGGTTTGCCACACCATCCCAATACAAAGATTTGCTCTTATGCCATTTGTACCAATCCAAGCCCAAAAAGAACGTCATGAATAATCTCTAAATCAACTTAAAAGTTAAAACCATGATGACATTTATTGATAGCTCATAACTTTGAGCTTATAAGGAGCTAATATAACTAATATTATATCAATATAATTAAGATGGATTGTTACATTAAGTGTTTTATAGTGTTTACAAAACAGATGCATGGTATTATATTATGTTTCTTCATTTCCTCTCTAAATCAAAACCTGGTTTAAAAAATCATCATACATACATACATATTGGTTTTAATAGTTATATATATATATATATATATATATATATATATATATATATATCCAGTTTATATTAGAATTACCAAATTTTTCACCTCCATGAATGGTGGAAGATATTTAATGGCAGTAACATGGATAAGTTGTTGAAAATTATGATAAAATGAAAATGTGATTAGACTTCCATTAATTAAAAGTGATCCAGTTGGACATGTAAGTTGCAAGTGTGAACTGAAGTTAAAAACCACCAAAACAAAAGAAAACCTTAATTTAAAATGATTGAAGGAGAGCTCTTGTTTCAAGATACAACTAACTATAAAACAATACTAAAATCAATCAAAACACACTAAACAATATCAAAGGAGAGTTGGCAATGTCAGTCCCTCTCTACCTCAAGGCTAGCTGGCATATATATATATATATATATATATATATATATATATGGTTAATTAAAGCACCACAATTATAATAGTTGATTCTACTTAATTAACTATGGTGTCAACCCAATCCTTAGATAAATTCCTAATCACTAACCCTTTTATCAAGAAACCATATATGAACAATTTCATTCTTACTAGTCTTTTAAGTTATCTTGTAGGAGCTTAATTTAGCTCATCACGAAACTAATGGGGTTTATTATGTAAGAAAAAGATTAAATTAAAGATTATTAAAAAAATGGGAAGTGTAATTATGTTTCAGGGCATCGATTGTTAATGCACTAATATAAATATAAAGCTGACTAAGCTAGTTAAATTTAAACGTATTATTATATATCATTTTGAAGAAATGTAATATGTTAACATAAAGTAATAGAAATGATTTTATTTATTTTAGCATAATTATAAAGTTGTATTGATAATTGGTAAATTGAAAACATATTGTCATCGGAAGCAAATCCAACATAATTTATTACAATAAATATTTTCTCGGTATTATTTATCTATTTGTTTGGTACCAAAAAGTTAGCTTATAGGCTAATTTTGTAAATGTCTCGTTTGATAAACAATAAGCTAACGTTTTGAAAAACTATTAAATCCATGTTTAATAACAACTATAAGCTAACTTATTTTTGTAGCTTACTTAAAAAACTCAAAGAATTATAAACTAGCTTATAATCTATTTTTTTAAAAGTTACTTCAACTAAAACTTCAGTAGTTTTTTCACCTTTTTTTTTCTTTCAATTGTGCACTTATATTTTTCGTAATTTATTTTTCAACAATCCTTTTAGATCATTTTACATTATCATCTAGTTTATCAACTATTTTTTTTATTACACATGAGCATTTTATCAGCTTGCTCATAAGCTAAGTGTTAGTTATTCAGCTAACAATTAGCTTGTTAGCCAAACTAAATTATCAACTAGTGAGCCACGCATAGCATTGGTGGAAACTACCTAATAAGCTAGATGATACCTGGAAAATATAAAGAACATTTATGTAAAATCTAAAAGCACTAAGTGTAAAAAAAAAAACTAAATAAACTCCAAGAAGCTATCTAGAGTAGGTTTTAAAAAACATAACTTATCCTCTACCAAATAAGGTCTTTTCTAATAAGTTTAAAAAATAAATATCTTATGTTTGCCAAACAAATATATATGTTTGGCAAAGTAGTTGAAAGCTAATTGTTGTAAGGGTGTGCAAAACTCGAATGGTCTGAAAACGTGAACCGAAAATGAGGTGTTTGTGCAAAACCTGAAGGTTTTGAAATCCGAAAATCCAAAACCTGACTTTTGGAGGGATGTTGGGTTCGCACTGAGTTTGATTTTTGGCCAGCCGGCTCGTCCGAAACCCCAATATATATATATATATATATATATATATATATATATATACTAGGCATATACCCGCACGATGCAGCGGAATGTAAGTAAAGAACGAACAATTAATGTTATTTCTTTATATACATTTCATCAATAATCAACCATGACCTAAGAATCACAACTTATGAAACCTAAACCCATAAAGATATTCAATAATTAGTTTATATTACAATTATTGACGAAAAAAATTATAATGATATTATTTATAATAAGAATGAAACGTATTTTACGATTATGTATTTTTAACGTGCTAACGGTGGAAAAAAAATAAAACGTATGGACAGAAAAACAAATTATTTCGTAGATATTCATGATATTTAATAGTACGGTTAAATTAAAAAATATTCAATATTGGGCTCGTTTTGAAGATATTGAGGAGACGCTTATAATGATATAATTTGTAGAAAAATGAACGTATTTTTTTATTGCATTTTTGTTAATATATAATTATTTGTGTTAATATGATAATGGTGTAAAATGAAAAATGAAAAAAATAAGGGATATAAAGTAAATTAAATAAGTAATTATAAGGGTGATAAATGTAACATTGTAAGAGTGGTAAATGTAATTGTACAAAAGTTTGTACAATAACCGTTTTAGTTTTTTCATTATATAGTATAAATTCTTATATTTAATAGTACGGTTAAATTAAAAAATATTCAATATTGGACTCGTTTTGAAGGTATTGACGAGACGATTATAATGGTATAATTTATAAAAAAAGGAACGTATTTTTTCATTGCATTTTTGTTTATATACGATTATTTGTGTTAATATGATAACGGTGTAAAATGAAAATGAAAAAGTAAGGGATATAAAGTAAATTAAATAAGTAATTGTAAGGGTGGTAAATGTAACATTGTAAGGGTAGTAAATGTTATTGTACAAAAGATTAAGGGTGGTAAATGTTATTGTACAAAAGATTGTACAATAACCGTATAACCGTTTTAGAATTTTCATTATATAGCTAGACATATACCCGCACAATGCAGCGGAATGTAAGTAAAAAACGAACTATTAATGCTACTTTCTTATAGATATGTCATCAACAATCAATCATAACCTAAGAATCACAATTTATAAAATCCTAAACCTATAAAGATATTTAATAATTAATTTATATTACAATTATTGATGAAAAAAATTATAATGATATAATTTATAATAAGAATGAAACGTATTTTACGATTATGTATTTTTAATGTGCTAATGGTAGAAAAATAAATAAAACGTATGGATAGAAAACAAATTAATTTGTAGATATTCATGATATTTAATAGTACGATTAAATTAAAAAATATTCAATATTTGGCTCGTTTTGAAGGTCAGACGAGACGATTATAATGGTATAATTTGTAGAAAAATAAACGTATTTTTCATCGCATTTTTGTTCATATACGTTTATTTGTGTTAATATGATAATGGTGTAAAATGAAAAATGAAAAAGTAAGGATATAAAGTAAATTAAATAAATAATTGTAAGGATGGTAAATGCAACATTGTAAGGGTGGTAAATGTTATTGTACAAAAGATTGTACAATAACCGTTTTATTAGTATAGATAATTCGTATATATTCTGATATTTAATAGTATGGTAAAATTAAAAAATATTCAATATTGAGCTCGTTTTGAAGGTATTGACGAGACGATTATAATGGTATAATTTGTAAAAAAGGAACGTATTTTTTCATTGCATTTTTGTTCATATACGATTATTTGTGTTAATATGATAACGGTGTAAAATGTAAAATGAAAAAGTAAGGGATATAAAATAAATTAAATAAGTAATTGTAAGGGTGGTAAATGTAACATTATAAGGGTAGTAAATGTTATTGTACAAAAGATTAAGGGTGGTAAATGTAATTGTACAATAGTTTATACAATAACCGTTTTAGAATTTTCATTATATAGTATAGATATATATATAATTATTCTTCAAATATTCTAAATTTTAGTCGACCTTACTATTTTCTAAATACTAAATCTACTTAATTGTATTGATCCTCTTAGTCGATTGAATTAGTCTTTTAAAGAGATTGAATATTATATATGGCTACAACTATACCCAAATCCAACCAACCCTAACCCGAAACCTGACCGACCTGAAGTTTTATATGAAACCAGAAACCCAAAATTTGGGGTTTGTTTTCCACATCTCAAATTCGATTGGATTTTTGGTTTGCCCATCAAACCCGCCTGACCAGCCTAATGCACACCCCTAGCTGTTAACTAAAAAGTTATTTGTTATAAAACAACTTAGGGGTTGTTTGCAGTTGTTGAATGGTTAAGTGCAGAATGATTAAGAGGCTTATATGATATAATGCGAAATGAAATATGGTTGTTTGCTAATTATTCATGATGAAATCAGGGCTCTGAATGGTTAAGACATGGTCAAGACACTAAGGGGTTGTTTGTTTTTTTCTAAAAACCTCTTAATGGCTCTTAAGTCTGAATCATTCAGACCTTTTTACACATCACCTCTTATTAATCATAACTAAAATAAGACTTCAGACTTTAGACCTCTTAAAAAACAAACGGCACCTAAATCATTCAGAGGGTTTTGGAACCATTAAGAGGCAGACCTATTTTTTTGTCAAACAAGATTTACCTCTTAACGATTCAGAGATTGCCTCTTAATGGAACCATTAAGAGGTAAACAAACAGCCCCTTACACAAAACAAGGGACTACTTATGTAATTGATACTTATGGGTTGTTTGTTAGCAGCTTAATGAAACTCATAGCTTATTCGGTCAGGTATACAAGACTGTGTGGTAGTGACTTAGGGCCTGTTTATCAAATCTTCCATTAAGTCATGTATGGATAAATGTGTTTGTCTGGATAAATGTGTTTGTCTAGATAAATTGATGATGTTGTTTACTTTTTTATCTGAATGAACAATCTGAATAACATAAATGACCAATTTACCCCTGAATATGAATTTTAAGTTGTTTTATAAATTGTTGTTTATTTTTCAAGTCATATAATCAATCTAACAACATTAACAAATGATAAGATTATGAAAAACATACCTAATAAAGATGAACTGATAAGAAACAACAATTTCCAGAAATGAACAAATAATCTTATTTGAAGATTTGAAGTAGTGAGAATAACAAATAATCTGAACAAATAATTGATCTGGATTTCTTGAAATGAACAAAGATGAACTGATAAGAAACAACAATTTCCAGAAATGAACAAATAATCTGATTTGAAGTAGTGAGAATAACAAATAATATGAACAAATAATCGATCTGGATTTATTGAAACGAACAAAGATGAACTGATAGAAACAACAATTTCCAGAAATGAACAAATAATCTGATTTGAAGTAGTGATATAGAAAGTGACTTATTCACTAAGTTTCCAGGAGTCAGATTTATATAGAAAGTAAGTTTTTTTTTTCCAAACATATCCCTCTCAAATTAAACCAAACATATCCCTCTCAAATTAAAAACACTCCCATTCCATTTATGAGAAAAGCTCTTAACTAAAAAATTTCTCAGTTTACACAGACAGATTAATTTATACAAACAATTTTATTTATACAAGATTTAATAGAAAACCAACCACACAACCTAAGGAACCATTCATCAAATAAATTAAAAAGCCAACATTCTTATTTATTTGAATATTAAATATTTTTAGTTTATGTTGTCTCAAAAATACAACCTCAAAATAAATTATAAATTTTTTAAAGGTAATTGTGATAAAAAGAAATCTTAAAAATAGTGAAGTTAGAACATCTCCAACAATTATGCTATAATTTTTCTAAAATAGAGTATAAAAAGTTAAATCTCTAAAAAAAATTACATTCAACTCCAGCAGCTACTCTATTTTAGTAATTCTATCATCAATTATATTATTAAAATATTTAATACATTTAATAAAACTAGTAGTCTGCCCGTGCAATGCACAGGGTGAGCAAGGTCTCGAAATTTTATTGTGAATGAAAAATGAGAAGCCCTCGAGCGTGTAGCTCACTTAGCAAAAGGAATACACAATAGGTTCAAGTTCGAATCTTGAAGGAAACGGGCTTGAATCCCTTCGTTAGCCACAATCGCAAAGTCAGCTCTGAAATGCATCCTCGCATGTGGTTGGGAGTGTTTGGTTTGAACTAAGGAATTGGAAGCAGAATGAAAATGAATATGTTGTCGGCCTATATGCAAATGTGTATATTCATCGCATTATTTTACATGTTTTTACATTCTTTCCCATTGTTAATGTTTGGCGATCAATAATCACTTAAAAATTTCGAATTTCTTGAGCAAATCGATTTTGAGCTTTCAGAGCTTACCAATTTCAAGAGTTTGGAGCAGATCAAATTTTGTGTCTTCCGAAATCCAACTCTGGCTACCATAAATCAATTTCGATCGAGTGTTTGGAATAAATTAACTTCAATTTCTAAAATAGATATTTTAGACTTTGGATTGGATTGATTTCAAGAGTTCAGAATTGATGGTTTTGTGTTTCCGAGAGTTTGGATTTGATCGCCATCGGGATGTAAATGACTTTGAAGACTATTGCTTTTCCCAAGTGAACAAAAATAAAGGTTTTGTGACTTAAACTATAGGCTAAATTTACCAGATGCTACATCAAAACAACAAAATGTAGGAGTCAGCCCATGAATAAAATCAAAAGTATAACTCTCAATTAAGAAGTGAGGAAATCAACACTTGAACCAACTTCCTAAAATGAACATCCAACATTTTGTCATCATCAAGATTATATATGTAGCATAAATAAACTACACTTCAAAACATTTACATTACAATCTTACAGTTCACTTGCATAAATTTAACACAAAACTCGAAACTTTGGCACACACAAAAGACAATGGTATCTCAGAACTTTGGTACTATTGTTTACAACCCTAACCACAAACTTCAACTAACCATGAATTTAAACCAAAATGCATCCAAATGAGAGCATGGTGTTCGCATGATGGGCTGATGCACAGATGGGTGGAAACAAAAAAAAAAAAAAACCATTGATCCAGACAACTATGGTGGTCATGAGTAGCATATCACCATCTTTTAGACCATGGAACATCATATAAATGAAGTTCATCCTAAAAAATTCACAACCCACATCAGATTGATCTTTACCTGAAATATTTCGATAAAGTTCCATCATTCTAATGAAGTAGCATCTCCACTATAAGAATTGAAGCTCATTGTAAATGTCGAAGAGTTCATAATAGATTCAAAATGTTGCAAAAGGAGACTGTCACAATAACCAATAAACTTAGTCAAATGAAACCCAAAGAATAGTCAATAATAGAATCTCTTGATGCAAATGGTTCTCAACTGCAGATCAAAACTTGCCTGAATGCTCAAAAACATTGATATTGCTTAGCATTTTGGCGACTGTCCTAAACCTCATCTGCTCAAACAGAAAGATAGATAACAGGGTCAAGTTTGAATCATATGGGATATGGGTTTAAATGTCTCTGCTAGCCTCTATCAATTTATTATACGGTTTGAGTTAGGTGATAAGAATTTCATTAAGAAAATCAAATTTGCCATGAAACAAAAACAAAACCTTTTAGCATATTGAACACTGTTTATTCCCAAGTGAAAGAAAGACCCGTTGGTGTTAAAAAAAATATATATTTACTTATAGCATATTGAAAATTGAACTATGAGTGAATTGTGAAACCTTTTAGTAGCTAACTCCAATTTTTTTAACAGATCCACATTGAGAAAATTCAATCGAAAACATAATGGCATCATGACAACCAAAGACCCAAGAACAGAAAATGAAAATGAAATCCATCGATACAATGGTGAACTAATGACAACCAAAAGCCCAAGAACCGAAAACCGAATACAAGTGGTGAACTAATGACTACGTGGATAAGGAATTGAAATAAATTGTACCTGATTTGAAACAAAGAAAACCCAAATTGTACCTGATTTGAAGAAACCGTGAAAGGAAACCAAGAAATCCAAATCAATGGTGAAATCGTACCTGAGAAGAGTCGATTTGAGAGAAGAGACAAACATAATCGGTTCAAAGAAACAAAGAAACCGATTTGAGAGAAGAGACAAACTCTTAACTTTGTGCAAACAAGAATCGTTTTGAAGAAACAAAAAACCCTAACTCATGAAATCGTACCCGGTGGAAGAGGTCAATGGTGATTTGTAACCTGAGAAGAGTCGAGGTGATTTGAAGAAACCGTTAAAAAGCCTTGCATACTTCCGTCTTGCAGGACGAAGAGTCGTCTTGGAGAAGGAGGTCTAAACCGAATCGACGTCTTGGATAGTTGATAGGAATCGACTGATACGCATTTAAATGGGTTGATGCATTAGTGGTGTTGTACTGAGGCAATAAACATTTGTAAAGTTGAAATTTAAGTAATTATGCAATAAGTAGTAGTACATAAGGTTTAAAATGTTGTAATTAAGAAAAACAACCCAAATGCTTTATAAAGTAGTATATATATTATTTGTCTCTCCTAAACACACAACTTCAATGCCTCATATTGATGAAAAAAATTTAATATTATTTATCTCTGTTGAATATGATGTTTTAGAGATTTCTTCAAATTTGGATAAATTTACCTTCTCTCTCTTATTTTCTCTATTTTAGCATATGGTATAGCATAACTGTTGGAGCAAAAAAATTGCTAAAATCTTTTGTTTTTCTATTTTAGCATAGCTGTTGGAGATGCTCTAACAATCTCTCACATCTTTTTTCTATTTTAAAATAGTTGTTAAGATACTCTTAAAGAATAGACATAGAGTAAAGGCAGCCAATATCCTTATTCCAGTGAGTATATATCAAGTGGTGGGGGCCAATATACATTACGTATACGAGTATAATACTGAGTTGGTCCTGGTCCCTTTCCATATCAGATTCAGAAGCTGCATCTTTTATTTGAATACTATACTATACTATACTATACTAGTATAATAATAATTCTTTAAATGCTTTGGGGAAAAGATTTACCATAATTTTTTAACAGCTGCAGTGGCGGTGGTTAATCATCAACAGCTCTGTTTTTCATGCAGGCGTGGGCATAAATGCAGGACCTTTGCCATTACCAACCTTCTCTTTCAGTCTTCTTTCCTTCAAACACCCATCCCATTTCTCTTTATTTCTTCTTTCTACTACTCACTATAATATTATTAGCCTTTTTCCCAACTAAAACACACATTTACACCCCAAACACACACTCATCTCTCAATCTTTTTTCTGGGTTTTCTTTCATATCTTTTGAAAGCTGGGAACAAGAAGAGGGTTTGGTTTGTTTGAACCAAATTCAAGAAAAAGATTTTGTGTTCTTTTTTTTCTTTCTTGCTGCTGCTTCAAGTGGGCAGTGGAGATAGTACCAAAAGTTGCTCAGATTCTCTGAATGGGGTATCTTTTTCTCTTCCTACTTTTGGTTGTGTGTTTTCCTCCAACTAGGGTTTGGTCAGAATGAATCATGAAATGGATGGAGAGCCTTATTTATGATACTGAATCAATGTTCTTTTTCGCCTGTGCCTCAATTAACTGCTCCCTGGACACTTTTTCTCACCTCTTTAATGAGTTTTCTCGTCATTGGGGAGGCATCTTTTGTATAAATTACAAGGGGGTTTAATTTAATTTTACCCATTTCAGTTCCAATGATCCCTTTGGGAACAGTGGTACCTGTCTTTAATTATTAATTTTTCTAACCTTTTGTTTCTTTCACTCTCATAAATTTTTAAGTTGTTGCTTTGATTTGGGGGTTTAATCTTCTGGGGTTTTCTTGTTATTGGAGTTTGTTGTGTATATGCTTGAAAAATTAGGGCTTTCTTTCTGGGTGGTCAATCTTTTGTGATTTTGACTTTTTTTTTCTTGAAAAAGAGAGAGGATAATGGCTGGGGAGGATGAAATTGAGGGGGGTAACATAGATGAGGAACAAGTACATTTCAATTCAGCCAATTTATCCTCAGATTGGCCATTTAATGGTCCTAATGATCTTACAAATACATCAATGAGCATGATTACTTCAAGCAACCCCATGAACAATACTTCTTGTTCTTCAGCTCCCATGATTGACTCATTCTGCCATACTCCTCCCACCGTTTGGGATCATCATCCAACAAATTCACAAAACCTAGGAGCTTTCTGTGACATGAATCTGCAAAACAGTGGCGCCACTTCATCATCATCCCCACTTGGGTTCAGAAAAGGAAACCTTCTTGTCCCTGCAAGAAATCTTGACATGTGTTGGGCCCCACCAAATTCCGCCATTAAAAGGGGTGGGATGTTCTTGCCACCATCTGCTTCCACCATGCTTCCTCATAGTTTATCTCAATTTCCAGCTGATTCAGGGTTTATTGAGAGGGCAGCCAGGTTGTCATCCTTCAGTGCAGGTAATTTTGAAGATATGATAAACCCTTTTGGCAGTGTACCTGAATCATCTTTGAGTCCTTATTCTAGTAGGTCTATGCCACCAGTGCAACAAGGCCAACCACAAGATGGTTTTGTAGGGAATGGGTTCAAATCAGCATCTGCCCAAGGGTCTAAAGATATGCCCATGACTGTTGACTGTGGGGCCAATGATGGAAGCCAACCTAAGAATGAAAGGCAGGGTGAGAGCTTTGTGAGGTCTGTTCATGAAGCGAAACAAGGTGGTTCTGGTTTCTCCGGCAATAACGGGCCCGGTGAAGCCGAATTTAGCGAAGGTGGTGTTGGTGGTGGTCAAGATGATAATTCTAATGAGGGACTTGACTTAAAGAAAAGGAGACGAAGTGATCAGGTATGTCTTGATTACTACTTATCTTGATCCAAGATTTCTCATCCTCATACTGCCATGCAATACCTAGTAGATCTTTTAAATCTAATCTATCAACTGTTGTCATATGGGAATTGGGATTCTAGTTCTGTTGTTTGAGATGAATTGGTTGAATTAGAATTCTTGAAGGTACTTACTTAGATAGACTGCATTTTGCTACAAAATTACAGGATACAGAGTACAATCAAGTGAAACGATCCCCACAAACACCTAGTGAAGCTACAAAGAACAACACTGAAGTTCAACAAAAGGGTGACAACAATCCAAATTCAGTTGCTAATAAGTCGAGTGGGAAACATGGTAAGCAGGTATCTCAATCATCTGATATACAGAAGGAAGAATACATTCATGTAAGGGCGCGAAGAGGCCAAGCTACCAATAGCCATAGTCTTGCAGAAAGAGTAAGAGATTTTCTTATATATTACGTCCTATTATTGTTGATTGTGTAGTGATTGATGCTATATTGGTCTCGTTAATTAACTTGAAGCGTTTTGCAACGATAATAGGTGAGGAGGGAGAAGATTAGTGAACGAATGAAGTTCCTTCAAGATCTTGTCCCTGGATGCAGCAAGGTAAGCTAATTGAACTCTTGAATTTATATGGAACAAAAGTTCGTTGCATTTGTTCCTCATTTCTGTTGAATGTTTTTTAAGGTCACAGGCAAAGCGGTTATGTTGGATGAAATCATTAACTATGTACAGTCACTACAACGACAAGTTGAGGTATGATGACCAGAAAAAACATTTGTTTGATTGCTAATTTTTGAACTTTTGGTGTGAAATACAAGTTTGATTCCTGCAGTTTTTGTCGATGAAGCTTGCTACTGTTAATCCTCGTATGGATTTTAACATTGAAGGGCTCCTGGCAAAAGATGTAAGACATATTTTAATATTATGAGGTTTTAAGTCATTCTATAAACATGCATTGATGGTTTATTCCAATGGGTATACTTTTGAGGCAGATGCTTGAATCACGAGGGGGGACTTCTGGTACACTTGGGTTTGGTGCTGACATGACTATGCCTTATGCTCCGAATTCATCACAAATGGCAATCATGCAAGGCGGACTTTCTGGTGTAGGAAGTTCTTCAGATGCAGTGCGGAGAACAATCAATTCCCATTTGATGGCTATTGGAGGATATAAAGATCCTACATCCCAGGTGAGTTGCCATTGGTTATCAATGCCCTGAATTGTGATTACCTGACCCTTGTACTGTAGTTTAGGAAATATATAAGATACCCTTTAATGAAAGACAAATTAGTGGAACCTTGTGGACAAAGATGAGTCATTCGGTTTGTTTTACGGGATGATGATGGACAATTGGTAATCTTGACATGAAACTTTCCACAAAAGGGAAATGTTTGTCGGATGGAGGAAGTATGCAATCATCAAGCACTACTTCGTTCCCATGAAAATTGCAGTGATTACTGATTAACATCAAATACCTAAAACCGTTCATTAAAGACAACATAGATGAGTCTTGTGAAACCAAATTGGTGCCTTTGGTTTGTATGTAATGGTGATGATAGGCCAGAAATAGGTAATTTCAGCATGAGAACTTTATCGGAAGGGAAGTGTTGTAATTTGTCTCTGAACAATGCAACTTATAGATTATCTTTTGACACAATTGAGAAGAAAAAGATGGTTGTAATTTGTCACTTCAATCTCTTTTATCATGAATTATAATCTATCGGTTTAACATATTTTCCAAAGACAGGTACCTAGTTCGTGGGACGATGAGCTTCACAACATTGTCCAGATGGGATTAAATCCTAGTACCCCCATCAGCAGCCAAAATTTAGGTACTTTACAGGAAGATATATTTGTATGGCTCTTGCCATGTTAGAAATTTTGTTTGGTGACTGTACTATGAACTTCATTTTTGTGACCACTGTACTCCAATTCCTGTCACATTTACCCACCCAACCCATTTTTGTGCAAAAAATTAAAATCTTTTTGTAGTTTATTTCTAACACATTTCATCGATCTTGGTTTGCATAATAACCAAATAGTTCTTGAGCTAACCAGGGACTATTTTCTTTACACAGGATCCACACCTCCAGGCCATCTGAAAGCGGAACCCTAAAGATAATTTAGGTGCCATGAAACGGGTTCACAAGGATGATTAGAAGAGTCCCGAGTCCAATCTGGTTTGTGGCTCCAGAGATCGGGTCATGTAATTAATCCGTGGTATTCTTTTTGGTCAGCCACTATATATAAACAGCTAAAGAAGGTGATACATAAATAGCAGATGGTAATCGAGTTTGGTCATCAGGAACAAATGAGTTTGTTGACTCGAAATGTAAAGCAAGTTAAATGCAGCCAAATAGGCATCTGGGTATGCTCTGTTATGAAATCTTGAACCTCACTAGCCTGCCTTCTGGACCAGTGGTACCTTTTATTTTGTCAAAAATCTTTCTTTGGTTGATTCTTTCTAAGAAGTTTAGTGTGTTGATGTTTGTAATCTGTTTGTATTAGAACACTTGTTTGTTTTCATCATACTTAAAGATGGTTTTAGTAAAGCTGAGTTGTAACACCCATTTGGCCCCATTTGGATACTTGGATCTAGAGTTTCCCAGAGTTGGTAGTACTTCAAGACTTGTGATCATAATAAGGTCAAAAGAAAAATGGATTAGTTGGGAAGTCGGCATCATGATTATGTGTTTGGATTCTTGCATATGCATTTTGCTGGTTGTAATCTAAATGTATGGAGCTTTGTGCAGAGAATCTTAGTCAATGGTCTTTATGTGTGCCCACTTATGCTATCTTTTTCATGATAAGAAAGTAATCTTACATGTCTGAAAAAGTTTTTTTCTTTTTGGTAGGCACTTTAGCATTGGTTGAAAAGTTGATACTTCTTCTACTTTGCCATTTCAAGTCACTAATTAAGAAAAGCTGCAATCAAGTCTGAAACAATATATATTTTCAACATATTGAATCTTGGAACATATGGAAAAACAAATTAACAAATAATTGGGACTATTTTTTACTCACTAGAACTAACAAAGAGAACGAATTTTGGCTGCTTTTCGTCTTATCTCATTCGTAATCCCGTGATCCTCCCATGGATTCCTCACCGTTTAGTTGGTGGTTCTGCGTAAATGTTTACGAAGTTATTAAGACAATATTCTTGCAGGAGAGAAGATGTGGAAGATGGATCAATCTTTTTGAATTATTTTATACCTGCAATCTTGTAGCAACCTCAATGACTTCAGCAAGTGGTGCCCAGTCTCCAAAGTTTCGCTCTATGAACTGGTAGGCAACTCCACTTCTTCCTTTGCCAACCATAAACAAACCACCTTTGATTTCGCCTTCCCCTTTGAAGTTTTGCTCGATTCCCATGGCTTTTGCACGCTTGTAGTTTGCACGAGCTCGAGGATTGAACAGAAATCCTGATATGAACTTGTCCTTAAGCAGTGACCCTCCACCAAGAGCTTTGAAAAAGTCCATGTTCTTGTCAAGGAGTACAACACCACCCCAATATCTGGGCCAGAAATCTCTTACCTGATATCATCAGTTAAATCAAGAATCAATTTTAGTTATTACCCATCATATTAATCAAGAAATCAAGTTAGCCTATTACCTCTGATTCTATATGTTCATGTAGAACAGCAAACATATTGATCCCTAGTGCATCAAATATGGGTTTCTTTGAATAAAGCTTGTGCGCTTCAGCTCTGCACATGATGCATCTATTCCCAAATTCAAGTTAATATGATAGTTCTCTGACTTGGGATCACGTGAGACCAGTCTATTTTTGTGAGACCCGTGAGACCACGTTTTTACACTTGAAACTTCACAGCAAAACACTGTGAAGGTGTTCACAGCAAAATATTGTGAAGGTTCAGATTTTTTTACCTTCACGGTGTTCTGCTATGAAATTTCAAGTGTAAAATCGTGGTCTCACGGGTCTCACGAAAACATGTTGGTCTCACGTGAACCCAACCCATAGTTCTCTTAAACATGTAAACATATTTCCAAATATTATATGAATTAAGAAGTTACCCAGGCCGACGGATGCAAAGGAGTAGTGATGGTTTGTCACGCCACAAGTCTGAAACTCTCATAGGCGGTGTCTTCGATTTGACCAAACGCTCCATTCCTATCTTATACTCTGGTGTTAGTTTCTGAACTGAAATATTCTCAACAGTCGAGTATGGAGCCACATCATCAACGATGGGAGGAGGCTGTATACAACCACATGCTCTAGGCTCATCAGGCAAGGCAGCCACAATCCCTTTAAAGATATACCCATCTTTTATCTTGAAATCAGCAATGGATTGCTCAATGGTTGCATCATAAGCGATAGTACTTCGTGTTGACATAGCCTGCAATTTTGGCCTTGCAGAAATGGAAGGAGTCTTGAACATGCTACTGTTCCGGGAAGGTGGGGCCATTGGTTTCCTTGCTGGGAGAGAGAATGATGCTGGCATAGGATCAGCTTCGCATTGTGAGGTTCGGTCCATGAAACGTGCCATGTGTCCCCTTTTCATGCCGAATTGAGCAAAAAGATCTGTGGTGCCCAGGTTTAAAAGCTCTGCCAGACATTTTCCTGAGGCTTCTAGCTTATCTGCATATTGCATTAGTGCTCGATCATGCAGGTATGACCTGATCTCTAACGCATCCTTCAGTAACACAAAGAAAAGCTCTTGGATGTTACTATTTGTTATGAAGTGGTTTGTTATCCAAAGTAGAACTGATTAGTATGATGATTATGGAAAGAGAAGAAGAAATTTGCTAAAAGTTGAGCATTCTTTTCAGATAGCATGAAGTATGGAGATGAAATCACAAAGAAGTGTATTATATAACTTACCTTTTGTGCTTGAGTCATATTAATTGCAGTCATGTCTTCTGTATTCATTATCTTCAAGGTTGGCACATCATCCCAACCATCATCTAACAGCTTTGGAAGAAGTTTCTGTAGAGATCCAGTTCCCACAAAATCCTCCATCGAGAAAGAAGCCATCTTCTTTTGGAGTGAAGAATGTGAAAAACAGGTTGTACTGTATCAAATTTGATCAAATAAGCTTATAAGCCTGATTAGCCTCTCTAAATGCCAAGTGACACCCGATTGTATCATATATAGCACTTTAAAACAGCCGAAAACATCTGTATTTTTGACAATATCAATGGTGTTTGGATTATGCTGCCGCCTGCCGGCCAGTTAGAGATAAAGGGGTGTAGGTGCAACTGAAAATGATGATTTGGTGGGTTTGACAAATGGATTTATAACAAGTTTTGATGCACACATCATGGTGTGCAGGCCAACAACCATTATATATTCAATGTAAATCTAAAGAAAAAGTCTCTAGTAATGAGTCTCTTCTAAAGAAAAAGTCTCTAGTAACGAGTCTCTTCTAAAGAAAAAGTCTCTAGTAACGAGTCTCTTTCATCATCTATGCTCTTGTTAGTATATTTGAATGTTTCAAATATAGGCATATGGCTCTGAGGAATAAACAACACATCAAATCCACTAAAATATAGCAACTGAGATAGCAGAAGAAGATATTTTTCCAGTTTAGGCAATTCATTCTTAGGAAAGGAAGTAGTTTTTATGATTTTTCAGTTTATGGAGGCAGATGTAGACACTGTTAAATAGTGTTTTTTTGTCGAAATAAGAACAAGAATCTGAATAATATGAAGCCATTCAGCAAATAAGAAAGCCATGGGTGTTTCAACCCTAGTATCCAGGAGAAAGCAGCATTCTTGCTCAGAGTATACACAGTTCTAAAGCAGTGCTCAGTGCTATTATATACCGATGAATAAAGCAATTATAACTACATGATAAAGTTAGGCATCTTATTCAAGTGTCTCAAGATTTTCTCAGCCATCAACCTAGTGTCTCCATGGCCATGATGCATAACATTGATTAATGTAGCAACCAAGAACCTGTCTTGTGATATTTCTGAAATTGAGTTATCTTCTCCTTCCATCAACAGTTTCTCTAAAATCCAGAATGATTTTTGCCTCAAAGACTCATCTTTATGCTCCTTCACCACATTCAGGACATGCTGTATGGCCTTCTCTTGGATCAACATACCCACACTGGTGTCCAAATCGATATTTTCATCTAGCAATGTGCATATAGCTGATAATGCAGCCTCCACCACCTGAACATTCTTGTGGTCAAAGCAGGCCAACAAGTTCTGAACTGCTTTTGCTTCGAGCAAACAGAAAGTCTCTTGAGAAGAACAAGATCCCTTGTGAACTGGGCAGAGTGGTGTGCTTTCAGGTTTTTCTGGATCAGATGAGAAACACTTCCAAAAATATGAAAACTTTCTGAAACTGGGATTCTTTATTTGTGCTTGCTTGGATAAAATAACCGTCTTTGAAGACAGATTCTTTAACCCAATTGCTGATAACCTCTGAACTTCATCACTAGATGTGTTCATAAGGAGTTCTGTGAACAGGGTTGTGAACTTGTAGGTCCTTGCTAGAACCAATATCTGGTGCTCATAGAGGGTTGCTGTGAACCTGACAAGTATACCCACAAGTCCTTCCAAATAAGCACTTCCATATTTGCTCATTCTAATCCCAGATTTCTGAACTTGACGTATTCTTCGCAAAATTAAAGGGGTGGTGTCCATGTTGAGTAGAGCCACATTGAGTGTAACATTTTCATGGGGAAGTTTTGCTAAGAAATTGGCTGAAACTGCTTGCTTCTCAGTGGGTGGGGTTGTTTCAAGCAACTCTTCTAGCAAGGCTTGAGGTTGGCCTCTGGTTTTGCATAGTCTTTCTGCCAATGTATTTCCAAGGAAAGGTGACAGAGCAGTAGAAAACACAATAGAAGAGACTCGGAGTTCTTCATTCGGGTTATTCACAAGTTCAATTAGGTTCGTACATGCATCACTCTCTTTTACCAGAGACACAATGATCGCCGAGGTTTTTGAGAATTTCATAAGGCACAAGAGGATCCTTAAAAAGTAGATGTTCAATTCATCTGGATTCGAGTTCCCCACCTTCTTGACGATATTGTATATGATGTAATCTAGAGACATCTTGTGGTTCACCTGGAGGTCATTTAGCTCTACTGATCCTGATTCAAGTATATTTGCAAGTATAGCAGCTGCTTCTGCTTTCGAATTCATTGGCTCGTCATAGATTGTCCGTTTGAACATTTCATGCAACATGCTACTTACAGTACCTGCTGTTACAAGAATCTTTCCATTTTCGTGGTGAGACGAGATTTGCTTCAGTGCTTTAAACGCAACATCCCTTGCCAGGGAGTTCCCATGAAACACCATTTGGATTAGAGCAGGTGAAGCTGTCTCCACCACATAACCTTTGATGTCATCATCATGTCCAAGAAAAATTTCCCCAAGGTAACTCGCCATCTTCACCTTCATCTCTTCATCACCTGTTTGATTTTGTGTCTTCGTGTTATTTATAGATTGACAGAAAGGATAGGATTTTATTATACACTTGAAGTGAATGCTGAATACCTTCAAGAAAATGATGAAGGAGGGGTTGCCAATGTCCATTTTCTGCCATGCACTTCATGTTACTCGGTGATCTCTCCAAGTTTTTCAAGATTTCATCAGCTTTCTCCGAAGCAAATGCATCAACGGGGTGTCTGTACTTTAGAGTAATCAGCATCAAAACTCCTCCAGTAACGGAACCAATTTTATCATAAACATAGCTACATTTTGAAAGATCAACCAGAAGAAGCAAAGCTGAATGCTTGATACATTCAACTGTACTCGATAAATTTTGTATTATTGCAGATAAGTTCATTGTCCTGGCAATCATTTCCTGCAAAAAAGATGCAATTTTTCTTCATAACTTATACATGTATAACATATAGAGTCTAGGAATCACAATGAAATTTGAGATAAAAGTTTACTTTTCCTTCATCGTCATCATTCTCAGCCAATTGTCTGAGTAATTCAAGAGTTTCAAATGTCAAGTCTGTGTCTTTTTGTGTCAAGAATGTTCCAAGCAGTGGTATGACACCGACGGCACATATCTCTACCACATTATACTGCTTTTTTCTGCATAAACTCTGCAAATTGTGTAATGCTTCAATACTCATGGTCTTATTACTGGCTAAAGACAGAGCTGACCTTGCAAACCTTATGCTTGCTTGTTCATTTCTCTTCTCCCATTGCTTGATTGTTTCCATTAACGCGGTATTGCTGTTCAAAACTCGACTGGTTATCTTTCTGCATGTCTTGGGGCAAATAATATCAGCAGGATCGCCAAACTTGTCGTACCACTCTGTTATTGCTGCTCTCTCATAGGTGACACCTGTTTCTATCGTAACAGGATCGTTAATCATCTTATTTGTCAACGGACAAAAGAAAATTTCATATGGTGGTTCCAAGTATGGAACCAACTCTTGAAAATTCATCAGATGAGTCGTTTCAGCCAATTCCTTGTCCATGGAACTTTCAAAACCATTAATGGAGTAAAGATCTTTCTCCTCCTGAAAAATCATATAACAATCAACTATTGCTCTTATGAACAATTCAAAACATGATCAAGATCCAAGTTTTTGAGGGTTGCAAGTGAAATACATACACAATAATCCAAAGACATTGAGGAGAAGAAGATGATCATACCGAAAACCAATCAGAGTTGTGGATGCTACTTGACATATTGCTTTCTTCCTTTCGAGTTGTGTAACTTGTTTGAAATTTGGTCCCAAATGTATAGGGACTCCAGAGCATTGATTAAGTCATTGGGTTTAATGTTTTATTAAGCATGACAGTAGGCCCTGGAATTGATCTTCACTTTGCATATTTCAAACGTCTGATGTCATGTGAGTGTGATTCTTGATAAAAGGAAGTAAGGAAGCAGTAAAACTTTGTGCATGTTGACTTTGTAATTCCTTGTTTAATCACTGTTTGTTTGGTAATCCAGAAGATTTCAGAAAGATGTGAAATTTTTAGACCATCTCCTCCAATCTTACCACTTTACTTTCCAATTATGCCCCTTGTATCATCAAAATTAAAATTCCAACATGTTATCATCGTAAATGACTGGTTCATCAGACAGACTGACATGACCTTGATCATCCATACCCTACCCTACCCTACCCTAGATAAATATGTTATGTTTGGAGGGGATAAATCTAATAATCAGATTAATTGTCTGGTGTGTGTGTGTGTGTGTGTATTGGAGCATCTATGTTTGATCATCCTACCTAACTTCTCTTTGCCTGTGAATTGTCTCTTTGCCGTAAGGTATTATTCCATCTTCCGGTATAATTAGGTATTGTTCGAGTTTCTTCTGATGTTTAGAGAAAATATAATAATGTCGATTGGCTTAATTCCTACTTCGTTTTTGGTATCTAAATAGGGGTTTAGGAGTCTGGGTAGAAATCAGTAGTAGTAAATGTCCATATTTTGGGGCGGAAGCAAATGATTTTTACATTTGAATTTAGTAGGATGTAGTTTTGTTTGGAACGAAATATCATCAACTAAAAAGTCGATTAACGAGGTCTCATCAATGGAAGCAGATGATTCATAATTAGTTAGGGCTCAATCTAATCCTTTGTGTACCGGTGGTTGTTGGTTAACAAAACGGTGCGATGTAAAAGAATTTCGAGACATAACCTTGGATCTTGAAGCTCCTTGGACCTTGGTCCGTTCATTAATGGCTGCCGATATTTCGGGTGAAGAAGGAGCTCTAAGACCATCCACCTCCCACGTCAATTCATTTTCACTTTCAATTGTACCACATCAAACCAGAAGGGTTGTGGTGTGGTGGTAAAGGTGTGGGGATTTCATAGCGCTCAACCCGAGTTGGAATCTTACTAGCAGATCTCAGGACTGCATGCTTTAACAGCTGGGTCAAATATCCTAATTGTCGGGGATTAGTCAGGGCACCCAGGATACCCTTTCCAAAAACAAAAAAAAATTGTACCACATCAGCTTTTGCAATTACCCTCTACACACATGTAATCCACCTATACTTTCAAAAGTGGTACCCACTATAACATTTATTAATTATTTTATAAATTATTATATAAATTTATATTTTTTTTAGTTAATAACATGATATATAATTATTTATTTTAATTTAATGATAATTAAAATATAATTTTTTTAAAACAATAATGATTAATTTAATTAAAAAATAAATTAAAATCATTAATTAATATAAAGTATATACTTGAAATATATTTAAATTAAAACAAAAAACAAAAAATGATATACAATTGCCAAGTGGCCTTGCAAGTAGACTTGCAAAATTTGCAATCACAAATCCTACATGGCACATTTATTCCCTTTGCAATTGTTTTGCAATTGGAATTGCAATCCCTTAGTGGATGCTCTAAGATCCGTTTAATACGAAATGGGCTTTTTATCATCTGTCGTTGGGCCGTGGAAAATAATCTGCTATTTTAAGTAATTCGTATGCATCCGATTTAGACACAAGGGGGGAATATTTACAGCTTTTAGTAAGTCAAAATTGTTAAAGGAAAATCCAAACAAAATAACAATAGAATAGAGATACAATGAAATCTGTAATTCTCATTGATCATAGGCCCTTTAAATAAGGAGGAGTTTACAAAGAAAATGAAACATTCATTATGGTAAATTCTAATACTAGGAAAATATTATGTCAATCACTTCCTTTTGATGATGGCACATAATCCTACAACACTCCCCCTTGTGCCGAGTTAAATGAGTGATGATGCACAATTGTTGTCTCGTTAAAACCTTACACCAAAAACCCAGTGGGATAAAAAATAGGACGAAGGAAAGAGTACAACACACCAGTTTCTTTGCAATATATAGACTTTTCCTTCAGTCTAGTTTTCTCTTAGATTCGTACATTAATCATGAGAGATAGGAAAGCATGATGGTATATAAACAGTTGCCTCACTAAAACCTTACACTAAGGAACAAAACCCAATGGGAAAAATAAAACCTTGGTTGAAGGAAAGAGCACAACATATCAATATCACAAATATAGTAGACTCCCCCTTTTGTCTACTACTCCCCCTGATTCGTGCATTAATCAAGGGAGTTTAGAAAACATTTTCATTTACTTTCTACATATTTCCCAATATATGGTTTTAGGTAATGGCTTGGTAAAATATGTCACATTCTTTTGACACCTTACTTGATTCACATGAATCTAAAATAAAGTCTTTTATTGTTGATTGTATAGAAACTTAAGCATGCTTTGTGTTATCACCCTTGGTGTATCTTATGTACATTTCTTCGATACATGATGTTTTATTTTCATATATGCGTAGGATATTGGTTGAACCCAAAATTATTAGCTCCTCTAATATATGTAATGATAGTCCTTAATCATATACATTCTTTAATTATCTCATGGACAGTAATATTCTTGGAATAGTTCAAGGAGGTAGTTACAAGGGTTTGCTTAGCTTACTTTCAAGCAATCTGGGTGTTCACTATGGTAATTCCTTATCCAGTTTGAGAACAACCTTTTATAAGTCAGACATATACCTAATATCAACAAACATATACTAAGACATTGTTTGGTGTTTTCTATAAGAGTTGGTACTTTTGCTGCTTACATTCTAAGTAGGTATTGAAGTTCCATTATCAATCCCGTTTTTATTTCTATAGGGAAAGTATAAACTCGTGTCAATGGTTCCAAAAGATTAATTTGATATCATTCCAATGACTTTGCGTTGGCGCTGAGCTAAATTTAGGTAACAAGTTCATTGAGAAATACAATATACGGTCAAGTGTATTGTGCTAAGTACAATAATGCGCATATTGTACTTAGATAGGGAATTTCAACTCCCAACATTTTTCGTCATCATCATTTTAGACGAAATGGATCTTTCCTTATATCCGACACTTCGACCGATCATGGGAGTGCTAACCGGATGCGCTTTGTCCATATTAAATTGTCTGATTATTTTCTGGACATATGCGATTGGTGAATTAATATTCACAAACTCGGTGTCCTAGCTCAAATATATAGACAGGACCAAGTTTTCCCAAGATCTTTCCTCTCAAAATCATATTTCAAACAGTTTGTGGTTCCTCTTATTTCATCAACAGTGCCTATTATGTTCACAACATTGACATATAGAACTACTTTGAAAATCTGGAACTTGTTTTCCATAATAAATATGCAAAGGAACAATCCATCGTTCTTATATATCATTTCCCAATCAAGTATGTAACACCCTCAAATCTGAAAATAGCAACTTATTTAAAATTTTCTAAATACATCAATAAATGAATCATCTACAACCACAAATTCAGATTTAGTTACAATACACGTATACCATCTTATATATATATATATATATATATATATATATATATATATATATATATACAGACTATAAGGGACGGGTGCTACTAAAACCCAAACCATGTCACTATCTCCAACTCGCGGAAGACTTCACCAATTTACTTACGTTTGTAAGGCTAAGACTCAACTCTTCATAGCACCGCTAGAACTGAACCCCCCCCCTAGGAACCTGATGCACTTGCCGACAAATAAGAAGGTTAGGCTTAACGCCTAGTGAGCTCAAGAGTGTTAACATAAACGAATATATATATATATCTTTAAAGAAAGGAAATCAGTTTAAATCAAGATTCTTCGAAATATATGCTTCCAAATGGAAACGACACATTTTCCCATAATATATCATTTTAAAGACAATGCTCCCAAAACACACGTTTCTTATAAAATGGTGCAACGCATAACTCACCCAAACGGGATCATAGTTCGACACTTATTTGGTAAAAACATGAATAACCATTTATATCCCAAAGTACCCAAAACATGGGCGGGACAGAGTGCTCGACCCATAAATCGCTATCAAAACCACATATATCGTACGTCCGAAAACATGGACACTTGGTCTCATACTCACGCGACCGTAAGGAACCAATGACAATAAAATAAGATGTTCTTATATTCAACATACTAATAGCCAACAACGGGGGAAACCCGTATCCGTTGAGGGTGGAGGGAACACAAAAGTATACCACCCAACAACGTTAATCGCATGACACCTCCCGACATCCCAGCCCGGTGTCCCTACGACTTCTTTACAAGTGTCACCCCAAGTCAGTTGACCTTGATGGATCATTCCGAAGAACTCCATCCCGAAGGCCCGACACACTTAAAGACTACCTCCCAGGCATTACTTCAAGCGGCGGAGGTCCTAGCGCCTACTAATCCGGTAGCACTAGCCGACTCAACCCTCCTAGCGATCACTTGTAAAGTTTCCGGTCATAAAACATGGGTACCGAAGTTCAACCCCGCAATACCCAATTGACCATCCCAAAACAGACTGACTCACGTGCCTATGGATCCATTACACACTGTCTAACGTTACATGACTCCAATTGAAAGACCAAAACTTCCAAAACATGTAACTCACCAATGACACAAAATAAATGTCCTCATGTCCAAAACCCACAACAGTTTAAAAGTTCGGACAAATGTCCACACGACTCGTTTAAGCCAAAACCGAGCTAAATAGCTCAACACCCGTTTGACCAATAATTACCGGTCTCCACGATAGTGGAATGTCTTTAAATAACATTTATGAAGACACGTACCTCAAAGACTATATTTACCCAAAACTCCATACGAGATGGGACTCAAGATTTCCAAAGTGTTTATGAATGCAAATACACCAAATGCATAAAACATGAATTAGACTTTACTTGTACAAAATCGTCAAAGACGTGTAACTCATAAAATAGACCTTACTTGTACAAAAGCACCAAGAATACGTAATCCATGTTATTTAGTTGTTGGAAACATTCAAAACCCAAAAGAAGCATTTTAAGAGGTTAACACATCCCAAGTTTATCAAGTAATAAAACTTATCCAAATACTCACGCTTTGACAAATAACTAAGTAAAACATATTTTACTTCTAAATACTCAAAACTTATCAGCAGTTAACCCTTTCGTGTAAAACACTTTAAAATACACATTTTGGCATGTACACCGTTTTCACAAATCAACTTGAACTCACCTTGCTAGATTTAGGCTAAATCTAGGTTTCACCCAACGAGCTCTTTTGAAGGCCGCTCGAATCCTCAAGCCGGAAACTTCCAAAACCTAGATCCATACAATCCAAACCATAAATAACCATATCCGACCATGTAGAAACATTCCCCTAACAATATACCAAGAAACCCCAAATAATAACAAACCCTAGTTTCTCCAAAACTACCAAATCCGAGATTTGAGAAACCAAACACTAAGAAATCATCAAGGGAGCATTTATAACCTTAATACAAGAAAACTTACCCTTGAAGACGATGAGACTTCCGAGAACACCCAATCCAACACTTTAACCCGAGCTCCCCATCGTTGAACTTGATGAGGAAGATGAAGGTGGAGCTTCTAATATTTGTTGGGTGGGGGAGAACACTTGGAACATGATAGGTTTGGTGCCATGGATACATAGAAACCGATTTTAGGGTTTGGGTTCGGTTTCTAGAGAGAAGAGGGTAAAATGGGGGAAGGTTGGAATGAAAGAGGGCTGAAGTTCGCGATTTTAAGCAGGTCTGCACCCGCCGGCGATAGTGCCACGCGACTATGCCCTTGGCATAATCGTCGGGCATAGTCGCCCGAAGGGGGGTGCCCGCGGTACCAATCTCGCGATTGTGACACGGCGACAGTGACACTTGTCACTGTCGCGGGCATTGTCGCCCAGACCTCCACGAATCCCAAAACTCGACTTCTTTCAACGCCAACAACCCCGATACTATAAGGGACTTTAAACAAGACATTTCCCAACAAAGCCCCACTGTTTATAAGTCACAGAATTGTCCCGGTGACATTTACTTATTGAAAATTATGGGTGTTACAAAGTATTCCATTATGCGGGTATACCACATCCGCTTAGATTGTTTTAATCTATAAAGTGGGCGTTTCGATTTTATTGCAAACGGATTCCGTGGTTTAGAGTTACTTGATTTTGGTATTGTAATATCATCAAGCACTTTTATATATCTCTAAATCTAGATCCCCGTAGAGATATGTGGTAACCACATTCATGAGCTGCATTTCCATTCCTTCAGAAACTACCAGGCTAACAAACTATTCGGATGTCATAACATACATCATGAGAGAGTAAGTCTCCTTGTGGTCAATCCAGGGCGTTGTGAGAAACCTTGCGCCAAATGAGAGTCTTACATATTAGGACTTCATTATTCTCGTTACGCTTTTTGACAAAGACTCAGTTATGTCCTACGGGCTTTACACTTGGTAGGTTAGCACTACCTGACCAAATACCCGATCCTTTGTCAAAGAATATAATTCTTTCTGGATTATTTATTTACATTTAGGTCAATATGCTCTTTGTTGGTATTATTCAACTGAGCCTGGTTCGATGTCGTCGTGCCCGATCATCTTATGAGCCATCGTGTATGCGAATAAATCATCAATGATTATATATGATTTGTCCATCGACTCATTTGTACTCTCATAGTTCATTTGAGATTAATATTTATCTCTAGAATCAATATTAACTTCAGAGCGTCCTCCAGTGATGATTCATGGACATAATTATAATTAGAGACAATCTCATGAGAGTTTTGTGTATTGATGATAAATGGACGTGCCTAACTATTCTCTTCCTTTAGAATAGTATCCATCGAACCAAGTAACTTCCACCACTTCCATTTGGTAGCTACGACCTCAACCACACCTCCACTATGTGTGATTGCAACGCACTTTCCAATGGCGTTGTGCCCCTATTGGGGACTTTTTAACTTTGTGAGTATATTTGCAGCTCGTATATGTGATATTGTCACTTTTGGAATAACATTAAACGTATCAGGTATCGAGTCTGATTCGTTTGACTTCAACATTATGTTGTGAAGTTTTGGGGATCAAAATGAGACAGAGTGGGAATATTCAATGACACTTCCTGTCGTTTCCATGGAAAATCCTTTTTCCTATCTCCCCCTAACGACGGGAAGACTGTCTCATGAAAGTGACAACTCGCAAATCTAGCGGTAAAGAGATCACTAGTCAAATATTATAATTAGCGGATAATTGTTGGGGATTCATGTCCAACATATACCAAATCGTCTTTACGGACCCATTTCAATGCGTTGTGGGGGCGCAATTGGCACATATACTACAGAACCAAACATGCGTAAATGTAAACTATCAGGCTTATATCCAGTTACCAACTGGTACGCATGAGGCTGGTTAGCAAGCAGTCGGTCTAAAAACGAAAAGAAAAAAAAAACTGCATATAATAATTGCATAACCCCAGGTAGATGTGGGTAAATTGGTGCACATTACTAATACCCAAGATGTCATCATATTCTTTTGATAACAACTTCTATGAGACCATTTTATATATACACTTGGGGTATAGGAAACTATACATTGATCCTAATACATATGCAATTAAAATCAAATCCTTATGATGTAAATTCTCCAGCATTCCAAGTCATGTAGACTTGATAAGATAATCAGGGTGGTGAGCCCTTAAACGTATAGCTAGTGCTAGGAGTGCAGTATTTCATGTGGACAATAATACGACATGCGTTCATCGTGTCGAAACCAGCACCATAAAGTACTTTAATGGCCCGCATTCTGGATGTTTATGTCCATAAATATCACCTTGTATTCGTTGTAACAATGGAATATTTTTGTATTATGTCCTTAGTTTTAGGATGATCACATTCCTGTCTTGGCTAAGGATTAGGGTAAATACAAAAGTTTTAGGTATTTGAGAGGGCATATTATGATGGCAATGTTGTTTCTTATGCTGCAGAAGTTAACAATTGCAATTTGCCTCATTCCGCCTTTCACTCGAAAGAGAATGTGTCTATGTGTATTTTGCAATACACGGATCACTATGTCATAACCATGGTGTCCCACATGGTCATGTCGAAACATATATGTGTCATTTCCCCCAAAGTTCTTTATTGGTGACAAAATATGTTTCGATGACCCAATAATCTACTAGTTTGACACATTAGTTTCCATGATATGTTTACTTTCATATTCATTAGAACTTATGTATATATGCTCATTTCCATTTCCATTTGATACGAATATCTTTAAAAGGTTCCTATTAATATTGTACCAACAAAAAAGTGACAGTCCATCGTCTAAGTAATATGTATTTGTCTATCATTTTAGATTGTGTGGAATATTCTACAAAAACTCAAGTTCTCCTCGATACATTCCTACATTGAACGGATAATATTAATAGTTTTGTTATTTATTTAGATGTATTTCTTTACATCTATAATGGTTACATATTCGATTTTAGTTTAGCAAATAAATTAATTTTGAAACTTAAAAAATAATTTCAAATAAACATATGCTTAATCAATATTAAATTAATATGTTATAGTTCATTTTCAACGTGTTTCCTTTTTGACAAGAGAACTCTTTAGTGCATTTCTTATTTGATTGTCCATTATCACATGAGGCAGTAGTTGTATCTCTACTCCAGATGTTGAAAAATCATTCCCGACTCTTACCAAGACCCTGACCCCGTTCTAGGGTTTCGTCCATATAGTGGATAAATGTCACATGTGTGAAATTATTTTAACTCTTTGTTCTTTGGAGTTGTTTCCACCTTTAATGTTTTCATTATTGATCTCGAGAATTTTCTTTGTCTCGACATATGTGGTTTTGTTATTCGAAAAAACTTTTTTATGTCTCTCAACCACTTGCAGTAGGTTGATGAGTTTGTCTAAAGGTTATTTTCCAACTTATATTAGTTCATTAATATTTTTGATATATGAAAGGTGGAAATAATGTTAAGAATCATGTCATCTTCTGTGAGTTCCTTGCCACAGAGATTGAGACGTGTTTTGGATATAACATTTCTTTGTTGAAATCAGTTAACTTTTTGTAATCGAGTAAGTGGGTTTCATTCCACTGTACGATTAGTTCGGGAAGTACATATTCATGAATACAACCGATTCTCCCTTTCGGGACATCCCACAGTTATTTGGGGGGTTTCTAATAAAGGTATTCTTATGAAAGTTAGGATCTATATGTCGTCTCAAAGTATGAAGGTATTTGCTTGTACCTTTTCAAGATGATTGGTTTTAGGGTCAATAAGGAGTTGATGGACTTTAGATAATTTTTTTGTACTTTTCAAAGTGAGATTTGTATACTCATTTATGGTACTCAGATTCTTTTGAGTTTACGACGTTGATTTAGGGATGAGTTGTTTCAACCATTTACATACATAAGAGATAATATATGATTTTATGTTTGATAAGACAATGGATTATGGTAATAACTATTATTTTATGTATGAAATTTCTTTATCATAACAACATTGGATTTTTGTATGCTTACATTTTGTTGATAATACTTCATCAATATTTCAATTCGTGAAAAGAAATCACTCGATCTATTGGATTTCCAGGTAGTAGGGGAATCACATGGATTTCTTAAGTCCCTACAAACCTTAGGGCTGTTTACACCCGTTTGACAAAACCCAATTGATATATTGTGATTTATTTAATTTAAATATAACATTGTTAATTATAGAGCATTTGACATGAGTTTGACATATTAGGCCAATTTCAATGTTTTAATACCTTAATGGTATTTTGAGAGATTCTGTCGTGAGACAATAAATATTGGTTTTGACATAAAGTCGATATCAAACTTTTAACATATTAATAATATTTTTGGAACTTTTGGAAAAAACCAAAATATATGAAGGTTAGAAGTGTAACTTCTAAAAACTTAATTATATGATTGGAATTATAAGTATGAACTTATAATTAAGGTATTCATTGAATATATTGTGTGGGAGATCAAATTCAAACGAAATTAAGATCATGTTGGTATTTTAGGAGCTTTTGGCAAGAAACCAAAAGAATATTACGATTTATGATCAAGACAAACATACTTATGTATTTAAAAACGGCTTAATATCATACATTCTAAGATTTTAATAGTTTGGGCAAAAGAGCAAAACAAGACAGTATAGGGGTGGAAGTGTAACTTCCAATTAATTATGATTTGTGACTAAGCAAATAAATAAATAAAATTAAACATCTAAAATAATTTATGGCAGTGAGCCTAAATAAATAATGCAATATTCGCCTAAATAATTTTAACCAATCAAATTAACCAACAAAGTAAATATAATGTGTACGTTATCGAGGAGATCTAATGATTTTAAAACATAACCATATTATAGTATTATTTGTTATGGAAAGAAAATCAGTTTAATAAAAAGAATAAACTATAAACTCGTTATCAATTAAGAAATAAATTTATAACAAATATATCATTATTATTTATATTAAAAGGTAGATTTACAAGAAAAATATAAAATGATTACTCATATATATAATTAGATTTTTTTTTACGAATAATGAAATATGCAATTAATAAACATAATGTTAAATAAAAATAAATTAATCCATCAATACAAATTACTCGTAAAACAAACATATTAAAGGCTAGGTTTTATTTATTTATTTTAGCAGTAATAAAGAAATATCATATTAACCAATCTATCTACCAATAAGTGATAAAGAAGAAAACCGAAAATTGCTGATAACAATTTAGTATTCTCCAAAAAAACATATATATATGAACAATTCCATGTATTTTGTTTTAAATTGAATGCATCATGATATCACATATTATGCAATTTTTATAAGCATAAAAAAAACAATATGTGAATTAGGATTTCATGAGATTGACAAATCATAATTTATGTCTATAACATAAAGTACAGTAGAATGATAATATAGTTTAAACATATAGAGAAAAACCATATTCTTAAAAATTATCATATTTGTTCATATCATAAAACATGATATGTTGAAGTTTTAAAATTTAGACATATAAAATTTATCTCAAATGCCGAATTGTAGCTTGATTTCGTGATTACTTTGTTGTAAGGAGCGTACGTGCTGATAACGTGTTAAAGAAAAATCCAAACAAAATAACAATATAATAGAGATACAATGAAATATGTAATTCTCATTAATCATAAACTCTTTAAATAGGGAGGAGTTTACAAAGAAAATGAAACATTCATTATGGTAAATTATAATACTAGAAAAATATTATGTCAATCACTTTCTTTTGATGATGACACATAATCCTACAACAAAAACGACATTGTATGTAATAATTTATTTCGGTAAACATTAACCGGATAAGAGTTATCATGTTTATTTATTGGATAAGACTTTTGATCATTATCATCGCTAACGCTAATCGTTCTTATTAGTTAAGATTTGGACTTAATGTGTGGAATAAGAACTAGGGTATTGAACACTTGAGTTTGGATGTGATTTCTAGAACTTAACAAGATTGTAGGAAAAACTTGTGCTTAATAAGCTAAGAACAAACATGGTTGCTTATTGATATCTTGTGTTGTTTTTTCTTTTAGAGAAAAACTCTAAGAAATATCATAAAAGACATGTTGTTTAAAAAAAAATATCATAAAAGACAGGAAAAATAAATACAAGAGTTCAAGCTAAACGCCACAACCAACGCGACTCAATGACAAAACATTTGACTAAATTAAAACGTGAATTTAGCTCGAATGAGTCTATTTTCTTGATGTTTAGACAAAGACCAAATGTGAGGAAGTCAACCAATTGACTTGATGTGTGGCATGACTAATTTTTAGTGATACTGGATGGAAAATCCCAAATATGTCATCTTGGATTTACAGAAAGCCGATATATAACGAGATAGAAAGGGTGAGAATAGGTTCCATGTGGTAATTATCTTGGGTTGCATGCAAATGTTTTATATGCATTTGAATGGTTTACTAGTGTTGGGCCCGTGCATTGCACGGGAGGATAAATTTTTTGTTGGAATATGAGATGTAATATAAAAAAATACGGAAGAAAAAAGATTTTATATTACATCTCATTAATATAGATTTAAATGTAAAATCTATATTTAAAATAGATTATGCTAATATATAATATATTTTATAAAATTCTCCACAAAAAAAAACAAATATTTAAACCACAAGGGTTGTGGTGTGGTGGTAAAGACTTGGGGAGTTCATAGCGCTCAACCCGGGTTCGAGTCCCACTAGCAGCATTTGTGGCCACTGAGGATAAACTCAGGGCTGCACGCTTTAGCAGCCGGGCCAAATGCCCTAATTTCCAGGGATTAGTCTGGGCCATAGGCCCAGGATACCCTTTAAAAAAACAAATATTTATATTAATAAATGAGTATCCATTCCACAAATAGATGATTATGTGAGATACTGTGCTTGGAAATGTTGTACAAAAGCATCAAGAAATTGTAAATTAAGTAATTGGCTTTAATTAGTTGTATCTTGTGCTTGAAATTTTGTAATTAAGAGTTTTTTATGTCGTTTTTATAATATAGTATAGATGTTGTCATTTAAGTAGGTTCATGAAAGGCTTGAAGTATGTGATTGTGTGTAGGACTGGCAACGGGTAAGGTAAAGCTTATTCCGTTATCCAATTCATTTAAAATAGCGGGTAATGGAACGAGTAATTAGAGCATCTCCAACAGTTTTTCCAAAATTTCTCCAAAATGGAGATCAAAAGTCAAAATCTCTAAAAAAAATACATCTATCTCTAACAGATTCCCGATTTTAGAGAATCCAACATTAATTATTATATTAAAATATTCTATTCATTTATTAAAATATTATTTCTCTCTTTTCATATTTATTTTCAAAGTCTCTTATTCGTCATCTCACTTGATAATCATTTTTTAGGGTAATCTTCATATTTGTAGAAAAAACCTTCTCTCTCATATTTTATCCGTTTTAGAGATAGTTTTAAAGAAGCTCTTGAACTCTAGAAGCACAATTTAGAACAAAAATCCTCCTTTTCTCCTGGAGAAACTATTGGAGATGGGTGCTACGCAAGACAGGATAACAATCGTGGACCACGATGCATGTGATTTTCCCTCTCGTAAACTGAGACCGGTTTTGGCGGTAAAAAACCCCAGTGCCATGTGTCGATACATTATTGGTGGTCCATGCATGTATGATATACATGACATGGCATTAGGTCATGCTATGTTTGTTGTTTTTCCCGCGCGTCGGATCCCCAAAATCAGAGGGAAAACTAGGGCTTGCTTTGCTGAATCCATCAATTCAACTCTCTCAAATCGACGCTTCTAAGACTCGACTCTCCCTTTGCCGTTCGCTGTCTCGCCGGTATGTTTTTCTGTTGTTCATCTCACTGATTCCATTTATGTTCTTCTTGCTGTTCTTTCGATCTATGGTGCTTTGGCTTGATGTTGCTTGCCACTGCTGCTGTTATCATAGATCTATTGTATTTGCTTTTTCCCTAACCCTTTTGTCAGTATATTGAGTCGTCAAATTAGTTCTTTATTCAAAAAAGAGTCATCAAATTAGTTCTATGTTCATGCTTTTGCTTTTCTGCAAATGTGAAGACTTGATGCTGTATATGGTTCTTGTTTCTGTTTTATTTTTTTATGTTCATGTTGCTGTTGCTTTTGAATTATGGTATTGATGTTGTTGTTTGTTTCGGGTGCGTTTGGTATCCAAGAGAGAAGAGCCCTTTTTTTCCCAACATACCCTTTCAAAAAAAAAAAAAAAAAACCAAAACCTAGGTTGCGCTAAACCCATCGTTGCCTCCACGAAATTGATCGTTTTGTGACCTGCTATTTCTCCACTTCTTCTTCTTCCACAGATTCACGAGTTCTCCATTGTTGTGACCTGCGATTTCTGGATTTCTTCCACAGATTCATCAGTTCTTCCCACACAGGTTCTATTTCGATTTATCTCACAGATTCATCGATTTCTTACCTGCCATTTCTGGATTTCTCATCGATTTCTTATTGAAATTTATTACCTGCTCATCGATTTCTTACTGCCATTTCTGAATTTCTCACATGAAATTTCTTACCTGCGTTTCTGTGATTTCTGTATGTGTTCTACTGTATGTGAGTTCTTACCTGTATCTCATATGAATGTGGTATGCTGTGGTATACTGGCTTTGATTGTTTCATAGAGAATCATCTCATTCTTACTGCCATTTCTTTGATTTTTTATAGACATCTTTACTTCCATTTGATTTTGCTCATTTAAATTGGAACATAATCAAACAAACAACAAATATCATTATTACTTCTATAAAGTGGCATGTTGAGATAATTGTTAATTATAATTTATTAATCAATATTTATATTAGATGGTTTTGTATTTTTAAATAATTTTTTTAACATTCACTTAGATTGATTATTTAATTAAAAAACACTAAACAGCTCATCCGGGGTAAATTGGTCATTTTAACCTGTCCTGTTCTGTCCTGTCATGTCATGTTTTACCAAACGCTCTACACCTGTCCTGTCTGCCTACCAAAAGCACCTTCTTGAATCACAATGGATTTCTTGAATCATATTAGTATTGTTGTTTCTGTTTATTTGTGTTCACATTGGTTTTTTATGCACTCACATTGTTGTTGCTTCTTCAATCACACTAGTATTGCTGTTGCTGTTTTTTATGCCCATCGGGTTTTTTTATGCACTAACATTGTGCGTTTGCTTCCTGAATCATTATGGATTTCATGTGTTCCTCTCATCAGGTAATGAATTTGTATCATTATGTTAGATAATGGTGTTTTTACTTAAAACAACACTTAAAATGGTCATTTATGTCATTCAAACGGCATATTCAGCACATAAAACAAACAACAATTTAGCTTAATTCACACAAGGCTTTAATGGAAAAGAACAAGGCCCTAAATCTGTCTCTCTGAGTGTTTTGAAAATAGATTTTTTGTTATCGTCTTGATTTGTTAGATAAATACGACCGTTGGGCTGTTCATACTAAATAAAGTGCAATTCACTTATTAGGATTTCTATGAATCAGAGATCTGGTCAGTTTATTGCGCCAAATATTTGTGGTAAATTGCTTGACAGGTTCACTTGTGTCGAGGATGGAAGACCTCAAGCCTCTAAATACTACAGCTGATTCCTCTACGGAAAACGGAACTAACATTGAAGATCGATTCAGAGACTTTTGCAAGGTTTTATTTCGATCTTCCGTTATTTTTTCGTTATTTTGGGAGAATTTATGTTATTCTATCTTTTGTGGATTTGGTTCTTAGATTGTTAATTTATCTGATATATTTCAAAATTTAAGACTTTATGTGTGGTCTCTTTACTGGTTATCTGACTTGTTCAGTTTCATGTTCCTACAGGGTAGATTAACAATGGATGATAACCCTTTAGAAGAAGCGATGAAGCTGTTCAATCAAAGCAAACACCTTTTTTTCACAAATGCATCAAGTCTTGGAAGTGGGACGGTATTTCTCTCGTTTTTTTTCCAGATTTATAGTTTCTGGGTTCTAAATTTAGATATTTTTTCTATTGGAGCTCGTCATGCTCAAAATGATGGTCATAAAGCGAGGCTATTTATGATTATACAACTTTTAAGGACTTGTATAGCAATGTTGTTTTTTCCTGAATAGGGTATTAAGCAACATTTACCTTTAACTTAAGAATTTGAGGGAAAATAATTTTTTAAAAGTTGCTGATATTTATATTTACATTCCTCATCCAGCCTGAGGAAGCGGAGCACTACTGGTTTGCATTTCTCTTGTTCTCCTTGAAAAGATTAGGCCAGAGGGATGCTGCAGAAGATGCTACTAATACTAATGAGAATGGTCTCAACCTGTGCCGGATACTCAGAGTGGCAAAACTGAAGTATGTTGTTGCGATTCAACCAACCAGGATTGTTTTTTTGGTCAATTTTGTCATGTGCTAATCAACTAGTCTTCCTTATCTCAGTTTTGTAGATTTCTTTAAAGAACTACCTCAATTTATAGTCAAGATTGGTCCCATTTTAAGCAATCTCTATGGTTCTGATTGGGAAAGTAGACTTCAGGTACTGATGTAGCAGAGAATTAAGATTTATTTAAATGGAGTCTTCAATTGGCCTCTATATGTCTATTTGGCTTTATAATGCTTCGACTTGTATTAAGTTCCCTTCTCTTCATAACTTTTTCTATCAGGCTAAAGAGTTGCAGGCCAATTTTGTGCATCTCAGTCTTTTAAGCAAGTGGGTAGCTTTCTTTTTCTCTTTCATTTACATGTTCTTGTTGGTTGATGCAATGTTTAATGATATAAAGTTTGTGGTACATTGCTCTACCTACTTTCAAACTTTTTGTACGAGGCTAGTTGCCTTTGGCAGAGAACATTGAAGTTGCCTTGTGGCTCATACCGCAAAAAGGAAGTGACGATATTGTTATAACTATACAATCAGCCTATTGCTTGGGAAGTGTAGATACTACCATTAACAATTCAGGAAATAGTATTAACTTCCATTCCATGCTGGGCACTATCTTCTGTAACTTATGCCATTTCTATTTATTTTCTTGTGCCAATCCATGTGGCATACACATTATGAAAACTTGAGTTCATAGGCTGATAGGCTCAATATGACTCAAAAAGAAGTTTGGGAACAGTTTGTTTGTTTCTATCTATATTTGAATTCTGTATATGGTCTCGCTGTATGTCATATGTGAACTTATTGCTGCTTTAGTTTGCTGAAGCTGAAACTTCATCCATGTAGTGTTAAAGTTGTTGTAGAGCATATGTTTGGGACCCTCTCACTGAATTGCTGATTGTGCATCCCTTTCTCAATTTGTTTGTAAGGGGTGGGTCTATTTGATAAAACTATCTTTAAAATGATATTCTTGTCGTCCTGAGAAAATGCAATACTTTCTATCATGGGTTGTTCCAATAAAATGCAATGTTCTCTTTCTTGGAAAGTTTCTTTTGCCAGTTTATCGGTTTGCCTATTAGCGGTCATTACAAGATATTGGTGAGATTGATTGTGGTTCACGAAAATTTTCTAAATGTTTCTTAAGGGGTGTTTTAGGTATTTGACCGCTAGTCAAATATTTTATTAAAACTACATGCCAAGTTAAAAGCCGCGTCTTTGTTAGGAGGGAGTAATCTTTTACTGCCAAGGATAAAAGTGAAAGTTGAAGTCAAATTCCAATAACGAAATAAAAGTGTGATCTAACTAGAGTCTGCCATAGAGAGCATTAATGTTTTTTGTTCTATAGGGGATTTTTATCTCATTGCAGGCGGCATTTTCATTATTAACATATTGCTTGTTATAGTAAAATATTATTTGCAATTATATCAACATATGTGGTGGTTCTCTAGTTTGTTGTGGAGGCCCTTTATTGGTGTTGTTCAATGTAAAGCATCCGTGTCATGTAAAATGATTTGTTCAATAAATATGTATTTGACTTTAACCCCTCAACTTCATTAATTGTCTAATGAAATTTCTTTTTGACGATCTCTGAAAACGGTTATTATTCTGATACAAGGTACTATAAACGTGCATTTCGAGGACTTTTCCTAGCAACACATGCTAATGTTGATGGTCAGTCAATTGTTGCCAATACTCCAGACTACATATCAGATTGTTATCGTTTTGGATGGCTACTATTTTTGGCCCTTCGAGTCCATGCCTTCAGTCGTTTCAAGGACTTGGTCACTTGCACTAATGGATTGGTCTCGATCCTGGTTAGTGTTATTGCGAGCATTAATCCTTTCGTTTTATCTAATGATTATGGACCAAATAAAGTATGAAGTACTCTTGATGAGTATAGCGTATACAATGATTGCCTTTTTACTTATATAATTCATATTAGATTCCAATATGAAGAATCTTAGGAATCCTTTGGTTTTAGTTATTGGTATATGAAAGTTGGGACTTGTTGACATTTCTGACACTTGTGGCAGGCAATTTTGATCATTCATATTCCAGCTCGCTTCAGAAACTTTTCTCTTAATGATTCTTCGCGCTTTGGTAACCATGTTCATCATTTATTTCCTCAATTTATATGTTAAAATTTATGTTCTTTTTGGTTACTGGAAAAATGACCATGCAAACATGGATAACTCACAGTTAAGGAGGACAAAGGTGTGGACCTGCTTGCATCACTCTGTAACATGTATGAGACATCAGAGGAGGAGTTGAGGAAAACAATGGCTAAGACGAACAATGTAGTGGCAGAAATTTTGAAAAAAAAGCCTTCAGAATGTCCAAATGGAAACTTAGACAATATCGACATAGGTTCACCTTAACAACTCTGGAATTACATTACTGGTTATATGTACTGTATAATGAATACATATTGAGATAGGTGTCCAATTAAAAATGCAGATGGCTTGACATATTTTGAAGATTTATTGGAGGAATCGTCTTTATCTTCCAATTTAAATGTTCTAGAGAAGGATTATGATGCAGCTATATGCCAGGAAGGTGAATTAGATGAAAGGATGTTCATTGACGATGATGAAAGCCTACTAGGTTCAAGCAGCTTGTCTGGTGGTGCGATTAATACGAGTGGAACCAAGGTACCTATCAGTAGTATTTGCTGCAGTACAAGTCTAAAGCTACTTGCTTATGCTTTGATTTTTCATGTTCTGTAGAGGAAGTTTGACTTGATGACCTCCCCAACAAAGACAATTACAAGTCCACTTTCTCCTTATCGATCTCCCTCAGCATCTCATACCAATGGAAGTCTGGGTGGTGTTAATTCAAAGATGATAACTACTCCTGTTAGCACCGCGATGACAACTGCAAAATGGCTCCGGACAATTGTTTCTCCACTTCCATCAAAACCTTCTGTAGAGCTGGAGCGATTCTTGTCATCATGTGACAAGGACGTTACTAGTGATGTCATAAGGAGGGCACGGATAATATTGGAGGCTATTTTTCCTAGCAGTGGTTTGGGTGATCCAAGTGTTATGGCAAACATGCAGAGTACTAATCTGATGGATAATATTTGGGCTGACCAGCGTAGATTGGAAGCATCAAAGTTATACTATAGAGTTTTGCAAGCAATGTGTACAGCAGAGGCCCAAATACTGCATGGTAACAATCTAACTTCTTTATTAACAAATGAGAGGTTTCACAGGTGTATGCTTGCTTGTTCAGCAGAACTGGTTCTCGCAACCCACAAGACAGTGACAATGTTGTTTCCCGCTGTTCTGGAGAGAACGGGAATAACTGCTTTTGATCTTAGTAAGGTTATAGAAAGTTTCATCAGACATGAAGAATCTCTTCCAAGGGAATTGAGGCGACATTTGAATTCTCTGGAAGAACGACTTTTGGAAAGCATGGTGTGGGAAAAAGGCTCCTCAATGTACAACTCTTTGACAGTGGCAAGACCAGTGCTTTCTTCAGAAATCAACCGTCTTGGGTTGTTGGCAGAACCCATGCCATCTTTGGATGCAATTGCACTGCAAATTAACATGTCTTGTGGAGGGTTGCCACCTGTTCCTTCATTGCAGAAGCGTGAAAGCTCACCTGGTAAACTTTAATTTCATACCCCTAGCTTATGATATGTACAATATAACATGAACATGTATTTGATTTGAAGACATTTATAGCTTTATTTGTTGCTAACCTGAAGAGGTCTGTTATGTACTATCCTTGTTCCTACAGTTCTGGACTATTTAGCATAAAACAAAGGAGTTTTATAAACCTTATTAAAATAATAGAATAGCCCGTTCTTTCTAAGTTTCTTAGGGGCTGTTTGGTTGGTTTTCCATTAAGTTCTGTATGGATAAAGTTGTCTGTGTGGATTAATCTGTCTGTATAGATTTAGAAGGTTTTTATTTGAGAGAGTTTTTTCATAGATGGAAGGAACATGTTTTTAATGAGAGGGTCTGGTTTGGATAAAACTTGGCTTTCTGCATGAAGCTCCCCTTTGAAATCTTACTGAATAAGCCACTTTCTATATCATTAAGCCACTACCAAACAGTCATATATAATTGACTGAATAAGCTGTGAGTCTCATTAAGCTCATTAAGCTGCAAACAAACAGGCCCTTAGTCTTGTAGAAGAAGCTGTTGTTCATTAGAGGTCCTAGAATCCAGTCATCAAAATAACACTTTGAACAGAGTATTATTTATTGAATTTCTGGCCAGAAAGTAATATGAAGTTCTACCCCACCTCACAAACTTGTCTGCAAAAAGAGAATTATAATGATTTAAGCATTGATGGCTTGGTTTTGTATCAAATAGAGCTAATGCATCTTATTTCATATTTTCAGGTAAGAATTGTGATCTTCGGTCACCAAAGAGAGTTTGCACAGAATATCGAAGTGTTTTAGTTGAACGGAATTCATTCACATCACCAGTTAAGGATCGCCTTCTAGGAATAAATAATCTTAAGTCAAAGCTACTATCGCCTGCTTTGCAGTCTGCGTTTGCCAGGTAGTACAAACCACGGTGTCATTTATATGCAAATTGCTTCTAATTCTTAGTGATTCAAGCTGTCTAACTGAGATCTGGATTCTTCTTAACAGTCCAACAAGGCCAAATCCAACTGGTAGAGGAGAAACATGTGCAGAAACGTCCGTAAATCTTTTCTTTAGCAAGGTGCTGAATTATAACTATTAACTACAGTCCAAAAAATCATTTACCTAAGAGGTTCACAAGTTCAATATCCTTATTTCTTTTAGTATTATAAACCCAGAAGGTTTGCTTATTCTTTATGCTTTTTTCCTTTGGGTCACGAGTGACACCAATTTTGAGCTTAAGATGAGAATGATTTTCATTAGTTAATCAACATAAATCATGAAATTAGCAGCTTTGAAATACGTAGAAATCTAGAGGGGATATTGAGAACAACAGGGTTTGAAATACAAAAATGGGATCAGAAGAAAGAAAGTGTCTTGATTAAAAAAATAAAACAAGAAAAGATGGTGATGGTGATGCCTGGCACTTTAAAGTAACTAAGAGGAAATTAAGAAATCAGCAGCCTAAGGGGAAGTAAGATCCGATTTAGTTTAGTTTAGTTTAGTTTAAAAGAAGGGTGTCTTTTGATTAAAAACAAAAGAAGAGTGTGTTGATGTCTGGCACTGCTATAATCCCTTCTGTTAAAAGATGAGTTTTGTAAGGTAAAATGTTCAAAGTGGTGACAGTTTAAACCTCGTGCTAGTTTATCTGAATAACGGATTGGGGCTATAAAAGAATGCAGCTCAACAACTGACCAATCTATCAGTCATTTGAAGGTATGAACTGACAGCTTTTCTGTGACCAGATTGTCAAGTTAGCTGCTGTTAGAATCAATGGAATGGTTGAAAGGTTGCAATTGTCGCAACAAATAAGAGAAAGGGTGTACTGTCTTTTCCAACAGATCCTCAGTCAGCGTACAGCTCTATTTTTCAATCGCCATATTGACCAGATCATCCTGTGTTGTTTCTATGGAGTTGCAAAGGTTTGCTTCTAGATACCATTTCAAATTTCTACATACAACCATGTGTAATTGTTCTTGTTTGCAGATATCCCAACTGAGCTTAACTTTTAAAGAAATCATCTACAACTACAGAAAGCAACCACATTGTAAACCCCAAGTTTTCCGTGCGGTGTTTGTTGATGACAGGTCATCTTCTCGACGCAATGGGGTATGCATGTCTCATCTCTACTCTCTAGTTGTTGAATGTTTGAGGCAGGTACTTAGAGATTATTTGGATGGGTTTGAAACAGAAAACAGGGCAGGATCATGTTGATATCATAATGTTCTACAATGAAATATTCATTCCAACTGCGAAGCCACTGTTAGTGGAGCTTGCCCCTGTCGGAGTTGCTAAAAACCCTAACCAGGTTTCAGAAGCAAACAATAATGATGAAGGTAAAAAGTATTTACTGACTATGATTCGTGCACATGATTTGCCTCTGATTTGAATTTCATCTTTTTAGGTGGTCCATGCCCTGGGTCACCCAAGGTATCTTCATTCCCGAGTCTTCCTGATATGTCCCCGAAGAAGGTATCTGCAGTACACAATGTATATGTGTCTCCATTGCGATCAACCAAGGTATTTAGTTTGACTTGTGACATGTTTGCATCTATCTGTATTCTAAATACAGGCGAAGGATCTTGTGAGAAGTTGAGTTAACTGTGAGAAGCGTGAGAAGTGGATCTGAACCGTTGATCTCTTTTAATCTCAAGCCCTCCCATGAATTGCGGCTTAGAAGGGGATTGATCTGGTGCATCTCGGTGCATCTCATCCTAATGTGCGTCCATTACTCATCCAACGGTTGATAACCACTTGTCACACTTCTCACGGTTAACTCAACTTCTCACCGGAACCCAATCCTATATATATATATATATATATATATATATATATATATATATATATATATATGAAGGGTTTTGATTAAGATTGATATAAATGTATTGATGTTCAGATGGATGCTTTAATATCTCATGGATCTAAAAGCTATTATGCATGTGTTGGGGAGAGCACTCATGCTTACCAGAGTCCATCGAAAGATCTGACCGCCATCAACAATCGGTTGAATGGGTATGAACAATTACAAGAGTGAAGTGTTAATCTTATGATAATCATTTGATTGAAAATGAATAATGATTTTGTAGGCGGAAGGTGAGGGGGACGCTTAATTTTGATGAGGTTGATGTAGGGTTGGTGAGCGACTCTTTGGTGGCGAACAGCCTTTACCTTCAAAATGGGAATGGGAATGCGAATGGAAAAGCTCCGTCTTTATCAAGCCATCAGGTGAAAACGGAATAATGAAACACAACTAGCACCCAGCTTCACTTCGTAGTTGTATGTATATAAAGGAAAGGAAAGAAAATGATTTGATGACGTGGGAATGGAAATGGGAATGGGGATGGAATGAGCGGTTAAAATTATTGTACAGTAGCCGCCACTAACCTCGTGAAATTGGATTTAGTAAATCTTTGTAATGTCGATGTAATGGTCTTTGATGCACGAATGTCTATTGCCACATCCTTGTCATCGATATGGCATAAGCTTTCTTAGTACCATTGGATGACCACAATGCTTTCATTAAAGATGATTTGTTTCTTTGGAATAAAAAGCGATGGAATTGAATTATGCCAAATAAACATAACCAGGTAATGTTAATTCAGAAATATACAAAGTTTCATGCCATTCCCATTGCCAATTTGTAGTTTCTTGCTGTCTTTCACTTTTGGATTTTTCTCGAGGAATTTTACGTGCAAAACCGTAAATATGTTATGTTTAATACGAAATATCTCTTTGCCGGTACTCATCTGATTTTCGGGTGAAAAAGGAGCTCTAACATCCGTTTAATACGTAATGGGCTTTTATCTTCTGTTGTTTGGCAGATGAAAATAAAATGGTCCCAAATCTTCAAAACAAGAAAGGCTTATTGGGTTTTTAGCTCGATGATTCCTTTAGGCCAAGAAATTTGATTAACAAGTAAATTGATGGTTAGGGATGATTTTAAGTAATTCTTACATCTGATTTAGACATAGGGGTGAGTATTTATCTTATCGGGTAAGATTTTAGTCAATCAAAACGGCATCTTATGCAATAATTTTTCTGATAAACGCTAATTGAATAAGAGTTGTCATGCTCATTTACTGGGTAAGACTTTCGATTCTTGTCATCGCTCTTACTAGTCAAGAGTTTGGGCTTTTGCCATGTACATCCGGTAAAGATTGATAATTAGAGATTGTAGAAAAAACTTGTGCTTAATAAGTTAAGAACAAATTTGGTTGCTTATTGACATTTAATGTTGCTTTGATCAAGTTAAAACGTGAATTTACCTCGAATTAGTCTATTTTCTTGATGTTTACACACAAGCCAAATGTGAGGAAGCCAACCAATTGACTCGATGTGTGGCACGACGTATTTTTAGTGATATTGGATGTAATATCCCAAATATGTCATCTTGGATTTGCAGAAAGCTGATATATAACGAGACATAAAAAATAAGAATCTAAAGTGAGTTTCATGTGGTAATTATTTCGGGTTGCATGCAAATGTTTTACACGTATTTCAGTGGTTCATGTTGTCATTTAAATTGGTTCATGAAAGGCTTGAAGTATGCGACTGTGTATTGATGTTTGACATTTAAAAGTGCATGATCAAAGTGTTATAGTTGAAAGATACTTTGTAGATTGTCCTAGTGTAGACGGTGTAACCTTTATGACATGAAGTTTGATATATGAACCATATGACACGAGATTGTGTTGTCTTATATGAGCTTCGTGTTTGGCGATTTTGTTTCACTATGCAGGCAGTGCGTAGTAACAAAATCTACAATATTTTCAAAGCATTATTTTCAGAAAAAATTGTTCCATCATGTTTAAAATTATCAACATGCATGAAAACCATGATTCTTGCGGTGTTTAAGTAAAATACATACATAAAACAACACAAATGAATTGACCTTTGTGAACACTATGCCTTAAACCATTTTTTTAAATTTCGTTTATTTATTAATTAAAAAAACACGTAATCGAATATTTATTATTCTAACATCATATAAATATAACCAACAAACAAACCTCAATTTCAAAAGTCTACATCTAAAATAAAAACTGTGCCAAATTGATTCCTTCACTAAACAATGTATTTGTATTTCTAAGACAGTCGAAATAAAAATATTAATGTTTTTATAAAAGATTGTAGTTAATATTTAATAATAAAAAGTAGTCTTTGTACAAAAGCTTACATCATTTTTAAATTTGTGTTAAAATATATTCTTAGGTGCCGTTTGTTTTTTAAGAGGTTTAAAGTCTGAAGTCTTATTTTAGTTATGATTAATAAGATGTGGTGTGTAAAAAGGTCTGAATGATTCAGACTTAAGAGCCATTAAGAGTTTAAAAAAAAAAAAAAACAAATAACCCCTTAGTGTATGTAATATTAAAAAACATATTTTAAAAATACAATTTATGAAATATGCACCTCTTTATGTTGGTAACCTGTCACTAGCAATTGTAGAGATTGGCAGCGTGGTTGGCCGTCATCTTGAACCTTATACTTGGATTTATTCATCAAATTAGGAAATAAATACAAGACCAAAGTTTAATTCTTTAAAAAATTATGTAATTTGATCAAAGACTTTAAAGGTCATAGTAGTCGACTTGGAAATTGATAACGTGTTGATTAAAAACATATAAAATATTATATAAGTTGTATTGTTTTTTTTCCTCTATATAATAGTAGCCAATCGTTGTTGTAGGTGTGATTGAAATGATATTCTTTCACATGTATTCACATATGGATATAATAGTAATTCGGTTTGTAAGATATATCTTGTGCCTCTTACACCATTCACATCCCAACAATTCATTTTCACTTTCAATTGTGTTACATCAGCTTTTGCAATTACCCTTTACACACATGCAATCCACCTATACTTTCAAAAGTGATCCTCACTACAATATTTATTAATTGTTTTATAAATTATTATATAAATTTATATTTTTTTAGTTAATAACATGATATATAATTATTTATTTTAATTTAATGATAATTATAATAATATAATACAATTATTTTATAATTTATTAAATTATATCAAAACACAACATTTATTGAATTACAAATATTACATATAGATAGATAGAAATAAAATATTACATATATACATATATAGATTTTTTTAAAACAAGAATGATTAATTTAATTAAAAAATAAATTAATAGAAAGTATATACTTGAAATCTATTTAAATTAAAAAAAAATGATTTACAATGGTCACGTGGCCTTGCAAGTAGAATTGCAAATTTTGCAATTACCAATCCTATGTGGCATATTTATTCCATTTGCAATTGGTTTTGCAATTCAATTTGAAACCCCATGTAGGTGGTCTTAGGCTTAACAATATGGAGTTCAGATGAAAACGGATCTCGCTAATCCAGTCTATTCTATTTTGTTTGAAAATGTCGATCATTTGTTAAACTATTGCATGTGACCTTAACTGTAGGATTTTTGTCATTCACGATCAGGTTTCAGGGGAAAAAAAATACTTTCGTGAATTTTGTAGTGGTGTTAGGGCCTCCTAAGTTCCAACTTAAAAGCAATGTTGACGTCCTACATCGTTGCTACTTCCACAAAGGTATCAAAAAATTCTTGTTTCCTCTAGAAACCTTTCGAGATTATGTTTAAAAAGGTCATATTGAAGTTTTTTCATAAACAAACTTGTTATATCTGACTTTTGAGCATGTTGTTAGGAACTTTGTTGCCGATCATAAGAACTTCGTACTTTTCAGTTTCCAATTAACAAGGAAAGACCAAAATTGAACAAAATAAGGGCTATTTTACTTCGATGTTGTTGGTACACCAAGGTTGGGTTTTTACTCAAGGAATTTGTACGCCAGATAACAAGAATCAAAGAAGGATGAAGGTAGTGAAATTTGGTAATGGTGTAAAAACATCTTTTTATTCATTTACATTAAAACTAATAGATTATGTTAGTTTCTGAAACTAATTTGTTTTTTGTCGACAACTACAAATGCTACTTTTGCATATAATATCTTTTTTAGTATATGATGGTTTATTACAGAAGATTAAATATGATAGTAAATTTTGTTGTCTGTTATTTATTTATATCAAGTAATTGACTTAAAATTAAATAGAAAAATCAAATTGGTTCATATAAAACGCATAATTCATAAACATTGAAAAAAGATATAAAAAACTCGATATGAAACATAAAAGCGAAATAATTTACGTGTACATGTTGCATTTAATTTAATTATGTAAAACACAAAATAAGAATTAGAGAGAATTACACTTTTGATCCCTGAGGTTTGGTGATTTCTTTAAAAGTGGGACATGTACTTCAATAAGTCAAGTTGTAGTCCCTGAGGTTTGAATTTTGCTTTGAAAGTGGGACCTGACCACTAACTCCGTTAAAAGCTCAGTTAGAGTCAGAGGTATTTTCGTCCAACCATGTTTCCTTCCTTTTTTTGTAATTTTTTTGTTTTTGTAAAAACCACCAAATTACAGGACCAACCACGTAATTATATATATATATATATATATATATATATATATATATATATTGGAAGGATATTTTGCAACTCTTGAAAAGGTTGCAACCCTTGCAACCCACATCTTAACCGTCAGATTCATGATCGACGGTTATTTTATTTTTATTTTTCTTTTTTTTTAATTAAAAATATTGGGCCCCATATCTGTTGTAACCGTCGATCATGAATCCGACGGTTAAGATGTGGGTTGCAAGGGTTGCAACCTTTTCAAGGGTTGCAAAATATCCTACCCCTATATATATATATATGGGGGTTGTTTAATTTGCAACCCTTAAAAAAGTTGCAAACCTTGCAACCCACATCTTAACCGTCGGATTCATGATCGGAGGTTAATTAAAAAAAAGAAAAATAAAATAACCGTCGATCATGAATCTAACGGTTAAGATGTGGGTTGCAAGGGTTGCAACCTTTTTAAGGGTTGCAAAATATCCTTCCACTCTATATATATATATATATATATATACACCATGAACCATATCTTCGCCGAAGAAACAAGGATTAAAACCACATCTTCGTCTGAGACAGGGACAAGAAATCACAGGGAAGAGAAAGGGTGTTGGATCGACAGGGACAAATCACAGGGACGAGAAAGGGTGCTAGGTTCCATACGTTTGATTTGGTTCTGTGATTTCAGTTTTCAAGTTTATAATGGTTGGATAGAGGAGAGGAGAGTGGAAAGATCATCACAGAGGGACAATTTCAGTTTTCAAGTTTTCACAGGGATGATCGTTGTAACACCCCAAGCTTCGTGAGGTATCAATTCAAGTTAATACATAAACCGATATATCAAGAAAAAATAAGATTTTTGATTTTGGACTTGAATCCTAGATTTTATAGTCTAGATGGATGAAAGATTCAATTACGAGTCCAATGGTTTTTTCCGAAGCGAAAACGGAGCTATAACGAAGAAGTTATGGTCAAAACAGTTTTGGTACGCGCTAGGCTATAATGCCCGACGATTGTGACAGTGTCACAATCGCCTGTCAAGGTCGCCGGAGCCCAGAAACGCTCGGTACAATCTCAGAGATTGTGCCCGGCGATTATGACATTGTCACTATAGCCTGGCACAATCGCCTGGGTGTTTCAGGGTGTTAAAATCGCGATTTTCAGCCCCAAACTTCATTTCTTCATAACTCTCTCATTTCAACTCCGATTTGGGCGATTTAAGTTGCTACGGTTTCGTTTTTGAGAGATTTTCAAGGATATGGAAAGATATTAGAAGTATATTGGAGTATACTAGAGTATTTGGTGGTGGTAAGCTTCTCATCTCTCACTATTCATCTTATTCCCCAAAGTTTTCTTGGTTTTCATCCACCCTTTGTTCTCCCTTTCATATATTGGAGTTTTGTAACCATTTTGGTGAACTAGAAGTGTTTTGGTTGGTGGATTCAAGTTTGGGTTAAGGTAATCTTCTATTCTCTTCGGTTATGGAAGTTAGGGTTTTGGTATTAGTTGAGGTATTCATGTATATGGTTTGTGAAACAATTCTTTGTGGTTGATTATGTTTATTTGTGGTTGAATATGTATGGATTAAGGTTTTCGAAGTTTGGTCTTGAGAATCCAAGTGTTCTTCAAAGGAGCTCTAATTGGGGGAAAATTTAGATTTAGCCTAAATCTAGCGATGTGAGTTCAAGTTGATTTGTGAAAACGTTGTACATGCCAAAATGTCTATTTTAAAGTGTTTATGTGTTCTACATGAAATTATCAAATGTTGGGTTATTTGCTAATCTTTGATTATTTGAAGCATTTAACTTTACAAACTTTGTATAATACCCACATTTGGGATTTTTGGGCATTTTGATAAATGTGTTACAAACGAATGTGTTTTGAGGTCTTATTGCATAAATAGATCTTTAGTCAAAGAAATACACTTTTAAATGTTTGTCGAGTCTTATGCACCATTCATGAAATGGAATGTTTTATAAAGTATTACTTGCACTTTTATGTAAGGTACTTGAAATAATGTTTATAGTCTCATTTCATGATTTTCATTCTTATCAGCAGTTAAATTTGGAAAATGCATATTATGTGTTATGGGGCATTTGGAAAATATAAGAGTATAAGTTTATTTGGAAAATGGGTACCTCAACTAATGTCGAGTTTTGAACTAATCTTACTTTTAGTCATAGTGTTTGCATATCCGTTGGTCGAGTGCATTTTATCGTATTCTTATTTCATTTATCAATGGGTCAATGGGTTGCTAAGCCTGTGGCTTGGTATTTTTATTTGATTTGGGGTCTTTGGACAATTGTCCAGTTTTGGTAGCTCGACTTCGAGCCTTGTTGGGCCGTATGCGTATTATTTGGCTCATTTGATGCATTTGGGAGTCATGACCCCGTATTTGGTTTATTATTGTTCCGGCGTTGGGACGATTAGTTTTCCACGTCGAGGCACGTTCGGCATCAGATTGGGTTATAAGTCCTTCGTGCTGCACGTTTAGGCTTCGGATTAGGTTATAAGTCTTACGTGCTCAAGTATTACGATATTAGATGAGGGGCTCGACATAGGAACCCGACGGGGTTGAACTCGAATTTCCGCGGGTGTACGTTTAAAGCTACTGAGCCTAACATCTCTTGCGTGTACTTTTGTTTATATGACTAGTCATAACAACATAAAATGGGCTTACTTTGTGGACCGTCACATTTTATGGAATCGGGAATCCCCCGTCACCGAAAGGTGTTGTTTTTGGGTATTGAGTTTTATTATCCAAGTTTTCGGTGATGTTTTGTATATTTGGGTTTTACCCTTGATTTATGGGTTGAGTATTATGCCCCACCCATGTTTTGGGTGTTTTGAAATATAAGGTTTAACCGTACATTCTTAAATGGAGAGATCAATTTATATTTACGCTTTGAGTGAGTTTTGGGTTAAAGCTAATTTATGAAGGGGCGGTTTACATTGGTATCATCATTTTGTAGTAGTTTGATTTGGAAAATGTCCAAATTGGTGTTCTCCGTCTAAAATGCATATGATTGGAAAACGAGTCGTTTGCATATTCAAAGCATACCTTTTGAAAGATTATGATTTAAACTACATTATCTATTTTCACAGACATCTTTATATATGTTGAAAACTCTTGAGCTCACTAGGCGTTAAGCCTAACCTTTTTATTTGTCGGCATGTGCACCAGGTTCCAGTTGGGTTTTGGTTCTAGCAGCTATGAAGAGTTGAGCCTTAGCCTTGTGCAAATGGAAGTAGTTGGTGAAGTCTTCCGCAATTTTGGAGATAGTGACTATTATGGGGTTTTAGTAGCACCCGTTCTTACCATAGGCTTTTGTATAGAATGAATGTTTGTATTGAGATTAAATCTTAATTTGTGGTTGTAGATAATTCCTTTATTGATGTATTTAGAAAATTTTAAATAAGTTGCTATTTCCAGATTTGAGGGTGTTACAATCGTTTACAGGGGACCATCAACAATCTCAATACAATAGCAATTAGTTCCAAATCACCGGTCATCTTCTCCGACTAAAAACCCAAATTCAACCCTAAACCTAGAAATCAAAATCAGCACCCTAAACAACTTAGATCGAGGATTCTGGAATTTACATGCTTGGATCTCATCAAATCGAATTATTCCGATTAACACTTAGGTAAATCGCCCAAAAATTGGCCACCACCAAACTGTTGCTCCAGTGTTGTAATAAGTCTAACCTCTGCCGGAATCCAAACCATAGGTTTCCGGTCAAGTAATTTGAACTCAAATCGACAAACTCCAACTTGATGCATCCATCCATCGAACTTATTTCTTCGGTGAAGTTATTACTTGAAAGATTGGCCACCACCAAACAATTGCAACTTTTCTCTCCCTTTTCTCGATCCATCGAACTTATTCCTCGATCTCTATCTCATGTGATCTGGTCCCTGAGAACGTCGACGATGAATGATTTTGGCGATGGGTTTTTGGCCCTCTGTGATTGTGACTCACCACCTTCGTCCCTATGATTTGGTGACCCACCACCACCGTTAACTACATGAAGGTGGTTGTCTTATGGAGGCGATGGACATAGGACACAGTAGCCTCAATTCCAGATGGAGGTCGTGGGTTTTTCATTCCTGTGTTTTATATATATATTATATAGTTAATTACATAGTTGGTCCCTGAAATTTGATGTCTTTCACAAAATTAAGGAAAACAAAAAAAATGCAAAAAAGGAGGAAGACATGGTTGGACGAAAATACCCCTGACTCTAACTGAGTTTTTTAACAGAGTTAGTGGTCATGTCCCACTTTCAAAGTAAAATTCAAAACTCAGGGACTACAACTTGACTTATTGAAGTACATGTCCCACTTTCAAAGAAATCACCAAACCTCAGGGACCAAAACTATAATTCTCTCTAAGAATTATTAAGAGTAAATTGCACTTTTGGTCCCTCTGGTTGCCAACCACTATCATGTCTAGTTCCTCTTTCAAACTAATTACAATTTTGGTCACTATAGTTGCCATTTTGTTTCACTTTTGGTCCCTTAAACTAACTTCTGTTAAGTAGATTCATTAACTCACAGGTATTTTCATCTTTTTAGTATTTCTTTAATTTTTAATTAAAAAACGATAAAAAAACACCATACTTCCGACTGGTTCGTTTCTCCAACGTGATACCCAAACCCAATAGCTCCGGTGAAAGAAACCTTCATTTTTTATCCGAACCAGAAAGTTCTGGTGACTCCCTTTTTCTCGGTGCCCCCTCTCCCAACAACCCTTATCCCAAATCTGGTTCATCGACCAGTGACTTGCTAAGAAGCTTAGTTTCGTCTCGGTATGAAACATCTGTAGGTCTTAGTACGAAGCATCTTGTATTAGAAACCAAAAAATAAAACCCAACAAATATGATTAACCAATATGTGCAAATCGAAAAGACCAAATCTAAAACCTACAGGCTACAACCCACAAAAAAATCCCTTATCCTTTGTTGAAATCAAATATGCCCTGAGTTTGGGTCTTTGCCAGTGAGTTGGGTCTTAAGAGAACCTACAAAAGATCGTCGGTGTACAGGGGTTGAGTTTGTGTCTTCGCTAGGTCGTCTGAATCTAGGGTTTTTTTGGTTTTGGTTTCAACTTGCAATAAGCACCAACGAGTTCATTCTTGATTTGGGTTGAATCTAGGTTTTGATTCAACACAAGTTTTGAGTTCATTGTGATGCCCACTTGTTTACTGATTTAGGTTCAAACTCTACAGTGTGATGAAGAAGAGGGTGCCATACCAGATCCACTGTTGATGAAGAGGGTATGGTGAACCATCACCATCTTGTTTTTGGTTTTCATTAAGTTAGTTTTGTCGCCGTAGATAACGATCAGAGGGGGAGGGTGAGGTTGTAGATTGAGAAGACCCAAGGGAAAGGGAGAGATAGGGGGTCTCAAATCGGGGTTTACGATGGTGGTTTGCAGGTAGGTTTTATGATGGTGGCATGTGGGGAAGATAAAGGAGCGAAGAGGGGGGTGTTGGTGGCCGACGGTGAAAAAGTCGCCAGAGAAGATGGGATACTGGGGTGGGAGGCCGGAAAAGGCGTACGTCGTGATATATGTGTGTGTGTATATAATAATTATGTTTATAAATCAATATAGTATTATATAATATATATTTTTTCTTCATTTTTTTAGGGTTTGTTTGGGATTGCTTATTAAAACTCCTTATTAACTTATTGCGTTTTTAGACAACAAATAAGCTATTTTGAGTGTTTGGATTGGAGAAAAAAAAGTACTTATGACTTTTCCACACCGCTAATAAGCTATGTTTGATAAGTCATTCCTAACTGACTTATTTGAAACTCCTTATTAACTTATTTAACCAAATTACATAGTTGCCCCTTCTTTTTAACCTAAAATCGCATCTGATGCTTTTGACGTCGGACGCCTCTCTCCTGCTCTCTCACGTCGGACGCTGGTCTCCTCTCTCTCACGCTGGTCGGACGCCGGACGCTGCTCTCTCATGCCGGTCTCCTTTCATCTGCTTTCTCACGCCGGTATCCTTTCATTTGGTTGGTTCTCAATTCCTCTCCATCTGTATTCTTGTTACCTATGGTTTGCGGTATGAAATCGAGAACAAAATCGAGAGAAACCAATTCCAGATCTTGCTTTTTCTCTCCATCTACGGTATACATACTTGATTTGCTAACGTTTTTTGTAGCTATGTTTATCAAATCAAAATTGGATTTTGACAGTAGAAAGTCAAAATTGGTGCTTGTTTTGTTAGCTATGTTTATCAAATCATCCTAATATCTGTTTATTGAAATCATCCTACTAGTATATGTTTATTGTTAGCTACGGTTGTTTTCTTAGCTATGTTAGTTATGTTTATCAAAGTGGATTGTGCTAACTGTGTGTTCCCCCACCCATGCATTAAAGGGGTCAAAATCGATGCTTGTTATAGCTTTTGTTGAAGCTATAACATTATTGAAGCTACTGTTTATAACATTGCTTTTGTTGCTGTTCTTGAAATCTGCAAATAATCATCCCATGAAGTTTAATATGTGAAATGTGTGCTCTATGTGGAACTTGCTGTTTGATTTGATTAAGTTTAATCTGCAAATAATCATCCCATGGATTGCTAGTTATCTGTGAAATTGTTTACAAATAGAAAGAGATGCACTGAATGCTTTGATAAAAAGGATCTGTATGCACTGAGAATTCTCATTTGTTTTCTACAAAGGATCTGTAACACCCTAAAATTTAGAATCTAGTCATTGTTATTGTCGTGTTGAGACTTGCCGTATTTGGGAATTTATTATTAAATAGTGAATTTTATTTGATTTGTGCATCGTGGGCTGAAAATGTCAAAATTTGGAGAAGTTTTGGCTTCACGCGACAGTGTCCGCGATAGTGACAGGGTGTCACTATCGCGAAGGCACAATCGTCGGGGGCTTGAAGCTCTCGGTACATCTCCCGCGATTGTGTCAGGCGAGAGTGCCCTGGTCACAATCGCGGGGCACTATCACCCCGTTTGTACCGCAGGCTCGGGGATCCGCGCGACTATGCCCGCGAGATTGACAAATATCACTCTCGCCGTGTCACTATCGCGGTCAGTGATTTGGGTATAAAAAGCTTAAGTCGCGAAATTTAGGTCATTATCTGATTTGGGAGACTTCTCAGCCAAGTTCTTGGTAGACTTTTGGGTAAGTTCATCCTCCTAACTTCCTGTAACACCCATAATTTTCGGTAAGTAATTTGTCACTCGGTCGTTTCTATGGCTTGTAAACGGTGGGGTTTTGTTGAAAAATGTTTTGTGTAAAGTCCCTTGGAATATCGGGAGTATTGTCCATGAAAAAGTCGAGCTTCGGGGGTCCGGAAAGGTGTCGCGACAATGCCCGGCGACTATGACACTGTCATAGTCGCACTGTCACAATCGCAGAGGAGGTACCGCGGTCTGGGGGCACCTGGCGACATTGCCAGACGACATTGCCCTGGGCGACATTGCCAGACGACGGGCACCTGGGCAATGTCGTTGGTCATTGTCGCATAAAGGGCCCAGGGTGCTGTTAAGTTCGGATTTAAGCCTTTTTCTCATTTCTCACTTCTCAAATTCCATCCTTTCTCTCCTAAACCGATTTCCACCCCCTTGGTTCGAACCCTAGCCATTCCTATGACCATCCACCTTGATTTTGAAGCATTTCCATCACCATCCAAGTCTTGGAAGACTAGGATTCAAGAAGCTACCACTCCACCATCTCCATTGAAGTCTCCTTCAAGAAAATCTAGGGTTTTGAGTTCTATCAAAACCCACTATTGTAAGTTCATCCACTTTCTTTCTAAACCTCAAAATAAGTTGTAAATGCTCCATTGATGGTTTTATCCTAAAGTCACATAAAGGTCCGATGTTTGGAAGCTCGGGTTGAAGAGTTGGAATGGGTGTCCTCGGAAAGCTTTGGGTGGTAAGTCTCCTTGAGTGAAATAAGAGTTATTGTAAGGATCCTTGTAGATCTAAGAGTTTTTCTTGTTGTTGGTTGTTCTAGTCTTGAAGAAATGGGTTATTTGGAAACCCTAGCCTTATTGTTGGTAATGTTTTGGAAATGGCGGGATCTATGCTTTTGGAGGCCAATGGTTGGGGATTGAAACCTAGGTTTAACTTAACCTAGCAAGGTGAGTTCAAGTTGACTTGCAAAAATGTTGTACATGCCAAAATGTTTATTTTAAAGTGTTTTGCATCTTACATGAAATTGTTAACTGCTGATAAGTTTGATTATTTTGAAAGTGTCAACTTTATAAACTTATATAGCATGCATCTTTGTGATTTTTGGGCATTTTGTTAAATGCGTCATAAATGAACGGGTTTTGATGAATTATTGCATAAATGAGTATTTGGTAAAAAAAATGCACTTTTAAGTGTTTGTCGGGTTTTATGCATCGTTCATGAAATGGGATGTTTTCAAAGGTACGAATACGTGAGTCCTTTGGGTTTGGGTCATTCCCGGCTATGGTGAACATTTTAGAAATGGAAAACCTTTTTGGGGTTTGGGGCCGAAAGCCAATGGTAGTTTGAGAATTAAAGATTTTGGGAAAATGTGTATTTTGGTTTGTATAACTATTTTGGCTCGCATGTTTTAGCCAAGCGTCTATTTAGCCTCTTGGGCTTGATTTGTACTCGGTGGAGTCTTTGGGACATTTGTTCGAATTTGGGTACCTCGTTGAGGAGCCTTAGACGTATGGTGTACTTAGTTGCATCTTATTTGAGAGTTACATGTTTTGAATGTGTTAGTTCATTCGTTTGAGTCATGTAACGTTTTAGACTGTAATGCATTAGATCCATAGGCATATGAGTCAGTCGGTTGGTTTAGTTGGGGACTTTATCCCCATATTGTAACTTGAAATATGCATGAGGTCTTATGATCAATAATTGCAACTTTCTTGTGAACGAGCTTAACTGGATGTTTTGGGATTCCAAGGTATAGACCTGGAGGGGTTGAACTTGATGAGTGCACGAAGATTTCCAAGGTACATGCCTAGAGGGGTTGAACTTGACGATTATCTAAGCAATAGACATGGAGTTGTTGAGCTTGTTGGTTTGTTAGCTATAGACCCAGAAAGGTTGATGTTAACGAGTGTTTTATCCCTAAGTGATGCTCATATAACATTGATAAGTGGCTTAACTTTGTGTGCCCATCACTTTCGATGGAATTCGGGTATCCCCCGTCGCCGAAAGGTGGTGTCTTTGGGTATTGAGTTTTATTATCCAAGTTTTCGGTGGCGTTTGTATAATTGGGTTTTATCCTCGGTTTATGGGTTGAGTATTATGCCCCACCCGTGTATTGGGTGTTTTGGGATATAAAGTTTTAATTGTATTTTCATAAATGGAGAGTTCAATTTCTATCTACGTTTTGAGTGAGTTTTGTGTTAAACCAAATTTATGAATGGGCGGTTTATTTTAGTATCTTCGTCCTTGATGAAGTAGTTTGGATTGGAAAACGTTTAAATTGGTGTTCTTTGCCTAAATTGCATTTTATTGGAAAATGAGTCGTTTCCGTATGTAAGACATAACGAATTGAAAGATTATGATTTTAACCGCATTTCTTCTTTTAAAAGGTTAATTTTATATGATGAAAACTCTTGAGCTCACTAGGCGTTAAGCCTAACCTTTTTATTTGTCGGCATGTGCATCAGGTTCCAGTTGGGGTTTGGTTCTAGCAGCTATGAAGAGTTGAGCCTTAGCTTCGTGCAAGTGTAAGTAGTTGGTGAAGTCTTCCGCAGTTTGGAGATAGTGACTATTATTGGGTTTTAATAGCACCCGTTCTTATTATAGGTTGGATGTATATGACGTATGTTTGTATTGAGGTTAAATCTTAAATTGTGGTTGTAGATGATTCCTTAATTGGCGTATTTAGAAATTTTTAAATTAGTTGTTATTTCCGGATTTGAGGGTGTTACACTTCCCTCCATCATTAATACTTCATCTACCACTATCTTTGAGCATTTATGAATCTAATCTAGGTATTGTGAAGTGGAAGTGGAAGTGTTCAAGTTAGCTAGTCTCAAGTCTTCATCTTCTTCATTCTAGGGTTTAGTTTTCTTTTGGGAAAACTACTAAGGTGAGTTCATACACTTTTATAAAACTTTATACATGTCAAAATGTGGGTTTTAATCACCTAATCATCTCCTTTTTATGTTTGTTGTGGAATCTTTGTATTAAATCTAATTTTGGAGATTTTTAGGGTTTGTGAAAATAGCATGAAATGGAGGTTTATGAACCTTGATGATGTTCTATGAGCATATTTATACTTGGGAAATGTATTTAAATGGAGGGTCTTGATCATGTAAAATTATGGTTTTGGAAATGATGAACTTGTGGTTAACTGCTGATAAGTTTGTATATTGGGATTTAGCATGTTTTGGAAATGAGGCATGTAAAGGTCATTTGTTATCAATTATTGATCTTTGGTAAATAATAGGGATTACCTTTGTGAAAACCACCTATCATATCATCTTGTGCATATTATCAAATGTCGGATTTTTGCTTTTGGCCTTACGGGCATTATGTGGCTTAATTGCTTGCATTTGGGAGTCATGACCCCGTAATTGTTATCATTGGTCCGGCGTTGGGACGATTAGTTTCCCACGTCGAGGCACGTTTAGGCATCAGATTGGGTTATAAGTCCTACGTGCTCAAGTATTACGATATTGGATGAGGATCTCAACGTAAGGACCCTTCGGGGTTGAAGTTGACTTTCCGTAGGTGTAAGTTTAAAGCTACTGAGTCTGACATCCCTTGCGTGTACTTTATTTGTGTATTGGTTTTACTGACTCATCAAGTGGCTTACTTTTGTGTTCCATCACTCGTGTTAGTAAGCGGGCATCCCCCGTTAACCCAAGAGGTAATTGCTATATTAAAGAACCTTATCATTATCGTCACGAACTTAATTCTTTTATTTACTCTTACATTCGATTATTTTAATTGCAAATGTTTGATCTCACTAGGCTTTAACCTAACACTTTTTCTTAAAACGACAAGTATAACAGGCCAGGTTACCTGTGGGATTCGTCGGGATTGAGTAGATGACCTTGGGGTCAAAGCGGTCTTTTTGGGAGATGTATTGACTGGTGCATTTGATAGTGGACATACTTTTGGAAGAATAGCAACATCCGATATTAATCTTTCTTATATTAAGTTAGATTATTAGGTTGTTAAACATTATTCTTCATTCGATTAATTGTAAAGGCTACAACTTTGTTCCTCGTTTCTCGGGACGATACTTTAGGATTGTTATAGCAGGTTTTGTATACCCAGGTTTATCCAATTTATAGCCGTCATATTGCGAAATTTTCGAATTTTTATTTCTCGAAAAATTTAGGGTGTTACAGGATCTGTATGCACTGAATGCTTTGATAATGAAGACTTGAACTAGTTTTATATGACCACATATGTAAAAGAAACATTTAACTATCATCACTCGTCATTGAGAAATGTTTTTGAACGAACTTTTGGAGTGTGGAAAGTTAGATGGGCAATACTAAAAGATATGCATGTCAATTACGCCTACGAAACACAAGTGAATATTGTGTAACACCCTCAAATTTGGTAAGAGCAACTAATTAAAATTTTGAACATAGCATCAAAATAAGGGACAAAACTTCCTCTTACGATCCAAAACTCTATATGCCTCAAATACAAACTCTATGATTAACTTTGATAGATATTAAACTCCAATAATATACAGACTAAATTGAAGTCGGGTGTTACTTAACCCACATACAAGCTGCTCTCCTTAACCTAGTGCGGAAGACTTCATCAAGTTACTCTTCACTGTGATACTAGAACTATTCCCAACCGGAACCTGTTGCACATGCCGACAAATAAAAAGGTTAGGCTGACGCCTAGTGAGTTCAAGAGTTTTACATGAGTAAATATATCTTCAAAAGAACGAACCTCACTTGAAATCATGACCTTTCAATTGATGTGCTTTAAAACGTGGAAACAACTCTTTTCCAATATCATGCACTTTCAAAGATAGACACCTCATTACAAACATTCTTTATAAATTGATGCAATTCAAACTTACTCGGAACGTTAATATGAAATGACTCCCATTTAAGAACCGTAGATAAAATGTTGCACCCCAAAACACCCAAGCGCGGGTGGGACAAAATACACAACCCATAAATCATTGTCAAAATCCACATAAACAATACATCCGAAAACATGGACACTAGGCCCAATACTCATACGACCATAAACGAAAGGAAATCAATTATCCAAACATGGGGATGACATACTTCATTCAAACCTTAATATACGTGGAGGGAGATCCAATATTAAGGTCCCCATTTATTGTTGACCACTTAAGACCAAAGATAATAAAGTAAGACGTCAACATATAAGATACAGTTGGTCGACGACGGGGGAGACCCGTATCTGTTGAGAGTGGAGGAACACAAAAGTATGTCACTCTTGCAACATTAATCGCATGACACCTCACGACATACCAGCCCAAGTGTCCCTACGACTTCTTAATAAGTTACACCATAAGAGACAGTTGACCTTGATGAACATTACAACGAACTTCATCCCGAAGGCCCGACACACTTAAAGACTACCTCCCAGACATTACTTCAAGCGACGGAGATCTTAGTGCCTACCTCTCAGGTAGCACCTCCAGACTCAACCCTCCAGTGCCTACTTGTAAGTTTCCGATCGTAAATCATGGATATCGGGGTTCAACCCGACAATACCCAATTGACCATCCAAAACAGACTGACTTACGTGCCTATGGATCCATTGCAACACATTCTAACATTACATGACTTCACAAGAATGACCAACGCACTCGAACATGTAATAAACATCAATATGCAACACAGTGCATTAGCGTGTAAACCATAACCGGCTTTACATTGAGCCATCAAAACCGGACAAGTGTCCTCAAGACTCTTTTAAGTCAATACCGAGCCAAAATGCTCAAAACTCTTTTTGACCAACGATTAATAATCCCCAAATAAATAGCGCAATTGACTCACGTCATGCATACACACTCCAAAATATATGTGCAGACTCTAATACAGTTTAAATTGGGACAAATTACTTTCCAAATGATATTATACCATTTACTTCTTCAAAACGTCCCATAACACAAAATTAAGCATTTCTCCAAAACAAACACTAAAAATGCCTTTTGACCAAATAACCTCATTTATGCAATAAATCACCAAAACACGTCCATTTACAACTCATTTATCAAGATGCCCAAAAATCCCAGATATGGGTATTTTACAAGGTGCATAAAACCAAACTTCTCAAATAATCCAAAACCCATCAAATGACTCTACAAATGATAATTTCATGTTAAACACATAAGCACTTTAAAAATAAACATTTTGGCATGTACAACTTTTTCACAAATCAACTTAAACTCACATCGCTAGTCGCGGGCCAAGCCCTTTAAAACTTGAACTCAAGTCGCAGGCCAAGCCGCGCGTGCTCTTGGGTTGTAGACTACAGCGAGTTACGCGGGCCTAGCCGCGGCTTGAGGCCGCACGCGTCGCTTGTCATGTCTTCTCGCACCTCGTGTTTAGACTGTTCCTCTCGGCTGACTGCTAACTGTTTCCTTGGCCGATAATTGACCGTTCCTTAGAGAAATACGGATGTTACATATTGTGCTTGCATCGATGGCAATTCACAACTATATCAGAATGAACGGTAGTTTTGACGAAGCATTTGACAAGGCGCAACAAGAATCATACAACCCTCATATTGATGTTGATGATGAAGGATGTGATAGTAGTAATGAAGCACATGATGGCACAATTTCACGTCGTAGGAGTGAGGATTTATATATGAGTGGAGTAAGAGATATGATTGCAGAAGATATAATAAGTCGACGTAGATAAGATTTATTATAAATGATGATCTAGTTTTGTTATTGAAATTTTGGTTAAAATAGTATATTATGGATGAGATCTAATTTAATTTGTTCTAAAGATCTATTATTTTTGTTATAAATTTTTATGTTTTTGATATAGTAGTTGTTATTTAAGTTATTATTTTTTTTAAAAATTATTAATCGAAATTTATTAAAAATGTTATTTTTTTTGTCAAAAATATAAATAAAAATGATGAAAAAAACGGTTATATCTATACTATATAATGAAAAGTCTAATACGGTTATTGTACAAATTATTGTACAATTACATTTATCACCCTTAATCTTTTATACAATAACATTTACTACCCTTATAATGTTACATTTATCACTCTTACAATTACTTATTTAATTTATTTTGTATCCCTTACTTTTTCATTTTACATTTTACACCGTTATCATATTAACACAAATAATCGTATATGAACAAAAATGCAATGAAAAAATACGTTCATTTTTTTTTACAAATTATACCATTATAATCGTCTCGTCAATACCTTCAAAACGAGCCCAATATTAAATATTTTTTAATTTAACCATACTATTAAATATCAGAATATATATGAATTATCTATACTACTAAAACGGTTATTGTACAAACGGTTATTGTACAAACTTTTGTACAATTACATTTACCACCCTTACATTGTTACATTTATCACCCGTATAATTACTTATTTAATTTACTTTATATCTCTTATTTTTTTTCATTTTACACATATTAACACAAATAATTATATATTAACAAAAATGCAATGAAAAAATACGTTCATTTTTCTACAAATTATATCATTATAAGCGTCTCCTCAATATCTTCAAAACGAGCCAAATATTGAATATGTTTTAATTTAACCGTACTATTAAATATCATGAATATCTACGAAATAATTTGTTTTTCTGTCCATACGTTTTATTTTTTTTTCCCACCGTTAGCACGTTAAAAATACATAATCGTAAAATACGTTTCATTCTTATTATAAATAATATCATTATAATTTTTTTCGTCAATAATTGTAATATAAACTAATTATTGAATATCTTTATGGCTTTAGGTTTCATAAGTTGTGATTTTTAGGTCATGGTTGATTATTGATGAAATGTATATAAGGAAATAACATTAATTGTTCGTTCTTTACTTACATTTCGCTGCATCGCGCGGGTATATGCCTAGTGTTAAAAAAAAGGCAATAATATGGAAGAATGTCATTTTTGGTAATTTTACAGAAATAAGCAAAAATTGCCAAACATTAAAAACCTTCTTATCAGCTTATTGCGTTTTGGTACAACTATAAGCTAATCCAAACACTTTTTTAAAACTTCTTTTTTGACATCATATAAGGTAATAAACACTTTTACAAATAAGCATAAGCACTTTTAAATAAGCAATCCCAAACACCCCCTTAATTGAAAACAAAGAAATACAAAAAAGACCAAAATACTTCTCGAGTTAACGGACCTATTTAACAGAAGTTAATCTGATGGACCAAAAGTAAAACTAAATGACAACCATAGTGACCAAAATTGTAATTAATTTGAAAAGGGGACTAGACTTAATAGTGGGTGACAACCACACGAACCAAAAATGTAATTTACTCGATTATTAATGTGTCTTATATGTTTGAGAGATCAAATCTAAATTATAGGGGACCAAATTGGTTCATATAAATAATGTTTTTAACGAGGTGGGATTAATGTCCGCGCGTTGCTGCGGATGAAAAGAAATATTAAGACCATAAATTTGAGCATCACCAATTATGAGAACAAAACATTTTGTGTCTGTTAGCAACATCACTATAATTTACAAAATGCTCTATGAGGATGATGTGTGTGTATGATAGGAAGCGAAAATAAATTGGCAAATGGTACATTACATCATTAAACTTAAAAAAAGTTACATTGTTATTAAACCTAAATTAAATTATAATAAAAATATGAATTAAACAAATTTTACATAGGTTTTGGGTTGGAGAAGACACAGTCATTGAGATGCGATGCATGTTAAGGGATATTTATTTTATGCTTATATAATAAAAATAATTTTTATAATATAACTTTTATTTATTTAAATTAGAAAATGAAAAAGTTATAAATGATCGAAATGTCATTTACTTAACGGTCATGAGCTAACAACTTTTGGTTTCGAGGACCAAAACCTTACGCAAATGCAAAATCGAAAGTTTATTTTGGAATCAACAAATTATGGGGACTAAATTAAATTATAATAAAAATATGAATTAAACAAATTTTACATAGGTTTTGGGTTGGAAAAGACACAGTCATTGAGATGCGATTCATGTTAAGTGATCTTTATTTTATGCTTATATAATAAAAATAATTTTTATAATATAACTTTTATTTATTTAAATTAGAAAGTGAAAAAGTTATAAATGATCGAAATGTCATTTACTTAACGGTCAGGAGCTAACAACTTTTAGTTTCGAGGACCAAAACGTTACGCAAATGCAAGATCGAAAGTCTATTTTGGAATCAACAAATTATAGCGACTAAATCCAAGAGGAAAATAAAATTATAGGGACCAAATCTGTAACTCTACAAACATAGGAAAAAAAAAAGATAAAAGCTCAAGGACCAAATCTGTAATGTACTAAAAACCTGAAGGACCAAATATGTAAGTTACTGTTCATGAACAGTAACATTTCTTCCTGATAAATGTTAGTATTACTTATAATACAATGGAAAATTGATTAATAAATAATGTTTTAATAATACAAAACTAAATCCTATCCACAGCTTAAAGGGTAAGAGAGAAGACGCGCAGCCGCAACAGGTGTTGTCCTCGTGGAATAAAGGACAAGACGACGAAGCTCGACGCCGTCCCTGACTACCTTCCCTGTCCACCCCTTTAAAAATATATACAAATATTGTTTTTATTAAATTATGCATTAATTAGATTAAATATTATATCTTTTAACTCATATTTTTCTTATTGAAAAAGTCTTAAGAGGGGTTTGGGAATTAGGATTGCTTATTTAAAATAATTAAAATCACTTATTTTTTTTTTTTATAAAAGTGTTTTTTATCAACGTATGTGATGTTAAACTGGAGTTGTTTAAAAAATGTTTAGATTAATTTATGGTGTTACCAAAACATAATAAGTTAATAAGTTGTTTTTAATGGTTGTTTGGATTACTTATATATGTGAAATAATCAAATAAGTTGTTTCAAATAAGTTAATAAGTTAGAATGAAATGATTTATCAAAAACTTTTTATCACCAGCGCCAAACCGGTATAAGGATTTTTCTTTTTTTTTTCTCATCCAAACACTAAAAATTGTTTATTACCGATACCGCACCGAAATAAGTTAATAAACACTTTAAATAAGCAATCCTAAACACCCCCTTAGAGAAACCGATAGCGACAATTTTTCTATGATAGTTTTGTGTTAAAAACCATGGTTTTAAACATGAGGTTGAGCTTTAAATCTTAGAAATCATGGTAAGGTCATGATATTTATTAAAATGTGACAAATATATGTATTATTTATGTAATATAGGGAGGTTCAAAATCGTAAGAACATAAAAAACAAAAGCTACTCTTTTATCTATAGGATCAAAAAAATCAAAGGTCCATAATTCAATAGGGAAATGTTCAAATGAGAACACTCATATTTTACGAAAATGCAAGAACATTTATGAGTCTCCAAATATTTAACCCATTATCCCTAAAATCACATACAGATAATCATAGATCAGAATGTATCACAACATTATCACATCATCATTACAACAAAATCACATAATAAACCACGAGAATGATGATTGTGGATGTTAACCTCACTGGTGTTCGATTATCACAACATTATTACATCAAAATCATATAAGTATCATAACAAAATTATATCATAAGAAGTCTTTGATTTATCAAATCATTATCACATCATAAGAAGTTTTTGATTTATCAATATCACATTATTATCACAACATTATCACATCATTTAAGATAACAGACGCATCGACATAAAAAATCTTTGATGATAATAACAACATTTAAGGGATAAGTACAAAATTAAGATAACAAAAAATTGTTGATAAATACTAATATTTTTTTAATTTATTCTATTTTTTTATGGTATTAAATAATTTTGAGGCCTAGAAGTGTTCTTACATTTTCGTAAAACAAATGTGTTCTCGTTTGAACCCCTACCTAATTAATGGAATCATTCTCTCTCTAATTAATCTCCATGGATGTTGTAAACCATTTCTTCATCCCTCTCCTCTTCTACAATTCTATCGCTCATTCTCTCTCTCTCTCTCTCTCTCTCTATATATATATATATATATACTACATTAATAAGCATTTAGACAAAAAGTCTTAAATACAAGCCTTTAAGCATGATGTACAACAAATTTATGCATAAAATTTGAAAAACTCTTAAAAACAACTTTTAAAGCATGATGTACAAGTCTTCTATGCAAGAATTTTAAAATGGACATAGTACAATCCCGACCATTCTCTCTAAACTCCCCTTCATCCTCTCATTTCACATGTCAGACACCATACCCTATTGGAAGATTTCATACGATTTCTTCCTTCACGTCTCCTTTTCACCTCTCACGTCTCAGAATCAGAAACGTATTCTACCTGCTACTTGTTGACTCCCAATTTCAAAATCTAAACCCTAGGACGTTCTTTCTATCGTCTCAGTCTCCTCCCTCCGCTGATGCCTCTCTCGAAATCATTAAAAGAAATTCAGGCGTCTATGTTTAGTTCATGGGTTCATGGTCTTGATTACAGTTTCCTCTTTACCTGCTTCCTTCACGTCTCTCTGAAATGGATGATTTCCACTTGTGTCGCTGCTACCTGTTGCTACCTCAACATTGCATATAAATCCAGCCATGAAGGTTTGATTTCTCGATAGGTTATTCAAAACCCTGGTATGTATTATGCAGAAATTTGTTTCTTGGAACATCATCATCACTTCTTTAAACCAATATTGTAGTTTAAACCAAACTTGCAATTTGTTGTCACCCTTGTCCCAAAATTAAAAATAATTATTATATCCCCTTGTATGTTCTGCTTGAGGCTTGACAACATTTTCCTTGTCAAAAAGCCCAGATCCTATTTGAGTTTGTTCTGCCATAAACACCAACTCATCAAGCTGGGATTTCATATTTGATATCTTGTGACCTCCATGATAAGCCTGCAGATGCAAGAGAAATGTGTGTAAATAGAGGCTTATAACTTGCATTTTTAGTTCTTTGATATGTTTGTTAGTTAGAGATCTGAATCAATTTGTTGCTTCAAACAAGTTCTCCAAAATTGGTGTATGTTGTAGTTGTATTATTTGGTCTAGGTGGTTGTTGTATTACTTGGTATGTGTTTATTTTGTCAGTTAGAGATTTGAATCAATTTGTTGCCTTAAACAAATTCTCTAAAATTGTTGTAAATTCAATAAGTTGGGCTTCTAATGTGAATTGATTTGCTTGACATTTGGCACTTTGTTTGATCAAACAAGACTTTTTGTTTCTGTTTGCTGATGCTTTGAGTTTTTTGCTGTTTGTATTAGTTATGATTTATGATTCCTATAAGCAAAAGTTTTAATTAATATCTTATGTTTTATTAATTTGATAAGAGAACTCAAGAAAGTTGTTCTCTTTTTGATGTTGGTTGCTGCTTGACTTTAATTAAAACTTTTTTTCTATTTGTTGTTGCATACCACGTCCAAAAATGTAATTGGTCAAGATAATATGAAGCTTTATTTGATCACCATAAAATAGTTAAACGAAGGTGTGTAAAGTTTATTTTTCGTCCCATCCTTTTGTGCTTGTGCAAAAATTTGAGATGGATTTAGGGGTCGTTTACGAAACGCTTACCCGGTAAGTGAGAATAACGACTCATTACTTGGTAAGCGCTTATCGGATAAATTGTTGCATATGATTCAATTTTAATGGACTAAAATATTACCCAATAAGTTAAGTTAAAACGTTGACTCTTATAGGTAAGCGCTTACCGGGAAAGGGTCGGGTAGACGACCCCTTAGATCTTACTATCCAGAAGATTGATTATGCCAAACAGATTGTTGCACCAAGTATCTTTAAGATTAGCTCACAATTTTTTAGTTGGGTTGGGACATAGTTATTTCTTGTGTGTACGTACTTTTATTCCTATCCTCTTTTAGCATTTCATAAAATGAATATGATCACTATGGTACTTACCAAACCATGATGTGTGTAAAAGTGATGCCAGAAGGGCATTCATTATAACATCTCCTTGTGCTCTATCGTCTCCCATACCCTTCAAGGTGTCAACACTCATACTATTATTGAGGGTTGTTTTGAAAAGGTCATAGGTTATTTTTTTTTGAAGGGTGTCCTAGGCTATGCCTAGACTAATTCCTTGTGGTTGTCATGGGTTATCTTCCTTTCTCTATTTGGTTCATGTCAACCCAATGATTCTTATTTTGTTGCAAGTTTCTGCACTAAGTATCAAGTCAATGAAGATGCATTCTCTTCTATGATTTTGTTTTGCAATATGGTACTAATATATATAACTATATTTGCTTTGTTTATTGTTGTGAATCGACGGTTCACTTTGCTAGCTGCAATGGGTTTTTGGATAATGCTCTTGGTTGCTTAAGGGAAGGTTGCAGATTGATGGTATGCTACCGGGTTTAAAATAGGTGCAAGGATCAGATGGTATGGGGAATTTCAGAAGCCAAACATGTTGTGTTTGATAAAGATTTTAGTTGCTACAAAACTTTGTTCATTTTTTCATTGTGCTTGGATTAATTGAATAACCAAAAACACTCAACCGACTAAAAATCTCGATTCTTTTATGCTCATATGCTAAGCAATTACCCGTTAAACACTTATCAATAAGTGTTTGGTAAAAGATCCCAATGATTCAAACTTGTATATTCATGGAGACATAAAAATAAATTAACTCTATCACTTATGCTATTGGTTCATAAATAAATAAAAAATATGAGAATGTAATTTCATGAAGTATTTTTCTTTTGTCAAACTTTGTTCAACATTACATTATTGGGATTTCATGAAATGTATCTTGATAGAACATTTGCATCCCGCCGCATTGCGCGGATACACAACTAGTATATATATATATATATACTGGATGTTCAATGGCGATGAAGCTTGGATAGTAATTAAATGGAGAAGAAGATCACTCAAGCTTCTTGTTAATATTTCTTTGTGATTTTTAAATCATCTTTAATTAGTTTCTTCATAAACAGTAGTCAGAAACTTTGATGACCCTTGAAGATTAATTATACGGACATAACAATATTCAAATATTCATTTTTTTAATATATTTTTCTAGATTTTATGCACACGTAAATGTATAAAAATATTCAAGGATTCATCTTTTTTACTCTTTTGTGCCTCTAGCCCATAAATTGAGTTATTCACATGTGCATTTAGCTCATAAATTGAAAGGTGAGGAATAAGTGACTCATTCACATGTGCATGCAACCCAAAAAATGAAAGGCGATGAATAAGTGACTCATTCACATGTGGATGCAACCAAGAAATTGAAAGACGATGAATACTCATTCGCATGTGTACAGAAATTAAAAGACGATGAATGTGGTAACTCATTCATATGTGCATCCAACCTAAAAAAATGAACAATGAATATGGGAACTCATTCATATGTACATTCAACCTAGAAATTGAAAAATGGTGAATATATTGACTTAGTCACATGTGTATGCTACCCAGAAACTGAAAGACAATGAATACAATGACTCATTCAAATGTGTATGTAGCCCTGAAAATGAAGAACACAAGTAATCAGCTGGAATATTATTTTTCTAGATTTTTTTTTGTAATTGTAGAATATTTTCTATAGATTTTTTAGAGAATAAACGAAGTTCACATAAATTATGGTAAATTTCTTTATTTAAGAGATTTTAAGAATTGAAAATGATTATCCATTAATAAAATGTACCATTTTACCTTTTTCTCATTTAACAAATTGTTAAAATTGTATTTTTTTTAATAATTGTGAATCAACGTTTATTAATATGTTCTTCGGGTTTTTGTTTTTTTTACGGTTTCCCCTAAATTTGACCCTAATAGATATACACATATATGTATAGAGGGTGTTCTTTTGTAAACCATATAAAGGTTGTAAACCAATGTAATTTGATCCTAAACGTAGACCATCCCCCCTTTTGAGGAGTATTTTATTTTTAATTTTTTAAAAATGTAACTGCCTCCATCCTAACCGTTGATTGTTTAATTGTGTGGTGTATATGTGGTTGCATAGTTTATAACTTTTTTTATTTGTAAATGAATTAGTCTCTCTCTCTCTCTCTCTCTATATATATATATATATATATATATATATATATATATATAGGTGGCTCAAATGATAATGTTATCTAAATAAGATAATAAGAGGATGGATCTCAGTTAATCATTTATTTGAATTATGTCTTAAATAAAACTTTTCTAAAAATCACCAAAAAGAGCATATGGATTATATGGAAATTCATTTATTTCTATAAAGGCTTATTTAATACATCTTATTAAGTTGTTTATTTATGATTTTTTTTATAACTTTCGTGATTTAAGCATTACTAATGTGTGACCCGCGCGATGCGCGGTAATAGTATTTTTTTTAAGAAGTACTTGATTCCGTATTCTTTGATCAACCTATTTCTCTTCTATGTTTGGTATTTAAATATTTATTTCTTTGGTAGAAAAATTAAATGTTGCATTGAGAATTAAAAGTATATAATAAAAGAAGCAAATGATGAGTTTGGGGGTTAAACAATTATTGTACACAACTAATCTTTTATTCTATTTTTGTATATCAAATATATTGATTGATCGTAATAAATATTCATTTATATATTGATAATATATAATTAAAAAGAAGATGAAATGTTTTGGAGTTAACGAAAAGATAAATAAAAGAAATAATAGTGTTGTGCATAAATAAAAATATTGATTTATAATTATTGTTACTTTATTTTAACAAATAATATTATTTGTAATCAATGATTAAGTTATCGATATAAAAATAAATAAAAATACATGTTCAATTAATAATATCAAAGTTAATAAAAGTAAAAGTTATATTTCATTAGTTTTTACAAAAAAAAAAAAAAGGTTAGATTCATATAACTCTACTCTTAATTTATAATCATTCTTAACTTACCAATAATTTTTTGATTATGTTAAGAAAAGAAAAAAAAATTTAAATTTAAATGTATGTTTGAATATAATAATAATAATAATAATAATAAAGTAAATAAAAAATAAAACGAATATATTTGTTAATTGTTATCTAAAAATATAAATTAAATAATATAAATTTATGTTATAAATCTATTTTACCTCACCAATAATTTTTTGTTTATGTAAAAAATGAAAAAAAAATTAAAATATTTGTTTTAATAATAATAAATTAGTAAATAAAAATAAAACTAATATATTAATTAATTGTTATTAAAAAATGTAAGATAAATAATGTTGTTATTTGTAGAAAAATGTATGTAATAATTGTTATGTAAAGAAGAAATTGAAAACGTAGTAAAATAAAAATGTGATTTATTTAATTAAAAATAAATCAAAAGTATAACGAAATAAATATACAGAAACGGAGGTTTCTTATTGATTTGATTGATCTTTCTTCATATACATTAATATTAATATTCGACATCGAGCGTTGCGAGATTGTTAAAAATCATGTTGAAAATGTACAAGTTTTTTTATTTATTGTTTTTATAAATTTAGACCATGTTGCAAAACATTATACAATATCTTTAATGATGAAATTGAGTGTCGATGAACAATATTGTTCTAAATTTAGCATGTAAAGATTGATTATAAGCCTATTTAATTAATAGTATTATAAAGTATATTAGATGTGTAATGAAATTATTAATAACAACCATAGTTTAAACATCTATTATATAATACAAAATTTAATTAAAATAAATTAATACAAAAATGACATAGAATTGACGCCATACTTAAAAATCAAAACTAAAAATGTAGTTTGCTAGTAACAACGTCATATCATAATAAACAAAATCAACATGTTCACCGGAGGCTCTAGGACAGTCGGAATAGGAGAGCACTCATCTATTAGCAATGTGATGACTCTTTTGGAATAAAAAATAGAAATGAGAGTTAGATAATAATAAATCATGAAATTACAAAATAGATAAAACCAATTTTAAATTGAGATTGTAGTAATTGTAGACTGAATGACTTACATTTCATAATATATGCATATGTTGTCTATGAAGCCTTCATGTTCTTCAATATGTTCAACAACCTTCACAACTTATTTAGACAATATCTCATTTGTTTTGTCTTTTGTTTGTGCACTTTCTACAAAAAAAAACATATAAAATATATATAATATCATATAACTTAACAACATACATAAGTTCATACCTTAGATGATCAAATATAGTGAGAGAAAAGTTGTTTGACAAAAAACCAAACCATTAGGTAGACAACTAAAAAATGAAGACCACAAGGTTAAATAAATAAGAGAAATGAAAAATTAATTAACATAAATAAGGGAAAATGAATAGTTATCTAACCTAAAGAAAGGAAATCGAATAGTTAAATAATATAAATTTCAATGTGTATGTATAAGTACAAAAATCCCAATAAATTTAATGAAAATATAACTTACATATGGGGATATGGATTCTAAATTCAATTCTCTTTTTATCTTTATATATACACATATGTATATTAAAATGAAATTAAAATTATGTGTTATATAATAATTATATTTTATATGATTGTAATAAGTTAATTCATATATATATATATATATATGAAATTTGTTTTTTCCAATATGAATAAAATATTATATTAACAAATAAGAATTTTATTATTTAATATTTAAAAATATTCAAAAAGCATAAATAAATTACTTTACTAATGAATAAGAGCATTATTATTTAATATTTAGAAATATTAAAAAAAATTAAAGAGAAAATGAAAGGTTTATTTATTTATTAATAATTTTTATTAAAATTAATTCAAAAATATGAAAAAAAAGATAAATAGGATTCTAACCTCTAGAAGATGCCACTTTTCATTCACGAATAGACAATTTTTTAACTTATTTAACATTTTATAAAGTCTTTAACTTAATTATCTCTATGATGAATCATTTTGTAACAATGTGCCAAATCATTTGTTATAGGTTTTCCCTTAATTAGTAGATGGAAAGATGAAAAGACTATAATGAATATGGCTAGGGAGTTATGTAGTTTGAAAGTTAAAACTAATTATATTGGAAGTGAAATTACTAAAGAAGTCTTCTTGTGATGAAATATATATTTTTCATTTAGGGGTAAAATAGTCATTAACTTATTTAATATATAAAAAACTCAAAACAATGAGAAAATTACTTTGGACAAATTCTCTTAAAAATTAATTCAAAAATATGAAAAAAAGATAAATAAGATTTTAGCCTCTAGAAGATGTCACTTTTCATTCACGAATAGACAATTTTTTAACTTATTTAACATTTTATAAAGTCTTTAACTTAATTATCTCTATAATGAATCATTTTGTAACAATGTGCCAAATCATTTGTTGTAGGTTTTCCCTTAATTAGTAAATGGAAAGATGAAAATACTATAATGAATATGGCTAGGGAGTTATGTAGTTTGAAAGTTAAAACTAATAATATTGAAAGTGAAATTACTAAAGAAGCCTTCTTGTAATGAAATATATATTTTTCATTTAGGGGTAAAATAGTCATTAACTTATTTAATATTTAAAAAACTCAAAACAATGAGAAAATTCCTTTAGACAAATTCTCTTCTCACATTATGCCACATCATCTTGGTGGGTTCTCCTTTTATATAGATATAGATAGATAGATAGATAGATTATGACATTTAAGATAAGAGTGGTTTAGTTTTTCACTAAAAACGTTTATTTTTTATTGAAATAATTTATTTAGATTTTTTTTTACAATGTTTGTCAAAAATCACATATAATATCCACAATTAATCGATTTTTCTTCCAAGAAAAAAAATAGATAATTCCCGTCAAAATATCATATGTGATATTGATCAATGTAAATTGAAGTGAAAAATAAATATAAGTTATCTACTATATCACATGATATGTGTTATGCTACATATTACATGTGATTCTGTTTTCACTATTTTTTCTTTTTCAATGTTAAATTTAAATCAATACTTTTCACACTTACATCACATCTAATTATGAATTATTTTATTTTATTTTTAGAAAAAGATCAATTAATTGTGAATCACGTGTGATTTTGACGAAAATTGTAATTTTTTTAGATATTACCTTAAATAAAAATTAAATTAAGCTTATTTTAAATGTCTTAAATAGAAAATAAAATAATTAAATTATATTAAAATCATAAAAATAGTAAAAGAAGAATATTAAATAAATAACTTTATTTATAAATAAATGATTTTTATGTTCTTATTTATTTACTTTTAGAAATTTTTATTTAATGTATTATTTAATGAATCGAATGATCATATCCATATTCTTATTTAATTATTGTTATCAGGGACGGAGTCAGGATTGCGTATTAGGGGGAACATAAATATAAGTAAATAATATTTTAAATATTAATGCTCTAAAATGCAAAATTAAGGTAACCTAACTAAAATATTTGTATTGACATCTTATTGTTAGAATTATTCTTATAAGGCATAGCTAACAATTCACCAGTCATTTCCCACTTTATTAGATACTTATCCATGGATATTAAATGTTACACTAGTTAATATAAAATAAACTAAAATGATCACTTAACAAATAGTAACAATTAGGAATTAGGCATGAGATAATGTGAGAAGTGTCATTTTCGGTGAGAAGTGTGAGAAGTACTTTTAAACCGTTGATCACTTTTAATCAAATACCCTTCTATGAATTGTGGCTTAAAAGAGAATTAACCGGGTGCATCTCGTTGTATCTTATTCTAATGTTGGTCAATTTCTCATCCAACGGTTGATAACCACTTCTCACGCTTTTCACGCTTCTCACCAAATTTAGCACTTCTCACCGGAACCCAACACTTATAAATTAATAGTATATAAATGGACAACCCTAAAATCGAATCAATTAATATCATGGATTGAAATCGCTAAACATCTTAAAAACATAATGGTGTCTAACATTACAAATCTTTTAATATATGTTATAAAATATATGGTCTATATTTTTTTTTCTCTAATATTAACAACTTTAAAATTTAAATTTAACAAAAATAATAACAATCTAGCATTAATAAATTATGATATTAACATGAAGCTATCAAATAGATAAAAATCGAACTACATGAAGTAAACATTTAAATATATAAATTGAGTTATTTTGTAATGGTTTTAAAAATTTGTGGGCTATTTTAAAAAATTAACCAAATTACAAGGACTTAGAGTATACATTTTACATTTCTTAGTCATTATTATCATCATCACTCTATGTCTCTATCTACTTCCCAGTTTCCACCGCCTTTACTCCATAGTAATTTTCTATGACATTCCAGTGAACCACTGCATTTTTTGAACTATTATATCAAAAGAAGTCGAGAGATCAGGGGGAGCAACTGCTCCCTCTCGCTACTACGTGGCTCAGCCACTGATTGTTATCGTATTAATTTGTCTCTCTCTCATACTCACTCTCTCTCTCTCTTTCTCTCTACACACACATATATATAGAATAGAGGCTCATTTATTAACCACGACATTGGTGCTAACTGTGCTAATCAATCTCAACCGTAGATTGATGAGATTAATGGTCTACAATTAATTAATTTTTTATTAAATTAAAATATTAAAAACGGTTGTAAAAAATACAATGCATGTATGCACAGGGGTATTTCGGTCAAAATACAAATCCTTTTAATTTGGGAAGCATGCGCCTATCAAATTAAAAACCCAAATAATTAGGGATTTGATCCCCCAAAATCGTTTATCCAACTCCAACACGCACGAACACCCTGAAGGCGATGGACGAAGATTTGGCGGAGGAGGCGGAGGAAAGGCGGTGGCTTTGGCCGTCAACCGGAGAGGTATTCTGGTAAGGGATCTACGAGAAAGAAAGGATCCAATGGCAAAGAGAGAGAGAGAGAGAAACGAAGAAGCAAAAAACACGAGCCAAGATTCAGAGGATCAAGAACCGGACTCACCAGAAAGTGATCAAAAAGTACGTGAAACCACCGTCGGAGAATGAGACGGTGGTGGCGGCGACAAGGCATTTCCGGTTGACTCTTGATAGCTAGTATTAGTTGTAGTTTTTGATTAGTTCAATTTTTTTTTCCTGAAAAATTCACTTGTTTTTTGTTAGTTTTTGGTGGATAAAAGATGAGATGCATAGAGAGGGTTTTTGTATGTAAATGGCATCTTTTTGATGATTGATGATTTTGCTGATAATGCTAATTTTACCATAGTTTCTGATGATTCTAGAACTCTATTGCTTTCGATATGAAAAAATCGATTTCAAGAAATTGTTCTACTCACCTAATGATCTCTTTGATAGTGCATATGTGCACACTTACATATAGTGCATATATGCATATGTTTGCTGAAATATTATATGCATATGCGCATATTGGTATCTAATATGCATATGTGCATATTGAGATATGAAAATACATTAAATATTATATTTAATATTTAGATAACTACCATATTAATAACTTCTTGAAATATGAAAATACATTAAATATTAAATTTAATATTTAGATAACTACCATATTAATAACTCTTTGAAATATGAAAATACATTAAATAGGCGTGAATTATGAAATGTTCATATTACCCTTTGAGGACATAAACTCTAAGATGATTCTGATTAGTTGAAAATTGGTTAGCAAATTTAGCACCAATGTCGTGGTTAGCAAATGAAGGGACCCTTCAAAAGGGAAAAGCTCATACCATCTCCAATAGTTTTCCCAAAATTTCTCTAAAATGGAGAAACAAAAATCAAAATCTATAAAAAAAAAACTACATTTATCTTCAACAGATTCCCTATTTTGGAGAATCCAAAATTAATTATAATATTAAAATATTTCATTCATTTATTAAAATATTATATATGTCTCTCTACATATTTATTTTCAAAGTTTCTTATTGGTCCTCTCACATGGTAATTATTTTTGGGGTAATCTCTATATTTGGAGAAAAAACATTTTTTTCCTACTTTCTCCATTTTAGAGATAGTTTTAGGGTAGCTGTTGGAACACAATTTAAACCCAAAATTCCCAACTATTGGAGATGTTCTAAAAAAATAACTAACTATCTTATTTTGAATGATCAAGTCCCTGAACTATTTGTTTTTTAATGGAAAAACAATTAAACTGAGTTGAACTATTTTTTGAATGAAAAAACCATTAAAATTTCTCATTTTAAATGATTATGTGCCTAAACTAATTTTTTGAATAAAAAAATTATTAAACTTTTTTTATTTTAATCATTTAAAATAAGAAAGTTTAATGATTTTTTTTATTTAAAAAAATAGTTTAAAGACTTAATTATTTAAAAAGAGAAAATTTAATAATTTATTATTTAGAAAATAGTTCATAAGATTAAACATTCAAAATGTGTATTTTATTACGTTTTCTAAACTTTTCCCAAATCAAAATACAGTACTAAAAAGAGAAATAAATAAATAAAAATCAAATAGGTGTTACATGAGTTTAACATGGTGTGAGTCTTGAGTGACAACTTGCGACAACAATTTCAGTGACCATATAACACCGTTAAAATTGATGTAATACAGTAATTCGTTAAAACCGTACAGTTTTTAGGAAAACGTTAAAATAAATAAAAGCGTTTGATGAATCATTCACGCAGACTTTACACGAGTAGATTCGTGATAAAAAAAATAATAAAAAAATCTCTATTTTGAATAGTACCTGATATGATATTGCTGACCATTCACGTCTCCCGAAAGACACTTTCCAGTTAATTTCCCCTTCGGCCCACAATCCGATAAGAACGCTGACCACGATCAAACCCTAAATCAATTCTTTTATCTCCAGATTCCACCCTCAATTCTTGCCGGAAATTGGGTCGATGACAATCCAAGCAGAAACCCACCAAATCAAGAAACACAACAAACACCCATCAAGAAAGCACAGCAAGAAGAAAGACAGTGTCACTGTTGCTGTAAACGAGAAATCCCCTTTGATTCCCAAGAAGAAAGGTGACCACTTCAATGGGGCGTCGAGGTCGGGTGCAGTCATGAATCTCTCCACCACCATCATCGGTGCCGGAATAATGGCGCTGCCAGCCACCATGAAGGTCTTGGGCCTCGCTCTTGGCATCGCCGCCATAATTCTGGTCGCAGTTTTATCGGAGGCCACCGTCAGAATCTTGCTCAAATACAGCAGAGGTGGAGGAACAGATTCTTATGGAAGTTTGATGGGCGATGCTTTCGGAGAAGTGGGCAAGAAGCTGCTGCAAGCTTGTGTCGTCATCAATAACATTGGTGTTCTTGTTATCTACATGATTATACTTGGTAATTCATCCTTCTTGAATCATTATATAATTGCCTAGAGCATCCATAATGTGCTTTTTAAGAGGTTTTTGATAGTGGTTTTTTTTTATTTAATCGGTTTTAACTTTTTAAAAATTATAAAAGTTTCTTATTTAATCAATTTTATTTATTAATATAATTATAGTAATCATATTTAAATAAAATTATTAAATATATAATCTAAAATAAATACGTATTTGTTTATAAATAAGAATGTGATGGAGGTACTTAGAGGTTTTTAAGTTGTTGAGATGACAATAATATGTAACGAAAAAGTTACCTCAACATTATGGATTATCTTAGTTTAGAAAAATATACAAGTATATATAACTTGTGTCTGTATGTTTGATTGATTTTGTGTTTGGGAAGGTGATGTTGTGGCTGGGTCAACTTCAAATGGGTTGCACCATCCTGGTCTGTTGGAAGGCTGGTTCGGACCACATTGGTGGAATGGCAGAGTCTTTGTTCTTCTGGTCACAACCGTTGGTGTTTTTGTTCCATTGGCATCTCTCAAGAGAATGGGTATGTGTTTCTTTACATAAACACACAGTCATTGATGGTTTCAAATCGGTTTTTACGGAATCTATGTGTTTATTTGCAGATTCGTTGAGTGTTACATCCGGGTTAGCGGTGGCGCTAGCCGTGGTTTTCCTTATCGTTACCGCAGGAATAGCGATGTTCAAAATCGCAAGTGGTAGCCTCCCGATGCCGAGATTGCTTCCCGATATCAAAGATATTAACTCTGTCTGGAACCTATTCACTGCTGTTCCGGTTCTTGTTACTGCTTATATCTGCCATTTTAACGGTATGCAATGCGACCGAATGATACGTATAGATCAATTGCTTCACATGTGAATAATTGAACTTGTTTTCTTTCATTGGCAGTGCATTCTATTGGAAATGAGCTTGAAGACCCTTCATTCATCGAACCGATTGTTCAGATTTCGTTGGTGTTATGTACGATGGTGTACATAATGACTAGTTTTTTCGGATTTGTGCTCTTTGGTGATGCCACAATGGGAGATATATTGTCGAATTTCGACTCTGATTTGGGTGTTCCTTATAGTGCTGAGCTTAATGACATCGTTCGTATCAGCTACGCTCTCCACCTCATGCTCGTTTTCCCGCTTGTATTCTATGCTCTACGGCTTAACACAGATGGCCTTTTCTTTCCTTCGGCTCAGCTGCCGTTGGAATCAGACAACAAGCGGTTTGCTTTCGTCAGCGTAGGTCTTCTTTCGCTCGTATATTTGGGTGCTAATTTTGTACCAAGTGCTTGGGATGCTTTCCAGTTCACAGGAGCAACTGCTGCTGTTTGCATTGGGTTCATCTTCCCAGCTGCAATTGCAATAAGGTATGCATCTATTCATTCTGCTTTTCAGATATGCAACCATTTAATGAACAGTTGATTCATTGATGAATGGTGATTTTTTTCTTCAGGGATGTTCATGGAATAGCTACAAAAGGAGACAAGATCTTGGCCGTCTTGATGATCGGTTTGGCCGTTTTTGCAAATGCGGTGGCTATATATAGCGATGCGTATGCATTGTTCAAGAAAAGCTCATCTCCTCGGGCTTGATTTGTCGGGTTTTATGGGCAAATTTTGTATAAATGAATGTGTGTTTTGTGAAGTGTTAAAAGAGAACTCATTTGAACCCAAAATTTGTAATATAAATTGATATTGATTGTTCCCAGAGCAAGATACACTCAAAAAGCCAGTATAAAGCTATTTCTATCTCATTATTATTAGCTCACAGTAACTGATGAACAATTGGACCAAAAACATTAAAACTTAGTCCACAATAAATAGAAATTATTAGTTACAAATAACAGACCGATACGAGGCGCGAATGCACTCATCGCTGTCATCGGTCGCCAGCAGAATTCAAGCCTTGATCAGTAGTAGCTTCACCCGATCGGCTTAAAGTGAACCACGTTTCAAACTATAACACGCACGAGATGTCAGCAAATTTACAGAGGTGTGCAAGGATCGGTTGAAAACGAGGGTCCAAAAAGGTATGAAATTGAGAACTTTGTGCAGTTCGATGGACGCTGATTGTCACACCATAAAGCCGATGATCATAACAACAAATTGGCAGCCATGAAGAATGTTGGTTAGTCTTAATTGAAGAAATATGGGGACTTCAAAACCTCCTTTAGATCAAAATCTCCCCTCTCTGGCAACGGAGGGAATTCCAACTTTGGGAACGACTTCTGGAAACTCTCCAATAGCTGTTACGAAAGCAATCCTCAAAAAACGCTAATATAAAAGCCAAGAAACATAGTGGGAGATGCTCTCGAAAAGTACTTACATTTTCTAGGATCGGAGCCTCGTAAAGTTCAACAAACTTTTCTCTAAGAATCGTGTTCATCTGGTCAACGTCACACGCATGAGTCCAAAATGAATCGTGCACTCCTGCAACGAGATATTATTTAATAGCATAATGAGAGACGGTGTTAACAGAAGAAAACAAAACATACGGCATGCATATGTGGAAGATTCGAGGAAAATAGAAAACCTGCAAAACTTAAGCCAGCTTCTTTACAAGCAATGGCTGTCATCATCATATGGGAGCCATCAAGAGAGTGGACAAAATTAGGAGGAAACGCCGTTCTTTGCCGCTTAACCATCACCTGTAGTAAACAAGAAAACAACTAAGTCTATGTTTGACAAGCTAGCTATCGGCTAAAAAGGCTAGTTGTTGACTATATAATAAGCAAGCAGATTAACTAGCCATGCTTGGTAAAAACTAGCTGATAAGCCGTTATATTACTTGTATAACCTAAAGGGACATGTTGAAAAATTAATTGGAAAAAAAGCCCCTAAAGCTTATTGAAACACTACTTGAAGTAGCGTTTCAAAAAAGCTAGCTTATAATTGTCATGGCCTAAGAATACATACCTTATCGGTTTCTCTTTGTAGTGTCAAAACTTGAAGAGATGTCTTGATCTACGTTACAAAAAAATAAAAATATCGGTCCATATCAGCAAAAATATAATCCACAAGGTCAAAATATCAAGGGTTGTCATCTAAGAACTCACAAGGTGCCTTCCTAATTTGCGGTAGGGCTGTACAACGGGAAGTCCAAGAGGAGTCGTCCATTGTACTGCGTGGTTTTTCATAGCTATAACCTGTAGATGTTTTCAGAATTGGTAAACGCCAGCGCATTCATAAACCAAAAGATAATAAAAAATACAAAATTAACGCGAAGAAACCATGAATATGACAACATATTATACCTTTGCACAATCACCAAGCCAACTCATAATACTTCGTGCAGCTTCAAACATCTCCCCCAAAGCAGTTAACGTGGTCTGTTGTAGAACAAAATATATTCACAATGAATAGTTGTTTAAGGTCTAAACCTGACATTGTCCATATTTACTTACTTTTGCAGCGTAACAAGCAGCACCGAACACTTCTTTATCATCTTCAATGGCACAACGTTCCTTTAACCTCCTCTTGATTTGGTCACGAGCACCAATATACGTTACACCGTACACTGAGGTCATCACTGTTTGTTTGACCAATTTCCTGTCCACCTGAGCATGCCATTCGTGAACGTAATGTACATAAACATTCCAACTGATAAGTCGTAAAAAGTTTCCCAGGGTGAAAAAAAAATGAATTACCTGATTAACTAACATTCGTGCATACTTAGCATTTGAATCAGTCGTGGGGTCTCCCTTAGCATCTCTCTGCATAATCTCAATCACTCTGGTGGCAACAAGATTTCCAATATCAATATAGACCTCAAAATGAAGTAAATCTATCTACATTAGAAAATTAGAAATACACAATAACATTATCGCTTAAAGCTAACCTCGAGGCAATCCCAGAGTAGACATCCGCCGGTTTTTCTCCTTCAACCAGATTAACAGCAGTTGCTCCTAACTGAATATGTGAAAAAATCACATGTAAGCATAGGATCCCACTTAAATATTAAGTTCCCTATTTAAGAGAACCAGTAAACAATTAGAAATATATATATATGTATATATATATATGTATATATATATATGTATATATATATACTATATTATAACACGGATAAAAAACTCTTAAATACAAATTATTAGGCACAAGGTACCATCATTTTATGCAAGATTTTAAAAATCTCTTAATTTACAAGTATCAAAGCACAAGATACATATTACTACTGCAAGTTTCTAACACCCACCAATTTGGTATGTGCAAGACCTTCCTTTTATGCAGATATTTTCATGTATCACTATTAATTAATATATTATATTAATATAAATTTGTTTTAATTATATTATTAAATATGTAATTGGTTTTTTTTCTAGATGTCATTAAAATATATAAGATAATCATTGAATTATAACAAAATACTTATTTTTTTATATAAAAAACATTATATTATTAAGCCTAAATTAAACAAATTTATAAAAAGAGCATTATCATTTTCTCAAAATCATCCAAAATCGTACTGTAAATCGACAAAAAAATAAAATAAAATGAAACATTAAAATCGTGATGTATCTCGCTGCATTGCGCGAGTATGCTTCTAGTATATATATATATATATATATATATATATATATATATATATATTCGTATGAGCAAGAGAGAACATCACCTGATCCCTTCCAAGTGCAGCATAATGTTGTAAGCCATTACATGAACCATCCTAAAAGATTCCAAACAAAAGATTTCCGACTTAAATTAGATAAATAAACGCATGCTTCTGCTCTACATAACATGATAACATGCAAAGAAATATTTTTGCTTAAAGTAGCACCTGGTGGATAGGCATATAGGATATGGTAGTCTCCGGGGAAGAGCTTCTTAGCGCTTCGGAGAGGTTCATGCATGTCGCCAAGCATTGAAAAGGATCTTCTGCACGCAACCACCACCGCTTTCCTTCAAGAGGTCGATCCGAAGAATCAAAGATTTCGTCCAAATGCTTATCGGCAAACGTCATTCGACCCTCGTGAGATAATTTATCCACACCACCACCATAAACGTTTGCTAAATGTATCTTAAGCCATCGTAAGCCTGATTCTCCAAGAGGCCGTCCCTCGGCAAACTCGAGGATGCCTCGACATAAATCAGACCCCAAGTGATTCAAATACGGGTGCATTGGGTAGGCACGACCACGAAAATCGAGATTGTGGGGGTAGTAGAAACCTTCCTCATCCTTCATTTTTCGAGCAACCTTCTTGCAATAGACAAATTAGAATGCGGTTTGATCGGGACTTCTAAAAACATAAAATATTATTTAAATACAAAGAAGCCTCTTACAGCAAGTTTCAGTTCAATATCACATCGCTGGGAATGCCTCTCTCTGTTTTCTTTTTTAATGCTTTTAACTTTCCATTTCCATTTTCTAATTTCATCTTCATCATCTGTATCCGGCTCCTCAGGTAGTGGAATCTGAAAGACACAAAATTTCTCATAAATCAATTGGTTTTGAGTATCTTTATGAGATTTTGGTGCTTGTAAGTAACTCACATCATCACGATCAACCAAATCAGCTAGACGCCCTCCACTAGCCCAGATTCTATCTACGACACCAAGAACTTTTCTATTTACCCTCCATTTTGTAGCACCAAGTGTATTAAGCGCCTGAAACAAATAAAATTGGAAATTGGGATAAATGGCAGTATATATATATATATATATATATATATATATAGAGAGAGAGAGAGAGAGAGAGAGAAGAAAGCAAATTTTAACCGATCATTGCAATAGCTCGTTTTTCAAAGATATTTGCGACACAAACCGATACAAAGAGATAAATCAAAAGGTTAACTCACCCCAAAAACAGCTTCCAATTGCTTCTTTGGAGTCCGTTTAACTATATCACGCTGTTGTTTTGCTCCATGTGTGCGCATTATATAGGAGGGTAGAAAGAAGTAGGCTCCTCTGTTGTAACTGCCAAAGAGACGACATTTATCAAGCATCATATCGAAATATAGAGATCAAAAATAACAAAGAGATCAAACCCGAAATGCATACCTGCTCCAATTTACTGGCGGAAGAAGCATTGGCATGTATGGAATTACCATGTGCATAGCCTGATTTTAAGATCCAAATTAGAACAAATAAATGTGCAAGAAACGGTTGTTTTTAAGCAAGAAATGCATAAGCAAAACGAACATTAGTAAAATGTAAGACTTACACTTTTCTCGAGTCCTTTCCGAACTAGGGGATCACATTCAATAACTCCATATCTTCTGCTGCCTTTCCTATATATATACAAGATCGAGGATCAGCAAACAAGTGATGAAAACAAAGAGAAATATTCGATGAAGAATAAACGAGGCCATACTTACGGTGTTTCCACAGTTTTGAGAGTATGTACGAATGCAGGCCGAATATCAGGAGAGCAATCTTCAAATTGGCTAACAGGAGGTTGTATATAGGCAGTCTCCATCAACAACTGGATTAAACGTGAGCCAACCTGGGAAGAATGGACATTAACTGTAGCTGAATCACGAAAACGAGAATTGCTCATTAAAATTTATAATAACTACGTGTTTTGTCAACAGGGTACAAACCTTAACTTGAGCATCCTGGCCCCAGGGCTTCGATTCGTCTTGTTGTTTCACAATATGCCTTACTTGCTGCAACTTTTTCTTTTTAACTAAAAGAGTTACTTTTTTCCTCAATTTCTGTATCTGCTGCTCGTTATTAACAGCTTCCAAGTCATCATCAGGGCTCTCGTTTAATGTAGTCTTTCGCTTAGACTTCTCCATGAATCTGTGTATTCTTGCCTAATTCACGGCAAAAAGAACGACATATAAGTCCTTGGATGTCACAAATGATAATAAGGGTACAACATTTTCAGTACTTCATCTTCAGCCCGTTTGCCCATCTCTAAGACTGTGGTCTATGATTTGGTTTTTGAGTTGGATAGGGCTAATTTGGTTTTACATTTGTTTAAATTTATCAAAAAGCAAAAAGATTGCAATCTAAATGAAAACCAAACTAAACCGTGTTTTGGATGGTTGGAGCAATATGATGGTTTGGTTACGTCTAAGATATTGACCAAACCAAGGTTTGTTGTTTGGTCATGGACTCATGGTGCAGACTCCAATCCAAGCAATTCAACTTGGACTGCAATATGTTTGTGTACCATGTCGCCATGCATGCCTAATAAGAATCCGTCTGAAGGAATGATTTGCCTTATCAATACAATGTATAACAAAAAAAACAAAAAAAACAAAAAACATGAAAGAAACAAATGGAAAAAGTTACCAGGGCTTATGCTAAGTTTGCCATATATAAAGATTATATGGTAAAAAAAACAAAAAATAAAAACTTGACCTGTAAAACCATATGAGTAACCCTTTAACTGATTTCAAGCAATTTCCCCTTTCCATTACCACTTATGGTTTAAGATTTGTTATAATATGAAGCTCCAAAGCCTGTTTCGCACACTATTGGTGGTAGTGGTATACTTGTCCTCCTAGGACGATTTTTCACGATACATGGACTGCACGTGAATGAATATTTGAGGAATAGTCCACACCATGGTTTTAAAAAGTGTGTGAGGCGTACGCCTCGAGGTGCGCCTCGAGGCGAGGCGGTCCAAAATCACACCTGAGGTGGCGCCTCTCAATCCCCGGACGAGGCGTACGCCTCGGTCGTTTGAGGCGGTGAGGCGGTAGAGAGACGTACGCCTCAATACCGAGGCTAAATTATTTTAAGAAATGACTAAAACCTTCCCTATTTCTTTTTTGAAAACCTTGTTCTTCTCCGGTTCTCCTAAGCCCTATCTGCTACTCGTCTATTGTCCCTCGTAAGTTCCAGATTTCTCCCGTTTTCTTTGCATTTTCTTCTTCGATTCTCTTCGGTTCACAAAAGTATTATGTATATGTATCTACTGGATACATTTCTTTTATATTTAGTCTCTACTACGTGTAAGGGTCACAGTCACACTTTGTTGATATCTAATATTTTTTTCTTTATGAGCTATGAGCATATTAATATATACATATATGTATATATATATTATGAATAGATCAATAGTTTTTTTCTTTCTTAGTATATGTGCATCTATATTTCGTGATTGAAAAAAGTATATGTATATATTTTGTATCTAGTACTCAAGTGTCAAGTGTGTCGGTGTGTGTGTATATATTGCATATATTTTCTGAGTAGAAGCAGTGCAATGCAGATTGGTGTGTGTATATATATATATATATTTTGTGTGTAGTGTATATATTTCAGCCTCGGGGCTTACGCCTCGGGCCGCATTGAGGCTTACGCCTCGCCTCATTGAGGGAAAACGCCTTGAGGCACGATTCCGTTTTTTAAAACCTTGGTCCACACCAAGTACCAACTACTTCAAACTTATCCTTAAAAGATAGAAAAATAAGAAATAACACACCACATACACTTTATGTTTTAATCAACCTTTATCATCATCGTACCACCACCAGTGCCAACATTATCACATGACTTCTCAAGTCCATAGAAGCCACCACAATTGTTTATGTTGAACACTGAACATAACAAAACCCCATACACCGACACAAATAGGCATCGACATATCAAAAGCCCATACAAACCTTCAAGTCCTATATATGATTGCCTTGAGAACATCGCCAAAATTTATTTACCAAAAAAAATGAACATTAAATGAAAAAAAAATTAGTCTTGGTACACCTCATAAAAGAGAAGTCTTTGACCTCGCATGGTATTAGATCTTAGCCCTCAATAGGATGTGTTTTGACTTGTACATTCTCGCCAATTAGTTAACATACGTCCATTACCCCTCCACCCACCAAACCACCCTTAACTTTTTTTCTATTGAAAGATTCCAAATTGTGTAACTAGGGGAAGATTTCAAAATCCTGAAGGCACCTATTAATTGAAAAGCAATTAAGAAAATCTCATCATCTTATCATGTGGGCATAATCCACATAATATAAAAAAGAACTAAGAATCCTTCTAAAACCAAAGTGAAGTAAAAAAAAAACAGCATCAAGTGCTTTTAAAAATATTTTTTAGATGTACATGTGTGTTTCTTAAGAAGACAAATAAGTGTGACAATAACACCATAATAGTTTGGTTGAGAATTGAGAAAGGTTGCTGGTGTATGAATAAAAGGACTTCAAAAACAAATAACATATATATCTACTTTTAATTTCATAGATTAGGATTGAGATTTAAGAGTTGATTGGTGAAATGATCTATAGTTGTTGTATTAATGTAAGGATATGTGAAACCCCTCTGAATTCTTTCTAAAGGAGCCCTTATAGAGAGAGGTTAGATTCCTGTCCGTTAGCCGATCTGGGACTCCAATACCCCCCCCCCCCTCCTTCAAATGGAGGCTAGATGATCCCCAAAGAACGGAGGTGAAAGAGTGAATCATGTCCCTAGATGATGGTAGACCCCGACTCTGATACCAAGTGAGAATATGTGGAACCCCTTTGATTCTCTTTAAAAGAGCCCTTATAGAGAGAAGGGAGTTTCCTACATATATACAGGTTTGATGGTCCGTGACTAGTTGATGTGTTGATGTGAGACTCCAATAGATCGAATGCTATATCTACAAAAGAGGAAAAGGGAACACTATATATACCTGTTAATAAATAAAGAATGCCACAAATAGTCCCTAAACTATACATTATTAGCATACAAAGTCTAACATATTCACATGAACCCAACCAATACAGACAAAACCTCGTTCGGTCAAGGTTGAAGTTTGATTCAAGCTATGTTTTCTCAATGCTGGAACATAAAAAAGCCAAAGAAGGATCTGTACGAGGAAGCCATGCTAAGTGCTATAAACAGATGTAGATGAATCGAATCTCAGATAGTCATATTTAACATCAGGAACATGTTACTTGGCGTGAAATAAGGGAACTACCAAATTTACCCCTGCTACTCGACTATGATACCGTGCTCTACTGCTCTAAGGTTTATAGAATAAGAATCAAACCATAACTAATTAACTGCACTCGACTGATCATATCACTTAAGCACATACGATCCAGTGGATCCAAAAGCATAATAAAAACTATTATACATAAAAAACAATATGTAAAAGTATAAACTAACTAACCTCATGCTCAATGGCTTCACCAATATGGAGAGCGGCCTGAACCACTCTAGCACCGCCCTGTCCTCCTCCAGTCATCAACAAACCCATCAACTTGTGCATTGTGATTATAGTCATCATATCGGCAGGCAACTGATCGAACTGTGGAGCATACGCCCCTCGATTCTTCCCTTCCCTACACAAATCCTGCTCAGCAGCAATAGCATTCTTCAACGGCTCAAACCAACCAAGAAACAACGATTTCACATAAGGCAAATTGGGAGCAAGTTTCTGCTCACACATATCCACTAAAAGTTCTTGATACTCTCGTGCAGCAGCCTCCCACGCCTCCGTCTCTACCTTTATCTGCCTTCTCTTCAGTGCAATGTACTTCCCTTGCCCAATTCCATTTATCAATTTCGGCTGCTTCCTGTTATCCGAATTATTATTATTATTATTGGCTTTCATTTTCACCACCTTGATCTCCTTATTCAAATGGTGTACCATTTCACGAATTTCATCGCTGTCTTCTCCTTCCGTCGAAACAATCTCCTCGGCTACGGCCGAGCTAGCATAACCCTTATGAAATACATGTAATGAACCAAAAGAAACCCCTAAATTTGCCAAACTAGAATCATAAAGATTGTCTTTTCGATAACCCAATCCACTGATTCGTCGAATACCACCCAATTCTCCATATGAAATATTTCGATTAGGGTAATGCTCCAAGTGTCTAGCTTTTTCAAGAAAGTGGGTATCTCTAGAATTAGATTTATTAGCAAATGCTATCAGCTTCTTGACAGAAGCTCGGTTACAGACGTTTCTCCACATGGTAAAGTGGAGTTATTTATAAAAATATTGGCAGAAAATTTATGGGTTTGTAAATATGTACACGGATGACACAATAAGCAGAAAGATAGATCGAATTTAATACCAGGATCTCGTAGAAACTGTGTGGTTGTTGGGCGTTGAAAGAGGAGCTTCAGAGAAATCAAACAAATGGAAGAGTTGGGTGAATCAAGAATGAAGATGAATGAATGAATCAGTCGGAATTCCAGGGTCTGTGTACGAGGAGGCAAGTGTTGAAGCGTGGCCGCCTTAAACCCTTGCTAAACCTATTTTTGTTTGTCCATTTTCCGAAGAGATATTTTAATTTTTTTCCCTCTTTGCAGCAAATAAATAATAAGTTTACGGATTTGGTCCGTGTGGTTTGTAGGAAAATACGAAAGTGGTCTTGATTTTGAAATAGTCACCATGGTATACATTTTTGCCGTAAAAATCGTCACGAGCCTAACTCCGTGTGTATAATTTTATATAACATTTGTACAAGTGTGATTAACATTTTTAAAACAAATATATTTTTCGTTCTTTTCTTTCCCCTGATCCGTGACTTCTAGGCCCACCCTTCTCCCTCACCCTCACTGTGTGACCAACCCCTATCTCCACCCACGACCTAAAACCTAAAAGCATCCATTCATCAAGAGAACCCATGGGTCATTTTATATACTCCACGTTAAGAACCCATCTTGAAGCCAGATCAACCTAATTGATATTTATAAAGGGAAACCATAAGGTGAGAACAACGATGGAAGGAATAATAGCGACCAAAGAGTTACAGATTACAATTTCCAACTCTAAGACGAAAATGATTCGTTCAATTTCTAACTTGATCTTTCACATTGCAATTGGTGGAATTGCAGTCATGATGGTGTTATCCACTTTGTTTTCAGTGTTTATAAATATGCGTTTATACTTCAAAAGGAGGGAAAAGGGGTTGGGGAAGGAGGTTGGTGGAGAAAAGGAGGGTTTAGGTCCAAGAAGAAGGAAATAAAGAGGGGGGGAGAGGATATGGTGTATAGGCATGAGAATTTGATCCGACCCGTTGGGGAACCCAGTTCACCCGACCCGGACGGGGCCGGGGAATACCCGCAAAACCGGGACCGGGGGCCGGGGATACCCGGTACTCTCAAACCGGGGTCGGGGTGGGTAGCCTACCCCCGACCCGTCCGGTACCTGGGATATATAATATAATAATTATTTTAATATATATATATATATAATAACTAAAAAGAATAATACTTTTAAAGTTTTTAAATTTTTAAAATTTTTGATGTATTAACTTTGATGTTTATGAACTTGAATTATGTTTAGATGTTTGGAATTGGAAACAACTTATTATGTTTGATGTTTAATGTTTATGCAATTTTTTAACTTTAGTTGTAGTAAAATGGCCCCAAATAAGGTTCCGATAGTTGGATTTTTAAGAAAATTTTTGGTTGTTTTCATTATTGTTGGATTTTTAAGAAAATTTTTGGCAGCCTTTTAATGCTTCCGATAGATATTGAAGTCGCTGAACAGAGGAGCGTAGCCTTGATTGAAGGTTATGGTGTTCAAATCAAAAGCCATGGCCGGATTTATAGGACTACTACCGCTAAAAACATGGCAAACAGCAAAGAAGTAGACAGATAGGAGGACAACGTCAACGACACTGTTGTTCTTGTCTCTGATAACGGAGAAGAAGATCGTCTCCGGCGACGACGAAAAGAGCAGCATGAGAAACAACACTTTTTGGGCTAATGCCCTTCTCTCCTCTCATTTTGGGCTTCCATGGGAACAACACATTCGAGAAATCAGATCTTCAAACCAGGAAACAAAAACAATAGAAGAACAACCATCACCATTGAAGAAGTTTAGACTTTCAAAATTAAATCGGAGATGGGGATAAGAAACAACTACCACCATTGAGGGAGAAGATAAGTCATGGGGATGGGGCACTTAGTTTGGGAATTTGGAGATGGTGCCATGGGGAACTGTGGTATGGAGAGGGATAGGATTTTAGGTTTTAATTTTTTTTATTTAAAAGTATGAAATGAAATTTTAGTTATTAAATATATAAATAAAGATGTGACATGTCATTATTATTAATTTAGTTTTTAATTTCAAAATATGATGTGGAAATTTAGTTGTCATTTACCTGTTCCATGTAAGCATTAGTAAGTTATCAAGTTAACGAGACCCTTAAATATACCAAGTGTTTGTATCAGACCCCAAAATGATGATTTTAAAAGTTGATTCCCCAAAATAGAAATCAACTTAAAGTTGGTTCCATTTTGATGCAATTTTCCCTTTAAAAACCAACAACCAAAACAAAGTTACCATTAAACTGAAAACAACCCAAATGCAGGTAACAAAAAAGAAAATTTTCATCATAAACCCATTTAAACAACAGCTAACTATCACTATTATCACACGGAACACACGAACCAACAGTGATGGAAGAGATCCGAACAAATCCATCCAAGTCGGTGAAAGCAAAAAACACAGCAACAAAAATATGCTCAAACTCGTGATTTGCAACAATAAAAGTATAGGTGAAAGAACATGGTTGCAGCAATAACTAAGAGCCACTTTATATGAAAAACTGTTGGGTATTGAGATTTGAGAAGCTAGTCTTTGAGCAATTCCATATTGAAAATATTTTGGTTCAATTCGAAAAAAATGTAGTATCATGTATGTAAGGAAATTTTTGGGTCAAATTCCAAACTTGAAAGTAAATGGAGTTTCAATTCAAACTCAAAGCATTACTTTCACTGCTAAGGTGCATATTGAACCCTCTTGAGCTGCCATCACTTAGCACATGAACCAAAGTCTACAGTTTACAGACATCAAACCTCACTAAAATCTTTATACATTAAATCCCTCTTAGAGCTGCAAAATGAAAATTGTTAAACCTTCGCAAATACAAACAAATCAAAATCCAACAGACCAAAAAGTCAATGAAGCCCAAAAAAGTGATGTACTAGTGTCACATTGTGAATCAACTTGTTCAAGCATATATGCTTTTAGAATTATCATCTTATAAGATAGCCATTAATAAAGGCTTTAAAGAAGAAATCATATACATAAACAATATAACAAATGGGAGTGTTCTTACCAGAAGCTGGCTTGCTGTCCAAAATAGGTTTATTTCCGGTTGTAGCTTGTGTCTTCAAAAGCAAGTAGCTAGCTTGCTACTGCAAACACTGAAATTTGTACAGGCAATAAAGTAAACAACTATTTATGAAATCTTCGGCCAACCATACTTCATAGGATTTAATAACCCCTTTCTAAACAATAGTTAACCAGGCGAAAAATGGGGTTGATGGTGTTGGCCAAAAAAGAGGAAGAGAAACAAACCCCCTAAAAAGAGCGGTGAGAGTTGAGACCTTTGACCTGGGCTGGGGAGGTCCTAGAAAGGTTAAGAGTTCTGCACCGGTTGGAGTGGAATAGGAATCTCTATCTGGGGTTCATTATGTTCGTACACAAGATTGGTTGGATTAGCCCACTTTTATGTAATCCCTTGGTTATCTAGCATAACGAAAACAAAACCATCATAATGAGACGAAAACAACCAGATATATGTGTTATTTCTTTTGAAGAATCTATGAGAAACAAATGTGATGCTAACCTGGAAAAGGATAAAATGTATCTTCAATAAGTGCTCAGAAAAATACAATAAGTGCTCGTAAGAATACGATAAGTAATGCATCTTCAATAAGTGATCATAAGAATATGATGCTAACCTGGAAAAGAATAAAATGTATTAAAGAGAGCAATTGTTCTGTCTTCTTAAGCCAACAAAGTTCATCTTGAGACTTTAAACTTGTTTCAGCAAAATATCCAATAATTCCAGAGCTCTCCATTGCCAAAATAGCCGTAATATATTGCGGTTTTGTCTCCAAAAGTAGAAAAAAGTGAACAAAAACACATATCTCCTATCATAATATTCATATATGCTAATAAGATGGATAAACAAAAGACCCAACACAATGAATGGTATAAAACCCTTCAAAAAATAGGGGTGCAATTATAAACAAACTACATGTAGAAGAAAGGAAAAACGCTGCTAGAGGCATGAAATATGTATTGGCAAAGTCATGACAAAAACACGAGGATAATCCGACAAATTTTGATATTCCTAACGTATTCTACGCTTGAAAATCAGAAAGGCAGATATTCCCAAAAGTTCCCATCACTCGGGGTTAAAACATGAGTAGCAACATCAGAAGTAATTTTGGCAAGCCCAAAATCTAACTTGAGAAATTAAGGTGAACCAATAAACGCAAACTCATGCACATAATTAAAAAGCCGATAAAGACTGCAAAAAATCTTACCTTTGCTTCAAATTTGAAATCAAGAAGAATGTTAGCATAGCAAGCTATGAATGATTTTGTGATGGCCTGCAAACAGAGAAGGATGTTGAAGACTACTGGCCTTGTGTGCTTTCAACATATAACACCATAAACGTTGTGAAAAAGAGAACTTATGGTCCTCATAGAGATAAGCTAGTTTTTTGGCAGCTCCAATAGCAATAAGCAATCGTGTTGAGACCTCCATCATGGGTCGATTGGCCACAATTTCTCTGCGACCCTGTTCACTCTCAAGACGCCGTTTGCTCATTCATTGAGTTACCTCACCTCAAGCTAACAAACAAAAATAAGAACATCAACAAATGTGAACTGCAATTACATAAATATTAATTGTCGAGCTAAGTAGTTATAGAGTACTCAGTAATTATATCTGTAAACACACCACTTTTTCAACATACATTTTTCTCAAAAAAATAATAATAGAGTACTCAATAATTAGATGCAACCATGAAGGAACTCTAATGTAAAAAAACGAAGCGTGTCTGAACACAGTTCCATAAATACAGCCATCCTAATCTACATCCGTACATGGCAATCCGCAATAAAGAAGAGGCATTTACTTAGTCCGGTTGTCCTCATTGTTTGTGGTTTACACCCTGTGGAACATACATATTTTGGCAAGAACATAAGAGAGAAATAAGCATAGAAAGCAGAAATAAGGAGATAATAGACATATAGAAACGAAACCTGCCAAGGTCTACGCCCTTTGATCTGTGCTTTTGATCTGATTCGAACATGGAAGCTGGAAACCCATCAAGCATCATATATTTAGCCTAAGAACTTGCCCAAACAAATGATGAGAGAAAAGGGGGTTTAATCCAAATTTAAGGGGGCATGGGATGAAGATGATTTGGATGGTGCTTTATATAATTGTACATTAAGCACATAGGTTTGTACCTCTTAAATTTCAACATTAACCCTTACCCACGCTTATTAATATAGTATAGATGGGTACATTACTAAGATTCAAATTGGGTATACCATTACGCGCAAGTGTGCAACCTCAGTATGAGACAATGGCATATTCAAAGGCATAGACGAAAAGGAAGAAAATGGAGGAGGTAGGGGTTTTACCCACTTATCACAATCTTTCCTTATTTTGGATAAGGCTGTTTTCAGCCAATCTGAGCACCACAAAGTGCACTCGTTAAAAAAGCTTGGTGAGATAGAACAAAGGGAATTTAAATATGACAAAAGTTGTGAATTTAACTAAATACATGTTTCTGGAGAGAGAAATAAGCAGATTTAAGCTAAAGGATACTCGCAACCAAGTGCAACATTCAATTCTTTACCACCAGCATTCGTGTTCTGCGGACCAAAGCTTTCAAAAATGATATGAAAAAAATCCCAAAGAATTGGCATATCCCTTGTAAGAATTGATTGGCCTAGACAAAGTTGTGTAATATATACAAAGTATAGCAATTTACCCTAGTTCACAGATAGTTCAAAGTATTTAGCAGCTGAGTACAATTGCTTTCTCAAATTCTTTAAATCCTTAAAGAAAATGCAGCAAATACAGTTTATCGAGTTTCTCTGGACATAGTTGTCAAACAAGAAGAAAGGGCAGAAAATTACCTTAAGGCTGTATGAAAATAGCAAGCTTTGGTGCATAGCAATCTCATCATAATTCGTTGGTTCTCTTGGAGAAGGCATTGAAGCTGATGAAGATAGTGTTTCCATTGAAGAAGTTCCTTTCCAAAGATCTGAAATGTTCTCAAATATCATAACAAGTTAACTTCAGCCATATGCTAAATGGACAGATGAAAAAACTTCACCTCTTGAGGCATGTGGTTTCTCACGTCTCTTGAAAAATATTGTAAGATTCTTAAGTTGGACACAAAGATTCATGGAATCAATAATTGTTGGTTAAAACAAGGAAAAAGTGAAATTTTGTTCATGTCGATAGTTTACATGATTAATTTAAAAAAAATGAGTAGCCAAGAATAATTCATTTTTAATACTTCTACAACAAACCCAGATAAACAATTCAAGAAATAGACAAATGTTCTTAAAAAGCCGAGTTTGCATACACCAACAGAATTAGTAGCCCTAGCCCCTCCCCCAAAGAAACCAATTACATAACATAGAAGTAGAGTTTCAAAGTTTTCAAACGCCGAAAAATTATTACCCCCGCCCAACAAAAAAAATCACACATGGGACAGAGAAATAGAGGATGAGATACATAGTTGGACAGTAGGCTTGAAGTCTTGTAACTATTGCTTGAAGTGGCCTCTTCAAAAATTTCAAGATAATTGAATCTTGAAAAGTAATGCTTTATAAAGAAGTATAGAAGCATATATATATAAAGATTAATAACATAATATGGTTGTAGTCTATAGCTGAATCTAGCTAAATCAAGAAACACCCACAAAATCTAACATCATTAGAAAAATGGAAATATGAAGAACATAATAGTCAATACAAGTTTAGAGAAGTTACCGCCAGTTCCATGGAAATGCACATAACACTCTTACATCCAATCATTGATCATCTACACTCTTGCATCCCATCCTAAATTAACCAGGCAATGGAAATACGAAAAAGAGAAACCTAATGCTAAAGATGGGCTCAATCACAGAAAAATTGATATCGTTAGAGTTTGAGAGTAGATGAGAAGAGGCAGCAAATACGGCAGTATCAGAGAGTGTAATGAATATCTTGAGTAAGAAATCGCTTTCTTGGAGGAGGATTCAACATGGTCTCGGGAGCATGAAACTCGGGTAAAGTTTGAATTTTGAATTTTGAAAGTTTAAATGGCCTCTTAGAAATTCTGCATAGTCATATATGGACAAGGAAAGCTCTGCACAGGAAGAACGAAAACTCTGTAAATGCCGAACCGGGTGGTGGTAGTAGCGGTGTTAAAAGCATGCAATAACAATTTGTACATTGTGCTTCCTCACTTGTAATTAAGAGATTTTGAGATTTTGTGCATAAAATTGATGTACCTTATGCATTATGGGTGGAAGAAAGATGACTTATATTTTAAGATATTGAGTTGGACAGAAATTGAAATCTTTAGGGTTTGAGAGTAGATGATAAGAGGCAGCAAATACCGCGGTATCAGAGAGCGTAATGAATATCTTGAGTTAGAAATAACCTTTCTTGGAGAGGGATTCAATATGGTCTCGGGAGCATGAAACTCGAGTAAAGTTTGAATTTTGAATTTTGAATTTTGAAAGTTTAAATGGTCTCTTAGAAATTCTGCATAGTCATATATGGACAAGGAAAGCACTGCACAGGAAGAACGAAAACTCTGTAAATGCCGAACTGGGTGGTGGTAGTAGCGGTGTTAAAAGCATGCAATAACAATTTGTACATTGTGCTTGTAATTAAGAGATTTTGAGATTTTGTGCATAAAATAGATGTGCCTTATGCATTATGGGTTGTATTTAAGAGTTTTTGACCAAATGCATTATAAGAAAGTACAGATAACATTTTGTTCTAACTTCTAACGCAAAAATAACTCCGAATATGAGTTAAAGCATATCATATGTGAACGCAAATATGGCGGTAGTAACTGAAATTTTACAAGAGGCTTGAGAATGATATAGAAGAATATCTAAATCAATACTTGTTTGCCTTTGTCTTTGCCTTTGCCTCTTCCTCTTCTTATAAAAACCCAAATGAAACCAAACGAAAAGGATCCAGTATATCCCACACAGATGTGGGGGTCTAGGGAGGGTAAGATATGCAGACCTGAGTAGTAGAGCGGCTGTTCTCATCCTCTTCTTATGTTGGAAATAATACAACTTCCTTATCACCCTGTTCCTCCTTCAGTTCACTTGGAATCTTGAAATACTGACATTACATCAACAGAGATGATGGCTCATATGCCAGACCATTTCCTGGGTGTTGATTAACAACAGTAGACAAGATTAGTTGAACCAATTGATCATAATATATATATATATATATATATGTGAATTTAACGAAGAAACAGTGTCATACTGAAAAAGTGTAAACAAGTGTAAAGATAGAGAAACCACTATCAGTGAAACAATATTGAGCATGCATCAAGAAAGTACAAAGACGAGGTGGAAGATTTGGTTAGGTCCATCAAATAGAACACAACAGCATACCGTGTGATACTTGAAGGCAAATTGGAACTCATCTGGAGATCAATAGTAGGGACCCAGAGAGCACCACAGCAGATATCAGTGGCATTGCTTTTCCTTGCTGTCATACTGAATCTACAGGTGGATCTTGCCAGCTTTTTGTTAACGGATCCTGCTCTATTAAAGTTAAGATATTTAGAAATCTGTAGAATGAATAGAGATAATGGAATAAAATGGTGAAAGCAATACCTTTTGCCGTATGCCATTTTGCTCAGCATTTGTGCTAATACAGTAACTGAGCTGTTCATGGAGAAGCCTTCTTTCCCTCTTAACGGAACAATGAGAATCAGCATATATTCAAACCCTTTAGAATGAGATGATGCATGCCACTTTTAGGTAGAAAGCTACAACTTAGATCATTCGAGTTATCAATAAGCAATTGTCAAGTAAAAGAAGAGTATGCATTAAAAATAATGCAGTGGCAGTCTTAGTACATATAAAAGAGCTGCAAAGTATCTATAGATTCTAGATCAAGCAATTTAATATGTCATGGTGCATGACATGTCGGTGAAAGTAGCATAAGCTTGCCATATATCTTTGTATAGAGCTCCTTCAAGCCTGGGCCTTCTAAACAAAGAGGTAAATAAGGTAGTGAACCACTTTTTCTGAGACTTTTTTTGTGACTGTACATTGAAAAAAAAACTTGAGGACTTCCAAAATGATGGCAAACTAAAAAAAACATGGTAGCTCTAATGTTATAATCAATCCTACTCCATGTGTTCTTCATTTTTAAGAAGTCTTCAACAATCAGACAAGAGAAAGAAAAGAAGTGAACCTTCCGGTTCGGACACTAGCAATTTCCCTTGAGACATAAAGAAAGGATATATGTATATGTATTTTTGTGTGTGTGGAGGGGGTGTTAATGTGTTTAGAATGCTATTCAACTCGGAAATAATCATCCTAAAAGGCAAAAGATTATTAAGAAACATAACATGGAAACAGGGTAGTGCTTGATTTGGCTGGGTGACCATGACAGATCTAATTGATGTAGCCTGTAGGTGGTAAAAAGAGTGTCAAATAGTGTGGGTAATGATGACGGTAAATTAATTGATGAAATATAATGTAGGAGAGCTGTTATGGGGTAGTGGTTGTAATATATCAGTGGCAACAACAGGAAGCAGCAGTGAGAAGATGGTCGCAGCAATGATAGTTGATTGGAAAGTAGGTTGTGCATAGATGATGATGTGGGTGGTTGTAGAGCCAAAATGTATGGTAGTGCAATGGGGATGGGAATAGATATAGTGAAAATGATAGCAGAGTGGTGTGGGAGTAGCAGTTGCTAGAAATGGTGGTGATTAGGGGTGTAAGCGAGTCGAGCTTTTAACGAGCTACTCGAGCTCGAGCCCGTTTAACTCGAGCTCGAGCTTAATTATTCTCGAGCTCGAGTCGATCTCGAACACAAAATAGAACTCGTTTAACTTATCGAACCGAGCTTTATAACACCAATATTCGACTCGGCTCGTTCGAAAATTCGATTCAACTTTACGAGTCGAGCCGAGCCATTCGAGCATACCCCTTTTTCGAGCCAAACATGCTCATATTTATTAAGCATAAAATAAAAATATATAAATTGTCGAGCTCAAGCCGATAAACGAGTTAATCGATCGTGAGTTCGAACCCATAAACGAGTTTCGAGCTCGAGCTCGATAACTCAAAAAATATTCGAGCTCAAGCCCTACATTGAAAAGTTAATCGAGCTCGAGCCCAGTATTAATTTTTTGAGCTCGGCTCGATTAACCCACTACTCGACTCGACTCGGCTCGTTTACACCCCTACTGGTGATGATGGGGTGGTGATGTTATTGATGACAGCAGTGACACAATAGAACTGCAGGTAGAGATGGAAGACTCTGGACATTGACAGATATTGTTGGTGATAAAAGCATAAATGAAACAAACAGAAGAACAAAAACATCAAGAAAAAGAACAAAAAGAAAAGCTTTGATGACTATGTTAGATCACAAACCAAATTCATATAGACAATGAGCATGAAAAATAAACTACAATGAATAACCTGGTGCCTGATGCCTAGCATATCATAAAATATATTGACCTCTCACTTGGATATAATCATATAAACAAATAAATTTGACAAGAGCTGTGTTTACATGCAGTAAAATGCAAAAAAAAATAAGTACCTAGCTTGTAATGCATCAGTAGATGATCTTGCTAATCCCAAGAAGCATGTGAGCGATCCCTCAGATAAAATCAACAAGCATCTAAGCCACATTTAATCATATTAGGGAGTAACTCATGCATTGAATGGAGATCACCCACTAGGCGCAAAGCATACATCATCACTGTATAAATGCCAAGATCAGGAGAGACGCCATTGGAAAGCATCATACTGAAAAAAACCTTTGCTTCATTTGTTAAACATCTTTTGCACAATCTATTAACGACGGCACTGTAATCTCTAATGGTTACTTGGAACCCCATATTGACCATTTCAGAGAAGAGCGCCATTGCTTGATTTGCATCGCCCTTTACACAATGTGCTTGAATAAGTGTGGTATAAGCAGCTTTCTTTAATCCAAAATTGTGCTCCCGTAGATATGAGAATAACTTATCAGCATCCTGTAAATCACCATATACACATAGACCATTAATAAGAATGTTATATGTAACAGCATCAGGCTTAAGATCGTGCGATATCATTTCATCATGTAACTCAAAGGCTTTTGAAAATTCTCGTGCTTCACAGAAACATTGAATGAGAATGTTGTATGAGAATTGATCAGGATACAGACCCTGTGAGAACATGTTATCAAGCTGTAGCAAAGATTCTTGCAGTTTCCTTTGTTTACAAAGACCCTTTATAATAACTGTGTATGTAACATGAGTTGGTTCTACAGCACTAGCTTCCATTTCCCGCTTCAAATCAAACATTGCTTGTATATTTCCCTCTTCACATAAATAATTCATAAGAGTGGTGTATGTAATAGCAGTAGGTACTAATCCATGATCCCTAATGGTATCAAATGACCTCATTGCCTCAGTTAATTGTCTAGTTCTACAGAACCCATATATTAAAGAATTGAAGGTGACAATAGTTGGATCAATCCCTTTCTCTATTATCTGATTGTACAATTGTACAGTCTCACAAGTCATGCCGAGTTTTGCATATCTATTGATCATAATATTGTAAAGAACAATATCCTGAATACCAACACTGCTAGTTAACATATCAAAGTACATCCTTGCCTCAGATAGTGGTCCATTCCCACAGAGACCCAATAAAACGGCTCTGTGAGTGAAAATACTAGGAAAGATTCTCTTGGTGCACATTTCTATGTATAGTTGAATTGCCCTCTGTATGTCACCTTGTTTGCAGAGACCATGAATGATAATAGAATACATAACATCATCAGGTTTTAAACCAACTATTTCCATCTCGGAAAGCAAACACAAAGCTTCATCAACACGGCCAATCTTACATAAACTGCTTACCAAAACACTATATGAGATATAGTTTAGCTGATACCCACGGGAAATCATCTCATCTCGCAAGTCGAGGCTTTCCTCAACTTTGCCTTCCTGGCAATTCCCACATATCAGTAATGTATATGTAACACTATCAGGGTTCAACCCCTTCGTAAGCATTTGTTGAATCATCTTTGACGCCCCACTTATCATGCCAAGTACACGAAAACCTTTAGCAAGGGTGTTGTATGTTACTGCATCAGGCGCTACTCCATGCTTATCCATGTCATCTGTCAACTTCAATGCATCTTCAATAGAACCCGCTAAACATAGTCCATTAATAAGAATATTATAACTGTATGTATCAGGATGTACTCCACACTTCAACATCAAACAAAAAATTGATTGAGCGATATCTACAAAACCCATTTTAGAGAAACTCGACATGACAGTATTAAATGAAGCAACATGAGGTGAAGACTCTTTCATGTCTTTTCCACGCAGAAGGGTTACTGCTTCCTGCATCAGCGACTGCTTACACAAACCATCTACAAGAATGGAATTTGTTTGTTTGCTCTCATGGATTCCACTCTCTTTTATGTCACTGTACACATCCCACATGATATCAGAGTGCCTCAAGTTATATAATAAACTGTTGTAGGTCAATATTGAAGCCTGAACATTCAAATCTTTCATCTTGGCTATAACGAAAAGAGCATCGTGAACCATCTCAGATCTAGAGTAAGCAAATGCCAGCATGTCCCAAACAATTGCATTTGCTTCCCAATCCTTGAAGTCAACTGAAAGCAGCTCACAAAGTAAAGGTCCAGATCCGGAGCCTATTAGAAGAAACAATAGAACTACATGTTAATTACCATGTATAAGGTATCACATAACAAGCATTCTTTCCCAAGAACACATCTATAGCAAAACAAAACTTCAGAAGTTGATTGTTCACTAACGGCTTAACAATGAGGCTTATTCTCTCTCTGCTTCCTAAGTACTACTATAATGACCACTATTGATGCATTGAATATTTGTGCTTTGCAAGCTACTAAGAATTAACAACAAATCCAGTTGAAAATTATGAAATGCGAACATTTATTTATCTTTTCAAGCCTGAAAATGCATTATAAATCAACGTCGAATGACTACCTTCTTCTTGCAGCATTTGCAAGATGTTCGAACGCAACAACTTAAGCCGTCGCTGACTAGCCAAAACATGAGCTATAACAAACTGAGAAACTCTCGAATGCCTGAACCCATACTCATTCTTCAACAATTCAAAAAATTCCACAGCAGAATTCGGGTCTTCAATTCTCAAGTGTTCGATAATTTCGTCTACCTGCCTATAATTCAGACCCGAAACTAGAGTTCCGAACCGATGTTTCACACCGAGAAACTTCACAGCGGAACCACCCAGTACTTTAAACAAGGAGAGGATACCAGAAGGCCAGGCACCGTTTGTAGCGGAAGAAATGGTTAAAGAGTCTAATTCAAGGGCTTGAGCAGAGATCAATGATGATGATTTAGTTGAAATGAGGATTGAAGGGTTTAATGGTGTAAAGGGAAGACGAATAAGTGATCGACATTGATGTCCGATGCGATGGAGCATGAATTGATTTTGGTTAAATCGAAGGAAGTGTTTCTGGCGCCAATTACATCACAGGCAATGAATCAAAAAAGGGTTAGGGTTTTAGAAGGGTTTTTAGATTTGGGAACTGGAGATAATACAGTCTACTTGTACAAATTCAATATAACAAAAATATTAGAGTGAACTATGGTATGGATGGATTTGGTCCCTGTGGTTTAGTGAAAACAATAAAATTGTCCCTAGACTTTTTATTGCAGAAAAAACTTTCAACGTTTGCATTTTGTTTTGTAATTGGTCCCTGATCCTAATGGCTGGTTATACACTCTGTTAATTACGAGGGTAAATTAGTCATTACTGTTTTTTGATATTTTTAATCAATTAATTTTATGTGTGAGAAATGTTGAAGGTACCTTTTTTTGTTTGTGTAGATGTTACGATATATTTTTGTGAATGTGTAACTTTCATATATACCTGAAGTGTGTTTAAAAATCACTATGAAGGCGGTAACTTCCACATGCCTTCACACAATAATATTCACATGTTTCACATGAAGTTTACATTATATTATGTTAATGTTTACATGTATATCACAAAAATGAGTATTTCTCACATGGACGAACCTGGTATGGTGGCCATGGTGGCACATGCCACTGTATTATTTATTCGGCAAAAGGTAAAAAAAAAAAAATAGGTTCTTGAAAGTTGCAACCGTATCGTTTTGGAATGTATCATATTATTTTGGAAACTTCAAGAATGTGCAACCGTACCTCGTAATCAAACAAAAAAAACTCTTGAAATCAACAAAAAAACAAAAAAAAACTTCAAAATTCTTCGAAATCAAGCGAAAAGTTTTAAAAATCCATCAAAATCAAACAAAAAGTTTTAAAAATCTCTCAAAATGGTGGAATTTATAACACCCTCAATTCTGAAATAGCAACTTAATTAAAAATTTATAAATATATCAATAACTGAATCATCTACAACCACAAATTTGGATTCAACCTCAATACACGTACACAATCTATACATACAGGTTAAAAAGACGGGTGCTACTAATACCCAATAACAAACGCTATCTCCAACTTGCGGAAGACTTCTCTCACTACATAGCCTTGCACAAGTCTAAGGCTCGACTTCTCGAATCATTACTAGAACCGAACCCCCAACAGGAACCTGATGCACATGCCGACAAATAAAAAGGTTAGGCTTAACGTCTAGTGAGCTCAAGAGTTTTAACATAAATGAATAAATCTTTAAAAGCAAGAAAACCAGCTTAAAGCGAGATCCTTCGAAATCTTATACTTTAAAATGGAAACGACACATTTTCATAATATGCATTTTTAACGACAATGCTCCAAAACACACATTTCTTATAAAACGATGCAACCCAAAATGGGGTCATAGTTCGATACTTTAATTTATAAAAAGTAAATAACACATCATGTCGCAAAACTCACCCGACCAAGATATGGACTAATTCAAGCATCGAAACGTGGAAATGACGCATTCCTTTCAAAACTTAATATACGTGGAAAGAACTCAATATTAAAGCCATCATTTACCGCCGACCACATAAAAACCCAGTTTGGTAAAATACCACATTACCATTTAAATACCACGAATCAACGATGAGGAGATCCGTAAACACTGAGAATAGAAAACACGCAAGTAGGCCGTTCACGCGACTTCCTTCCATGTCATCTAAACGTTTCCATCTTGGGTGACGAGACACGTGAATGGAGCCACCCACGATGTTATTGGATTTCACACAGATCCCGACATCCTGGTTCTCATGCCTCCCACGACATCATATCACGGACCGTTTAATGTCTCTGGCCCTACTCCGTCGAGTTCCACCCCAAGGACTTATAGACATGGGTGCAAATCCAATCTAGACGAGTTTCCCCCTCCGCAGATCGTGCCACTCGTTGTCCACTCGCTAGCAAACCCGAGCGGTCACTAAAAGTAACCCAAAACCTCAGGCATTACAAGACAGACAGACTTACGTGCCTATGGATCCAATACAACACTGTCTATCATTACATGACTCCAATTGAATGACCAACGCACTCAAGACATGTAACTCCCCAACGATAGAAAATTAATCGTCATCTTATTCAAAACCCCCGCTGGTTACAATTCCGGACAAACGTCCACACGACTCATTTTAAGCCAACACCGAGCTAAGATGCTCAAAACCCTTTTGACCAATGATTATCGGTCCTACAATTAATGAAATGTCTTTAAAAATAACGTTTATGAAGACACACACTACAAAGACGTGTTTAACCCAAAACTCAGCACGTAATGGGACCAAAGGTTTTCCAAATGGTTTATGAATGCAAATACACCAAAATGCATATAACATGAACTAGACTTTGTTGGTACAAAAATCATCAAAGATGCATAACCCATGAAGCGGGCTCTATTTGTGCAAAATTGCTAGGAACCCAAATATGAGCATTTTATGAGTTTACCACAACTCAAGTTTATCAAATATGAAAACTTATCAAAATACTAACACTTTGACAAATACCAAGTAAAACACCTTTTTACTTCAAAATACACATTTTGGCATGTACACCGTTTTAACAAATCAACTTGAACTCACCTTGCTAGATTTAGGTTAAATCTAGATTTTACCTCACTTTGAGCTCCTTTGAAGAAACTTGAATCTTCAAGCAAAACTTCCAAAACCTAGATCCATAAGTTTCCAACCATCAAAACTTATAATCAATCACTTAGAATCATTTCCCAAACATATATACCAAAATCCCCAAATGAGATCAAAACCCTAATTTCTCCAAAACCAACAAATCCGAGATTTGAGAAACCGAACACTAAGAAACCATCAATGGAGCATTTTATAACTTACATAAAGGTTTATAAATGGAAGGAATACACTTACCACTTAGGTTTTGATGAAAACCTAGAAAACCCAAAAATGAAGCTTGAGGTTGAAGATGACAATGGTGAAGTGGTGAAGAAAATGAAGATGGTGGTGAAGCTTCCAAACCGAACACTTGGATGAAACACCCAACTTCTAGCAATAGATGGTGCGATTTGGTTGAAGAAAAACCCTAGAATCGGTTTCTAAGAAGGAAAGAAGAAGAGAGGAGAAATAAGGATTAAAAATGAGGTGAGAGTGAGAAATGAGGCTGAAAATCGATTTAAGTTGTTGGACTCACTGCTGGGGCGCACGACCCGTGTGCATCCCATGAAGGAAAAACGCACGACCCGTGCGCATGAGGCAGAAGCCTCAATTCCTTCTCAAAACATGATTTGGCCATAACTTCTTTGTTATAGCTCCAATTTCGCTCCGGAAAGAACCGTTGGACTCGTAATTGAATTCTTCATTCATTAAGACTATAAAATATAGAATTCAAGTCCAAGATCATATATCTTATTTTTCCCTTCAAATATTGATTTATGCATTAGCTTGAAATGATACCTTTTGAAAATCGGGGTGTTACAGAATTAGACTAAAACACATTAGACAATATTGAACATCGATAAAAAGATGAAAACATGTCGATAAATACACTGTTTTTTGTAATTATTTTTTATCTATATTATATGATGTCTCCATATGAAAAAACAACAAAAAGAAACATTGTCTTTTCACTTTGTTGTTGTATAAAATATTACACTCCAACTATATTTAAAATAACGTTACAACGTCTATTCAAACAAATTACATATAGAAAAATTTATATAATAAATGAATTTATATTCTACTTATATATTTGATGTTTAAAAATATTATTTGTGGTTCATAATAAGTTTTTTTTTTTTTTATCATTTACTAATTACTCATTTCGTGTTATGCGTTAACGAAATAGACAAAGTATGAATATGTTAGCAAAAGTTTTATAATTTTAAACGAATAAAATGACATAATAACCTATTTATACCTTATCCGTTGCAAGCTATATTCCCAAATCATTTTGGACCGTTTATGAAAAAAGTTATTTATATCAAAATAATGTAACATCTCTTCTAATCATTATAACTTAAAAAATATTAGCAGTTTTTCACTATATTCATATTTATTTAAATGTATCATCATTTGTTGAGATTGATTATAATTAACAAATATTCTCAATTTTATTTTATTAAAAGGTATTTTAGATATCAAATATCAAGTCAAATATTGTGTTATTTACATTACAAGACATTTGATTAGATACATAATTTGATAAACTATATTTTTTTATCAATGAGATGTTTAATTTTTTTGAAGTAAAATTAAAAAAATATTGTTATTCAAAATTAATATCACGAATATTTACTACAGTTGCTAGAAGAAAAAAAATATTATTCAAGTAAATCTATCTATCTATATATATACTAGTTGTGTACCCGCCGCAATGCGACTGTATGTAAAGAATAGGGGTGTGAATTTTGTACCAAGACAAACAACCGATTTCCATACCAACCATACCAATTAAGTTGGTACCAATCTAATTGATTGGTACGTGATATTAGAAGTGGTGTACCATGGTAACTGTACCTTACCAACTTATCTGTGCTTACCGGACATTTACCTTATCGGATGAACATGGTAAGATCCGAGAATCTTCCCATATAAGAGCGTGATAAGGATTTTTTAGTCTTACACGTTAAGTGGGGGTGACGACTCTTACCCGATAAAAGCTTACCAAGTAAATTGTTGCATTTAATACCGTTTTGATAGACTACAATCTTACCCGATAAAATAATTTACAGTGCTAATTCTTACCGATAAATGTTTATCGGGTAAAAAACGCTCCTAAAACCTAGAAATATCTTGAAAAACCTCCAAAAAAAACCACGTTATGATGCTTTAAAGATTTGCTTCCAGAACATAGAGATTATGGACTCACTGATACCGAAATAGGGAGCAAAGGAACAACATTCAACTACAATTTCTTTAACGTGGCTACGTACAATTAATTTGATATGAGTAAATACAAAATAAGTTACATGGTACATAAAGCATCCCAATGCCAATCCATACACATTTGTAACATTGAATAACCCAGCCTTTGGGCGTCTTCTATTCGATGCAAGTAAAAATTATACATTTACATCTCGAAAATGTGTTATTTTGTGATCCCGCTCGACTCACATATCTGCTTGAATGAATGAACATTGCAAGAAACTATTCCCTAACAATTATACAACAATACATTGAATTGGGTCTCAGAAGTTCTTTAAGATCTTCCAATCATGTACTCCATTGCCAACAAGAATAGAGTCACTTCGTGCAACACATTCATTTTTTTAAATAATGTAAATCCTAGGACTTATCAAATCATGAAACTTCAAATGTAAATGAACATTAACGAACGTTAATGAACAAAACATTAACGGGTATAAATGAAGGAACATTAATGAACATAAACAAATGTAAATAAACGAATATTAACAAACATAAATAAACGAATATTAACAAACATAAACAAATGAAAGTTAACGAACATAATTTATTTTCGGACAAACAAAAATGGGAATGTAGGAAATTATTTTGGTATGGAGTATATTGATCTTACAACAATACTAATGTTGTTTCATATTTGGGATGATAATCCCTTTGCTCATCATAATAAAAAGTGAGATTTTCTACTACCGCTGGAAAAGAACATATGGGTCATTTGTTCAACAAACATAAGTTTATAGTTGAAAAATGTTCTCACCAAGTATAATGGTAGACACCATAGTAATTTCCCATATTTACTAACATACCCATAGTTTGGGTGGCAACATCAACCAACTAAGATCTGATGGGCAACATATCTGGGCAAACAGGCAATAATTGTCAACATCAAAAATCCAATGAGACCACAGTGAGCTCATTCTCAAAAAGCACACCAATTCCCAAATCCTATGAAATGAATCCACAATCCATCTAGAACCAAAAAATTGTTCCAAAATGGATTTGGATGAAACAAAGTAGACTAAGGGGCCGTTTACCTAATACTTACCCGGTAAGTGTTTATCAAGCCACGTTACCTTATTGATTGACAAGGCAGTAACCATGAATCTTACCCGGTAAGAACTATGGCAAGGTCCAAGACTCTTACCCGGTAAGTGATGGTTACGACTCTTACGCGGTTAGCGCTTACCGGATGATTTATTGCGTACGATGCCCTTATTCATGAACTAAAATCTTAACGGGTAAGGTAAGTAATAGTGTCAAATTTACCGGTAAGCGCTTACTGGGTAAGCAATTGGGTAAACAGCCCCTAAGTCCCTCACCCCTTCTTCTATACATATAAACACGTCAACCAAAAGTCTTATGTACACCAAAACACTAATGCTCAAACATATCACCCACACATCTATACAAAACAACATAATATCACTATTTCTCCTGTACACCAGAAAATAAGATCTCCTGACATTCATCCAAACCCCCAAAAAAACCTCCTTATCACTCCAAATCAAGTTCAAAAAACCTATCTCCATTACCCTACACCCCCTTATGACTTCATCCCAAAAACAACCCCCAAAACCCCAAATATGTTCCAACAGACCAATAAAGAGAGAAAGAACCAAATGTTGATACACCTAGGGGTGTTCAAAAAAACCGGAAAACCGAGAAACCGAGCTGAACCGTTTGACCCGAAACCGATAAAACCGAAAAACTGGTATTCACGGGTCGGTTTCCGTTTTAAATTGTAGGTATCCGCGGGTATTCACGGTGTAGGATAGAGAGAGGATTAAATGCCAACCCTCATACCAATGTTCTTCCTACTATTAAATACCAACTTTAAAACACAAAAACTTTTCTAAGTTCAAAAAAACCCAATAAACTATCTCATTTTAAATGGGATTATCCATGTTGATAGACGTTGATGTTCAACACAATGGTTGAGAACAATCCAGTTTGCAGGCTTAGTGTTCCACTATAAAATAGTATGATGGGACCACCAACTTAAACCTTTATATCAAAATAAATTCCTACATTAACCAAGAAAATTGTGGACTAGCGGTTTAGTGTTCCACTATAAAATGGTATGATGGAACCACCAACTTAAACCCACTTATGCTCTGTATCAAAAAAAAAAACATCCTACAATGTTTAACCAAGATTATTGTGGACTAGCGCCTGACAGGTTTAGTCTTCCACTATAAAATGGTATAATGGAACCACCAACTTAACCCAGTTATGCTCTATATCAAAACAAATTCCTACAATGTTTGACCAATAAAATTTCGGACTAGCGCCTGACAGGTTGATCATGTTTATTGCCTTATATTTGTATGCATACACTTATATAGATGTATATGTTGCCTCATATATACTGCAAACGTATAGGGATAATCTGACTTGTGAAACATTCTTTAAGTAGCTACCAGTTGATTGTGCTCATAGAGAATGTGATTGCAGGCTTTGCTTGGTGCTTTGATACGGTTGCTGGACGGTTTAGTGTGGGTTACATAGTTACATAATTTAAGTGTGTTGCTTTTGGTGGTAGCATGAGAAGAAAACCTGGGATCAGTAGACCTATAATTTAAATAAGTGATTTTAGGGGCCTTTTCCACACGCTTACCCGTTAAGCATTTAACGGGTCACCTACCTTACCAAATATATATGCGAAAAGACCGATAATCTTACCCGGTAAGAGCGAGGGTAAAGATTGAGATTCTTACCCAGTAAGCGCTTAACCGGTAAACTGTTGCATACGATACCATCTAAATGAACTAGAATTTTACCCAGTAACTTTTATCGGTAAGCACTTACCGGACAAGCGTTTTGGTAAACGTCCCCTTAACCTTTAATAAAACTATTTGGAGGTTTAACCTTACAGTTACAGATTGAAGTAACTATTAACATCACAATAACTATCTTGTCCCAATTTAACTACTGCGTTGATCTTTTTAAGTGTTATGCATCTATTCTAGAGTAAGTTCGTTCAATAAGTACCTACGAAGGTATCAGATAGTTTTGTCATTATAGAGGTCTGCAAAGGTTTCTTTCACTGCTATCATTCTGTGGTTGATTATTTTCCAAATGATTAATCTTGGATAGAATATATGGTACTCTGGTTAAATAAAAAAAAGATCCAATATTTAAACATTTCGGTTAGAAAAGAGATATATCTTTCTGAGTTAATATGAATTTAGGGCAATTATTTGATGATTGCAAATTATGGTTAATATGAATGAAGTTACCCCGTTTCAGACGGAACATTTGACTTCTGTCCCTGTTTATGTTATGAGCTGAATGTGATATTTAACAATTTACCACATAATAGACATCTCAACCTCATGATTGTATTATACCAATCCCGAATCAATCATTGACCTTAAACCAAAACAAACCAAACACATAATAAAGGGGTGATATGCGTGCAAACTTATCTTCTATCCCAAAGAATGAAACGACTATCGACTAAAAATACGTGCAGACACCGATCTCAATCTCTTCACATCGACAATTTTTAAGCAACAACGTGATCTGGATTAGCAACTACGACCTCGATTAGTAACGGTATCACAATGACCAAATTCGCATACATTCAAAGTTGGGACTAACCAATCTCTTGACAATGACTTCATTCATCCCAAAGAATCATGGAAATGTAACTGCACATAACAAAATTATATATGACGGTCATTTGTTGTACCTTTTGTTGTGGCTTGGGTACATCACTAGATTTCTTTTTGCCAATTGATTTTTTCTCGCCATCAAGTGTCAATATGATTGAATCCATAGTGTCATAATCACGTCAATTAGAATTCACAAACCCATCCGTATGAACCGAAGATAAACACGTAGGTGTTATATAAGATACTATTCACACACATATGATATTGGTATGGTGAGGCATATGTGTCTTTTTATACGTATGCATATGCATTTTTTACCTACTTTATTTTCGGACCAGTCTTTGTAATGTGTATAATCTTTTTATCATTCTTATCATGTTCTCAAAAATACCCTTGGAACCATGAGCATGATATGTTTAAAATCTACGGGGACGTTTACTAAACACTTATCTGGTCGCTTGCCTTAATTACCGGGTGATCATGACAAATATCGAAAATCTTACTTTGTAAACAACTGAAGTTCTTGCTGGGGTAAGTGAGGGAGAGAACTCTTACAGGTTAGCGCTTACTCGAGTAAGTGACACAATCCATTCGTGATCACATGACAAGGTAATCTACTTACAGTTACTAAAAATGCTATTATAGGTGTCTTTACATTCCCATTTTTGTTTACCGACAACCTGGTTATGTAAATATTATGGAAGCTCTAACCGTTTTTTTTAATGCCAGATTTCAGTTTTGTAACTACTATCAATATGATAGAAACGGTTTGCAAAAGTCCTGAATTTTCCACTTTTTTTCTTCCAGGATGTAAAACTCAAAACCAATGGGGATGTTTCAATAAGGTACACATGAGAACTTTAGTAACTCTACCATATATATATATATATATATATATATATATATATATATATATATATATATTATTGTTTATATGAAAATATTTTTTAAGTTAAAACATTGGTTCGATAGAAGGTCTATTTAGCCGACTAACCTTTTTTGTTTGCAAAGACATCCCTCCTCATCACATATCCCCATATCCACTCCTCGTGGGTGTAAATGGTAATCTATATCTATACTCTCTAATGAAAATTCTATTACGGTTTCTTGTACAAAGCGGTTGTTTGTACAAAACAGTTTCTTCTCCGCTCATGCTTCCTCCCCCACTTTCCTGCAATCACTCCCTATCCCTCTCTTTATGCCCACGTTCTGCACCAATTTAGGGTTTCTCCTCAATATATTAATAACATCTTCCACTTCTCATCATCAAACTTCCCATAATCTCTCCCTCTCTCGCCCTCACCCAACAAGAAACGGGATCGATGCTCTCAAATCGTGCCTGCATCTTCTGTTAAATGGCATCTGCTTCTTCTCCTTCTCCCACCGCTCTCTCGACAGTCGTCTACTCATCCGCCTTTGTTCCTCATGTGGCAAACGAGGTTAGGTTTTATTTGTGTTGGTTTTCTGTCCCTCCTCTTTTCTCTGATTCAGGCTACTCCCGTTTATCGATTCAGGCTTAAATATCCATCACCTCCCGTTTCAATCGGCGTTGCTCTCGATCAGTTCTTTCTTCTCAATCGGTTCTTATCGTTGACCCCGTTCTAGGGTTCTGCTCAGGTAATAGAAATTCTCTCAATCAATTGCTTCTCCGTTTTGCATCGATTTCTGTATTTTTGGTGGTTTGGAGGTTTCAAATCGATTTGGGGACATAATCTGATTTTTCGACAAGAACCACAAATCGATTTGGTTTACAGCTGCTAACAGAATTTGAAGCTTCGGTGGTTTTTAATTGGGTTTTATCTAGCTTTCTATTGGGTTGGTTTTTATCTAACACTTTTTGTTACTGCTGGGCTGAGTGGTCATCACTCATCAACAACCTTTAGGGATTTGCCAATCTTCTATTTCTATTAGTACTTTTGCACTGTTAATGTATATAGAGGCCCATCAGGCCCATGTTAGGGCCCAAGCCCATCTAGCCTACGTATATATGTGTTGTATTGTAGTTTAGGTTAATTATTCTCTCTTTCATAATTTTCACTTTATATATTGTAAGTTTCTCTCAATCAATATATCGAGGTTTCAAACCTTCAGCATATTCATCGTGTTCTTCAATCATATTCATCTTCTAACATGGTATCAGAGCTGTAGGTCGAACATCGTGATTTTACTGTTCATCGCGATTTTACTGTTCATTGCGATTTTACTGTTCATCGTCGTTGTTCTTGCCATCGCCGCCGCGGTTCTTGCCTTTGCCATCGATCGATTGATCTGTTGGAAACCCTAGCCGCAACACCGGTCGATTTTCTACCGGTCTTTAATCACTTCGGTCGAACATCACTTCGGTCGAAATTCACTCCGGTCGAGCATTCACTTCGGGCGAGCATTCATCCGGTCGAGCATCCCTTCGGTCGAAGGTCGAACTTTTCCCCGATCTTTAATATTGTTTCTCATGGCTACCAATTTCAGTCACTCAAATCCCATCTCCGTTGTTTTCAACGGTAGCAACTACATTCTTTGGCACCATCATATGACAATTCTGTTAAAGTCTCATGGTCTTTACACCTATGTTACTGGCGCATCCAAAGCTCCAGTTCAAGAAACAACTGAGAATGTTGTTGACTTTGCCAAACGAATGAACGAGTGGGATATTAATAATGCTCGTATCTTGGGCTTCATTAATGCCTCCACTACTCCTGATATCAACCAACAGTTTCTTGGTTATATTACAGCCAAAAGTCTCTGGGATTTTCTCGCCAAGCGGTATACATCATCTGGTCTATCTCATCAGTATCAACTGTGGACCACTTTTCAGAGCAAACATCAACTTCCTGATCAATCCATCAATTCTTATATCTCTGAAATGCAGTCTCTCAGAGATCATATAAGTCTTGGAGCACCTCAAATTTTTGATGAAACCGCTCAACAGTTCACCGCCTACTTCAACCAGCTGCATCTGATCACCATCTTGATGGGTTTGACTGATAAATTTGAGAATGTTCGTGCTTCCCTTCTTCATAGGCAGCCTTTACCTACTCTTGAAGAAGCAATATCTGAATTGCTAAGTGAAGAAACTCGTCTTCACATGCGTTCACCTGTGCCTGCTACTGATAGTGTTCTCTACACGTCTCATCCCAAGCCAAAAGGCAAATGGACCAATAACAATCATTCCAGATCTGTTGGAAAGGCGAACACATCCGAGTGTGCCTTCTGTCATTCCTCGGCTCATCTTCTTCTTGATTGTCCTATCCGTAAGTGTCGTAAGTGTGGCATCACGCATCCGCGTCACTATGAGACTGACTGTCCGAAGAACTCAAAGCACACTAGTTCTCAGAATCGGACTCATGCTGTTGCTGGGCCTACCATTGCTGATACTGAGGCTTCTACAGCCTCCTCACCTGACCTAATGGAACTGATGCGTCGCAATCAGGAACTTATGGAACAGATCATGTCTGGTGCTATGGGTATGAACTCTCCACACTCAGCTGCATCAGGTAACGTATGGCTCTTTGATTCTGGGTGTTGTAATCATATGACACCTTGCCCTGATGGTTTCGCTTCTAAGAAACCACCTCAGCAATTTACGTCAGTCAGAACTGCTGACAACACTGGTCTGCCGGTATCCTTTAGTGGAAATGTTTCCACTCCTCTTATACAATTACCGGATGTTCTAAATGTTCCAAAGTTATCTTTGAGCTTAGTTTCGATTGCTCAACTTCTTGAATCTAATTTGATTATTTTATTTCATTCTTCTGGTTGTGTTGTACAGGATCCAAAGACCAAGCAGATCCTTGGACTCGGCCGTAAAGTTGGACGGATGATTGAAGTGGTCTACCTGCGTCTTCCTTTACCCTCTTCAAGTTTCGTTGCCTCGGTTTCTAGCACTTCTTCCATTGAGCTGTGGCATGCCCGTCTGGGTCATTTATCTCTAGCCAAAATAAAGTCATTAGCTCATTTAGGTGTGTTAGGAAATTGTGTATCAACTGACAATCTTTCTTGTTTATCTTGCAAACTTGGCAAACATCATGCTTTACCTTTTGAATTGAATGAATCTAATTCTACTTCTTCTTTTGATATTATTCATTCTGATGTATGGGGACCAGCACCACATCCATCCATGGGTGGTGCTCGATATTTTGTTATTTTTATTGATGACCACACTCGTTTCACATGGATATATCTTATGAAACATCGTTCGGAATTACCTCAAATCTATATTATGTTTGCTCAGATGATTCACACTCAGTTCTCAAAATCTATAAAGATTCTTCGAGCTGATAATGCTATGGAATACAAAGAGTCATCCCTTCTCTCCTTTCTTCACTCTCAGGGGACTCTCTCTCAGTACTCCTGCCCTGGCACTTCTCCTCAAAATGGTCGTGCTGAACGTAAACACCGTCATATTCTGGATACAGTTCGCACTCTTCTCATCTCTGCGAAATGTCCAGAACGTTTTTGGGGTGAAGCCGCTTTTACTGCCGTTTATACTATCAATCGTCACCCTACTTCCATCCTTCAAAATAAGTCTCCTTATGAGGCTCTTTATGAAGTCACTCCTGCCTATGAACTTCTAAAAGTTTGGGGTAGTGCTTGCTTTGTTCAACTGCAATCTCATGAACATACCAAACTTGAACCTCGCTCCAGACTGTGCTGCTTTCTTGGATATGGTATTGAGCACAAGGGCTATCGCTGCTGGGATCCTATCTCCCAGCGTCTTCGTATTTCTCGACATGTTACCTTCTGGGAACATGTTCCTTTCTCCTCTATATCCAAGTTTCGTGAGTCTCCTACTCTCACACCTCCATTTCTCACTGATGCTTCTGTCTCATTGGACTCACTCCAATCTGACATTATATCCCATCTACCTATTGTTCCAACTCCTTCTGAGTCAGCCTCTCCTAGCTTTCCTGATCACGATCAATCATCTGCTCCTTTCGCACAGCCAACATCTGAGGTACCTGCTGAGTCTTTGGCTCCTGAAACTTCTCAATCTCAGAATGTTAGACGATCAAAACGGGTAAGACAAGTTCCTTCGCATCTTCGTGATTATCATGTTTATGCTACTCTGCTATCAAATCATGAACCTACTTCCTACAAGGAAGCCTCTTCTAACTCTGATTGGCAGAAAGCTATGGATGAGGAGCTTCAGGCTCTTGACAAAGCTCAAACTTGGGATTATGTCCCTCTTCCACCAGGCAAGAAACCCATTGGCTCCAAATGGGTGTTCAAAATCAAAACCAAATCGGATGGTTCTATTGATCGGTACAAAGCTCGGCTTGTGGCTAAGGGCTTCAATCAAGAGTATGGTATTGATTATGAGGAGACTTTTGCTCCTGTTGCTCGCGTCACATCTGTTCGCAGTCTTCTTGCCATTGCTGCTACCAAACAATGGCCTCTTTTTCAGATGGATGTTAAGAATGCCTTTTTGAATGGTAACTTATCTGAGGAAGTCTACATGACACCTCCTCCAGGCGTTCGTCTTCCACAAGGTCATGTTTGTCATCTTCGAAAGGCTCTTTATGGCCTAAAGCAAGCTCCGCGGGCTTGGTTTGAGAAATTCAGTACCACTGTCACCTCTTTGGGCTTCTCACCCAGCAACTATGATTCAGGGCTGTTTACTCGAATAACTGAAGCTGGCACAATCTTACTTCTTCTGTATGTGGATGACATGATTATTACTGGCAGTGACTCTACAGGCATAGCCAATCTGAAGTCATCTCTCAGCTCCTGTTTTGAGATGAAGGATCTTGGTTCTTTACACTATTTTCTTGGTCTTGAGGTGCTTTCTGATCCATCGGGTCTTTATCTGTGTCAAGCTAAGTATACCTCAGATCTTTTGTCGAAAGCTGGGATTACTGACAACAAAATAGCATCCACTCCTCTTGAACACAACCTTCATCTGGCTCCAAATGCTGGTCCACCTCTACGTGATCCTACCTTATATCGCCAGTTAGTCGGGTCACTTGTTTATCTGACAGTGACTCGACCTGATATTGCCTATGCTGTTCATACTGTTAGTCAGTTCATGTCTGCACCTTGTTCTGATCACTATGCTGCTGTTCTGCGCATTATTCGATATTTAAAGGGGACCATGTTTCATGGTCTTCATTTTTCATCCACCTCATCGTTGACTTTGCGAGGTTTTTCTGATGCTGATTGGGACAGTGACATGACTGATCGACGCTCCACTACTGGTTACTGTTTCTTTCTTGGCGACTCTCTTATATCCTGGCGTAGCAAGAAACAATCTCTCACAGCTAGATCCAGTACTGAAGCTGAATATCGAGCGTTAGCTGATACTGCTCAAGAACTTGTGTGGTTACGATGGCTTCTCTCTGACATGGGGGCTCCTCAACAGTCTCCAACTCCATTGTGGTGTGACAACAACAGCGCTATTCAGATTGCCCACAATGATGTCTTCCACGAGCGAACGAAGCATATTGAAATTGACTGTCACTTTGTTCGTCAACATGTGACACGTAAGACTATTCAACTTCTTCCTATTTCGACTCTTGATCAACCGGCTGATATTTTCACTAAAGCCCATTTACCTGGACGGTTTCGCGATCTAGTTTCCAAACTCCATCTGGCGCATTCTTCTCCCGATTGAGTTTGAGGGGGGATGTTAATGTATATAGAGGCCCATCAGGCCCATGTTAGGGCCCAAGCCCATCTAGCCTACGTATATATGTGTTGTATTGTAGTTTAGGTTAATTATTCTCTCTTTCATAATTTTCACTTTATATATTGTAAGTTTCTCTCAATCAATATATCGAGGTTTCAAACCTTCAGCATATTCATCGTGTTCTTCAATCATATTCATCTTCTAACATGCACAATATATTAAAGCATGTTAACCACTTGAACTCTTCTTCTTCTTTTTTTTTTTCTACTTGTAGCGGAAGATTGTACAAAAGATAATGAAGATGGTGAAAAAAGGGTGTTACATGGCCTGCAGATTTTTTAAAGCTTTATTTCTAAAAGAGTTTTATGTTTATCTTTCTTGGCCTATAATTTTTGTTTCATGTTTATGTTTCTTGGCCTATAATTTTTGTTTCATGTTTATGTTTCTTGGCCTCTAGCTTCAATTTTAGACACTACATTGTCATGATGTTTACACTGACCATACTTTTGTGTTGGTGCAACCTTTCACAGTTGAAGCTCTACGTTGTCATGATGTTTACATGCTTAATGGTCACTTGTTGTTTTTTGTGTTTCATAATTTCAAAATTTCTGATAATATGATTTTTGCGGTGGTTGGCAGAAACTTCTGGAGGGTTATAAAAAAGGTTCTGTAATCTTTTGCTATTGCTGTAACAATGAGGTACTTGGTGCATATTTATTTGGAAATCTTATGGTTGGGTGGGATTTTAATAGTGACTTTGTTTGCTTCATGATCAGGCCAACCTTTCATTGTTGAAGCTCATCCTGGTTGGGCATCACGTCACAAACCTTGAGTTTTCCCTTTTAACTTATTAGGAGATTGTTGTATTTTGGTTGGTTCAATGGTTACATTGACCTTACCTTTTATACCGTATCATTGTGGTGAAGAGTTCATGGCTTCCTGCTATTTAAATTTATCGATGATTTACCAAATGATGCGATTGAAAATGGTATACCCATCTCATCTAAAAGACCAAAATGGCCAAACCCATAGGCCAATCTCATCTAAAAGACCTAGATGGCCATAACCCATGAGCCCCATCTCTTCTAAAGACCAAAATGGCTAGAACCATGACCTTATTCTATTTGTTTGACCACTTTTTGCTATTTGTTCTTTAGGAACAAGCAAGGTTAATTATCAGTGGTAATGGTTGAATATGGTTGTGACAGGCAAGTCATTTTGGCTATTGTATAGTTTAAGTGAGTATTTTTTATATAATTACTATGAAAATTTGGTCGTTTCAATGTAATTATGAGATTTTTGGAAAGAAAATCTTTAGGATTTCAAACTATGTGCTATGTATTTTCTGAGATATTATGGCTTAGAATCTTTCACTCTTTGTGGGTGCACCTTTTAGTTGCCTTCTGATGTAAATTTTTATGCTTAATGTCTTCAAATTTGCAGATCTTAAGTGATGGCACAAGCAACTGGAAATTTAGGATCGCTGAGAGGAAAACTAAAAGTTGTTTTGTCTGGTGACACCTTGGTGATTATGGGATTTACCAAAGCTGAAATCCCCCCTGAAAAGACTGTCGTTTTTGCTCATCTTTCTGCTCCAAGATTAGTATGTCTACTTCAATATGCAAATATTCAATCCCTTGGATGTGTAATATCATGTATCTTTTTGGTGGCAACAAAATTTGCTTTTTAAATGTGTTGTGCAGTTCTGTTTATCACAATGCTCTGCAAAGAATGCACTGGATCTATATTCGATCTAAACATTGATTTGGTTTTTGAACAATTTTTGAATGAAGTCGGTCTCCATTTCATTTTATTCTGGCTTTAGTAACTGCAAAAAATTTAATAGGTTTCTATATTTTCTTTTGGGCCAGTTGTCTATTACTATAAATAGTGCCACCACTAACTACTCACTGAGCCTTTTGAACTTGTACTATGAATTATACTTGGATATATCTAATTTCTGGTACCAGAAAGTTTGTTTATTGCTACCAAATTTTTTTACTACAAATAGTGCACCATTCACCACCCGCTTTTTAAAAGCAATAATGAAGTGATGGCTAAACTTGGTAGATAAATTGGCTTGTTTTCCAAACTAAGTGATACTATTATGTTCAGTTCATGTATGCCAATTTCTGTAATTTTTATTACTTCGATGAGCTTTATGAACTTGTACTGTGAATTATACTTGGATATGCTAATTTCTGCTACCAGAAATCTTGATTGTTGCTATTGGAATTTACCAAGTAATGATTTGATTTTTTTTCCTTTATATGTAGGTACGTAGAGGTGTCCAGGACCCATTTGCATGGGAAAGCAGAGAATATCTACGGGAAGTTGTGTATAGGAAAGGTTCTGATTAATAAAACCCCATGAGTTTCTAATATTAAATGCTCCATTATGTCATTTTAATCTTAATTTATCTATTTGTTTGCTAGGACGTTGTTTTTTGAACGGAATACGCCATTCCAAATTTCTCCTGAGAATTCTGCAGTGTTTTCATCGGCACCACAAATGTTGGAAACGAGGTCGTCACTCACTGTTGGGCCAAGGTAGTTCGAGTTCTTTTACTTGCATTTATAACTTCTTGATTTCACCTTGGCATATGACATAGTTGCACTTCCATGTTATATTGTTTTAATATTAATCAATTATTTGCATTGTGAATGTTCTTCGTTATGGAGTTGAAGCCATCCACATATTTAAGCCTCTTGTTTATCATACACTTTTGGCAATTCATATATTAGAGTTCTAAAATTTAAGCAAATCATCCAGATTGCTGCTGTTGGGTGTAGTTGTTGCCAATTCCTATTGGTTCCTTAGTGTGTGTGCTTCATTTCGTTCATGCTCTAGATTGAACAAAAATTCCATCCTTGATTCTTGTAAGTTTGGCACTCTATCATCTAATCATATATCAAAATGGTTTCATCAAATTTATTTGGCATAAATTCTTTCGAGTTTTGTTTTCTATGGTATGGAGTTTTTGATTGTTTATGAAGATCATCGCTGAATCGATCGGTGCGTACTTCTATCATCATGTGTGCTCTACGAACGATGCTAAATCGTAGCTCCCCATATTTGGTTATATATTTGATTTATCTGGATCTGGTTGATGTTTATCAACCAACTCTTTGGGACCTGCTATTTTCATCGGGTACACCGATTTGCATAATTATTAAATATGTATGTATTTTTCCTCATTGGATATCTTTTCTTTTCTCTTGTTTATTTGTACTCTTTTATACTACATCACTTTTAATATTGCAGGAATTTTTAAGCCTTGTGTATCCTATTTCACTCTTCGTTTTGATGTCAAGCTAGGGGTTGCAATTGTTTCACTCATCTTTTTTTTAATGGAAATATCTATGGAATGATTGAGAACACCTTTGTGATTTGCAGTTGTAACAATGACAAAAGCAATTCTTCACGAGGGGTTGCATGGAGAGTAACTTGAAGTGTCTTGAGTGCTTTGAAGTTTACAAGGTGAGGCTTCGTTGCAATTCTTGAAAGTTTTCTAGGTCTTGTTTGATTTCAGTTTGAATTTTTATAACAAAGGAATAAAACATTGTTATTTGTTGTGATTTTGGGTTTTAGGCTGTCAAATTTTTTATTGTCTTGCATAGTTAAAGTATGCAGGTTAATTGGTAAGTTAGGTTAATGATCTTTAACATTAGTTTGTATTTTGTATGTGCATGATTTTGACTCCCAAATTGGTTATGCTGCTGTGTATTCGTGAAAAATTTGACCCCTTAGGTGTTTATGGTCATTTCAAGTTTTGTGCAAAAGTTGTAGATTATATGATTCACCAAATATTGAGGACTATTGAAATTTGTGGAACTATACTCTATCCAAAACTGACTGAATGAAACTGAAAGTGAATAAAAGCATCTCCAACAACTTCTCAAAAATGGAGATTTTGAGCATCTTTTTTTGTTCCAATAACTTTTCCAAAACTTTCTCCAAAATGAAGAAAATAGGAGAGAGAGTGTGTGTATTTTTCTCCAAATTTGGAGATATCCCAAAAATGATTACCAAGATAGAGAAATTATTTTTAATTATATTCCACCAATGAGAAACTTTGAAATAAAAGGTTTAGGTGAAAGAAATAATATTTTATTAAATATATAGAATATTGTAATAATATAATTAATGATTTATTTCCAAAATTGGGAATCTTTTGGAGATGGATGTAATTTTTTTTTAGATATTTTGACTTTTAGTTCTCCATTTTGAAGAAATTTTGAGGAAGTTGTTGGAGATGTTCTAACCCATGTAGTTCAATGATAAGGAACTTGAAACCGGACATTTCTCCGTGGTTTCATTTTTGGACAAAAACCACATTGAGTCGTTTGATTTAAAGAAATTAGTGCCTACCTCAGGGATGCACACCCATGGATGGGCAAGTGGCTATATGTTGTCTTGCTTGTTATTTTTAATATGAGATAAATTTGGGACTTCATGAATTCTTATAATAAACTGAGTTAGGATTTGGATGTGATTAGGTTCCTTTTATATGTTTTTGTTTTTATCTTACAATTGCCTGTATATAGATCACCGCACATGTACATATTGCATATATAGTATTATGTTGATTATGCATCGGCTTGAAACAGAGGTTTTGCGCCTTGTCATCTTCGTGATCGAGCAAGTGACTTAGGCCGTAAGAAGGAATATCTTTGTTTATTTGAAGATTATTATTTCATATCATTATGGTCAGTCATCCCAAGTTTTTGAGTTGTACAATTGCAAGCGGTATATGGCGAGTACATTTGGTTTTTAAGAGACATAATTTTGGGATGCTTTCCCGTTAGCACATTAAAAATACATAATCGTAAAATATGTTTCATTCTTATTATAAATTATATCATTATAGTTTTTTTCGTCAATAATTGTAATATAAACTAATTATTATTGAATATTTTTATGGGTTTAGGGTTTCATAAATTATGATTGTTAGGTCATGGTTGATTGCTGATAACACGTCTATAATGAAGTAGCATTAATTGTTTGTTCTTTACTTACATTCCGCTGCATCGCGCGGGTATATGCCTAATATAAGAAGAAGATGAGATGTTTCTTTGAACCGTTTTTTTAGGATTTAATTATTTATTTCACTATGATATTAAAATAATTTATTACAATTAATAAGTGTGTTTGTAATGATTATTAATGCAAACTTACATTAAGACATATAAAGACCATTCATTACATCAAATAAATGGTAATTGGGGGTTTATTTTTGAACTTTTACTTTCCATAATTGAAATTAAAGATCATTTATAACAATAAGCCTCTTTGTGTACTTAAGAAATGTTTATTTATAGGCATGTAGTTGTCTTAACATTTTTAAGGAAAAGAAAGGTTTAGTTGTCTAGATTATAGATTCTTAGGTTTTTCTAATGGATTATGTAAAGTTAGAAGATTTGAGAGAAAATAATAAGTGTTGGTCCATTAAGGTAAGAGTTTGTCGGTTGTGGGAGTCTTTGAACTCCAAAAAAAATGGAGAACTAATTAGCTTGGATATGGTCTTCATTGATGAAATGGTACGTTTTGTAACATTGATCAATGCATGTTCAAAACTTTTATACTAAAGTATTATACATAGGAGATTTATAATCGCTTGCTTCATTCACCATTTTGATTTCAGGGAACCCTAATGGCTACAACAATCCAGAGGAATTTGGTGTCGAAGTTCAAACATTTGTTGAAGGAGGGTTTAGTGTATACCGTGAAAAACTTCAAGGTTGTTGTAAATTCCGGAAATTATAGGGTTGTTAATTCGAAGTTGAAGATCATGTTTACTCTTTTAACAACCGTCAAGAGAGTGGATAACAATGCACCTTCGATACCGATTCACGGATTTCAATATATTAATGAGAAGACGGTTAACACTCGGGTGAATGATGACACTATTCTCACGGGTATGCTCTTTTTAAAGGTTTTTACTTCTAAATTTATTGTGTGATTCTCTTATTTTGTTTCATCATTATTACTTGCTACACCGACTGTTCTAATATAAAACATATGTGTAGATATTGTTGGGTGTATAACAGAAATCGGTGATTTGGAGACCGTTGGTGGGAGTTATACAAAAAGGGACCTGGAGATTGTTTCAGATTAGTAAGTTTGTTTGATACATACATATACATTTTTTTTAATCAAACTCATTTAACCTGGCATGTCTATATATATATATATATATATATATATATATATATATATATATATATATATATATATGCAGCTCGGTTACTTGCAAAGTTACATTGTGGGGAGAACTTGGTGAGAAATTTATGGACGAACATCCAATTGACAATGGGAACTCCCCATTAATTATTATCGTTACCTCAGTACGTATTAAAAAGTTCAGAGGTATATTTAATCCTTTTCTATTTGTATTTTTCTGGGTTATCCTATAATTAATAATAACATATATGGTTTGTTTTGTAATGTTGTAAGGTGTCATCAATTTTTCAACATCAAGTGCAAGCAAGATATACGTCAATCTTGCCGACAAATATGTTTGATTAGTAGGTTTGCAAATGTATGTCCTCGGTTGAAACTAATGGACACCGTATGTGTAGTACCAAAAACAGTTGAAGAGGAAATGTTTGATAATAGAATGAATATTGAACAATTGCTAAGGGCTGACTGGAAAGATGAATCTAAGGTGCACTTTTTGATCAAATTTTCTATGGTTGAACAAGCTACAACGGTGTGTTATATTCGTTTGCTAATTACATAGTTTAATCTTTTACATGCAGGGGTATTCTATAACTATTATGGGTGTCATTGACAAATTTGAAACTCATTATGGTTGGTTTTACTTAGCTTGCAAAGGATGTTGTAGACGTGTTACACTGATAGATGGTTTTTATAAATGTGGCCCTTGCGATATCGAATCAGACGTCACTCTTACGTTGTTAGTGTCCAGTTACTTTAAGATTTATAATGTTCTAAAGTCCATGTAATTGATAACAAACTTTTTTGTTCTAAGGTACAAGCTACATTTTGTTGTCAAAGACGATACCGGTATGGCTACATGTGTTATTCTTCACAAGCTGGCTGAACGAATGGTGGATTCATCAGCACTTAAACTGTTCAACAAAAGTGACCCGGATTGTGACGAGTTTCCCCGTGAAATCCTTCAACTTTGTGGTAAAAAATACGTATTCAAAATCGTGTTGACTGAATTTCTAAATAGTTTGAGATTTAGTGGGATACCAAATCATGACATTCATCTCAAGGTTGGTGCTCCTGTCATGCTCTTGCGTAATATCAATCAAACTGAAGGGTTGTGCAATGGAACACGATTGATTGTGACATTACTTGGGAAATGGTCTATTAGAGGAGATATAATTTCAGGGAGTCATACAGGCAAGAATGTTACAATCCCAAGAATCATAATGTCACCAAGTGACTCAAAATGGCCATTCAAGCTTAATCGCCGCCAAATACCATTAGCACCATGTTTCGCCATGACAATAAATAAGAGTCAAGGCCAATCACTTAAACATGTTGGACTTTTCCTTCCAAAACAAGTAAATCCTAAACTTATTCCCGTTACAATTGTTATATTACATGATTTACCAATATCATCAACCATACTACTCATCTTGGTATTTTACAGGTCTTTACACATGGGCAACTATATGTTGCTGTCTCTCGAGTTACATCACGTGAAGGGCTAACCGTTCTTAATGCTGATGAAGAATTGAGGATCGTAAAATGATAAAAAATATAGTTTATCATGAAGTATTTAACACCATCTCTCCAACCAATTACAATTGAATAAAGGTATAAATCATCAAACTTATTATAAATTATTCACATAATATTTGTCTTGCTTAAATTATTTTCGTAACTAATTTTTTTCCAAAAAAACATCATTGACTATTAATATTAACCAATAATTTTTTGTTTCAATTGCAGAACATTGAAGTTAAATTATAATGCAAGCTGCACATTTCAATTGTGGTATTCCCTTGGATTATGCAAATGGCGCTTCATGCCATATAATATAATTTTGTTTTTTGAAGTCTTTTACAACACAACTTTACACTTTCATTGTTATTTTGGTGATTGTTCCATTTAGTAGTATTACATATGATAATTTAATTTAAATCAAATGTATAATCACTCAATTTGAGAGCATTTTAGTTGTCATTGTTGTTGATTTTGTAGATAATAGGATTACAATCATACAAAAAATGACATATTTGACAGTGTGATTGAAGATAGAATGTCTATATTTTAATATGTGTATCATATCATTTCAGACATATTTATACAAGACAAATGAATTAAAATTATAAATATAATCACTAAGAAATTCTTAAATTATTTTCCGAACACCGCGCAACGCGCGGTGCGGTCCACTAGTTTGCATAAACATAGGACCTTTTTTTTCTTTTTGACATCATGAAAACTGTAATTCCAAGATTATATATATTTTTCTCTTTTATTATCATTTATAACTAAAAATAGTTCAAAAAAAAAACTGAAAATAGTAGCAAACAATATTTTTTTCATAGTATTCAATTTAAATATTTGACCTATAACATTTTTTTTGAATGGCAGGCTAACACACTCACACATTCCCGGGGTATTCAGGTTCCCACTTAATTAAGGGTGACACCCGACTAATCCCCGTCGATCACGACCCAACCCAATTAAGGGTACCACTAAGTATAGTTATTAAATTATTTATTAGAATAAATTAGTGACGATGAAATGATAAGTTAGCAGATGTATTCATGTATAGTTTAATAAAAAAATATTTAAATATATAAAAATCATAAAGGGAACTTTCGTTGCCTCTAAAAAATCATAATTATTTATTAAATTTCATACCTTGATATAAATTGTTTGCCTCTATTATTGGACTAGACGTTACAATATTTACGACATATAAGGATTAAGGTGTCACACGTATGCTACCTAAAGTGCTCCTAACGATCATTTTTTTCTTTCTAATAAACCATACATTTAATAATATAATGATATACATAAATGTCCTCTTTAAAACACATATAATGATACCTAAAGTTAGTAGGGTACTTAGGTATCTTATCCAGTAAAAATATAGGTGTACAGATGGTCCTAGTTTCGAGACAACCATCACACATGGTTCGAATCGACGGTCCCATTTTGGTCCTGAACTTTTTAGTACATATGTCGACCTCGAAACAGACAACCTATGAGCTATTAGGATCAAACTTGATCCTAATTAGGCATTAATCCGAATGAGGTTACTATTTTGTTGGACTCTAATTATTTTCATTTAATGTTAAATGTTTTGTATGCTTTTATTTATAATAAAAATATTTTAAAATAAAACATATTATATTTGTTAATTAATTCAAAACATGTCAGCAACCCAGGTTCGATTCCCTGCATTCGTAACTTTGTGGCCGCTGGGTATAACCTCAAAGCTGTATGTTTTAGCAGTCGGTTTCATTGTCAAGGGATTAATCTGGGCCAAAGGCCCAGGACACCCTTTCCAAAAAAAACATGTAATTATAAACCTTAACTAGATAAATTACATATCATACCAAAATTATGACAACAATATATATAAAAACAAGATGAACAAATATATAAAGGTTATGTTTGGCAAACTAGTTGATAAGCTTAACTAGTGATTGATAAGCTAGCTGATGAAAAAATCACGTTTGATAAAAACTAACTTATAAGATGTAAAATTATCAAAAAGAACATCTAACAAAAATAATCAATTACAATATTTAATAATATAATTAAAATAAATTTATAGTAATATAATATATTAATTAATACAAGTAAGGTAGTGAATAATATAATATGTTTTTTTTTGAAGAAGAATAATATAATATGTTAATTAAAAAATTTGGAATTTGGTATTATATATTATAAATTTTGAATTTTAAACCAAATTAATATATATATATATATATATACACACATTAATTTATGATTTAAATCGTTACATATAATATGAAAATAATAATCAAATAATAATAATTGATAACTAAAATATATTGATCAATATTAAAAAAAATTGATATAATTATTAATAATTCTAAATAATTAAAATTTTATATCAACATATAAATAAAAATTATGTTATAATTTTCAGATAATATTTATTAATGAATTAATAATACATTTTAATAATTAATAATTATTTATAATTAATAGTTAATATACAATAATGGATATTAATGAGTGTATAATTAAAATAATCATAAAAAGTTCCTCATAAGCTATTTCAAGTACCTTATCAAAAAGTTAACTTATAAGTAGTTTATGTTTATCCAAACATTTACCCAAAAAATAAGTTATTTTATAAATAGCTTATTTTTGTCAAACAATGCCAAAACATGTACTAATAATTTTTTCAGTATTTACAAAATAAAAATCAGAGTGGTGAGTTGGCTTTTGGTAAACATGAAGGGGTGGATATTATCATCATTAGAACTTAGAAGGAAAAACAGATGAACTGAATTTTAAAGATTACCCCCAGATCATTTGCTTATGTTAATATCAGTCCCTCATATCATTTTCACTTGACATAGAAGCCAAACCCCACTTGATGGGAAGTGAAACCCGACTACCCCTCGCAACTTGCACTAGAGTACAAGTAGAGATTAGAATGCCACCCAATAAACCAAATTCTTGTCCTCTTTTTAATTATCTCCATCCAGGATTTTTTTTTCTGATAAGGGCACCTTTAAGATAGATTAAAGGACCGTAAAGTCGTCCGATATATTTTTAGCTTAATTCCACCGTTTCGAGGGACTTTTTCGATTTTTTGATTAATTTCGAGAGCTTTTTTTGATTTGTTAATTGATTTTGATGTACTTTTTTTAGTTGATGGGGTCCCATACGATAAATCAGTAGCGGAAACTATGGTAGAAATTTAAAAAAAATTGTTTTTAACCTTAAAAATTTGTATTTTTGACTTTTTGAGTGGGGTCCCTTCCCCCCTCCTTTTTCACTCTAAGTCCGCCCCTGCCTATCTGAAACCAAAAAATAAAAGTATAATTTTCGATTATGCTATAAGCCATCTGATAAAAGCTTTTTAAAGACAATTAAGTATTAAGCGTCACTTATTGTTGTATAGTCACTTAAAAATTCAAGTTTACACATTTGAACTTCATAAAACCATCTGATACGCGTTCAAATACATGATAAACGTTGAAACCAACTAACATTTTTGGATTTCCAACATTTTTTTTTACTTATTTCACTACATTGAACAGCTGCATAACTAGTTACATCAACTCTGTATAAATATACAAAATACAACTCTTAAAACATATTGTATGATTATGTCATTTACGATTTGAATAACTTATAAGTTTGTATACTATGTTATTTGCTTTCTTTCTTTTTATCCATTCGAATTCTCTAGTAATTTTTTTTATCATTGGACAAACCGCATAAAAAAGAACAAGTTTTTATTTAATTAATATCTTATAAACATACTTTTAAAAATAATATTCAAAGTTTTATAGTTTAAAAGAATGTATATTTAAGAGTCTCTAGCTTGATTTTTTTTTCTGAAGAGAGTCTATAGCTTTAAATTTATTTATTATGAATCAGCGTAATTCCAAAAATATGTTAAATTTTATCCATACCATATAAGTGACACCATCACATCAACGTTAGCCATTAAACTATACGAGATAATTTTTTTATGCAATTTGTCATTTTTATCAATTTTGCTACAAAATACCCATTTTACCTCCACAACTATTGTTTTTCATCCAATGAAGGCATGACCATCTTGGTCAAATTAGGAACACCATAATATATGATATATGATGGTGATGATGATGGTGATGGGGTTTAAAGTGAGGGGTCATACCAAATATGATATGTTTATCTCTTTTTGATGTAGACTTGGCTGTATATAATCACTAACTCCACTACTGATTACATGTCTTTTTTAATCATGATTCATAACATTGTAGAAGAAATCATATCAAAACCAACAGATAAAGACAATATAATAAGTTAAAGATTTTAATCATGCCTTGTATTATCAATTGCATCAGTGGGTTATAATAATTCTTGAAATGTCAAGTAAAAATTTGAATGATATTAGTACATTGAAATATTATATATCGTTTATATGTATAAAAAAGCACATTGTGGCATAGATGGCCATGAGATTTTAATATACAACGATTAGATTTCCTGATCAAATTTCATACATGAGAATAATACGGGCATCCTTTTATTCAATGTTGTATCAACTAATGATACAAAATCTATACTACTTGGAAAGATTAACAACATAGACGTTGAAGCATCGATTGGTGCCAAATATTACAATATTAGAGAAAAGACCAAAAACCAGAGTGTCATTAAACATAGACAAAAAAAAAATCAAGATATTAAGTTTTCAGTAGGTCATCTAATTAGAGTATGGTTCAAGACAGACAAACATATTTGTGGTTTAAAAACTCACCCACTCTTTAGATCATGGATGATGAGGTGCAATTTTTCTTTTTTCCTTTTAACCTATAGCATGATCTCTTCATTCATGCATGGAAAAATGTCAAAAATCACAAAGACTAGTGTCAGAGCATATCTTACGGTGGGTTGGGTTCCGGCGAGAAGTTGAGGTTAATGTGAGAAGCATGAGAAATGGGTTATCAACCGTTGGATGAGATATACCGTGAAAAGATGCACCAGATCAATTATCTTCTAAGCCGCAATTCATGGGAGAGAATTTGATTAAAAGTGATCAACGGTTCAGATCCACTTTTCACTCTTCTTACGTTAACTTCAACTTTTTATACAATCATTCGCCATCTTACAGTTATGTTAAAATAAAGATTTGGATATTTATGAGATATTTTTTACAATTATGATATAATGTATGCTAAATAGAGAAAAGAAGAGAGAGAGAGAGAGAGAGAGAGAGAATCTCCAATTTTGAAGAAAAATCTCTAAAACTCAATATTTAAGAGATAAAAATAATATTTAATTATTTCCCAATAATAAAAAATATTGAAATTAAATGATCAGAATATAATCAATAATATTTTATTAATTGTGTTAAATATTTTAATAATGTAATAATGTTGGAATCTTTAACATAGAGTAACTCTTGAGTTTAATGTAATTTTTATTAAATTATAAATTATAAATCCTCTATTTTAAAATTTATAAAGTAGTCTATTGGAGATGATGTTAGGGGGCGTTTGGTTCATAGGATTCCGACGAAATTCGAAGAAGTTGTAATGATTAATTTCATTGACCAAATTTTGTTTAGGTGTTTGATTTACCTATGAAATGAAATTGAATCTCACATATTCCACCATTCATAAATTCGGTCATTCCATTACCATGGAGAATAAATTCAATTCTATTCCATCCTATTTTCTCAAAAATACAAAATTATCCCATCTTCCCTACTTGATTTACCCAGACCATCGCCGATCTAAACCACCACGACGGCACGACCTCTACCGATATGAACTGCCACTGGTCTGAACCACCACCGATTTGAACCACCGATCCGAACCACTGTCGACCTCATCGATCTGAACCACCGTTGATCCTCACCGATCTAAACCACTGTTGACCCCACCGTCGATCTGAACCACCGCTAATTCGAACCTCCGTCAACCACCACTGATATAAACCATCGCTGACCACTACCGTTTTGAACCACCATCGACCACCACCGATTTAAACCACAATAGTTGTATTTCAGTTTCAAAATTAAAAAAAAAAAATTGGTCATTTACTAATTTTTAATTCCAATACCAAAGTTATATTATGTGAACTAAACAGACAAATTCTAATTTTTTTAACATATTCCATTTTAATATATGTTAACCAAATAGATAGTTAAATCCGATAACATTCAATTCTAAATCATTCAAAAGTCAAATTTCCCTAACATATTTCATTCCATTCAAAAACTCTCTTTAGTTTCCTCTTTAAAGATGACATTAGAATATTACTCTCAAAAGAATCATTAGTTCCTTTTCTTTTCAAGAGTTCCATTCTTCAAAACTTTAACAATTCAATCTAAACACACCCAATTCCATCTACTTTTTGTAACATAAATTTTGACCTTCATTCCCAAAACCAAACTTACCTTATTTCTTTTTCCATTTACAAATTATTTATAAAACAAGTCCACATGGACCGAAAAAAAAAAAAAAAAAAAACTTAAACCCTACTTCATGTCAAGCTTAAAAAAAAAGTCAAACTCCATACAACCCCTTAACGACCATCATTAACCTACACTCACCCTCTCAAAACCGGCAAGAACTACCAAGCCTGTTTCTCTGCAACCTCCCGGACTTCCGCCGTGCCAACGCCGGCTTCACCACCTCCCGAAACTTCTCTAAAAACACCCCCCATTCCTCCTCCTCCATCTCCGCCACCTTCACAAAGCTAGCACCTGCCGGAACCTGCTCTCCGGCACTCCTCTGCCCACCCCATGACTTCACATAATCACAACCTACACTCAAGTTCTTCTTCAGCCTCATCGATAAATTCGACACATCTTCTGCTTCATTCTCATCTTCTTCCATGGTTTCTTCAAGTTTACAAAGTGGGTTTCTCCCAAATCCAAATTGGAAAGGAACAACACTCGATATTTCAAACCCGGAATCATCTGTCTCGATTTCAAACAAGAAACTATCTTCATGCACTTGGGTTTTAGGAGATAACACAAACACATCCTTCTTTTCACTCTCGGTTACCAACCTCCTTGCCTCCATGCACACCACCTCGAGCTCACTGGGCTCCTCTTCTCCACGACGAAACTCACGGCTCATCATCTCACCAATCTCACCAAGACACAGCCCAAAACCAACAGCTTCCTTGAGGAAAACGGTGCACAGAATCAGAACACGTAGACACGCTTCTCGGATCATCGGAACCTCATTTCGCAGCATCTCGGAGTCATGAAACGGATCGAGAGCTTCGATGTACTCAATCTCATCTTCTGAAAACGGAATTGAAGCTTGTGGCCAATGGATCCACTCGAAATACGGATCTTCTAAACTTTCTGGTAAGCAGAGTCCATGATCAATCGGAATCAATTCAACTTCACCAAATTTCACATTCTCAACATCATTATCATTATCAACCACCTTTCTTTTAACCAACAGATTCCCAGCATGACGATCCGTGTTAAAGATCCTTATATCTAATATCCCGATTCGATGAACAGCCGAAACGGGAAAACTCGACGTCCCATGATCGCTAGCATCGAAATCATGACGGATAAACTGCTGTAACGAAGCAATCTTGCTAAAATGTCCCTTCTTCCACCTCTCGTTAACATTGAAAATTGAGTGTGTAATTTTGACAAGTGCAGTTGGAGGTACATTAGCAAAGTGATCATGATCAAGAAGGTAAGCAGCCACCTCTCGAAACCCCGTTTCTCCAACACGAATCGATCGTTTCAATCCAGGTTTACCGAGAGCTTTACCGACAAACCCTTTCGGGTTATTCGGTGCAAACGGTTCCTCATCGGTGGGCTTCACGATCGCGACACTCTCGCCGTTACTGTTTCGAAAATAATAAGCACCTCCAAGCCCACCATGAACTGGGATCGGATCAACACCGATCTTCAAAGCCTTCACGATCTCGTTAACAATCTCTTTTGTTCTCAAGAAGCTAGCGGAATGACCCAAGATTTCGATAGGCCCACTTTGATCTCTGTGTTGTTGTGTATCCCTAACTGACAAACATGGAGTTGAAGAGCTTCGATGGATGAGATTTCTGGTTAAAAGAAGAGGGGAATCGTTACGAATGGCGGTGAGATCGTTCTTCAACACCATGTCTCCAAAAGTTAAAGAACTTTCTTCAATTGGGACATTGAGAGCAATCTGCAACCTTCGTTTAACCATGTGAGCGTTGTCGTTTCGATCTAGATCCATTCCCAACACACAACCGGATTCGGTTTGAACAAAAACCCGTCTCCTTCCGGTGTGTTTTTGTTTTACAACTTCCATCGTATCGTTTCCGTGGTAGGAAGTCTTGAAAACTGCTAAAGCCATTTGGGTTTGAACAGAGAGATGAACCAATTAAGTGAGCCAAAGAATCATCAAACACTAAAATGGAGTTCAAATTTGACACCGTCCATCTGGTTGAATCAAATCAATGCTCTTTTCCCCTACTCTGTGCACGAAAACATACACACGATGAGTCGATAATACGAAACAATCAGACGATGGGAAAATATAAAGTGAGAAGATACATGTGTAAGAAGAAGAAGAACAGAAACCCTAAGTGAAAAACTCACCGGAGAACCAGATCTGCCGGACTGTAACAGCGAGAATTCAATCAAGATCCGGATAACAGAATGAATCAGAGAGAAAACATGAACGAACAAAGGGTGGGTTTTTTCATAGAGAATCACATAGAAATGAAAACCAAAAACCCTTTTTTTGTTCTTCTTCTTCTAGTTCTGGTACCACCTCCGAATTGTATCACTCTTCACTCTTCAGTCTCTCTCTCTCTCTCACAGTATCTATATAGAGGGGTAGGAGTAAAAATTTGGTGAGTTAACCAACCCTTTGTTGCTATATTTAATCTTTTATGTATTCTAAATAAAATATCTTACAACAAATATCTTTTTTGTCAAATACAATTATATAAATAAACTTTTATTTAAATAGAATCTTGAGTAAACCGCGTTCTATGTCCTTATGGTTTACAAATTAATGTTTATTTGTGGTTTATAATTTATCAATGTTTTTTGGCTGTATATTTATGGAGTTAAAAACAACAATAAATAAAAACATAATCTTTAAGGATGAAAGTCGTAACTTTAAATAAACTAGAAGGACTAAAATGACAGGGTCTGGAAAAGGTGAACCGGATGAAGTGATGGTGACGTGGAGATAAGGGATTGGAGGATGACGTGGCCAACAGTCAATGTCAAAACAGCAATTTGGTATGTTTGCACGGGTATTGTGCCCTCGCTTCCATCGCATGACTTTTACCAAGATTTTGACCCATGACCTGAGTCATCTCTAATACGAGGTTAGGTTGTTATAACAAAGAAGTTTATGGAAAGTTTTCGTTCATGGAATTAGAATGGTAAATTTTATTGATCAAATTTTAAGTTCATGCTTGATTTATGGAATGTAAGGGACATAATCATTTCAATTCTATTGAATTTCACAATTTAAAGAATTCGATCATTCCCTGACTTAAGTGAAATTGAATTTCTACCAACAAAACACGTAGTCAAATTTCATTAAAATTCCTTCGATGGAAAATTACATAAAATCCATCAAAAATTTCTATTTTAAATGATTAAAATTTTAAACTATTTTTTTGAATTAAAAAATTGTTAAACTTTTTTACTTTAAACCTCGTGTATTTTAAGTATGTATATTCATCTCCATAATATAAATATTTTTGAATGAAAAAGCATAGAGAATTTCTCATAAGAATCTCACATCTTTTAAGTTATTGTACAAAAGCTTTGGTTCTTTCCTTAAACTTAATGTGAATGGACATTTTTATTAGTTTTCTAACTTAAATATTTGATATATATTATAAAGATATCATAATTATTGACGTTGAAAAAAAAATACATAGGACCCACAAAAGTGGTTCTTATAAAAATTATTATTGTGGACTTTTTATTTAGGTTCTTAATTTAACGAGTTGGAGAGATATGACAAACAAAGTACAAAAAATAGATTCTTATAAGAGCATCTTTAATGGGGGTTCTTATTATAAGAACCTCCTTGTGGAACTTTTTGTTGTCAATCACTTTCAACTCATCAAAATAAGAACGCATATAAATGTCTATAATGTTAGTATTTATAAGAACATCTTTTTGTTATTAATAATTATTATAAAATTAAGAAAATAAAATAAAAAATAAGGAAAATGTCACCTTATGCTTCATTCTCATCATCTTCTTCTTCTCTGGTTTCTTCGAGTTTAGAAAGTGGGTTTATCCCAATCTCCTAGTTTTCCCATTTTAGAAAAAAGCTATACATAAATTGTTGGAACAAAAAACTATATGTCCAAAATCTTTACGCATTTTAAAATTTTTATTGAAGATGTTCTAATTGGTCAATATCTTTACACATTTTGGTCCCTAACTCAAAGTTATTAGTCGAATACTTGCGATGTTTTACTTTTAGCCATGAGTCAAATATTAATAACAATCTAAAGCAAAGTTTTTGGTTGTGCATTAATCGGTTTTTTTCTTCGTCAAAGTACAATAATGTACATATTTTGAGAAGTTATGTTTTGTAAATATATAATCTATACTATATTATAAAGATGACATAAAAAACTCTTAATTACAACTCACTAAGCTTTATGTACTATCATTTAAAACTATCTACTTAAAATCTCTTAAAAATAACTACTAAAGCCTAATGTACTACTTGTAAAGCTTTTAACCCTAATTAATATATTTCATTCTTATCCCCCAAAATCCTTATCTTTAATCCCTACACCCTAAAATTATGAAATTTGAATTCTGATAAACATAATCAAAACAGGATAAACATCTTTAAATATAAAAAATTTAAAATATATAAGATAATTAATGAATTTTAACAAACTACTTAATTTTTTTTATATAAATGAAGCAATATGTACTTCTTTTAAATGTTTTTAACCCTAATTAATAAATTTCATTCTTATCCCCCAAAATCCTTATCTCTAATCCCCAAATCCTAAAATTATGAAATTTGAATTATGATAAACATAATCAAAACAGGATAAACATCTCAATTTAAATATAAAAAATTTAAAATATATAAGATAATTAATGAATTTTAACAAACTACTTAATTTTTTTTATATAAAAAACATTCTATTGTTAAGCCTAAATTAAACAAATTTATATATAAAAGAAAAATCATTATCACTCAATAAAAACCATCCAAAATCGTACTGTAAATCAATAAAAAACAAAAAATAAAAATAAACATTAAAATCGTGATGTATCTCGCTGCATTGCGCGAGTACGCTTCTAGTGTATAAATTATATTACTATAATTTTGTTTTAATTATATTATTAAATATGTAATTGGTTATTTTTTTTCTAGATGTTATTAAAATATATAAGATAATCATTGAATTCTAACAAAATACTTAATTTTTTTATATAAATTTTTTTTATATAAAAAGCATTATATGATTAAGCCTAAATTAAACAAATTTATAAAAAAAATTTATCATTTTCGTAAAACCATCCAAAATCGTACTGTAAATCGATAAAAAAATAAAATGAAACATTAAAATCGTGATGTATCTCGCTGCATTGCGCGAGTATGCTTCTAGTATATGGTAAATACTTAACACACATTTATCGTTGACCTTTTTAAAGGTTGGACTTTATTGATGATTCGAGTACCGTTGAATCAATGACCATTTGGTTGAGAAGCTATGTTTTTCATGCACATTGGAAATATTTTTAGGGGACGTTTGGTTTGATGGAATGATTATTTTGGAGGGATTTAGATTTCGTGGAAAGATTTGGAAGTTTTGGTTTGTAAGATTTGAAATTAAATTGAATTTCAATCTTTATAAATAATTTATAAAAATAAGTTATAAATAATTAGCTACAAAACAAATGTTTTTCACACATTTTAAAACATTATTATATACAAATCTTATAAAATCCCGTAAAATACTAACCGTCCCATAGAATTTCAAAATTATATGTCTGTGAGATTTCAAATCTTCAATAAAATCTAGGAAATCCTTCGAACCAAACATGAGAATTAAGTAAAAATGAATTACAAATCTTTCCAAATTCAATTCAACCTTTCAAACAAAACATAATATAAATGTTTTAAGAGAATTTATAATAGAGGTACTTAACACATATATTTAATATTTTTTTACAAAAATATTTATTGTGACAACAAGTTCTTGTCCAGTTTTAATTGTTGTAACAAATAAGTTCGATGAGTCCATATGTCGCCCATGGGTTACGTATGGTGCGTTTGGTACGCAGACCGGGTGGGACAGAACGGGACAAAAAAAATAGTCTCATGTTTGGTATGTCATGGGACAAAAATCACATGGGACAACATGGGACAAAAATCAAATTTCATGGGACAAAACTTAAGTTTTTTTGTTCCACCAAAATAGGTGGAACAACATGGGACTAAATGTAAAATTATAATATTACCCTCTTTCAAACAAATGATTTTAAACTTAAACTAAATGTGGGACAGACAGTTAGTCCCGTCCCGTCCTGTTCCGTTCTGTCCCGTCCCGTCCCGTCTGCGTACCAAACGCTATCGTAGGTGACAGGTGGTTACTTTACAAGACCAACAAATCACATGTTTAGAGTTTCAAGGTTCTCCCAACTTGTTATTCTTTATTTTCATTCAATCATTATATATGATTTTTGACTAAGTTACAAAAATCGTCTATGTAATTTGTGGAGGTTTATGTTTACATCCTTCAACTTTCTTTATTATCAATTTAATTAAATCCTTATAGTTTACATTTCGATTCGCTTCTCTTAAAGATCATTATCTTCCCGACGATTAAGCACGTTCATGTGCTCTTCATAGTTTACTTTTAATAAACATAAGTGGACTCTAAAGCGTTGCAAAATAAAATCTTAGATCCTAAAGGTAGCGTTTGGTATGCAGACATGATTGGACGGGACTGGACAGGACTGGACAGGACAAGACAAGAGGCTAGGACAGGACTGGACAGGACTGGACAATACAATTGTCTGTCTTGTGTTTGGTACGACTAGGACTGGATAGGACAGAACTGGACAAGTTTCCCTAAAAGTTGTTTGATGATTTTGTATGCCATATAAATAATTATAAATAACACAAATAAAGTATATCTTTAAATAATTTAATTAAAAAACATTTTTATTTTTTTACACAATTTTCATACATATAAATACTTACAAAAACAATAGTATAAAATTTGAATGAAGAATCTGAAATAATTGATAGTAGTTCGAAAAAATCCGATTTATATAAAAAAAATATAATATTTTGGTTCAATTTGGAAGATCTTAATGAATTGGCCGATGCATAGTTGAAGTGACACGTAAAGATAAAGGCAATGGGGCGGTCGGTGAAAGACGGTAGTTGTGAAGAACGTGAAAGATAGTGGATAGTGGTGGTGGCGGTGGATAGTGGTAATAGAGGTTATTGTAGTGGAGGAAGAGGCGGAGGTCACCGACGGTGGTTGACGACAAGCGACGGTGGTTGGCTGTGAGCGTCGGTGGTGGCGGCGACAATGGGTGGTGGTGTTCGGTGGAGGTGGCGATGGACGATGGTGGAGGAAGTTGTTGTAGTAGTGGAGGAAGAGGTGGAAGTGGTCGACGATGGTTTGTGGTGGCTACCGGTGGCCGTCGATGGTGGTGACGGCCATAGGTGGTGGTGATCGGTGTTTATGGAGGTGGTCGATGATGGTAGCGGAGGTGGCGATGGTCGATGGTTGTGGAGGTGGAGGAGGAGGTTGCTATGGTGGAGAAATATATAGAGGTGGTTAATGGTGGTTGGCGGTGGCTACTGGTGGCCGTCGATGGTGATAGTGGCGGTGATGGGTAGTGGTGAGCCTTAAGACTAATATCGTATTAGGATTATATATCAAATGACGTTAGATTAGTGATTTTTAGTTTCTGTCTCACTTTTGTCCCATGTTGTTCCACCTATTTTGGTGGAACAAGAAAATACCTTTTTTTGTCCCATCTTGTCCCACTCTGTCCAGTCCTTGTCCCTGTCCCATGTCGCATCAAACGTGGGACAGTGAATTTTTGTTCTGTCCAATGTCACGCCAAACGTGGGACAATAAGTTTCTGTCCCGTCTCGTCCCACGCAGTCTGCAAAACCGGAATTTGGCATATATATATATATATATATATATATATATATATGTTATTTTTATGCAAGTTTACATTAAATATTAAAGTTTAAATCCATAATATATGATTTTGCTATAAGATGCATTATGTTAGACTAATAAATATTTTTATGTAGACTTAGTATTGATGAATTGTTGGGTTTATAGTACACAAGAAGACCCATAACTCACCATCGATGATCAAAGATTTGATTTGATTGACCTGGTATGGTAAATAATCCATGTCCTCATGCCTTAATCACATGAGCTATGCAAGCACACTTATGCTTATGGGTTGTTTCATAAGTTCTTACTGGTCATGTTTATTATCAGTCCCTAAGTATGATGAGCGTATTTACAAGAGTAGGTAATGTGCTCGACTCTTTTTTTTGTACTTTTTCAACACACGGGTATGGTCATCCACTTTTTCAAAGTTAGATTTTCAAAAGAAAATTTTCATGAATTTAACTAAGAAACGTATCAACCTTGTTTTAAACGTGCTCTCATTTTGGTGGCCTATCGTGAGAGCTTGAACAAATCAAGCACAAGCCCAAAACATTCAAAGACGTGTTGTATGCAATAACTCAAGCCAACCCTTTTATGGAAATGAAGCAAAAACATGAGGATAATTGGAAATCAAAAGCATGAGCGATTTCATACTAATCATGGAATTAAATTGTAAAGACTACTATCATAAAAACATAGTAACTTACTAATTTTGCAATAAAGCATAATTGATCAAACTTGATCGTATTAACAATCGGACAGATCAAATCATAAATAGGGAAACGACCTTTATCACCTTTTAAATATTACTGATTTTATCTTCTTAAAAAACGAGTGGTGGTAATATTTAGACATGTATTACATATTGTTTATAGAAAAAAACTTATATATAATTAATTATATGTATTTTTATGTGATTAAATAATATAGTATCTATGTACATATATTTATAATAATACTAGAAAGAAGATTCGATACGGATGTAGATTTCGCAAGTGGCCACAAGTTTCTTATTAAGTTAATGTTACCATGTCAACCGTAATACCACGTGCAACTCATACTCTTTATTATTTATATAATTTATCGTATTTATAATTTCCATAAATTGTTATGTTTATAAAAATATTTCTAAAGTTTGTTTTGTGATAAGATTGCAATTTAAATTATTATAATTAGATAGGCTCAATTGCTCAAATGCTCAAAAGAACAAATGATCCAATCTGATTATCCAGATATAAAAAACTAAGATTGGTACTGACTGTTTATGTGCCGGATTTAATCCTTTAGTCCTATATATCATAATAGAGCTAGACTCGTCACAAAGCAAATCAAAACCAATTTATGAAAGTCTAAACATACTTATGCAAAAACAACTTAAAGAAATCTATTGTGGTGTGTATAAGAAAGAGAGAGAGAGAGAGAGAGAGGTTTGTATGTGTGTGAGAGGGGCAGAGAGTGAAAAGGAAAGGACTTTGGCTTTACTCCAATAGATAGTCATGATTAACTATGGGAATTAAATAAATCACAACTATGAGTATAATAACAATAAAAATCATGTGATGATGCAATATGTTGCGGTTTCTTATCCCAACACTTATCCATAACAATAATTTAATTGAAGAGTGAATTGCATTTTTGGTCCCTCATGAATTCCTTCTTTTTGGTTTCCGTCCCTTGAATTCATAAAGTATACTGGTGGTCCAAAAATCGTGTTTTGGAGCCCAAATTGGCCCCTCCCACTAACACCGTTAAATGGGGCTCCGTTAACTCTATCATGTGCCTCTCACCTGAGGGGCATTTTCGTCATTTTACTCATCTTCTCCCACCTCCTTCCTCATCAAGAACACCATCCACAGCCACCACTGCCATTCACCATCTTCAACCACCACCAAACATATATCAAAAGTTAAAAACAAAATCAAATTAAAGATGAAGATGAACATAACCCATCAAATTAAAACCGATAACAAAACCCACCATTTGAAGATGAACATGAACATAACTCGTTTGAAGATGAACATAACCAATAATCAAGAATTAGTTCATACAAATCTGATTCATACAAAGAAGCCTAAAGAATCCAAAGCTAAATCCAATATAAAACAATAAAAATCCCTAAATCATTTGAAGATGTACATGAACTCAGAAATATGATTCATACAAACTACAAAGAACCCAAAAAATCTAAATCTAAATATTAATCCAAATAAGAAACAAGAAAAAGCTCTAAATCAAAACCCTAAATCTCTCTATACATTTGAATCTGGATGTTTATAAAACAAATCAAATATGAATCTAGGGTTCCAAATCAATTGAAATCAAAACCATACATTTCAATCTGAATCTTGAAATTGTCTTGGAAATCAAAACCACCAATCTTTGTTTGAAATAAAAACCATTGATTCGAGTCCATTGTTATTCATCTTCATCTTCTATTCGATTGAAAACCAGAGTCAATTCGATGGGGAAAACATAGTTGATTCGTCTTTTGTTTTTCATCTTCTTCTTCTGTCAAGTTGAAAACTAGAGTCGATTCGATGGGGAAAACCAAAGTCGACTCATCTTTTGTTCTTCATCTTCGTCTTGTGTTGGGTTGAAAACCAGGGATGAAGGGTGATGGGTTTGGTGGTGGTTTTGAGTTGCTGTGATGATACGACAAAAAAGGAAGCTCAAAGGTAGGGATGGCAAAAAAAAAACCGAACCCGACGGTGAAAACCGAATATTTTAGGTCGGGTTCGGGGACCTCTTATCGGGGACGGGACGGGGATTGGGGACGGTACTCATCGGCCCGACCCGACCCGATATATATATATATAATATTTCAAACTCTAAGTATATTATACTTTGGGCTTTGTTTATCTGACCCAATATATTAAAGAGCCCATGAAATATGTATCAAACCCAATTGAATATCAAATCCCTAAAAGTAAAAAAAAAAGTTTAGATATTTAGAATCTCATATTAGAAATTTAGAATCAATATCGCCGACTTCTCAATGACTTCTCAGTTCTCTCTCAAATCTCAATCGTCGGCCGAAGTATAGACCGGTCGGCAGTCGCTGCCTTCGCCGAAGTTCTCCTCGCTGCCTTTGCTAAACAGTTCGTTGCTCACTTGCTCTTACCGTTTTCCAGGTATCTTTCTCTTCCGATTTGGTTTTATTGTGGAATGGTACTTGTTATCTAGCTATACTAAACATCAACTTCAACTCAATCTTTAATTAGTTGCATTCATTCATGAATATATGTAGACAATATGCATTAATTGATACTTGAGAGTTGATGCAAATTATGCATTATTGCCGCACATGGAGATTGATTATTGTGTGAGAAGTTTTAGATAATTTTATCAAGTTGTTCTTCACCAAACTAAGGAAGTACTTTCCTGTCCCAAAAAATGGAACTTTTTACAGCCTAGTGGCTTTAATCAAACATTTAAGAGACCCTTAATAGCATATAGGCGCTTAATTTCGGTTTCGGGTTTGGGTTTGGGTTCAGGTCCGAGTATTACCAACGGGTAAAGGTGATTTTTTGTCTTTAACGGGTTCCCCAATGGGGATCGGGGAAACCGCAGGGACCGATGGGGATCCCCAACAGGGATCGGGACGGTTTTGGGGAGTGGTATGGTTTTCGGTTTCGGGGACGGGGACCATAATCTCCGGCCCGAAACCGGCCCATTGCCATTCCTACTGAAAGGGGTGGGGGTGCTTGAAGGAATTCTTCATAGGAAAAGGAAGCTTAAGGGGGTGGGGGGACGATTTCTGGGAAGATTTCGGGAAAGGCTAAGGGACGTTTTTTTAAAACTATTTTATAATATAAAATATTAAGACATTTTTATTTCTTAAAAGAAAATACGAAAAGAAGTAAAAAGACGAAAATGCCCCCTCACATGAGGGGCACATGATGGGTTATCGGAGCTTAAACTAATGGAGTTAATGGGAGGGACTAATTTGGGCTTCGAAACACGATTTTTGAACCACCAGTGTACTTTATGAATTCGAGTAACGAAAACCATAAATGAAGCATTCACAAGGGACCAAAAATGTAATTCACTCTTAATTAAATTCAATTGTCTCATGTTAATTAAATAACTCTTCTTGTAATAATTTCAATATTAATATAGTAGTATTAAACTTTAAGCTACGTTTAGTTTGATAAAATAGTTTTGAGGGATTTGAATTATGTGGAAGGATTTGGAATCAGAGGGATTTGGATTTGAAAGGATTTTGAAATCTTTGGTGTGTATAATTTGTAGGATTTGGAATAGAATTGAATTCCATTTTTATAAATGATTTATAAACACAAATAATTATAAAAAAAATGAAATTACCTTTTTATTAATTGATTATTATAAAACAAATGTTTTTAACATATTTTAAAACATTATTGCACACAAATCTTACATGGGATTTCTAAATCTCATGTTTGTGGGATTTCAATGAAATCATGCAACACCTCAAATTTGGTAGCAACAACTAATAAAAATTTCGATATAAAATCAAGTAAAGGACAAAACTTCCTCCTATAAATTAAAACTCAATATACCTCAAATTAAAATTCTATAATTAACCTCAACAATTCTGAACTTCAGTATTATACAAGGACTAAATCGAAGTCGGATGTTACTTAACCCAAATGAAAGTTGCTCTTCCCAAAATAAATGTAGAAGACTTCACTAAGTTATTCACTCATCGAGCACACAACTAGCACTCCCCTCTTCACAGTGCCACTAGAACTATTACCAACCGGAACCTGTTGCACATGCCGATAAATAAAAATGTTAGGCTAACGTCTAGTGAGTTCAAGAGTTTTCAACATAAATAAATATATCGTAAAAAGGGGGAGAATGCAACTTAAAATCAAGATCTTTCAAATAATTTATTTTAAACATGAAAACGACCTATTTTCCAATAACAACCATTTCTAAAGATGAACTCCCCAATACAAACCATTCTTTCATACCATTCTTTCATGAAGTGATGCAACCCAAAACTTACTCAAAACATAAGTAGAAATCCGACTCCCAATTTATAAAAACGCGGATGAAACTTTATTTCCAGAACACACAAAACACGGGTGGGACATAATACTCAAAACATAAACTATGGATAACTATATATATATATATATATATATATATATATATATATATATATAAAATGTCGCTGAAAACATTGATACTAAAATTCAATACCCAAAACAACACCTTTCGGTGACGGGGGAGACAATTTCCATATAATGCGGCGGAACACAAAGTAAATCACATACTATGTTAGTAAAACCAATCACATGGTCATACACATATTGAATGTCGAGCTCGACTACTTAAAGCGTACACTCATGGATACTAGCACGTAGGACTTACAGTCGATGCCTAATCCGTGCCTGAGTTCGGCTACTTAAAGCGTACACCCATGGAATGTCAACTTCAACCTCTCTAGGTCTCTACATTGAATTATCCATATCCAAGAAAACATACTATCACGTAGGATTTACACCATACCATCGATGCCTAATCCGTGTCTCGATGTGGAAAACTAGCGTTCCATCATCGGACATAATGACTTTAGTGCTCATGGATCCATAACAATCAGGTCTAAAACATTACATGACTCCAAATGAATGACACACGAACTCAAAACATGTAAATGTCAAATAAATACAAATTATGACCAAAGTTCTACGTTGAGCTATCAAAACTGGACAAGTGTTCCTAAAACCCAACATAATCAAATATCGATGCCACAAGCTCAACTAATCATAAGACCATTTGTTAAAAATCATAAAATGTAGTAAAACGTAAATACCCCAGGTTTATGCGAAATGTGCCTCAAAATCATAAATAAACCCACCCAACTCTAGGTTAGTATAAATCATTTTCCAAAACACCTATCAAGGTACATTTATACCAAAAGATTGTGCTCGTAGGATAAATCGTTAAAATATCAATACCAAAGTTTACTCACCAACATATTCGAGATACATCTTTTCCCTAAAACCAAAAAGATTTACAATTTCCGAAATGTTCGCAAGGTCAGGAATGACCAAAATCCAATCACTCACATGTTGGTACTTCAAAACATTCCATAACACAACTATGCATATTTCCAACAAAACCCTAAAATGTATCTTTACCAAATAACCTTCATTTATGCAATAAATCATCAAAACATTTTCATTTAAGATTCATTTATCAAATCTCCCAAAATCCCAAATATAGGTGTTTTACAAGGTTTATAAAGTTGAACATTTCAAATAACCAATACCCACCAAATAACCCAACAAACGATAATTTCATGTAAAACACATAAACACTTTAAAATGTACATTTTGACATGTACAACGTTTTCACAAATTACTTGAACTCACCTTGTTAGATTTAGACTAAATCTAGGTTTTCCCCAACTTGAACTATTTTGAAGAGACTTGAATCCTCAAGCCAAGACCTCCAAAAAAACTAGACCCACAAGTTTCCAACCATAAATAACACATCCAAGTGCTTAGAATCAGTCCTTAAACATCTTATATCAAAATCTCCGTTTTTGTCAAAACTCTAATTTGACCTCATTTTTCCCAAAATATTCCAAACCGAATTGGAGAAATAAAACATTAGAGAGTCATCAATAGAGCATTTATAACTCATAAAGAAGTTTTGAAATGGAAAGAATGAACTTACGACTTAGGTTTTGGTGAAAACCTAGAAAACTCTAAAATCCTTTGAAAATGATAGTGAAAGTGAGAGTGAAAATCCTTAGTCTTTGCCTTCATTTCCTTGCTTGATGATGATGGAATGCTTCAAAATCAGAGTAAATGGCCATAGGAATGGCTAGGGTTCGAACCAATAAGATGGGAATCGGTTTGGGAGAGAAAGGGTGGGACTTGAGAAGTGATAAATGAGGCAAAAAGCTGAAAATCATGATTTTAACCCACAGGCACCTCTCGGCGAGAGTGCCACACGATTGTGTAACACCCTCAAATTTGGAAAGAGCAACTAATTTAAATTTTCAATAATACCTCAAATAAGGATAAAATCTCCTATGACAAGCTCACACTTAAAATACGAATCTAGATTTAATCGCCCACAAAATCAATAAAATCGTACACAAGGACTAATTTAAAAGTTGGGTGTTACTAAATCCATCAAATATTGCTATCTCCAAATGTGCAGAAGACTTCACCCGAGGTATTCTCTCTCGTGCATAAACCTAGCACTCATCTCTCCATGAAGTTGCTATTACCAATCCTCGACCGGAACCTAATGCACATGCCGACAAATAAAAAGGTTAGGCTTAAAGCCTAGTGAGTTTAAGAGTTTTCCTCATGAACATATAAAGCAATAAACTTTAAAATTTTTATTTAAATCGCGATTTCCAAAAATGAAATTGTAACACCCATAATTTCCTAAAGAACAATTAATGATCGACTGTAACACCCTGAGTTCTGGAAATAGCAACTAATTTAAATTTTCTAAATACATCGATAATTGTATCATCTACAATCACAATTTAAGGATTCACCTCGATACACACGTTCAATCTGTACATACAGTATATAATAGGGATGGGTGCTACTAAAACCCAATGACGGTCACTATCTCCAATCTGCGGAAGACTTTACCAACTTCTTACATTTGAACAAAGCTAAGGCTCAACTCTTCATAGAATTGCCAGAATCCAAACCCCCAACTAGAACCTGATGCACATGCCGACAAATAAAAAGGTTAGGCTTAACGCCTAGTGAGTTCAAGAGTTTTCAACATATATAAATGAATCGTTTAAAGAAAGAAGTATGCCATTAAAATCATAATCTTTCAAAATGATATGCTCCGCTAGTGAAAGCGACCCGTTTACCAATAAATATGCATTTTAAACGAAAGAGACACCGAGTTAATCGTTAACCAAACCAAACTGTTTTACCGACTAATATCCCAATATAAAACGTTCTTTTGTAAACTCAGATTTAAACCAAGATTTGCTCAAAATGAGAATAAAGACAGGACTCCCAATTTTATAAAACGCGGGTAAATGTTATATCTCGAAATACCCAACACGGGTGGAACATGACCCATAACTCATAAACCAAAGATAAAAACCCACATAAATAAATATCGCCATGAACACGGGCATTAGACCCAAAACTCACGCAACCATAAAATGGACGAAATTAAATACCGATACGTGGAGAAGACGCATTCCATTCAAACGTTAATATACGTGGGGAAAACCCAATATTAAAGCCATCATTTATCGTCGACCACATAAAAACCAAAGTTGGTAAAATACGACATTACCAATTAAAATACCACGAATCAACGATGAGGATATCCGTAAATACCGAGAATAGAGAAACACACAAGTAGGTCGTTCACGCGACTTCCTTGCATATCCTCTAAACATTTCCATCTGGGGTGGCGAGAACACGTGAATGGGGCCACCCGTGATGTTATTGGATTTCACCATACAGGACATCACAATCCTCAGACATGTTGCTGCCCCTTGCCATACTCCGCCGAGTTCCACTCCGGGGTCTTACGGACCCGGGTGCCTATCCAATCTAGACGAGTTCCAACTCTGTGGCTCGAACCACATATTCATACTCGCTAGCAAACCCGAGCGGTCACTAAACGTAACCCAAAACCTCAGGCCTTACAAAAACTGACAGACTACGTGCCTATGAATCAAATACAACACTGTCTAAAATTACATGACTCCGATTGAAAGATCAAGGCTCCCAAAACATGTAATTCACAAATGACACAAATATGCGCCTCCATACTCAAAACCCACGACGGTTATAAATCCGGACAAATGTCCACACGACTCATTTAGTCAAAACCGGGCCAAAGGCCCAACACTTTACGTAAATACCCAAATGAAAACCGATATAAACATGGAAGCACGTTTGACCAACTATTATGGAAACATGACTAAAAGTGTAATTAACCCAAATCTCATCGCTGGTCGAGACAGACCATTTTCCAAGTGTACTTATACCCTTATGTTTTCAAAACGCCTTATAATACAATAATATGCATTTCTTAAAAGGTCATTACGATCAAATACACAAAATGGCGCTTACGTCAATTGAATTCCAAGTATATATGTAAAATCATCAAAGAAACTATTCAACATGATTTATTTACCCAAAATACCCAAAGATCCCAAAATGGGTGTCTCAACATGTTTATAAAACTAAACATTTCAAATTAATAAAAACTTATCAGCAGTTAACCATTTGAGGTAAAACACAAACATTTTAAAATAAACATTTTGGCATGTATACCGTTTTCACAAATCAACTTGAACTCACCTCGCTAGATTTAGGCTAAATCTAGATTTTACCCCGCTTTGAGCTCCTTTGAAGAAACTTGAATCTCCAAGAAAAAACTTCGAAAACCTAGATCCATAAGTTTCCAACCATCAAAACATATAACCAACCACATAGAAACATTCCCCAAACACTTAATCATCCAAATCTCTATTTTGGGCAAAACCCTAATTTTGACCCAAGACTCCCAAAATCTTTCAAAACGAAATTAGAGGAATCAAACACTAGGTTGTCATCCATCGAGCATTTATAACCCATAAAGAAGTTTGGAAGTGGAAGGGATGAACTTACCATTTAGGTTTTGATAAAAACCTAGAAACCCCCAAAATTCATGAAGATGGAGGTGATGATGATGAACTCTTGGTCTTAGCTTCCAATCCACCATTATAATTTCCCAAAACTAACCATATAACCTTGACAATCTCTCAAAAAAGAAACCATAGCAACTTGAATCACTGAAAACGGAGTTGGGATGAAGAAGATATGAAGAAATGAAGAATGAGGCTGAAAATCGCGACTTTTAACACTCTAGTACCCGTAGGCTATAGTGCCAGGCTATTGTGCCAGTGGCACAATCGCTGGCACAATCGCCAAGATTGTACCGTGAGCTTCTTGGCTCTGGCTATTGTGATGGCTATAGTGACAGTGTCACAATCGCCGGGCACTATAGCCAAGCATGTATCGAACACTGTTTTGGCCATAACTTCTTCGTTTTAGCTCCGTTTTTGCTCCAGAAAAAACGTTGGACTCATAATTGAATCCTTTATCCATTAAGACTATGAAATCTAGGATTCAAGTACAAAATCAAAAATCTTATTTTTCCCCTTTAAGGCTACTGATTTCTGTATTAACTTGAAATTGTGCTTTTCGAAATTCGGGGTGTTACATCGACAGAGGGAACCGTCAGCGGTCGGCCGAGGGAACGATTGGGGAGCGGTTTAACGCAATATGTGAGGAGGCATAACTGGGACACGCGCGGCTTGGCCCGCGACTTCCAAGCCGCGGATAAGCCCGCACAAGTAACTGTGATCCGTGACTCAGGGACACGCGCGGCTTGGCCCGCGGCTTGGAGGTCACGACCAAAGCCGCGGGATTGATCTGATCGATTAAAACCCAACTTTCTAGGGTTTTCTATCATTCTACTCACACACTTCGTTTCTCTCTTCTTTGGGACGAATTTGGGAACTCAAGAACTGATCTGGGGCACTTTGATGTGAATCAACCATAGGGATATCAAGGTTATGGTGGTATGAGGCTTAGCTACGTTAAGAATGGAAGATTTCGTTGGAATGGTGGATTGGAAAGCTTTAAGTTCGGTTAAGGTAAATCCCTTGAATATTCCAAGCTTTAGTATAAGTATCTTTGTGAATCTAAAGGTTTTCTTGTTAATGGTTTATTCCAAACTTGAAGGAAGGGGTTGTTTGGAAACCCTAGGTTATTGTTGAAGATGATTTGTTGACGGTGAAAGCTTCATCCTTGGAGGCTAAGGATTTGGGTTTGAAATCTAGGTTTAATTTAACCTAGTAAGGTGAGTTCAAGTTGATTTGTGAAAACGTTGTACATACCAAAATGTTTATTTTGATGTATTTATGTGTTTTACATGAAACTATACTTGTTGGGTTATTTGGTGGGTTTTGATCATCTGAGTGCTTGGCTTCATAAACTTTGTAAAACCCCCATATTTGATATTTTTGGGTATCTTGGACAATGAGTCATTTTAAAGTGTTCCCGATGAATTATTGCTTAAATGGTTAAAAGGAATTCTTAGTGTTGGTTTGGGTAAAAGGTTTAGTTTTGTGTTATGGGACGTTTTGAAAAGATAAAGAGTATAAATCTATTTGGAAAACCTTTTGTCCCGACTTAAACTGTGTTGGAGTCCATCCAAGTATTTTGGAGCGTGTGATTGCTTGGTATGGGTCTAGTACGTTTATTATTTGAAAAACATTAATCATTGGTCAAGAAGAGGTTTTGAGTATTTTGGCTTGATGTCGTATAAAGGAGTCTCGAGGACACTTGTCCGGTTTTATATGGCTCAATGTAGAGTCCAGTTATGACGTACGTACTAATGCGTTGTGTTGCGTATTGAGGTTGGTTACGGGCTCGAGTGCTTTGGTCATTCATGTGTAGTCCGGTAAGGTTAGACTGTGTTGCATTGGATCCATAGGCACGTAAGTCAGTCTGTTTTGGATGGTCAATTGGGTATTGCAGGGTTGAACTCCGGTACCCATGTTTTATGACCGGAAACTTTACAAGTGATCGCTAGGAGGGTTGAGTCTGTTAGTGCTACCGGGGAAGTAGGCGCTAGGACCTCCGTCGCTTGAAGTAATGCCTGGGAGGTAGTCTTTAAGTGTGTCGGGCCTTCGGGATGGAGTTCTTCGGAATGTTTCATCAAGGTCAACTGACTTGGGGTGACGCTTGTTAAAGAAGTCGTAGGGACACCTGGCTGTGATGTCGTGAGGTGTCATGCGGTTAACGTTGCATGGGTGGCATACTTTTGTGTTCCTCCACCCTCAACGGATACGGGTCTCCCCCGTTGTCGGCTATCAACATTTTAAATATAAGGATATTTCACTTTATCCTCTTTGGTCTTATGTGGTCGATAGTAAATGAGGACCCTAATATTGGACATTCCTCCACGTATATTAAGGTTTGAATGATGTATGTCGCCCCATGTTTGGGTGTTTGGGTTTCCTTTTAATTTATGGTCGCGTGAGTATTGGACCTAGTGTCCATGTTTTCGAACGTACGGTATATGTGGTTTTGATGATGATTCATGGGTCGAGTATTTTGCCCCACCCGTGTTTGGGTGTTTTGGGATATAACGTTTTATACACTTTTCTTAAATCAGAGTCATTTCATGTTCATGTTTCGAATTAGTTTAAGTTGAATTAATTTATAAAGCATATTTGAAATGAGGTGTCCTTCTTTGAAAGTGCATGACATTGGAAAATAGTTGATTTCTACGTTTTAAAGTACATTATTTGAAAGGTCATGACTTTAAGCGAATTTCATCATTTTTAAAGATATTTACTCATGTAAAACTCTTGAACTCACTAGGCGTTAGCCTAACATTTTATTTGTCGGCATGTGCAACATGTTTCGTTGGGGAATAGTTCTAGTGACATTACAAAGAGAGAAGTGCTAGTGGTGTGCTCGTAAGGTGAGTAGCTTAGTGAAGTCGTCCGCGTTAGCTTATGAAGAGCAACTTGTATTGGGGATATGTAGCATACGGCTTCTGTTTAGTCCTTGTATATCATTGGAGTTTATATATGCCGAGGACTAACGATAGACTTTTATATTGAGGTGTACTGAGTTTGATTAAAAAGAGGAAGTCTTGTCCCTCATTTGATGTTATACTGAAATTTTAAATTAGTTGCTCTTACCGAAATTTAGGGTGGTATAGAAATGCATTAAGTATGAAACAACCTCCTTTTCCAGCACTCACCATTTTCGTGATTAAGACCCTGATACAAAACGTTGCTTCAAATATAAATTCGAAACCCAAAACCCACCCAAGACATAACTGAAAGTTTTAATATTCAAATGTTGAAAACGGGATAACTCTATTATTCAAAATATCCAAAAACATGGATAAGGTTCAATACCCAAAACCACAAATCATGGATAACAACCCATACTCAAACGTCACTGAAAACATGGATAATAAAACTCAATGCCCAAAACAACACCTTTCGGTAACCGGGGGGTGGGGGCGATTATATTGCACATGACGGAACACAAAAGTAGGTCACATAACCATGTAGTAAAACCAAAACGCATGGATTATACTCGTAAGACATATCGAGCTCAACCCCTCTAGATCTATTGCCCGTGGAGACTCAAATTCAACCCCTTTAGGTCTATACTTTGAGATATCCAAATCCACACCAAACATACAAGCACATTGGGATTACACCTTACTGTTCATAGGACAATGCCCAACCCTACGGGTCTACATCTTACTTACCACGAGACTCGATGCCTATTCTGTGTTACTCCAAGAAAACATACAAGCACATTGGGATTAAACCTTACTGCTCATGGGACAATGACCGACCCTACGGATCCACATCTTACTTACCATGAGACTTGATGCCTATTTCGTGCTACAATGAGGGAAACTAATGTCCCATCATTGAACGTAAAGACTCAACTGCATATGGATCCATTGCATTACAGTAAAAAAATTTACATGATTTCAAACGAATGAACTAGCGCATTTAAAACATGTAATTATCAAATAAGGTGCAGTAAATGTAAATCATAACCAAATGTTCTACATTGAGCTATCAAAATCGTACAATCGTCCCCAAGACCCAACAAGGTCCAAACCGAGCCATAGGCTCCACTAATTAAAAGACCATTTGTTATAAGTCATGAAGTGCAATAAAAAGTAAATAAACCATGTTTATGCAAACACATACCTAAAGATATGATTAACCCAAATCATTGATTGAAACAAACGATTTTCCAAGTGAACTCATACCCTTTATATTTCCAAAATTCCTCATAACATGATAACGTGCATTTCACAAACGGTTTATAAAATTATATACACCAAAAATTATAAATCATCAAATAGAATTTATTTGTACAAATAGTCGCCAAAGAAACACATTTATGATATTTACCCGTCAAAATATCCAACGCCCAAATATGGACATTCCATGAGATTTATCAACCCAAATTTGCCAAATATGAAAACTTTGTCAAATACTCAACATATTAATAATCACCATGTAAACACATTTTCACTTCAAAATACACATTTTGACATGTACATAGTTTTCACAAAGCAACTTCAACTCACCTTGCTAGATTTAGGCTAAATCTAGATTTCCCCCAAATTGAGCTCATTTGAAAAAGTTTGAATCCTCAAGACAAATCTTCCAAAAACCTAGATCTACAAGTTTCCAACCATAAATATTCATATTCAACCGTCTATAATCGTTCCCCAAACATCTTATATCAAAATCTCTATTTTGGCCAAAAACCCTAATTTGACCTAACTTCCCCAAAATCATCTAAACCAAAACTTGAGAAATATAAACACGAGAGAGTCATCAATGGAGAATTTATAACTCCTAATAAGGTTTAGAAACTAGGAGGATGAGTTCACCACTTAGGTTTTGGTGAAAACCTAGAAAACCCCAAATTCCTTGAAGATGAAGGTGGGGGTGGTGATGATGAGCTCTTGACCTTTGCTTCCAATCCACCACCAAATAATCTTGAATCTTCCCAAAACTAACAATCTAACCTTGAAAAGCTCTCAAAAACCAAACCATAGCATTTTGAATCGCCCAAAATGGAGTAGAAATGAGCAAGATATGAAGCAATGAAGAATGAGGCTGAAAATCAGACTTTTAACAAGTCTGGTACACCTGTGCTACATTGCCATGCGACTTTTCCATGGCATTGTCGCATGGCATAGTCAGACAAGGTGTCAAGAAGGCCCCCCTGTGCTGCTACTTTGCCAGTGTGTAATATCCTAAAATTTAAGGCGAACAGAAAATTCGAAAATACGGCAATATACCGTCTATAAATAGGAGAAACCTGGATTTACACAAGAGACTCTATTCAAGACACAAAACTACTCAAACATGGGAAATGGTATTGGTTAAGAGTTACAATCAATAAATCGGACACTTAAACAACAACCTACTAATCTAGACCATCGAAATCTAGATTAAGGACGGGTGTCGTTAAGATCACCAAAAAGGACTCTAATCACAAATCTCCCATTGTCTCTTCACACACAAGTGCCCAAAAATTCCCTTTTAACGGCAAATAACACTCTACTCACGAGCTTGTCGGCCCGCTACCCTTAGGACCTGCTATACAACACTACAAAGAAAAGTGTTAGGCTAACGCCTAGTGAGATCAATCGAGTATGACAATTAATAAAACAAATGTAACTTTCAGATAGGCGAGAACTAAATCCTTTTCCAAATATTATCTTTGTGTTAACCATATTATCATGTACACATACACTTTTACCGGGACGACAATCCAACTTTCCATGTGGGTGACAGAACACAAAGTAAACCACCCACAATGTTTACGAGCCCCACTACGAATTAATAGTAGAAACCACCAATTATAGATCTCACTCTCACGCAAGAAATTACAATTAATGGTCATTGGTCGTTAGTGGCGGATCCAGGATTTTTACTTGGTCGGGGCTAGGCATGGAAATGGGGCGGGGATGGGGCGGGGACCTCAATCCCCATCCCCGTCCCCAATCCCTCATCTTCATCCCCGTCCCCGTCGGGGAATATGATCACGTCCCCATCCCCATCCCCAACGGGGAACGGGGATCCCCAACGGGGAAACGGGGATTTTCTTTTTCCGTTTATGTAAGCTATTTAAATCAAATATATGAGACACCACACATGTTTAAATATCACATATTTTCAATAAACCTAAAATCGAAAGAAATTTAATTTAGTATAAAAATCACAACATCATATAATAATTAATAACTTAAAACCAAAAGAAATTCAACAGAATTCGGGGAAAAAAAACTTAACTTCAAACGTACCAAAAGATATCGAGTAATTGTATTTTGATTGACATCCAAAATACATACTAACATCCAAAAAATAACAATTTTATATTATAAACATAGTTAGGAAATAGGAAATTATGAATTACCGATTTAGTTTAAATAAATAATGTATCAAATATTAATTAAAATATAAAACGGGGACGGGGCGGGGCGAGGAGTGCGATACCCGTCCCCGTCCCCATCCCCGGTTTGAGACAAACGGGGATCCCCGTCCCCATCCCCATCCCCGGTTTTGCGGGGAATCCCCATCCCCGATCGGGGCGGGTGGACCGGGTTCCCCGACGGATCGGGGCCAATTTCCATGCCTAGTCGGGGCACCTTCGAGGTACATTAAAGGCTCGCAAAGTCGATCGATGTATTTTTAGCTTAATTCCACATTTTCGATGGATTTTAAAGTTTTTTGGTTGATTTCGAAGAGTTTTTAAGTATTTTGTCGATTTCGAGGGACTTTTTCGGGGTTTTTTGATTGATTTTGAGAGATTTTTTTAGGCTTTTTTTGTTGATTTCCAGGTAATTTTTTTGGTTCGTGGGGGCACCGACAAAAAATTACTGGGGGGACAAATGGTAGAAAGTAAAAATATAATTGTTTTTAACCTATAACAATGAAAAAAAAAATTAATGGGGGCCCTTCCCCCCACCCTTTACCTTATACATCCGCCCCTGTTGGTCGTTGCCCGACATTTGTGTCCACAACTATTATCCTTTATAACCCCATGCCTATTTCTTGGTGTCTTCGGGAATTAGACTATCCCACAATGATCGATTTCTCAATCTTACTCACGTACCATACACACATAAACATTCATGACCAAGAATAGACTCTATGGAGTGAAAGCTTTATAAGACGACTCTTTAATTCGTCAATATAGGAAATATAAATATCTTACCCCCTTTATGGAGTTCCAAGAATATGTAGATCAAATAATGTGAATATCCAAGTATATTACAACACCTTTCAAGCTCCCTTCTACATGACCCCCCCCCCCCCCTCACATGGGGAAACCCTAGCTTTATAAATTGTTAACAAGTTCCTCAAAAGAAATTATATAAACAAGTCCATAGGTTCATAAAAGAGAAGTTATATAAACATATATAGAATTTGTGGGAAGATAGACTCACCTTGTTAGTGCTTACACAAACCTAGAAGTGGTTCTTGTAGAAGGTCAAGTAGTGATTCCCTTGCACTTAATGCCCAACAACCTAGGAAGCAAGACCATAAATGCCTCTAGAAAATCCCCAATACGTAATAAATGAAGAGAGAATTTAGGGTTTGAAGCCTTACTTAGGAGACTGCAGAAAATCGCCCAAAATTAAGCTCCCAAATGAGAAAATAGGTCAAAATGGGTCAGATCACGTATTTAAGGGCAGGAGGGTCTCGGCGACTTTGACACTGCGACAGTGGCTGATATGCATTGAGAATTCAATGCATAATAACACATTTTCTTTCTTTTTAGATAGATCATTTTGTTTAATCCTAACTTTGAGTCCATTTTTCTTATCTTACTTTCCCTTTTCTATTATATGGAGCTAAGTTGATGATTTTCATGTCTTTTACTACTTATGGAAACTAACATATGTTTTACGCTGATTTCATTACTGGCAGTCAATGCTACAACATCCTGATCTGCTTGTTGGAAGAGCCATGGACGGATTTGATGAAGATGGTCAACAAAATTAATCCAAATCCAACCTTTTGTTACAATGGAACCAGATATTTTTGGCAATAATAGAAGTAGTAGTTGGCTGGAGTTGGAGTATTGACATCACTTGGAGTGTAACTTTGGAAAAAACCTTTAGTTGTTGTACTTTTATTATTATTTTAAGCTTTTTATTTACATTTTTGCCATCCTTGTTTGGTATAAATAGGGGTTATGGCTTTGTATTTTTAGGAGGTAATAAATCAGTTTAGAACTGATATTGTGACTCTCTCTAGAACTTTTAATATCAAGTCTTTAATCTTTTAGAATTTTTGTTCTTCGTTATTAGTTGTTGTAGCATTGCTTCATCATTATTTGTCTTTACATTTCTTTATTGCTTATAGTCTTTATTTTATGCACTTTACTTTATGTCATTTACATTTCTTGCAATTTATATTACGTAATGAGTAGTTAATTTTATAGTTTGGATGTGAGGCAAATGGTGAGTTTTTAAACCAAAAGAAAGTGGACATCGTTTCTCAATAATGATGTTCCACCATTTCATTCTAAGTTTTATAAATCCAAACGCACTTCTTGACAAATTGATCACTTTGAAAGTGGTAAAGTGTAGTGGACTCAGGCATGAGCCACATGAATACACGTCAATTTGAATGATATGTGAAGTATACTTGGAAGAGTTGCTAACAAGGGAACTTCTTGTCTATGTTTTTCAAACTGATTGATTCTTGACGGGTTGATCACTAGTCAAAGTGTTAAAGTGTGGTGGACTCAGGAATGAGCCACTTGGAACACGTCAACTTGGATGATATGGGAATCGACTCGGAAGAGTGATTTTTAACAAAGGAATTTGTTTATCCATATACTTTGAAGACACCGTTGGCACTATCACTGGTTCTGATGCTGCACATGAATGTGTCTAGTAGAAGCTAAATACAAGTGTCATGGTGAAAATTCGGAAGGATCACTTCCAAAGTAGATGGTGGAACTAGTTGTTGAAAAATACAATGTTGTAGCATTCCTACAGCATTGGTCCACATAAACTCGTGTTTAATACTCACCAAAAGTCTTACACCCTTGCTTTCTTTATTCTCTGTTATTTTAATTAATTGTTCACTCAACTCAAACAAAGTCTTCAAACTCACCATCTGAAGTTAGTTTTTCATCTCGAGATCTTGCAACTTAAGATACCTATCCATGTGGAATACGATACTTGGTTCTTACCATTTTGTTACTTGAAAAGACGATATTGAATCCCATTGTATACTTGCTTTGAGGTTCAATTATCACATGTCTAGAGGTGTGCAAACATCCGTATCAAGTTTTTGGCGCCGTTGCCGGGGATAGGCGTAAATATATTGTTGTTGAGAGATTGAGTTTTGTTAAGCTAATTTTTTTTTATCATATTTGTTGCTTGTCATACGTCTCCATGTATGTCCGAGTAACAAATCTTTGAGTTTTTCTTTCTGTGAAAATGGATTCCATGGGACATTCGTTTGGTCCGTATGAAACTGTTTTTTGTGACTATTGTGGCGGAAATCATTTCTCGTATAATTGTCCTTCGAACCCCGAATCCCATTATTTCATGGGAGATAGTAATTGGGATACCTCACACTTCAATGGTTATAATCAATCATGGGAGGACCATCCTAATTTGTTTGTAAATAGTCAAGATCATGGCACTTTCACATCACCATTACCTCCCTACCAAGATTGGAGTAACACTTACTCGAATACTTTTGACCAATATTGGGAGGAACAAGTTGATTTTTCTAGGAGTTTTCAAGGGGATGATTTTAACAACTCATTTTTATCCCCTACACCTTCTTTAGAACAAACTGAAAACTTTGAATCTCTTGAAACTTTGATGAATGATTTCTTACAGAACATAAATGGAGTTGTTATTAACATAACGACCTGTGTTGGAGAGATCATTAGTGAGCGTAATAGACAAATCCAAAATCCTATACCAAGTGAGATTGAAAGTGTTGGTAAGGATAAGGATGAGGTCAATACTTTGGAAAATAGTCAAGAGATAGATAGTTCTGAGGAAGAATCTGAGCATTTGAGCAACCCCTCTTCACTTCAAAATAGTGAAAAGGTGCAACAAAATGCCAAGATTGTCATTAACCCATGGTTTGAATCTGTGCAGAACAACCATATTATTGAAGATGTTGCAGCATCCTTGCAGCAAAGATGTGCAGAAGGTCTTTAAGTTGTTTTGAAAAAAGGGACGTGACGATCAATCTAAGGGCTCGGGAAGCTTCAGAAAATCAAGTTCTATTATTGGTAAGGTGGTGTGGAAAAATCATGATGGGATGAAATACTCCCCCATATGATCCATCGAAGTCTTGTGCCATGATCAAGGAGTGAAGGAAGTGATAAGGGAAGTATATAAGCATAAGTGGAAAGAGAAACACCAAAATGAGTTGGTGAGGATCGTTCAGGCAGAGGAGCATACTGATGTGCTTCAACAAATTTCACCATTCTTCAAGAAGTTATCAACAAGTGATCCATCAGCAGAAGAAGGAGAGCACCTTACTAAAAAAAATGCAGAGATTGGTACCATAACATGCAACATCAGCAATAGAGGCTTCACAACCTACTCCTAAGGAGTAAGACAGGTTCAAATCACTTCACTTAGTCTCCATTTTTATTTATTTCTTTTGTTTTGTGTCTGGGATTAATTTGCTGATTTATAGGTTTATTTTCATGTTAAGGTCATCACATGTTACTTGCATATCTTTTGAATTCATAGCCTAAATAATTTTTTGGAACACATCATTGCACCTAGTCTATGTTTGATATGAACTAGCTTTCACTTTCTTGAGACACATTGGAAATAAACATTTTGTTTGGGACATGATCTAGGCCATCTTTCACTCACCATAAACCACTTGTAGCCATTAAGCACCAAAGCACATTGTTTCCTCACAATGAGGACATTGTGGATTTCAAAGTTTGAGGTTGTAAAGTTCGGGGATACGAAAGTTGCACCGCAAAACAAGTCATGGATATCAATACAAAAGAGCATAGCTCTAACTTGATGCCTTGAAAAATACCCAAAAATACCCCATAGGGGTAAGGTGCACACAAATGTTCCATAGGGGCAAGGTGCACAAAAACAGAAAAAAGAGCACAAAAGTGCCAAAATTGGAAAAAAAATGTTGGGAATTTGTGTGGAAAAAGGCTAGGTGAGACAAAAAAGTGCCAAAAATGAGTGACCCTACCAAAACCCTTTTGATCCTAAATTTGATTGTGATAAGTTGAGAAAGAAGAAAGTGGATACTAGCTTATGAATCATGCACATACCTAGGCTAGTAATGGATGACTAGGAATTTATGAAAGGCTATGGATTTTATGTGGTATCTTTTCGCAATGTGTGTGCACTTAATGCCTTGATCTTGCATATCTTTTAATTGAGTCAATTTCTTTCTTTTATTTTATTTGCTTGGGGACAAGCAAAATTTCAAGTTTGAGGTTGTGATATGCATTGAGAATTCAATGCATAATAACACATTTTCTTTCTTTTTAGATAGATCATTTTGTTTAATCCCAACTTTGAGTCCATTTTTCTTATCTTATTTTCCCTTTTCTGTTATATGGAGCTAAGTTGATGATTTTCCTGTCTTTTACTACTCATGGAAGCTAACATATGTTTTACGCTGATTTCATTACTGGCAGTCAATGCTACAGCATCCCGATCTACTTGTTGGAAGAGCCATGGACGAATTTGATGAAGATGGCCAACGAAATTAATCCAAATCCAACCTTTTGTTACAATGGAACCAGATATTTTTGGCAATAATAGAAGTAGTAGTTGGCTGGAGTTGGAGTATTGGCATAACTTGGAGTGTAACTTTGGAAAAAAAAACCTTTAGTTGTTGTACTTTTATTATTATTTTAAGCTTTTTATTTACATCTTTGTCATCCTTGTTTGGTATAAATAGGGGTTATGGCTTTGTGTTTTTAGGAGGTAATAAATCAGTTTAGAACTTATATTGTGACTCTCTCTAGAACTTTTAATATCAAGTCTTTAATCTTATAGAATTTTTGTTCTTCTTTATTAGTTGTTGTAGCATTGCTTCATCATTATTTGTCTTTACATTTCTTTATTGCTTATAGTCTTTGATTTATGCACTTTACATTTCCGTCATTTAATTTCCGTCATTTACATTATGTCTTTACTTTATGTCATTTACATTTCTTGCAATTTATATTACGTAATGAATAGCTAATTTTATAGTTTGGATGTGAGGCAAATGGTGAGTTTTTAAACAAAAAGAAAGTGGACATCGTTTCTCAATAATGATGTTCCACCATTTCATTCTAAGTTTTATAAACTCAAAAGCACTTCTTGACGAATTGATCACTTTGAAAGTGGTAAAGTGTAGTGGACTCAGGCATGAGCCACATGAATACACGTCAATTTGAATGATATGGGAAGTATACTTGGAAGAGTTGCTAACAAGGGAACTTCTTGTCTATGTTTTTCAAAGTGTTAAAGTGTGGTGGACTCAGGAATAAGCCACTTGGAACACGTCAGCTTGGATGATATGGGAATCGACTCGGAAGAGTGATTTTTAACAAAGGAATTTGTTTATCCATATACTTTGAAGACACCGTTGGCACTATCACTGGTTCTGATGCTGCACAGGAATGTGTCTAGTAGAAGCTAAATACAAGTGTCACGGTGAGAATTCGGAAGGATCACTTTCAAAGTAGATGGTGGAACTAGTTGTTGAAAAACACAATGTTGTAGCATTCCTACAGCATTGGTCCACATAAACTTGTGTTTAATACTCACCAAAAGTCTTACACCCTTGCTTTCTTTATTCTCTGTTATTTTAATTAACTGTTCACTCAACTCAAACAAAGTCTTCAAACTCACCATCTGAAGTTAGTTTTTCATCTCTAGATCTTGCAACTTAAGATACCTATCCCTGTGGAATATGATACTTGGTTCTTACCATCTTATTACTTGAAAAGACGATATTGGATACCATTGTATACTTGCTTTGAGGTTCAATTATCACATGTCTAGAGGTGTGCAAACATTTCATATCAGTGTCCATGGCACAATTGCGGGGCACTGTCGCCCGCTTTCCTCCTGCCGCAGTACGTGCTCCACGAGAATGACCTGCAACAGTGACTCAGACATAATCGTCGGACACCGTCGCCCATGGTGTACCGTAAGGTGTTGAGGGCCAGCGACTTTGCCCCTAGCGATAGTGACCTATGTACTATAGCTATTTGGAGCAAATTTTTCTCAAATCTCCAATTTTTTGAAAATAATATAGTTGTTGAAGATACTATAAGAGCATCTCTAACAACATTGCTAAAATAGAAAAAAAAACAGATTTTTGTTTTTCTATACTTCTCCAACAGCATTGCTATCTTGTTTGCTATAACAGAGAATTATCAAAAAATCTCTAAATATAGAGAACTCTCTATAATTCTCTAAATAAAAAAGAGAAATATTATTAAATTAATCCCACAAATGAGATTCAATTTTTATCAATTTATATTAAAAAAATTAAAGTGTATTGGGATGATAAAATAGAGAATATTATAATAATATAAGTTGTTTTAAAAATTCTAAAATAGCAAATCTGTTTGAGTTGAATGTAAGGGGCGTTTGGTTCAGAGGATTCCGACGGAATCTGAAGGAATTGGAATGATCAATTCCGTTGACCAAATTCCTTTTAGACGTTTGGTTTCCTATGGAATGGAATTGAATTCCACACATTCCACCATTCATGGATTTGGTTATTCTATCACATTTGAGAATGAATTCAATTCCATTCCATCTCATTTTCTCAAAAAAGACAAAACTATCCTCATCTTCCCTACTTGATTTACCCATACCGATATGAACCTCCGTCGACCACCACCGACTCGAACCATCGCCGACCACCACCGACCACCGTTTTGAACCACCGTCGATCGCCATCGATCTGAATCACCACCGACCACCGTTCTGAACAACCGTCGACCACCACCGTTCTGACCCACCACCGACCATCATTGTTCTGAACCACTCGACCACCATCGATTTGAACCACTATTTTAAACCACAATCGATCTGAACCACCAACCTGAACCACAATAGTTGGATTTTGGTTTCAAAATTTTCAAAAAGGGTATTTTGGTCATTTACTAATAGTTCATTCAAATTTCAAAGCTACATTATGTGAATCAAACATACAAATTTCAATTCCTTTAACAAATTCCATTTCAATATATGTCAACCAAACATGTGGTCAAACCTGATGACATTCCATTCCAATTCCTTCAAAGTCAAATTCTTTTGACATATTTCATTCCATCCAAAAACATTATGCGAACCAAACTACCCTTTTTGATAATTTTAATTTTTTTAAACAAATAATGCTTTAATAAAATAGCCATTAAGAATACTTTATTCATAACAGTGGTTCAGATTGGTGGTGGTCAGTGGTGGTGGTTTAGAACGGTGGTTCAGATCGGTGGTGGTTCAGAACGGTGGTTCAGATCGGTGGTGATTCAGAACTGTGGTGGTCGCTGGTGGTTCATATCGGCGGTGGTCGGAGGTAGTTCATATCGACGGTGGTTTAGAACGGCGGTGGTCGGTGGTGTAACACCCTAAAAATAGGGATAACAAAAATCCGAAAAACGGACATGAGGTATACTAAAAATTGCCAAAGCAAGAGCCTCCTTAAATGGGGAAAATACACAAACATGTTTAAATACAGTTGTAATTAAACGGACGATAAATAACAACCAACTAATCTAATTTCCATAACTAGAAAAGAGATTACAAATAAGGGTGTCATTTATAAACCCAAAGGTTCTCCTACCAAAAGTAAGTCCAAATGCAATATCCCTCAATCTATCACCCAAGCATCTATGCCAGCTTAGAACCAGCGCCGCTATAACCTGAGATACACATCGACACCAAGCAAGTGTTAGGCCAAAAAGCCTAGTGAGTTGAACAATAATAAGCATGCATGAGCAGTTACAATTCTTATCAGCAGTTAACCAGAGTTCAACAATGTGGAGTCAATAGGGGAGACCCATAGCACCAATCAGTTCCACCCAAAGAGACAATGTACCTTAGTGTCAACTACTAAGAGTGACACCCAAAGGCCCGGCACACCCGAGGACTACAACCATGGCATTACCCCGAATGGCGGAGGTCTAGGCACATACCCACACGGTGGCGCCCAAGACTACATCCTCCTAGTGTCTACCGACTTGGTTCGTCCAACATAATATATATAGGAGGTCTTTAGGTATATATCTACCAATGCATTTCGATACCAACCATGGGTACTATGCTACCATCCTCACATAAGTCCAATGTGAGACTCAAATTCCAACATATTCAATGTTCAATAATTAAATCACCAAGAAGGCATTCCAAGTAGAATTTATCATCTGTTATACCACATATAATCCATATCATGCCAAAATGCCAACAATGTACATTCATGGAGCAAGTCCCAAATATTCGACCAATAGAGCAAATCATGGCAAATACTCATAAAAGATAACCCAAAATACCCATTGTGGGTGTACATAATGAAGACCCAAAATACTTTCACAAAATAAAGTAAATCATGGGATGATACTTGTTAAAACATATTTCTCATATAGTCTCATGAAAACACCATCAAATACTTAAACCCGTAAAGATGAACATTTTGAGCAAATATGTGATAATAACAACAAATAAGCAAATATATGTGTCTCCAGTTTTAACAAAAGTTTAGTAAACTCACCGTGCTAGATTTAGACTAAATCTAGATTTTACCCACTTAGAACTTTCCTTGAAGATCTTGATTCTTCAAATCAAATCTCCCAAAACCTAGATCCACAAGGTTCCAACCATAAATATACATATTATACCATAAACAATCATTTCCCAAACCATATACATGGATACCTCAACTAATACCGAAACCCTAACTTCCACAACCGAAGAGAATAGAAGATTACCTTAACCCAAGCTTGAATTCACCAACCACAACACTTCTAGTTCACCAAAATGATCACAAACATTCAATCTATGAAAGGGAGGACAAGGGGTGGATGAAACCCTAGAATATTTTGGGGAAGAAGATGAATAGGCAGAGATGAGAAGCTTACCACCACAAAATGCTCTAGTATACTTCAATAGACTTCCAATCTCTTGCTAGATCCTTGAAAAGCTCTCAAAAACGAAACCGTAGCACTTTGAATCACCCAAATCGGAGCTAGGATGAAGAAGATATGAAAGAATGAAGTTTGGGGATGAAAATGGCGATTTAAGCTTGATCCAGTGGATTTCGCGACTTGTGCCGCGACCTTAAGTCGCGGCATAAGTCGCCTGCTTCCCTGGTTTTCTTCTCGATACTGTTTTGGCCATAACTTCTTCGTTATAGCTCCGGAAAGAACCGTTGGACTTGTAATTGAATCCTTCATTCATCTAGACTATAAAATCAAGGATTCAAGTCCAAAATCAAAAATCTTATTTTTCCTTAATATCTCGGTTTCTGTATTAACTTGGATCGATATCTTTCGAAAATCAGGGTGTTACAGGTGGTGGTTTAGAACGACAGTGGTCGATACTTGTTCAGATCAGCGGTGGTTCAGAACGGTGGTGGTCGGAGGTGGTTCAGATCGACGGTGGTTCAGAACGGTGGTGGTCGGCGGTGGTTCAGATCGGCGGTGGTCGGTGTTGGTTCAGATCAACGGTGGTCGGCGATGGTTTAGAATGGCGGTGGTTGGCGATGGTTTAGAATGGCAGTGGTCGACGGTGGTTTAGATCGGCGGTGGTCGGTGGTGGTTAGCGGTGGTTCAGTTCGGCGGTGGTTCAGAACGACAACGGTTGATGGTTGGCGGTGGTCGGTGGTGGTTGATCGACGATGGTTGAGAACGAAAGGGTCTGTGATCGGTGGTCGACAGTGGTTCAGATCGACGGTGGTCGGCGGTGGTTTAGAGAACGAACCGATGGAGGCATGGTTCAATCAGATAGGTTTTATGTGATTAGGTTATATTGGATTGAAGGCATATGTGGTATTATGAAAAAAAAAAAGAATTATATTCCATCAAAATACCTTGTAGTTACTAAGGAATGCTAAATTTCCTCATTTGTGGAATTTGACGGAATTTAGAGATTCCTTCCATGAAAAAATAATGAACAAAACAAATAAATGGAATTTGGTCAATGAGATTCAACATTTCAATTCCATCAGATTCCTTCAGAACGTGCGAAGCAAACGTCATCTAATAGTTTAAATATAGCCTTTTTCAATGAGCTGGATTAATTCACCTTTAATTATTATACAACTTAATAGTAAAAAAATTAAAAATTACATTGTAGAAAATAAAATAAATAAATAAAACAAGAAAAATTAAAATCTTAAATGAAATGATAATAAAAAAATATCTACTTTTCTAAAAGGAAAAAAAATAAACTATATTTATATTTTTCTTTTTCAAAACAAGGCAGATATTTTATTATGATATTTTTCTATTTCATGATGATTTCATATTAAATAAAAATCTATTAATTTGATCCTATTATTCAATTTTTTTAATTAAATTATTTGGCAAGGTTTTGAGCAATTCTTTTAAATGTTGTCTAATTCCTTAATATGTTTAACAATCAAGATCCGTTCAGGCCATGAACAATTTAAAAATATTTGTTTAAAGAAAGAAGATAACCCATTCATAAAAGAACGTTCAAGCCATGGACAACCAAAAAAATACTTGTTTACAGAAAGAAAGAAAAAAACGATCTTAAAAGAACACATAAATGTCTGTTTGCCTGTATTCACTAATGATTGCTAATTTAAAGGTTGGAATGCACCAAAAACAGTTTTACACACCAAACACAATATAAAAGGCCAAACAAGTCATCTCGGTTTTTAATTAAATATCGGTGGGGCAAGTGAATGAGCACAATAACACTAATTAAAACTATCAATGTTCACTACGCGTAACAAACAATGCAACTTTTTCTATTTTGATTTATTTAACAAAATACAATATTTAATTATTAATTTTTAGTTATATTTATTTTGAATCACAACTTAAAATGTGTTTATCAACTTATATTTTCAACATATAAGTTTTGTAAGTTTGTGAACTAAAACTGGAAATAAATAATTCAAAAATCAAAATAAAAAATATTGTATTGTTTGTCATTTGGAGTGAACATTGACACTCTTAACTAATGTTATTGGGCTCATTCATTTGCCCCACTAATATTTGTTTAAGATTTGATATGACTTGTCTAGTTTTTTATAATACATAATTATTATTTTTTAATATTAGTTTATTTGAATCAGAACTTACAAAAATTTATACGTATAAAATATAAGTTATTAAATATATTACATTTTTCTAATAAATTTATTCATCCCTTGACCTTAATTTTAATAAATTAATCATTGTTTATGTTTGTAAATTTTATTTTATTAAGTTTTTTTCTAATAAATAAACTACCAACAAAGATAGTTATACCATAAAATTATCAACATGACTTATGCTTACTTGTTCAAATTAAAAAAAACCCAGGTTTTGAAATCTAAATAAAATTTATTCCAATTAACAAAGACGGAGTAATAAATTGGAGATATTCAATAACAAAAAAGTAAATTCAAAATAAAGAAAAAAATAGAAATAAAGAGGGTAAATATTGTGTGTGTATAAAAATATATAAATACAACCTTTTACATGGTGCAATCCTTTTATCCACCACATATTTTACTTTTACTTTTTTTTCTTTTTTTTAATTACATAAAATATGTGGTGGATAGAGGGGTTGCATTTAAACCACACCATATATATATATATATATATATATATATATATATATATATATATATATAGGGAGGAGTTCATTTGAGAAATGGTAAATATATGAGAAATAGAGAAGTAATCTTAGTCATTCATCTGGTCAACATTTGCGGCTTTGACCGCGAAACACCGGATAATTCCTTGTGTGGTCTATAGAAGGTAGATGGGTAATTTCATAAAATACACGGGATGAGTTCATATATGAATCTGTATGAATCACAAAAATTAATATATGAATCTGTTAATTAGTTCAACTGATTCATATATGAATCTTTGTGATTCATACAGATTCATATATGAATCACAAAGGTTCATATATGAATCTGTTAGTTAGTTCAACTGATTCATATATGAATCAGTTAAAATAGTTCAGTTGTGAATTGCACTGGTTCATATATGAACATATAGTTCATATGTGAATTATACATGTTTATATATGAACACAGCCCGTGTGTTTTGTAAAATTTACGAAATTGTCCTTTTATTTTTTGGATAGCCGCAACTTTTGACTGGTCAAAGCCGCAATATTTGACTAGTCAAATCCGATCTTGACCATATGAATGGCTAGGATTACTTCTCTATTTCTCATATATTTACCATTTCTCAAATGAACCAAACACTATATATATAGGGTTGGTTTCAATTGGAAACCAAATTGATCTTTTTAATCAATGAGTGGGTTCAAATGAAAACTCATATTTCATTGTGTACATGAGGACAAATCGTAACTATTGATCAAAACTTAGAAAACTAATCAATGGTTAATACATAATAAGGTTAGTTGGGAAGTGATTAAGGACAAAGTTGTAATTTTGAATCAACGTCTACCTTCTTTGACTTTTTATTTTTATTTTTAATTAAAAAAAATTACCCCATTAAACTTTAAATTATTTATCTTAAAAATTACTAATACTTTAATCAAACAAATTACATAAAAAAACGAGAATTTCGTGCTTTTCGATATGACATCCATCTCGATATAGTTTTTTTTTCGTTTTAACCGTTTTTACGTGAAATTCTATATACGTGTTATATTCATTATGAATATGTATGCACGTCTTCGGGTGTTCACATTCAATATGAATAACAAAGGTGAACGCTCATTCACTATTCATGATAAATAATAACGTATGCAGGATGAATAATACAATATTCATGATTTTTTTGTTTTAACCGTTTTTTACGTGAAATTCTATATATGTGTTATATTCATTATGAATATGCATTGTAACACTCTAAATTTTGTTTAGGGAATTTTCTGCAAGAAACAGTGCCCCGCGTGGGTTGCCGCGCGGAGCACTGTCCGTGTGAAAAGGTCAGGGCATGGCGCAAGTTACCGCGCGGGTCAACCCGCGCCACAAGCCGCGCGGTCCACCTGACGGGTTTATTTGGGTTTTCAGCCCCATTCTCTTCACTCTCTCAAATCTTTTTTTCTCTCAAAACACTCTCTTCATTTATTACTCTCCAAGGTCGAACCCTAACCCTTCCAACCCCCAATCTACCACATTTATTGCAAGATTCAAGCATCCTCAACCCAAGGATTTCAACCAAGGATCTCAAGCTTCAAGATCATCTTCCTCCTCCATCCACTTCTAGGGTTTTGCTATAAAACCTAGATAGTGAGTTTTCTTTACTAAAATCTTTAAATGAGATAAATATCTTGAATGCTTACTTATATTACTTCATATACTTGTACAAATCTGATCACCTGATAAGTTTGACCTAACTGTTACTTAAGTGATATTTGGGGATTTTGCTATTGATTCGCATGTGGGATTGTTGAGTTGATTTATATTGTTGTTATTGAGTACGATGGCGTTATATCATGGGAATTGTGAAGATTATGGTCAAACATACATGCTTAGGTGTTTTAGACTTACCATGGGTTTGAAATCATGAACAATATATATATATATATATATATATGTATCTTGTTGATGTGAATTATGTATAGAGATGAATAATATGTATATGTATCTTGTTGATGCGGAATACGCATAGAGATGGGTAGTGTGTATATATATATATATATATATATATATATGTGTGTGTGTGTGTGTGTGTGTGTGTGTGTTGGATGAACCGTGAGCAGGTGCCAGGAGGATGTAGCTTTAGGTGCCACCGGGACGGTATGCACCTAAGGCCTCCGCCACCGAGACGGTGTGCTTGGCTTTTGGGGTGTTGTCATGAGAACAACATCAAAGTACATTGACTTGAGGTAAACCTCATTGGTGTGATGGATCTCCCCCATTGATTTCAGTATGACCAAGTGGATTGAGTCATTATTAATGCTTTAACATGTCTCTTGTTATCATGCCATGCTTTTGTACAACTCACTAGGCCCGTTTGACCTAACGCTTGTTTGGTTTGATATGTATCTCAGGTTCTAGCGGCGCGACCGCCAAGAAGGCATAGTTGACTTAGATGCGAGCTTGGGGACATTTTTGGGACACCCATTGTAGAAGCTTATTTTTGGATTGAATCACAACTTTTGTTAATCTTGTTCCTAGATATGATTTAGATTATAGGGTTGTTTTCCCTCTCATTGTTATATTACGAACTTGTAATCTTAACTGGCGTTTATTGTCTTCCCTTTTTGGGAGGAGCTCGTGCTATGACATATTTTGTTACCATATTTCCCTTTCATGGAAATTTTGTCTATCCCAATTTTTAGGGTGTTACATGCATGCACGTCCTCGGGTATCCACATTCAATATGAATAACAAAGGTGAACGTTCATTCACTATTCATGATGAATAATACCGTATTCAGGATGAATAATACACGAATCCATTATTCATGTATTATTTATCATGAATCGTGTATTATTCACCCTGAATGATACATTATTCATGATGAATAATATATGAATGACCCGTGAAGGTGTAGACACATGACACACTCTCTTTTGTTTCCCAATTCACAACCGAAATTTGGTTTAATTCATTATGAATATGTATGCTCATCTCCAGATGTCCCACATTCAGTATGAATAACAAATGTGAACGTTCATTCATTATTCATGATGAATAATATAGTATTCAGGATGAATTACACAACATTCTTGACGAATAATACACGAATTCATGTACCGTGAATTATTCACCCTGAATGTTGTATTATTCATCCTGAATGATACATTATTCATGATGAATAATACATGAATGGCTTGTGAAGATGTAGAGACGTGACGCACTCTGTTTTGTTCCCCGATTCACAACATAATTACTCGATAGGTTCTCGATTCGTCTTGATGGGTGTTGGGTTACGGTGCTGAAGAAACGTGATGCCTTACGACGTTGAAGAAAATGTTGAAGAAGGTGATGTTGAGTTACATACTTACGGTGTCGAGGCGTTATACAAACTTGAACGTACATAAATATTCATAATGAATACAACACATGTATAACATTTCACGTAAAAAACGGTTAAAACGACAAAAAACTATATCGAGATGGATGTCATTCGAAGAGCACGACATTCTCGTTTTTTTGATGTAATTTGTTTGATTAAAATATTAATAATTTTTAAGATAATTTATTTTAAACATTAATTGAGTAAAAAGTTTTTAATTAAAAAAGAAAATAAAAAGTTAAATATAGTAGACGTGTGTTTAATTTTTCTTCCATTTTTACCCCTAAACATTTTAAAATTAAAAATTCTATTTAATATGAGTTGTTGGATCAAAAGAAATCGAGTGACTAAGATTTGTCCTCACGTGCACAATGAAAAATGAGTTTTCATTTGAACTTTTCTCTCTCTATATATATTAGAAATGTACCCCCACAATGCAGCAGATTTCTGAAATCTAGAACTCGAACCCTCGATCATTATTCATACTTTTTGTTAGTTTTTTTTTTATTTTACGATTTTGAGAAACCTATATTTAAAACAAAAATATATTTTAGTTTAGTTTAATTATGTTTTTTTATAAAAAATAATAATAATTTTTTTTTGTTACGGGTCAAAAAATGTTTAATTTAAATAATAACTATATTTAAGATATTTTATATTTAAAATTAAAAAATATAACATACTTCAATAAAAAATAAAAATAAGGTGTTTTATCTCGAATTTTCTTATATTTATCGGTTAGTTATATCAATAGTTAAAATTTTTAGATATTTTAGAAAATAAAAATAAGTGCTTATCTGCAGTTAGTTACACGAATTCAAACATTGAGTTTTTATAAGTTGTACTTATGTTTAATCAATTTGTATTTTTTGATTTTAAGTAATATGCATTAATAAGTGGTACCTAATACATAAAAAATAGTTTTTAAGAGTTTAGCTTAAATGCTTTATAATATAGTATAGATATATTAGTTAAAATTCAAAGTTACAAGTTAATGAAACATAATTATAACTTATTAAAGTCTCATGTTTTTATTTGTATAACTAACTGCAAATAAACATATTAAATACAGGATAAACACTATGAGATAAACTACCTGTTTTATTTTAAAAAAAATATATTTATTAGATCAATGCATATTTTTATAATATAGTATAAATATATTAGATATGAGATTATAGCTAATATAGATATAGATATATTAAAAGCAAATTATAAAATAAAAAATAAATATTGATAATAGTAATATTGATCAAATCGTCCGATAAATATAAAAAATATATATTGATAATAGTAGATAATATTGATCAAATCGTCCATTAAATATAAAAAACAAATATTTATATTAATAAATGAGTATCCATTCCACAAATAGATGATGATGTGAGATATTGTGCTTGGATAAGTTCTACCAATGTATTATAAAATTGTAAAATAAGTAATTGGCTTTAATTAGTTGTATTTTATGTTTAAAATGTTGTAATTAAAAGTTTTTTATGTCTCTTTTATAATATAATATAGATATATTTATTAGTTTTTTTTTGAAAGAGTATCCTGGGCCTATGACCCAAACTAATCCATGGCAAAGCAACCGACTGCGAAAACATGCAGCTAGGGGTGTACATAAAACCGTCAAACCGCGAAACCCGACCAACCCAACCCGCGAGACCGCAAAACCGCTAATTAGAAGGGTTGAAATTGGGTTAGGAAAACTCAACCCAACCCAAACCGCCAACCCACTGCTATTTTTTTTTATAAAATTATATATATATATATTATATATATATATATATATATATATATATATATATATATGCAGTTTATTCACAACCCAAATTAACTTTAAGACTTATGGATTATAATTTATAATTGGATGATTGTAATTAGAGTTGTAAACGAACCAAACGTTCAGTGAACCGTTCGTGAACCGTTTGGCGTAAAGTTCGTTTATGTTCGTTCATTTAATAAATGAACGAATATGAACACATTTTTTTGTTCGTTTAGTTAAATGAATGAACATGAACAATGGTCTCGTTCGTTCATTTATGTTCGTTCGTTTGCATTCGTTTATGTTTATTTACGTTTTTTTATGTTCGTTTACGTTTGTTTTTTATATAAATATATTTATATACTGTGACATTAAGCATCTTAACGAACATAAACGAACACGAACAAACACATTTTCTTAATGAATGAACATGAACACAAAAAATTTCATTTTTTTAAGCATATAATATTTATATACGGCAAAATGCAACAAATAAACTCACACACCCTCCTCACCATTGGTGAGGTTCGAACCTCTGACCTCCTAGGAAGTCAAAGTCTTTTTTATCGCTAGGCCAAAGGCCCTTTGGTCTAAAAAAATTTCATTCATTTACCGTTTGTGTTCGTTCATTTATTCGGTTAAGTTAAACGAACGAACACGAACAAACCCTAATTGTAATAACTAATAACGTTGTTGAGAAAATTTTTAATATTATTTATCGTATTTCAATCGGCAAATTTATGTGTATTACTAACCCGCCAACCCAACCCAAACCGCCATAACCCACAAAGGTTGGGTTGGGTTATATTTTTGAATGAGTTGGGTTGGGTTGAGATTTTTCAAACCGTAATAATTGGGTTGGATTGTAAAAACGTCCCAACCCACGTACACCCCTACATGCAGCCCTAAGATTAAACCCAGTGGCCACAAGACGAATCTTAATTAAATCAATTAACACATCAATGTGTTAACATTTAATTCATTAAACTATAATATTTTTCATTTTTTTGGTTCCAATCATCCATGTTATAATTTACTTGTCCATAATCTATATCTATACTATATTATAAAGCATGGATAAAAACTCTTAAATACAAATTATTAGCCATAAGGTATCATCATTTTATGCAAGATTTTAAATATCTCTTAATTTACAAGTATCAAAGCACAAGATACATATTACTACCGCAGACTTCTAACACCCACCAATTTGGTATGTGCAGAGACTCTTTTTTATGCAGACATTTTCATGTATCACTATTAATTAATATATTATATTACTATAAATTTGTTTTAATTATATTATTAAATATGTAATTGGTTATTTTTTGCTAGATGTCATTAAAATATATAAGATAATCATTGAATTCTAACATAATACTTATTTTTTTATATAAAAAACATTATATTATTAAGCGTAAATTAAACAAATTTATAAAAAAACATTATCACTTTCTCAAAGTCATCCAAAATCGTACTGTAAATCGACAAAAAAACAAAAAATAAAATGAAACATTAAAATCGTGATGTATCTCGCTGCATTGTGCGAGTACGTTTCTAACTATAACATTTAAATAAACATTTTTAATAAAATATAAAATATAAAATAATATAAAGATGAATAAGGAAATGAAAAAAAAATTAATTAAAAAGGGTAAGGCAGCTCATGAGAAGCACGTGAAAAGAGGTTTTCCTGCAAGCCCGTGAAGTTGTTGTTACGGTGGCCGCCGCCGGCGTTTACCCAATTCAGAGATCCACCTTTACCTTCGTAAGAATTGTGTTTTCCCCCCTTAATTACTCGATAGATCTAACTATTTTCCTCTAATCAATTTCAGAACCCATCTATTTTCCCCTAATTTTCTCCACACCCATTATTTAACAAATTAGGGAAAAATGAAATCGAGTAAAGGGCATCAGGAAGACGAGGAAGAAGATTATGAAGATTTCGGTGCCAAGAAAGATAATACAGCTTCTTCCAATACCAGCAAAGGTCTGTTATTAATTCCCTTTTGATGAATTGTACGTTAAAAAACTCAATTTTGGGTTTCTAAATCCCCAAAATTTGTTCAATTGTATCGGTTTTTTGTGTCCCCCAAACAAAGTTCGTAATCCAGACATGACATCTGGGGAAAATTATTGTAATCGGTTTTCTGTGAAGTGATTTATTTGTTTTTAAATGAATTTGGAATAAAGCAGATGGGAAGAGCAGTGATAAGGCTAATGCAACTAGGTCGAAGCATTCAGTGACAGAGCAGCGTCGAAGGAGTAAGATCAATGAAAGGCATGTTTTCTTTTATCACAATCACCATTTTTGTGTATTTTTGGTTCCTTTTTGTGTGGTTTTTATTTGGGTTTTGTAAGTTGGAGGTTTCATAATTGGGTTGGGGGGATGCTTTTGTAGAGAAATTTCTTATTGGTCTGCTAGAGTTGATATTAAAGAAAGACTGTTGGAAACCGTTGTAACCTTTTGTTTAATATTTGGTATCGGTGCTCGTCTTATTGAAGTTCGAGAGTGATCAATTCAGGTAAGAGTCACTATACTTTGTTATGTTAGTAGTCAGTATGAGCCAATGAAGACTTCTATGGTGTGTGTAGTTGCCACTTGGTAGAGAAGATTCATGAATGGAACATGTAGAATGTTAGGTTTGAGGAGAGCTTTAAAACAACCAATAAGGTCACTCCTTTATGAATGGGAGATTACAAGTTTGTGTCAAGAAACGACCTTTCTGCGATTGGGATACAAACATTTCCCTCGACAACCGTTATAAAGCCTAGGAGCCTTGGTGCACTAGAATCATCCTTGAACACACACTTCAATTTGTAAAAGAAGTTACCATGCTCTTGAATTTATACTACAATCTTGTTGTTGGTGTTTTATCTTTTTCTGCTTGGTATTTGGAAATGTAGCCGCTCTTTATGGGTTTTGAACTTTCTATCTGTTTTCTTCTGTTAAATCCACTAGGTAGTTGATGATATTGGTTAGATATTTGTGGGAAGGCTGAAAATAAATCAATGGGAATTTATGAACCAGAATGAAGAATAATATAGACCCACAAAGCATCCTTGTTGTGTTAATTCATATACTGGATTGGCTTGGCTTGGCTATACAGACTTTCTCCCCTATAAGATATTATGTTTAGGTAGGCATTTTCATTCATGTAATGTTTCTCCAAGTTTTTTCTGTCTACCAATTTGTTTTATGTACAAATTACCAAGGCTTTTGGCCCAATGGTATCAAGTCAAGCTCTAGAACCATTAGGTTAAAGTCTCTTTGAAGACACGATTGTGTGAGTTTATGAGCTGTTTGAAGAAGGCCTACATCAAACCAAATTTATGTCATTTATGTATGATTTAATTATTGACTGTGTGCTTTTATGAATGGGGGAATATGAATGCGACTATGCGAGGGTACCTTGTATTTATAGGCATTTAAAGCGTACTGCTTTAGGCATCAAACCAAATTATTAGAAGCATCCTTCAAGCTTAAAGCTTTGTTGCTCTGTTGTGATGTTGTTAAGAAACATAATTTAAGACCACATTGCAAGCTTCTAGCTACTCCTTCAGTGTGGGCTTGTGTCATGTGCAGACAAGCAACAGTTGTGGAAATAATTCCGTTCATAGCATAGTGCCATACCGTGCTCTTCTTGGAGAGTTCGAAAAGGGTTGGATTTACCTCCTATCGTCGATGCAATCTTCTTTTCATGTAGATGTGCTTGGTGGTTCTTATGATCTTTATGGATCATTGTATGCCAGTTACACTGTTGTCTTAAGGGGCTGTTTGGTTGGTTTTCCATTAAGTCCTGTATGGATAAAACTGTCTTTGTGAATTAATCTGTCAGTATAGATCAGATCGGAAAGGTTTTCTCATAGATGGAAGGAGCATTAAGCCACCACCAAACAGTAGATGCTTACAGAGTAAGGTGCTGTTCGGTTCGTTTTCTGTTAAGACCTGTATGGATATAGCTGTCTGTATGGATATAGTTGTCCGTGTGTTAACAGTTATGTGCTGAATAAACAACTTGAATGTCAAAAATGACCATTTTACCCTTTTGTTCTACATTAAACATTTGTTGATGAAATTTTACAAAGCAGCAACAAAATGTAGATTAAACAATAACATACAAATAGTAAAACAAATTTTTTACAACAAATTTCTATAAAAAAACCAAATAAATCCCTAAATATAAAAAAACCCAAATACATGAACCCTAAAATGATGATCAACACCCAGAAACAGTTGAAACCAAAGAAACCCACAAATATTTGGAGAAAGGTGAGATGGGTCTTGAACAACAACCACCAAGAGATGTGCATATGTCATTATGCTACACATTTTAGTATTTATGAAAATATCAAAACTCATTAACCTGGTCCAGTTAGCTTCCAAATTTCCTAGACTTTGAACTTCAAAACTGACGCCATGCTTCTTAGGTTTTCAGCTTCAATATTGGTATGGAATTTTAATTGGTCCAACCAAAACCAATCGATAAACCATAAACCCAGAAAAACCATAAACCAACCGATAAACCATAAACCGATCGATAAAAATCAGAAACCAATCCATAAAAACCAATCGATGGAAACCGATCAGAAATCTTGCTCAAGAAGAAAACCCAGAAGAAAACCAAGAAGAAAACCCAGAAGATGAAGAACAGATGAGGGAGGGGTCACGAACAGATGAAGGAGCGATCTCCATGTTTCTTCATTTATGCAACGATGGAGACACAGTGCAGATGGAGAACAGATTTGAGAGATTGAGAGGGTCGATTTGTATCATAATCATACCAATTTGAGAGGGCCGATTTGTGAGGGCAGGAGGAGGATCGAGGAGGAGCAGCAGTAGATCTCTGGAGGAGGATGTTTGTTTTTCTAGGGTAGCGAGGGAAAAGGGGTGGCTGAATGTAAACAAGTGCCTTTCTCTAGCTAACCGAATAAGCTATTAATTTCCAGATTAAGCCATAACCGAACAGTCACTTATGGCTGAGCGAATAAGCTATAGATGTTATTCAGCCCATTAAGCCACAACCGAACAACCCCTAAGCCACTTTTTATATCATTAAGCCATTACCAAACAGTAAGCTATGAGCCCCATTAACCTCATTAAGCTGCTAACAAACAGGCCCTTAGTTTTCTATTTCAAAATTAAGCAATGGAAAAGCCACGAGAGGGGCTTCCTTCCTGAAGATTGACACTTGTGGTACAGGTGAAACTTGTCTGACAGCAGCCAGTGTATAACATTGAACATTATATTAATATCATACATGGATCGGCCCATTAGACATGAGTTTGCAGAACTTATTCAAATTATTTATTTATTTGAAAATCTCATGATAAATACTTTCTAAATATTTGTTGGACTGTTGTAGGTTTATTACGATTAGCAGTCTATAAAGAATAAAAACACCTTTTAAGAATCATTCCTGATACTGTTATAACCAATCTTTTTGATCGTCCATGCCTCTATGTAGCTTTGGTTGATGAAACTCTTTTTTTTTTTTTTTTTTTTTTTTTGCAATGTGCAAGCTTTCTTCCTCGACTCTAGGCGCAATTATATTTTCCCAGAAGCATATATCCAAGCACTTCAAAGCCAGTGATCCACAAATTTCCGTTAGAGCTAGGCCCCTTTTGGTGCTCCTGCAATGACCTGAAATCCTTGTCTGACTAACTTCAATCAATCATTATATGGGGTACGAAAGAATAATGAATAGCTTCTGGCTATTCATCCATATGTAATTCACATTGAAAATTTGAAGTTGGGTTGGATACTACATATTTATCTTTTGATGTTTGATTATGGTTTTAATCCATCTCTTGGCTCCCTCGGGAAACAAAGTCATAACTCGTTGACCCTTCTTTTCTTCTTTATTAGATTCCAAATATTGAGGGATTTGATACCAAACAGTGATCAGAAGAGAGATACCGCATCATTTCTACTGGAGGTAAATTAACCAAATGTAAAAGTTAAGTTTTATTTATTTATTTTGTATGTATTATTATTATTATTATTTGAGGGATAATTATCTTAGCTTATCAGCGTCACCTCTTTGCAGGTGATAGAATATGTTCAGTACTTGCAGGAAAAAGTACATAAGTACGAGGGATCATACCAAGGTTGGAATGCAGAGCCCACAAAACTAATGCCTTGGGTAATGACTTGATAATTTAGCCTTGTGTAATTAATTTCATTTTGCAATTAATTCCCACAGCAATGGAAAAGGATACAAGCAGTCCTTCTAGATTACAATTTTGATATATCCTGAAATATTTTCATGATAACAAACTAATTTTTCCAAATCTTTTCTTCTGGTAGAGAAATAGTCATTGGCGGGTCCCAACTTTTGGTCAACCTCCCATTGTAAAGAGTGATTCTGGACAGGCTCCATCTTTTCCTGTTAGGTTTGATGAAAATGTCTCGGTTGCCCCGACCCTCAACACAACCCCACAGAATCCTGCTCGTTCCGATCCTAGTGGAGATATGAACTGTAATTTGATCGATTCACAACCTGAATTAGCAAGTAAGACACCAGTTATGCCGATGCCAATGCCATTGCCAATTCCCGTACAAGCAAGCATGCCTGTCCCCATGCAGCAGCAACTTGACGGTACATTTTCCCATCCGAGCCTTCAAGGGTCACTATGTAATGTGCAGTCAACAGATTGCCCTGTCGCTGGTGATACAAATCAGCAAGAGGAGCTAACAGTTGAAGGGGGGACAATTAGCATTTCAAGTGTTTATTCTCAAGGGTGAGTGTTAAAGCAACTTTGTGGCTTCTGATTCCTGCTTTATTCACTCGTGTTTCATATAATAAATCTTTTATGACCGACACTTTGTTGTTGCCAATAGAAAGGAAATAAAATGAGCCAAACCAAACAAGCCCAATATATCCCACTGTCAGATGTATGCAATTTCTACCCTCAAAGGGTAAAAACGGCTAATAGAAAGGGGGTTCAAGTACTAAATGTAAAAGCACAAATATAATCACTCTTTTTGAGTGCTATTATGATATACTTTGTTGGTTTTGTTTTTCGTTCCTTCCTTTGTTGTCACTTTGAGTATCAGTTATCATTATCTTTATTGAAAGCCTCTAATTTGTGGCACATTTTTGGAACTAAACAATTGACAGCACTCCTTAGTGATACCAATTTTATTTAGGGAAGCACCATTGATTAATATGCCATCTTGGTTATGCTCCTAAAACAATCATCTCATGGAAAATATGGCTTTCAAGACAAAATCATCCAATAAAGATTCATCTTAGATATGAACCCATGTGACGAACACAAAGTTTTCTATTTATAGTAGTTGGCTGATGACATCTAGAGCTACTTTCTCTGTTCACATGACTACAATTTGCTTTTATGATGATTCTGCTGCTTATATATACATGGATCATGATACCAAGTTCGTCATGATTATATAACAAGAGTAAATGCAAGCGAAATGCTGATCTATGAAGAAAATCTGTCTACATTTTTTCAAATGTGATGGTTCATTCTTTATCGTGATGTTTACATATTCTTACAGGTTATTGAATTCTCTGACACAAGCATTACAGAACTCAGGTGTGGATTTGAGCCAAGCGACCATCTCCGTACAGGTTGATCTTGGGAAACGAGCAAACAGAGGACTTACATCAGGTGCTGCACCCATCGGCAAGGTATTTTCTTGAATTGTGACGGTTGGTATTTTTGGTGTTAAAAGTAGCATATAAGTGGATGTATGTTTAATCCAAGATTAAAAAAAAAAACTTGGTGATCAGGATGAACATGAACAAGAATTTAGCAATGGAGAGAAGTCATCAGATCAAGCTCAAAAAAGATTGAAGACATGACACTTGCCAAATGGTTGGTATGGTTTGAAGTATGGGGGGGTTGGAAGACCAGTGGAATTGTAAATGTTTGGTAGTTGGCGACCCCATAAAATCTGTGTTGTGTTGTAGAAACAGCTGCATTGCAGTTTCTGCTTGGTTACTTATTTAGTGGTTTTTGACAAATAATCGAATTTATTGTTATTATTATTATTATTATTATTTTATTAAGTTTAGTGGATTGGGGTATGTTTGTGTTGTGTTGTTGAAGGCTTGAAGCTGAAACCCAGATGGAAAATGATGATATATAATATAATATAATCTATACTATATTATATTATAAAGATGGCATAAAAAACTCTTAATTATAACTCACTAAGCTTTATGTACTATCATTTAAAGCTATCTACTTAAAATCTTTTAAAAATAACTACTAAAGCCTAATGTACTACCTGTAAAGCTTTTAACCCTAATTAATATTTTTCAGCCTTATCTCCCAAAATCCTTCTCTCTAATCCTCAAACCCTAAAATTATGAAATTTGAATTCTGATAAACATAATCAAAACAGGATAAATATCTCAATTTAAATATAAAAAAATTTAAAATATAAAGATGGCATAAAAAATTCTTAATTACAACTCACTAAGCTTTATGTACTATCATTTAAAGCTATCTACTTAAAATATCTTAAAAATAACTACTAAAGCCTAATGTACTACCTGTAAAGCTTTTAACCCTAATTAATATATTTCATCCTTATCCCCCAAAATCCTTATCTCTAATCCCCAAACCTTAAAATTATGAAATTTGAATTCTGATAAACATAATCAAAACAGGATAAATATCTCAATTTAAATATAAAAAATTTAAAATATATAAGATAATTAATGAATTTTAACAAACTACTTAATTTTTTTATATAAAAAAACATTATATTGTTAAGCCTAAATTAAACAAATGTATATATAAAAAACCATTATCACTCAATAAAAACCATCCAAAATCGTACTGTAAATTAATAAAAAAGAAAAATAAACATTAAAATCGTGATGTATCTCGCTGCATTGCGCGAGTACGCTTCTAGTATAATATAATACAAGTAAAATGAATTTCTCCTGCTGCGTTATCACTTAAAAAGAAGAAGAAAGCAAGTGAATTCGATTCCATATACCCCAATCGGGACGGTTATGGGGATTGGTATGGTTATCGGTTTCGGGGATGGGGACACTAAAAACCGGTCCGAATCCGGCCCGTTGCCATTCTTACACAGGCTGCCAGGAAGGATGCTTCTTTGTTTGTTTCAAAGAAAACTTTGTGTTTTTAGTGGTTGGATGTTTCAGAGAAAAGTTTGTCTTTTAATGGTTGTTTAACAGAGGATTATTGGATGTCATTTACCTTACTAGATGAGCATTGCGATAACCGGGAATCTTAATCAGTAAGTGAAGGAGGAACTGTTATTAGGTTACCGTTTATTAACAATCCATTTTGATGTCTGAAAATGTATAAGATAAGTGAAAGTATGATTCTTGCTAGTAAGTGCTTCCCGTTAAACGTTTAGAAACGACCCCTTTGTATGGTGTAGAAAAAGGTCGAAAAAACGACTAATAAATTGAATAGAATAATGAAACACAAATGGGGTGGTGGCGCAGTTGGCTAGCGCGTAGGTCTCATAGCTTCTGAGTCATCCTGAGGTCGAGAGTTCGAGCCTCTCTCACCCCAATTTATTTTTGCTTTAAATAAATGCTGTTAAAATCATGAGAAAATATTTTAAACAATTAATTTGAAACAAAATGACAACATAAAACAGGATGATAATGATTGAAATTTTATGTCTTGAGGTTTAGTGAAAAATAAACAATTAATTTGAAACAAAATGACAACATAAAACAGGATGATAATGATTGAAATTTTATGTCCTTGAGGTTTAGTGAAAAATCTGAAAGTGGGACCTAGATTTTGAATAAGAAATACAACTATATGGTTTACATAATTCACTTTCCTTAGGTTATGGTTTTGATTTACAGTTTTTGGTTTCGATTTAGAGTTTCGCAATAAAATTGTTCTAAATCCATGCTTTTTGATGAAGAAAATGGCAGGTGGGTCACCATTAATTTCGTCCCTGTGTTATATCACCTACAACCTGTTAGATCACATTTGTAGGTGGGTCTTGGTCAATGCTAACCATTTTGCAGGTAGGCATTGTTCATGGGATGGAGATGGTGAAAACTGCACTGCCATTTATGGTTTGATGGGGAAGAAGAGATAACTCTTTCTGAATGTTTGATAACGATGCTAATATCAATGCTCCCGCAACTGCAGATGGGTCTCGAGATCTTGCTTCAAACTGTAATCCTTTTAACGAGCCACAATGTGCTTCTAAGATGCTTACTGAAGGTGCCACATCTGCAACGACGTTATCATTCGATGTACCATAATCGCATTCCTTGTTTGCACTCCATGTACCATAATCACATTGCATCTTTAGGGGGAGGGGGAGGGGGAGATGGGTATCTTGAAGAAGAAGAAAAAGAAGAAGGGGGTGGGTGTTTGAGGGGCTTCACCGGAGAAAATGGTGGTGCCGGATAATGGACGCCGGCGAGCGGAGGGCACCGGTTGTTTCACAGTGGTGTAGGTAGATTAGGAGAGAAATATAACAAAAATACAAAATATAGAATAAAATATTATTTTATGTTAATTTTTAAAAGAAAAGTAAAGAATTTTGTGACACCCTAAAATAATGGGGCAAATAAATAAATATGAAAAGAAAAAAAAAATAAAGAAAAAAAATAAAATAAAATACGTAATTGTGAAGGAAAACGTAAAAGGGGGCCAAATGGTGCCATTTAATGAAAGTGATAAGTGAAGAATAAAAGTTAATGTTCAATCGAGGTAAAAATGAAAGAAATTGTTATATTGGAGGTGAAAAGTGGGAAGTAGCCAAAGTTTTGAAACTAGGGGGCCGAATGACATTCTATAATAGTTAAGGGTTAGTGTCAGACGTCAAGTAGTCCAAAATTTAGGGACCTGTTATGTAAATATGGCAGGTCTGGAAGAGTTTCGGATTTGAAAACGACGGGGGTACTTTGAGGCTTGCTATTGGCTAGTTTAGTCAACTAATACGCCAAGGTTTCTAAAGATAAAATGAAGAGGACATTTCTAGCAACATTTCAGCTTAAAAAGATTGAGATTTTGCGTAGAAACGAGAGAGAAATCGGAGTTCAAAGTTGCTACCTGAAATTTCGGTTTATCGACGATTGGAGGTAAAATACTCAATCAAATTTCGAGTTCTTTATATCGATAACTTCGTTTTTAAGTCATTCATAGAACCTTAGTAGCCTTATGTCTCAAATTTTGGTTTTGAAGGTTCGATTTTGAGTTTTTAACTGATTTTCGAGTGGTTTAAAAACGAAAACTTCAAATGAGAAATGGAACTCAATACTTGATGGTTTTCGTTGAATCTTGTTCCTGTAGTTAAGTAAAATGTTTTTCTTGAGTTTTGCAAAAAGAATCAATGAAAACGGATAGAATATGAAGCCCAACGATCATTTTTCAGTTTGTTGACGAGTTAACGATTTTTATTTCTTCACCAGCGTCGATGGACTGACCGCCCATGGGTTTAGTTTAATAGGTTTAGGATTTTGTCAGTTTTAGCCCTCAAACTTATTAAATGTTTTATTTAGTTGGAAAAAAAAGATGTTAGTTATAAATATTTGGGTTATTTTGGGATGACCTCATGTTATTATCTTTAAAAGAATCATAACTTTTTTAAAAGTTGCAGTTTTAAAACTAAGGGGTTGTTTGGTTCACGGAATTGGAAGGAATTTGAAGGAATTGGAATGTCCAATTCCATTGACCAAATTCCATGCCCATGTTTGGTTCACGGAATGAAAGCGATGAAATCCTTACAATTCCATTGAATTCCATATTTTTAGGAATTCATCATTCATTGTCTTAAGTGAAGGAATTAAATTCCTACCAACCAAACGTTTGGTCAAATTCCATCAAGTTTTATTCCAATTCCTTCAAAGTCAAATTCCTTCGATGGATACCAATTCCATCAAATTCCATTATGTGAACCAAACGCCCCCTAAGTATTGTTATCGGGTATTTAAGCTATTTTGGGTTTAAGTTGATAACGATATAACTATTTGGATTATATCAAAGAGGTGTTAGCCTAGTGGTAAGACCCTGGGGGATAATGCATGGTATGCCTATCTACCAGGGTTCGAATCCTGGGGGATGCACTTCGGCGATACCCAGACCTTGGGTCGGTCTTCGGGTCTAAGTTTACGGGCATACCAGTCTATGGGTATGCGGGTTCGGTCTTGATCGGACTTAGTCGTACCTGGGCGGGTCCAGTCGCTTTAGACTGGGTCGGGTCGCTGCGGATTAGTCGGTGCTGCCCAATTGGATGCTCGGATACCGCGGGTGCGTGTGTGTGTGGGCATAACCCAAGTTGGCGTACAATTTTTTTTTTGGATTATGATAACTAATTAATTTAACTTCTAAATTAATTAATATATTGATTTAAATTGTTCTTTAATCAATATATTAATCTATTTTAGAATATTAGTTAATTAATTCATTCCTAAGGAGATGTTTATGAGATTATTTAATTAAATTCAAATGTGGATTTAAGTGTGATATTTTGGTTAAATATTATTAAGGTGTTTTAATGCGGAATGAATGATCCTTTAGCTATTAAAAGCATACATCGACGTTAAGAGTCGTTATCGAGCGTAACGCTTGGAGGTTTAGTAAAATTATTTTGATGGTTTAATAATGAGATTAAAACGTCATAATTTGAATTAAATAATTATTGAGACGTTTTAATTTAGAGAAATAGATTTATAAGTTATAAAATGACGTTTTGGGACGTCATCGAGATTTTAGAGTTGGGTTTTGACTAAAGTTAGTCGAGGTTGACCACGTTGACCAATGGTTGACTTTTGACCTCGTTTGACCCACAAGTATTTTGATGATGAGATCAAATGGAGATATTTGAGTTATTAAGAGACCCGATTTTGGAGTTTGACTTTAGGTCGAGTCGGGTTAACCATAGTTGACTTTTGGAGAAAGTAAGCCATTAATTGGATATTATGATATAAAGTGTGTAGATTTTCAGATGAAAGCTATGAGTAGCCGACTTACACACAATCAGGTGAGTCTTCATGAGACTTACACTGGGATGCATATCTATGTACAAATTTATTTTCAGCATTATATGATTTATATGGTGATGTGTATGTATACATGATGTATTATATTTTTCATGTATGATATTTATGATCAGTTGCATGCTATGTGTTTAGGTTGTTTTCAAATAACTCTAGCATGCTATTTCATATGAAAGTTTTATGATCGGTTTTAATGGGTGGACATTACATTTGACCAGTAAGTCACACGACAAGTGGCACGACCCCGTAATGGGTGTCTAGACATGTGTAGGTCTGACAACCCAGGGAATGCCAGTGACAAAATGACCAATACCCGACGAGACAGATTATGATATCTCTTTTCTTTCAATGTTGCATGTTTTAAGAAAACGCATACTATTTGATACAGAGTTTGAAGTTGATATGTATTATGTGAAATGATTTTATTCACGCAAACCATGAACTCACTGAGCTTTATAAGCTGACTGTAATATGCATCTCAGGGACAAAAGGTTTCAGGTTGAACAAGGGAAAAGGGGGCACATATAGAGACTCGTCTAGCCCATTTAAGTCCAATATTTATGTTCAGACGTCTATGGTAGATAAATTTGTAATGCAATCCGGTATGGGACGGGTTAACATTTAAGTTACATATTTATTATTTTAAAGTCTTTCGCTGTAAACAATTTTAATTTAGCCGTTATTTTGGAGAATTGTTTCAGATTACGTAACACTTCTCAAGGCAAAATATGGGTGTTACAAATTTGATGAAAAGACATAAATGTCCCTCACTCTAACAGACATTATTAACAGAGTTAGCAATTAGGGACCATTTTCAGAGCAAGGTGAAAAGCACGAGGATGATTTTTAGACTTATCAAAGTTCAAGTCCCAGTTTCAGATTTTTCACTAAACCTCAAGGACCAAAATTGAAGTTTACTCCTTAATAAAATGATGTAAAAGTTCATTATTTGAAAAACAATAACTAAAAATATCAAATAATGTTTAATTTTACTTATAGCTTAGTAATAACATTTAATTAGTTAAACCTTAAGACGTTACTTGGTTCTTTAGAATTTTGGTTTAATTATAATTAAAGGTTACTGATTTAAATCCCTCACGATCATATAAAAGTTTAGCCAAGATGGATCATAACAATTACTAAAATGTTTAATGAGTGATTATATACCTAAAGGGTTAGGTTATGATAGGAAAACCTTTTTAGCTAAAAGTGATAGAAAAGTTTGATTCTTATTCTTATATGATAAATAATTATTAAAATAACGTAATATAACTAAAAATTCATAATAAAATTTTGATATCAATCATAGCCTTCGGTAAAAGAATAATATTAATACTAGGCATATACCCGCACGATGCAGCGGAATGTAAGCAAAGAACGAACAATTAATGCTATTTCTTTATATACATTTCATCAATAATCAACCATGACCTAAAAATCACAACTTATGAAACCTAAAGCCATAAAGATATTCAATAATTAATTTATATTACAATTATTGACGAAAAAAATTATAATGATATTATTTATAATAAGAATGAAACGTATTTTACGATTATGTATTTTTAACGTGCTAACGGTGGAAAAAAAAATAAAACGTATGGACAGAAAAACAAATTATTTCGTAGATATTCATGATATTTAATAGTACGGTTAAATTAAAAAATATTCAATATTTGGCTCGTTTTGAAGATATTGAGGAGACGCTTATAATGATATAATTTGTAGAAAAGTGAACGTATTTTTTCATTGTATTTTTGTTAATATATAATTATTTGTGTTAATATGTGTAAAATGAAAAAAATAAGGGATATAAAGTAAATTAAATAAGTAATTATAAGGGTGATAAATGTAACAATGTAAGGGTGGTAAATGTAATTGTACAAAAGTTTGTACAATAACCGTTTGTACAGTAACCGTTTTAGTAGTATAGATAATTCGTATATATTCTGATATTTAATAGTATGGTTAAATTAAAAAATATTCAATATTGGGCTCGTTTTGAAGGTATTGATGAGACGATTATAATGGTATAATTTGTAAAAAAATGAACGTATTTTTTCATTGCATTTTTGTTCATATACGAATACGATTATTTGTGTTAATATGATAACGGTGTAAAATGTAAAATGAAAAAGTAAGTGATACAAAATAAATTAAATAAGTAATTGTAAGGGTGATAAATGTAATATTATAAGGGTAGTCAATGTTATTGTATAAAAGATTAAGGATGGTAAATGTAATTGTACAATAGTTTGTACAATAACCGTATTAAACTTTTCATTATCTATACTCTCTAATGAAAATTTTAAAACAGTTTATTGTACAAGATCGGTTACTTGTATGAGCCACGTCCCCCTCTCCCCCTCTTTGCGCTCCGTCTTCCTCCCCACGTCGTCTCCTTCCCCAAATTCCCTAACATCCCTCCCTCTCCTAATTTCCTCTATGATTCCTCACATCCATCTAGAATCGACCACGTGAAATCTCTTATTCCTCTCCTCCTCAATTTCCCAAGGGTTTTTTTGGTCTTTCAACTGTTGTTTTTGTTATGGGCGGCGATTGGCGACGGTAGTCTCGGCCACCCACCGGTGGTGGAGGCGGCGGTGGACGGAGTGGAGGAGGCGGCAAATCTCTTCCTACTCAATTTCCCACGTCCAAGCCTAATTTCTCTACCCCTCACCTCCCTCTCGATTTCAACCTTCGGAAGAACTGGTACAACCTTTCCTCATAGCAAGATCGAGATAATGCTCAGGTTGCCCATATCGAGAGAAAATCCAACGACTACACATCAAAATGTAAGGGAGAAAATTGGGGAAGATGAAGACTCTTGGTGATTGCGTCTGGTCTCGATTTATAATGTGGGTTTCGGTTTTAGGTATTAATCATTCTTTGGTTTCGTTTCTAGGTTTGAATATTTATAATGTGGGTTTCGGTTTGAATATTCTTTGCTTTCCGCCTATTTTCCTAATCATCATTGTATTTTGGAAACTTCAGATTGTACTTGGCATAAAACATGGAATGGAGCTTGAAGAGGCAATATCAAAATGCAAACCCTTTCTGATGTAGCAGGTTTTGTATCCTTCGTTAGCACTCGTGGGTCTTCTGACCCTATCCTTGCTGCTAAGGTATTGGACTATCTATTTATGCTTCCTTTTAATGGAAAATTGGGAACCAACTTTCAAAACCTTCATTATCAAAACCTCTTGTTTAAGGTTTGGAGATATGTCCTTTTGGTAAAAAAAATTCTTTTAGTTACTACATATGTGATTAATTCGTTATACTCCTTGAACAATAATTGATGCCAGATTACCTCACGTGCCTGGATTTTTCATTAGGCTTTGGAGATATAGATCTTTTCTAATCTTTATATTCATATATAACCATTTCTACTGCAGGAATATCTTAAAAAGAACCATATTCGTTGACTCAACATCTTCACTAGATGTGCTAAAAGCTGCCAAGCAATACAAGTTATTCCAGGTAATTCTTTATCTAATCTGAAGCATTTTGTCACAAATATCATTTGCATTTACTCTTTAACTTCAAAATTTTGTGTTCCCGTCCATTTACTTTGTAATTTGTACTCTTGTTTTGGCTTGTTAATTAGTTACATTGAATTGAATTTGTTTCCATGATACTTCTCCCTATTGTCGATATTAGAATCTTAGATATATTATAGGAGGAGGATCATAACATAGTTTTCTTTATTATCATTGTATTGGGTAGTTGGATTTGAATGACAAAAGAGGCAAGGATTTTGATATTTTGGGTCTGGATTTGGATTTGAAATTTAGAAGTACAAATTGAGATCTAATCTTAACCATGAAAATGCTTTAGTCGGTTGTGCATGCAAAAACAGCTGCCAATATCCAAGCGCAAGACATATGGAACATCAGAGGAATTTTATATACGTTTGGTGCAAGTTAGACTTGGCAACACAAAGGCATGGAACAATATGACCAGGGTGGTATGATGTTTGCTACTTTTTCTGCAATTTTTGTGGTAGTACAAATCTTGTGACTAATGTAGTTTATTTTTTTCTTCCATGCTTAAGCCTCTAAATTACAGCTCGATTTTATTACATTTTTAATTAATTTTCAGCTTTTGATGACATATATATATATATATATATATATATATATATATATATATATATATATATATATATATATATATATGCTTGTACCCCATAAGAATATTTGGAGAAAGCTATATCTAAATGGCTTTGTTCTTGCCCCTCCAAAGCTGATTGTATATATCTTTACAACTCCAACACAGTAGCAGTAGTAGGATTTCTTGAAATCCCTTAAACATAGGATTTTTAAATCCCAAGGGGGTGGCTAACATTTTACGGGATTTCATAGGTTTTGTATATAATCTACTACTACTTTATAAAAATTCTAATGTAGTTGAACGGTTTCTTGTAAACCTTTGAAAGCCAATTTTTCCGCCCCCAAACCCTAAATCCACGTTCTCAACTGCTCTAAACTCACACACATATCGTCTTCATCGTCTCTATCTTCTTGGATTCTCACCAACATTTCATCACTTCTTCGCTCTGATCATCAAATAATTCAAATTCCAGGTTCGTTCTTCTCTGATTTCATCTGCAATTAGGGTTTTGTACATTCCAATTCAAAATGATGAAAACCTTTTTGTAACATCGAATCATGCATCTTGTGGGTCTCATGGTTCCGGTTACAATCATCGACACTGCATCTAGGTCTGGATTGAGTATTGTTCATCATTGATTTATTTGATTGATTAAGATTATGCATTTGTTAATTTATTTTTACTTGGATTTTGTAAATGTAGTTTGGAAGGTAAAGCTAAACTAGAGGAATAATTGAAACGAGCTGATGCGGTGGTGATAACATATGCTTGTGATAAACCTGAAACACTCAATCGCCTTCAGACTTTATGGATTCCTGAAGTTCGTCACCTAAAGGTTTTCAATCCATTCATAATTTTTTTTATATATAAGATGAGGCAAAAGGACAACAACAAATTTCAATTGTGACATGCATTTAATTACTTGAATTGGAGATTGTGAGAATATATTTATGTTTTTATGTTGATTTATCTACAGGTCAAGGTACCAGGTTTCAAGCTAGATTTGCGCGATGAACACTACCCCATGAGTCTAGAGCAGGTGATGGCTCCAATAATGCAACATTTTAGGGAGATTGAAACTTGTATAGGGTGTTCCGCAACTAACCTTGTCCTGGTATGTGATTATGTTCAACTTTGATATCAATGAAAAGATTGGAATTAATAGCTCATCTTTGGAAACGTCTTCCAAGTTCCAAGTAAAAGCATATAGATTCTTCATGTAATGTTTGTCACATTAGGTTAATATGTCTTTATGTTTTATAGTTTATGCAGTAACCCTATATTGACATATAATCAAAGCGCAACACCCTTTTACTTTCGCTATCTGTATGCATAAGCATACTGGCATGCTTACTATTATGTCCATGATATATCTTATTCAACCATCTCACACCAACTAGAAATCAAAAATCAAAATACTGGTCTAAATACAAGTGACGGCCAAATCTAAAACTGAAAAGGAAAAGAGAACTAGATCATATTATATAGAAACTGTGAAGTCCCAATGAGCATGCTGAAAATTTGAAGACCATAGCCACACACATTTTATTGTACTTTGGGAGGTGAAGATAGATACTATAATGGATCCTTCTAATTCCTTAGAACCCAAGTTAATGTACAAAAGTTCAATGCTATTTATGGTATTTTCAAGAGGCAATACTCACAATGAGCCATTTCTTATTGCAGCTGTTGCTGAGCTGTTGGATAATGTTGTTGATGAGGTAATCTTTAGTTTTAGTCATCACAAGAATTTCATTAAAACATGAAATATACATATTTTTGCAATCACTGCCATGTTATATGGTTCATACGTGGATTTTAAGTAATAAAAATATCAAACATTCATGATGTTTAGGATTACCATATATTAAGTGTTTTTTTTGGATAGATAGCAAAAATAATGTGACTATGGCATTTGATGCGCTTGTTGTATGTTAATCAAGTATATGCCGTCTTACCAAGTAGTAGCAACCAGGCATGCCTCGTTTGTTCTAAATGCCTCCACTTAAATTAGGTACTTGCTTGCTCTATTAATTTAGTTGGTTGGCCGGTTGGTTGTTGCTTGGACACAATCCCTTTAGGAGTAGTTGATGTTATAACTAATGGATGATATTATTGTTTAGACCTTGGTGGTGGATCATATTCAGAAATACATTTCCCTTAGTGTCATGCATATCATTTGATAGCTTAATCTCCATCCACTCATTTTCATATTACATCTCCATTTATCCTCATGTTGGAAATGGATCCACAAAGTCAAGACGGAGAAAGGAAGGTTTTGTGTGGAGGTGTCGACCTCATATGAGTTTCATGTCACATTTTTGCATCCAGATTGTGAACATATTCTTAAATTATTTTAGTTCATATATTATGCCATGTATGAAGTCCACATTCTTAAGCAATGATTTGTTGGAATTGTTAGTCCATATACATAGTTATTATACAACTACAGTGGTAAATACACCATGTACTCATTAATTATTTGGTCTTATTTGTGCATGATGGTTTCTAAAGATTTTGAAGATCCAAATTGTTAGTATAATCGAGATTCACGTTCCAACCTAATCAAACGGAAACAAAATGGCATTTCTACATGAAAGATATTTGCTTAGATGCATACATATCAACAACCATTCTGAGGGAGTTGCATATTGTTTCCTCTTCAACCCTAATGAAGTAGATGCGATGCTCAGGTATTGAGAGTGAAAAAGAGGATACACATCTCCGAATGTCGATAACATGAACCATTTAGCGAACTGTTTGACGAAAAGTTCGATTATATTTATTTAACAAATGAACAAACTTGAAAACATTCTTTTGTTCGTGGACATGAACGATGGTCTCGTTCATTTCTTTACGTTCGTGAACGCTCCTTCATTTAAGTTCGTTTATGTTTGTTTATACATAAATATAGTTATACATTATGACATAAAAATTAGCATCAAGAAGACAGAATATAACTAAACATAAATGCTATTTCGAGTTCTTGGCTTCAAAACGGAGATCCTCTGCGCAACATCGTGCGCGGGTATATGCCTAGTATAGTATAGATAGGTGTGAAATTGAAAAGGATAACATCTCGTTTTTCATTAAATTTTTTATTACAATTTAAATATTTTAGATTTAAAATAATACGCAAAATACTTTAATTTTAAAAATAAAAATTTATTAAATGGAAGATTTCCTTGGTGATGAAAGTTGCTTTTGTTTTTTTTTTCTTTTTTACGAAAACACCCCTCCTTTTATATGGAAATATATTCTTGAGTAAACTACAATTTTCGTCCCTGTGGTTTAGTATTTTTAACGATTTTCGTCCCTGTGGTTTAAACCTGCCTTTTTCGTCCATGTGGTTTACATTTTCTTTCTTTTTTTGCCCCTTAGATTAATTTCGTTAAAAAAGTCAGTTACATTAAGGGTACTATTGTCTTTTTCCCTGTTTTGTTTTTTCTACATTTTTTATTGAAAACTTTTATGAATATATTATATAATATATATATATACACACACATCACCGTCTCTTTCGTTTCCACTCCGACATCATTTAAGCCGGCCATCTTCCCACATCGTTTGCGCCACCCTACTCCAGATCGCAAGACCGAGACCTTCACTCCTCTCCTTCTCCCTCCAAAGTTTACCCTCCTTTCGTTCTCTATAGCCACTGCAACTCCAGTCCACACCTCACACCCTTCTTCTTATACCCATCTGTTGTTCTTCCTTCTCCATCACGACAAACCACCAAGGTGACACCCAACAACCCCATTGTGACTCCCTGTCTCCCCCTGCCTTTTCTCCTCCATCCATCTCAAACAACATGGGGTTTATCGAATCAATTAATCTCGTGTCTACGATCATCCCTGAGTCAGGATCGTCGATGGCTATTTTACATTGGATTTTGGACGTACTAACAATAGTTATTAGATCTTCGTCTTCCTCCTCGTTAAGAAGAAGTGAAATACGATTGCGTCATGTTAACTGAGTTGAATATGCAAGTGTGAATATGTAGCATCTACTCAAGTTCTCTCCATTTTTTATCTGATTATTTTATAACTTTTTGTTGATTCCAGTATGCAAGTTTTGTATTTTCAAGCGATGTGGTGATACAGGAGGAAAAGAAAATGATGCAGGTTGAGGAAGAAGATGGGTTTGAGGGTGGGGCATGGGGTTTTGTGTGATAGGTTAGTTTTTATTTTATTTTTTATTTTTGTAAATCTTCTAATGAGTTAGTTGTATCTAAATCTTGATAATGTGTATATATAAATTAAGAAAAAGGTAAAAAGACCATATTACCCTTAATTTAATGAACTTTTTTTTAACTCTGCTAGGATAAATGATGAAAAATGAAATGAAATGCAAACCATAAGGATGAAAAAAAAACAATTTTTAAATCACAGGGACACAAATTGTTATAAACATCAAACCATAGGGACAAAAATCGTAGTTTACTCTATATTCTTTCTCACCAAACCCATTTTTTCCTACTTGTGAACCAAAAATACAAAACTAAAGTTAAAATTATCAAGTATTGATAAAAAAAAAAAAAAAAAAAAGAACAGATCTAATTATGGATTGAAAATTTACCAAAAAGCAAAATGTTGCAATTTTTTGAAATAAAAAGTATCACATATTTTGCATGAATGAAATATTTAATATGATTGTGACAACACATAATTGATAGTTCAACTTCATGTTTTGTATATAGAATCCATGTTTAACAACATATAGAGCTAGTTGCACTACACTAGAAAACATCTTCTATAGCCATACAAATTCCCATAATCCATGCTCTACCCTTTCACTTACTTTCCATCTTCAATCTCCTGCAAGTACATATTTAAAACCCACTTATTATCCTTTGCCTCATGTTTCCATATGTTTTTCTCTTTCTTTCTTTTGTTTATGATGAAGAAAAACTCCAGCTGGAAGTAACACAAGTTCGATTTTTCACTTACAGAATTGTCAATCTTGTCAAAATCATCATCATCGTCATCAAAAGCATCGTTGCCTTCATCATCTGAAATTGACCAAAATGAAAGATCAACAACACAAGGGAAATTTCAAATACAGAGAATGTGAGCATGGTTAATTGTGTAAACAAAGATCATATGTCCAAATGAATGTAGATCACCGTTTGATATCAAGAAAATATGTCATATAAAACATTAAAACTTCAAATAAGGAAAAAAGTGCAGGCACCCTTATTTATTTATGCCACTTTCTACAAGTGTTACACCAAGGAGTGCTAGGTATTTAAACAAGTTATACTCTCATTGGACAGCAGGACAACTATGTTTCTGTGATAAATGGAGTATAAACAATACAAAAATGTTGCTTGGAAGATACCTGGATGGCCATCACTGTCATCAAGATCTCCCAAAAGATATGAATCCAAGTCCTGCTCAGATGTAGAGCTCTTGCTTTTCAGACTTGCTCCAACCACTTCTGTTCCAACAACTAGAGTTTGATCGACTTTTTCATCTTCTTTTTGTGCTATTTGTTTTAGTTTGCTCTCCTCTACAAACTTTCTTTCATACCTATATGGTAAGAAAGGAACTAATGGAATTAGACAAAATGTTAAATCATAAACTCCCTTCAATGCAAAATTACACTCTTGTTGAAGCATCGTTGATCAGAAAACCTCATAATTCATGATAAGCGATCCAGAATGTTTGAGATCATTACATCTGTTTTTAAGTAGTGGTGGTCTGGTGGAGGAGCCTTAAGAAGTCTTTAGCTTTACTAGTGGAACTATAGGTAGTCTTGGAGATGTCAAAGGAGAATAAAAGGATACACTACATGTGGGCTGGTCTGTTACGAATATGGTACTCTTATAATGTGACAGAGCCTGAAGGAAGTGTAACTTTGTTAATATAAATAACTGGTTTACACGACATATTACAATCTGTTTTCTTATTTCATGTTGTGACTGGGTTACTGAGAATCTAGTCTTTATGAAGTCCACGCAATCCCAGAATATGTCAATATATCTATTTGCACCCGATTTAATATAAGTTAACCATCATGGATAAGAATTGGAAATTCCAAGGTAAAGTAGGCACATACGGGGATACATGAGTGCTAACAAGTGTAAAATATATCCTCCAGAATCTTCCATCTTTCATGTGCCTTGGGCATAATTCATATCTCAATCTTGACACTTCCTGAAAAATCATGATCATTGTACATATGCTTAGCATGACAAGTTTAATATTCTGAAGTGATTCAACGTTCTTAAAGAAAGAATGGGAAGTAGGCAAATCTGTAAGTTTGCATATTCCACTGCCTCCCTGGTTGCTGATGTAAAAAAAATATAGCCAAAAATTTAGAAAGACAAAAGAAATAAAGGCTTTTACTCCCTCACTCAAGCATGCTCTTTTAACAATTAGGAGACCAAAGAACAATCGATTGGAGTGTTGGTTGCATCAATTAACTCTTAACTAATGTAAATGGTTATTAAGGTTATCATAGACTAACAAGTACACAAGTCATTTCTGCTTTAAAAATGGAGTTAATTAACTTGTAAATAACAAATTTTGCTGTAAAATATATTTTGACTGGGAAAAAATATAATAGATGAATATTTTGTCCCACAGCATCGTCTAACAAGTGGAAACAACAAAACCATTACCCATTCACATCTATTCAGGAGTCCTGTAATCAGATCAGAGAATAGGTGGAAAGGAAGACACAATGTATGTCAAAGGAGGGAAGTTCCTAAAGAAAAGTGAAAAGGCAGGAAAATTAATGGAAGAAAGAAGGGGAACAATAGGTATGAGTATGACCTCAACTCAGATCATGGCTAACACAAGACTTGAGGATGGAACTTTGGAAGTGGAAGATTTAGAAAGCATGGGAATTCTTTTGGGGGATAACATTCTCATTGTGAACCCAGTGTATCCTACTTGCGTCGCGCATAAGCTAGGGGTCTTCATGAAGACAACCTCTCAATCCTAGTAGTTGAGGTAAGGTTTGCGTACATCCTACCCCTCCCAGATCCTACTTTTGAGTGGATATAATGAGTTCGTTTGGTTTAGTTTGTTTACTCTCATTATGAACGCAAAGAGAAGGCCGTTAGAGGACTTCATCCACATAATGGTTGCTCAAGGGTTGGGGTTTTCTGATAAGTGAGAATATTTGTGGTGTGGCAATATCAGTAATGCCTCGCGAAGGGATTAATCCATCAGTAAAAAGTAGGATGATAAAGAAGCAGTTAAAGTAAAATTACAGCAATTTCAGAGTCTAATCAGAATTTCATATTAACTCGTTCCAATCCTTGCTTACTAATTGGGTTCATGAGTTCAAGGTGTCGGCATTCATCATTTCAACAAGCTTACAGAGGTTGTTCTACATCAAATTCTTCTGGATTTTGTTTTTGGAAGCAATGGAGCAAAAAAAAAAAAAAATCAATCTGTTTGTTTGTGGCAGCAAACTGCAGTGACCTATTTGTTAGACAAAGCAGCTATTGTTGGATGTACTCATTGTTTTGTTAGAAGCTTAGTAGGTCCAAGCTTAAAATAGATCTCTATGAAATAATTAAAGCCAATTGCATCATCAAAGTTAGAGCATGTTTGCTTTCTGAAAAAGTTTCATACGAAGGTGTTCTTATTATATTCATAGCTGTCATGGAGAGCTCCTAGTTATCTTTGTAGTTCCGTTTTTCATGGAGACACTTCGAGAATGTGGTCATGTAATGTAATGTAATGATTTAGTTTACTGTTGATTTGTTTTGTAGTTCAGGTGGACTGTTAGTTTTTGGTCCACTAGTTTATATCAGATTTTCATCATCAACGAATATATTTGGCTGTTTCAAGAAACAAAAGTGGAAACAATAGAAGTGCTTATGTTGTTCATATATGATCCTATATCCAGCGCTAATGCAATAGCTAAGGTCCAGCATCCTGTATGTATATATTTTCGGGATCAATGTTTGGACCATCCAAACTAGAAATACTTTTCCTTGGATAAAGGAACAAATTACTCAATATATTTCATCTGCAGTGCCAGCGTTTATAATTGCTTCGTGCTATATAGAGGGCTATAATGCTGCTCAATGGAATTTGGTTTGGTGTGGGTAGCTCATGACCATGAAAAAAATAATCTAAATTTACACTTACTGCCAGTAACTTGGAATCATAGTGATGACCTAAGTCTGAGTAATTAAAGAAATATAGATGCATAACTGTTTAACATAGATAAATAATGTACCACTTAAATAAATACAAGAACTGTAGATATCTATTAATAAATTTAGAATGAAACCCATATCTATATTCCATTACGTTTCTTTAATACAGGAACAGTCAATACCTTAACAGTTGTGAGGACTAGATTTGCATGTTTCTGCTGCCACTCTGAAAGATCTTGCCTTACATTGGAGACAGTAGCCACATCAGACACTGAATCATCTAAAGATCAAGAGAAACAAGTTTAGTTGTCATATAGTGCAAAGTGGTATAGTTAGCCAATTACAGATGAATAAAATGAGAATTCGGTGCAAGTAACTCTGAACTTCCACATATTTCCCTAGGTTTTCAAAATTGTACTTAAATACTAGGAACAAGTCCTAGAGATAGGCAAGTTGGATTACTATATACATATTTTTGATCCATCATATCCAACCGCCTTTTGACTAGCATTTTCAATTTGTAAATATTTTTTGATATTAGCTCAGTTCCCACTACCATGTCATTCCAGTGCACAATTAAAATGAATTTTGATGCAAATCTAGAAGCAACACTAATCTATTTGTGGTGCTTTTATAACGCAGAATAGATAAAGGGGTTGTTTGTTTTTTCTAAAAAACCTTTTAATGGCTCTTAAGTCTGAATCGTTCATACCTTTTTACACACCACCTCTTATTAATCATAACTAAATTAAGACTTCAGACTTTAGACCTCTTAAAAAAAACGACACCAAAATGTCGCCATATTTTCACACTATTTTCAATTATGTACTTGCACAAAAACATTTATCAACAGTATACTCATACCTCATAATCATAATCATAACAATTACATCATAAGGTCCCAATTTAATCAAATTGCCGAAACACAAATCATTAATATTCTGTTCCAAACCAACCATTTCTGTTAGTTAAATTCTGCAGCTGGCAATTATTTCCAGAATGCTGCAAATCCATTTGAATTTGAGAATCAAAGTCGACATTCATAGCCAAAAGGTAACTCAACGTTTTGGACTTGGCCGATCAGTTAACATTATCAATAGTTGATGATAAAGCATGAGTAACCATTACTTATATAGAAATTACTTACAAACAAAAATTAACAAAAAACGATAATCGATCAAGCGAGGAAACCTGGAAAGGGGAAATTCTGGAATGTAGATAACGTGAGGCCTTTGACGAAGTCTCGAAGATCCTGAGTGATGCCGAATTTTCCAAGCTCCAACTCCGACGGCGAGTCATCAGAAGAAGAAGAGGAGGTAATGGAGAGAGAAGGAATTTGATCGGCGAGAGAGAGGAGGGCGGCGGTCTTGAACTCGTCGGCTTTTTTGGAAGCCTCGGCGGCAATGTCTTTGGATCGCTTGGCGGTCTCGGAGACGATGTCGGCGATTCTGACCGGAGAAGAGGTGAAGGTTTGAGATCTCTTAGTTGCTTCTTCAGCCAATGATTTCGCCTTTTGCCAAAAGCTCTCCATTGTTCAAGTCTTCCTTTGGTCGTTTGTTTGCTAGCTACTGTGATTGATTTCACTCAAGTCTGTAGAACCCAATGGTGATGGCGAGGTAAGATAAAGTTACGGGCGGTTACACTTACACATCACCTCATGCCAACAGCCGGATCATACCATTCTGATTACGACCCGACCAGAAACCATTTTGACTCCTTTTGTTAGAGCATTCTCCAATGCAAGTTCAAACTTCTTATTTTTTATTTTTTTTTATGTCATCTCATTTTTACTTCATCAAATTAAAAATTCATATAAAAGTTCACAATGATAGTTCTTATAAGAATATCTTTTTATGGGTCTTTTACATTTTAATATTAATATATATATAATATTAATACTTATTATAAAGTCAAGAAAAAAAATAAAGATAATGTCACATCTCACACATTTCATGGTAAGAACCTATTAAGAACCTAGAGAAGTTTGGGTTCTTATAAGATCTCTCCACAATGCTAGTTCTTACAAGTCAATTGCATTTTTTGCTTATAAGAACCTTGCATTGGAGATGCTCTTAAACCATCTCGGATCCAACACTAAAATCATCAAAACACAACTGAAGATTTTTTCTCTCCAATCAACACTAAAACACATTTGAAAAAAAGGGGAAACTTATTGGCACCCTAAAAACCTTATATACACCCCACCCCACCACACATAATTAACTCCATGTGTTTGACCTTTTTATTTTATTTTAAAATTTAAATAACTTTTTATATTCCCAAGGTAATTTACACCCAATGTTGGGTGTAAATAATAAGACCCAACAAAAAAAAACAAAGGTCAATAAAGGTGGTCTATATGTTCGGATGCAAATAAAGTAGGCCTCTAAAATACATATATATATATATATATATATATATAGATTAATAGTTTAATACATTAAATAATATTATTTTATTATTATTAAAACATTAAATATTTTTTAGTATTGTTTAAGGGACCAACCATTTCTAGCGTTTTTAATGGTATTTTTTTAGTGTTTGGGTTAGAAATGCCCTTACAAATACTGGCTAGCCTACTAAGGATAGCGCGGGTCCTATGAACCTAATTATCGCAAGGGAAAAAAAATCATGTGACATGAAAGTACATCTACTTAATTTTGATTTAAGTGTCCTGAAATATTTTAAAACCAATTTTGTAGTAGAAAGTTAAGCAGGGTGGGATTGTCTTGATTGATTAAACTAAAACTAAAACTAAAGTGTTTTTTTGGTAAGAGGTCTTAAGTTTTATCCTCACTTGTAACAAATATTTAATTTATTTTAACAATCAAGAGAGCCATTAAACTTCTATTCTTACTCACTTTCATAAACGTCCCTAAATTACAATGAATACTCTATTAATTCCCAAATTATGTTTCCACTTTTTGTTACATCCTTTTGTAAATTATATATCATGTTCTTATAATTAAATTTCACCAAAAATATAAGTTTTTCCTCTTGATTTGTTTGTATTTTGTAATTTGCTTTTAGTTATTATTCGATTACTATTGAAATCTTATGCATAAGGAAACGAAATAAAATGCATAGTTAATTTTAATTTGCAAAACATCTTATTTATTATTAGGAGTTCTAGATGCATAATGAAACGAAGTTGAAAACTTGGGAAAAAAATAGAGGACAATCAAACAAAAAACCAAATAAGTTCCCCGTAACGATAAGTTCGGCTAAAAACACGTGGGGTGTAAGACGTAGTATTGTGTTTTACTTAAAAGGTCGAGATAGATTCACATTGAAAAAATGTATTATTCGTGAAATCGGCATAATTGGCTTTCCTTCGGATCAAACCACGCCGACTTTCCGTCCGATCAAAACCGCGATTTTGCGGGCATCCACCTTAAATTATGCACCCGCTTAAGAAAATTTTTGGGTCCGCCACTGAACCAAATCACGTAATGAAGAACAAAGTCGCATGAATTACATGTCATTTTAATGTAAATCGCATATGATTCAACTGTATTCTCTAGTTATTGTTATTAAATGAACCTGACTTTATCTTTTTATATCATTTAATTTTACAAGATAAATTATTATTTAATAATATATAACTTTTAATTATTTATAAAATCGAAGAAATCACTAAAAACAAATGATAGCCTAAAAAATGTTGAAAATCGTGAAAACTACTAAAACGTATATAGTTTCACATATGAATCAACATAATATTGTTTCATGTGCGAAAAAACAAAACTACGTTCAATCCTAGATGTAGATGAAACTCACTGAATGATTGAGATTGATTCTCACAATCCTCAACATTTTTAGGTTGTTATTAATTTTCCCTCGATACTATTATATGTTTACATATAATGTTGTGTGAGTTGCTTGGTGTATTGTGAACAATAGATAACATTTTCTTAATTTCCCAGCCTTTTTAGGCTCGAGAATAATGGAGAGGCGTCGGTCAAGGACGTGAAATGGGGTTAGGGAACCGATTGAGAGGGAGGGGAGTTAGATGAGTTACTAGGCTTGGGAGCTTTGACTCATCTTAGTGGTTGTGTCGAGTGATGAGTGGTTTTGGTTTCTATCAGAGAACGGTTGTTTTTCGATCAAGCATCTTAAAGATTGGATTGATAGGAGGACACTTAGGTTTTTTTTTTTTTAAATCTCTTAATGGCTCTTAAGTCTGAATCGTTTATACTTTTTTACACATCACCTCTTATTAATTATAACTAAATTAAGACTTTAGACTTTAGACCTCTTAAAAAACAAACGACACCTTAGTGGTGTAACTCATATTGAGGATTCACGATGGTGTGGAATTGTCTCTATTAAAGTTAACTAGAAGCGTACTTGTGCAATGCAGCGAGATACAACACGATTTTAATGTTTCATTTTATTTTTTGTTTTTTTGTCGATTTACAGTCGACTTTGGATGGTTTTGAGAAAATGGTAATGTTTTTTTATAAATTTGTTTAATTTAGGCTTAATAATATAATATTTTATATATAAAAAAATTAAGTATTTTGTTAGAATTCAATGATTATCTTATATATTTTAATGATATCTAGAAAAAATAACCAATTACATATTTAATAATATAATTAAAATAAATTTATAGTAATATATTATATTCATTAATAGTGGTACATGGAAATGTCTGCATAAATTAAAGAAAGGCTCTACACACACCAAATTGATGAGTGTTAGAAGTTTGCAGTAATAATATGTATCTTGTGCTTTGATACTTGTAAATTGAGATATTTTTAAAATCTTGCATAAAATGATGGTAACTTGTGCCTAATAATTTGTATGTAAGAGTTTTTTTTTATCCTTGCTTTATAATATAGTATAGATATTTTCATTTGAAGACTTAGTTATGGAAGTGTACCTGTTCGTGAATTGTTGGATAAAAGGGGTATCGAGTTACATTCTGTTTTATGTCCTAGATGTGGGTCGGAGGTTGAACCGATTGATCATTGGTTTTTTAATTGCCCTTCAATTATGCATGTTTGGGCAAACTTATGGCAATGGTAGGGCCGTGAACTGATATCTTTGGAGGATATTTTTTTTCTCTTCGAAAAAGGCTTCAAGGTGGAAAAATCTGAATTCTTGTAAGGATGACAGTTGTTTGGACAACCCTTTAATTAAGTCATCTAGAGACGAGAAATAAATTGTTTTTTTTTCAGACTTCCGACATCTGTCAAGATCTTGGTTTCGAGGTGCAATTGCTTTCGTTCTTCTAGATACAAACCGCTTAAAACAGTTTGGATATTCTTGGTCTTACTGGTGGTGCAACTCATATTTTTAATGGTGTTCGGTTTGTCTTTAGCTCCTATTTTGCTGGATGCCACTATTCTCATTACTGATTTACGGTTATTATCGAAGGCGGATATTATTGTTGTTGGTCTTCTCAGATCGCGTACGTCGTTTCCTTCTATTGTGGGTGTTTGATTTTTCAAGAGAGTCTTCCCGGGCGTGCGACTTGTTTTGGTCTTGACTGTTGTCTTCTCCGATAGTTTACAACAACAAAGGGTGGTGTGATTTAGGGTGCTGGTTTGTTTTTGTCGGTGTTAGTTCTTAGCTCGTCCGTCCTTGTTTTTGGGTCGTGCGGGTTCATAGTTGTAACACCCCGGATTTTCAATACATTTATATCTTTGTTAACCTCGTGTTTAACTCATAATCGTTATCATCGTATTCAATATAACGTACGAGTTTATGGTTTCGGTGAATTGTGAAGTTCCAATAAGTTCCGCGATTTTCTCGCGACTTAGAGTCGCGGCATAAGTCGCGATATTCACTGTTGTATTATGGTTTTGGTATGTCGCGAGTTGCATGAGGAGTGGTAGTCGCGGCATAACCCGCAACGTTCACTGTTGGGTTGAGTTATTGGGCATTTCGCGAGTTGCACCGCGACTTGAAGTCGTGGCATAACCCGCGACAGTGCCTGGACCGACTTAAGGGTTTTAAAACCCAAAATATCTCAGTTTGAGATTCATTTTCTGAATCTCACAATCTCTCTCTTCTCTCTCTCTAAAATCTTTCTCTCTCTCTCTAAGAGTTGATATTATATATCAAGTGTTTGATCCGAGGTTCCGGTGTAGAAAGCTTCGTCTTGTCTAAAGGGTCGATATCTGGTTCTTCGGGTTTTTCATATAAACCTAGTGGGTGAGTTCCTACTACCTTTCTAAAACTTTATACATGTCAAAGGGTTACATTTTGAACTCCTATGTATCTCCATTATTTCAGATTTAAGATTTATACATTTTGGATATAAGTTAACTTTTGGGAGATTTTAGGGTTCCGATCATTTTATGATGGATTCTATATTATTTGAAGTAAAATGATGTTTTACTTACACATTATGTGGACATGTGAAAGAATGTATATGAACTCATTTTGATGATTTTCATTCTTACCAGAAGTTGAACTGGAAATGACATTTTGCTTATAAAAGGTGTTTATACCATATGACTATCTATGGTTGGTCACATAAATTGTTGTGACAAGTTTGTACCATTACTAGCGGATCCCTAGGTTTTGAGTCGACTTATATTTCATTATTTGAGCTTACCAAGTAATGTAAATATGGAACTACATGTGCATTAAATTGTGAGGTTCTGGCCGTTAACAATTATAGAACTACATGTGCATTAAATTGTGAGGTTCTGGCCATTAACAAAATATAGAACTACATGTGCATTAAATTGTGAGGTTCTATATAGTAACCAAAACGAAGAACTACATGTGCATTAAATTGTGAGGTTCTGGAAAGAAGGTTTATGACCTTGTTTTAAATGAATTTTATTCTTACCAACCGTTATTTTGAAAACGCTCAGGTGAAAAGGTTTCCGTTTGGATGAACATATTTATGTCTCTGGATATTGATAAACTGTATGTTCTCACTAGGCTTTAAGCCTAACACTTTTTCTCAAATGATATGTATAACAGGTTTCCCTTAGCGGTGGGTTGCCAAGGGTTTGAGAGACGGACTTGGTCTTGAGGCAATTTTGAGATAACTAAGTATTGATAGTTGGACATCTGTTAAGTCCCATACTTTTGATGAATTTTGAATCATCAACTGATGTAATCTAGATAGTTATATTTAGATTAGTTTGTTGATAAACCCTATATCAGTGCAGGTTTTGTTGTAAAGTCTCAAAGACCGATATCCTTTTTGGAGGTTTATATCAATACAAATGTCATGTTGCCCATTTGGTGAAGTTTTATTTTACTCTGAAATTTAGGATGTTACAATAATCTTGTGTATTTGTTGTTTTCTTTCCTGGCTTCGATGATTTTTTGATTGAGTTTTTTTGTTGGGGCTGCATTTTTTGGGTCATTTCTGTCTTGCAGAAACTTATGGGGCGTTTGGTTCGCAGAATGGAATTTGATGGAATTGAAATCCATTGAAGTAATTTGACTTTGAAGAAATTGGGATGGAATTTGATGAAATTTAATTGACCACGTGTTTGGTTGGTAGGTATAACAACCCCCAAAACAAGACAATTAATAATATAATTGCAATAATAATCCATGCCAAAATGGCCCCAAGCTTAAAATCAAATTCAGGGTTTGCAACGGCTACCTATTACACAACTGAGATAATATAAAAGATAAACTAATGTGGCAGTCTTCTATCCACTCCCGCTACACCTTCTCTTTACCCTTATCGGTTCTTCCTAGCTCACGTCTACTGTAACACCCCGAATTTCGTTATGTAACCTTGGTATTCTAGTGTTAAGGTTTTGTCGTTAGCACCCCGTTTAGTTTATCGTTCGAATTTTATGTTGTTCGGTGAAGTTGGAACCTTCCAGTGAGTTCCGCGACTTGCTCGCGACTTGGAGTTGCGACATTAGTCGCGAAAGCCTTTGTTTGGGCTTTGATTTGAGAACACGGGCGAGTTATGCCGCGAGTTGAGGTCGCGGCATAACCCACGAAAGTCCCTGGGCGACTTAAGTGGCTTCAGCCACAAATATCTTTTTTGAATCTCATTTCTCAATCTCATTCTCTCTCTTCAAATCTCTCTCTCTAAGATTTCTCTTTGGTTTCTTCGATCTTTGAAGCTCTGTTGATCGCTAGTATTAAGTGCATTGCTTGGGGTTTCGGTGTAGAAAGTTTCACCTCTTCGTCGTGGTCGTTATCTGGTTTTCGGGTTTTCGTATAAACCTGTTTGGTGAGTTCCTACTATCATTTTAAACTTTATACATATCAAAAGTTACCTTTTGGATTTGGGTGACTACTTCCAAGAGTAGGTGTCAACTTTGAATTGACATTGCTAATCGGGAATGAAATATTTGGTAGTATACCCACGTTTACGTGATGGTCATTCCGAGGATAGGTGTTGACACTCTAACGTTGAGGACAATAACTGTTAGTATGATTCAAAGTATTTCCGTTAGATCTGGTGCGTCTGCAGAACGAGCGGTAAACTTAAGGAAATTAGACATTGATAATTAAGAAATCAATCATTGTTATTTTGATAATTGTCAGGACTTTCGCTGATTTGGAAATCGATGCTTGCGTTCATGGTGGGAGTTTAGTGGTAATGTTTATTGGAGACATTTGGTGAGAATGTTGAGGTAGACTTTAAGTACAAATCTATTATTGAAGAGACCTTGATGCGTCGTATTTAGAGGTGTTGGGTCATCTGAAGATTTGAAGATGACCTCCTGATCCTCCATCTTATATCATCCTACTTAGAATATGTTTAAGGTTCTTTTAGCAGCTTGGTTTCTATACAAATGTTCGGTGAAGTCGAAGATCAGCCGAAGAAGACAAAGTAGGAGTACATCTCTCAAAGCGGATTGAAGATAGTCTCCTAAGCCTAAAGCCAAGCATGCCTAAGTGATCAACACCATCAGCCAGGATGGTGTCAATCACACATCTTCGGGAAAATCCGAAGACCTCACATCTTCGGGAAAATCCGAAGACCTCACATCTTCGGGAAAATCCGAAGATCTCTCACGCCTTCGGCAGCCGATGACCTCTCCCTAGAAGCTGAAGATGTTCTCATATCTTCAGGAGCCGAAGATGCTTGAAGATTTCCTTCTAACACATTATACTTATCTGACAAAGTATATTGTGATATCTTGCATTGACGTGGACCTCATCTGGAGATCAGATAAAGTAAGTTTTGTCTACTACACCATTTTAAGGAAAGGTCTCTACCATCCTTCTGCAGGTCAACACTTGAAGCCAAAACACCTGAAGACAAAAGGTACATCCTGTACCTTGTACCTTGCTGAAGACCTGTGTCCTTCCTTGCTGAAGACCTGTGTCCTTCCTTGCTGAAGACCTGTGTCCATCCTTTGCTCAACAGGTGTCCCATGCATTTAATGCATGAGGCACTATAAATATGGAGGATGGTTCAACATGCAAGATCACCAGCTCTCTACCTTCAAGTTCTCTAAGTGCCTGACAACTTTCTCTCTACGAAGATCTTATTGTTTTCTAAGTGTTTTACAATTGTTCTTCATTCTCTATGTGTAAAATTGTTTGAACATATCTCATATGTTCTCTTCCGCAACAATCAAAGTTTTCTATGTGTAATTCTTGATTTCAAATCAATAAGAATTAAATTAAGTGAAAAACTGTGTGTATTGTATTCAACCCCCCCTTCTACAATACTTTGCTTATTTACTTACTGCTATTTGGGACCAACAAGAGGTACCTAAGGGAAAAGTTTACTTTGGGGTATTCTTGTTGGAAATGACTGAATAACGTCGTAAGTTACTCTTAAGGTAATATGAGCAACATAAGGTTGGAAGGCGACCGAGATTTAATGTTAAGAATGTGATTAAGATAGAACTTAACGTTTATCCTGCTTTGGGTGATTTATATGGAAAGTTGAGGTTGAGTTGGCGATGGTTCGTTATAAGGAACGTAGTGATAACCTCAACGGGGATGTAATCGAGTTCGTATATGAGGTAAGGTTTAGTGAAGGTATTCCTTTTGGACAGGGAATCATTTGACCTCGCCAAGGGAGATATTGGGTGATTGGTTGGTGCTAGATTTTGAGGACGAAATCTCTTTTAAGGTTGGGAGGATTGTAACACCCCGATTTTTGAAAGGTATCATTTGAAGTTTATACAAAAACCGATATATTAAGGAAAAATAAGATATTTGATTTTGGGCTTGAATCCTTGGTTTTATAGTCTTGATGGATAAAGGATTCAATTACGAGACCAACGGTTCTTTCCGGAGCGAAAACGGAGTTATAACGAAGAAGTTATGGCCAAAACAGTTTCGGTACGCGCTAGGCTATAGTGCCCGGCGATTGTGACAGTGTCACAATCACCTGTCAAGGTCGCCGGAGCCCGAAAACTCTCGGTACAATCTCAGAGATTGTGCCCGGCGATTGTGACATGGTCACTATAGCCTGGCACAATCGCCTGGGTGTTTCAAGGTGTTAAAATCGCGATTTTCAGCCCCAAACTTCATTTCTTCATATCTTTCTCACCGTAGCTCCGATTTGGGTGATTCAAGTTGCTACGGTTTCGTTTTTGAGATCTTTTCAAGGTTATGGCAAGAGATTGGAAGTCTATTGAAGTATACTAGAGTATTTGGTGGTGGTAAGCTTCTCATCTCTCCCTATTCATCTTCTTCCCCAAAGTTTTCTAGGGTTTCATCTACCCTTTGTTCTCCCTTTTATAGATTGAAGGTTTGTAACCATTTTGGTGAACTAGAAGTGTTTTGGTTGGTGAATTCAAGCTTGGGTTAAGGTAATCTTCTATCCCCTTCGGTTATGGAAGTTAGGGTTTCGGTATTAGTTGAGGTATCCATGTATTTGGTTTGGGAAATGATTCTTTGTGGTTGATTATGATTATTTATGGTTAGAACCTTGTGAATTTAGGTTTTTGGAAGATTTGGTTGGAAGAACCAAGTTTCTTCAAGGAAAGTTCTAAGTGGGTAAAATCTAGATTTAGTCTAAATCTAGCAAGGTGAGTTTACTAAACCTTTGTTAAAACTAGATACACATCATAATCTTCTATTTGTTATCTTATCTCTATGTGTTCAAGTATTTGGGTTTTCTTGGTGAAAATAGTTGGAAATGTGTATATTGGTGATGTGCCATGATTATTGTTATATGTATCATTATTTGGGATTTGTCTCATAGATACATAATGTGGGTACCTTGATATGTTAAAATGTATGCTTATATGGGCATGGTGATAATTCTAGTTGGAACACTATTTTGGTGATATGTTTATATGCATAATGAGCATGATTTACATTGAGTCTTTTGTTGGACATTATGAGGATAAGGTGGTAATATTATACCCGTAGTTGGTATTGAAATATGCGGATTGAAATATATCTAAAGGACCCCTTATAAAGGTTATGTGGACGAACCAAGTCAGTACACTAGGAGGATATAGTCTTGGGCGCCACTGTGATGGTATGTGCCTAGACCTCCGCCACTCGGGGAATTTTCTGAGCGATAGTCTTCGGGTGGGTCGGGCCTTTGGGGTGTTCCTTGTTAAGGGCATCAAGGTATATCGACTCTTGGGTGGGACTTGATTGGTGCTTTGGGTCTCCCCTAATGACTCCACATATGTTGAACACTGGTTAACTGCTGATAAGAATTGTATCTGTTCATGCATGCTTATTATTGTTCAACTCACTAGGCTTTTTGGCCTAACACTTGTTTGGTGTCGATGTGTATCTCAGGTTTTAGCGGCACCGGTTCTAAGCGGGCATTTTGCTTGGGTGAGAGATTTGAGAATATTGCAATTGGACTTACTTTCAGTAGGAGAACCTTTGGGTTATAAATGACACCCTTGATTGTAATCTCTTTTCTGGTTATAGAAATTAGATTAGTTGGTTGTTATTTATTATCCGTTTAATTACGATTGTATTTAAACAGGTTTGTGTATTTCCCCATTTTTGGGAGGCTCTTGCTTTAGCAATTTTAAATACCGCATGTCCGTTTTTCGGATTTTTGTTATCCCTATTTTTAGGGTGTTACAGTTTATCCCATAACTCGGATTTGTGGTCTACTTTGTGTTACACCACAAACCTTGGTAAAATGGTTCTTTTGTCATCGTATGATGAGTTTTGGACCGAAAAGGCCCGGTTGTGGCGAAATGTTATCTTTTATAAATTAAACATTTATGAAAAGATTTTCTTATAATACTGATGTTTATATCTCTGATTTTGTATAAACTGTATGTTCTCACTAGGCTTTAAGCCTAACACTTTTTCTCAAATGATGTGTATAACATGTTTCCCTTAGCGGTGGGTTGCACAGGGTCTTTGAGAGTCGAGCGCAGACTCGAGGCATTTTGTGATGTCTAGTATTTTGGTGTTGGGCATTGTTTAAGTCCCATCATTTAGTGAACTTTGGTTCGTCCAGTGTTGTAGTCTAGACGGTTATGTTTAGATTAGTTTTGTTGATAAATTCTATATCCGTATGAGTTTTATATAGTCTTAAGGACTGATCTCCTTTATGGGAAGTTTATATCAATACGGATGTCTTGTTGCCATATTTCCAGATTTTAATTTACTCTGAATTTTAGAGTGTTACACCTGCCTAAAAAGATTTTTAAAATTTGAAAGAGCGAGAGTTAGACCGAAGGTCTAGTGAGTCCCCTCTAATGTTTATGCAACATTACAAACATCAACTTTAAATCAAAACAAATTTATAAGCAACATATGAGTAATTCACACTACTGACCACACTACCGTCGAAGACGACGTGTCTGACTCGCACTGCCTTAATTTGGGACACACCCCCAATGGCATAAACGGGCCACACTCCCCGGTACGAGCAGGCGGGCCACACTCCCCGACTTAGGTCATAACTTCCGAAATAATGTATGCATACATTCAATTATCAGCAATTTATAAAAACACGCTTAAATAAATCCAACATGAATATATCAACATAATTTAAGCAAAACTTTAAACAAACCTTCATAAACATTTTAATAATAACAACATTTGGTTCAGAAAACTCACCTGACGTCCTGATCAAAGTCTCTCACTTGATATTTCCCAACCACGTATTCCTAAGGCATAAAGGTAACATAGGTAAATCTCACTACTAATCCCGAACTAGGGAATTATATAAATCAAGGTTACTAGAGGAAGGTTGAATTTAACTTGGAAACCCTCAGACCTAAAATTATCCAGAGAAAACTGGGTCACTTACCCGACCGGGACCGCCCGGACCCACCCCGCCCGGGGTCGACCGACGCCCGGTATCGACCGAGTCCCCCGGGATCTCAACCCCCGGTGTCGACCGGGACTATGCTCCCGGGGTCGCCCGACACTCGATACCTGGGGTCACCCGGTCCCCAACCCAGGGTCGCCCGACACCTCAATGCCCGGGGTCCCCCGGTCCCTACGATAAACCAGCACCGAACCAAAGTTCGCATTTCGCGATTCTTGAGCCCAAAATTGAAACAGAAGAAGGGAAATCACATATCAATCCATTAATTAACTCTAATCTTCCCTTCCCCCCTTAGGTCGATTAACAACCATCTGATAATGGAACCATCACCATTGTCGATTCCAATTAAATCCCCAAACTAAACTCCCAATGAAGGTTTTCATGAATTTCTCCATAAAAAATAACTTTACAACACTAATCAGATCCTACTACCCAAATAACATTAATCAGATATAGAACTTACCTTGAAAATTCGATGAATGCTTGATATCTGCTCCTTTGCCCTCTTTCTCTTCAATCGCCACAGATCTCACTCTTTCCCTATTCCAAACCTTCAGCCGCCAGAGACCAAAATGAGATAGGTCCTAGGGTTAACTCTTAATTATTCCTTTTTTACTCTCTAGGCCCTTAAACTAATGATCTTTTTGCAAATTTTTTCCCAAAAGCTAAATTTTAACATTTGAGTACGGTTATTATAGTAGGAATCAGATGGAATTCAAGGGATTCCTTCATGATCGATATGTGAACCAAACAAATGAATTGGAATTTGGTCATTGGAATTATCCATTCCGATTCCTTCCAATTCCTTTAAAATCCATGAACCAAACACTCCCTTATGGCGCGTTTGGTTTGCGGGATTGGAATGGATTTGGAGGGATTTGGATTTCAAATCCATTCCAATCATGTGTTTGGTTTGCAGGAATAGAATTTGTTGACCGGATTTGAAATTCTTTGACCTTTTTAAAATCTTTTATATGATGGATTTGGAATTCCTTTGCAATAAGCCAGGATTTCAAATCCTCCAAAATCCAAATCCTTGCTTGAAATCCAATCCATTTCATTCCAATCTCGCAAACCAAACGTACCCTAAGGTGCGTTTGGTTTGCGGGATTGGAATGGAATGGATTGGATTTTAAGGACGGATTTGGATTTGGAGGGATTTTGATTTGGGGGGATTTGAAATCCCTTCATGTGTTTGGTTTGTAGGATTTGGAATGGATTTCAAATACATTCCTTTACAAGTCTTGTTTGGTTTGTACGATTTGAATTTGGATCGAGTTTTTTTTTAATTATTTTTTTGTTTTATAAAGAATTTATTTTTATTGGTAAACGTCGGATTTGGATCGATACAATTTGACGTCTGGATCAATGTTTTAAAACCCGGGTCGACCCGATTGAACCGGGAACCGGTGAAGAGACCGGGTTTATGCAATTTTATGACCCGGATTGAACCGGCCGGTTCTATTAAAAAACCGGTTGAACCGGTCATAACGTACCGGTATCGAACCGGTTGACCCGGTAACAAAAGTTAAAAACGAATAGTCCAATAGGCAATACGTATTAGCATTAAAAACCAACGCTCCAATGTCTCAAGATTCATGATTAGGTTTGATCGTTATATTTCGTTTGGATATATTTGAATTGATGAAAAATTACGCTTATGTGTGTTTATTTAATGTTTTTGGATTGATGTAAAACTTGTTGTTATGTGTTTTTTTAATGTTTTAACTTGTGGACATCAATATTTTGGTTTTATATATATATATATATATGCATGAAAATGAAAATGAAAATGAAAATGAAAATGAAAAATACAAATAAATTCTTGAAACCGAGTTGAACCGGTGGTTGAACTGTGACCCGGTTACCACATAACCACATTGGGTCAATCAAAAAACCGGTTTTTAAAACATTGGTCTGGATCACGCTTTAGAATCCATGGGATTTGGATTTGAAATCCTGGCTCAATCCAAGGGATTTCCAAATCCATCATACGTTGGATTTTAAATTGGTCAATGGATTTAAAATCCAGTCAACACAATCCATTCCCACAATCCAAACACAGGATTGGAATGGATTTGGAATCCAAATCCTTCCAAATCCATTCCATTCCCGCAAACCAAACGGGACGTTAGGATTTTCCCTTCTTTGCACTTTTTCTTTGTTCTCTTTTAATAAATTGTTGCCTTAAAAAAATAACGTTTACTCATCTTTACATTTGAGGTATTTGTTTCTATAAAAACATTTGATCAAAAAATTACGACACATTAACATTAAAACATGCTATAAGGATCAGTAATGCAAAGGGCCAAGCTATTTGTTTGGTGCGCAATACAATAATCTTCGATCCATCATTCTTCAAAATGGAGAAACAGAGATTATAAGATTGTGACGTCACTCTTAAAAAGCTAAACATCAAAAAAAAAATTATAAATAAAGTTAGTTGTCATTATCTACTTTGGTTTATATTACCCTCGATAATCCAAGTGGAAAAGATATGCAATTTTGTTTGCATCCTATCGACACTTTCACTTTTATGCATTGTACGATTCAAATTTAGGGAAGCCATAGAAACTTAAAAGAAAAACAGAAAAAAGCCGATCAAAAACAAATTTTATATATTGTTATCAATGTTTCTGTAATTCGGTGTCATCACGACATAAAATTTTGTACGTCTCTCACAAGACAGTTTTATACGTCCCGTTTTTTAACTAACAATTTTTTACATATAAAATACAGGTTATATATATTGAACAAAAAAACATATACCATATATAAAACTTAATTTTGTATATTTTGGATTCATGGGGAATTAATGGGTTTTGGAAAATAGTTGTTGTGAATAGGGCGTCGTCGTCTCACGTGAGAGTAATCCATCGTGGTCAAACGGGTCGGGTCGGACCCTTTTGCTCCATTTACCATTGTTTCTTCTCCCCTCTTCTGTACTTCATCTAGACATAAATTAAAGAGTTCATTAATATGTCATAGAAGTCTTCTTTAATTCATGTGATGACATTTGTATGCATACATATGTATAAGGGAGAGATCAAATGCAAACCACACTAATTTTATAAATAGTCCAAATCGTCGATTTCATTGGTTAAGTTCCTGAAATTGTTTCATATAATTCTTTTCTTGATGAAATTGTATCATATATATTTGTGTTTTTTATGTAAAAATGAAATTGTTTCATGTATTTTCTCATTCCGACGAATTTGTTTCATGTATTTTCTCATTCTGATGAAACTTTCTCATTTTTACATAAAAAACACAATTATATAAAACAATTTTATCAAGAAAATAATATATTTTATGAAACAATTTCATTAACTTGACCAATAAAATTGATAATTTACACAATTTGTAAAATCGGGGTGGTTTGTAAAAGAAACTACACCTGCACACACACACACACACACATATATATATATATACTCGCACAATGCAACGAGATACATCACGATTTTAATATGTCATCTTACTTTTTTGTCGATTTACAGTACGATTTTGGATAATTTTGAGAAAGTGATAATGTTTTTTTATAGATTTGTTTAATTTAAGATTAATAATATAATGTTTTTTATATAAAAAAAATTAAGTGTTTTGTTACAATTCAATGATTATCTTATATATTTTAATGACATCTAGAAAAAATAACCAATTACATATTTAATAATATAATTAAAACAAAGTTATAGTAATATAATATATTAATTAATAGTGATATATGGAAATGTCTACATAAAAGAAATGTCATGCACATACCAAATTAGTGAGTGTTAAAAACTTGCAGTAATAATATGTATCTTGTGCTTTGATACTTGTAAATTAAGAGATTTTTAAAATTTTGCATAAAATGATGGTACTTTGTGCCTAATAATTTGTATTTAAGAGTTTTTTATCCGAGTTTTATAATATAGTATATATATATATATATATGTAAATATATGTGTGTGTACATTAAAATTGGAATTTTATGAACAAATTACCTGATACTGATAGAGCTCCCTTTTGGTCACTGTAAAACACCAAATCTTGATCTCCATACCCTTCAACCTGATCAAAACAAAACCCTTAAACACTTCCAACTCTAAATTGATTTTGTTGGTTGTAATCTATGGTCCAAAGCTTATAAAGTTATACCCTTTTTTGGAGCATCAACTTTCTTGTAATCATGAGTTGAGAAGAAACAAACTGCTGATGATGATAACCTGCAGAAAATGTAAACACAGGTAGAATGCATGAAATTAGATAGGGTAGCTGGGGTGGTGATGCCAACATATACATAATTGTTATCCCATCCAAAGAGGTATATAAGGGTTCAAACATCGGAGTGTGTGTAAGTATTTGCCGTATAAAAATATTTTATATATTTAAGAAAAACATATATACCTAACTCATGATGGGAAGTTTGCATCTGATGAATCTGGAGAGAAGCAGCAGCATTGGTTGTCATCAAAACTGAAACTTTAACACACAGCAGCATTGCCATCATTGTAATCATCATCTCCATACCCACCTTAATGAAACCTATCATGAGATATATACTTAAATATATATATATATATATGTTGGATCTTTGGTGGGTTCTGAGAGGAATTTAGTTTCAATCAAGTGAAAAAATTAAACAAGATTTTAAGTGTGTGATAGAGAGAGAGAATACAGGAAGCACAACATGAGGAGTTTAAGCAAGAAAGTATGGTGGTTGGATGGGTAAAAACGTTAAAGCAGTTGCTTTCAACTTTTTGTAAATAAATCCAAGATTTAATTTTCCATATATAGGTATGAAAGGAATTTTGTATGAATAATATATATATATATATATGATTAAAAAAAGAGATACAAGGCATATATAAACCAGATTGGATGTAGGTTTTGAGGGAGAGTAGGCTTCAATCGACAACACCATTTTGGTCCTTTTGTCACCATTTATGATGGGAGGACCATTAGGGTTTTTTTAGCAAATTTAACCCATCTGCATCATACACCAAATTGTTGAAAATTTGTTACAAGTCTTACAAAAGTTCATCTCATATCCTTTACTTAATTAATTAATTCTCCATCTATTCTATATATATATATATATATATATATATATATATATATATTGTGAGTTTTATATATATGTTTCACTATATATCTTCGTCCATCCATTAGCTTGACGGGACAAGATCATCTTTTTACATGATCATATATTTACATGTTATAATAATCATGTAAATAACAAAATCGATATCATTTTCGTTGGGAATTTTGGCATGGTCTATAAGTGAAATAAATCTTGAATCAAATTTCCATACTTGTGTGTGAGCTCCCAAAATGATTGAAGTTTTGGGTCAATTGCACAAAAGGTGTACATGTGTATATATGCAATGGAAATAGTAGTAGGATATATATGAATACGTTCAAATGCAACCCATGTAACCCCTCTATCCACCACTCATTTTATGTAATTAAGAAAAAAAAAACACACTGAAGATAAAATGAGTGATAAATAGAGAGGTTGCATCATGTAAAGGGGTTGCATGATAACCCCTCTATGAACAAAACCCATAACATATATATATATATATATATATATATATATATATATATATATATATACATATATAAAGCTTTGTCTTGTCTACTTTAGAGGTGAAGACAGAAAACATAAGCTTTGTCTGGTTTACTTTATAGAAGAAGACAGAAAGGTAGTTGTGATGTAGCTCTTGGCCTCATCTACTATTTTCTTCTTTCATTTAATAATCCATCATATCCTTTTTCTAAAACGACATAATTTAATAATGAATGATTAAATACCATTTAATACTACAAATTTAGACTAAACAAATGGAATGGAAATTCTAGTTTCTAAATAACGAAATTAAGACAGGTTAAATGAAGTGAAGACAAGAGAATACAAAGACCATGTTTCAACCTCACTCACAACTCCAGATCAAACTTGCAGTAATTAAGTTGCCTAATTAAAAAAACACGTCTGGTTTGTGCATTTATCTAAAATGTTGATTGATTTCTATGTGTATATGAAACTGACCATCCTACAAATAAATAAAAGATGCATGAATTCAGAATCTACAGCATAAAAGGCCATGCCTCCATCCACGATGCTTCTGTAAACGTCTTCGGTCCGCTTTTGCCATTCTTACAGGGCTGCTGTTCCACTCTGTCTGAAGTCTGTCAACATAAATAGATGTCGTTAGATTCTATAAGCACGGTGGTTACTTGAGGAAGATGATAAGATTTGACCAATTCTAGTGAAAGATGCTATAGAGCAAGATGCTAGATTGTTGTTAGCAGGCCATGAATCGTCCAAAAAATTATGATGGATGTTGTGAAAATATGTGAAACCTCCATGTTACTGTCCAAAAGAGCCCTTGAAGAGAAAAGGAATGTTCCAACATATTTTCCAAAAAAACTGTCCAAGTCTAGCCGCTTTAAGAGTCTATCATGCCCACGCCTAAAGGGGCTAAGATGAGTACAAATTGTCCCAAAGTATAGAGTCCCTAGAGTGGTAGACATTTGCTCCCCCCTCTCGACACCATGGGAGGGGGCGTGTTCGGCTAGACTTGGACTATTTCTTCTCAGAAATATGTTGAAGAGTAATCTAATAGCGTTCCTCGTATTTTCTCACATATGGAATTCACAAACACCAACACAGGAAAAAGAAAATGGGATGTTTGTTATTACATGGGAAAGGCAAAGGATCTGGTGCTAGTTGTGCTGCTATCCGACCGAATAGAGATGCTTCCGGAAAACACTATAGGTCCAGAGTAAGTTATCCGTCCCGAAACAGGACCTGCAACAGAGAAACTAGATTCTCCCTCACCACGTTGCACCGGATTTACCATTGCAACATTATCTGAAGCCACATCCAGGTGTTTAGGTTCACCTTGCGCCTCAATGGAAAGTTCATCAACATTTTCGGGATTCTGAACTCCATGGAGACCACTACTAGTTGCTGGTTTGCCATTGTTGAGATTTAAAACGTTACTTCCTTCCGTCACGCTTTCATTTGAAATATTGGTTGTCTGGATACTTCTGCCTAGTTCTTCAGCTTCATTTCCAGCAACTGACTTTTCTGAGACCGCTTCTACAGGACTCTGCAAATAGAAAGATTACAATCAGATACAAACTTAGAGTAGTACGAATCGATTCAGAGAAAATACAGATGGTATTCTTACATACAGAAGACCAAACATGCATGCAATAGAAGTTGCTTTTTTCTTTTGTGCTTTATAAGACTTAAAATTTACAGTACCAAACAATTGTGTGCCCTATGTAAAAGTGTTACAATAAGTTAATAGGACGAAGTGGTGTCCTTGCAAGTTCTTTAAGATACTTTGAAATGAAATATCCTATAGGCTTTTTTATAGGCACTTCTTAGAAACGTCTTTTCATAGGATGCTTGTTTTTATCACACTTTTTTCAAATAATATCATATAAAAAGAATAATATGATGCTTTATTTCAAGTGTCCTAAAATATGATGCAAAAAACATTCTATCAACTTATTGTAACACCTTTACATAAGAATCACAATTGTTTGATCCTATAAACATAAGTCTTATATAAGAGTCTATTAGAACATTTAGACATATCACTTTTGCTTAATATTAAAGAAGTGCACATAGATGCTTTGGAATTATATGTGCATTGATCTTTCCTGTTAAAACCTGCTACCTTTTACATGTACAACCTCATTGGTAGGGAATAACTCGATGCTTATTCTCAAAGATATCAAAACTTCATGAGAAACATTAATTCAATAATTGAACCATGAAACTGTAGAAAATACTAACCTGACAAGGCTGTTGACCAAAATCACGAGTGCCATTGATGGACTCAAGATGGGATTGAAGGGATGGCAGTGGTCCATCTTGTTGCAATGAGGGCACACTATTGGAAACTACTTGCTCTGTAGAGGCATCATCCAATAAATTGGCACTTGAATTAAATTGTTTTTCACCAGTCTGTATTGAGATTTCTGGACCATAATTGTCGGTGGCTTTTAGAACAGTATCAGATTCTGCAGAAACTTTTAACTTGTCATGAGAACATTCAGAAGGTCCATCATCATCACCATTATCATCTTTAGACATATTCTTGAACTCATTTGGAACAATAGAGTCAATAGCTTCTTCCTTGGTCCCACATTCTTTTACAGTATCATCCTCGCAATCTTTGAAATCTTTATCTGGTACCGAATTATGTAAACATTGAACTGGAATCTCTGTATCTATATGATCATTGGTAGGCCCAGTGACGGGCAAATTAGTGTCAGCTTCTTGGGTCCCAGAAGATGCATCAGATTTCATGCAAGAATCTTCCCTAGACGAAGATCTTATCCTTTCACCCTTCACAAGCTGAATATCAAGATTCCTTTCAATCACTTCATCACGATTACCTCCAATATCCATATGATCGTTAGTAGGTTCTAAAACGGGCAAATCGGTATCAACTTTTCTGTTGGTTCCAGAACATAAATCAGGTTCCATGTAATAATCCTCCATAGATGAAAATCTCAACCCTTGAGGCTTCAGATACTGAGTATGAAGACTGTCCTCGATTATGTCATCTTGTTTACCTTCGTTAGTAGGAGAGGAGATGCAACGAATCTCATGATTATTCTCATCAAACAAAATCCTTTCCCCATGAGGTATTCCGTCATCAACACAAATATCCTTAACCTGGAAAGCACTCTCTTTGTAACATACTAACAACTCAGGCAGATCGCATTCCATGACATTTTTATCTGTGTAAAATTCTGTTTCTTTCTCGAAAAAATCGGAAGGAAGATTACATGGTCCTAAAGACCTAAACTTTTCATCTTCACAATTATTGGTCAAACCATCCTCAACATTTGAGCGTTCAAGTTCTTGATTGTTCCAGAAGTTGACTTTTTCATTCTCTTCGTCTGATAAAAAAGGATTTGTATATCTTCTAGGGCTCTCTTTCATAGCTTCCTTCAGTTCATCTGTGTCAAAATCACTGTTGTTGGATTCAAATCAAGTATAGTATAGAGTCGAACTTCTATGCTAGAGCCTATGACAGACTACAGGTTCTTTTGAGGGTACAAAAAGAATGGCAACCATCGTGACATACTGAAAACAGGACATAAGTCGACTAGAAATACATAATGCAAGAATAGTAAAATGATGGAACTATGACATAAGTAGCGGTATCGATAAACAAAAAGAAATTTCCTTTGAGACAAAGACCAAGAACCTAGAAGAGACTGGAAGTTGGAACCAGCAAATAACTCCAGTAAGCAATATTTAAATCGACCAACAAAACGGAGGCAGAGCAACCTTACCACATTTCATTATTCACATGCGTTGGAAAAGTTTGGAGAATTCGCAAGAGCTGTGACGCATACATTCGCTACCTTGCAACTAGAGACACCACCTACCAAAAACGAAAGACAAATACAACCGATATAATTATCATGTGAACTGCTACAGCAAAGGAAAAGCATACAACGAATAATCAATCTATAATCAGTGAAGATGAACACCATAAAACTCTTGTCTTTGAACCAAAAAAAAACCTACAACAAAAGTTTAAAAAACGCGTCTGTCACGCATCATGCATGGTCAGGTGTTGATGTTGCATTTCAAATTTAATGAGGTTGGATGTTCAAGGCTTTCCCTACACAGGTGAAATGGATAGCGCCAAGATGACAATACTGACTATATTTGAAACAACAAATGGGAAACCACATCTAGTTGCTCAAAGACAAACTATATCGCAACAAACTGTATCTGCTATATGAAATATCATCACTAGTTCTTTATAACAGTCAACAGCTTACCTAAAAGCCAAATGAAAAAGGTTGTGTAGCCAAAAACAAAACTAGAAAATTTTCACCAGCCTACCAAAAATTCAAAGGAAAAACAAATGAGAGGTAAATGATGTCCTACGACCTTGAGAAGGGGGAAAAGACAACACAGAAAAGTTAAAAAAGCTATATTAAAAATAAATAAATAAAACTTTTGCGAGTAATTCCCACTAGCATAGAACAGCTAAAAGAACTTTTAATATTCCTCAGGTGTGTTCTCTTACAGCCTTCTTTTTTGTCAGTTACCTCACCCTGCTTGCTAGATCAAATACCCAATTTTTAATAGGGTTTTCAGCCAAAACGAAACACTACTTTACAATCTCAACACCAGATTTAATAAACCCTAAAAGCGATAAAATTCTAAGCAGATCCTAACAAATTCTCACTTTATAATCACGCATCAACGATGAAAAGTAATTAGGTAATATATACAAATAAATACAATTAACCAAAGTACCTGTACACCAAATCCACCAAATTAAACTATCGTCCGTCTACGTTACTGCTTCAAAAATGGCAATCGACACTGCACAACAAAAACACACAAACAGCTTTAGATTTTTCTTTTCCAACGGATGCTGTCATATAAAAAAACAAAAGCAGAATGACACGCAAAACTGAACGAATCAAATAAAAGGAAAAAATTAGTAAACATTCAGTAATAGATCCGAACTTCACGGCAAAGATAGATAGATAGAAAAAAACGAAAAGCGAGCAGATAAACAAATTTCATGGATTTTGAGTCGATAGATGGTGGAAAAGAGGGCAAACAATGGGCTAATTGAACTCATACCACTTACAAAAAAAAATGTCAACTCTCTAAAACCTAATTACTCCAATCATCAATTTAAAATACAGTGCATTTAATATATAGATATAGACAGCTATGGAATCAAAAGAACCCCGCCACTAAACATTTTAGCATTTATTACACACAGAATACGAAAACTCCAAAAGAGAACAGTCATTTTTCCCTTGAGAAATTGATTCTGCATTTAGATTTAGAGATCCTGAACAACTAAATTCAAAATCGATCACCTGAAAACTTATAAAAATTGGTTCAGAGTTCAGACCTTCGTTTCCGGCGATCTTAGAACTGTCTTCAAATAACTCAAAGTTATGTCAGTTTTTTGTGTAGATAGTTATCAAGTGTTGAGCAACCAGCGGTGTGATGACCGGAGGAGAGAGAAATACGCCGGAAAAGTGAAGAGAGAAGGTGAATCTGTTTGAAACAGAGAGGCAGTCAGATGGGTCTGAAGAGCGGAATGTGAACAACTCATCACCTGTCAATAGGTGGGGAATGGGGATCTCTTTTTTAATTTATATTAATTTATTAAATCTAATATTTATGGTGGGACCCGCTGTTTTAATTTATGTGGGACCCGCTTCCCACCATCACCGCCACTATTAGCCGTATGGGTGGTAGTTTGGTAATTTGGTTGATGAAATCATTTTGTATTTCGGCATTTTCAACAATTTTTTGAAATGGAGATTTTAGACCATCTTTAATCCATCATTAAAAAATATAAAAATAAAAGTGATTTTATATTTAACTCAACATTAAAAGATGGAGGTCAATAAAGTAGATTTCTATATGGGTTAGACTAAAGACACCCTAGTCTATTTTTTCAATCACACTCTAGTGTAGGAAAACCCATTAAACATTCTATTGATTTCCTAATTATTCTTTTGTTTTTCGAACCAAACACATAAAAATGATTTTTTTGATTTTTTAAATGATAGTTACAACTTTGGTCCCTGAACTCATTTTATTTATTTACTTTATACCTTTTGGTTTTATATTTTACATTTTACATTTTTATTATATTAACACATATAATCGTATATTAACTAATATACGTTAAAAAATAATTTTTAATTTTAACAAGTTACACCATTATAATCGTCTTCTCAATTCCTTCGAAACGAGTCCAATATTGAATATTTTTTTATTTAATTGTTATAAGAAGAAAAATACAAATTGTACAAAGTCCAAAATTAATTTTTAAAAACTAATCCTCTATATTGACAAAAGCTTGTTGAGTTGGTTTGAGTTGCTTATAAAATTCTAGACGTGACATATATAGGGTTTGTCATCCAGCTGCTGACGGGATTTTGTTCCGGGTCCATAATGCTGAAATGGGAGGCATTGGGAACTCTCCTTCTAACTGACCACCACGTAATGATTGTTGTTTACGTGTGAAATTGTAAAGACCCGATGTTATTGAAACTCTTCGGGACCTTTCCAGAGAGGAAAACAAGTCATACAACCTCCAATGGTTAAAAGGTGAAAGATCACACCAAACCTATTGACTATCAATATACCTGTCTCAGGCATAGTCATCCAGTGTTGCTCTGGTGCTGGCGATTCCCAAAAAGACAACGAAGTAAGTATTTCATCGATTCCATAGAAAACTCCAGAGTATGCCTCATATGAACTCGTTAACTCATCTAATAATTGATGACGAACATAGAGCCATTGGTCTTCGCCATACCCGAGACAAACAGCTATTGATCGGAAACCACAATTCCCATCACCCCTTACATCTTGTATATTCGTGATGTATGGATGAAAGATTTCTGGAATTTGCTTCAACAATAAACTATGTCCCTCCGGCAGTATCTCGTTTAAGTCACCCTTTTATTTTAGCGTTTGTTACGGAATTGGTCCATAAAAGAAAAATACATTTTACAAAGTTATAATAAAATATAATTCTTACAAAAAGAAAAATACATTTTTACAAAGTTATAAGAAAATACTAAGTTACAAATTTATAAAATAAAATAAAATCAGAAGTTACAAATTTTATAAATTTATAAAATCAAAACACACACATATATAATGGTGTAACTTGTTAAAATTAAATAAAAAAATATTCAATATTGGACTCATTTCGAAGGTATTGAGAAGACGATTATAATGGTGTAACTTGTTAAAATAAAAAATTACCTTTTTAACGTATATTAGTTAATATATTCTTATATGTGTTAATATAATAAAAATATAAAATGTAAAATATAAAACCAAAAGGTATAAATTAAATCAATAAAAAGAGTTTAGGGACCAAAATTGTAACTATAATTAAAAATAAATAAAAATGAACGGTTGTGAATTTGTTTGGAAAGTAAATTACAGATCTGGTCCCTAACGTTTGACGTTTGTTACAGAATTGGTTTCTAAAAGAAAAATACATCTTACAAAGTTATAATAAAATGTAATTGTTACAAAAAGAAAAATACATTTTACAAAGTTATTAGAATTCAAAAGTTACAAATTTATAAAATAAAATAAAATCAAAAGTTACAAATTTTATAAATTTATAAAATCAAAACACACACATATATATGTCACGTCTAGGATTCTATAAGCAACTCAAACCAACTCAAAAAACTTTTGTCAATATAGCGGATTAGTTTTTAAAATTTAATTTTGGACTTTGTAAAATGTATTTTTCTTCTTATAACAATTAAATCAAAAAATATTCAATATTGGACTCATTTCGAAGGTATTGACAAGAAGATTATAATGGTGTAACTTGTTAAAAATAAAAATTATTTTTTTAACGTATATTAGTTAATATACGTTTATATGTGTTAATATAATAAAAATGTAAAATGTAAAATATAAAACCAAAAGTTATAAAGTAAATTAATAAAAAGAGTTAAGGGACCAAAATTGTAACTATAGTTAAAATAAAATTAAAATGAAGGGTCGTATGAAGGGTGGAAAACAATGCAAAATTATTACATGATTGCACCCTAGCCATATAGACTAGGGTGCACAAAGCAACACCCTTTCTATATTTAGAGGGTCAATAAAGTTGGTCTCTATAATCAAATATTAATATTTTTATTCAATTTTTATGATTACATATATAGAGATTAATAATTTAATATATTAAGTAATAATTTGTATTAATAAGTTTATAATTTAATTATTATTATTATTATAATTTAAAGATGATTTTAGTGGGGTTTTTAAGTGTGTGATTAAAGTTGGTTTTCTTTTAATGTTCAAGGACTAACCTGTTTTTTTAGTGTTTGTAGTGTTTTTTTTTTTCTGTTAGTGGTTGGGTTGGAGATGTTTAGGGTGCGTTTGATATGCTGAACAGAGTGGAACAAGACAAAACAGAAGAGGTTTGTCTCATGTTTGGCGTGATAATATGTGGGACACGCTAGAATTAAGTGGAACAAGCATGGGACACACTTGTTCCACTCCAACCCCCTGAACTAAGTAGAACAACAATATTTTGGCTAATATACCATTTGTTAAAAACAAAAACATAAAACATGTATTCTCGTCATCCACGCCTCCAAGCTATGGTGTGCAAAACCCGAATAGTCCAAAATTTCGAATCCTCGTCCGAACCGAAAATATGGTGTTTTTGCAAAACCCGAATACCCCGAAATCCGATAATCTAAAACCCGACATTTGAGAGGATATCTGTGTTCGGATTGGGTTTGATCGTTGGTCACCCACCCCGTCCGAAAATCCAAAATAACATAAATCTATATTTTCAATACTATATATATATATATATATATATCTAATTATTTTTTGAAAATCGTAAATTATAGTCTATTAAAATATTTTCTAAATTTTAAACTTGCTATCGATTTCATCAATCTTTCAATTGATTGTATTCATCCTAAAAAACGATTCAATTTATATATAACTTTTGCATTATATAATACCCGAACCCGACCGACATCAATCTGAAACCCGACCAACCCAAACCCGAAACAACCTAAAATCCGAAACTTAAAATTTGGGTTTTGATTTCCATATCCAAAATCCAATCGTGATAAATTAGTTTTATGTTTTTTATAATCTATTGCACTATGTATTAGTGATGTAAATTAGTTTTATGTGATGTAATCTATGATTTTTCATCAAGGGTAAATTCGTCATTTAACCAGTCTAGTCCTGTTCTGTCCAGTTCTGTCATGTCTTGCCAAACGTTGGACAGTTGTTTTGTTCTATTCTGTCATGTCTTGTTCTATCTTGTCATGTCTGCGTATCAAACGCACCCTTAAGAATTTTTGTTTCAACAATAGATTCTTTAAAATCTTCTCCAAAATAAATAAAGTAGCAAAGAGAAGATGAAATTATCTAAATTTAGAAAATCTCCAAAAATAATTACTTATGAAAAAAAAATTCTTTTTACCAATTAGAATCTTTGAAATTAAATGTATAGGAGAAAAATAATATTTTATAAAATTTATTGAATATTTTAATAATATTATTCATATTGTAATCTTTAAAATGGAGATTCTATTTTTTTTTTTTGGGAAAGGGTGTCCTGGGCATTTGACCCAGACTAATTCCTTGACAAAGAAACCGACTCCTAAAGCATGCAGCCCTGAGGTTAAATCCAGTGGCCACAAAGTTGCGAATGCAGGGAATCGAACCCGGGTTAAGCGCTATGAACTCCCCAGGTGATTACCGCTACACCACAAGCCTTGTGGTTATGGAGATTCTATTTGAGATGAACATAAAATTTCCGTAGAGATTTTGACCTTCTCTATTTTTGAGAATCTGTTGGAGATGCTCTAATACTGTAAATTTACTCGTACAATGTAGCGTGGTTCTGAAATATAGAACTCGAGCCATCAATCATGATCCATACATTTTTTTGTTATTTGTCTCCCTCATTTTTATTTTATGGTCTAGAGAGAGCTAGAGATCGGCTATAAAAATAATGATGGCGTATTTTGTTATAGTGTTCAACAATCTTTAAATTTAAATGTTAGCTATATTTAAAAATAAATGGATAATATATTTTCATTGAAAAAAAAGTGTTTTATCTCGTAGTGTTTATCTTGTATTTGCAATGTTTATATGTAGTTAGTTATATGAACTCAAACATGGAGCTTTAATAAGTTGTACTTATCCTTCATCGACTTATAAATCTCGAATTTTAAGTAATATACAATGATAAGCGGTACTTGAAGCATAAAAAATAGTTTATAAAACTTCATCCTAAATGATTTATAATGTAAAATATAGATATTTGATTTGAAAATAAGGGAGTAAATTATGGATTTGGTCCTTAGGGTGTATCAAAAATTACGGATTTGGTTCCTTAATTTCATTTATTACATTAGAAAACATCCTAGTATGCAGATTGGATTTGGTCCTTCATACTAACGGTCATCCAATTTTTCCGTTAAATATGACTTTAATAGATCTTCTTTATTTTTAACCAATTTTTAAACCACATGAACGAATCTGTAATTTATCTAAATTATATTTATATTTATATTTTATGTATTATATATTTATACTTTTGTATTTGTATTTTATAAAGTATATTGTATTTATAGTAATAGTTTATAAATTATATTACATATTATATTTTATATATTTACATTTAAATTTAAATTCAAATTATACATTTATATTTATAGATCATTTATATTTTATATATTTATAAATTATACTATGTTTATCTTTTATAAAATTTATTTTGTATTTATGTATTTGAACCTTCCATTTGTGCAATTTGTATATTGATTTGATTTAGCGTTTGTATATTGATTTGTATATATTTGAACCTCCACCTACGCTATTTGTGCAAATGGTTTGATTTAGTATCTGTAGTATAAATTATAAATTATAATTTAACATATAAATTTAACCAAGTATCAAAACTTTAACATATAAATCACAGTTGTATACAGTTTCATCACAAAATTTATGATACAAACGCTAAATCAAATCACTATATAAATTGCATAGATAGAAGGTTCGAATACATAAAATATAAATACAAAATAAATTTTATAAAATATAAATATGGTATAATTTATAGATATTTATAAATATAAATACATAGAAAATAAAAATAACAGCCAAATGTTTGCCAAGAAAATCATGAGGCAAGCCCCCTATTAAAAGTAAGGGTGTCAAGAGATGTAAGAAATGTCAACTCCTTTGATAAAAATATAATACAATATAATCTCTAAAGTATAAATATAATATAATTTATAAAATATAAATACAAAAATATAAATATATAGTACATAAAATATAAATATAGTTTAGAGTGAATTACATATTTGCTCCATGTGGTTTGAAAAATGGTAAAAATAAAGAAAATCTGCTAAAAAGTCATTGAACAGAGAAGTTGGACTAACGTTAGTGTGAAAGACCAAATCCATAAGAATCTGCATATCTGGAGGCTTCTTATGTAATAAATTAAGTTAAGGGACCAAAGCAATAATTTTTGACATACCTTAGGGACCAAATTTGTAATATACTCAAAGATAAGGTATGAAAGTAATGTTTGGTGCATCAACTTCATAAGGCAAGATTGGATTGGACTTGACATATCTAGGGGTGTCCAAAACCCGAATAATCCGAAATATGAACTCGAACCGAAAACAAGGTGCTTTTGCAAACCTCAAATACCCCCGAAATCCGAAACTTGACTTTTGTGGGGATATTTGGGTTCGGGTTGGATTTTATCTTTGGTCACCCGACCCGTCTGAACTCCCAAAATAATATACATATATATTTTATATATTATATAAATATATTTATTTGTCTAATTATCTTTTGAAAATCTTAAATTTTAGTCGGTCGAAATGTTTTTCAATTTATAAACTAACAATTGATTGAATTCATTCTAAAAAACGATTGAATTTATATGTACTTTTTGCATTATAATAATACATGAACCCGACCGACATCATCCCGAAACCCGACCAACCCAAACCCGTAGCAATCCGAAATTCAAAACCTAAAATTCAGGTCTTGATTTTCATATCCAAAATCCGATCGAATTTTTGTTTTGCCTACTTGAACCCACCCGACCTGCCCAATGCACACCCCTAGACATATCTACTTATATGTTTTGTGTTTAGTAGCGTTTAGATTTTGTATTGTTTGGAGGGTAAATAAGTCAATTTATATTTTTGTTCAACGGTGTTTCATTTTTTGGGATGGAACAAAGAAAGTTTACATATGTCTTATAAAAATAGGTTTTTGTCCCACCTTGTTATGTTTTATGCCATACCAAAATATAAAACTAACTCTTTGTCGTGTCTCATTTGATGAACTTGTATTTTATGTTTTGGAGAATATTTTAATAATTTAAAAATTATAATTTAGGGATTGTTTACCAATTTACAGATACAAATTCATATGTGAAATTTCATATGAAACTGTACAATGATAATTTCAAAATTGGATAGAAAACGGATGAAAAATATAATACTTGTCAAACCAAAGTATTTTTGTTATATATAATTTGTTTAATTCAAATTTCTATTATAATTTAAATATTTTAGATTTAAAAAATAGGGTAATTCATTCAAAATTTAAAAGTAGAGTTTATTTCAACTTTTTGTCACTAATTAAAAAATCATCCATTTGTGACTTATTACCCTATTGTTAATGTTTATTTCATATCCTTGGTGAATATTTTGGTAGAAGATATACTATTTATATTGATAAAATTAAATAAATGGTCAAGAATTGTTCTCTAGTGCTCATGTGAATAATCTTCTAAATAAATATAAATATAGATATCAAATGGCCTACTTAGTTTGGTATTTTTGGTTCTAACAATAAAAAAATGGTTCCTACTTGATTTTGATTTTCCAAAACGAGTTGAAAAACAAAAGTTGTTGAATCAAACCTAACCGAGCTAACTTGACGGAGACCATTGAGTGTATACCAAAATTATTATGTTGTGCATCAATGTAATAACCGGACTAAAGTCAACGAATTTAAATTTTTGGGTGAAAGAGTAGAAGGGCCTTATAGTAAAGGGGTCTAATTGTAAAAGGGGAAAAGAGGGATTTAACCCTAAGACTTATCATTTTGATCCCTGGCGGCTGATAATTTGGGAAGGAAAGAGAGGGAGCTCGAAGGCGACGATCGGGTGAGGGCAAGGATCAGATATCAAGTATTCATTCATTTGGCAAGGTAAGTTCTAACTATGATGTTGATTGCTTGAGTTAATGGGTTTGATTGTTTAGAGTAAACAAATTTCTTTTATGGAGAAGTTATTAAAGGAATCTGCACTAATTTTTATTGAGACTGAGTTAGAATCTGTTTTGGAGAAAGGATTTCATATTTTCCGCGGTCTAATAATCAACCAAAGGGGGGGGGGGGTGAGGATTTGAGTTATTTAATGGATTGGTCTATGGTTACTCTTCTGCGTCGATTTTGGATTCTGAATCATAAAGTACAGTTCGGTGTTGGGTTGGGGGACCGGATGACCCCGGTCATCTTAGACACCGGTCAACATCAATTAGTGTTGGCACCGGTCAGAGAGTTGTCGGTGACCCCGGTCATCTAAGGCACCGGTCGATACCGGTTTGTATGGACACCGGTCGTAGACCCTGGTCGATCCCACGCCCCAGTCAACCCAAGCTTGGTCGAGATAGAGAAAGCAGACCACGGTCGCTTGATCCGGGGGACTCTTCGACCCCGGTCACCGGGTGGTAGTAAGTGGTCGAAGCCCATTTACAGCTTGGACTTGGATGGATTTGGTATGTGGACCGGCCCATTGTACTTCTAGGATTTTTGAGTTTCGTCTTGAGTTGATCTTTTCCGTTAGTCACTTTAGCTTCTTCAATAGGCTAACCGTTTGAGACTTTGGGGGTATTATGTCAACCTGTTATAAATTAGAAAGTTGGAGGGTTCACCGGTCAATGTTTCCTTTATAGGTTCCGGACCGAATTATAAGAGTAGACGCAAGAATTGAGCTAAGAACACCAGGTGAGTTTTTCTGAACTAAACCTTTTGTTAACGAAAGCATGTGAAGTTTAATTTTTAAACTTTAATTAATTTACGATGGCATGATTATTACGAAATTATTTAAGTGTGTTATAAATCGTTGATATTTAAATGTATGCATACATTATTTGTGGAGATTGTGACCTAAGTCGGGGAGTGTGGCCTGCCTACTCGTACCGGGGAGTGTGACCCGTTTATGCCATTGGGGGTGTGTCCCAAAATTAAGGCAGTGCGAGTTAGACACACCGTCTTCGACGATAGTGTGGTCAGTAGCGTGATTTATTCTTACGTGTTTATAAATCTGTTGATTTAAATTTTTTTGGAAAGATATATTGTTGCTTATCTGTTAGAGGGGACTTACTAGACCTTCGGTCTAACCCTCGCTCTTTCAAAACTAAAAATCTTTTCAAACAGGCGTGATTTGGGAAAAGCGGATAAGGGCAAAGAGAGGATGTAGCGGGAATAGATAGAAGACTACCATTTTAAATTTTTTTATTAATATCTCAGTTGTGTATAAGTTGTCTTTGCAAACCTTGAATTTAAATTGTACGCTTGAGGCCACTTTGACATAATTTTTATTATTAAGATTTGATTGTTATCTTGATATTCTTGGTTGGGTTGTTATAATCAACTTTTGCAATAAAATACGACTCTAAATCTTGAAATTAGATGGCAAAAGCTTTATGATTTTGTAGAAAAGATTTGTCGAATTGTATTTTTATTCAATATAGATCTTACATTTTTAGAGAAATGTTAGACGTTGAAAAGAAAAAACACGAGAAGAGTAAAGTGGGAGCACTTGACAATCATCAAACCGAATGAAGTAACTCGACAGAAAGAATCTAGTTTTAATGATATAAAGAGTTATTTATGTGATGAAATCTTGAAATGGCATACCATTTTAATACCATAAGATTTTAGGTTTGATTTTAAGTTCATACTAAAGGGTTGTTTGGCAGTTGCTGGATGGTAGTGTAAAATGAAATACGATTGTTTATTAATTGTTTAAAATGAAATTAGGGCTCTGAATGGTTAAGGGAGAACCATGATACAAAATCATTCAGAGAGTTTTGGACCATTAAGAGACGGACCTCTTTTTTACCAAACAAAATTTACCTCTTAACGATTAAGAGGTTATCTCTTAATGAAACCATTAAGAGATAAACAAACAACCCCTAAGACATTAAGTTCGATTTAAGTCTATAATATTTTTTAGTCTTCCCTAATATGTTCCAATGACAGAGATGTAAGTGTAATCCATATATGTGTAATCCTGGATGCGAAATTAGACATCGGTCATCTGCTAATTACATAAATATGCTAATTTACCTTACATATGATGATTTGGAGACTGGTGTGATGGAGGTACCTAGAGGTTGACGTCTGCAAATATTTTTAGAAAAATGAAATTTTATTTTAATTTAAATATATAATAATGAATTTAATTTGGTCGATGAGAATATTTTGTTGTATTTTAAAAAGAAAAAAAAACAAGTACATTGATTTTAAAATTTATTAAGCAAAGTCAAAGGCATTTAAAACCGTCCATTTCCCGGATGCGTACACTTAAAAAGGTCCCTTGTTTTTTTTTTTTCAATATAGTTGACTTAAAGATTGGTTAAAATCTTATAAAATAAAAGATTGGATTTTTTTTAAGGCCGTCACAATATAATTGAAACTAAAAGAAACGAATAAAAATACAACAAATGGTTTTGTAAGTTGCAGAACCAACTCGAAAGAAAACAAAACCAAACAAAAAGAGTTAAAACATCTCTCGAAACCAAGAACTCCTGAATTCTAATACCAAAATCAAGTAGTCTAATTTAGACCAAATGAATACGATATATCTACCTTAAAAACAAGATTCTAAATGGCGTGAGATGTAACATGACAACGAGCTCAAGTCTCAAACCATATAAGTTATAGCAAGACCATAACGTTTTTCAAGACGCGACTTAGAAAATCTGTATATATATATAGTATATATGCATATGTATGTACGGTGTATTGAACAATAATGATTAAACAAATTAAACTCATATAAAACTATAAACAAATGGCGTCGTACTGCAAGCCATGACTCAAAGTCGCACCATGGGCTTTAAGCCTTTAACGTGACGACAAGGCCACACCTCAACGTTATGGCGCGTCATAACATGGCCATAACGCATTTTTTAGAACCTTGCTTAAAAGTTAAAAGTAACATATATAATGATAAAATATATGCATACATATTTTTTACGTCTAAAAGTTAATTAAACAAACGAGTTTTTATTGTAATCTGTATTGATTTTTTAGAATGTATGGTTATAAACTCATATATCATTAACCACAAGAGTTGTAGCATACTGGTTAAGGCCCTGAGGATGTGGTGGAATATCTCATCTGTTCAGGGTTCGAATCCAGACGTACATAACAATTGTTGTCACTGAGGTTTAATCAGGTTGATGTCTTATGGTCATAATATGCCAAAAGATTAGTCTAGGTATAGTCTAGAACATTCTATCCTACCCCCTCTCCCAAAAAAAAAAACTCATATATCATTGACATAAAAATTGAAAGAATAAAGATTATTAAAAAATTGAAAGAATAAAGATTATTAAAAAAATTGACTTTATTATTATATTTTTTATTTCAGTTCAAAAATAATTGTTTCAATCATGTTACTAGGTTTTGGATTTGTATTTATGTGATTTTGGAACTACAAGCATTGCAAATAAACACACTATATTTATACAACTTAAAATTCTTAAAGCATTTTCACACATCCTCTTAAATTTTCTTTAAATTGGAAAATAAAAACTCAAAAATCTCTAAAAAAAATTATATTCATATTTAACATATTTTATGTTTTAAAGATTACAACATTGATTATATTATTAGAATATTTTATTCATGTAATAAAATATTATTTATTTATCTTAAACATTCTTGGTTGGAATATAATAAAAATTGTTTTTTTTTTCATAATAGTCATTTTTTGAGAGTTCCCCAAATTTGAAAATTTTCACACTCTTTCTCGTTCTTTCTTCATTTTGGAGAATGATTTAGAGAATACGTTGGAACAAAATTTTACCCAAAATCTATATTTTTGGGGTTTGTTATTAGCACCCCACCTATATTAGGTGCAATTAAAGGTGCAAAAAATTCTGAAAAAGTTACCTTGAAATTTGAAAAGTCATTTCATTTTTTTTTTCTATCTCATTGTTTTGTGTTTTTAAATAAATAGACTAAAAAACAAATTCTTTGTTATTTATAAATAATAATATATCTATTCTATAACTGTATACATTTCAACTAAGTGTTATAAAATAATTGATAATCTTTTCCAACTTTAAAACTTCGAAAATAACCAATCAATTATTATTTAAATATCTACAAAATAATCCATCAATTCTTACGCAATTTTTAAAAATTCAGATGGTAACTCATCAATTTCTATTAAAACTTTAAATATAAATGAGTTATGTTGTTTTATTTTTCTATGATAAAAAAATATTCTTATAATGAAAATATATTGAAAAAATATTGTTAACATGTAGAAAAGATATTATTATACAGTAATAATAAAAATATATAAAATGATGTTAATATTGAAAAAGTTATATTTATAAAAATACTTAAAAATTTAAAATACGTAATTTATTTTTTCTTGTAAATGAACATATTATCTTAAATGTTAATACATAGAAACAAAATAAAAATTTTAACACAAATGAAAATAAAAAATATTTAAAATAATAGTCATGAATTTAATAATAATAATAATAATAATAATAATAATAATAATAATAATAATAATAATAGTGATATTTAAAAAATGATAACAATGATAATAAAAAAATAAAATATAAAATGAAATGATGATGTAATTAATAACTTATAATAATTAATAAGGAGTGGTGCATTTGACATATTGGTAGGGTGCAAATATCCCTACAATTTATAGAGCTTTTCCATTTGAAAAATCTGTTAGATATGCTCAATGATCTTACAATTTATAGAGCTTCTCCAACAGATTAATTAAAGATGAATTTTATCCATACCCCCTCCTATAATGGTATGTGAGTGAGGTAGGAGGGGGTATGAGGGGTTGGTTTTGTGAGTGATGAGAGGGTATGGATAACAACACCCTAATTAAAATACATAAAACATGAAAAGACTCCAAGTAGATGTGAGGTGAGAGAAAATATTTTTTTGTTTATTCCCACAAATGACATTGAATTATTATTATTTTATATAAAGTTGTTTTTTATTAAATAGTATTGGGATGATAACATTATAAAATATTTTAATAATGTAATTAATGTTGAAATCTCTAAAATAAAAAATATGTTTGAGTTTAATGTAATTTATTTTAGAGATTTGATTTTTGGTTCTCTTTCTTAAAGATATTAAAACATCTCTATCAACTTCTCTAAAATAAAGAAAATTAACTTTTTGTTCCCTATAATGCTCCAAATACTTCGCTATCTTATTATCTAAAATAGAGAATCATGGAAAAAAAAACTCTCAGTATAGAAAATTCTCTAAAACTCTAAATACATGAGAAAGAAATGAGTTTTTTTTTTATTTATTCCACCAATAAGAGTTGAATTAATATCATTTCATATAAAGTTTTAAAAAAAATGTATTAGGATCATAAAACTATAGAATATTTAAATAATATAATTACTAATGAAATCTCTAAAGTAGAGAATTGTTGAAGTTGAATGTAATTTATCGTAGAGATTTTGACTTTTGGTCATTTATTTTAGAGAAATTATAGAAAAACTGTTGGAGATGCTCTTATAGAGCATCTTAACATTAAAACATGGGTTGGGTTAAATGCACCCCTATATAGGCAAAGTATCGTGTGAGAAGTTGAGTTAACGGTGATAAGTGTGACAGTTGATTTGAACCGTTGATCTCTTTTAAGGGAATTGATCTGGTGCATCTCGGTGCATCTCATCCTAATGTGCGTCCATTTTTCATCAACGGTTAATAACCACTTCTCACACTTCTTACCGTTAACTTAACTTCTCATCGGAACTCAATCCCCCTATATATTGCTAAATGCACCATACTTAATATTTTCTTGTCGCACAAATTAACATCAAAGTTTGCTTTTTTTACATTCCTAATGCATGATTTGGTCTGATTCTGACATAAAAAAAATGCATATAGCATTACCCTAAATACATTACATCGTTTTATTAGGATCCACTGGTACGATTTAGTTCATCCTCATCGATTAGATGGACAATACATGAAATCTCATTCAAACTTGTAACCAATCCAAAGCAAAACTACCTCCAAAGATTATTTCAAATTACATTACATGACAAAAAAAGTTCACTATCTTCATCCTTACTCTACTCCAAGCCTCTCGACTAATCATAAGCGAGCTGGTAATTTTTCTTAATCAAATTCTTGATCTTCATGATCAGGGTCGTTCTTTAGCATGTTAAATGTGTGCTTTTAAACAAAACCTCCAAAATTTTACATTGTTTAGAGTTCTTAATCAATGAATGTGAAACTACAGCCCACCTTAGTGCCTCACTAATTCTATCAGAAAACAACAATAATATACCATATCATCGCCTTGGTAATTTGCATATATGTATATTTGTTATCCCACTTTGCATTATAATCGAAAGGTTTATGTGTAACAAGGCCTCCAAAAAGATTGGAACGTCCCTGTTCATGACCATTTTGGTGTGCCCGACTTCTTTAATTATTTAATAAAGGAACTTTAAGTTCATGATAACTGAGTTCAACTTCAAGTCGCAATGAGGGCTAACTCAGCTTACAAATAAAGGTTAAGTCTTAAGACTCATCCCATATGTTACTAGTTCGAGTTCCTTCACGACCACTGTATTTTCACTGTTATCGTCAATGTCACATGGGATTAGTCGATGTACACGCAAGCAGATCGAACGCCCATAGTTATAAAGAATACCCAGTATTTGTCAACTCCTCTTTTTGCCATTAAAGTTTCCACCACTTTTCTGGATCAAGAGTCAAACAAATCAAGTGGCCTTGCTTTACAAGAACTAGAACCAGTTGCATTACTTTTGCAATGGGACCATAACCTTAGTATCATTGTTATCATCCTTTTATAACAACACTTTTTAATATATAAATAAAATCATCTATCAATCTGGCAGTATAATACAAACTGCATCTGCTATCATTCTCATTATGCTTCACCATTCAATTTCCCACCACTTTTTTCGGATCCAAAGTCAAACAAATCGAGTGGCCGTGCTAGAACGCATGAATGCAATTACTTTTGCAATGGGACCATATCCATATCATCATTGTTATTATCCTTCTTGAATAAGACTCTACATTAACTCTAGATTTCTTGACAGAATTCTATATGAAGCCAGACACAAAATCCCAATTGTGGCCGCGGAAAAATAACTGCAAATGCACTACTGATCAGTAGAAATCACCTGGTTTGCCGATCTTGATATTTAGTTCACCTAAGTAGTCCATAATTGCTTTCTTCTGCCAACCCTTGAAACTCCTGACAATTTAATAGTTAGATTGATTTCTATAATAATTAAGGGGTAATATGAAAGTAGCAAATGATAAGAGCTTTACTTTTGGTCCAGATGAGCTATGATTTCCCCACCAGGAAAACCTTCATTTGTAGCATCATATGCAGCTTTGATTGCCTGCTTCCAGGTCCCTCCGATATCGTTTGACTTTGATTGACCAGGATCTTCCATCGGCAACGAATATCCAGACAGCAAGTGACCAACCCACACACCACCCTTCCTAAATATTGTATAATAAAGAATCAAGTTATTAATGTTGTATGGTATGTTGGAGTCCGAGTCCCACATCTGCTAGACTGAACCTATTTTCCTTAATATATGATTGAAATGTACGGTCTTCTTTCAAAAACATAGTGAATGCTGACCCTTTGAGGTATACTGGGTTTGCTTGGTTTGATTTGGTTTTGTTTTTAGTGAATGCTGCTCGCAAGATTTATAAATGCATCCTTGAAAAGATAAAAACAAATGGGAAGAGGGAACATTTAAAAAATACGGGTCACTCAGTTACAGTTTTGTGTCACATTTCATGGCCTTGATCTGTTTATGCTGCTAGTGGGTTTCTGAACCGTATCAAGTTTGTTACGTATGTATTGGTGGCCAGGTTCTCTTGATCCTCCGGCCTCGTAATAATGTAATTTGTTTCATAGTTAAAAAAATATATTAATGTAGCAGTAAAAAAGTTTAAACAAATACTCGTGGCTTAAAAGTAGAGTTCCATTTTAGAGATTACTGAATGGCATGATAAGCGTAAACCAAGTAACTAGTCCAATGTTTAATGTTCACATTTACAAACAGAAGTGGCAATCAGCATAAAAAAAAAAGAAAGATACTAGTAGGTGAAGTAACTTACAGGATTATGTCCATGTGCCGAGGTACATAATGACCACCCCCTATACCGAGAAGGACCTTTTTGTTACCGGACATGCTGGAACATAAAGAGGTAATATGTTAAAGAATAAATAAAAAATAATAATTACTTTCTGAATAACTCCTTGACCCCAAAAGGCATAGTTTCAGGATGTAGTAGTCTGTATTCCACTTTTAAGAGACAAGAAAGGCCACCCATGGTTCCCTCTAATACTAGAGGACTGAGGACTGATGATTGCAGGTAGTATAGTCTACATAAATAAATAAAACACCCACAAAAAAACATTAAAACTATAGGGGTGTATTTATCCAAAATATTAGACGAGTGAAAATGGTTCACTTATATTATGGTACCTGTTCCAGTTTCCAACAGCCTCACCTCCTCCGATCCCAAGTCCTTCCCAAACTAACTTCAGAAATCAAGAAAAAATTTCAGAGAGAATATGACGATGCATCATAAAGATAGAAATCTAGAATAAAATTGGGGAAAAAGTTAGCATGCTATTCTGGGGGGTTCTTTTTTACAGTTTACTTCAGCTTCTATCACTTTCCCCTTCTTATCAGACGGGGATGACGTAAAAGAAACAATTTTTCATGATACTATCACACAAAAGGGAAAATGTGATGTGTAAACGACATATTCAAAGTATGAGGAAGCCAAAAGATCATGTCAAAAGGCAAGTATGCAACTAATGATAAAAATATGTCATAGAGCTGTACTGAACTTGAGCAACGACTTGGGCTGCATCTTGCCTCTTCCAACATTCAATTGTACTGCCTATGCAAACCAAGAAATTTGTGTTACATTCATTGACACTCGGTCATTGTACCCAGAAAAATCGAGAATCACACAAAATTGAAATGTTAATCAAGGCTCCCTCATGACTAGATGCCATGAAACTCATAGGTCAGAAGCATTTCAGATGCAAACAACCATGCAGGCTCAACCAAAAAGAGCAACAATAAGTCAATTGTACCGGTGTAATGCTGCAGGATGTTCTATGATCTAGAAAAACCACATCAGGAATAAGAAGTTTGAGATCTCTACCTATCTCCACAAACATTGTTGGCTTATTTGTAACTGGACCATGATGAGTAGCCTCCAAGGTAATCTACACAGACCAGTTGCACAGACAGTTAGTGCTAGGCAGGTGCCCAACTAAAGAACATAAGAAACAAGAGAAAGAATCAATTATCAACAAGGAATCTGTAAGGTTAGACCAGAAATTGACCATCCTACATTTCAACCCTGATGCAAATAGAGAGAAAAAAAATCTTAATTATTTTCAGAACAAGGCAAATCTTGGGTGGCCACTCCATTCCAAAGAAACTATAAGAAAACATTTATTCCTAGTTGGGTTACCCAAGTAGTTTGGACTTAGTCATGATAATCTAGAGATCAAGAGTTTGGATCCCACTCGTGGGCATGTCGACTGAATTACCAGGGGTGCATCAATATTCAATGGGGAGACAGAAAGATTTCACCTCCTAGGTATTGATTCCTGAATCTTTTTGATAACTAGATTCGCAAGTAGCCAACTTACAATTACATTGAATAGTGTGGGTAAAAAGGTTCGTCTCTGCTAGGAGTTCTTCAACTACAATAATGGTGCTTTCTGAAGATGCTAATCCTTGTTTTACTGTTTTGTGGCCTATTGGTCTTTGCTCCTTCTTAACAAATTATTCTTAACATGTAAAATTCTAGACTTTATGTCCATCTTCCAACTTCAGTTCCAAATATATCTCTAAAGAGAAATTCAGCTTTCCTTCTAGAGGACATGTACATGAGCAAGGTGCGTTAGCTCAAGGGATAGTTCACTCTTTGGATTATAAGGTTTTTGGTCATAATATTGTGTCAACAAAACAAGAATGAAATGTCAGAGCGTAAGGTAAACTTGAGTAAGGTTTTGTTATTGAACTCATGCACAAAATCAATTTCTAAATGGCACTCAAGTTATAATTGATGCTTCATTGGAAATAAAATTTCAACATCTGGTATCCTTAATGCTGATGATATGTTGGTTTTATTAATGGCAAAATTCTGTCTGTTGATGCTTTATCAGGTTTCTTTCTATTTAGAGAATAGTAGTGCGGAAAATATCAACTTCGAGAAGAGCTGATTCATTACTAGCTCAAAGCCCCGTTCTATTTCATTCCTAAAATGTCCTCCTGGAGCAGCTTGTAACATAAAAATCTTTAACTGTGGCAGGAGTAAAAGCTAACGTAAAATTTTTTAACCAAGAGTTTCTCCATTTAAAGGAGCTCCAAAATTCCGCGCTAAACTGTGGCAGGAGTAAAAGCTAATATCTTTAACTGGGGAATATGGCTCATTACAAAAGCAGTGTTGGTCTATTCCCACCCATGCTTTGTCTACTATTCAAGTCCTTCAAGCTGTGATCACCTCTTAGCTCAAGCAATCTACTCAACGAATTTGTTCTTTAGCAAAACAATAAATTATATCTATGCTAAGTTCTGTATTTTTCATGAAGATGACAAAATTTATTGGTTTTCATGGGCTTTTAGGTTACTACCAGGTTGATCCCAGAACTTGCTTGGTTTTTCATTTAAAAGGGAATCTCTTCAAACTTCATTAAGTTTGTTACAATAAGATATCAATCTAGTGGATCACGTAACGATTGTAACAATGACAAATTTGCCTAAATGATATTGTGCAACTTTACTTGGAAATGACTCGATTAAATATATAAAACTAATAGGACATATTGATCAATAATGTCAAGGAAATCTTGCTGCAAACTAGGTTAGTTATTTTCCAGAATTGAGATGATTCATAAGACCCTCATCTTCAGAAAAAAGTAAGGAAAATGATTTCAGGACAGAGTGTAAGTATGATCTTTTTTAGTGACGAAGAATAAGAATACAAGATATTATAACTTTCTTACTAGAAGGTGAAGTTACTAGTACCTCAAATTCAGGAACCAAGTTATGAGATTGGGCAAGTTTCTTTAGAAGTATCAACCATGGCATCATCCGAGGACTAGGAACTGCTGCCCATCCCGGCTTCCCTCCTTGTGGTGGAACATCTCCGTCTTTTAGATGTGGCACACCTGACCATACATATGTACACAATAGAAATGAAACAAAGGTTACAAAAGCCTGCTAACAGGATGAGAGGTAATCACTTATGAAGCTTTGTGATCCACTTGTCATCCTAGCATGTGGGTTCATTGCCTGTGCTCTACATACAAAAGTTGATCACCCTCTTTTTGCAAATACAAATCAAAGAAAGAAATTCAAAACGAATATGAGCAAGTTCATACTGCACATTCTGTTGCATTTCAATATCATATCAAATATAATTTTTTTCCTTAGGGACTGCTAGACACATGGACGACCAGAGATACAGATAGGATCACATTTGCCAACTCCACTACCTCAATCCCCTCAACCCATGTACGTAAAGTGAGTTGAGCTCCCAATTTCACTAAAATCTATTTTCTAATAAGCCTCATTGAGTCACTTAAGGCGGTTAAATATATCATAGCAAACATAGAAAACAATATGCACTCAAGATTGCAATTTATCAAGGTGTGATGATCTAAGTTACCAAAATGCAAGCTCACCACTCGAAATCTGAGACAAAATTTCACACTTCTTTTAAACAATTACAACTCACAAGAGGGATTTCAGAAATCTCAAAATCAAAAATATTTTCAGGAAAACTCAACCAAGTTGCAAAGGAGTCCTAAAACACCATTATCCTGAAACAAAATTAGGCCAATCATGGCAACAGTCAGGAAGGCAAAATTCATAAGATAAACAAAGATAAGATGATAGCTTGTACGATCAAGAAGCTGGTGCTTCCAATTACACTTTCTCCGGCCAACATATAACATTACCAATTTGAACACATGTATAATATACTATGACAGAATGACTGAATATCAATCAGTTATCGCAATCATCAACAAATGAATTAGAGTATTACCGATAGGGTGGATGGTGAGAGCAGGGCGATTACTGACGGCCGTGTGTTTGCTGAGGAAGATGATCTCTTCAACAACCTCCCCAGTAACCTCTTCCCACCGATTATCCAAATGATCCTCCTCCACTATCCCTTTATCATGCTCCAATAATCTCACCTCTCCGTTCACCTTACTCCTAATCCCCTTTTACCAACCAAAAAAACAATAATAATACACAAAATAAAGTCAAAATTCAGAAACAAGTAGGCATTAATTATGAACTAGACTTGGAAGAGACGTTTTGGTAAGTAGAAAGCAGTACCTGAAAGGAAACGCCAGGATTCCAATTTCCGATGGCGGAGAGGGCTGATGCCGGTCCGAAGGAGGCGGGATCGGTGGTTGTTGCCACCACCAGGGTCACCATTTTGGGTCGGAATGCCGGTTGAGCGTGTGATTCGAGTTCGATGATGGTGGAATTGAAAATCTTGGAGATTGATTGGTGTATGAAACTATTGGCGGGGTTCCCTCGATTTACCGTGGGTTGTCCGGAGGTATTTAAAATCAAAGTGAAATGTCTGAATTTGGACTTTGTATGTATGAAATGTCTGAATTTTACTTCGAATGAATTGATATGAAATCTTATTCGATTTGATCTTTGTTTGGTTAGCAAATAATGGATTGAAATCTTATTCGATTGAGTTTTTATAAAAACCTCATTTTTGTATTTTTTTTTTGTTGTCACTTCATTTTCTACTCATTAAAATAAAAACTCACCTAAAAGTTTATAATGATAGTTCTTGTATGGTGTCCCATGTATTTCTTCGATTTCAATAATTATTATATATATATATATTATAAGTGTACTCGCACAATACAGCGAGATACATCATGATTTTAATGTTTCATTTGATTTTTTGTTTTTTTTGTTCATTTACAGTACGATTTTGGATGATTTTGAGAAACTGATAATGTTTTTTTTTATAAATTTGTTTAATTTAGGCTTAAAAAAATTAAGTATTTTATTATAATTCAATAATTATCTTATATATTTTAATGACATCTAGAAAAAATAATCAATTACATATTTAATAATATAATTAAAATAAATTTATAATAATATAATATATTAATTAATAGTGATACAAGAAAATGTCTACATAAAAGGAAGGTCATGCACATACCAAATTGGTGTGTGTTAGAATCTTGCAGTAGTAATATGTATCTTATGCTTTGATACTTGTAAATTAAGAGATTTTTAAAATATTGCATAAAATGATGGTATCTTATGCCTAATAATTTGTATTTAAAAGTTTTTTATTCGTACTTTATAATATAGTAGAGTGAATTGTGGATTTGGTCCCTGTGGTTTTATGATTTCTTTGACTATGGTCCTCATTCCATGTTTATTGTGGATATAGTCCTGTGGTATGCAATATATTGTGGCTAGGGTCCCTAAATACTAACATCATTAACTTTAAAGGGTTAAAGGTATCATGTGTCTTGCACACTATGGGTATAATAGTCATTTTACTTTTCCCTTTCAATTTATTTTATACACCTTTAAAACAAACAATACTAAATTGTGGATTTGGTCCCTATGCATCACTCATCATCTTTAAAACACATTTATCATCTCTCTTAATTTTTTTTCATCCAATCTTCATTGTCAAAGTACAGGAAAAACTAACTTGTTAAGTGCAAAAAAAAAAAATTTAACTGTCTTTAAAAATAACAATTGTTTGAAACCAACACTACATCCTAAAAAAGACAACCTATCAAAATAACAATTGTTTGAAACCAATATTACATCCCCAAAAAGACAACCCATCAAAATGACAATTGTTTATATCAACATTTATGTAGTAATTGTTGGCAACGGTTTTGTTTATTTTCTTGACGCCATCTAAGTGACTTGAGTAGGAAGTACATTAATCATTTTCATAAAATGCATAAGCCATTTGGAAACCAGATGTGGGAAAAGGCTTATATGTCTGTCAGTTGACATTTGTAAACACAAATATATTATGACATAGGAGGTTGAAGGGAAGACAATAGTGTGTTGATCCAAACTCTCTCAGTGATTTGATAACGACCCTCTTCTGTACTTAGTTAAAATTACGTTTTAATATGTATTAGTGTTTCACCATCAGCGATTAGACTGAGTCTGTTCAGTTATCGCTGATAGTCTTTCTTATAAACATTTATATGTATTAGTGTTTCACTATCAATGATCAGACTGAGTCTGTTCAGTTATCACTGATAGTTCCTAAAGTAAACAGCCAACGTAATCCCTGAAGACAAGTCTCGCGTCAACAGATGTTCATAGTTGAATCAAAGACGAAGCTGCTGAACAAAGAGAAGTCTACTAGTGACCTGATGCGAATATCAGTGAAGCAAAGACAACTCTACTTATACGCGAAGGAACATGAGAAAAAGCTTCAGCGATAGCTGAACCTCTTTATCTCTGAACTTAGAGATAATCAGCGATCAATCGATCACAAAGCTTATGCCTCAAGTTTCCTTTTGTCTATCCTTGCACAACCTAGTACGATGTGTCAGAACGGACAAGTCTCTGCAACCATTCGTACAACAACTCTGTCAACTACACTGTTCATGACCCGGCCGAAAGCATGTCTCCCAAAAGTCAGACTCCCAAAGCCAATCAGTGAACGCCACGTGTAAAGTATCCTGCCATGCATTTAATGCATAGGGTATAAATAGGAAGGTCACCCCTTCATCTGAATGTGTTCTTCATCCTTGAAACTCAATATAGAAACCCTTGTTTTCTATATCTCTTAATCCCCTCTCTCTCTGAATTTCTTGTGCAATTATCTTAGTGTTTCTTAAGTTTGTTTAGATTGAGTCTGTCTTAATCTTATTCCGCAACAAACTTGTAAATTGTATTTTGATTTATCAATAAACAATTTATTAAACTTTAAATTCTGTGTTTGTATTCAACCCCCCCCCCCTTTCTACAAACTTGTTTAGCACCTTCGGGACCAACAAGTGGTATCAGAGCGGTTTGTTTAAATCTAATAAACAAGATCTTGTTGTATACTCTTCCTTGCTATTCTAAAATGGCATTAAACACAAACACAAACTACTATGATAATGGTTCACTTTCTAAACCTCCTCGATTTAGCAGAGATAACTTTTCTCTATGGAAAAATCGAATGATGCTATTTCTTGAAGGTGCGGATCCTACTATACCTGAATATATAGAAAACGGACCCTATGAACCTGTTAGAATTATAGTTGCGGTTCCCGCCACTGCCACCACTGAAGCTGTCCCTGAACGATATGTCGTTAAGGAAATAAGACAGTGGAGTGATGAAGATAAAAAGAAGGTAGGCATAGATGCAAGAGCAAAGACCATTATTTCAATGGCTCTGCCTGATGAAGTTTTCCATTCCATCATGCATCTGAAAACTTCTAAAGAAATGTGGGAAACCATATGTGTTCAATATGAGGGCACCACTGAAATCCAAGAGACTCGAAAGATTAACTTGGTAAGACAGTATGAAAGTTTCATCGCCGGTAAAAATGAATCTCTTTCTGACGTCCATCAGCGGTTTAACTGCCTAATCATTGACCTAAGAACTGTTGGTAGGACCTATTCTAATTCTGAGGTCCTAACAAAATTCTTGGAATGTCTTCCTGAAAGTTGGGACAGTTATTCAATATGTCTTAAGCTGACAAAAGACTTACATACTCTCTCTTTAAGCACTCTGTATGGAATATTGCTCAACTATGAGCAATCAAATCTTCTGAAGAAAAATCTTGTAAAAGATTCTAAAGATTCCAAAAGTACTCCTGTTGCTTTAGTCTCTTCAGAGATAATTCCATCTCAGCGATCTACTCTCACCATCACTGAGTTAGATTCTGAATCTGAGGATCTATCAGACCCTGATCTTTCAGAGTTTGATGAGTCCTTAGCACTCTTGACAAACTCTTTTAAGAGATTTGCAAGAAAGAGTAACTTCCGAAGAAGTAAACCTCTCTCTCTTACTGAAAAGCCAAAATCAACTCCGGTTGATAAGACTACTGCCACTTGCTATAACTGTGAAAAGATTGGACATTTTGCTAGTGAGTGCAGGTCGAAAAAGGTCTTCAAACCTTCTACCTCAAGAAGATCCAGTGATGACAAATACCATAAGCTGAAAAACAAATATCAAAAGCTGAAAAGCTATCAGCGAAAAGGTAAAGGTCTCATCGCTGAAGAACACGACTGGGCTGAATCAGAAGAATCATCTTCTGATGAAGAAGAAGTCGCTAATCTTTGCCTCATGGCTGAGATTAAAGAAGAAGTGGAAGAACCATCTGAACCTTCTATGAGCTACATATCATCTCAGGGATCAAAGGGCATATGGTATCTTGATAGTGGATGTTCTCGTCATATGACTGGACAAAGAGACCTGCTCACTGAATACAAGGAAGAGAAAGGTCCCTCTGTGACCTTTGGTGGAAATAGTAAAGGATTTACCCGAGGGTTTGGTGTCCTCAGCAATGGGACAACTACCTTTCGAAGAGTCGCTTATGTAGATGGACTGAAGCACAATCTTCTAAGCATCAGTCAGCTATGTGATAAAGACCATGAAGTACGCTTTACTAAGAAAGCATGTTCAGTGTTAAATGAGAAAGGAAAACTTGCTCTCAGTGGTCATCGCAGAGAAAATGTCTATGTAATAGATATGGACTCTACTATCACTGAAAACTTATGTTTTCTATCTAAAGCCTCTTCTGATGTCAACTGGCTATGGCATAAAAGGCTCTCTCATCTAAATTTCAAAACCCTGAATTCTCTCTCATCTAAGGAACTAGTTTCTGGTCTTCCTCAACACTCATATGCTAAAGAATCTCTCTGCTCAGCATGTGAAAAAGGAAAACAAACAAAAGCAAGTTTCAAGTCGAAACAAGTTTCCTCAGTAACAAGTCCTCTTCAGCTCTTGCATATGGATCTGTTTGGCCCTGTCAACATCCAATCAATATCTGGAAAGAAATATACACTTGTCATTGTAGATGAATATTCTCGTTACACCTGGGTTATCTGTGACAACCGTCAAGATTAGTGCTCAGGTTAATTTCTAAGTTAATAAAAATTAAGATTTAAGTATTTGCCACTCCTTAAATTGCATAAAATTTTTAAGATAAAAGTTTCCTAAAAATTTAGGAGGTTGCGTAGAATGTCCGGAACAGTCCAGTAACTGACCGTCACAATTCAGAAATGCCAAAAATATTAATTAAGGTTCAAAATATATAAAATATATAAAGTTATATTATTTTAGTTGAAATACTTTCATTTTTTTTTATAAAAGTTGTTTTAAGCAAAAATTGAGAATCGGGTATTTCGGTTCTCGAATATATCTGATATTTTAAGGAAATAGACTAAGTATTTTAATTAATATTTTTTTTAACTTTGACTAGTCATGGACACTTGTCATGACATTAAAAATTGGTCATTTTATATTTATTTTTTTTCTTAAAACCTTTTGATTTAAAAACAAGAAATGAGTTTATTATCTCATTTTATTCAAAAAAACACCCTTCATCTCCCTCTCCTTCTTCTCCCTTTCGGCCGAACCACCACCACCCCCATCTCCATATCATTTTCAAAATTTAAGCTAAATCAAGAGTGAAACCAAGAAATTGGTCATCAAATTGAAGATTAGAACAAAGTTTGCACATCAATTTCACAAGGTATCATCCAAAAACCTACTTTTATTATCTACATTTAGGTATTTTTGGTTTTAACTTGAAATATTGAAATTATGCATGATGAGGTTATGAAAATTGGATTTTTGTTCATGAAATGGATTACTTTTGGTAGATACAATGTTATGTTGCAAGTTTTGATTTCAATATCAAAGAAAGAAATTGGTTTTCATCAAGAATCTTGGGTTGATGTTCATGCATAAAGAATTTTGATACATTAGTGGCTTATTCTTTCACTTAAAGAATGCATGCATACAAAGTTTGAAGTATTGATGATAATGGTATAGTGATTATGTTTGCATGAAGAATAGTTTAACTTACATATGTTCTTAAGATGGAAATTCTCAAATCCAAATGATTAAGAACATAAAAGTGATGTTTATATCACTTTAGCTAGTAGATTGTTCATATGGGTATTGGATGAGCATCTAAAGATTTCTATGAGTCCATAAATCAAAAGGTTTTCATCTCAAGAATATGTGATGATTGATTATGGTGTGATAACATATGGTTATTTTATTAAACCAATGGGAAAATGATCACCATTTCAAAATGTCATAATCTTAACTTTCTGCAGATTTGCTGTCCAGAAAATGGACCTACTTCCAACATGCATAAATCATGTTCTACATGTCAAAATTTGGGCTTTTTGCTTATAGACTTTAATTTAAGGTGTTAGCTTTCTAAAAAGTCCAAAAACACTAATTTTGGAGATGATTTGAGCACTTAAATGGATTTTACAAGAAAATGGTGCAATCTGTCCAGTGAAGACAGATTCAAACACCTATCTTGTGGAGGCCATAACTTCCTCATTTCTTATCCCAAATTAAGTGAATCTTTTTCCAAATGATAGGATTTTGAGTTAGGTTTACACCCATATAAGGATTATGGGCTAATTCAAAGAATTGATACCTCAAAAGCATGCTACAAGTGAGGTATGTTACTGATCCGAAAATTAGTGACACACTGCTTTGTGGAAATTATTTCAGGTATCAAAACTCATCCAAAAATTATGAAAAAGTGCAGATTTACTCTTGACACACTATAGTATTACCACAAAAATTTTGGTGAATTCATTCCTTTGGGAAGATATGTTTCTATAGTGGTTTTGTTGACCAAAATATTGGACAGCTTCTGCTGAATTTTCAGAAAAGTGATTATAATGAGTTCTAAAACAGTGTTAAGGCATAATAAGTCTATAATTGATCTAAATATGGTTTTGGCTATTGAAACCTACTTAATGGCATTTCATAAGTTATTGGGACGGGTCATTTGGACATAGGAACGGGTATTAATATATTTTCCTCTATGGCAACCTTCACTATAGGAAACCAAGGAAGCGGCACTTATTTTGAGCACTATCATTAAGTTTCCAAGTTCACTCTCAAGGTGAGTATTCACAGCCCCTCTTTTATCGTTTTACGTATTTTGGGGTGAAAAGCATGCTTAAGTACGATTACAATGATTCATGAGTTAATTGAAATGTTTTGCGCTGTTAAGTCGCCAAGGCTTGTTCTCAAGCATTTTAAAAAGTAAGATGTATGACGTTAAATAGTTGGTATGTTGAGTATTTAAGAGTTAGTCCCCAGACGACACTACTATTAACCCAGAAAATTGGGCCTATAGTATTAATGGATAGCGTTATTTGGGCTTGACCAACCCCACTTCTTACAGCTGACGAGCTAGGAGTGCACTATACTAGAGAAGTGATTGAACATGTGGCGCTTGAGACCACCTCTGAGTCAAGGCACACGGGGCAAAAACAAGGGTCCGGGACGGTTTAGTAGTGGCTCAACCAAGTTTAAGTTATACCGACTCAAGTCATACGTAAAGCAATACTCATGAAATTTTCATGTTAAACTAATGAGCACGGATATGCTCCAAGTATTTGAGCACGTATATGCTCTAAGTATTCAAGTTAAGCTTTTGAGCACGAACATGCTCCAACTATCAAATCTTGCATATAAAATGTTTTGTGCATATTTAAAACCTGTGAACTCACCAACTCTCGTAGTTGACCATATTTTTGTACATGCTTTTCAGGAAATCAAGAAGGTAAATTTTAAGGGTCGTTCTGCGTATGATCCGAATATGCTTGGGGGATGTACAAACTTTTGGACAATGCTATCTTGAAATATCTCGGGATTGTAATTTCACGATAAACTTTCTACTACTAAACTTTGTAATATATTTTTATTAAATGTATGGTGGTTGAACTTTATGCTTGTGGATTGTTTATCGAAAACTGTTATACCCCGTGTTTCCGCTTTAGCGGGGTGTGACATTATCTTTCTTCACTGTAAGAGTGATACTCCAGAAGAACTAATATCTTTTGTGAAAAAGATGGAAGTGCTGAACAATCTTACTGTTCGTTCAATAAGAAGTGATCATGGAACTGAATTCAAAAATAGTTCCCTGAACAATTTCTTTGAGAACAAGGGAATCTCTCACAACTTCTCTTCAGTAAGAACACCTCAGCAAAACGGAGTCGCTGAAAGAAGAAACAGAACGATCATAGAAGCTGCTAGATCAATGCTCAACGATTCTCATCTCCCTACTCAATTTTGGGCTGAAGCTGTAAACACTGCATGTTTTACTCAAAACAGATCGCTGATAATAAAGCGATTTGGGAAGACAGCTTATGAACTTTTTGTTGGAAGGAAGCCTTCTATCAGTTTTCTTCATATCTTTGGTTGTCAGTGCTTTATCTTAAACAACAGAGATCAACTTAGAAAGTTCGACCCAAAAGCTGATGATGGAATATTTCTAGGATATTCCTCCATCTCCAAAGCCTACAGAGTTTTCAACAAGAGAAGACAAACCGTAGAAGAAACAATTCACGTCACTTTTGATGAAACTCGCTCAGCGAACTCCAAACCAATCGCTGACAATGAAGAGTTAAATGCTTGGATGCTTTCTCACTACAGAGAAACTGAACCTTTCTTCTCTAACCATCAGCATTCAGATCCTCCAGTCGCTGATGATAATCCAAACATTATACATCCTACCGCTGAATCCAACTCATGGGTTTCAGCTGAACCTCTAAACACACTCCTACCATCAAATCTGCCTTCATCTGAAAACCTCTCCAGTGAATCTACTCAACAGTTAATCGCTGATGAACCTCAATCGTCCTCATCAGTAAACATTCAAATTGTTGATCCAACCTCTGAGTTAAGCAATAATGCTCCTGCTCAGCGATGGACAAAAGATCACCCAATAGATCAAATTCTTGGTGATCCAGATGCAGGTATTCAGACACGACGAAGCTCAGGTAATATCTGTCTCTTTGTAAACTTTCTCTCCTTAATAGAACCAAAGAAGACTGATGATGCCCTCAGAGATCCAAACTAGGTCAGCGCTATGCTAGAAGAGCTGACTGAATTTTCTCGAAACAAAGTTTGGAATCTCATTCCTAGACCATCTGATAAAACTGTAATAGGCACCAAATGGGTGTTTAGAAACAAGTTAGATGAACATGGAACTGTAACCCGCAACAAGGCTCGACTTGTTGCTCAGGGATACAGACAAGAGGAAGGCATAGACTATGATGAAACTTTTGCCCCTGTGGCCAGGCTCGAAGCAATTCGACTATTCTTAGCTTATGCAGTCTATAAAGACTTCATCGTGTATCAAATGGATGTAAAATCAGCGTTTCTAAATGGAAAGCTGAATGAAGAAGTCTATGTAGAACAACCACCAGGGTTCTATGACCCTAAGCATCCAAATTATGTTTATAAATTGGATAAGGCTCTCTATGGTCTAAAACAAGCCCCTCGTGCTTGGTATGACACTCTCTCATCTTTTCTTATCTCTGAAAATTTTGAACGTGGCAAGATTGATAATACGTTATTTTTTAGAAAGATAAAAGGTCATATAATTCTTGTACAAATATATGTCGATGACATAATATTTGGTTCTACTAACCCATCTCTGTGTACTCGCTTCGCTGAAAGAATGAAGAAAGAATATAAAATGAGTATGATGGGTGAGCTGACATATTTTCTTGGTCTTCAGATTAAACAATCTGACAAAGGTACTTTTATCAGCCAAGGTAAATATGTTAAAGATATGCTGAAGAAGTTTGATCTTACTCAAACTTCAGCGATGAAAACTCCTATGGCACCACCCCTGACACTTAACAAAGATCATTCTGGAAAACCTGTTAATGTCACTGCCTATAGAGGAATGATAGGCTCTCTGTTGTATCTCACAGCAAGCCGACCTGACATCATGTACTCTACTTGTTTATGTGCACGCTATCAATCTGAACCCAAGGAATCCCATCTGATCGCTGTAAAGCGAATTTTCAGATATCTGAAAGGAACTCCTAACCTCGGTCTTTGGTATCCCAAAGACTCAGGGTTCGATCTAACTGGTTATTCTGATAGTGATTTTGCAGGATGTAAACTTGACAGAAAGAGTACCACTGGTGGATGTCAACTCTTGGGAGGAAAGCTGGTAAGTTGGACAAGCAAGAAGCAAAATTCTGTGTCCACTTCCACAGCTGAAGCTGAATACGTAGCCGTTGGAAGCTGTTGTTCTCAAATCTTATGGATGAGAAATCAACTGTTAGATTATGACCTTCAGTTATCAAAGATTCCTATCTATTGCGACAGCACTAGTGCTATCGCTATAGCAAATAATCCTGTGCTACATTCAAAGACAAAACACATAGAGATCAGATATCACTTTATCAGAGATCATGTGATGAATGGTGATATTGAACTTCACTTTATTCCTACTGACTTTCAGCTTGCTGATATATTCACCAAACCTCTTGATGAGACAAGGTTCAACTTTCTCATCAGTGAGCTTGGAATGCTGAACCTTGAAGAATAATTCTTCAGCGTTCATGCATTGTGTCAGTAATCAAAAGTTCCCTTTCATCATTCTCTCTGATAAATATTCTGACTCTCAGGTATGGTTTCTCGATCCCTACAACTAAATCTTCATCCAGTTAAGATATTTTTTAAAATATAAATCTTAATCATTGAATCTTTCTTCAAATGATTAAAAGCTTTTTGAATTTAAATTTATCACTGATATTTATATTCAGTGATCCTTTTAAAAGAAAATCTATCCCTATCTTTTCATAAGGGATACTTTCAAAAAGAAAATTCTATTGCTGATATTTTTTCTTCAGTGATAAATTCAAAACGGACAAATGAACAGTCTCTTTCTTAACTATGACGTCATTTGAACCGACAATCCACGACATGCCTTTTTCTGACACGTTCGTCAGTTGTTCTTCTATCCAATCACCTTCGTGGGACGTGTCCATGTCATGATGTGCATTTGTTTTCCCGCTTCTCTCACACTCTCTCTCCTCCTTCTCACATATAAAAGGAATGTTTTTTCCATTCTATCAATTTACGTTTTCTGGAAATACTTTCTAAGCAAGAATACTCTCTCAAGCATTCTAGCATTCTCAAGCTTTCTGCATCATCCTCTTCAAGATCAACAGGTTATTCTTGATTTCTTATCTTAAATCTTTTCACATAAACCCCATTTATGGGTTTATAAGACTCAAATCTCATAAAATCATTTTTTTTTATTTTATTCTTTAAAAACCATTTTATTCTTTATTCAAAATCAATGGTTTTTCTTCTTATTCTTGAATCTTGTTCTAAGATAAACTGTTTTCCTCTAAAAATATGTTGATTTTCTATGTTTCTTTCCCCAAATAGAAACTAGCAAATCTTCTTTATTTTTCGACTAAACCTTTCTTCTACTCGTTTATCTATTCAATCAGAATGACTCAATCTGCACTTATCGCCTCAAAGAATGTCAAGTTCGCCATTTCTGACTCAGAGCTCCCAAAGAACAATCATCTTGCTCGCCTCGAGTTTGATGGTATCAAGTACCCACATCTGGTGGAAGCTGCACAATTCCTAAGGCAATCCTGCATTGCCTATGCTATCACTGTGGATCCGACACCCTCCAAAGCTCTTCTCCAGCAATTCTGGTTTACTGTTGATGAAACCTCAATCACCAACAAAAAGGGTGAACAGGTTCCTACTATCTCCTTCAGCACTCAACTTGGCTCAGGGATCATGACTGCCCTAGGCCTGAGGAAAGCTCTGCGTTTTCCCGACAAACCCAGGAATGGATTCGACTCCTTGCCAACTGAAGCTGAACTCATCCAATTCCTGGATGCCATGGAATATGCTTGGGAACCCAAACCAAGGACGACTATTCCCAACAAGAAGCTGACTCTTGTGAAGAAGGCACTGATGCCTTCCCAGCTAAACTACTTCTTCTCACACATCATTCAGTGTATGAGTGGAAAGAGTGGGTCACTGGATCAAGCCAGCAAGGTTCAGGTCCAGATGGCTTACTTAGTGATCGTTGGACGTAACTTCGACTACGCAACAGCTATCTTTGACGACCTGAAGTCAAAGATAGAGAAGACCGAGAGGGATCCCAAGGTTCCCTACGTACGCTTCATCTGCGCGTACCTGAAGTTTCTCTACCCTACCACTTACCTCACCAACTCGGATGCATCTTTTCCGAAAGTGGGTCAGAGATCACTGGAGGTCAAGACGCTCCCCAACGAGGTAAGTATTTCTCAACTTCGCTCTCGTCTCTCTCTTCTCACTTCTTCGTCTTCAGCGGCCACGCAGGAGGTTCCTTCTTCTGCTATCCCTGCCGCTACCCCTTCCAAACGACCATCAACTAGCTCCCTTGGTCCTTCGAAGAAGGCCAAGGTAACCAAGGAGAAATCTACTTCTAGCTCAATACCTAAGGATGTTTCTCTACAAACTTCCTTAGATGATTTCGTGGGTCTCTCCTCCACATCCTCAGCTCAAACCACTTCAACCGTGCCAGCGATCTCGGTCGCTGTCACAACAACAGTGACAAAACCTGCGGTAACTACCCCTATCCCTACATCTTCTATCCCCATCTTTAGTCCCCCTATTTCTTTGGTCTCTACCACTCCTCAGCTTGGACCAATAGGACCTGAACATCATTCTTTTGAGGAATCTTTGCAATTCTACAAAATGTTTGATAATTCAGGTAATCCTATAACCTTATACACTTCTCCCAACTCACCATATAAGCCTGGTTCTGAAAAATTAACTTATCTTTCAGGTCCTAGTCTGGCGACTACACCAATGTCAACAGTTTGAGTTCAAAGGTGGATTCTCTCTCTGCTTCTCTCAACACCACCACCAGCGCTGTTCAAACAGCTGGTCTTTCTCACATCGCTACTCTTCATTGAAGACGCTGACTGCCACCTGCGCCTCCAAAGCTGATCTTTCTCACATCGCTACTCTTCAGGCAGCGATTGTCAAAGTCAGGGACGAATCCAAGCAGCAGTATGATGATCTGTCTGCAAAGATCGATGCCTGCACTACGACTCTTCAGCAAGTCCTCGACAAGCTGAATGCACCAGCTCCAGTTCCTGCTCCATCATTTACAGAAGATGATCGTTCAGCCCTGACCATAGCTGTGGAATTCATTCACCTAGCTACGTCCGACATCCCTGCACTTGAAGGACGACTCACAGGTCTGGAGGCTGAAGTCCAGAAGCTGGCTACTGCAACAACTTCATCTCCAAAAGATCTCTCCCTTGTTGATAATGACAAAGAGGGGGAGAAGACAGCTGAAGAAAACACGGATGCTGAAGTTTGTGCTGAACCACCGAAGGAAACTCCCTCTCAGGTTGAGAGGGAGATAGTTGCTGATAAAGCCCCTCCCACCATCGCTGAAATAGTCGATGATGATGAGGAGGATGAAGATGATGATGAAGACCTTGATCTTGAAGATCAAGTGGATGACTCTCATCAAGATGATGATGATGACGATGAGGAAGATCCATCTCTCTGGTGTTCTTCAGCCGCCACATCATCAGCGATAGCTTCGAAAGAAGTTATCCAAGCAGGGGGGAGACAAGGATCATCTTCAGGAACCCCTTCTCAAAGCAAAGGTGTATCTGCTAAGGAAACCCTGATGATGATCTCACTACCTGAGGAGAATCCTTCTCAGGTATGCCTTACTCTTATTCCCTTATTTTTCTATAAAAATCCTACCCCTGTTTCTTTCTAGCCTTTATCTCTCTTCTTTCCTTAAAAATAATTTAACTTCTTTTTCATTTTCTAACCAGACAGTTCTCACCCCTGCTTAAGGGTTCTGAACTACAAATAATTCCAGCTACTATCGCTGAAGAAATAATCCCAATCTCTATCGCTGAGATTGATGAAGAAGAAGAAGAAGATTCCCTGCTCCATCCAGGAAGGCCCTCTAGACCATCTCATTGGTCAGAGGAAGTGGTAAAGAAAAGAGGTGAAATGATCGCTCAACTAGAAAGTCAACGGCTGAAAATTCCTCTTCAAACATCCTTCTCAGAGCTCGACTTCCTCACTGATGCTGAACGAGAAGAATCTGCCAAAGCTGAGAAACTGTTCGCTGAATGCAGACGAGATGCTCAACTCGCTTTAAAGATTTAATCTTCTCAAGTCAAGGACAAGAAGCTGAAAAGAAAGCCTGTGGAAGTTCAAGCTGCACTGCTGAAAGAAATTGAAGAGGAACGCTCCAAAGAACAAGAGATCAACGATAAGTCTATTGAATGGTGCAAACAGAAGATGGATTATCGCTCTGATCTTCTTCCAATAACAGCCGTGACTATCTCTGGTCGCAAGAAGAAGGATCAACTCTCAGTGACCATGGAGATTACCAGAGAGGATGGAACTCAAAAAACTATGTACGTTTCCAAACTTGAAGGTTTCGGGTTTACAGAGTGGATAGAATTCTGGGATGCGCTGAAGAAATCGAAATCTACATACAGAGGCTACGTTGAAGGACTTCTTAAAGCTCTCATCAACAGAGTCACTTCTGTACTGAATCTGCCATCTCCTATCCCTCCCAATCCCAAGAAACTCAAGAGAAGAATTGGGTCCTCCTCCTCTGAAGACGTCGCCATCATCAGGAATGAAACTTCTATCAAATTTTCAAGAGATGCACTGTTTGGTCCTCCTCCTGATCTTTCAGTTCTGGATTTATCTCTGCCTCCTGGTGGTCCTTTCCAAGCTGGTCAAGTAATTGACAATCCTTATGGAATATTCTTCAGAGATGATGATGAGGAACTCAGATTTCAAAGAGTCTCTGAGATTCCTATCTGTCCTCTGAATCATCTCAAGGATCTCTTATGCTTATGGTGTGACTTCTTCCCTGCTTCTGAGAAAATCAAAGAAATTATCAGCCAAGAATCCTTGGAACGAAGACAGAAAGGAGAAGAAATACCTGAGTATATGATAAATCCTCCTAAATCTTCTTATAGCTGATAGATTAGTTTTCTCTTCTGTAATCTATTAGTTGTACTTACAGTAGTTAGTTATTTACTTGTAATTTTCATTCCTTGTAATTCTCTTCTTGAATTAATGAAATTTCAGTAAAGTACTTAACTTCATCAGTGCTGTAAAAGATCCCTCAAAATAGTAATTGGGACATGTATGTTACGAGTCCCGATTATTCCATCATTTTGAATCATAAAGTAATTTTCTTTAGTTACTTTGTCATTATCAAATTGGGGGAGATTGTTGATCCAAACTCTCTCAGTGATTTGATAACGACCCTCTTCTGTACTTAGTGAAAATTACGTTTTAATATGTATTAATGTTTCACCATCAGCGATTAGACTGAGTCTGTTCAGTTATCGCTGATAGTCTTTCTTATAAACATTTATATGTATTAGTGTTTCACTATCAATGATCAGACTGAGTCTGTTCAGTTATCACTGATAGTTCCTAAAGTAAACAGCCAACGTAATCCCTGAAGACAAGTCTCGCGTCAACAGATGTTCATAGCTGAATCAAAGACGAAGCTGCTGAACAAAGAGAAGTCTACTAGTGACCTGATGCAGATATCAGTGAAGCAAAGACAACTCTACTTATACGCGAAGGAACATGAGAAAAAGCTTCAGCGATAGCTGAACCTCTTTATCTCTGAACTTAGAGATAATCAGCGATCAATCGATCACAAAGCTTATGCCTCAAGTTTCCTTTTGTCTATCCTTGCACAACCTAGTACGATGTGTCAGAACGGACAAGTCTCTGCAACCATTCGTACAACAACTCTGTCAACTACACTGTTCATGACCCGGCCGAAAGCATGTCTCCCAAAAGTCAGACTCCCAAAGCCAATCAGTGAACGCCACGTGTAAAGTATCCTGCCATGCATTTAATGCATAGGGTATAAATAGGAAGGTCACCCCTTCATCTGAATGTGTGCTTCATCCTTGAAACTCAATATAGAAACCCTTGTTTTCTATATCTCTTAATCCCCTCTCTCTCTCTGAATTTCTTGTGCAATTATCTTAGTGTTTCTTAAGTTTGTTTAGATTGAGTCTGTCTTAATCTTATTCCGCAACAAACTTGTAAATTGTATTTTGATTTATCAATAAACAATTTATTAAACTTTAAATTCTGTGTTTGTATTCAACCCCCCCCCCCTTTCTACAAACTTGTTTAGCACCTTCGGGACCAACATAGTGTCATAAGAGCATCTCCAACCGACCGTTAAATTGCCTATCAAAATTTATTTATACCAAAATTAACATTTTAAAATAATTTGTTTTTAAAATTAACATATTTATATTAAGTAAATTATATATACATTTAATATATATTTGATGTTTTTTTAGAGTGTGATTGGAGTTGGTTTTTTTTTTGTTGATAGACCCACCAAATTTGGTATTTTTGATGTTAAATTTGGTGTTGTGATTTGAGTCTCGGGGGGGGGGGGGGTCCTGCCAGCGCTAAAGTTGGGGGTGTTGGATCAAATAATTGTATTCAAGATTAAAGTTAAAGTTCAGGGTTTAAACTGCAATTGTGTCAAAGTTATTCAGAGGGTTTATTATGTAATAAGTAAATAGTTATTAGCTATTGGGCCTCAAGCCCATAAGCCCATAAGGCTTAAGTATTTAAAGTTTTGTTTAGTTTAGATTTAGGGTTAACCTTGAAAGAACTCTAATAATTTTCTAAATAGTTAGCCGTATTTTCTCTGTATTCAAGGGTATCAAGAACACACAAGGTTTAACCGTTTATTCAAGGGATTGGTATGTTATTTTGATCTTATTATCTCTTAATCTTTATTGTGTTTGTGTGTTAATTATCAACTAGATTAAACTGGGATAACAATTGGTATCAGAGCCTTAAGAATCAAATTTTTTTTGAAGTTACTATTCATCAATACTGTTCATCGATCACTATTCACGCGAAGTTATTGTTCATCTGATTTTATGAATCTAGGTGCGTTAATGTTTAAAGATTGATCTGATTAGGTGTGTTTTGAGTTATTGAACATTATCTGATTGATTAATTACATTGAGAATTAACAAGTGATTGAATTTGTGATTTTGAGTTTTCTGGGTTCGTGAAAAGTTAACACTGTGTTCTTCAAAATCAAATGCTTAAAAGTTGAAATTGATCTCTGAGTTTGATTGTATTGTGATTGGTTTATGTTTTGGAGCACAAAGGTATAATTATCGCATCAAATTTCTGTGTTTTGTGCGGTTTCTGGGTTAATTATCTGAGTTGTTCATCGACTTTCTGGGTTGGTCAAGAACATACCGGTCGAACATTCTATCGGTCTAAGCTATATCGATCGAATAATCATTATCGGTCGAAGGTATTTTATCGGTCTTTACCCTTTATCGGTCAAATCTCACTATCGGTCCTTAGCTTTACCGGTCATAGCATTATATCGGTCGAACATAGTTTATCGGTCGATACCTTTGTATCGGTCAAAGCACCATATCGGTCTAGTCCTTTACCGGTCGAATACCCTTTACCGATCCTTAGCAGTATCGGTCTATCACTCTACCGGTCTTTACAAGGTCCCGGTCGAACTCTCTACCGGTCTTTACAAGTCCCCGGTCGAAGAACATCCCTGTTCAACATATCGGTCGATTTTTGCAAACTGTAATAGGGCATCTAAATGTCAAAAAAAATTCTCTAGGGGCGTTGCCCCCATACCCCCGTAAGGGCGTTGCCCCTTGACCCCACCCGCTAACCGTGCTAAGTCTACGAAGGGGGACAAAATTCTGTTCGAGATCAACATTTTCTTTTTGTTCAGTATTATTTGAAGCTTTATACTGATTGAAAGGACTGCATTTAATTATTTTTGGAAATTTATTTTTCTGAAAAAAATTTAGTGTGGTTTTTATTTTGATTCTAACGATCTCATCTAGTTGATTGTCTTGGTACAGAAAAGTTTGATTACTAACCATACAGACAGGATGTCGAATCAGCTAAATATGTCTGAAGGTTATAGCCATGATTTTAACAACATGATTCTTTCAGAAGCAAAAGCAAAGGCTAAATATCTTGCTAGACAGTTATCAATATCATCTCGCATGGTTGATGAGTATGACAAAGAGTACAAAATGCTCAAAACTGAGAACAAGGCTTTACAGACTCAGAACTCATCTCTTTTTATTCAAATCAATGCTTTAAAAGAAAATTCAAAAGATTCTGATTCTTTAATTGACTTTGCAAGAATAATTGAGTCTAAAGAAAAAGAGATCTTGAATCTTCAAGCAAAGTTGAAAAGATCTGAATCAAGCTCTACATGGTCTAAAAAGGATGCAATGCAAATAGAACTAGAGGATCTTATAAGAAGTACAAGTGTTGCAAGAGATACTAGTGAAGGGCTTAAAAAAATAAATTCTCAAGTCTTTGCGGAAAGAGATAAACTGAAAGATAAAGTTCTCAGTCTTGAGGTTGAGATTAAAATGATGAAAGAAAAGGCAACCCAAGACAGAGACAATGCAATAGCTCAAGATGAGATGTTAAAGATAGAGAAAGAAAGAAAAGACTTTGCCAAGAAATTCTCTAATTTCTCCAGAAAAGCCTTTGAAGAGAAGAAATCTTTAGAGCTTAGATGTGTTAAACTTTCTCAACAAGTTTCAGACTTTGAGAATGTTATCATTCTAGAGAGAGAAAAGGCTGAGAATGAGAAGAAGAAAGTTGAGCTGAAGGATACAAATATAGACTTTTCTGAAGAAAAGAAAATATTTGAGACCGAGATAGCCAAGCTGACAGGAAAGCTATCTGATTTGTCAACAAACATCATGAAGGAGAAGAATGCAAAATCTGAGTTGCATAAGAAGTTTGATCTGATTGAAAAGGAAAGAAACAGTTTGTCTTCAAAGATAAAGAAACTTGAAGAGATCGTATTCAAGGTGAAGCTGACTGAGCACAAGACGCCAGAGTCAATAGCTCAATCACCAAGAGATGATCTAGCTGATTCAGATAGTTCATTAAAAACAGCTTCAAGTTCACATTTTTCAAATGTTTTATATAATCCTTTATATGATTTAGATGATTGTCTTACTTCTAAGTCTACTGATCAGATTCGTCCTTCTAACCTTTTCTATGACAAAAATGTTGATGGTTCAGGTAACTTCAAGAAGACTAAGTCTCAAAAGAAAAGCTTCTGGAGAAGGCATGATCAGAAAGAAAGAGGAAACTGGATCTGGAGAGTTAAAGGATCCTCGGAGGAGAAGAAGAAAGAAGAATCATTTGTACATACATCAAATGCTAAATGGAACTATGCTACAAAAGGTAAAACTTTTGGCAAACCTGATCTGGTTTACACAATCCATCAATTGATCAGGTTAGCACAAAAGAAATATAGTTGTTCCTACTGTGGCTCCAATGATTTTGTCAGAAAAGATTATGTGAATAACTGGTATGGTTCTTACTTCATATCTCTCATTAGAACTGCAACTAACCCATTAGGACCCAAATATCAGTGGGTAGCAAAAGCTAAATCTGTGTTGCAGGCACCCAAGGTTTAAGGGGGAGAAAGAACAATGGCTTTTGGACAAAACAGTTCAAAACCCGGACTTCATCGTCAAAAAGAAGGCTTCTAAGTAAATCAACTTAGAACCCGTACTTCAACGGAGAATGGCTTCTAATCACTTCAGATTAGAACCCGCACTTCAGTGCTTTATTTTTCAGTTCAGTTCAAATTCAAAAAAAAAATCTTCAGTTAAGGGGGAGCTTAAATGTCTATAAGCTTAATTAAAAAACTCCTTAGAGCTTAATTGTCAAACTCTTTTAGTTTGAGGGGGAGAATTGCATCGTCAAACACAACTGTTTTGACTTCTCTGAAATTTTATTCTTCATGTAACTCAGTGCTTATTTGTGCTTACATGTACAATAGCTTGTTGAACAACACGTTCTTTGTAGGAAAATACAAGGGATTCAGTGTGTGCGCTTAACAGAACTTCCATGGATTCACAATAACCAGTGTTTCTTACCCAGGAAGTATTCCCTGAGTGATTGAGGGGAGAGGGGTCAAAAGAATTGAGTGATGGTGTGTGAAGAGGTAAAATGGAAAAGAGAGATTGGTTAGAAGTGAGAATTAAAAGAAAGAGGGTGAGAGGACAGAGTAAAAAAATATTAGACTCTGTACCAAACCACTTTCTGAGCCGGGCAGCCACATCTACTGATTGGTTCACATTCTTTGGTGACCATCGTTGAAATAGGCAACTAGCCCATGCCATCTCTTGCATACAACCCCACCAGCTACTCATTCTTTTCTCAAAAAGAGAATGTTTCACATTTTCTGGGGAAGCAGCACATATGCTATTGGTTCTTCATTTGGAAGATACTAATATTGAAAAAGAAGGAAAGTTGCCCCACCTTCAAACCCTTTCTCATGCACATTGAGTCTTTGTATTTTTTGTTGTTGTATCAACAAGCTTACATACTTTGAGCCTATAATGAAAAAACAATCATCTATGCTTAATTATTTCATACACATGCACGAACACACAGAAATTTGTTTTCTGTCAGAACGTTCATAGATAACCATGTGTTATTCGATGATTGAATGGAAGTCCTGGGGAGCCAACATCAAAACCAGCTCCTTATATAGTAACGTTGTGTTACTCAGTGACTTTGTGTCATTGACAGGCATTCTAACTGAGTCATTTGTTGATTCAGGGTTACACCTATTAAACTGTTTGGATTTGAAAAGATTCGAATGGTTACTACTTTCTATTTTAATCTGAAAAAATTGAAATAATCACTATTTCCATCTGGGAAGACTGCTCTTATTTCTTACAGGGCTCATTACATGAAGAAAGTGCTACATTGAAGTCTATAAAGACAAAGGGGGAGATTTTTTCATAAAGGGGGAGATTGTTTTGACATGTTTTGATGATGATGATTCTCACCACTCATCAAAAAGGGGGAGAATATACAAAAAGGGAGAATTATCAAAGAATAAGAATATATTAAGGGAAAGAATATAATCTGAAGACTGCTGAAGATTTTCAAAGATTTGAAGACTATTTTGAAGATATCAAGTTTTGAAGTTTGTAAAGTTTTGAAGCTATCAACGTCATATCTAAAGAAAAGTGAAGACCTGAAGACAATTGCCAAATTTTTTTAATCTTGAATCCAAAGGGGGATTGTTGGATCAAATAATTGTATTCAAGATTAAAGTTAAAGTTCAGGGTTTAAACTGCAATTGTGTCAAAGTTATTTAGAGGGTTTATTATGTAATAAGTAAATAGTTATTAGCTATTGGGCCTCAAGCCCATAAGCCCATAAGGCTTAAGTATTTAAAGTTTTGTTTAGTTTAGATTTAGGGTTAATCTTGAAAGAACTCTGATATTTTTCTAAATAGTTAGCCGTATTTTCTCTGTATTCAAGGGTATCAAGAACACACAAGGTTTAACCGTTTATTCAAGGGATTGGTATGTTATTCTGATCTTATTATCTCTTGATCATTATTGTGTTTGTGTACTGGGATAAAAGGGGGGTGTGGCCCGCTTGAACTCATACCGGGGGGGGGTGTCCCGTATATGCCAAATGGGAGTGTGTCCCAGTTGAGGCAGTATGAGTCAGACACGCTATTATCCTCGGTGACGGTAGTGTACGCATGAAGTGTGTAGTAACTGTGTTATCGTTTCCTTTAACTGAATGGGTTATTTACATGTTATATATATATATATAGGGTCCCATTCATTTGCTAACCAACCTATTGGTGCTAACCGTGCTAACCAATCTCGACCGTTGATTATTTAGATCAGTGGTTAACAATTAATTTCAATTTCAATTTTATTATAATAAATAAAAACGTAATTAAAATAATGTGCATAACCGCATAGGGGTAAACTGGTAAAATTGCATATGCATTAATTAAACATATCTAACTCGCTCACCAAAAACTCAGGCGTAAAATTAGGGCTTATTGAAGATTGAGATTTCATTAATTGAGAAAGAGATTTCACACACGAGAATAGGCATTGCTTATCGTAATCGATCTTCGGCGAAGAACATGGAAACGTAGTCGTGAAGAGGAAGGAAACTTACGATTCAACATTCGATTGCTTCAAAACACCGTAAAAAAAAGGAAACAAAATTTCAATCGTCTTTGAAATAGGCGCCAAATGGATGAAATCGAAGGCGGGAATCGACGATTAAGAGGTAAAACACTAAATTTGCACGGTTTATAAATGAGGTTTATACTCATATATGCATTGTTCTTTCTCACGATTACAGTAAGAAAGCCTAGTGAGAGGATATTCAAGAAGGGGGGACTTTCAAAATTCAAAAACACCATGGACACACCAGTTGAGGTTGACCTTCAAGAAACACACGCACTGAACGATTTGGTGCAAAAGATTTCAAGCAATACAGTGCTTCCAACAGATGGGTCGATTCAAGAAGCAGAATACGAAAGTAATGTCCCAGAAACAGAAGATGAAGGTACTATTAAAATTGTGCGATATGTTTTTTCTGCTCTATGATGAAATTACTATGATAAAGTTTACATTTTATTGTGATATTTGTTTGGATCAATGTTTTTTGCCTATGTGCATAATAGCATTGTCAATAATTTGAGATATTTGTGCAATGTATGCACTTATAATGTACTGTGTTTTTTTACTATGAATGTACTGTTTTTTTTTGGGATATTTGTGTATATATGCATTGGAAATAATTTGAGGATCGAACATGTGCATATTAGCATGATAAAATTGAAACTTGTAAGTGCATTAATGCATTTTTATGTATTTGTGCATATGTATGTCTATGGAGTAATTGTTAGCGAACAATAAATGAGGGTTTGCATGTATTTTTTGAATTTAGAGAAAGCAAAACAATGAACACTTACATCCCTATTAAAAAGTACATATCTTTGCCTAAATAGCATGTATTTAAAGATATAGTGTGAATTGGGGACTTATAATGAATCTGTGCATATGAGCATATTTGAATTTAAACTTGTAAGTGCATGTATGCATTGTTATGGACTTGTACATATATGCATTGTTAATGATTTGATGAACGAATCTGATCATATGAGCATGTTTAAATTGAAACTTGTAAGGGCATTAATGCATTGTTATGTATTTGTGCATATATGAATTGGTAATGATATGATGATGTCATATAACAATACGAACATGTTTAAAATGAAACTTTTAAATGGATGTATGCATTGTTATGGATTTGTGCATATATGAATTACATATGTTTTTGAGCATATATGCATTGTTAAATAAATGTGGATGCAATCCGTGCATATAAGCATCTTTAAATAAATTGTTTTATTGCATGTAGAAATTGTTATGAATTGATGCATATAAGCATTGTTGTTGATTTGTGCATCTAGGCATTTTTAGTGCAATTCGTGCATATAAACATCTTTAAATAAATTATTTTATTGCATGTAGAAATTGTTATGGATTGGTGCATATAAGCATTGTTGTTGATTTGTGCATCTAGGCATTTTTAGTGCAATATGTGCATATAAGCATGTTTAAATGAAATTTTGTAATTTCATGGAGGAATTGTTATGGGTTGGTGCAAATAAGCATTATTATTGATTTGTGCATATAAGCATTGTTATTGATTTGTGCATATAAGCATTGTTATTGATTTGTGCATATAGGCATTATTATTGATTTGATGATTGAATATAACCAACTTGATTTTAAAATGCATATATGCCATTTAAAATCTTTTTAACTATATTCATATTGTCATTCTTTAAGTGTTTATTATTTCTACGTATGATCACAACAATGCATATAGGTACACCATTGAAGAGAAGAAAGAAAATACAAGCATCCAAACAAGCGTATGATCACAATAAATGAAGGGTTTGCATGTATTTTTTGAATTTGGAGAAAGCAAAACAATAAACACTTACATCCCTATTAAAAAGTACATATCTTTGCCTAAATAGCATGTATTTAATAAGATATAGTGTGAATTGTGGATTTATACTGAATCTGTGCATATGAGCATATTTGAATTTAAACTTGTAAGTGCATGTATGCATTGTTATGGACTTGTACATATATGCATTGTTAATGATTTGATGAACGAATCTGATCATATGAGCATGTTTAAATTGAAACTTGTAAGGGCATTAATGCATTGTTATGTATTTGTGCATATATGAATTGGTAATGATATGATGATGTTATATAACAATACGAACATGTTTAAAATGAAACTTTTAAATGGATTTATGCATTGTTATGGATTTGTGCATATATGAATTACATATGTTTTTGTGCATATATGCATTGTTAAATAAATGTGGATGCAATCCGTGCATATAAGCATCTTTAAATAAATTATTTTATTGCATGTAGAAATTGTTATGGATTGGTGCATATAAGCATTGTTGTTGATTTGTGCATCTAGGCATTTTTAGTGCAATATGTGCATATAAGCATGTTTAAATGAATTTTGAAATTGCATGGAGGAATTGTTATGGGTTGGTGCAAATAAGCATTGTTATTGATTTGTGCATATAAGCATTTTTAATGATTTGTGCATATAGGCATTATTATTGATTTGATGATTGAATATAACCAACTTGATTTTAAAATGCATATATGCCATTTAAAATCTTTTTAACTATAATCATATTGTCATTCTTTAAGTGTTTATTATTTCTACGTATGCTCACAACAATTCATATAGGTACACCATTGAAGAGAAGAAAGAAAATACAAGCATCCAAACAAGCTAATGTTTGTAAAACTGGAAAAGGTACTTTCTGGGAAAACTAATTTGTCATCTGATGATTGGCATTATGACATGTATAGCATACTTAAAAGAATGCAAACATGTATGATTAATTTGCATAAATTATTGACAAAATCTTGCAGGAAAAGAATCGATGGTTGACAATAGGAAGCGAGTTACAAGATCAAATGCACAAAACAAATCAAACCAAGGAAGACATTGCGAAACAGGGATATATCCAGACAGTGATTTCGAGGAACAACCTGTGTTGAATATAAGGGAAAAAAAATAAGAATGAAGTGCAGGGTCAAGGAAAAAGCAAAACAAACATAGATTGCACGAAGGTTAAAAGGCCAAAAGATCCGCAAGGAGTGCCTGGAATACGTACAAGGACATCACCTAAGGCGTTGTACGAGACAATTAAAAGCTTCAATGACAAACAAAAAAGGGCAGTAAGGGGAATAGGGATGGAATCATTGCTAGGTATGACAATAGATGGAATACCATTGAAGTTAGGCTACTACGTGGTGGAAGCATTGAACACAAAACAGATGAATTTGAAAGTTCATACAGGGGTGATACCAATTACAGTGGAATCAGTACATCATATTCTAGGACTTCCAACAGGGGGGATAGACTTGGCGAATGGAGATTCAACGGATGCGGAAGATAACCTTGCTTTGTTCTGGAAGAGACAGTTTATAAAATATCTGATTACACCACAAGACGTCATTAACGAGATAAACAGAACAAAAGAAGGTGACATTAAGTTTATGCTGAATTTCCTGGTTCTTGTGGTGAACACACTAGGAGAATGTAGTCGTACAGGTCAGTGCAAGACTGACTTCCTGACAAAGATAACTGGGGTTCATATGATACCTGATGTTGATTGGTCAAAATACATATATGACTGTATACCGAATAGTAAGAAAAATTGGAAGAGAGAGAGCTCCCGGGCTTTTTATGCTGGTCCATTGACATTTCTTACTGTAAGTATATCTGAACAATTTCTTACATCAATATATACAAATCTATATGTATTTAAACACACAGTAATAACTTAATGCAAACGTGTCAGTTCCTATATGTTGAATCAACATGGGTTCCGGGAATTGAAGTACATCAAGCAGAATTACAGACGAAGCGATGGACCATGGACAGGTTAAGGCATAGACAAGATCTAGAGTTACGCGGAGGAGGATTTGGTCATTTAGACTTGAAGCTTATTGGAGGTGGATCTGAATAAAGTGAAAGTGCAACCTGTCGACATGCTGAAATCAATCAAGAGGTTGCAAGATTAGAACGGAAGAAGGTAAAGGCATGCATACATTAAAATACGAATTAACTATTAATTCTTAATCGATCGTATGGATTTCACCAACATCATCTTATTGTTCAACATCCAGACTGTCATGAGAAGAATTGATGACATTATATTCAACATTCAAGGGTCGCGATGGGAAGCAGACAACGAGCTCACTGCAGCTATAGAAGAATTCGATGGTAAATAATATTCACATATGATTTAAACTCATTATCTACGTATAAATGTTTTTGCACATATGCATTGCACTTATCACTGAACATGCAGATGTCTTTGCACATATGAACTTTACATATAAACGACTTTTTTAAAATATGGACGCTATAAAGTTAAGCATAATAGTAGGTGAATGGTGAATATAAAGAAATTATAGACTGTTGCTAACTGTTTTCCTTTTCATAAAATTTGAACTGTGTAAGTGAAAATATTGTAGTACTGGCATATGGATAATTTGTGAACTGTTGTTTAAATGTGTACAGGAGACACAGACTTTGAAAGGTTTAAGCTAGACTTGGCAAGCATTTTTAAAAATAGCAAGTGGGAGGTGTCCAATAATGAGAGTCGGGACACCGACCCACCAGTTTCAATTGGCAAGACACATGTAGCGTTTGATACAATGGGGTCACCTGCACCATCAAAAAATATAAATGAGGAGCAAGCGATAGTGTGCTATCCATGGTCGTTACAAACACCTATAACGGAACAGGATCATAACTCCCCGTTATCGCCTTACTGGGAAAATCCTAAAGTGCATGCAGAGGTGGATATGTTATCAGTTGAAAAGACGGGTACTGGATTGGTGAAAACAAATGCGATAATCGATGAATCAGACAACGGTAACATGAAATCTATTGAGAATAAGGTAGATAAGGGAAAGCAAATACAGATGGTCAGGACAATAAATCAAGAGCCGGTTATGTTGCCAAACATATCACCACCAAGATTAGACTTAGTCATAAGCAGACAAAAGTCTCACCCGCGACCATTGGAAGATAGTAATCGGAAAGGTAAGGTTAATATCCATTGGCAAAATTGCATATATGCACATATTATGGTTATGCATTTACCACACACAAACAAAATCGTAATAATCTGCATATTTACATACTATTAGAATTGTTTCTATGCACATGGTTACTAACAACCAAGTATAACAAATGTAGACAAGGGCAAACATACAAAGGTTGGAAGATCAGAGAATACACCGCTTGTGACGTTCCCAGTATTATCAACACCATCTTTCGACTTGGGCATAAGCACAGAAAATAGTCCAGATCATGCATTAAAAGAAGGTGAAGTCAAAGGTATCATCTTATTCACATTTACACTAATTGATTATATGCATATCAAAACTGTATGAAACTGTATGCACACATGCAAAATGATAAAAGTTTCCAATTTTTTGGGATATTTGTTTGGCTTAAATGTTTTCCATATTTTTGGATAAAAATATTAAATTTACAGGTGCATATATGCATTGATAATTATTTGAGGATGGATTTTTAGAATATCATCATGTTTAACTTGAATTTTGTATGTGCATGTATGAATCTTTTTTTATTTGTAAATATAAGCATTGTTTAGGGTTTGAGGAAGAAATCTGTGTGTATGAGCATATATGCATTGTTACGGATTTGATGATGGAATTTGTGGCATATAAGCATGTTTAAATACATTTTGTAAATGCACATATGCCCACTTGCAATATTTCACCATATGATAAAATCACTATTGCATGAATGCAAAACATGGTACGTAGCAGGTGGGGACGCAGTAGAGGAGACTTCAAGACCTGGAAAAAGAGCAAAGAGATTGGGACCCATGTTTCGATCACCTTATGTGGCACGAGCGGTTAATTTTGAAGTAACAAAGGACGAAACCAATCTGAGATCTTGGGTGTTAAAGGGTATTGGTGGGTTTATGTTAACAATTACTATTTTAAAATGTTGTTAATAGAATATATAAACTACAGTTTGACTTAACATGTTTTACATTAATTTCAGGGAGATAATGTACATAGATAACATGGGTATGAGGATAGAAAGAAGGGATATGCAGTCCCTAGCTGGGGAGACAGCCATTCCAAGACGAATCATTGACGTCTGGGCAACGGTTTTGAATTACGACGAAAGGCGTCGAAGCAATGACTCCCCACGCAGATTTTTTTTCAGCACAACAATAACGGTAACCAATATGTACCCTATTATCATACTATCAATGCATTTAGCATTAGTAATAATACATTAAAGTAAACTATCAAAACAAAGGTGTGCAAATTCGAAAAACAATTAAGATACATATACATGGATAATTATTCACTGCATGTATGGAGATGGGTATCTGATATTTTAAGTATATATGTTTAACAAAATATTGAATTCATATTAATGATACATTGTTAATTTAGATGGATCCGGTGCTCAATGACCTACAACTGCCTGCGGTCACAAGGTACGAAGCATTCCGACGATATATCAATGATCTGGGAAAATATCATCCGGATTTAATAACGATGAAGGACATTGATCTGGTATGTTAAAAAACTTTTTCTTACTGGTTCATGTTTTTCAAATTGTTATAGTTTTATTTATTAACACCCCAGTAATTAATTATAATCTTCGTAGGTCTTCTTCCCGGTGTTAGATGGTTTACACTATTATCTTCTTGTTTTCAACCTGAAAACCCCATACGCTACAATCATAGACAGCGAAGATCGTGATGGTGATTACGAAGATTTGTATGAAATGGAGTCAGATGCAATGGTATGTATAATTTGTGGATATATTATTAGAAAACATAATTACATACATATAAATAACAACTTTTATAAATTGAATTCCTTTCAGCAATCAATGATCCTTCATCATCTGCAAATCCACAACCACAAAAACTGACATGCATTTCGAGAGGTTGGATCGGTTGTTATACAGATGAGATGGAGGACAAAGAAGAACCAAGATGACAAGGGAATACTATTGATGCGTTCTATGGAAATGTATTATGGAGAAACGGGAACAAAGTGGGATACCAGATTATATAGGGAAAGCACCAAACAGAAGGGTCAGCTGAAGGCACTTCGTTCAAAATATGTAATGAAGATACTATCGAGCGAGATGAACATCAAAAACAACGCAATCGGAATTGAAGTTGGAAGGTATATGTCGATGGAGGCCAACATGAAGATACAAAGGAAACGTCGGTGACATATTGATTGACTGTTGACCCACTTTAATTGATCATCATCTATGGTTTTTTGAGACTTTTATGGTTATTTTTTTTATTTTGGTAACATTAGTTAGTATATTTCATTAAACATGTCTACTGGTTACATTTAGTGCATATAAGCACAATTTTGATATTAATATTAGTGGACATGATTTACTAGGTTATCTTATATATTTTCATATGCATATATGCATTCGGGAATTCGTATGTTCAAAAAAACTTTGTGCATATTAATGAGCCTACTAACAAATCTGAGTACATTAAATTTTAAAACTCCAGGGATATGTAAATATTAAAAATGCATTCATGCCTATATGCACATTAACATTTTTAATCCATCATCAACATTGGAATGCCAAATAAATTTAACGTACAAACTTAAATTACTACAACTGTAACTTCACGATGTACTATACATAAGAATGAGCTGATAGAGTAAGTTTCATATACTACCGAAGAAGGTCGATAAAAAGGTAGTGCATACACATTGTATTTGAAAACAAAATACGATGCTAAGACATTGATTGCATTCTAAAGAAACATAGAACATAGAACAATAGATACTTATCATAACAAACCATCATAACAGTACATCTACGTGCCTAATGTCTATCGGCATCTACTCCTTGCATGCACATTTAACCTTGTACAACCAAAACTCATTCTCAATGGAGTTCTTATCCCATTCGACATGGGCAAGCTTCCGCCGAACTTGCCACAACTCTTCCCGAAGATCGGCTATTTCTTCATCCCTTTGATTAAGTTGAAGTTCCTTAAAATCACGCGAGTCAATAACCTGTCCGATTTTATTAAAAGGAAGAAATTATAATAAAAAAATATAACATAAAAAGAACAACAAAAACATGAGAACCAAAAGTATTAGAACTCTAACAAGGTACCTCCTGTAACTGAATACGGAGCCTACGAATATCGTCAATAAGCTTCTCATACTCTTGAACGATGTGAGATAACGCAGTACCATTACCATGAACATTGTGTTGGTTGTTGTTACTAGCCATCTTTTGACTTAATATTGTTGGATGAACTTGGAGAGAAAACAGATTAAAAAGTTGTCAAAGATGTATGCATGTAAGTTGTAACCGTGTATATCTATACTTAATGATTTAATGCACACACCAAACCTCAACAAACACTATTAATGACTTCCCAACCAACAAGATATAATTAATACTTGAATAGTTAAAGTAATAAAATAACAATATATATACCATTATTGAAAGGAATAATACTGATTTCCATTTAATAACCAGGAAGAATGTCATTTGCAAAAATCACCTGAATACTTCTTTTCATCATAAACCAAATGATTATCCGTACAAAAAATATAATAACAGTTTAAATAAACTAAAAATAATAAAACCAATTATAAATTACATAGTCATAATAAGGAAAAAAAAATCTTCTTGCAAACATTTCATATGCACAAGTGCATATGAACATGTTGATCATATGCACAAACGCATATTACTTTAATCTAACAAAAAATTGAAATTGAATTCACATTCGATGATCCACGGGGCAGTTACGAGAATCATGTCATGTGCTTTGGCCACATTTCTTACACTTACGCTTTGGCCTTTTACTCTGGGATTGTATCCTCTCGGAAATACCAACCAAACGTTTACCGGTACCACATCCCTTGTTCCGAAGACCAGTAGGAGCAAATATATCAACCTCGTCAGGAACAGGAACACCTAAGTACTCATTGATTGCATCGATTTTCTGCTTGCCTGGATCTTCAGGTTCCAACTGACTATCTATCTCTTCTTTAAACTCATCAAGAATTTTCGAAAGTCTAGATAACCACGGTTTCTCATTACGAACCCGACTAATAATTCCATCCATCTTAGAATAGGCGCCGTTTATTAACTCCTCCTTCTCAGGGTCGACCTCACCATATCTTACTTTGGCAGTTTGAAGTTGAACGGGTACCAAGTCTGGCAACCATCTTCTGACAATATATTGTTCTGGAATAGAATTGACATGTTCATTCAGCAACACCTTCAATGCATGTTGACATAGAAACCCATTACGAACAAAGAATTTGCATTCGCAGTCAACGGTGTTATTTAGGGCTGTAAACGAACCGAACGAACACGAACGGAGGCTTGTTCGTGTTCGTTCGTTTAACTTAACCGAACAAACGAACGAACACGAACGGTAAACGAACGAAATTTTTTGTGTTCATGTTCGTTCGTTAAGAAAATATGTTTGTTCGTGTTCGTTTATGTTCGTTCATTAAGAGCTAAACGAACGTAAACGAACGAACATAAATGAACATAAACGAACGTAAACGAACGAACATAAATGAACATAAACGAACGTAAACGAACGAACATAAATGAACACAAATTAATAAAAAACAACCACCGTTACTCATAATTTCGTTCGTAAAAAATAACATAACAAAATTTAAAAAAATGGATATACTTAGGAGGTATAAAAAAGGAATTTTAAAAAATTAATTTAATTAATGCTTTGACAAATTAATACATAATACATATAAATATATTTATATATATAAACAAATATAAACGAACATAAACGAACATAAATGAACGAACATAAACGAACGTAAACGAACATAAATGAACGAACATTAACGAACATAAATGAACGAACGTTCACGAACGTAAATGAACGAACGAGACCATTGTTCATGTTCGTTCATTTAACTAAACGAACAAAAAAATGTGTTCATGTTCGTTCATTTATTAAATAAACGAACATAAACGAACTTCCCGCCGAACAGTTCACGAACGGTTCACTGAACGTTCGGTTCGTTTACAGCCCTAGTGTTATTAGAAGAACTACGAATAACCTACAACAGAATAGAAAACAAAAGGATTATTCACATAAGAACAAACCGTAGAGAAAATTATAAAAATAATTTAAGATTACCTTATAAAAAAATTTCCCCATCTCCATCTTACTATTATGGCTAATAATAAAGGACTTGGTGTCACCGACACTTTCAACAGCTTCGACCCCGCAAGCCAACATAACCTTCTTTAGCTCTTTCTGAAATTCGAAAAAAAATGTTCCTTGTGTACAACTTGGCAGCATACCTTTCTATAGGAAATGCACTAACAAGTTGTGGGTAGGTATTCCTGGTTAAATGCTCATTCTCAGACTGCTTTTCACGTTGCGCCTCGATTGCACAGTCATATTTGCTAAGAAACCGGACAAGATAAGAGTGAAATGCTACATAAATATTAAAAAAAGCATTTGCACTCTCTGATCTTGAAGTGGTCTTCATAAGACCTGACATTGGAGTATCGATGTAGAAGGCAGGAATCCATGAATTACGAATTTCAAACATCTCGGTGAACCATGGGTCATCCACAAGGTTGAATTTCACAATCATCGTATTCCACAACCTCTCAAAATCATCAGGAATGATATTCACTTTCCATACGATTTTGTTTATAAATCGATTGAACTCTGGATCATGATTTAGTGCAACACTAACCTAAAAAAAACATTAACATATAATCAACATACTTATATGCATTTGTGCATATAAAAAATTTAAAGAAACATTAACATATTCCAACACAGGCTCATATGCATTTGTTGCATATACAATAACAGGCTAATGTAATTGTTACAAAAAAGAACATATAAAAAATTTAATAAAAATACCTTCGAAGGTACTTTCTTCATTATATGCCACATACAAAGGCGATGTCTAGACTCGGTGAACACGAACGGAACAACTTGTTTCATCGTCGAACATTGGTCAGTAATCACAACCAAGGGTTGCTTCTCATAGCATCTTAAAAAGGCCCTTAACACCCATTTGAAATTCTCAACAGTTTCTCCCGCTATCAACGCGGATCCGACAACAACTGAACATTGGTGGTTATCAACAGCCAAAAACGGAACAAATGCCAGTGCATGCCTAAAAAAACAAAAAATTAAATCAAATGAATATATTAGAAAACAATGACTTTTAGACGAAAACACTTACTCGTTCGTCCTATACGTAGCATCAAACGATATTACATCTCCGAAATGTCGATAATTAATCTGGGCCACTTCGTCCGCCCAAAATATCGCATGCAACTCACGTTCATTACACTTGTACTCGAAAAAAAATCTTGTTTACACTCCTTCCTATTGATCAATTTATTTATAAACATCTTGTCATTCTTGTTTCCCACGAACACATCAACGTCTCGCTTAAAGTTCTGGTAATCGACAACAGTGCAACGAACGTTCTCGACTCCACCCTTCAAAGCAGTTTGAATACGATGCGCTCTTGTTGCTCCAACCTTATAATTAGCGCTATACAACACATTCCTACAATCAGTGTACTGCATCATTTTGTTTTTACGTGAAAAGCGTCGGTCATTATCATTAAACAACACATGATTATGAGTTTCGGAAAAATCGTAAACCTCGTATAGAGATTTGTCCTTTGTCAAATGTAACTTCACATACGCGTTGCAACCAAAACGTTTGACATTCGAGTTACGAACCCGACGGTCACCGGAACGGAGCTCAAGAGAATCAAAATTCTTCTTCTTCGGAAACCCTTCCTTACTACAAACTATCCAACGGGTTTGTATCGACCCGTACTTGTTTTCCTTCTTCGCCTTCAAACGAACATCAAAGCCCGCCTTATCGGCATACTTTCTGTACATAGCCTCGTCGTCAATAACAGACGCAAATTGGTCACCCACCTTCGGTTTAAATTCATCAGGTACCGTGGGTATCCATAACTTATTGCCATCCTCATCCTCACCGACCTCGACATCATTCCCATCGACTACACATATGAAACACACAAATCAATTACCAATTTTATGTGCATATAAAAATACATGGTCGTTTATCTATGTATATATGCATTAAAATGTCCTTTACCTATAGATAATCCATCTTTGCCTACATGCAAGAGTGAATTTAGCATAATTTGAAATATTGTATGCGTGCATATGATCACTTGCTAAATGTATTTAAACATGCTCATATGCTCATATCCCATCCTCAAATCATTAACATTGCATATACGCCCATACGCACATATTCATTCATCAAAACATTATATATGCATATATGCAGAACTCAATAAGTATGCATACAGACACATACAAAATGTATTTAAACATGCTAATATGCTCAAAATTCCATCATCAAATCATTAACAATGCATATGTGAACCTGAATAATCACCTTTTGCATCCAAAATTCATGAAACCATGTAATGCATAGAAATATCCCAAAAAAATTGGCACTTCATCATTTTGCATGTCTGCATATGTTCATACGGTTATGCTATGCATATAATCAATTAGTGGGAATTTTAATAAGATGATACCTACATGCTCGTCTTATTGTAGTACATATAAAAAAACATGGTCGTTTGTCATGTGCATATATGCAAATTAGTTATTATAAATGTCCTCGATAAAGTGGATTCTGGACATAGTTGAACATATATAATTTATCAATTTTCGACAATAAACGTATGTGTAAAAAAATCTGTGAATCATCGCAATTTGGGAAAATATATGTACAATATATCAACATGCTCATCTTCAAAATAAATTACAGTTCCTTTTACCGATATTATTTTCCGAATGCATTGAACCATTAGATGGAATGTTATCGAAATTGTTCTCGACATATATTTCATCAAGTCCAGTCGAATTACCAAACCCTTGGGATATTCTGGAATTCAACGGCGGCACAGGAACATCATAATGTCTGCACGCATCAACGTCTTGACTTTCAAAAATAGATTCCAATAAACTCTCGTTATCAACAACATTCGTGACTCGATTATCATCGCTCATTGTGCTATTATCAAGAAAAATATGAAGTTTGATCAACGAAAAAAAGCTTGTTCAATTAATCGAACTGTTTGTCAAAAAAATTCTAGTATCAAACGATAAGAATATAAATGGGTTTATCGCATAATGAATCCCTGAAAATAAGTAACTGAATATCTTCAGATTTGAACAAAAAATAAACCAAAAATTGAATTTGAAAATATAATATTTAATTTGTGTATCCTTACCATAACAAACCTGATATAATTATGGTAAATGAGTGGATAATGGTGTTGGATTGGAATATGATTGGATTGGTCAACTCTAAGTAAATTTCATTATTGCCCTTATAATCAAAAAACATTATCAATATTGACGGAGCGTTCTGATTGGTCGAAAATGGGTTAGCACGGTTAGCACCAATAGGTTGGTTAGCAAATGAATGGCCCTATATATATATATATATATATATATATATATATTGTTGATGATAAGTGTGCTTAGAGGGGACTCACTAGACCTTTGGTCTAACCCTCGTTCTTTCAAAACTAAAACCTTTTCAGATAGACGTGAAGTAGGTGGATCTTCTAAAGGGAAATAGAAGGTGTGAGCAGCAATCCACTTTTAGAAGACCTCCTTATAGATGTTTCTCTATTTCTCAGTTATGTAATAGATTGTCTTATTGCGAACCTTAAATTCATTACTGTTGACTTGGGGCCGTTTGGCATGTTTTTATTACATGATATTGTTATGCCTTGTTGAAAGTTTTGGGTTGTTACAGCAGTCAAATGTTGTTAATGTTCAAAATATCGATTTTTGAAAATTTTGAATTTTTTATAACTAGAAGTACTTTAATAAAATACTTTATTAAAATAATGCATATGATTCAGATGAATTTTTCCGATGCCAACATTTATTAATTCAAACGGGTTTTTTTAAAATTAAATCGGATTATAATAATGTTAATATTTGATTATTACTTATAGATATACTAGGCATATACCCGCGCGATGCAGCGGAATGTAAGTAAATAACGAACAATTAATGTTACTTCCTTATAGACATGTCATCAACAATCCAACCATGACTTATGAATCACAATTTATGAAACCCTAAACCCATAAATATATTCAATAATTAGTTTATATTACAATTATTGACAAAAAAAAATTATAATGATATAATTTATAATAAAAATGAAACGTATTTTACGATTATGTATTTTTAATGTGTTAACGGTGGAAAAAAATAAAACGTATGGATAGAAAACAAATTAGTTCGTAGATATTCATGATATTTAATAGTACGGTTAAATTAAAAAATATTCAATATTGAACTCGTTTTGAAGATATTGACGAGACGATTATAATAGTATAATTTGTAGAAAAAGAAACGTATTTTTTCATTGCATTTTTGTTCATATACGATTATTTGTGTTAATATGATAATGGTGTAAAATGAAAAATGAAAAAATAAGGGATATAAAATGAATTAAATAAGTAATTGTAAGGGTGACAAATGTAACATTACAAGGGTGATAAATGTTATTGTATAAAAGCTTAGGGTAATAAGTGTTATTGTATAAAAGCTTAGAGTGATAAGTGTTATTGTACAAAAGTTTGTACAATAATTGTATTAGTTTTTTTTATATAGTAGTAGAGATTTAATTCGTAGATATTCATGATATTTAATAGTACGGTTAAATTTAAAAATATTCAATATTGGGCTCGTTTTGAAGGTATTGACGAGACGATTATAATGGTATAATTTGTAAAAAAAGAAACGTATTTTTTCATTGCATTTTTATTTATATACGATTATTTGTGTTAAAATAATAAGGGTGTAAAATGAAAAATGAAAAAACAAGGGATAGAAAGTAAATTAAATAATTAATTGTAAGGGTGATAAATGTAAAATTTAACTTTCCAAAAACCATTTTCCAATAACCAACTTTTTCAAGAACGGTAATAGAACTTTTATAATATAGTATAGATGTTTTATTAATTACAATAGCTACATCGCTTCCTTTAATTTTTATTTGCTTATTTTTAAACATTTTAAAAAAAAACAAATTGACATAAATATGAAAAAAATGAAATTGTTTATTGAATTGTATTTTTTTTCTAAAAAATTATTTAAATTTTATATTGAGAGAGTAGAAATCAAATAGAAAATAGAGAATGAACATTATATTCTATCAAAAATACCACCTTATAGCCAAGAAATGTTCAAATTCATTATTTGTGGAATTCATTTGATTATGAAGATTACATTCCCTGAAATAGAATGACAATCAAGAGAACAAAAGTTAGTCAAAAGAATTCAACATTTCAATTCCATCATATTCCTCCGGAATTTGCAAACCAAACAACACCTAAGATTTTTAGTTTTTTTTTTTTTTTTACTGAAGTATGTTAAAATAAAGAAAAGAAGAAGTAAGTGAAAATCTCTACATTTTGAGAAATCTATAAAATTTGATATTTAAGAGAGATAAGTAATATTTTAATTTTTTCCATCAATAAAATACATTAAAATAAAAAATATTTATGAAAGAACAATAATATTTTATTAAATATTTTAATAATATAACTAGTGTTATAGTATCTAAAACAAAATGGCTATTGGTGTTGGATTTTATATTTATAGAGATTTTGGCTTTTAATATTTTATTTTAGAAAAAAATAAATATAACATAGCTATTGGATATGCTCTAACGTCTTTAATTTTTTTGGATGAACTTTCTCATCCAAAACCCTAACCCTAAATCATTACCTTTTTTCTCATTTTGAATGATTAACCCAAAAAAATTATTGGTAAACGGTAAATATCTAAAAAAGTAAATCAGTATTACCGTTTCCAAACCTTACGTCATTCAAATAAGTAAGTTCTTAAGCATATATCTAAATAAATAAATCATTGAATGTAAAAAAGAAAAAAAAAAACTTAAATTAGTTTTACATTCTTAAACCGTGCGTCATTCAAACCTCTCACACACAACGTGTAACACCCGTGAATTTTGGTATGTCCTTATTGAGTACCTCTATAATTAGTTCAATCTATAGTTGATTATAATCCTTGTTTGGGAATTTGGAAATTTGGATCGGAAGCACTTCGAGTCGGAATCTGGAAAAATTGGGCTTCGGTAAGCCCGGGGCGACTGTGCCCGCGATTGTGACAGGTCATAGGAGTCACTCTCGCGGGGCACAACCACGGGGAATGTACCGCAAGTGAGGGATGCACGACGACAGTGCCAATTGATTGTGACACAAGCCATTATCGCCAGGCAAGGTCGCGGGATTTGTGGCGACAGTGCCAAGCGACGATGACACTATCAAGATCGCGAGGCACAATCGTCGACGGGCCCCCGACCATTTATTGTTCCCAACTCGATTTTTAGCCACTTTTCTCACTTTGGAGCTATTGGAGGTGCGACTTTTTGGAGAAGAGAAAGGTAAGGTTTCATTCTCTCTTCATTCATTGCTACTAGGTGGGTCTCTCATGTGCATTAATAGATATGATTTAGGTTGGTGGTCATTGATTAAGAGTTACAGTGGTTGAAGCTTTAAGTCTCCTATCATTTTCTCTTTCAAATTCCTCTATTTCATATGTTATCTCTAAATATAACCTACTTAGGCGAGTTCATACATTCTTAACTCCTTACATGTATCAATCCTCAAATCCTGGTGACTTTTACATACTCCCAACTCTCTGTGAAGATCTTAAAAATCTTAACCTAAAACCTAGTTTTGAGGTTTTAGGGTTTATTGACAATAAATGAGTTTTGAAGGAAAAGGAAATGAGATTTATGGAAATAGATGTTCTCACCACATCTTTGCTACCATCCTTGTGTTCACAGAGCCTTGACGAACATGAACCAAATTTAGGGTTTTGAAATTATTTAATATTTTGGGTCAAGTTTGGCTATTATGGTTTTATTATCGTGGAAAAAATTTAATACCAACATTTAATGAGTCATGGTGCTAAAATATTCCTCCACCAAGATGGTGGGAAGTTAAAGTACCTATACCATATGTTGATTTTGAGAATAACTTGATGTCAAATTGTTACACATGATTATGTATGGTTATACATGATTGAGTTTTTGTTTGGTCTTAGTGCAATTGATCCATAGGCACGGTGGTCTTGATGTCTTTAGTTTGGACATTGAACCACTAGTTTGGCACGGAATAGGCATCGACTCACCATGGTAAGTAAGGTGTGAGTCTATATGGTCGGACAACGTCCCATGAGCAGTAAGATGTAATTCCTTGGTGCATAAGTTTCCGGTTTGGAGCTTTCAAGAATAGACCTATAAGGGTTGACTTGGTGTTTTCTCGAGCAATAGACTTAGAGGAGTTGAGCTCTTAAGTCAGTTGTTATTAAATTAATTATAGTATGATTGTGGATGATTTTCATACCAGTTTTTATTTCGTTTCCGGATATCAAACAACTCATTTTCCAAATGCTTTATAATTGTCGCTATTAAATGTTTGTTCTCACTAGGCGGTAGCCTAACACTTATTCTTAAATGTCATGTGCGATAGGTCATCTTAGCGGCGGGGCTATTCGGGAATGAGAGGACGACAAAGTGGTCGAGAGTTAGTACTTTTGGAGACAAATAGAACGACATGAATTGTTTTGTTGGATATTATTTTTGGAAGGATAGCGACACCCGAATGTAATCTAAAATAGATTGTTTTAGATTAATAGGTTGTCGAATTGTATCCTTTGTTTCATCTTAAGTTTGTATAGGTCGCCACACTATTTCCCTTTTAGGGTGTTACTCTTTAATTATTAGATGTCTTTTCCACAATTATTCAAGTTTAAATTGACCCCTATTTTTAGGGGGTTACATAACGTCTTCACCATCGTCATCTTCTCTCCATTACCACTGATTGTTGTCATTGGCCTCCGCCATCAACCTCCTCTTTAAAATGTCTTTTTCTTGGTTTCGGATCCCCCTCTTTTATCCAAACAAAATGATTAGCATATAAATTTTGTTCTATTTTAATTTATTTTGGCCTAATAATATTATTTTAAAATTACTTATATATTTTTTAAAATTTAATTGGAATAAAAATGATAAAATAATATATATATAAAAAGGAAATTGACTCAAATAATCAAAGTAAACAGAGAAATTGGTTTTTTAACAATTTCTTTTCCGGTTTTACACTCGTGTCAGGTCCATAATATCCAGGTCCGTATATGCGGACCTGGATAGAAAATGTAAATATTTTTGTAAATTTCCTTAAAAAAATGAAAATTTTTACCTGCACCAACAATTACAGATTTAGATCCGTAATTTTTTCTTTTTTCTTTTTTAAGTAAAAATTTATCAGATTCATTTTTTCTCTCTGCCATTTAGCAGGTATGTAAGTTACAGATGTGAATATTACTAAAGTAGTGATATTTATATAAAATCGAAAAAGAAATAAATAGAAGACCAATTTCTTTGCTAAAGTAGCTATTTAAGTCAACTATTAAAATTGTTTTAAAAAAAGTCAAATTTCCAGTAAAAAAATGTTACATTTCATGAGGGTTAGAATCGTACTCGCGCAATGCAGCGAGATATATCACGATTTTAATGTTTCATTTTATTTTTTTGTCGATTTACAATACGATTTTGGATGGTTTTGAGAAAGTTATAATTTTTTTTATAAATTTGTTTAATTTAGGCTTAAATAATGTTTTTTATATAAAAAAATTAAGTATTTTGTTAGAATTCAATGATTATCTTATATATTTTAATGACATCTAGAAAAAATAATCAATTACATATTTAATAATATAATTAAAACAAAATTATAGTAATACTAGAAATGTACTCGCGCAATGCAGCGAGATACATCACGATTTTAATGTTTTATTTTATTTTTTTGTTGATTTACAGTACGATTTTGGATGGTTTTAAGAAAGTGATAATGTTTTTTTAATAGATTTGTTTAATTTAGGCTTAATAATATAATGTTTTTTATATAAAAAAATTAAGTATTTTATTAGAATTCAATGATTATCTTATATATTTTAATGACATTTAGAAAAAATAATCAATTACATATTTAATAATATAATTAAAACAAATTTATAGTAATATAATATATTAATTAATAGTGATACATGAAAATGTCTGCATAAAAGGAAGCTCCTGTACATACCAAATTGGTGGGTGTTAGAAGCATGCAGTAGTAATATGTATCTTGTGCTTTGAAACTTGTAAATTAAGAGATTTTTAAAATCTTGCATAAAATGATGGTACCTTGTGCCTAATAATTTGTATTTAAGAGTTTTTTATCCGTGCTTTATAATATAGTATAGATAAATATAGATATAGATATAGATAATATATTAATTAATAGTGATACATAGAAATGTATGCATAAAAGGAAATGCTGCACATACTAAATTGATGGGTGTTAGAAGCTTGCAGTAATAATATGTATCTTGTGCTTTGATACTTGTAAATTAAGATATTTTTAAAATATTGCATAAAATGATGGTACTTTATGCCTAATAATTTGTATTTAAGAGTTTTTTATCCGTGCTTTATAATATAGTATAGATATAGATATAGATATAGATATAGATATAATATATTAATTAATAGTGATATATGGAAAGGTCTGCATAAAAGGAATGTCATGTACATACCAAATTGATGGGTGTTAGAAGTCTGCAGTAGTAATATGTATATTGTGCTTTGATACTTGTAAATTAAGAGATTTTTAAAATCTTACATAAAATGATGGTACTTTGTGCCTAATAATTTGTATTTAAGAATTTTTTATCCATACTTTATAGTTTACTAGAAGCGTATTCGCGTAATGCAGCGAGATACATCACGATTTTAATGTTTCATTTTGTTTTTTTGTCGATTTACAGTATGATTTTGAGAAAGTGATAATGTTTTTTTTTATAAATTTGTTTAATTTAGGCTTAATAATATAATGTTTTTTATATAAAAAATAAGTATTTTATTAGAATTCAATGATTATTTTATATATTTTAATGACATCTAGAAAAAATAACCAAATGCATATTTAACAATATAATTAAAACAAATTTATAGTAATATAATATATTACTTAATAGTAATACATGCAAATGTCTGCATAAAAGGAAGACTTTGCACATACCAAATTGGTGGGTGTTAGAATCCTGCAGTAGTAATATGTATCTTGTGCTTTGATACTTGTAAATTAAGAGATTTTTAAAATCTTGCATAAAATGATGATAACTTATGCCTAATAATTTGTATTTAAGAGTTTTTTTATCGATGCTTTATCTATACTATATTATAAAGATGACTTAAAAAACTCTTAATTACAACTCACTAAGCTTTATATACTATCATTTAAAGCTATCTACTTAAAATCTTTTAAAAATAACTACTAAAGTCTAATGTACTACCTGTAAAGCTTTTAACCCTAATTAATATATTTCATCCTTATCCCCCAAAATTCTTATCTCTAATCCCCAAACCCTAAAATTATGAAATTTGAATTCTGATAAACATAATAAAAACAGGATAAACATCTCAATTTAAATATAAAAAAATTATAATATATAAGATAATTAATGAATTTTAACAAACTACTTAATTTTTTTTTATATATAAAACATTATATTGTTAAGCCTAAATTAAGCAAATTTATATATAAAAAACCATTATCACTCAATAAAAACCATCCAAAATCATACTGTAAATCAATAAAAGACAAAAAATAAAAATAAACATTAAAATCGTGATGTATTAAGCATTATGTACTATTATTTAATGTTAATCTACTTAAAATCTTTTAAAAAATAATTAATGAAGCAACATGTATTACTTTTAAATGATTTTAACTCTAATTAATAAATTTCATCCTTATCCCCCAAAATTCTTATCTCTAATCTCCAAATCCTAAAATTATGAAATTTGAATTCTGATAAACATAATGAAAACATGATAAACATCTCAATTTAAATATAAAAATTTTAAAATATATAAGATAATTAATGAATTTTAACAAACTACTTAACTTTTTTATATAAAAAACATTATATTGTTAAGCCTAAATTAAACAAATTTATATATAAAAAAACCATTATCACTCAATAAAAACCATCCAAAATAGTACTGTAAATCAATAAAAAACAAAAAATAATAATAAAAATTAAAATCGTTATGTATCTCGCTGCATTGCGCGAGTACGCTTCTATTAATATAGTATACATATATAGATAACTAGCAGTGTACCCGTGCTATGCAACGGAGTATAAAATTTAATTGTAAACCACGAAAAATATGTCCAATTCATTGTTAAAAAGAAAATTAGATTAATTAGTTGAAATGACTGATTATTTGGTCTGAGAATTAGACCAAGATATTGTATAGATTCGATCTCATCCAATGAATAACATAGTAACATCCAATGGATAGAAATCGTCCATTGGATTAGATTGGTTGCCCAATGTTAATAGAATTGGACAGGATCTAATGGCAAAATCCAACATCCAATCGATTAATGATTGGATTGGATCCATCTAAATCCATTGGTTCAACTAATTAACAACCCTAATTTTATTGGTGTATTACATCAGGTATCTAGTTTAAAAAAAACATATTAAAGCCTTAATACAACAACTTCAATTTATATATATCAAAAGGGCATATTTTAAACCAAGGTCACACATGCAACATTCAAGATTTAAGGTTTTAACCTAAGCTACATCTAAGTTGATGATATCATGTTAGCATTTTAAGCCAACACAGTTGCAACTTCTTCCAAATACTTAACAATCCCAACATGGAGTTCATCTCTCCTAGCACCCACAACCTTGTCCACTTCTTTTCTAATCCCCAAGAAGATGAATGGCAGGCATTGCCTCCGCATTGTACTCATGAGTAATGCTCTCGACATGAATTGGTTACCATAAGTAAATGCAACCTTTTTCCATGGTTAACATATTGCATAATTAAATTTGAAGACCATAAGTTACTGCATAGCAGGGAAAAAAACAATGCAGTTGAAGTATTAAGAGCTTTTACCTATTAAATTGGCACAACATTTGATGGGTAAATATGATAGCCTCTCTTTGTTCTGAAAAAGCAACATTTGTAGAAAAACATACCTACAGATGAAGAGAAGAAATAGAATAAAAATGTTAAGCTTCTGGACTAAGTGAAAAGACTACCGAGTTTGGACCACAAGCGCCGAACAAACCTGTTCAAAAAAATTCTTGAAATATGAATGTGGACTCGAGATATTCTTCATGAATTTATCCATCGACTTCATGTAGTCGACAATCATTATACGGGAAAGAAAATAACCTCCGATGTATGCAACAGACCACAATAAAAAGCTGAAATTTTTGAAGGGACATACCAAACCAAGAGTCCCTTTACCTTACCCGATGAATATGGCAAGGACCGAGATTCTTACCCGGTAAGAGCGATGACAAGTCCGAGAGTCTTACCCGGTAAGTGAGGGTGAAGGTTCTTACCCATAAATGTGCTTATGAATAGGTTCTTACAGATGTGTATCCGCTGCAATGCAGCGTATACAAAACATTTTTATAAATCAGTGATTAAAATTTAAAACAACCACTCTTTAAAAAAACTACTACTATAAACTAAACGCTTACCCGATAAGTGCTTACTGGGTTGCTTTACCTTATCGGATGAACTGAACATGACAAGAATTGAGAATCTTACCCGGTAAGGAGCAATGACAAGTACCGAGAGTTTTACTCGGTAAGTGAGAGTAACAACTCTTATCCGGTAAGTGTTACCGGATAAATTCTTGCATGCAATATTGTTTTAATGGATTAAAATCTTACCTGGTAAGTCCTCTGTTACCTGTTTAACACAATGTCCCCAATTTGTTAGCATCTTCAGTTTCCTAAAGCAACTACATTAAGTAGATCAAAAGCTACTAATAGCACCCATGTTGTTGCACAAACACTGAAAACTCGATTGCAAGAAGATACAAAGAATGTTGGGTGAAATCATACACTCACACCTCTCACACTCACCAGGTACCTTAGAACACAACACATTCAAGATTAGAACTAATCAATCCCATATTTTCTCCAAAAGATAATATCGCATTTGTTCATAGTTAGAGAAACATCGATTACTCCAATAGCTTATATGTCCTCCAATATGATTGTTAGAAAATATCATGGACCAGTATGTATCTTTATCAAAAACAGATAAATGTCTTTGACATTCTGAACAGGTACACAGGGGATCGATTTTTGTAATCAAGTGCAAAACAGGTACATTGTTTAGATTAGTTATTTTGTATTACATACAATGAAAATGAAGGCAGTGAGAAATGTACCGTGTATTGCAAAATCGAGAGCTTTGGATTTGAACCCGCACATACCATGTTAATTCCTATATGAGTGCAACCTGATTCGCAAAATATTTAAAATAAACTCACCAACATTCTGCTGAATGATGTTTATAAAGCTGAATCCTTGGCAATAACCACACCGATACCTCCAACCATGTAGAATGGCTTTTCTGATCGTAGTTTCCTTTCAACACACCCTGCTCAAACAACGTTAAGAATGGCTACCAAAATCAACAGTTAAAAACCAAAATTGACAGTAAAAATTATTATTTAGGGTTTTCCCTAACCAAAATTATTATTTAGGCAGTTTATTATTATTTTTTAGGCTACCAAAATCAATGAAAACTCATGCTCAGATTATTATTTTTTTTTCAAATTATTTCATCTTCAATACGAAGCACACACCTACACCACGTAAAAATTACACAAACATAAAATCTCATTAAACAGAACATAATAATGAATTTAACCTTGCAAAACACAGATACAAATAGAGAGAGAGAGAGAGAGAGAGAGAGAGAGTTCTTACATTAATGTCTGCTCCGATTGATCGTCTTCTTAACAAACCTAGCTTCTGGAACTCTGATTAGCGGTGGTCGATTAGGGTTTATTGTAAGAGAAGAGATTGAAATTGGATAGAAGAGAAAGATGAACCTGATCTATATGCAATTTCATTACGTTTCTTGGGAGTCAGTAGCAGTAGCAGGTAGATAGAGACGTGAACAACTCTGAAAGAGTATGAAATCTTCCAAACATGGTATGGTATGAGGGACATGAAGTAAAGAGGAAGAAGGGGAGGTCAGAGAAGCATGGGCTCTGGAGGGTGTACTCTCTTGATTGTCCTGGTTTTTAAATTCTTGTATTGAAGACTTGTACACTATGCTTTATAAAGTGTAATTAAGAGTTTTTTGAATTGTATGCATTAAAGTGTAGTACATTATGCTTAAAGGGTTGTATTTAAGACTTTTGGTCTAAATGTATACTAGAAGCGTACTCACGCAATGCAGCGAGATACATCACGATTTTAATGTTTATTTTTGTTTTTTGTTTTTTTTATTGATTTACAGTACGATTTTGGATGATTTTTATTGAGTGATAATGGTTTTTTTGTATATAAATTTGTTTAATTTAGACTTAACAGTATAATGTTTTTTATATAAAAAAAATTAAGTAGTTTGTTAAAATTCATTAATTCTCTTATATATTTTAAATTTTTTATATTTAAATTGAGATGTTTATCCTGTTTTGATTATGTTTATCAAAATTCAAATTTCATAATTTTAAAATTTGGGGATTAGAGATAAGGATTTTGGGGGATAAGGATGAAATTTATTAATTAGGGTTAAAAACATTTAAAAGTAATACATATTGCTTCATTAATTGTTTTTTAAAAGATTTTAAGTAGATTAACATTAAATAATACTAGTACATAATGCTTAATACATCATGATTTTTATTTTTTGTTTTTTTATTGATTTACAGTACGATTTTGGATGGTTTTTATTGAGTGATAATGTTTTTTTATGTATAAATTTGTTTAATTTAGGATTAACAATATAATGTTTTTTATATAAAAAAAATTAAGTAGTTTGTTAAAATTCATTAATTTTCTTATATATTTTTAAATTTTTTTATATTTAAATTAAGATGTTTATTCTGTTTTGATTATGTTTACCAGAATTCAAATTTTCATAATTTTAGGGTTTGAGGATTAGAGATAAGGATTTTGGGGGATAAGGATGAAATATATTAATTAGTGTTAAAAGCTTTACATGTAGTACATTAGTCTTTAGTAGTTATTTTTAAGAGATTTTAAGTAGATAGCTTTAAATGATAGTACATAACGCTTAATAAGTTGTAATTAAGAGTTTTTTTATGTCATCTTTATAATATAGTATCGATTAAGGTAGTGTAGATATAGTAGAGATAAATCTATAGTTCCATACGAGTGTCGAGTCTGTCTTTGGTAGCGCCAGATGTTGTATTCTTCGGCGTCATTACACAGGCATTTCTCTCTCATGGCCCCCAAACCCCAACTCATCCGTCGACGTAATTCCTAAAACCCTAATGTTTTCAATGTGCAGAAAACCCTAATTTTTGTTATATATTATTGTCTTCTTGATGTTGTTCTAGGTGAAATTGTGGTTTTCTAGTTCCAAAACAACGTTCAGACTCGCATACATATATCTCAACATTTTCATTGCAGTTGCAGAATCAACAATGCAAGGCACCGGAAAAAAACCTAGGTCGATCACCACTGCATCAGCTTCACCGTCGTCCTCCATGAAAGATTCCTTCTCGAGATACGCTGAATACCTCAATCAATTCGTTAGGATTCTCGTTCCCTTATCCCTTAACACTCGCACATTTATGACTTCTTACATAAACCTACATTTTGAATCCGTTTTAATTAATTCATGTTGCATAATATTGGGTTTGATAGTTGGGAGCTTTAGTTTGGAATGGTTTTTTTTCAAGTGGGTTGGGGGAAAACAATTCGCGTTGCATATGCTGCAAGATGATGTAGTTTTAAGTAATTTCCCACACCCTCTGGCATTACGTTATCCAATTTTAGTGCAACAACTTGTTATGATGGCCATGACAACGTTTTCCCCCAAATGAATTCGTGATAATCATTTATTTGATGGATATGGGTGATCAACGATTAACTTAAATATCAACAGAATGCAATGGTAGGCCTCTAAAGAGAACCCCCTTTCTACTCGGGGATGTTAATGGATTTAATAGATTGCAACTTTGATATGAATCTAATTTCCCAAACTATGAAATCTAGGTATTGATCTCCCGTAAATTTAGACAAATATAATGGGTTCTCTAACATGAAAAATCGGTCATTTGATCACATGGCATCTTTACAGCATAGGCCGATTATTGTGATTTGTGGGGTTGATGGGATTAAGCACAATTGTCACATTACCAAGTTAGTTTTGTAGGGTCCGGAACTGAGATACAGGGCTAAGTTCTTTACAAGAATGAGGTCTTGTTGTTTAAACTTAATATTGTTGTGTTGGTATTTCAACTATGTGACTGGTTTATATGCTTGAGTTCATGATTTCTGGGGTTGACTTGTGATCATAGACTAGATAATGTGTAAAGGACAAAAGCGAAAAATGTCACTTAAGATGGTATTTTCAAGCTTAATATGGGCATTTCAAGAGTGTTAGACGCAGTGGTCAAAAAAGGAGTGGAATACATTTAGGATTCAAACCAAAACATATCTAAGGACATGATTTTGGATAAGAGAGTGCAATGCTTAGTTAATCTAGTTTTGTATGGTTTATAAAAGTTAGGTAATTATACTCTTTTGTATTTATCTATCATTTTTTTTCTTCACTTTAGTTATATTTCTGTTGCATTTTACTTCTAGCTACTTTGAATAATCAGGGATAATTGTACGGTTAAAGAAAATCTATTATTTTCCATGTTGGTGATGTTTACAACTGGATCATTCTTCATGACTCTCTATAAATTGGTGTATAGTTATGTGCTTACTATTTGTTGATCAATACTTATTGCAGAATGACAAGAGGGAAAGAGTGGTGAAAGCAAGTCGTGATATCACCATTAACAGCAAAAAGGTGATATTTCAGGTGCACAGGTGAATTGCGATCCATGGTTCCTTGGAACCTTAATTGTTACTTCGTGTAGGCTACTTTATGTGAAATCCAGAGCAGTACTTCTCTTTGAGCTTCTCCATGTTCTACTTTGTTGTTGCAAGTCATACCCATAGCTGTCATTCTCGATCGATCTTATTTAGCATCTACCTTTCCTGTACGTAAATCTCACTGTAACATATATGACCACTTCACATACTTCCAAATGCCCCCCTCCCCTTTAAAGTTGTAACCAATATGACTAGATCCAGTGTGCCTACTGTACTGCTACGTGACTTAACATAAGTTGATACCATTTATGCTATCAATTCTGCATGTTGCCTTAGCGTTCGAAATATTCTTTGTTTCTTTGAACCTTGTCTACGTAGTTTTATCTTATTTTATTCACATCTTTCAACAGAATTAGCAAAAATAACAAAGATGAGGTGTTGGAGAAGGCAGAAAAAGATCTTTCAGCTGTCAGAGATCAGCATATAGCCCGACTAGTAAATGAATTGCAAGGGACTGATTTCTGGAAACTAAGACGAGCGTACTCTCCAGGGGTTGGCCTCTTCATGCACCTTTTACCTGATTAGTATAGATTAGAGTACTGAATCACTTAAATTTACTAATAAAGCCTGCTCCTGTATAGGTACAAGAATATGTTGAAGCTGCGACATTATGTAAATTTTGCACGAGTGGTACCCTGTTGAATCTTGATGAGATAAATTCCATGTTATTACCACTGAGTGATGCTTCTTTGGAGCCTCTGCAAATTAATATCCTTGACTATATATTGGGGGTAAGTTCCATTACCTATGAAATAAACATGCATGTTTTCGTGCGGTGCTACCTGTGAATTGTGATGGTATACTTTTTCATCTTTGGCATGTTGATTGTTTTGGTTTAGCTCGCTGATTTGACAGGAGAGTTGATGAGGTTGGCAATTGGGAGGATATCAGATGGCGAACTTGAATATGCTGAGAGGATATGCAGATTTGTGCGTGAAATCTACAGAGAGCTTACGCTAGTGGCTCCAAAAATGGATGATACTTCAGACATGAAAACAAAGATGGATACTATGCTCCAGAGTGTAATGAAAATAGAAAATGGTATAGCTGTGACAGTCATGCTGCATTTCTTGGATTTGATTAAATTTTTTGCATTCACTGACTTCATTCCATCTTAATAGGACATGATGGTAATGGAAGCTTCTAATACAAAACTATTTGCTCTCATTAACATGTAAAATCTAAATATGAAGATAGGAGGACAAGTACATTGATACCAATTTGGTATGATGGTCACTGTGGTTGGTTTCAAGTTCAAGATCTTAGATTTTAGTGAGCTGATTTTCAAAAGTTGTTGCCACTCATCCCACCCCAAATACTAACGTAGACAAGTTTTGTAATACTTGCATAAAGTTTGAATTTTGAGCTTGCACGTGTGACAAGAAGCATTTCTTTATGTAGTCTCAAAGTGCCCATCTTTATGATATTCTTTTGTTTGTTAGGGTTTGCGGCGTAGGTCTGTCTTTCTTTATGTTAGTTGGACCATCTGTGCAGTCTCCTATAGTTTTTGACCTGTTATATCAACGATTATCTTGAGAAATTCATTTGTAGCACCGTTGAGTTAGTATGTTTCTTATATTTAAATAACTTGATATGATATGTGTTCATAGGTCCAATAATTGGATATTATTTAATCTTGGACTATTTCTGAGAGTTTCCTTGATTTTGCAGCGTGCTTTAGTGTTCATGTGAGAGGTTCAGAATATATCCCGCTGATTGGAACAGATGATACAAGTTACGCCTCATTGGGAGTGTCTGGCTTCGACTAATGAAGTAATATCCATGTTGAAAACCTTATTTTGTCAAATCCTCATATAAAGTGCCATGTCCTTGTATTTATAACCCGTCGTTTGCAGTTCCCTTGTGAAATTGATCTTTTAAAAGAAACAACTATTGAAGACCACACGACCTTACTACACGAGCACATGGTCTGCATTTCGAATGGCAAGGTGATGTATCCATAGTTTGATATCTACTTTCGTTCACATTGATAGCAGAAGGGTCATTAGTGTATTTTGAGGATAAAACCATGTGGTATGTGGACTTAAACATGTAGCATCACATGCCAAACTGTATTTTGATGAAATTTGCTTTGGTTAACATGTCTATATCAGATATGGCAGTGTTCAATTTGTGTGTTCCCACTGTTTAAATGCAACCTTAATTCTTAAGAGCATCCACAATGTGCTTTTTAGGAGTTTTTTCATAGGTTTTTAGGAGTTTTTTCAAAAAGCAAAAACCTCATTTTGAGGTTTTTCACATAGTGGCGAGGTTTTCACGTGTAAGGTTTTTGGTGAGGTTTTTTGTCATAGGTCGTAATTGTACGACCTGCTTTTTCAGAGGTTTTTCGTATTTAATCAGTTTTAACTTTATAGAATTTTATAAAAGTTTCGTATTTATTTAGTTTTATTTATTAATATAATTAAAGTAATCATATTTAAATAAAATTATTAAATAAATAATGTAAAATAAGTACGTAATTAAGTTGTTGAGATAACAATAATGTGTAAGAAAAAAGTTGTGAATAACCTTAGCGAAAAAACTAACATTGTGGATGCTCTAAGGACAGTTTTGTGGATGATGGGTCAGTGTAGCATGTTTGTTGATGTACCCATGGTTTTAAGGACATAGGTTCCACTCTACACAAGTCAATTCTAGGAACCCTAGGCCCTAGGTAGGTTATAACTAAAGAATACTTGTTCCTATAGTATGTTTGAGCTGCAATTTTCAATTTTCTCCATGGTTTTAAATTGAATCAACTTGTTACTTTGGGCAATGGGTTGTTACAAATAGTATCAGAGTTGATCAGTATACCATCGGGATGGAAACCTCATCGAGCGCGATGAGTTTTCGAACGGAGGTGTTTGTAACATCTTAGTCAAATCTTACATTGCCGATTACAAGTAGGCTTCTAGGAGGGCCTAATGAGGACGTCTAGAATTTCAGTGGGGAAGTTTGAGCAACTCGTTCCACAAAGTAGATTGATGAACTTCTTATAAGTTAAAGTTGTGTGTTATCAATAACTTTCACCGTAATTTTATGTTGGAATTGGAATTATTGGGCCATCTTACTATTTTGGGCTACCAGGCATTACAAAAAAGAGTTGCAGTGGAAATGGTTTGTTTGTGAGGAACACAATCGTCTTGCAAGGCTATTGAGGTTTTTCCTCACTGTTCTCCAGGACCCCTGAGATTAGTCGAGATTGCATACAGTTTAACAAAAAAAAAACCTCCCATTGAACTAAACTACGTAGAAAACATGGTTTAAAATGCATCACAATATAAAAAAAAATATTTAGTTTTTGTTTAGTGTAATGTTGATTTTTTTGCCAACCATTGTAACAAATAATCAATTCTTTGTAGTTCATACCCATTTTGGTGGGGAAGCCATAGATTTTGTAATTATTGATGATGTTGATGCTTGTAATTTGTTGTCATGTGGGAAAATGGCACATTAAAATTAACCTGGTACATAGGCTTTAGTTGATAAAATTAAAATTTAAACGAAATAAAAAAAAAAGTTTATGCCTTCCCTTTCATTAGAGAATGCTTCGAAACTTTTGTCCCTCATACATCTTGGTTAACATAAACACTTCCACTTAGCTCTCAGTTTTAGAGTTCTTTGATAATTAATTATCTACCGGTTTAAACCTACTAAAATGGGCCAAAATTGAAACCAACCCATTTTTCTTTATTAATGAAAGTCTTGTAACGATATCAATCTTGTTAAATAAATCTATTTTGTAACATTCAGGTTAACCGTATAAGATATTTTCCGCTTTGTCCGCTTATGGACTTGTGGTTTTAAAACGCGTTTGAATGAAGAGGTATCAAGTTCCTTATAAAACAAACTTTGTTGCTCTCAAACCAATGTGAGATCTTATAATTCACCCCCCTTGGGAGCTTACAGTTCTCGTTGGCACACCAATCCGGTTCCTGGTTTTGATACTATTTGTAACATTACAGGCTAACCGTATCATATATTGTCCGGTTTATCCGCATCTGGACTTACGGTTTTAAAACACGTTTGGAGGAAGAGATGTCTAGTCCCTTGTAAGGCAAACTTTGTTCCCCTCCCCAACCGATGTGAAATCTTACAATTCACCAATAGAGCCTAGCGTCCTCACTGGCATACCAATCTGGTTTCTGGTTCTGATACCATATAAGATATTATCCACTTCTGGACTAACGGTTTTAAAAACGCGTTTAAAAGATAAGGTATCCCGTCCCTTATAATACAACCTTTGTTCCCCTACCAACCAATATGGGATCTTAACACATTTATGATTCAATTTATAAATTGAGTTCGTTTTAAACCGAAACCAAATCGGTTTGATTCTTATTCATTTTGTGGTCCAATTTGGTTTGGTTTGGTTTTGAACCAAGGCAGGGTACACCTAAACCAAAAGGTGGTTGTTTCGTACGGTACAATACGGTGGCGGCGGTGGCGTCCGCCGCCGACAGAGTTAGGGGCAAATAAGTGATACGTGGAAGAAGAGGCACTTCAAAGAAGGGAGTTGGGGAAAATGTGGTTGTGAAGGGGGCACATAAATGAGTAGTACATAATGGTACAAGCATTAATAGCTAACCCCCTTTACATTATTAGTAAATAATTAATATGCCCTACTGTCAAAATCCATGAGCTACTCCTTAGGCTTTTAACTACAAATCTATTAGCCATGTGGAACTAATGTTTTTTTCTTAAAAAATCTAGAAAGGGTTGTTAAGTTGTTATAATAATTGGTTTCTTTAATTATTCATACAGTTTTGGTTTTGGTTCAAACTTTTAATGTTATTTGTAGAGATGGCAATGAGGTTGCGGATACTGGGGATCTTAATTCCTATCTTTATAACCGCTCCCTACTCTTTGTAGGGAACAAAATTCCATCCCCATCCTGTTCCCCATTAGGGAATGGGGATCCCCACCAGGGAATCGGGGCTCTTTTTCTTGTTCACAAAATTAAATTTTTTTATATAATAACTTTTGTAAATGTTAATTTCACATTTAAACGGCGTATTATTTTAAACGTTAAAGCCAAATTTTAATGTTTGCATTTGTACAAGAGAAGTTCACACACACACACACACACACACACACACACACACACACACACACACACACACATATATATATATATATATATATATATATATATATATATATATATGTTACATTACTTAATAGTAGATATCATATGCATCCATGTTGTTATATCACTAAAAGTTTCTCCAAACAATCAAACCAATAGTATAATGCATGTTGAAAGTTTCTCAATATTCTAAGATTGATTATATTTATGTGTTATATATACTTCTTGTGCTTGTCATTTTTATTATATATATAAACTACGTATAAAAACTTACTACTAAATACTCGGGGTCGGGGTCGAGAGATATCCACATCCCTGACCCCATCCTCGGTCAACTCCGGGATTCACTAGTCGAACGTGGTTCGGGTAACGGTTCCTGTTGGGGATAGTTTTTTTTTGCCATCTCTAGTCATATGATATTTTGTTTTGGCAACTAGGTCATGTCAATCTTTTATAAGGAAGAGTTTTATTTGGTTCAAATAGATGTGGTGTTGTATTTAGATCGTGTTATTTTAGTCGGTCAAAAATTAGACCTTATATTTATTAAAAGAAAACAATGTTTATGGTTTTTGTTTGTTTTATTCATCCAAAAAGATAAAATGTTAGTGTCCAAGATAATTAAACGTTTTTTGTAAGGTGGGAACCATAACCATAGCCTTCCTGAGTTGGACAACTATCAAGAAGATGTAGATACCATGCGAGTAGGTACAATGATACAGTCGGCCTTCGCAGTGGTGGAGCCAGAAATTGACTCGAGGGGGAGCATCAATGTAACACCCTCAAATATGGGAATAACAACTAATTTAAAATTTTCCAAATACACCCATAACTGATTCATCTACAACCACAATTTAAGGTTTAACTTCAATACACACATTTCATTCTATGTACACGGTCTATAAAAGGGACAGGTACTACTAAAACCCAATAACAGTCACTATCTCCAAACTGCAGAAGACTTCACCAACTACTTACCCTCTTGTAAAACTAGGGCTCATCTGTTCATAATACTGCTAGAATCATTTCCCCAACTGGAACCTGATGCACATGCCGACAAATAAAAATGTTAGGTATAACGCCTAGTGAGCTCAAGAGTTTTCATCATCATCATCATATATATATATATATATATATAAAACAATAACTTTAAGAATGTTATTTAAATCATGATTTCCAAAATGATAATACGTTCAATCTGAAAGCAACCAAGACGAAATACATTAAATCTGAAAACAATCTCTTTTTCAACATTCACCCTCTTCCTGATTAAAATCACGAAACAAAACGCTACTTCGAATATAAGACCAAAACCCAAATCCCACGTAAAACATAATTGACACCTTAAATAATCAAATACTGAAAACGTAAATAAACTCCAACTTCCAAAACATTCCAAAAACATGGGTAAGATTTAATATTCAAAGCCTTAGAACATGGATAACTACCCGTACTCAAAACGTCATCGAAAACATAGATTATAAAACTCAATACCCAAATCAACACTTTTTGGTGATGGGGGAGACCCGATTACATTGTACGCGACGGAACACCAAGTGGGTCACATAGCTATGTAGAAAACCAAAACGTATGGATTATGCACATAAAACATACCAAGCTTAACTACTCTAAGTCTATTGCTCGAAAACATCAAGTCAACTTCTCTGAGTCTATTCTTGAGAGTTCCAAAACATGAACCCAGTTCCAAAACGGGAACTTATGCACAATGGAATTACACCTTACTGCCCATGGGACGCTGTCCGACTGTATATGTCCACACCTTACTTGCTCGATGCCTATTCCGTGCCAAAGTTGTGAACTTGTCCAAAACGGGACATAAAGAACCTCGTGCCTATGGATCCATTGTACTAACTAAAAACATTACATGACTCAAAACGAATGAACTAACGTATTTAAAACATGTAATTCTCAAATAAGATGCAGTAGATGCAAATCATGACCAAACGTTCTACATTGAGCTATTAAAATCGGACAAGTGTCTCCAAAACCCAACAAAATCCAAACCGAGCCATAAGCTCAACAAATTCAAAGACCCATTGTTGAAAATCATGAAATGAAATCAAACGTAAACAACCCAACTTTATATAAACTCATACTCCAAAATATATAATTTACTCCAACATAGTTTAGATTGAGACAACTCATTTTCCAAGTGAATTATATCATTTACTATTTCAAAATGTCCCATAACACAAAATCAAACACTTATCTAAAACACACAATAAAATGCATTTATACTTCAACTTTACTTCATGAAATAAATCATCAAAATACCAACGTGTATAATTTAGTTGTCAAAATGCTCAAAATCCTAAACGTGAGTGTTTTATAAAGTTTATAAAACCACACACTTCAATTAATCAAGATTCGTTAAATAACTCAACAATTAATAATTTCATGTAAAACATATAAACACTTTAAAATAGACATTTTGACATGTACACCATTTTTACAAACCAATTTGAACTCACCTTGCTAGATTTAGGCTAAATCTAAGTTTTACCCCAACTTGAGCTTCCTTGAAGAAACTTGAATCCACAAGCAAAACCTTTCAAAACCTATATTCACAAGTCTCCAACCATGAGTATACCCATTCAACCATTATGAATCGATGCCAAAACATTTTACATCAAAATCCCCAACTTGACCAAAATCCTAATTTTTGACCTAATTTCTCCAAAATCATCAAATCCAAAATTTGAGAAACCAATCACTAGGAATTGATCAAGATATCATTTATATCTTATACTAAGGTTTATAAATGGGAGGGATACACTTACCACTTGTGTTTTGATGAAAACCTATAAAACTCTACCATGAAGCTTGAGGTTGAAGATGACAATGGTGAACTATTTGCCATAGCCCCCAATCTACCACTTGATGATGGAACACCTCAAAGAATGGACCCAAAATGAGTTAGAGTTTGAGGGGAAAGAAGGAGAAACGATTTGAGAGAGAATGGGAAAAGTTTGGAGAAGAGAAATGAGGAAGAAGGCTGGATTCTCGCACTTAATAGCATCCCGCTCCCTTTATGCGACATTGAACAACGACAATGCCCTGGGCATTGTCGCCAGACTCCCCCTGACTTCTGACTTTTTTCTGCGACAATGACACTGTCATAGTCGTCGGGCATTGTAGCCGTGCTCGTACCAAACCCCAAAACTCGACTTTTTCAACGCCAAAACCCTCGATATTGTAAGAGACTTTAAATAATGATTACCCACCAAAATCCCGCCATTTATAAATTACAAAAACGTTCGGGTGACCTTTATTTACCGAAAATTACGGGTGTTACAATCAAATAAAGTAAATAAAATTTTAAAATAAACATCTTTTTTTAATGGCAAAAACAACGATGTGCTATTGATGAAATACCGGCTTTTACTAACGACTTGTGTTTACAACTATCAATTTTTTTGTTTTCTCTTTATCAGATACTTATCCATAAATTTTAAATATTAAACTAGTTTCAACATTCAACAAATAACAATTATGAATTAACAATATATAAATTGGCATCCTTGAAATCGAATAAATTAAAATTATAACTGAAGTCACTCAACAACTTAAAAACAAAATTTAATCAACACTTCAAATACTTGAATTTATGTTATAAAGGTTATATGACATTTTTTTTTCTTGATTTTTGCTCCAAAATTTGCAACTATAAAATTTGAATCTATCAAAAACAATGCCAATCTAACAGTGATTAGTTGTAACACTAACATGAAGCAATCAAAATAGAATCGAACTAGATAAAAAAAAACATTTGGATAAATTAAAAAATTAAGGATTATTTTCAAAAACTGAACAAATTACAAAGATTTAAGTGTACATTTTACTTTTTCCTACTATGATCATCATGATTTATCCACTCACCTCAAGTCCTCCATTCCTTCAATTGCTTCTTTGTTTTTTATTGACAAAATCATGCATATGCTTTGAAATTGCTATATATCAAGATTTTGTTGAATTATTCGTTCTATGGTGGCACTTCCCACTGGGCCTTCGTAGTACATATACTTTGTTTTGTACACTAATTATAACATTTGTCTTTTTTTTTTCTTTTCTGAATTTAGTTACGTGGTATAAAAGCATGTTCCAATTGTCGTTACTTAGTAACAAGAATAGATTAGTACACTTCATTTCAACCTTGGGGCCTATCCCAAAGAATTGGATGGACACTTGACCGGTGGGAGTCTCACACACTCTCTCTCTCTCTCTCTATATATATATAGAAAAATTCAATTTTCATTGTGCACGTGAAGATAAATCTCAGACACTTCATCTCTTTTGATCCAACAATTTATATTAAATAAATTTTTTATTTTAAGATACTTAGAGGTAAAAATGGAAGATAATTTAAACTCACGCCTACCATATTTGACTTTTTATTTTCTTTTTTAATTAAAAACGTTTATCCAATTAAAGTTTAGAATAAATTATCTTAAATATTACTAATATTTTAATCAAACAAATTACATTAAAAAACGAGAATTCCGTGCTATTCGATATGACATCCATCTCGATATAATTTTGTTGTTGTTTTAATCGTTTTTTTACGTGAAATGCTATATATGTGTTATATTCATTATGAATATTTATATACGTTCAAGTATGTACAACACCTCGACACCGTAAGTATGTAACTCGACATCACCTTGTTCAACACTTTTTTCAACGTCGTAAGACATCGCGTTTCTTCAGCACCGTAACCCAACACCCATCAAGACGAATCGAGGACCTATCGAGTAATTCTGTTGTGAACTGTGGAACAAAAGAGAGCGCGTCACGTCTCCACATCATCACGGGTCATTCATGTATTATTCTTCATGAATAATCTATTATTCAGAATGAATAATACAACATTCAGGGTGAATAATTCACGATTCATGAATTCGTGTATTATTCATTATGAATGATGTGTAATTCATCCTAAATACTGTATTATTCATCATGGATAATGAATGAAAGTTCACATTTGTTGTTCATACTGAATGTGGGACATCTGAGGATGCACATACATATTCATAATGAATTAAACCAAATTTCGGTTGTGAATTGGAAAACAAATAATATATGAATTATGAATTCGTGTATTATTCATATTGAATGTTATATTATTCATCCTGAATACTGTATTATTTATCATGAATAGTGAATGAACATTCACCTTTGTTATTCATACTGAATGTGGACACACCCAAGGATGTGCATTCATATTCATAATGAATATAACACATATATATAATTTCACGTAAAAAACGGTTAAAATGAAAAGAAAAAAAAACAATATCGAGCTGGATGTCATATTAAAGAGCACGAAATTCTCGTTTTTTTGGTGTAATTTGTTTGATTAAAATATCAGTAATTTTTAAGATAATTTATTTTAAAGTTTAAGGGGGTAAAATTTTTTTAATTAAAAAATAAAATAAAAAGTCAAACATGGTAGGCACTGATTCAAATTTTCAATTTTGTCCTTAATCACTTCTCAATTAATCTTATTATGTATTAATCATTGATTAGTTTTCTAAGTTTTGATCAATGGTTAAGATTTGTCCTCATGTTCATAATGAAAGATGCGTTTTCATTTGAAACCACCTTAATTTCGAAAACAATGGAAACCGTAGATTTCATTTGTTAAACTAATGAAACTGTTTCATAAATTTGTAAAATTTGATCAATTGTTTTATATAATTTTTTTTTGATGAAACCGTTTCATATATTTGTGTTTTTTATGTAAAAGTAAAAAAGTTTCATTAGAATGAGAAAATGCATGAAACAATTTCATCAGAATGAGAAAATAAATGAAACAATTTCATTTTTACATAAAAAAACACAAATATATGAAACAATTTCATCAACAAAAGAATTATATGACACAATTTCATCAAATTAAACAATTTCATGAGTCAATTTAATTAACTTAACCAATGAAATCGACGATTTTCATGGTTTGCAAAATTAGAGTGGTTTCGATTTGATCTCTCCCCTATATATATATATCTTATATTTTTTTTATTTAATAAAATTGTGAGAGTAGTCGTCATCTTTTCAAATAAAATGCAACTTATTTTTCTATTAGTAAGTAGTAACCATTACGAGATATTTATGATATTTTGGTACATAATTTTTCTTATTTTTATCTTATTAGAATACTAACATTTATCAGGAAGTAGTTACTGTAGATGAACAGTAAGTTACACTTTTGGTCCTTGAGGTTTTTAGTAAGTTACAAATTTGGTCCTTGAGCTTTTTTTTCTATGTTTGTAGAGTTACAGATTTGGTCCCTATAGTTTTATTTTCCTCTTAGATTTAGTCCCCATAATTTGTTGATTCCAAAATACACTTTCAATTTTGCATTTGTGTAACGTTTTGGTCATCGAAAGTAAAAGTTGTTAGCTCCTGACCGTTAAGTAAATGACATTTCGATCATTTATAAGTTTTTCATTTTCTAATTTAAATAAATAAAAGTTATATTATAAAAAATATTTTTATTATATAAGAATAAAATAAAGATCACTTAACATGCATCGCATCTCAATGACTGTCTTCTCCAACCCAAAACCTTCCGCCTTCCCCATCAATCCAAGCACATAGTCGTAGGTGATTCATGCACCAATTTTTTATTTATTAATAAAGTAATTTATCATAATTTATTTTATGTTTAATAATGATGTAAAATTTGTTTAATTCATATTTTTATTATAATTTAATTTAGGTTTAATAACAATGTAACTTTTTTTAAGTTTAATGATGTAATGTACCATTTGCCAATTTATTTTCGCTTCCTATCATACACACACATCATCCTCATAGGGCATTTTGTAAATTATAGTCATGTTGCTAACAGACACAAAATGTTTTGTTCTCATAATTGGTGATGCTCAAATTTATGGTCTTAATATTTCTTTCCATCCGCAGCAACGCGCGGACATTAATCCTACCTCGTTTAGTAACATTTTAGATATTTTATTCGTTCAAGAATAATACAACATTGATTTAACACATACATTAATTTGTACTTTTTTTTTGAACGACAAGTTTACACATGTACACGTTCCCGGGGTATCCGGACTCCTACTTAAGGGTGCCACCCGACTAATCGTCGTCGACCACGACCCGACCCAACCTAATGAAGGGTACCACTATGTGGCTTAAATACCTTTTAAAGAGAATTGATAAAAACTTTGGATCACTTTTTATCTGTTTAAGAATGATTAAATAGGTAAATTTGAAAAATATCCTTTTCAAAAAACCATTTTTAAAAATTTTTCTGGATAATTTAAAGTAAAAAATGTTGTATTTTTGTTTCTACAGAGAAAATATTTAAATATGTTCATTAAACCACATATCAAAATCAAAAACCACAATTTTTTAGACACAGATTTTTTTGTCGGTAATGGCAAAACCACATTGCTTTTGAACAAGTTTGCTAAAGAGTAACCACTTGGGTTGTGGCGCACTAGTAAAGCCTTTGGAGGATGTAGTGGAAGATCTCATCTACCCATGGTTCAAATCCAGGCACTACCAAAGCTCTTGTGGCCATGGAGATTCACTTGCGATGACTCTAGACCATTCGTGGTCACCCAAGGATTAGTCGGTGCGCGTAAGCTGGCCTGGAAACCCACGATTACAAAAAAAAAGTTTGCTAAAGAGTTGCATTTAAATTTGATTGATGCTCCTACTTTAATCTTTTATTGAATCAAAAGTTTACAGTGTATCGCAAATACGCACGTCAACTAGACATTGGTATTAATGTCTTGAGTTAAAGTAAAAAAATGTTTAATCAACATACGCACATATGTGTGTGTATTTGATGCTTGTGTATATAAGAACATTTTCAAATAACTAACTTACCGGTGCAACAAAAGTAAGAAAAAGTTAACTAATTGAAAACTTGTCGAACCGTTTGAAAGTTGTTCGAAGTATACTCAACCGTTTACAACCTTCTAAAGAGTTTTTTTACAAAAAAAAAATGGTTTTTGTAATCGTGTTTGATTTATTTTTTATCATGGAATTATAAACGATAGTCAAAAAAATGTTAGTTTATCAAACCCAATCCATTATTCTAAAACTTTACCATTTTTAACATGTTCGTTTTGTCCCATATAACTATCTTTAACGGATAATTATTATTATATGATTGCTTACAATAATAGTGTATAACGTAATATATACATAAACACACACACACACACATATATATATATATATATATACACACACATATGGACACATACACTTGTCGACTTTTACCATCGACATACGTATATGATCTCCTTTTAATGAAATGACACAACATTGTTTTTTAACGTTTTTATCATTATACTTAAATAATTTTAAAACGTTGGTCATCATGATTTGGCTAAATTATTTATCAATTGTCTAAAACATATCATAAACTTTTAGAAGATGCTTATATTTATGATCAAACTTTCTTAACATATATAACTGCCTTTTTTACGAAAGGTTTTAACCTTTGACAAAATTTTATGATGATAAACTCTTGAAAACGTAATTGTTTTCTACAATGACAAGTTTTTAAAACTCGTGAATATGTATGGAGACCTGATCTGTCCGTACCTTTTTATTTTATGTATGAAAGACGAGAATTCCTAAACCATGAAGAAAAGGCCGGAAGACTTCACGGTTGCCAAGCGGCCAAAGGTGCTCCTTCAATCTCTCACCTCTTTTTTGCGGATTATGCCTTCTTTTTTTGCAGGGCTTCGATCGACGAGATTCACCACTTAAAACAAATGTTAACAACGTACGAACAGGCGTCAGGTCAAGGGATCAACTACGCTAAATCCGGAATTATGGGAAGCAATAATCTGGCTACCAAACTCGTCCGCGACTTTTCGAGTATTCTTGGCATCGACAAACCCATTAACACGGGTCGTTACTTGGGGGCTACCGTCGCTTGTGGGGAGATTTATAAAATGCATCTTTCGATTTATTTGTGAAAGACTTTGGCAAAAGATGCAGAATTGAAGAAACGTTCCATCTCCATCGCGAGAAGGGCTATCCTCATAAAGGTGGCGGTCCAAGCAGTGCCGGAGTAATGATTTCCTTTTTCCGGCTTCCACTATCAAAGATCTTGAGAAAATTATAAATTCCTTTTGGTGGGGCGGAAAACTTGATGGCCAACGATCGGTTAATTGGCTTTCTTGGGATAAATTGTGTCGTCCACCAGTACATGGAGGTTTAGGATTTTGTGACCTCACCGCCTTTAATGTCGCCATGCTTGGAAAGCTAGGATGGAGGGGTGGGATGTTTATGGAGGCCCGTTTGGGAAACTCCCCAAGTTTTATATGGAGAAGTATATGGCATTCTCAACTTGCTCTACAAGATGGACTTCGATGGAAGGTGCGGGACAGAAGAACCATCAATATTTGATGTGACCCTTGGTTTAGGGAGGATGGCAACTTCATGATTGAAACTCCCGTCGATAGGGACCGCCCAAACCTATGTGTGTGGGACTTATTCGACCCTCAAATTCGATCTTGGAACGTGGATTTAATTGATCAGGTTTTCAATTAGAGGGACCGTGATGGTATCCTCAAGCTCCCCCCCCCCCCCCCCCCGGATTCACGACTTGATATTCTCATTTGGCATTGGTCCCCTAATGGTGTTTACTCCGTTAAATCTAGCTTCAAGCTCATTATAAATCGCATGGTACTAGATTCTCAACAGGAGGATGATGTAGATTGGCAACGGATTTGGAAAGCCAACATCCCCCACAAGGTCAGATTCTTTGCATGACGTGCAATCCGTGGAGTTATTCCTACGCGAGATGCTCTCCAAAAAAGAGGGTTACAAATTACCTGTCTTTGCCCCAATGCAACCATAATGCCGAAAACACCTGGCACACGTTCATCGACTGTCCTACAGTGAGGCGGTATGGAGTGAGGCGACTCTTTGGGACACCATGGATCAACTCATTGACAGTACCGACTCTTTCTCTAACTTGGTTTTCAGGCTCCTTATGGAATTACCTCGACCCGAAGGTGTTCAGTCCCTTATGATTTTATGGAGTATCTGGCATCGAAGGAATGATATCTTATGGAACGATGGGCCTCGTGACTCAGTTTCGGTCATTAGGCGTGCTAACAATATCCTCTTGGATTGGCATACCACTAGGAGACTCATCCTTTCGGACCAAATTCAGAATTACTCCCCTTGTAGCTCTAAATGGCACCCTCCTAGAAGGGGTTTCTTAAAATGCAACATCGATGCCTCCACCTTTGAAAATTCCAACTCGGCAGTTTTTGGCGCTATCATCAGAGATTGTAGGGGGGACTTCATCGCTGCCAAAGCGACTCTTCTGCCTTCCTTCCCTCCGGTCCGTGAATGTGAGGCGTATGCCCTTTGAGATGCTATCTTATGGGCTTGCAATCGGGGTTTATCCAATGTCTTATTCGAAATAGATACCAAAATTGTTGTGGATGCCATCTACGATCCGAGCTAAGACATCTCAGAATTTGGAGATATTATCTTTGATATTCGGCGGATCCTTGACAACCATGGAAACTACTCGGTCCATGCGGTTGGGAGACAAGCCAACGAAGCGGCTCACTTAATTGCGAGACATTCTCGTTTCCTATCTTGTCCCAAAGTTTTCGATGTAATTCCGTTTTTCCTTTCACATTGTATTAATGACTTCTGTAAGGATCACAATTTTAATGATAGGATTGATTCTCGATCGGGTGATGGCAATGTTGAAACTTGATCGTGACTCAATCATTCCTCTTCATAAAAAAAAACTCACGGATATTTTTATAACATAATCTTTGAACTCTTTTTAAATGACCTTATAAAAATGACAATTAATCACTAGGAATATTTTGTTATGAAAAATTTGTCACGTAATAAAAATAATTGACGTCAACTGTCAAGACGACACATATTAGAAAAGGTTACAATATCGTTTAAAATAACTTATGTAGTTATTGCATAATTATATATAAACCATAATAACCATATTACTAAAATTACAAACTTACACTAGCCCAAGTATTTGTAATGTTGCATGCGACACAAAATGATACAATAGATGTTAAAATTACAAGTAAATGTTTTTTATAAATTGAATACATAAATATATGACCTCATGTCTAGTTGTTTTATGTGTCCTTCCAACTTCCAAGCAAACGTTCAAAAATAAATTAACTTGTTAAAAAAGACATATTGTAGATTAAAAAACGTGTATCATTTAAGTAGCAATAAACCTTAAACTCAAATATTTTATTTCAAAGAGTGAATTACACAAATCGTCCATGTAATTTACTAAAATTATGGGATTGTCACACCCGTAAAACTTAGTAAGTTCATTTCCTCGAAAACCTCATGTTTACCCCTTTCGTAAAACTTAGCTATGAGGTTAAAATTTCATAGCTATTTGTCCAATACCCAAATAGTATTAAAACACAAATATTACAATTTCCGAAAAATAGTGTTAAACACGAAACGAGGTGAAAAGATTTTTCCAACAAAATATTTGCAACCACGTGCAACAAAGTAATTTCATGCATGCTTAAACTCACGGTTTAAAATCTGATGAGTGCTAAAAGCTTTACCAAAACTTTATAATGTAAATCACTTTATGTTTGGCTAACATGAGAAACAATCTATGCAAACTTATTTTAGAAATAAATTTAGTGCATGAACTTGGTCGACACTCACATCTTAGGATTACGTTTCTCAATAACCCGACATACTATAGTCAACTGGATGCATCAAACATCTTAGAGCAACAATCTCATTAATTGGTTAACTTACAATTTCCTCGAAACAGAATCAGTCTATCAAATTGATAGTTCTAATCCAACCAATAATTCTGACTCAAAATGGTCAACTTAATACATTCATCGCACTTAACTATCACTCCAAAGTGACATTGCTATAAACACCAACCATTCCTTAGATCCCTCGCTTAGAAACTTTCTCACTACCCCAACGGTAATCATACCAAGGTAGTTCAAGTATACACATGTAGCAGATAGGTTCACCATAACACTGGCCAGGTGCCATTATGAACGTACCGTACATGTTCATCCTTGCGACCCTCGACAAGTTTTCCGTTTCTAGCGACTCGATCAACTCCGAAATATCTTATCTTAAGGTTCCTAATGTGCAACTTCACTTACAATAACTTATAAGAACGCTAGTTTGAGTCTAGGCATCCAAAGATCACTACCTAATTCTCTCAAACTTAAGCTCTGATACCAACTTGTCACACCTTCAAATCTGTCAATAGCAACTAATTTAAATTTTTCTAAATACATCAATAATTGCTTCATCTACAAACATAATTTAAGGATTAACCTCAATACACACATTCATTCTATACATACAATCTATGATAAGGACGGGTGCTGCTAAACCCAACAACAGTTACTATCTCCAACCTGCGGAAGACTTCACCAACTACTTACTCTTGTATAAAGCTAAGGCTCAACTCCTCATAGCACTGCTAGAACCAAACCCCCGACAGGAACCTGATGCACATGTCGGCAAATAAAAAGGTTAGGCTTAACGTCTAGTGAGCTTAAGAGTTTTAACATGAATGAATATATCTTTAGAAGTAAGGAATTCAGTTCAAATCCGGATCTTTCGAAACCCCAATATTAAAGCATGGACAATTAAATATCCAAAATACAACGGGCCGACAACGGGGGATACCCGTATCCGTTGAGAGTGGAGGAAACACAAAAGTATGCCACCCATACAACGTTAATCGTACGACACTTCACGACATAAACGCCCAAGTTTCCCTACGACTTCTTGACAAGTACCACCCAAAGAGACAACTGACCTTAGCGAATACCACCAGAATTATCGCCAAAGGCTCGACACACGGGGGATACAACGAAGGCATTGCCCCACACGGCGAAGGCCCCAAATGCCCATTAGAGGACTACCCATAGTCATAATAGCACCACCGGACTCAACCCTCCTAGTGTCTACTTGTAAAGTTCTGGTCGTAAAACATGAGTCCCAGAGTCCAACCCCGTACCACCCAATTGACCATCAAACAAGACTGACTTACGTGCCTATGGATCCAATGCAACACAGTCTAACATTACATGACTACCCATGAATGACCAACGCACTCGAGCATGTAATTATCATAAATATGCAATAAAATGCATTAGTAAGTAATCGTAGATTGGACTCTACATCGAGTCATTAAAACTGGACAAATGTCCTCAAGACTCTTTTGAGTCAACGCCGAGCTAGAATGCTCAAAATCCATGTGACCAATAAACGACGGACCCCCAAATAATGAAATGACTTTAAACGACGTTTATGCAGACACATACCCCAAAGATGTGATTAACCCAAAACTTGTCACGTATTGGAACCAAAGATATTCCCAAATGGTTTATGAACCCAAATACCCCAAACTGTATTATGTCATAAAATTAGACTTCACTTGTACCAAAAATCACCGAAGATGCATAAGTCATAAAATGGACTTTATTTGTACAAAATCCCCAAAATGCATAAATCATGCTATTACTTATCAAGATGTCCAAATCCCAAATATGAGCGTTTTATGAAACTAAAATAACCCAAGTTTATCAATTACGAAATCTTATTTAAATACTCACACTTTGACAAATACCAAGTAAAATATATTTTTTACTTCAAAATACTCATTTTGGCATGTACATAGTTTTCACAAAGCAACTTGAGCTCACCTTGCTAGATTTAGGCTAAATCTAGATTTCACCCAACTTGAGCTCCTTTGAAGGGCACTTGAATCCCCAAGTCGAAAACTTCCAAAACCTAGCTCCATACATTCCAAACCATAAATACCCATATTTAACCATTTACAAACATTCCTCAAACCTTATTTACTAAAATCCCCAACAAGATCAAAACCCTAGTTTCCCAAAAAAAAACCATCAGATTCGAGATTTGAGCAACCAAATACTAGGGAAACATCAATGGAACATTTATAACATTATTTCAAGAAAGCTTACCATTCTAGATGATGAGACTTTCCGAGGACACCCAATACAACTCTTCAACCCGAGCTCCCAATCGTTGAACTTGAGGAGGAAGATGAAGATGGAGGTTTTGTGGTTCAAGATCCTACTAGCTAGATGATGAAGAATCCTATGGTTCAAGGGAAAAAACCCCTCAAAATGGGTTAGGGTTCGACTTTGAGGTTTAGGAGAGAAAAAAAGAAGGGATTAGAAAATGAAAATGAGGGAAATGGGTGAAAATTCGGGCATTTAGAAGACCAGAGGCCGCAGGCGACCTTGCCACGCGATAGTGACATTGTCACTATCGCGGAGATTGTACCGCGGGTGGTACACCCCCGGCGATTGCGTCACGCGATAGTGACACATGTTTAAGGATTTGGGCTTTGAGGTTCTCATTAGGAACCTAGAAGTATTTTTGTTGGTGGGATCAAGTTGGAGTTAAGGTAACTTTCCCTTTTTCCTTCACCTAAGAAATTAGGGTTTTGTGGTTCTCATCTTCTTTCCTTTTGTTGGACCTTGATTTAACCTAGAAATGTTTATAGCTAAGGTTTATGGTGGAAAGTTTGGATCTAGTAGAAGGAATCGAAATCTCATATAAGGAACTTAAGTTGTGGGTAAAACCTAGATTTAGTCTAAATCTAGCAAAATGAGTTTTAGTTGCTTTACAAAACTATATACATGTCAAAATATAAATATTTGGGATCATTGGGCATACATTTATATGCTCGCTTTATACTTAACAAGTTTTGTGATTTTGATATTCTTGAGCATATTGAGAGTTAAACATCTATAAATGATTTACAATGTGTTATTTGGCGTTTTGGCCACCAAAAAGGGATGTTGAACCATTTATAAGGAATTCTTGAATACTTGGAGACTTTGGGTAATATATTTCATTGGTTTCCAAAAAGGGGCAATTTGGGTTACAAATGGTTTTAAATGATTGATTTTAAGAACATTGGGATTTTGTGGACATTAATGGTTTATGGTCTATTTTGGAACTTTAACCAATTTAAGAATTTTGGATATCGAAGCTTTAAGTTCTTTTGGATTTAAAAGTGTGAGTTAATGGAAATTGTCATTCTTGACCTTATAAGTATTTTGGAAAATGTGAACCTTTCGGTTTAGGCCTTCGACCACTTATACGTTGGAAAGATACCAATTTTGGGAAAGTTGTACCTCGACTTATGTAGCCATATTGACTTTGTGATGCTGCCAAACGTTTTATGATGCCTTTTGTCTTGACTAATACTCTAATGAATTTGAGACGTTGTCCGGTTTAAATAACTCATTATGAAGCATTTTGATGGAAATGTAATTATCGTATAAGAGTTGATTATTACATGTTTTGAATGCATTGGTTCATTCATTTGGAGTCACGTAATGTTTAGACTGTAATGCAATGGATCAATAGGCATATATGTCGTTTTGTTCATCATGGAGTTTTTGATGTTCACGTTTGAGTCTAGTGAGTGGTTCCCAAGTCATGTTTTTATGTAAGTTTGCGGTGGTGCTCTTTGAGAGCCGTATACGGAGCTAAGTCTTGCGATGGTGCCCATGGTGAGCCGGATACAGGGACTTGTGACTTTTGTGGCGACACTCATCTAGAGGTCGAGTAGACATTAGGGTCATTTGGGCATCTTGCGGTGGTTGCTCAGAGGAGTCGTATACGGGATCCATGACCCGAAGTGAATCTCGTAAATATTGATAAATGGTTTAACTATGTGTTCCGCCACATTCGATGGAATCGGGTCTCCCCCGTCACCGAAAAGTTTTATATTCGAGTATTCTCTTACCCATACCTTCGGTGTTAAAAGCGTACCATTTTATTTATATAAATAGCAATTTGATGAAATATCTCGTTGGTGCGTTTTGGGGAAATTGAATGGTGAACATTATTTAAAAAGGGATATCTGGTATTGAGAATAATAAGGTTTGGGATCAAAGCCTTTTTATAACTAATATTTGAGGGTCGGTCGTTTTAGAATAAAGTATTCTTTTTAAACGTTTTATGATTATATGATGAAAACTGCTTTAACTCAGTAGGCGTTAAACCTAACATATTTTCATTCGACATGTATATCAGGTCTTAGATGGATCTGAGTGGTGAGTAGAGCTGGGTAGAAGTTCCAGTAGGATGGCTTTAGAGATGTCATCCGATTTTGAGAAGATAGCAGATTGGTGGTTTTAGTAACACCCGTCTAGCCTAGTCCTCGTTTGTGGAACTAAATGGTCCCCTTAGAACTCTGATACATTTTGTAGTGTTACTTCCTTGGTAAACTTTAGATATTTGTTATTTCAAGTCATGTATTTAAGGGAGTTTTTGAAGTTTTTTAATTTGTCTACTATTTTCAAAATTTAGGGGTGTTACAGAATTGGCACTTGGTTTTTGAAGTTGCATCAGAACTTTCATCGTTTTCATTTATTCATACTTATAGCAGAGATAATCAAGTCGGAGAAGGGAACGGGTTGGGTTTTCCTTTTGTTTATTTTTTTAAAAAGTTTTACACCCTTCATATATTTGTATAATAAAAATTATTATATAAAGAAAATCCAAAATGGCTGAAATGTTTTCAAGTGACTAGTATATGATCGACATCTAGGGGCTTGTTACCAAATTCTTACAGGATACGTGTTTATCGGACGTCACTTACCTTACCTGGTAAGAGACATAACAAGGAACGCAAATCTTACCGATAAGAGGCATAACAAGGACCAAGAATCTTACCCGACAAAAGCTTACCACAATCCATTTCAATGACTAAGAATGTTACCCGATGAGGTAAGTGAGAGTAATAACTCCTGCTGATGAATGCTTACCTGGTAAATGTTCGATAAACAAAACCTAACAAATTATCTTAGTGCATCTCCAACATCTAAGTTAAAATAGAGATCTTTTAGATTTAGGATATGTTTTTGCTCCAACAATTATACTATACCGTATACTAAAATAGGCAAAAGAGAGAGAGATTAAAAATCTCCAAATTTAGAAAAATCTTTAAAATTCCATGTTTAAAAGAAATAAAAGTGTTTTAGAAGAAAAAATAAAATTTTATTAAATATCTTTATATTTTAATAATATAGTTAATAGTAAAATTACTAAAATATAATAGCTGACTGTAATTTTTTTTTTAAATTTACTTTTAATACCCTATTTAAAAAAAATTATACATCGTAGATGATGTTAACAATCATTAAAGCCAAAAACAATAGGTGAAAACAAATAGAAATGAAGACTCGTATTTTCAAAAGTCAAAATTTGAGTGACAACTTCCATAATTTTGTAAATCCCAAAAATAATTTATTTAATTTAGATTAAAATATGTTTTTCGACCATGTGGTTTTAAAATTGTGATTTTTTTTATAACGGTGTCCTATGCTATGTCTAGACTAATCTTTTGGCAAATTATGACTCTAAGACATCAGCCCTGATTAAACCTCAGTGACCACAATTGTTGTTTACGTCTGGATTCGAACCCTGGGTAGATGGGATATTCCACTACATCCCCCAGGGCCTTAACCAGTACGCCACAACCCTTGTGGTTAAAAATTGTGAATTTTCGTTTCTATAGTTTGTAATTCATGATTATTTTCGTCCTTGAGACAATTTCCTACCTTTAAGTCAGGGACGGACCCAAAAAAAAATTCATACGGTGACACCGTATAATATAGACAAAAAAATAATTACAAAAAGGACGGTTTTTACTGACGTTCAACATTGTCTTATGTGCTTTTAGCCAAAATCATCCACTTCGAGAGATTTTTTTAAGTTTTTTGCTTGATTTCGAGAGATTTTTAGGTTTTTTTTATCGATTTCAAGGGTTTTTTCTGGTTTTTTGGTTGATTTCAATGGATTTTTTCGATTTTTTGGTTGATTTCAAGAGTTTTTTTTGTTTTTTGGTTGATTACAAGGTATAGTTGCACCTTCTTAAAGTTTCCAAAATAATACGGTAACACCTTCCAAAACGATACGATTGCACCTTTCACAAACCTAATTTTTTTTACCCTGTGGTAGAGAAATAATACGGTGGCACGTGCCACCACTACCACCTAACTAGATCCGTCCCTGCTTTAAGTATAAGAGATAAAAAAAATTAAGTATAATAACTTAGACAACAATAAATTATAAATCATAATAACAAAAACAAAAATAGATTATAAACCATAACGACAAAAATAACAATCTTCACCAAACTAGGGGATGAAAAACATAATTTAGGGGTTGTATGGCAGTAACTGAATGGTTAGGTGTAGAATGATTAAGTGATCTGAATGATTAAGAGACTCTTAGGATATAATGTGAAATGAAATATGGTTGTTTGGTAATTGTTCAGAATGAAATCAGACTCTAAATAGTTAAGGCAGGGTCAAGACACAAAATTATTCAGATGGTTTTGAAACCATTAAGAGACAGACATTTTTTTTGCCAAACAAGATTTACCTTTTAACGATTTAGATGTTGCCTATTAATGAAACCATTAAAAGGTAAACAAACAACCCCTTACTCTTTAATTTATTATATTTCATAGACTCGATTAATAGGTTCACTCACGACCTTAGCAACTTTGAAAAGACGTTTATTTAAATGCATATCTAAAAAGCAAAACAAAAATAATAAAGTAGAAAAGCAAATGGGATTTTGACACGTCTGCTAGGGCCATAGCTTGTAAGATATCTGTTCGTTGGCGCCAAGTCACGTGAGTCCGGTCGGGTTTTCCAGAAGCCGAAAACAGTAATCTATGGGTCTTTTTAACTATTCTACATTTGTTTATATATATATATATATATATAATATAGGGCGGTGTGCAGTCAAACCCCTTTTGCTTATTTTTCTTTCTTTTTATATTTTATCTAGTTTCTCTCTCCCAAAATAAATATCAACATTTTCATTTATAATTATCTTAAAATAAATATTAATTTTCAAAATAAGATAACTAAATTATCAAATGTACTCTAATCAATGCATATATATTTAAGAATTGTGAAGAAAGAGAAATTAAATAAAGATAAAAAAATCATTTGATTAACAAAAAAATTTAATTATATATGTATATATATATATATTTAAAATTGTGTATCATTAACAAAAAAATATGACTGGTCTTTTAACAAACTCTTGAATCCCGACAATCTATTAAAATCTACAAAAATATCATTTCTTTCCCAAACATATAATTTCAAAGATCAATTTTGGAGAAGGTTTAGGAGAATCTATTGGAAGAAAAATCTCCAAAATCTCCATTTTATAGAATCTGTTAGAGATGTCATTATACTTATTTTTTAGTTTCCAAACAACCCCAATGGACTTTAGTGTTTGGATTGATTAAGTCATTGGATAATTTTTTGAAACAAATAAGTCCTTGGACATTTCAAAACCTGTTAACTAAATTTTTGGACTTTTGATAACTTGTTGAATACATTATTATTACTTAAAAATTTAACTTGCAACCTATATAGCAGGTAAAAACTACAAATTAAAAACAAAGTCACCTACTTTATTCTCCTACAAATTAAAAATGGAAAAATTAACTAAAATAGTCAATCTCATCAACCATATTTATTTTTCTTTTACTATTTTTCAAAGTTTTATTTCCTAAAATTGCCAAAGTTTGCATATAATGTTTTTTTTTTCCTGCGTAAGAATTGTTTTTTTTCCAAAAAAATAAAAATAACAAACATCCTCACGTAGAAAATTTTATGTATAAAGATTCACTTTCTGCTTATAGTTTAGAAAAAATTTACACTTTGCATTTTTATAAAGTTACTAGAAGCGTACTCGCGCAATGCAGCGAGATACATCACGATTTTAATGTTTCTTTTAATTTTTTATTTTTTTATCGATTTACAGTACGATTTTGGATGGTTTTAGAGAGTGATAATGTTTTTTTTAAATAAATTTGTTTAATTTAGGCTTAATAATATAATGTTTTTTATATAAAAAAATTAAGTAGTTTGTTAAAATTAATTAATTATCTTATATATTTTAAATTTTTTATATTTAAATTGAGATGTTTATCCTGTTTTGATTATGTTTATCATAATTCAAATTTCATAATTTTAGGGTTTGGGAATTAGAGATAAGGATTTTGGGGGATAAAGATGGAATTTATTAATTAGGGTTAAAACCATTTAAAAGTATTACATATTGTTTCATTAGTTGTTTTTAAGAGATTTTAAGTAGATTAATATTAAATAATAGTACATAATGCTTAATGGGTAATTTAAGCTTAATAATATAATGTTTTTTATATAAAAAGTTAAATAGGTTGTTAAAATTAATTAATTATCTTATATATTTTAAAATTTTTATATTTAAATTAAGATGTTTATCCTGTTTTAATTATGTTTATCAGAATTCAAATTTCATAATTTTAAAGTTTGGGGATTAGAGATAAGGATTTTGGTGGATAAAGATGGAATTTATTAATTAGGGTTAAAAACATTTAAAAGTAGTACATATTGCTTAATTAGTTGTTTTTTAAAAGATTTTAAGTAGATTAACATTAAATAATTTATACTATATTATAAAGACGGAATAAAAAACTCTTAATTACTACTTATAAAACAAAAGGTACTACCATTTTATGCATACATTTCAAAAATCTCTTAATCACAACTTAGTATGCATAAGGTACAACTCATTTGAAAAAAATTCAAACTTTACTTTTTCATTACCTTCCATATTCAAGTTTTTTCCCTTCCATTTGGGGTTTCTCCAAAAGAAAAAAAGTTATTTACTTGCTCAAATTAACATATTTTTTTAATTATGATGGTACATTTATTTTCTTCATGTATACAAGTTTTTAAAGCCTTTTGAATTCTATAAAACTAACTAATAATGAACCTATATATACGTTTAGATATAAAATAATACTATTCAACATTATATTTGTTATTTTTACCTATTCTATATTTCAGTATTTTGAAAAAAATATTATCATTCGTTAGATATCGCTGATTAATACATGTTTTTAAAATTCAAATATACATTTAACGATTACTTTAATATAATTTCTTAACGCTTCATGATTGAAAAAACTCAAGTTATGTGTTTATCACTACTAATGCTACATAAATTATAAATATATGATTTACTCCATATATATCTTTTTCTTTTTTTTCTGATAAACTATTACATTAATTTTTTATTTCCATTTACAGCTGCTCACCCCGATGCATTGCACGGGTACACTGCTAGTAGTACATAATGCTTAATGAGTTGTTTTTAAAAGTTTTTTATACCTCTTTTATAATATAGTATAGATAATTAGTTATTTATTTTATTTTATATCAATTACGTTTTCATTTACATTTTTATAATAAAATATAATATTTTGTGCTTAAAATGTTGTAATTAAGAGTTTTTTATATCTCTTTTATAATATAGTATAGATAAATATAATAACATAACAAAATAATGTATCATTATATTTATAAACAGATGAAGTTAAATATTTACATAACAAAAATAATGTATCTCTTTTATAATGTAGCATTATGAAATTGTAAATTAAGTAATTGACTTTAATTAGTTGTATTTTGTGCTTAAAATATTGTAATCAGTTATCTACCTAAATATTGGCTACTCTATACCCGTTGGGTTGTTTGTGTAATGAAATTGTCGCACCTTATTCCGCAAGTTAGTCTATTGCCGAATTGTTTCTTCGAAATTTTATTTCCGCAGTTTCTAGGGTGTTACAAGTTGGTATCAGAGCCTTGGTTTAAGTGAACTAGGTATGACTGTAAGATGCCTAGACTTAAGCTGAGACTATTAAGTTACGACTCGTGAGATGGGGTAGATCTTGTAAGATAGGATGGTCTTAGGGTCAACGGAAAATTGCACAAGTTGAAAGTTGTAACGATGGTAAGGAGCACTCTTGCGTATTATACGTTCATAATTTCACTTAGCTAACGTTATTATGAAAATTTCTTACGTGAGCATACTTAAATTACTGTTGTTATAACGATTGATAAGTGTAGAAGTACGTTCTCTGTGTTTTCCGTAATCCTTATCCCGTTCTTTTGCATGATTGCGTTCAGCAGAACCATGGTTAATACCAGGAGTCATCCGGAAGGCCAGGAGGCCGACATACCTACGGCCGACCATCCGCTGGCGACCGTAGTGGGGGAAACTGTACGTGTGAGTAATGTGCTGGGTGGAGGACCCGAGCATATTCCTCGACGAAATTTGGAGGCTAATGAGCCTATTATAGAAGAAGTGACGGCCGAAACGAGAATGATGGATCGTATGATGTTGGCCATGAATAGGGCCATGGCGCAACAACAGGAAGTGTTCTTGAAACTCCTCGAGGACCGAGACACTAACAACCGTAGGCCCGAAACGGTTGGCAAGAATGTGATTGTTGCTGGATCCGGGGGTACCGGACCTGTAATTTCCCCTGTGGTAACTGCAACCCTAGGCGTCAATCGAACGACACGGACTTGCACGTTCAAGGCTTTTCTGGGTTGCCGACCACCAGAATTTAAAGGCTCAGACAATCCCTTAGATTGTATGGCCTGAGTCCGAGAGATGGAGCAAGCTTTTCGCTCAAGAGAATGTGGGGAGGAACAGAGGGTGATATTTGGTTCCCGAATGCTGCGGGGAATAGCTCTTACCTGGTAGGATGTGTACTCTGCTTCGCTGGAGCCGACTGTTTTAGACCAATTGTCTTGGTCTACTTTCAAGGAGAAACTGCTAGAGGAGTACTGTAACGAGCGGTCGTTGGACCGAATCAAGGATGAATTCCAGAATTTGAAGAAGGGAGGTATGTCTGTGAGGGAATACAACCGTCTCTTCATGGACAAGCTAGGCTTTGTGGGACATCTGGTCCCGACAGAGAAAGATAAGATCAAGGCTTACATCAAGGGTCTTCCATCGGACATGATGTCGATGGTTCGTGTGACGAAGACCTCCACCCTTCAGGAGGCAATGGAAGAAGCTCAACTCATGGAGGATGCTTACAGTCTCGGCAGGGATCAGGGTGGTCGCCAAGTCGAGAAGAGGAAGTGGGAGGGAAGTTCAATGCCCTCAAAGAAACCCTTTTATACCAACAACAGTGCTCAGCGAGGAGCTGATCCTAGACGCGATGCCAAGTGGTGCTCCAAGTGCCGAAGTAAGCATTTCGGTCCTTGCAACTTTGTTTCCGGGACGTGCTACAAATGTGGGAAGACGGGTCACACGTTCCGAGATTGCCCTCTCAAGGGACAGGTATGTTTTGAGTGTAGGGAGTCGGGGTACGTAAGGGCGGAATGCACGTAAGGGCGGAAGCTCAAGACTGGGGGTTTTAGCGGGAAGAAGATGGAACCGCCGCGGTTGACTGGAAGGGCTTTCCAGATGTCGTCAGAGGAAGCTAAAGCATCGACCGATGTAGTGTCGGGTACGTTTCTTCTAAATTCCGTACCTACGCGTGTGCTATTTGATTCTGGTGCTAGCTACTCGTTCATATCTGATTTGTTCTGTCAAAGGCTTGCTATGTCTAAAAGTATGCTAGAGATTGCTGTTGTGGTAGAAATAGCAAATGGAGGTCAAGTTCTAATTCATAATATCCTTAAGGATTGCATCTTAGAGCTTAAGGGGAAGAAATTTCCCATTAACCTATTACCAATGCAAATTGGCGGATTCGACGTGGTGGTAGGTATGGACTGGTTATCTAAGGACCAGGCCGAAATTGTATGTTCCCAGAAAATGATCCGTTTACCTGTGGCAAACGGAGAAGCGACTATAATCTACGGCGAAGGAAGGAAAAGCGATGTGGCGATTATTTCAGTAATCAAAGCTAGGAAGTGTTTGGCGAAAGGATACGTATCTTTCTTAGCGTATGCCATCGATACCAAACTCGACCAACGGAAATTGGAAGATGTTAGGGTGGTGTGCGAGTTTCCCGATGTGTTTCTGGAAGACTTGCCCGGGGTGCCGCCCGATCGTGTTGTGGACTTTCGTATTGACCTCATTCCTGGAGCGGCTCCGATTGCTCGAGCTCCTTATCGTTTGGCTCCTACCGAAATGCAAGAGATGGTGGTTCAACTTCAAGACCTTCTCGAGAAAGGTTTCATCCGACCGAGCTCGTCACCCTGGGAGCCCCGGTACTGTTTGTCAAGAAAAAGGACGGTGCATTGAGAATGTGTATCGACTACAGAGAACTGAACAAAGTAACGGTGAAGAACAGGTATCCACTTCCACGAATCGACGACCTGTTCGATCAACTTCAAGGAGCAGGTTGTTTTTCAAAGATCGATCTTCGATCGGGGTATCATCAAGTAAAGGTAGCCAAAGACGGCATTTAGAACTCGCTATGGACACTACGAGTTTCTGGTAATGCCATTCGGCCTAACCAACGCACCGACAATATTTATGGACTTGATGAATCGAGTGTGCCGACCGTTCCTCGATAAATCGGTAATTGTGTTCATCGACGACATCCTAGTTTACTCCAAGGATGAAGAAGGGCACGAGCAACATCTCCGTGAAGTGTTGGATGTATTAAGGCGAGAAAGACTCTACGCAAAGTTTTCAAAGTGCGACTTTTGGCTTCCAGAGGTTCAATTTTTGGGGCATATAGTTTCAAAGGAAGGAGTAAAAGTGGATCCCGCGAAGATAGAGGCAATGACGAATTGGGAACCTCCCAAGAACCCGTCTGAAATCCGAAGTTTCCTAGGTTTGGCAGGGTACTATCGGAGATTCATTCACGATTTCTCAAAGATAGCCTCGTCATTGACAATCTTGACCCGGAAGAACGTGAAATTTGTGTGGACTGAGAGGCAAGAAGAGGCGTTCCGCACCTTACAGAAGAAGCTTTGTGAAGCTCCTATCCTATCCTTACCAGACGGGACGGAAGATTTTGTGGTGTACAGCGATGCGTCGAAGATGGGTTTGGGTTGCGTCCTGATGCAAAGAGGGAAGGTGATCGCTTACGCATCAAGGCAACTTAAAGTGCATGAGGTCAACTACCCTACTCATGACTTGGAATTGGCAGCTGTGGTGTTTGCACTGAAGTTGTGGCGGCACTACCTTTACGGTACGAAGTGCACTCTTTATACGGATCACAAGAGTCTGAAGCATATCTTTAATAAGAAAGAGCTAAACATGAGGCAGCGAAGATGGTTGGAGTTGTTGAAGGATTATGACTGCGAGTTGCTCTACCATCCGGGTAAGGCAAACGTGGTTGCCGACGCCTTGAGTCGGAAAGTCTGCGGAGGAAATTCTCGTGCTACCTTTGCACGGATTGAAGTAACTTCAACGCTTATTGATAGAATCAAGGAATCGCAAGCCGAAGCCCTGCTAGAGGAAAACCTCAAAGGAGAATTCATGGCGAAACAACATCTTTTGTTGACTGAAGATAGTCGAGGGGTGAAGCTTTTCAATGGGCGAGTCTGGGTGCCCAAGATTGGGGGTAATAGAGAACTTCTTCTCGAAGATGCCCACAAGTCAAAATACTCCATTCACCCGGGAAGCACGAAAATGTATAGAGATTTGAAATTGCTTTATTGGTGGCCAGTCATGAAGCTCGATGTGGCACGCTATGTGGAGCAGTGTGTGACTTGTTTGCAAGTGAAGGCTGAGCACCAAAGACCCTACGAAAGTTTGCAATCCTTGGAAATTCCGGAATGGAAATGGGAACACATCACGATTGATTTCGTGACAAAGCTACCAAAGACCTTGAAAGGTCACGACGCCATTTGGGTTATAGTTGACCGTTTGACCAAAAGCGCTCACTTCTTGGCCATGCGGGAGACGTTACCAATGGATAAATTGGCGAAGTTGTACATCGATGAAGTAATTTCCCGGCACGGCGTGCCGCTATCTATAGTCTCTGATCGGGATAGTCGGTTCACGTCGCACTTTTGGGATGGCTTACAAAAGGAATTGGGTACACGTGTGAAGTTGAGCACAGCCTACCATCCTCAAACCGACGGACAAAGCGAGAGGACAATCCAGACGCTAGAAGATATGTTAAGATCGTGCGTAATCGACTTTGGGGGTAGTTGGGATACGCACCTGCCTTTGGTAGAGTTCGCATACAATAATAGCTACCACTCAAGTATAGGGATGGCACCGTTTGAAGCATTATATGGTCGCAAGTGTCGAACTCCCGTATGTTGGCTCGAGGCGGGGGAAAAGTAGTTCGCCGGACCAGAAGTTGTACAAGAAACGGCGGACAAGGTCAAGGGCATCCGCGAACGTTTGAAGGCGGCCCAAGATCGACAGAAAAGTTACGCCGATAAGAAAAGACGGCCAATGGAATTCCAAGTAGGAGACCGGGTTATGTTGAAGGTGTCCCCTTGGAAGGGAATTATTAGATTTGGGAAGCGTGGGAAGTTAAGCCCCCGTTTCCTTGGGCCGTTCACTGTGACTAAGCGGGTAGGACTTCAAGCTTATCAGCTGGAACTTCCTCCGGAGATGAGGGGCACTCATAACACGTTTCACGTGTGCTATCTACGGAAGTGTCTAGCAAAGGAGGAGAGTGTAATTCCACTCTCCGAGATCAGAGTGGATGCGGGAAATCGTTGCGTTGAAGAACCTGAGGCAATTTTGGAAAAGAAGACGAAGAAGCTTCGTCACCGAGAAGTCACAATGGTCAAAGTTCAGTGGAAACACCATCGAGGTGCCAATGTGACTTGGGAAGAGGAAGAGGACTTGAGACGGAGGTACCCTCACCTCTTCCCATAGCCGAGATTTCGAGGACGAAACCTTCTCCAAGTTGGGGAGGATTGTAACACCCGCTATTTTGGGGTTGGGTGAAAAGTTGACTATTACCCAAAGTTCAAGGGGGTAAAATGTAACTTGGGTTATATAAATACAATTCAGATTTCAGATATTTTGATAATATCACAAATCTTGTTATCAAAGATCAGGGAGAGAGAGAAGGAAGTCAAGGAAAAGTGGTTGTTCGATTTTCTCCAAATCAAGGTACGAATCTAGCTTAATGCTTTGATCTAAATGCTTTTAGCCGCGTAGAATCTCGTTGTGAAGGTTTTAAACCGTTCCATTGTGAGATCTGGGTATTTTCTCATTTTGGATCTGGGTTCTGTATGCGATATGTTCTTGATGTTCTTGATGAACAAGACGATCGTCGTTCGATCGGACCGTCGTTCGACCGGGTGGTCGTTCGACCGGTGGGGTCGTTCGACCGGGTGGTTGTTCGACCGGGTAGTTCCTTCGACCGGGGTGCCCTTCGACCGGACCCTGTTCGACCGTAGCTATGTTTGGCAGTTGTTGTATTCGTATTCTAGAGTTGTAAGTCAGCATGTTGTCTGTATCTTTGGACTTACCGATTTAACGGTGTTGTCATAGGTAGCAATCGTCAGAAGCAGGCTATAATCAGGAAGAAATCTGAGGTGAGTCCTTAACCTAAATCGGTCTGTATTTCGAATGCTATGTGATAAATGCATTATTTAAATGTGGGAAACCTGGTTTCAAAGCAACTGATTTTGTTGGGAAATACCTTCTAAAGATCTCACATTTTCAAGAATCACGATTTATAGAATTGAACCGTTGTTTATATAAATTGTCTGTATAACTGATTTAATATGAGTATGCTCTGAAATGACATGCTTTGGCTTTGAGTCGTAGTGCAATGGATCCATAGGCACTGTGTTCCTATGTCCCCTGTTTTGGGCATTTGGTTCACGTTTTAGCACGGGATAGGCATCGGGTTGCCATGATAAGTAAGGTGTGGGCCTATACGGTCGGGCAGCGTCTCATGGTGCAGTAAGGTGTAATCCCATTATGTGCTTGAGTTCCCCCTGTTTTGGGAACTCTCAAGGATAGATCCAGAGGGGTTGACTTGAATGTTTTGAGCAACAAATCTAGAGGGGTTGAGCTCGTTATGTGATTTGTGGGTATTACTTATACCATGTTTAATCACTAATGGTTTATTGGATTTCTTGACTTAGCTCATGGCTATACTACAGCGTGGCACCAATTGGGTTTAGTACTCTCTTTTATTTAGCTTGTTTTCACTAGGCGTTAGCCTAACGCTTGCTCTTGGTTGTCATGTTGGCAGGTTATCTTAGCAGTGGGGCTCGTCGGGACTGAGGGAGCGACCTTGGGGTCGTGAGAGATTCTTTTGAAGATTCATTTTGGAAGTATAGCGACACCCGTCTCTAATCTAAATATTTTGTAGATTAATAGGATGTCGTTTTATACTTCAGTTATCTACCTAAATATTGGCTACTCTATACCCGTTGGGTTGTTTGTGTAATGAAATTGTCGCACCTTATTCCGCAAGTTAGTCTATTGCCGAATTGTTTCTTCGAAATTTTATTTCCGCAGTTTCTAGGGTGTTACATGAACTAAAATGCATTAAAAACATTTTTATTTTCCATAATTTTATTTACGTTCTATTATAAATTTTGTTTTATAAATTCCTAATATTTATTCATATTTTTTATTAATTTTTTGTAAAACATCATTTGTGAAAACTGACTAAAACAAGGACATTTTATAATCGACTGCAAAAAAAACAACTCTGAAGAGGAAAAATGCTTGAAAAAGTAGCTTCGTACTTTCGATGATCATTCATATATGTAAGATAAGTTTTCTAACATAATTTAATTTTTTAAATTACCCCGTGTAATACACGGGGTCGAACCTAGTATATATATATATATATATATACTATATTATAAAGCACAGAAAAAAAACTCTTAAATACAAATTATTAGGCACAAGGTACCATCATTTTATGCATGATTTTAAAAACATCTTAATTTACAAGTATCAAAGCACAAGATACATATTACTACTGCAGGCTTCTAACACCCACCAATTTGGTATGTGCATAGTCTTCCTTTTATGCAGACATTTCCATATATCACTATTAATTAATATATTATATTACTGTAAATTTGTTTTAATTATATTATTAAATGTGTAATTGGTTATTTTTTCTACATATCATTAAAATATATAAGATAATCATTGAATTCTAACAAAATAATTAATTTTTTTTATATAAAAAACATTATATTATTAAGTCTAAATTAAACAAATTTATAAACAAAAAAAAAACAATATCACTTTCTCAAAATCATCCAAAATCGTACTGTAAATCGACAAAAAAATAAAATGAAACATTAAAATCGTGATTTATCTCGCTGCAATGCACGAGTACGCTTCTAGTATATATATATATATATATATATATAACTAATTACTATGTAATGTGATATGGTACCGAACCACATAATGCGGTTTGACAAAAATATAAACCATAGCTACACTGCCGATTTTTGTGTTTTAGTGAACACCCCTAATCACTGATATAAAGTAGTTCTAAGCCTTTACCAAAATTCAACATAGATATGGCTTCAATCCTTCAATTCCGCTTTTATTTGTTGCACAATTTTGTTACTCATGGTTACGATCCGTATTTGGTTGTGGATTTATTTTATCCAAACAATGGTAAATATCTCTCGGTCATGGTTTGAGTTAAATGTATCATCAAATTTGTGTTACACTGCATGATATATTAGCATTGATTCAACACTAGTTTATTTATGCCTACATTTTCTGACAAGATAATTTTTTTTGTTGGAAAGTAAAATGACTAATAGAAGGGTTGTAACCTTACAGTGAAATGTCGTAGATCTTGTTGTAACCTTACACTTCAATGCATGAGTTGTCAATTGGTCAGTTTCGATCTAGATTTACTGAAGGCAAAAAGAGCCTGAAATTTTCCGATGTCGTAATCCATTTATATGACCTAACAAATCAAAAGAAATAATCAAAATATTCAGTAGATGATTTATCTCCAAGTGTATTGAACGTTATTAACATTGTATTATATATACTATATTATAAAGATGACATAAAAAACTCTTAAAAACAAGTCTTAAAGCTTAATGTACCGTTATTTAATGTTAATTACTTAAAAAACAGCCATAAAAGTTGTATGTACTACATTTAATGTTATTAATTAATTTTCAATCATTATCTCTAACCATTTTAACTCCCCTAAAATCATTTTCCACTTTAACTCCCTAAAATAACTCTCAGCATATTTTAGATATAAAAAAATCTAAAATATAATAAAAAAATCTTACATAACATTTTATAAAAAAAATTATATTATTAAACCAAAATAAATTACATTATATTATTATGTCTAAATTAATTAAGTATAAATTAAACAAATTTATATAAAAAAATCATTATCACTCTCTCACAACCATTCAAAATCGTAATGTAATTCGACAAAAAACAGAAAATAAAATGAAACATTAAAATCGTGATGTATCTAGCTGCATTGCACGAGTACACTTCTAGTATATATATAAGAAGAGGTGGTTTCAATTGGAAACTTACATTAGATTGAAAACTTTGGAAACTGTAACACCTTAGGCATATCCCATATCGGCCGTGGACAGGTGTGATGTTGGGTGTTATAAGTAATATCTTGGCCTTCCTAACAACAACGCGTTTTGGGGCCACAAGCACGTCAGGTTCTGGGAACTCTGAGGTTAAGCGTGCTTGGGTGGGAGTAGTCCCAGGATGGGTGACCCCCTGGGAAGTTTCTCACCAGGTCGCCAGAAACAAATCCGTGCGCTACACGTTGGTTAAATATAGGGGCAAAGCGGACAATATTGTTGTCGAGGCAGGCGGGATGTTACAGATGGTATCAGAGCCATTCCTGTGCCGTTCGGGATATGGGGCAAACCTCATCGAGGACGATGAGTCCCAAGGGGGGGGTGGCATATCCCATATCGGCCGTGGACAGGAGTGATGTTGGGTGTTATAAGTAATATCTTGGCCTTCCTAACAACAACGCGTTTTGGGGCCACAAGCACGTCAGGTTCTGGGAACTCTGAGGTTAAGCGTGCTTGGGTGGGAGTAGTCGCAGGATGGGTGACCCCCTAGAAAGTTTCTCACCAGGTCGGTAGAAACAAATCCGTGCGCTACACGTTGGTTAAATCCAGGGGCAAAGCGGACAATATTGTTGTCGAGGCAGGCGGGATGTTACAGAAACCATCTAGATACCATTGATATTAGTAATCAATGGTTAAGATTAATTTAACTTAAATATGATAATAAATGAATTAATTTATTAATGAAAATTAATAATAATAGGTTAAAACTTTTGTTTTTAATCAAAACTTAATTATTTTTATCATTAATATTTACGACTTTATCTCTTATGCATTTTTTTTATCAATATTGAAATAATTTTAAGTATGAAACAAATTATCAACTCTTTTTTATTAGATTGAGAATTAATTAAATGTTGTATTTTTATAATAGAATTATCAAGGTTATAAAGAAATATCATTATGGATTTCTCCGTTTTGAATAATTAAGGGAAAACTATTTTTTCATCAATTTGGTTCATGAGTTTCAACATTGTTTCATCAAACATATATTTGATGAAACGCTTTTCAACATTGTTTCATCTATAACAAATTCATCATGTGTAAACGTGTTTCATCTATTTGTTCATGAGTTTCAACATTGTTTCATCAAACACGTATTTGATGAAACGTTTTTATTCGTATTTTATTCGTCCGGTTGATGAAATTCCTAGTAATGATTCTGATAAGATTCCCAACGATGAAACACGTGTTTGATAAAACAATGTTGAAACTCATGAACCAATACGTGTTTGATGAAACAATGTTTAACCATTAAGAGTCCTGATTTCATTTTGAACAATTAAAAAACAATCGTATATCATTTTGCACTATATCATAAAAGTCTATTAATCATATCCTTCTGCACCAAAACATTCAGCAACATCAAACAACCCCTAAACCTGCTTTAAATTATATACAAATAAAAACATTTATCAATCATATATTACGCATAATTAAATCAACTAACTTTAATTCACCTAATAATTATCAAATCATATCATATTTGAATCATGAGAAGATTGAGATAATCTTGAGCTATTTGTTTAATTCATGTTATAAATAAATTATTATTTCTTTTTATTTCATCACAACTTGACGAAAATAAAAAAAAAAATTATAAATTTAATAATAATATTAATGTGCAACTACAGTATAATTTTTGTCAAACATATAAGTGTATAACCAAAAAAGTTTAAGAAAATTACTTTACTGATTTAACTATTGTTTTCTAATTTACTACGATAATAAGATTCTAATAAAGAGCTAAAGATACGTGCAATTCATGTGGCACAAAAGTTAAAGTTCGAATCTTCAAGGGACAAAAAAATGTAATATTCAATTTCGAGGGACCAAAATGGTAAGTAAAAACAACGACCACAGTGGGAGTCGAACCCACGACCTTCTGATCCGAAGTCAGACGCGCTAATCCACTGCGCTATGCGGTCGGTTTTGCTTTTTACCCATCATGAATTTAAAGATTCATAAGTAAACTAATTAAAAAATGTGTAATTATTAATAAAATAAAATTTGAAACACTCGTTAATTTATGAAATAAAAATAAACCAGTTTGAAGAAATCGGATTATTGATATATGATTTATTCCAATTTTTGTGTATTAAACATATTTTCTTGTTTTGTTCGTATTACTTCATTATATTTTTATTTCAAATTCTTTTACTTTGACATTAGAAAAACTATTGTTTCAAATAAGAATATTGCTAACGAATAACGGTGCAAGGGGTTCCCCTTGCTACAACCTTAATAGAAACATGACTTCGCATGATACTGTGGGGGACTGTTGTTTCCTTAATGAAAATAACATAAGGCTACACAATATTAAAAGTATCCATAAGAGTCGTTTTAAGCATCTAGTTAGTCATTGGACAAACCTGTATACATTTCAACTTTAAATGAATTAGATGTTGAAACTTAGGGGTTGTTTGTTTTTTTTAAAAAACTTCTTAATCGCTTTTAAGTCTGAATCGTTCAGACCTTTTTACACACCACCTCTTATTAATTATAACTAAAATAAGACTTCAGACTTTAAACCTCTTAAAAAACAAACGACACTTTAGTGTATAGGAGAAACCTTGTCCCACATAGGAGACAAGATAAAGTTAATAAACTCCAACAATAAGCATTAAATGAATCATTTAATTGTTTGGGCGTTGGAGTGTGATTGTGCTTTATCTATACTATATTATAAAAGAGACATAAAATACTCTTAAAAACAACATATTAAGCATTATGTACTATTATTTAATACTAATCTACTTAAAATTTCTTAAAAACAACTAATGAAGCAATATGTACTACTTTTAAATGCTTTTAACCCTAATTAATAAATTTCATCCTTATCCCCAAAATCCTTATCTCTAATCCCTAAACCCTAAAATTATGAAATTTGAATCCTGATAAACATAATCAAATCAGGATAAACATCTCAATTTAAATATTAAAAATTTTAAATATATAAGATAATTAATGAATTTTAACAAACTACTTAATTTTTTTTATATAAAAAAATTATATTATTAAGCCTAAAATTATGAAATTTGAATTCTGATAAACATAATCAAAACAGGATAAACATCTAAATTTAAATATAATTTTTTTTAAATATATAAGATAATTAATGAATTTTAACAAACTACTTAATTTTTTTATATAAAAAACATTATATTATTAAGCATTATGTACTATTATTTAATGTTAATCTACTTAAAATCTTTTAAAAAACAAATAATGAAACAATATGTACTACTTTTAAATGCTTTTAACCCTCATTAATAAATTCCATCCTTATCCCCCAACATCCTTATCTCTAATCCTCAAACCCTTTGAATTTTGATAAACATAATCAAAACAGAATAAACATCTCAATTTAAATATAAAATTTTTAAAATATATAAGATAATTAATGAATTTTAACAAATTACTTAATTTTTTTTATATAAAAAGAATTATATTATTAAGCCTAAATTAAACAAATTTATAAAAAAAAAACATTATCACTCTCTAAAAACCATCCAAAATCGTATACATATTAAATGTCAAAAATTGAGGTCTCGATGGGGTCGAAAACATTGATTGTGGAATTAGGCCCTCGAATAATACACTTGTGTGTGTGTGTTAGTGTTTAAATAATCCCATAGAACAATATAAATTCATATAAAGTTATAAAACTAAAAAGGAAAAGAAGAACCATTTATATCAAATATATCAAACTTATAAAAAAAATGACATCAAGGGTGTAAAATCGGGATTAAATACCTTGAGGTCGCGTTTGGTTTGCGGGATTGGAATGGATTTGGAGGGATTTGGATTTCAAATCCATTCCAATCCTGCATTTGGTTTGCAGGAATGGATTTCATTGACCGGATTTGAAATCCGTTGACCATCTAAAAATCCCTTACCTGATGGATTTCAAAATCCTTTACAATGAGCCTGGATTTGAAATCCAAATCCTGATGGATTCTAAAGCCTTATGGATTTCAAATTCTTATCCAAACACATGAAATGATTTCAAATCCCCCAAATCCAAATCCAAATCCTTACTTGAAATCCAATCCATTCCCGCAAACCAAACGCACCCTGAGTTTCTACTAACTAATTTCTTCAATATTCAAAAAAGTTCCTATTCGACTCACCGTGTACGTGAATGAAAGTAAGGATTTACCAATTCAGGTTTTATATTTCTTTTTAATGTATATTTAAGTCTTAAGTGTTGTATATAATAATTATTTATGTCCAAGTTATATGTTTAATAAAGGTAAAAAAACAAACATGTTTTACAAAATAATGTGTCATAACACACCATAACACATCTTAATGGAAGTCAAACTTTAGAGTGGAATCACAGATTTAACGTGGCGGCGAAACCAAACCTTGGTGCGATAACGCGTCATAACAAGTTGTTTAGAATCATGGTTGTAATTAATATGAAATATTGTAGTCTTACACTAACATATACCTAATGTTAAAAATCCAATCAAATGATCAATAATATTGATCATCTTCTTCTTTTTCTTTTTTTTGTAAAGAAGTATCGCAGACCACTTTGGACCCGAACTAATCTCCTGAAAAACAGGTTTATGGCCCGCGGGCATTCATTATGTGGCCACAATGCTACGAGTGGGGCTCGAACCCGGACAACCGCTATGAAGTCCCCAGACTCTTACCACCACGCCACAACCTTGTGGTTATCTTCATGGTTGGGGTGCAAAAAAGTATTAAAGTATGAAATAGACATTTTATGACTATTGTAGATTTAAAACATGATATTTATATGTAGTAGTATTTGATTTGACATGACTTTCTTTTGTCTAGAATCCTTGTTCATTGAATCATTCGACTAAAAAACAAAGCTTGAAGATTGGTAGTCTTTCATCTAACGATGTCTTGTTAACTTTTTAAATCTAATTATATGGTTTTAGATAAAACAATGAAATATGTGTATTTTTTTTTACTTTATTGGAAAAATCATGAGTAGTGCTTTAATCCATTGGGTTAGAAAAGTCACAATTGTTACTATTTTTATCTAAACTGATTTAAAATGACAAAGGCATTGTTTGGTAAAAAAAAAACTAGTTTTTTTTTTTTGTACATGTTTGGATGACCATAAACTAACTTATAAGTTAGTTTATTGAAAAGCTATTCATAGTAGCGTTTTAAAAAGCTAGCTTATCAGCTAGTTTGACAAACATAGCCAAAATAACTAAAAATGATGTATCTTATTTTCGCATGATTTTTAATTATTGACTTTAATAAATTAATATATTAATTACATCATTTTTGACTTTTTATCAAGTTTTAACTAATTGACGTGATTGTAAAATTATAAATATATAAATGACAATAAAATAATTTAATTTGTAATTATTAACAAATTTAATTTTTGCCATTTTGAATCGTATTAACTATTAAATTAAATGCTCCCTTGTTATAAATTTGAGTTTTCGTGATTTTGACTTTTTCAGGCTAAGCTCTAATTTTGACTTGTCAGCATATTGCTGAAAACATGGTCATCAAAACATGGGTCCGTATCAAGAACCCTTCCACTTTGGGAAGTGATGCAAGGCGATGTAAGTCATGATTGGGTTATTCATCCACTTTCCAAAATTAGAAGTTGATCCGGATAACACTCACTATATGTTGGTGATATCATCATCAAAAAAGAGGAACCTGGTTACCTCCAATCATCCATTGGTAAGTTGCATACAAAGTGTTCGATGAAATGCCTGACTGAGAGACAACTTCCAGGTCTTGAGAAATCATGTTTTCTTGGTTGACGTGGTGCTGCATGCGCTGGGGTTGATGCCTCATGCCTTGATTCAACAGGCAACTTCAAGTGCACATCTAGTGGGGATGAGGTTGGCTGACTACTCCCTTCATATCGACAAAACACAATCATTGGTGGAAACACACACCAACTCCCATACTTTGGATTATTTTTTCAAAAAAAAACCCGACCCCATTAAATGGAGAACATGTTAAAGCATTTTGTGGTTTTTTTTGGAAATATTCGAAATTTTGATTCTTATATTTTCTGGGTATTAATTTTCAAATTGTTTTTCATCTAACTTGATGGGTTTAAAAGCATGATGTGAATTGTTTTACACCCTTTTTAAATATTTAATCTTTTCTTTTTGTAGTAATTGATTTGTTTTTTTTTTAAGTTTTTGTTTGAGTGTCTGATTAAATCTTTATATATTTGTTAGTATAGAAAGTGTAGTTTATGTAACTTTAACGTCGTAAGTCAACAATATTTTGAATAAGATTAACCTATTGACCTGCACAATTGTTAATCCACTGTTACCATCAAGAAGCTAAGAGACTGTTTACTTGTTGTTGACACTCTCTTATAAGGTGGCTTATAAGGTGGCAGACTCTTGGGGGCCGTTTGGTTCGTGGAATTCGAAGGAATTTGATGGAATTGAAATGACAAATTTCTTTGACCAAATTCTAATTCCTTTGTTTGGTTCACATATCGATCATGATGGAATCCTTTGAATTCCACAAATCAAGGAATTCATCATTCCTTGGCTAAGGTTTCAATTCAATTCCTACCAACCAAACGGGTTGTAACATCCCGCCTGCCTCGACAACAATATTGTCCGCTTTGCCCCTGGATTTAACCAACGTGTAGCGCACGGATTTGTTTCTGGCGACCTGGTGAGAAACTTCCCAGACTACTCCCACCCAAGCACGCTTAACCTCAGAGTTCCCAGAACCTGACGTGCTTGTGGCCCCAAAACGCGTTGTTGTTAGGAATTCCAAGATATTACTTATAACACCCAGCATCACTCCTGTCCACGGCCGATATGGGATATGCCTAAGGTGTTACAAACCTTAGGCATATCCCATATCGGCCGTGGACAGGAGTGATGCTGGGTGTTATAAGTAATATCTTGGCATTCCTAACAACAACGCGTTTTGGGGCCACAAGCACGTCAGGTTCTGGGAACTCTGAGGTTAAGCGTGCTTGGGTGGGAGTAGTCTCAGGATGGGTGACCCCCTGGGAAGTTTCTCACCAGGTCGCCAGAAACAAATCCGTGCGCTACACGTTGGTTAAATCCAGGGGCAAAGCGGACAATATTGTTGTCGAGGCAGGCGGGATGTTATAGATGGTATCAGAGCCACTCCTGTGCCGTTCGGGATATGGGGCAAACCTCATCGAGGACGATGAGTCCCAAGGGGGGTGTTTGTAACACCTTAGGCATATCCCATATCGGTCGTGGACAGGAGTGATGCTGGGTGTTATAAGTAATATCTTGGAATTCCTAACAACAACGCGTTTTGGGGCCACAAGCACGTCAGGTTCTGGGAACTCTGAGGTTAAGCGTGCTTGGGTGGGAGTAGTCTGGGAAGTTTCTCACCAGGTCGCCAGAAACAAATCCGTGCGCTACACGTTGGTTAAATCCAGGGGCAAAGCGGACAATATTGTTGTCGAGGCAGGCGGGATGTTACAGATGGTATCAGAGTCACTCCTGTGCCGTTCGGGATATGGGGCAAACCTCATCGAGGACGATGAGTCCCAAGGGGGGGTGTTTGTAACACCTTAGGCATATCCCATATCGGCCGTGGACAGGAGTGATGCTGGGTGTTATAAGTAATATCTTGGCCTTCCTAACAACAACGCGTTTTGGGGCCACAAGCACGTCAGGTTCTGGGAACTCTGAGGTTAAGCGTGCTTGGGTGGGAGTAGTCCCAGGATGGGTGACCCCCTGGGAAGTTTCTCACCAGGTCGGTAGAAACAAATCCGTGCGCTACACGTTGGTTAAATCCAGGGGCAAAGCGGACAATATTGTTGTCGAGGCAGGCGGGATGTTACACGGGTGGTCAAATTCCATTAAATTTCATTCCAATTCATTCAAAGTCAAATTCCTTCGATGGATTCCAATTTCATCAAATTCCATTATGCGAACCAAACACACCCTTACATGTATCAGGTGATGTTATGCTATTTACTATTATCTATCTCAATGGATAAGCTATCAAGAGGATGCTTATCCGAGTAAGAGGCATCTAGCAACATATTTAAAAAGCCACGGTAATATTTTGTATCATTATATACTGTTGTAACAACGTGTTATTTTTCAACCATTTATTCATTACATTTACCAAATAATTGTTTTTAATCGTTGGTATTTTGAGAATAATAAAAAAAATTTGAATAACCATTCAACACCTAATCAATGACACATGGTAAAGAATTATTTTTCAGTCATTGTCTAATTCAACATGAGCCTATTGCTTGAGATTAAACATGAGTAAATAACCCCTAATTGGATGTATATATATATATATATATATATAGGGTCAGGTTCAGGGGAAAACCTCAAAAAAATAGAAAACTGAAGAACACCCTGATAGCCCTTCATCTGGACGATATGCACTTATGCATACAGGTAATTTGTAACATGCACAAGTGCATAATGCACTTATGCATACAGGTAATTTGTAACATGCACAAGTGCATAATGCACTTGTGCATAAAAACCAAAAATCAACATAATTTACCTGTATGCACAAGTGCATACTGTCCAAATGGAAGGCTACCAGAGTGTTATTCAGTTTTCCGTTTTTTTGAGGTTTTCCCCTGAACCTCCGTCTATATATATATAGAGGCACCTTCTTATAAAAACTGATGAAAAGTTGCAACCTGTGCAAACTAATATGGACCACACAATCAAATGATCGACGATTCTAGTTCAAGCGGTGGCATACTTGTAAATAATATGAAATTAAAGGCCAATCAAGGAATCAATAAAATATGAATCAGGGCAAATTGGGGATAAAAATAGGGTGTTCGTACTATTGGAAACCATTATACGAAATCAATGGGATAATACGAAATCAAATCTCAGTTCATCTGTGGATTTCACGGTTAACCGGAATACACACGATCGAATCTTCTATTCTACAACTCGATTCTTCATGATTGACTTTCATATGTGAAATTACCTTCTGAAAACGAATGCGTGAAATTATGGCGGAAAACCGACCACAACGAGGTTTGATTTTCAATTTTTTTAGGGTTTATAACTACCCCAAAAACCAACTATAAAATACGAATGAATGATTCTAATATGAACCACATCGTTGCAGTGAGAAGACCAAACCAGAGAATAATGCTCAAGACGGCGTTTTCGAGGTTCAAGAACACGGCAGACGACCCAGTTGAACTGGATCCTGACACTCCATCCCAAGTTGTGAAAACAGGTATCATTTATGACTGATCAATGCATTCGTGTTAGCTATATGAATCTTCATTAAAAGGACCTACGTATGTAAAAAAATTATTAAGATTTGAAGCAAGAAATATCAATGGATATTGTGATGATCATAAAAAATTTCATTAAGGAATTGCCACTGCATCAAATATTGTTTTATGAAATTGCAGGTGTGTATGTGTTTTTAATGAATCAAACACTAGTGGCTTGTTTTATTTAAATATGAAATTAAAAAAAATGATAAGAACATATGGGTTTTTGGATTTGAGAATCAAGATTTCAAAACATAATGTGCATACGAATGTGAGAAGATAACCAGTCGTATGAAAAAAGAATGGAAAAAACTTTTTTTTTGACAGTAATATAAAATATACATGCTCAAAATATGAATAAAAAACATGTAGGGAGGAATGGCTTGAGCATACGACCAACGATATGAAATTTGTGAAGAAATGCTATGTTGTGATTAACAAAAAAAGGGTTATGAAGATTGTGGAGTATTGTGAAAATTATGAAAATTGTGTCTATGGTTCATAGGAGTAACATTGCTGCTAAATATATGAAGACTATGAAAAAGTGTTAGGTTGTTAAGGTCAATAGCAAAAGAACTTGACTTACAATTAAGGGTAACATTAATCATGTGAAATTAAACTTTCTACATTCTGAATCGCATATAAACATATTACTGTCAAGTTACACACAATTAGTGTGCATCTGGTTATTGGTTACAACATCTATAATTACGAATGAATTTCATAAAAAACATAACATACCATTCCCTTAAAAATTTGAGTACCTGAATATTAGTTCCTACTACTACACCAGCAACGAGCAACAACAACACGGGTAAAGGAGTTGCACCGAACGAACCACCTTCACCAGGTACGTACCATGTTTCATATCCTTTGTTCATAAAGATTTATCTTATAAGGGTGATTCACAAAAAGCAAATAAATTTCATAATCCGCAGTTATGATATCAAGCGGAAATACGAGAGGAACGAAAAGGAAAGAGCAAGAAACCACAATGTGTGACGCAAAAGGTATGAACTTACGTGTCAATATTGTCCTCGTACACATCAATTTTTATGTCATACATGATGGAATGCATTATAATATGATGAAAAATTCAAAGAAAGTCTTAATTTTTGGGATATGAAGCAAGCAAAACAAGGGAACCAACTATGGACAGAAACCCGAAGGCGAAAACATCTGGAACAAGTGGTGTCCAGATTATAACGCGAAGCACACAAAGAACAGCACAAACGTCTGCTGTTAAAATCGCGAAAGGAAAAGGTACCTCATTTGTAAATTAAGAAAATTTTATTAGGATTAAATAAATCTAAAACCCGCGAAATGAAACACAAGGAACTCGACCATTAGGTACGCACTAGAAACATACAAATAGTATACGATAAACCAAAGCATATTTCATGTTCCAATTTGATAAAATGCAAACTAAATAACTTGTTGACAGGTGAACATAAAATGTTGCCGACCGATGTGCAAATTAAGCTCAAAGGGAAACAACAAGCAATTCCAGATTACAACAGTGACAGTGATTTCGAGGAACACCACATGATCCTGTCCGACATCTAGTAGCGCGCACCCGAAATTTAAAGGACAAAAAGTTGGAGAAGAGGGTGAAACAACCAAGGGCAGTGGTTGGTATAAGAACAAGAACTTCACCAATGATTTTGCATCAGACGATAGATGAACTGAATAATGAGCAGAAAGTGGCAATAAATGAGATGGGGCTAGGGGAATTACTAGGAATGACAGTTGATGGGATACCATCCAAATTAGGATTTTTTGTCGTGAACAACTTCGACACTAACATCATGGCGCTACGATTGCAAGGAGGATCGATCATGATTAATGAGAATATAGTGCATGAGATACTGAAGGTACCAATTGGTGGAATTGATCTGACCACAACGGATGAAACTGATGAAGGCAAAGAACTAGCAACTATATGGAAACAACAGTACCAGAAAGGTTCTCCACGGCCAACCGATGTTATGAAGAAGATCCAATCATCTCCCGACTCAGGTTTGCTGTTCAAGCTTAATTTTATAGTGCTATTTGTAAATTCAATGGCAGAATGTAGCAGAATGGGGTGTTGCACGATCAACTTCCTGCAACGACTGAAAAACATTGAAAGTATATCCACAATCAACTGGTCTGGATACATTTTCGATTGCTTGAAACGAAGTAAGAAACGGTGGAGAAACGACACGTACGACAGCTTCTACGCAGGGCCACTTACTTTTTTAACGGTGACAAGGAGAAACATTAATTTAATCCATTCTTCATATTTCTTAAACAAATCAATTTCATATTTATAAAACTAATAATTTTCTAATACACAATTGCTATATGCGGAGGCTACGGTTTGGGAAAACGATGACATTAACACCAACGAAGCTCCACTGAAAAAATGGAGTATGGAGTCATTAAGGAAGAGGCAGACCGATGCGATCAAGGGCGGAGGGTTTCACGTCGCCATTCTGCGAGTTACTGGGCATACCTTGGAGCAAAACCATGTCAACACGAACAAAGAAGCCCCATCACCAACAAACGATGAAAACAGCGACATTGATGAGAAAAAGGTACAAACATACATACTCACAAAAAACATAACATATTCAGATGACTTCATTATAACAAAGAATTGATATTGATGAAAATAATCTGAAATCAGGAATTCATAATTGACTTGAACGAAAAGTTCAGCCTTCTCATGCGCACAAAGGTGGATGCGCAAGCTGTCATCATGAAGGCAAAGCAGAAATTCCCATTGGATTCAATATTTGAAAGATATGAAGATGAGTTGGCCGTTCTATTCAACGAGACTGCATTCCGAGGATCTGAAAAATGTAAAGAAGCATCAACGTTCGCTCGATGTAACCTATCCCCAACCCACACCAACCAAGGACCGAATGACGATAACATGCAAGTCTTGTGCACACCTACGAAGCTGAACTTTGACAACACAGAGTCCTTAGATGAGCTAGCACCACTTTCACCTTATTGGTATAGCCAGACCACATACGGCCTCATTGATGCACAGATAGAACAGAAATCAGGCTGCAAGATACCAACTGACGAAGCCAAGGGTAATGCAACTTGTAATGAACCATCATGTGAAGTCGATCCTGGATCAATCTCAGCAGGAACAAACCTTCATATTGTTCCAGTTACCGAAGCTGATGAGCAACCGGTGCCTATATAGCAGTGCGACCCTGATATTCCAATTCCTAGCTTCAACCTAGGAATAAGCCCACCAAAGCAGCGTGGAGAACATCTATCTAAGAAAGGCAAGGAAGCAATAAGCGGGGATGAAGCACCAATAAAACCACCGCGACGAGAGCCAAAGCTAAGCGAAAAAATGAAGTCCCCGTACATGAAACGTCAAGTGCTAATCGGCAAAACATTGACAACAGAGGAGAAGAAGGTGCACGAATGGAGTTTGACAGCGTTTGGCGGTGCAGGGTAAGAACGTCTATCAACTAATTTTTTTTATGATTAACAAGTTAAAACATATTTCACACATAAATATCTCGACAACAGGGACTATGTATACACATCAGAAACCGGACAAACAGTTTCACGTTCGGCCATTGAAAGTCTTGCAGCATTCACGCGTGTGCACAGTGATGTTATCGACGGTTGGGCCGACGTGCTTAACTACGAGGAGAGATTCAGAAGCCGAGATTCACCCCGCCGTTTTTTCTTCAAGACAAACCTACTGGTAAGTATAAATCATGAATTTTTAACTTCACATAAACCACACAACTGTTTCGTAATGACAAAACTTAACACTAAACAACGTCACCAGGGTAATGGTGTGTTGCTTTACTACATGCACGACTTCAACAAGCGATACAAGTTGTTTTCAAGGAACCTGGGTTTAGCATCCAACTTCAATATGGACGCAGTTAAGATGAAAAACATCGACATGGTACGTACCTTAAGACTCGTACATTAAATAACACATTCATAATTTTATCAAAAAATACCAACATTTTAACTTGCAAATACGAGCAGATGTTCATCCCACTTATAAGAGGGACAAAATACTATTGTGTCGTCTTTAACCTAAGGACGAACACTACTAGACAACAGCGCGAAGGAAGGGGAGATTGACGACTTGTACGACTATGATATTCACATACTGGCAAGATGCAAACAATATATGTGATTCACCTAATTAAACATTGTACATTCTGAACATTCTAAATTTCAGCAAACCATGATGATACGCCACTTGAAGCTTCTTTCACACAAAAGTGGCGAAAAACTTGTGGGAGTGGACAAAGTAAGGCTTCAGATGAATTGGCGTACAGAGCGGAATACCAAGGACTCCGGCATTTTCTTGATGAGGCATATGGAAACGTATATGGGAGGAGGAGCAAAAGGGTGGAACACGGGACTTGCAAAAGAAGGACAAGTCCAGGAGAAGCAACTATCAAGCCTCCGGAAAAAGTACACCACGAAGATTCTGCTAACCGATTTCAACAAACGACTGGAGTTTGTGGAGACAGATATTGCAAGGTTGATGTCACTTGACCAAGATTCGCGCGCACAGATAAGGGAACGAGCAGACGCAACAAGGAAACATCGCCTTCACCAGTAAATTTGATTCCATTATGGCTTTTTTCTATTTATTTCCAGTTTACATTAGGATTTTATTTTGGCCGCATTCCATCATCGCAAAATCTTAACAATTACGAATAACGACAGCTACTTACCACGTAGTTTGTTTTGGGTTTTGGTTTAGTTCTGCATTATCGAAATGTCATATGTTACAGGTTTTATACAGAAGCTGGTTTCATTGGTTTGGTTATGAGCATGTTATGTAATCGACAGTCTTCGATTTTTTTGTTAATGACAATGAATGACACTGTAAGCGTTTATATGCCTGAACATTTGTAACGTACAATGTTCACATTATTATAAAACACATCAGATTAAAAATAAAATCAACATTTCATACATTAAATACGACTTGTGAAACTGATATGCAGTCTTGCTTTTGCAAAAACTTAATTTTCTAAACGACGGGACACAGAATGAAAAACTCCTAAAATATGAATAAAAAGTAATTACTGATTATTCGTCGAGAAGGTTTTAAAATTCACAATATCCACTTTATGTTCATATAGTTTTACTTTACATCAAATATAAACCCTCCTGCACAGGAATAGTGATTACGTAAAACATACAACATCAAACAAATACAAGAACAAGGAAAAAACAACATCAACCTCTCATTCTGAAGCTTGTTCTTCTTACGAGCTAGTTTCATCGCATAAACCTCCAGGCGAGAATTTAGCCCATGATTTTGCCCCAGAAGATGCTGGTTGTGGTTAACAAGCGAACGCAACATAACCTGCACAACATAACCTTCGTATGTGAAACTGATCCATTACTGCACACGCCTCCATAAACCATCATTTCCAATGTTTAAGTTTTTAAAAAAATAAACATGTCAAGAACGTAATGATTGCAAACAAAGGGTAACAAAAAAGGAAGATAATAGAGAATTGCCAAAATGCAAATAAAACAATAAATATATTAAACGTCTAACTGGTTTTAATAGATGGTCCCAAAAAAAGAAAACCAACAGAATAAAAAAATTACGAAAGCAAAAAACCAACAGCATGAAAAACCAAATATCCAAGGAATAAACTCTAGAACAAAAAAAACTTCACTAGCCACTAAACTTCGCCGGACAGTTGCGAGAATCATGGTTCGCAAAAGTATTGCAACGTTTGCACATACGTTTCGGTCTTTTGTTCTTCGTAACCGCCTTCTCCAACGCACCAACAAGCCTCTTACCGGTCCCGCATCCTTTGTTACGCAGACCAGCCGGTGGCAAAATATCAACAGTTTCCGGAGCATCAACACCATAACACTCTCTAAGCGCTTCCGCTTTGTCCTTTGCCGGGCAAGTTACATAATTATCTACATCAAACTCAGTCTTCAACTTGTCAAGTGCTGACGACAACAAGGGCAACTTTTGCTTGTCATTCCTAAGACGACTAACCAAAAGGTCAACCTTCATATAAATTTCATTGATCTCCCTCTCCTTCTCCGGATCAACTTCACCGTACCTAGCACGAGCTGCTTGAATTTCAACCGGGATCAATGCACGAGTCCAACGACGATGCACAAACTTCTCAGGAATGGATGAAATATCGTCGTTTAGCAAAACCTTGAACATGTGTCGACATAAAATGCCATTTCTGGAATAAAAATTGCATTCACAATTCATTGTTTCATCAGCCGGGTTTTCAACAACCTACACATTTAACAAATATCAGCAACCACCAACATACAATGAAAACAAAAACATTTAAAAACAAATAAAACTTACTATATATGAAACCTTCGTAACAGACTTTCGGTTTTTATGCATCACACAATACCGCTTCTTACCATCAACATCGGGCAGACATTTCAGACCGCAAAACAAAAGAGCCTTCCTAATTTCCTTACGAACCTCGAAAAATACCGTTCTTGTATAAATTTCAGATGCATATCTTTCAATAAGCAACGGAGTTGCACAACGCGGAAATGTATTGCGCGTTACGTACTCCAAAATACGGTGCATGTTCCTTTGTTTCTCTATTGCACCATCAAACGCATGCAAAAAATTAACAAGGTCATTACAATATGACGCATAGATCCTAAAGAAAGCATTCGCGCTTTCAGACCGAGACGTCGTCCTCATTAAACCGGACATAGGGATATCCTTATAAAAAGCAGGAATCCAAGATTGCCTAATATCAAACATTTCATGCAACCATCCATTATCATGCAATTGATATTCCTCGATAATATCATTCCACTCTTGCTCAAACGCTTCAGGCTGAATGTACATATTCCATACCAACTTATTAAACCTTCGCTTGAAGGTGACATTCGCATCAAGGTCACCACTTATCTGTTAAAAAAAACAATGCATTGTGATTCATGAGCAAACAACTTCATATAAATGAAACTTCCATAACTAAATACTTCATGCAAGCATACACCAACAAAACTCGTTTCTCACCTTGCTCGGTAATTTCTTCATTATGTGCCACATACAAAGTTTATGCTTCGCATCCGTAAACACTGCAGGGATCGCCTGCTTCATAGCAGCACATTGGTCGGTAATAACAGAATTCGGCTGCTTACCGTGCGCTTTTAAAAAAGCCTCCAACACCCATTTGAAATTGTCAACATTTTCATGACTCACTAACGCTGAACCCACGACAACCGATTTCTTGTGATTGTCAACCGATATGAAAGGGATAAAAATCATAGCATGCCTACGATAAAAAAAAAATATATGAAATTGAGACATGCAACAATTAAAAAAATTAATAAAAAAACTTAGTTTACATACCTATTGGTACGAAACGTTGCATCAAACGAAACCGTATCCCCAAACTCCTGGAAGTTCAACCTCGCAATCTCATCAGCCTAGAAAATAGCATGCAACTTGCGATCACGAACCATGTACTCAAAGAAAAAATCTGGAACTGCCAATCTCCTATTCGCCAACAAGTTCACAAGCATTTGCGCGTCTTTCTTCCCAACAAACCTAACCATGTCCCTCCTAGCATTCTGATAGTCAACCGAAGTGGGTCCCAGGTATTCATATCCACCCTTAAGAGCCGCTTGAATCATATGAGACTTGGAAGCGCCGATACTGGCAGACGATGCATTATACACGGCCCTATAGTCGGTGTATTGCAATTGCCTGTTGGAACGGGACAAACTCCTATCTTCACGATTGAACAATGGATGATTATGTTTCGCCTCGAACTTATACACAACGTATTGCTTACCCTCCTTCATAAGTCGAAACTTCACACACGCCTTGCAATCGGACCTTTTCACATTCGTATTCCGAAATTTACGATCACCACTATTCAACCCTAATGAATCAAAGTTCTTGTTGCAAGGCATCCCTTCCTTGCTACACAAAAGATACCTATTTTGTACATCACCTAAGCTATTCTTCTTCTTATTCGAACGCCTGACATCAAACCCAGCAGCTTCCGCATATTTCATATATGCAGCTTCAGCCATGGCAAGGGTAGGATAAACAGACCCCACGTCGATTTTAAGAGCTTCATCAACCCTTGGAACCCATTTTCTAGACCCTCCCGGACTCTGAAATACTTCACAGACAGAATCTGCACATCAATTTGCATAACTATAACATTATACATATAACAATAAACTTCAAAAACGCATAGGAAACATACTGCAGAATGAACTTTTCATAACTACAACCCCTCACATATTAAATATAACAAACCTTCATAACTTCATTAAACATTCATAACTTCAGTAAACATACTTCAGAATTCGTAATAATTTGTTTCACTGCCAAATTTGTTATAATCCATAACATTCATATCTGCGCCTCAAAATTTCATAACTGTTCTATTTATTAGACTTCAAAAACATTCATAATTGTAAAGAATTCATAATTGTAACATAAATTCTACTGCAAAACATTCATATGAGTTTCTAAAAAGTTTCATACAATCCTCCTTGTTACACTGTCAAATATCAAAAAAGAAAACAAAAAAAAACTTAACACAAAAAAAAGGCATGCGATAATATAAAAAAACTTCACTTGCCATTGACTTCCCCCAAAACTATAGACTCTTTCGAAGGAACTCCATTAACCGCAAGTTCATCAGATTCATCGTCTACGCCGAATAAATTTTCATCATTCAAAGGGATTAAATCACATAAAATTTCACGTAAAACAACCTCTTCATCCACGACGTCATTGATTAGTTCATCTTCCATTGCCATCACAATGAATAAAATCGTACGATTGAAAAGGGACTCACAAGGAAGAAAATCGAATGAAAGTATGAAACCAAGATAACAACAATATAGAAACTACCAACATGATAACATAATCATTTCCTATTTTAAAATATTAAATGCCAATCAAATTCACAAATAACTGCCTTTCGAAAATAAAGGAAATTAAAACAAAATGGGAAAAGACATATATACCCTTTTAATTTAAAAATATTGAAAAAACAATTTAACATTGATCAATAGCCATGATCAGTTTGCATAGTTTGTAAAAATCTCATTAGTTTGTAAATGATCATGCCTCTATATATATAGGGGTAGTTAATTTGCAACTCACGTAAATCTTACAACTCATGCAACCCACATCTTAACTGTTGGATTCATGATCGATAGTTACAATAGATGTGAGTCCAATATTTTCAATTAAAAAAAACATAAAAATAAAAATAAAATAACCGCTTATCACTAATCCAACGGTTAAAATGTGGGTTGCAGAGGTTGTAAGATTTGCATGGGTTGCATATTATCCTTGACCTATATATATATATAGAGAGAGGAAGGATAATGCGAGAAGTTAAACATTTTGCGAAAAGGCGATAAGTGTTTAATCATATATGATTACACGACTTGTAGGCGTGTTTAATCATGTATGATTAAATGTCTATGAATTGTCAATATAACATGTGTTTAATCATATATGATTAAGCTTGTGTATCATATATGATTAAACACTTCTCGCCTTCTCGCAAAATATTTAGTTTCTCGTTTGAACCTACCCCTATATATATAGGGGTTAAATCATGTGAGAACCAAAAAAAAGTTGAGAACCGTGAGAACCGATCTAAGCAGTAATTTGGTTTTGATCCTATGATTTTAATTAAAAGTTGTTTCACTATATGAAAAGGGCATAATCGTCATTTTGTAATAAAGATTCACCAGATGAAACACATATTATTTCACCCCATGAAATAATTTTTTTTTTCTTCATAAATATGATATTTCACCTCATGAAATCTAAACATGATATTCATATATATGTTATTTCATCTCATGAAATCCAAACATAATATTCATATATAAGTTATTTCACCTAATTAAATCAAAAACAATTTTCATCTATAATTTATTTCACCCCATGAAATCAAACAAAATTTCCCAAATCAACAAAGTTGATTTTGATTATACAGACTGTTGGATCATTTATGTCGACTTTCATTGTGGAATGGGAGAATCCCATGGAACACCGAGATAAAAATAGATCAATGTTGGTTAAGAAAATCATAACAATGCTGCAAACAACATGTAAGCATTTCAAAGAACTCACAAACACAAATAGTCTAAATCATAACTAGAAGTTATCATGAATCAAAACCCATGATTACCCAGATCATGACTGTGAATTAGGATCCAACTCAAAAACTAAAGAACAACAGAAAATTTTATGGATGGAACATTCTAACAAACAGGTGGTGAACATACATGATTAATGGTATAGTTATTGATCATGAGACTCTGAAACAAACTAAAGAAATGATGATGGTTTCTTTATTGATCCCCTGATAAAAATAATCAAAATTAACAACAAAAACCTCCACCGATGAACCTGCTCTTAAATTCCCAAAATGTTCCACAACATGAGACTTCTTTGTTGAAATTACAAAACCCTAATTCCTAATTAAAAAAATCTGAAATTCGAAATCATAAATTAATATATCAAGAGGGATCAGATTCGCCTTTATTCAAACATAATCGGCAGCGACAACAACCATGTCTGCGAAATCAGTTGTCGGAGAAACGACTCTTTGAAGATAAGTTTGCTGAAGCAAATTGTGCTGAAACTGAAGATAATTTATTTCTGAATTCTGGAAAGAGGTTTTTATAACCTTGGAGAGAATGTTACTATTTTTGAAGTACAGACTTTGGGAAGATTACTGGAAGTTTTGAAGATATTGTTTATCAAAGAAAGGAGATATTGTATTTCAAAGCTAAGATGATCTGGATTGAAAGAAGTCTACAAAGGGGGAGAATGAATTGCTAAATCTCTGAGAAATGATCTTGAATCCAAAGGGGGAGATTGTTAGAGCATAAATATGTTGGATGCAAGATCATAGAAGACTCTTGAACTCACTAGGCGTTAGCCTAACCTTTTTATTTGTCGGCATGTGCAACAGGTTCGGTTGAGAATAGTCCTAGTGACACTGTGAAGAGAGGAGAGCTAGTTATGTGCTCGAGGAGTGCTTAGTCTGTTGAAGTCTTCCGCATTAGGTTGAGGAGAGCAACTGTATTTGGGTTGAGTAACACCCGACTTCAGTCTAGTCCTTGTAAATTATTGGAGTTTGTATTTATTGAGGTTACTTATCGAATTTTATGTTTTGAGGCAGATTGAGTTTTGAATTGTAGGATGATGTGTTGTCTTTATTTGATGTTATATCGAAAAATTTTATTAGTTGCTCTTATCAAATTTGAGGGTGTTAGAAGTTGGTATCAGAGCTTAAGTTTGAGAGAATTAGGTATCGATTTTAGATGCCTAGACTCAAACTAGCGTTTCTATAAGTGTATGAGAGAGAAATTGCACCATTAGGCACCTTAAGATATGATATTTTGGGGTTGATCGAGTCGCTAGAATCGGGAATCATGACGAGGGTAGCAAGGATAATCATGTACGGTACGTTTATAATTGCACCTGGCCAGTGTCGTGGTGAACTTACATGCTACATGCGTGTGCTTGAACCGCCCTTATGTGAGAATCGATGGGGTAGTGGATGAATTTCCGAGGAGTAGGGGCTTGAAGAAGTTAATGTTTATAGTGCGGTCACTGGTAGTGACGGTTAAGAATGAGGAGTATATTATGTCGACCATTTTGGGTCGAGACAATTGGTTGAAGTAGAACCATAGGCTTATTGATTCGATCTTATTCGAGGAGAAATTGTAAGGTGATCGGATGAAACATTTGATCGTTGCCTTAAGATGATTGAGCATCTGGATGTCAATAGTGTGGCTAGGAAAATTGAGAATTGTGGTCCTAAGATGTCGAGTGTCGACCAAATCCATGCATAAAATTTAATTCTAAAATAAGTTTGCATAAATTGTTTCTTATGTTTTCAAAGTATAAAGTGAGTTATGTACGAGGTCTTGGTAAAGCATTTAGCACGCATCAGATTTTAAATCGTGAGTTTAAGCATGCACAAAATTGTTTTCTTGCACGTGGTTGCAAATACTTTTATTGAAAATCTCTTCATCCCTGTTTCGTGTCTAACGCTATTTTCGGATATTGTAATATCCATATTTTAATGTTATTTGGGGTATTGGGCAAGTAACTATGAAATTTTAACCTTGACATTGGATCTCCTCCACGCAAGTTAAGGTTTTAAAGGAAAAAATATTCCCATGTTCTTGAGTCGGAGTTTTTCTTGGGAATTTTAGTCGGTACGAGTTGTGTTGAATTTTATGGAGTATTGTTTTACGACGTTTTCTCGTCGCGTAGGTGAACATTGAAATGCGTAAGTTTTAATTTTGACTCGTGTAAATTTACGAGTTTATTCAACGTCGTGTCTCATGCAAATTTTGTTGAATAGTGTCACTTTATTTTAAATTGCGATAAAAGGGAACTCTTAAAATTTTGACATTTTAGACATATATTCGTCTTATGGTTTTTATGTTGGGAAACAAATATTTTTGGACGCCGTTTGCTTATAGCGTCAATGAGTTTTATGAAAATTCAGTTGGGCCATATGGAATTTTGTTTTACGACATTTTGCGTCGCACAAATAAAATTTTGGAAAGCGTATACTTGAATTATTGTGTGCATTAACTTTCGGGTTGTTGTTTAACATTATTGTCTCATGCGGGTTTTGCAAGAGTCATTTTGCAGCCGTACGGGACGTCTTAAGAGTCTTAATGCCGCAGGATTGCATCTTGAGTTTTACACAAGTATATTTGTACACTATTTGGTACTTGAATTGATTTACACTTGTGTGTGAGTAAGCATCTGAAAGATTTATGATAACTCGGGTCGAACTGTTGCTTTGAGCATACTTCGATTGTTAATTTTATTGTTATAGTTTCACGCAATGCACTATATTGATTTACTCGTATTCGTGGCGTTATAACCACCATTTTGGGCCAAGGAGCGTTTTATCTGTGAGGTTAAAAGTTCGAAGTCGATCTAAATTATTTTATGTTTGACCAAATTACAAGCACTTATCGTTTTACAAATTTTGTGAATAATCTGATGTATGTGGGTCTTGTGAAGACTTTTATTTCATGATATTATATGGTTAAATGAGAGATTTTCGGAACTTGATTTTGTGAATTTCCCTTTTGGGAGTCTTGTGCAAACGCTATGTTATACACTGTTTTAGTACGTAAAATTATTTCCCATCTATGGCATAAATTGATGTATGCTAAGACCTTAGTGGTCCAATTGAAATTTGTTGCACGTCTTCTGTTACCGCTACTATTAACGTGAGTAATGATCAAATGAATTTCGAAAATGGTTTTATATGTGGGCATTGGTGATCATTTTGCACACCTACCTAGTAAACGATAGTGGATTTTTACAAGTACGATTAACTGTTATAAAGCTTTTGCGTTTAAAAAGTTTTACAAAATTCCAAATTGGCATATTAATCTGAAAACCTTGAACTCATTAGGGCTATAGATTTAAACCCCTATCGTGAAAAGACCAGTAATAAGGGACTGGAGACGCCCTTGGGAATCGAAAATACTAATGATCTGAATGGTTGGCAGAACTGAGTTGAGGGAATTCAACCTTATGAGGTCGGACCAGGTATGATTGTTTGAGGTAGTAGATATGTGTTATTATCCTTGTTAGGTAAGTGGTGGTTTTATTTCCCTCTTGGAAAATTTCGGGTTGAAACCCAATGTGTTTATTTGCATATGGTTGGATTTAATTTGATGGTCTACTCGTTCGCTCGACATCATGTTATGTGTTGGTGGGGTATCACCTTAACGAGCCTTGTGAATAAAGGGAATATTGTGATTCGTCTGTTAGAGTTATGAGAGTGGAACTTTAGTGCCATGTTAAGTGTCAACTTTAATTCGACAATGCACCTGGAATGAGGTATTGGATGGTGGATCCACGTTTTCAGTATTACCCTTCTGATTTTAGGCGTTGGCTTGTTATTTGAGGTCAACGAGTCTTTGGAATGTTTGGACGAACTCCTGTTAGATCGTAGCGTTGCCTCACAACGATAGAGTTCTAAGGAGATTTGATGCTGGAAATTTAGTATTGATGTGCACGATTTACTGGATGTGGTAAGGAGCTTATTGACAAATGATTGAGGTTTGAGGATAAATCGTAGTTGTGTGATAGCCTAGTCTGAATTAACCAACACCCTAGAAAACGTGTTGGTACATCCTTGGGAGAAAAACCCTACCAATAGCGAGGATGAACTATTAAAGAATTTTGGAAATTCTTTGGGCATGAGGTTGATATATGGAACGCGGATACAAAACCGGGTTGAGTTGAAATGAATTAGTCAATGAGAAGTTGAGGTCACAAGATGCCTTTGAGGTAGTACATGTTCCCTAAGGTTGGGAGACAACCCTTGAGGAAGGAGACGGTCGTTTTGAGAGAATGGCTCCATTGAGGTTGTGATATGTCATTTCCTTTGGAGACCGAGGAAGCTCAACAAGTGTGGGAGTGGCGATGAAATGCCTTGTGTGAGAAATAGATTTCGAGGATGAAATCATTCTAAGGTTGGGAGGATTGTAACACCCGTAATTTTTAGTAAACCCTTAACTACTCCTCTCTGATCGATCTATATCTGTAATTGGTTATTGAGCTTTATTCGTAAAAGGTCGGATTTTCGGACATCTGGTACACCTTGGGCGATCGTGCTCGCAATTGTGACAAGAGGTCACTCTCGCGGGTCACTCTTGCGGACCACGTACCGAGAGTGGGATGGTCCGGGAGACAATGCCCGCTATTGTAACAGGAGTCACTCTCGCGGGGTATGTACCACAGGCGGGGGAAACCGGACGACTGTTCCCGCGATTGTGACAAAGTGTGACTATCGCCGGGCACTATCGCCGACGGGTGACTAAGTTGTATAAAAAGGCGATTTCAGCCATTTTTCCCCATTTCTCATTTCTACTCCTTCTTCTTCTCTCCCAAAACCGACCCCTCTCATCCTCTCATAAACCCTAGCATATTTTGGAGCTTTTCCTTTTATAAACCAAGTGTTTCTCCTAAATCCAACATGGTTGGAAGCTAGAGCTATGATATCTTCACCTTCTTCATCATCTCCATCAATTTTCTAGGGTTTCCACCTAACCCTTTTCATTGTTTCGAAGTTGGGAGTTTATGGCCCATTTTGGCGATCTAGAAGTGCATTATTGATGGATTCAAGTTGTGGGTAAGGTAACCTTCTCTTTTCTTCATCTATGGAAATTAGGGTTTTGAGATAAGATGAGATCTTCATGTTAAATGTTTGGGGAACGACTAAATGTGGTTGAATATGTATACTTATGGTTGGAAATCTATGGATCTAGGTTTTGGAAGGATTTTGCTTGTGGATTCGGATTTCTTAAAAAGAGCTCAAGTCGGGGTAAAATCTAGATTTAGCCTAAATCAAGCGAGTTGAGTTCAAGTTGATTTGTGAAAACGTTGTACATGCCAAAATGTCTATTTTAAAATATTTATGTGTTTTACATTGGAGCATTTTGATAAATAAGCCATTAAGAAAAATGTTTTAATAATGCATTGCATAAAATGGGGAATTATTTGGTAAAGATGCATTTTTGTGTTTGTTGGAAATATGCATAGTTCAGGTTATAAGATGTTTTGAAAGTATCAACGCGTGAGTCATTGGGTTTTGGTCATTCCCGGCCTTGTGAATATTTCGAGAATTGTACATCTTTTGGTTTTGGGGAAAGTATGCATTCCAAGTATTTTGATGAGCAAATTTTAAGCATTGACAATTCTAACGAATTATTTTACGGGTATAAGTCTTTTGGTGTAAATACATTTACTAAGTGTTTTGGAGAAATGCTTATCCTTGTGATATGAGACGTTTTGAAATAGTCAATGGTATATCTTTGTTTGTAAAATAATCTGACTCAATCTAAGTTGTGTTGGAGTTGGTCGTGTACCTTGGAGCACGTGTTTGCACAAACGTTGGCCTAGTGCGTTTTATTGCATTTTGTTTCCTTTGACAATGAGTCATTTGGTTGTTTGAGCCTGTGGCCTGGTATTTTATTATGATTGGGTTTTAGGACATTTGTCCAGTTTTGATAGCTCGACTTAGAGCTTTGGTTGCGATATTGGATGAGGGACTCAACGTAAGGACCTTTTATGGTTGAAGTTGATATCCCGTGGGTGTACGTTTAAAGCTACCGAGCCTGACATCCTTTGCGCTTGGAATCATTATGTCCAATGATGGAACGCTAGTTTTCCACATTGAGGCACGTTTAGGCATCGGATTGGGCTGTCAGTCCTACGTGCTAGTACACGATATTGGATGAGGAACTCAACGTAAGGACCTTTCGCGGTTGAAGTTGACATTCCGTGGGTGTAAGTTTAAAGTCACCGAGCCTGACATCTCTTGCGTGTGCTTGTTTATATGACTAGTCTTAACAACATAAAATGGGGCTTACTTTGTGTACCGTTGCATTTTATGGAATCGGATCTCCCCCATCACTGAAAAGCGTTGTTTTGGGTATTGTGTCTAGTATCCATGTTTTCGGTGACGTTTTACATTTACGGATTTTATATATGATTATGGGTTGAGTATTACGCCCCACCCGTGTTTTGGGTGTTCCGGGATATAAAGTTTTACCCGCTTTTCATCACTTGGGAGCTTGATTTCTATTCTCATTTAGAGTGAGTGTTGGGTTGAATTTAATTTACGAAAGAACATTTTATATTGGGATCTTTGCCCTTAAAATAGTTTGGATTGGAAAATGTTTATATTAGTGGTTCCTTCCTCTAAAATGCATATTATTGGACAATGTAACACCCTGAAATCTATGGCTGAGAGAAAGACAAATTGTTGGCAGTGCTTCACGCGAGTGTCCGCGCGGGTCAAACCGCGCCGTGATCCGCACGGGGTTCTGTCCAGAGGACGGCGCACCTCTCCGCGCGGGTTGGGTCGCGCCACCAACCGCGTGCGCGCACTATGCTCTGATAAAAGGGAACTAATCGGCCTCCACCTCATTTCCAACCTAAATCTCAAAACCCTCCTCTTTCTCTCCCAAGAACCGACCTCCACCCTCCCCAATGAACCCCAAACTCGTTTTGGGGGTTTTTCTCCCAAAACCAAGTGTCCTCCATAATCTAGCAAGATTTTGAGAAGCTAGATCTAAGGTACCTTCATCCCTTTCACCTCCTTCACCAATGTTTTCTAGGATTTCAACCATCCTTGTTCTCCCATTCGTGGATTGGAGGTTTATGCCCATTTTGCTGATCTAGAGGTGTTTGGTTGGTGGATTCAAGCTTGGGTTGAGGTAATCTTCTTCTTCTTCTTCTTCATATATGGAAAATTAGGGTTTTGGTATAAGTTGAGATTTCAGGTGTAATGTTTGGGGAAAACGATTCTTTATAGTTGAATATGTTTACTTATGGTTGAAAATGTATGGATCTAGGTTTTCAAAAGTTTTTGGCTTGAAGATTCAAGTGTTCTTCAAAGGAGCTCAAGCTGGGGTAAAATCTAGATTTAGCCTAAATCTAGCAAGGTGAGTTCAAGTTGATTTGTAAAAACGTTGTACATGCCAAAATGTTCATTTTAAAGTGTTTATGTGATTTACATGGAATTATCAAGTGTTGGGCTATTTGGTAACCTTTGATTATTTGAAGTATTTAACATTATAAACTTTGTAAAACACCCACTTTTGGGATTTTTGGGCATTTTGATAAATGTGTCACAAATGAATATGTTTCGATGATTTATTGCATAAATAGATCATTGGTCAAAGAAATACGCTTTTAAATGTTTGTCGGGTTTTATGCATCTTTCATGAAATTGGATGTTTTATAACGTAATACTTGCACATTGATGTGAGGTACTTGAAAGAATGTATATAGTCTCATTTTATGATTTTCATTCTTATCAGCAGTTAAATTTGGAAAATGCATATTATTGTGTTATGAGGCATTTTGGAAATATAAGGATATAAATTCATTTGGAAAATGGGTTGCCTCAACCAATGAGGAGTTTTGAGCTAATCTTACTTTTGGTCATTGTGTTTGCATATCCGTTAATCAAACGTGTTTTATGTTTACACTGGCTTCCATTGGGAGATTTAAGTAAATTGTTGAGCCTTGGCTCGGTTTTGACTAAAATGAGTCTTGAGGACATTTGTCCGGTTTAATAATCCGTTGTGAAGTTTTTGAGTATGATGGCGGTTAATGCACATCATTTGAGAATTACATGTGTTTGGGTGTTTTAGTCATTCAATTGGAGTCATGTAATGTTATAGACTGTAATGCAGTGGATCCATAGGCATATGAGTCGGTCTTTATTATTCAAAGAAAATGGGCTATCAATTATTTGTTGACATCAGAATTAGTCATGGGATCTCGAGGATAATACGGTGAGGGCTCGTGGAGTCCAATACCCGGACCTGCATCCGTGATGTAATTTCTGAGTCTGTTTTTGTGGGTCCAAAAATATTAATATCAAGTTCTTAGAAACAACACAATAACGATTACCAACATGTATTGATATATAGAAATGGTTACAAGGTTGATCAGATTAAAGCTTGGATTTGTGTTCTCTGTTTTTCTCTCTAATACACCTTTTAGTGTGTGTTTGTATGTGTTCTTGATAATATCTGGTTTTGAGAGAGTGAGAGATAGATCTGATAAGATCTTACTAAACTTCTACAACACACTACCTATCAACTTGCAAATAGAAAACTAATATTAACTAACTAACTAACTAATATAATATCTAACAAACTAAACTAAACTAACCTAACTAAACTAATATATAATATCTAAATATCTATTTATAAGATATTTAGATTAAACATAAAATACAATTACATTGATTACTTTGACATTTATTACAAACGACATAGACTTTAATATCGAGAGTCGACGTTTCGGCTTTAGCTTCAGATTGCGATCTTCAGATTGGATGATCTTGAATCCAATGAGACTGTGTCTTAACAATTTTATAGGATAGTTATTTTCCCATTTGTAGCTAGTTGAGACATTGGGTCCTCGGGGGCAATTTGGTACGGTTATGTGGGAATGGTTACTAGCCATGGGCCGTAAATGTAATCCTAGCGAATGAGCATGATTAGGTAATCCTCGCCCCCCCATATCTTAGTACGATTCGACGAGCTCGTGGCCATGGATTCCTAGTATGGTGAGCTCAGTAACTTGGAATGTGACCTACTTTAGTGTTCCGCCACTTGCCTTGGAATTCGGGATTCCCCCGTCACCGAGAGGTGTTGTTTTGGGGTATTTAATTTTATCCTTGTTTTCGGTGACGCTTTGAGTTTGGGTTATCTCCCTTATGTTATAATTTTGGAGACTTGAGTTTACTCATATTTTGGTCGTTTGTTTTATAAAGTTACTTAAATTTCATTATTCGAGCATTACCATTATCCTCGTTTTGAGTAAGTGTTGGACTGCATTATTTCATGAAAAAATGGTTTGGCGTTGAGGCGTCCATAAAAAAAATACATATTATTGGTAAATGAGTTGTTCTCTTATTTTAAAGTAAATCATTTTCAAGGATCGTGATTTTAAGTTACAATATTTCCATTTTACGTTTCCCTTTATAATCATGATATAAAACTCTTGAACTCACTAGGCGTTAGCCTAACCTTTTCATTTGTCAGCATGTGCATCAGGTTCCATTTCGGGATTAGATCTAGCGACGCTGTGAAAAGATGAGTGCTAGTTGTGTGCTCGAAGAGGTGTTTATCTTGATGAAGTCTTCCGCACTTATATTGGAGATGTCGAGTTAGCGATTGTTATTGGGATATAGTAACACTCGACTTTAGTTAGTCTTTATGTAAGACTTTAATTATTTGTTGATGGTTCAACCGAGAAATGTATTTCAATTATGGAGTGGTAGTAAGAGATTTTATTATCCTTTAAGGTATTGTTGAAAGTTTTAATTAGTCGTTCTTTCCAAATTTGAGGGTGTTACAGACAACGAGTCGTTTTCATAATCGAAGCATATCATTTTGAAAGAGTATAATTTTAGTTGCATCCCTTCCTTTCAACGATATATTTATTCACGCTGAAAAATTTTGAACTCACTAGACGTTAGCCTAACCTTTTTATTTGTCGGCATGTGCAACAGGTTCGGTTGGGAATAGTCCTAGTGACAATGTGAAGAGAGGAGAGCTAGTTATGTGCTCGAGGAGTGCTTAGCCTGTTGAAGTCTTCCGCATTAGGTTGAGGAGAGCAACTGTATTTGGGTTGAGTAACACCCGATTTCAGTCTAGTCCTTGTAAATTATTGGAGTTTGTATTTGTTGAGGTTAGTTATCGAATTTTATATTTTGAGGCAGATTGAGTTTTGAATTGTAGGATGATGTGTTGTATTTATTTGATGTTATATCGAAAAATTTTATTCGTTGCTTTTATCAAATTTGAAGGTGTTAAAAAAAGAAATTATTAAAAATGTATTTATACAATGCAGTGTAATATATTTTTTATTTCATTTATTTCGATTTATTTTATAAACTTGTATTGTTTAAAAAACCCGAATGAATATAGGTATATAAGATATTTTTATCATACTAACGTTGTGTTTTTGAATTCGGTGAGAAAAGAAAAGAATGGAAGGAAAATAAAGGAAAATAAATTAATTTTTTTATTTGTATTCTTGAAAGGGAGGGAAATAAAGAAAAAAAATATTTTTTTTTTCATATTCTTGAACATGATAGAAAGGAAAAATGAAAAATGTCATTTTTATGAATATACCTTTTAAAAATGAAAGGTTGTATAGTTTATAATTTTAATAATCATTTTTAAAGGTTTAATTTAGGCGGTGTTTGGTTCATTTTAAGGAATGAGAATGAAAATGGGAATATGAATAAACATTGCATTGATGCTATGTGGTATAGTTTAAAAACCCTAATTTCTTGCCCCTTTGAAAAGAACCCTAATCGAGAAGACCATAATCAAGAAGAACTCTAATCGATAAGAAAAAAACGATTTGGAGAACAACATTAATCATTCCCAAAGCATTATTAATCATTCAAAATGACATAATTGTTAATGATTTTGAAAAGAACATAATCAACCCGAACGAGAAAAAAAAAATAGAACTCATCTTTGATTTCAATATGGAAAATAGCAGTAGAACTTACCTACGATTTGAAAAATCAATGTTAAGAATCGATCTAAATAACGCTTGCAAAGGGAGGTGAAGGGGCGTCAGACGTGTAAGCAGGAATAGATATCTAGTCCCCCCAATTTAGTGGTGATTGAAAATTGATGGATTTGGGCCAATATATATTATATTAAATCAAACAACATTTTTCTTTCTTTTTATTCCTAAAAAATTTGATAAAAAAAAAGTTTTGAAAATAAAATAAAAGAGAAAATTAAAATAAATGGCTTGAGTGTGGAAGAGGGAAAACATGTGCATGAGACAAAAGGGGCCGCGGTAACCGCAAAGACATGCGCATATGTGCCCGCACCCAATTTTTGACCCCCTACACACTCACCCCTTCATTCCACACCTATTTTTATTTATCTGTTTCTTTTTTTATAAAATAATATTTATTTATGTTTATAAAAATACACGCTAGCATTTTATTTTTTTAAAACAAACAATATTACAAAATGAGTTTAAGAAAATCACAAAAAATATAATAAAAGCATAAATATATAAATTTGATCAAATCAACTCGTTTGATCATGAAAAATAAAACAAAATATTTTTAATCAGTATAATATTTTTTTTTTAAAAGTAGAAAATATGGATACAATATTTAAATATAGAAGAAACCGTTAGAAAACACCCAAGTGTTGGTGTGTCTCCACACACTTGGGAGATTATTACAGTGGTTTCCTTAAATACGTTCCTAGGTAAAAGTAAAAACCGATGGCCACTTTAGCCAGCGTCCTTTAGCAACAGAAACGTTAAGTCGCTATCATGTACGAGTTCCATGCTAAAATACGCCCCACCCGTATCTCTGTTTTGCAAGCCTCCCCTTTTTAAGTACTTTGTAGGCCTGGGTTTAAAGGAGCCAGTTGTATTTGCATTTTGCACGTTCAACTTCATGTGTGAGACTAAATTTACATGCTTTTTCAGAGGGAAAACACTCTCAAAATAGACCCTCTCTTTGGATTTCATTTGGGTATTGCTTAGGTATATTAGGGAAACCATACACACAGACACACATATATATATATATATACACACACACACACGAAATCAAATCCATATATTCTGTGAAACTAATTTGGATCTTGCTTTTCCCTTTTCAATTTGCGATTTTAGACCTAAAGAATCAAGAACACTCATCAAGAATTGCAATGGGTATGTCGTTTTTCTTTTCGTCTTTGTATCTCTGCTAATTTATGAGGTTTTCTGGGCTTTTTTTGTGTGATCATATGGGGTTGTTTTTGAAGACTTGAACTCATATGATCTTGTATGTATTTGGGTTTTCTTTTTTGAAAGGTTTAAGAGAAACAGAAACAAGAAATTAATGCCTGAATTCTTGATTGTTTTTTCTTTTGTTTTTGTGGTGTTGTGGCCATCAATTCATGTTTGACTATGTGCTTTGCTGTGAAAAATGGCTTCCAACCACCATTTGCCGACATGGAAAGTGAGACTTGAACACCCTTTTTCCGGTGGTTCAAGGCTCATTCTTTTTGTTCTCTTTCTACATATTCTTATTTATGCTCTTTGTGTTTTCCACAGAGATCAGTTGGAGCTACTCTCGAAACATGGAAGACGAATATCAGAAGTTTATTCGTAGAATGAATCCACCCCGAGTAGTAATCGACAACGAATCCTGCAAAAATGCTACCATCATCCAGGTATATACATATACATATACATATACATATACATAGATGGATGGAGTTGTTATTTTTAGTTATTTGAACGAGTTTATGATGTATCAAACCTCCATTGAAGCAGGTGGACAGTGCCAACAAACATGGGATTCTTTTAGAAGTTGTACAAGTTCTCACTGATCTGAACTTCATCGTTACAAAAGCTTACATCAGTTCCGATGGAGGGTGGTTCATGGATGGTAATTCCCATCACCCTTTGTAATTTTTAGTCCGATGATTTCGCATTTGTGTAATGTCGATTGATCTTTGCTGTTTCTTGGACAGTTTTCAATGTCACTGATCCAGAAGGGAACAAAATCACAGATGAAGAAATCTTGGATTACATTCAAAAGGTAAGATTCTTTTCGCTTATATGGACCTGGGTCCTTTCGTTAAATGATCTCGATTTTTATTTTAATTCTAAATTGTTTGATTATGACACCGCTTAACATAAGAATGTCTAAAAACATGTAAAAAGAAACCGTAAGAAGGTTATGGATTTTAAGAAAACCTTTGTCAAATAACCTGTTGGGGATCTGTGATCTCCTAAAAACTACCTAATAATTTGAGTTGATCTCAGGTTCTTGGCTCCGAAACCAGCTTTACCGCCATGAAGTCCGTCGGGGTGGCATCGACAACGGAGTCCACTGTAATCGAGTTAATAGGAACCGACAGACCCGGGTTACTATCTGAAGTGTCTGCGGTTCTCACACATTTGAAGTGTAACGTGTTGAATGCTGAGGTTTGGACTCACAACACACGAGCCGCGTTCATAGTGCAAGTGACGGATGACGAATCAGGGTTAGCCATTGCTGACACCGAAAGGCTTTCGATTATAAAGCAAATGCTTTGCAATGTGCTTAAAGGGAGCAACAAGGCTCGAGAAGCGAAGACCGTGGTTTCTCATGGTGTTATCCACACCGAGAGACGGCTGCACCAGATGATGCTTGCAGATCGCGATTATGAGAGAGGTAGCGATGCTGGTTTAGGTGAAACACAAAGGCCGGAAGTGAATGTGGTCAATTGGTATGATAAAGATTGTTCGGTGGTCACGATTCGATGTAAAGATAGGCCTAAGCTATTGTTTGACACCATTTGCACGTTGACGGATATGGAGTACGTTGTTTTTCACGGGCATGTGGATGCCGAAGGGCCCGAAGCTTATCAGGTTTGTTAACTTTTTGTGGGCTTCCCTTTTATTTATTCCACTACAATAAAATTGGCTTTATAGAAAGCCAAACATGTCTAAATGTAAATGTCCTAATAGACAATTTTATAGGATTTAAATGTCCTATAAAACAGTCTATTAGGACATCTAGATATCTTTGACGTCTTATAAAAGCCAATTTTTTAGTAATGTTCGTATTATAAGTATGCTCATAATGCGTTTTCTGGTTTAAAGGAATACTGTATCAGACACGTAGACGGTTCACTTGTGAAATCAGATGCCGAGAGGCAAAGAGTTATCCAATGTATCGAATCAGCCATTGAAAGAAGAGTTTCGGAGGTAAAACATCTAGAAAATTGGCAGAGTTTTATTCTCTGGAATCGAAAGTAATTGCCATGTCAAAGTCCGACATCTGCTAGACTCGAATGATTTCTTGTCAATATATATATTGGAATTCTAACATCCATTATGAAGGCTTTTTAGTAAATAATCTAACGAAATTCTACATATTCTCACATGCTACATGTTTTTGTGTAGGGCCTGAAGCTAGAACTATGCACAACCGATAGAATCGGGCTGCTATCTGATGTAACTCGCATTTTCCGTGAGAATAGCCTGACGGTGACGAGAGCGGAGGTGGCAACACGGGGCGGCAAAGCCGTTAACACGTTCTACGTTCGTGATGCCTCTGGGTATCGGGTGGACTCCAAGATTATCGACTTAATCAGGAAAGAAATCGGGCAAACGATCCTTAAAGTGAAATGCAACCCTCAAGAGTTGATCGGAAATCCTCAAGAATCTCCCACCAGATTCCTGTTTGGTGGTTTGTTCAAATCCAAATCTTTTTGCAACTTTGGGCTCGTTAGATCCTACTCTTAATTAAACACCCTTTTTTAGATTCATCACCATTTTTTTTTGTATTCAAGAATCACAATCACGGTGGCATTTGTATAGTTTGTAAATATCAAGATTCCACTTATTTTCATAACTTTCTTTCCTTTTTTTTAACTGGGTTTGTTTGTCTTGATCGTCTTTCTTGTTAGTTTCACTTCAGCTAAACATGGACTATTTCTTTGTAGAGTAACATAATGTTCCATATATTCTCACAATATATCAGAGTCAAGGTCTACCGGACAATTTATGGTCGTTGCCAAAGTCAAAGATGTAAGCTTGTTTTCCAAATCTTTGGAAATTTGGTTATGGTTGGATGAGAAGCAGCAATATTGACCAATCGTAGTCAGGTAAGTGGGGTGATGTTTTCAGTAGACATGCATCATGTGATTGTACTGTACAATATATGAAAGCAGTGGAGTAGGAAATTGTAGAAAAGCTTGTTTGAATTAGGAATTGTTGTTGGTATCGAAAAAGATATTTGGTTATATGAAAAGGAGTCGCACCAAGAACAAGAATCTTTTGACGAAAAAAGTGGTCTTGTTTGAATATTCAAAAGTGGGCAGACTTTGAAAGAAACTCAATTCTAGACCTTTGTTGGTTTCATACTTGATTTATCTCTTTTTTTTTCTCGTTTTTAAATTTTATTTATTCAGGTCATTTAACCAATATTTAATATATATATATAGATAGATAGATACATGTCAATTTATTGTTTTGTTATATTTTTTGTTTGTGTCAATTTTATAATACGTTTTGTGTGGTTTTGAAAAATTTTATAAATTTGTTTAATTTAATTTTTTATTTTAATTTAATTTAGGTATAATAATGAGATAATTTATTATTGTTTTAATAATATAACATTTTTTATAAAAAGTAATTTAGTATTATGTCAGAATTCAATAATTATCCTAATTATACTTTAATATTACTTATATTTAAAATGAGATGTTTATCTTGTATTTGATTATGTTTATCAGTTGGTTATGAATTTAAACATGCAATTTTAAATAGTTATCCTCATACATCATTTACTTGTAATCTTGAATTTCAAGTAATATGTATCAATAAACAGTACTTGATACTTAAAATTTTGTTTTTAAGAATTTTCATCAAATGATTTATTATATAGTTTAGATACACGATAACGATTATTTATAAAGAGAATTTATGTTTTTTTTAAATATATAATATTTATATATGATAAAATTGAATAAATAAATTCACACATGTTGTTCTTGTTCGGTGGGGTTGGACCCCGATCTCTTTTGAGGTCAAAGACTCAATATCATTTGATCCTTTTAGACTATCATAAAATGGTGTTTCTTGAATTTGAGAGTTGACTGTTTTGATGTATTGTACAGTACAATCACTTTATGCATATGTCAAGGGTGTCAAGGTTCCTAGTTGTAATCTAACCATAAAGAATTTTCCCATTTGCATAGTTTCTACCAAACTATAGAAGCAAGGTTACATGTTTGACTTGTCCTTTAAACTTCATATGTCAATCTTGATTCTAGGGTTCATGAAAAACCACTAAAAATTTCCAATTCCAATTGCAATATGTAGGTTCGATTCATTCATGACAACAAGAAGATGATAAAGAACAAACCCTCCATTTAAACATAAAAATGAAATATAAGTCTATGAACTTTAGTTGAAACATCTTAGGGTAGAGGCCTTTTAATTAAATGACGAGGAGTGGACCTATGTATGTCTGAGTGGGCTCTCGTGCACACGCTCAACTTATTTTCAGAAGTACGATTTTTTTTTACGTATGAAAGGTGCACCAGCTAAAATTTGAGGGGTGCTCCGGGATATTCGAAAATATAAGAAATATTTCAACCAAAAAACTGGAAAAAAAAAATACCTCAAAATCAACCAAAAAACCGAAAAAGTCTCTCGAAATCAACAAAAAAACTTAAAAATCCCTCAAAATCAACAAAAAACTTTAAAATTCCTCGAAGCGGTGGAATTCCGCTAAAAGCACATTGGACGACTTTGCATGCCTTTAATCTATCTTAAAGGTGCATCCGTTTGACAAAAATCCTGGATCCACCACTATAAATAACCTTAAATAAGTTTTAAATCAAGACATCAACTTTTATTTGTTTTTTTTAATTCTATAACTTTCTAATGACATGCCTCTCGTGTAAACACTATGCCCTTATAAAGTTTAAAAAAAAACACTATAATGTTAATTTATAAAAGCAACTTCCATAGTTGCATATCCTGTATTCTCATCCCTTTGGTCAAATTTCGGCATTTAGGTATGTAACCTTAAATAAGATTTTAATTATATTTATAATTTTTTGAATAATAAAAGAAAAATGGATTTATATTTGTTAGAAGGTAATGAACTTAATTAAAATCTTATTTAAGGTTATATACCTAAATATCATAGCCATATGGCTATAATTGCAATAATGACCAACCCTAAACTACACATAAATTTCCAAATAATTTCGTACAAGATTTAACAAGAGATGAGACTCAAATATAAAACATCATATTTATTTAATTAAGATACACGTCAATTGCCAAGTTAGTCATCATAACGTGCCGCCTGACACAAAGGCATAGAGTTCTAGAACCTCTTCCATCCTTTTTAATTTCATTCTAGAACGTCCATTATTAATATCTGGATAGAGTGAGTATTTTAGATGATGATATTCAAAATTGGTCGTCCAAATTACGAGAAGGAGCCAATGAAAATGGATACCATCACAATCCACACCCTCAAAAGATAAACAGAAGTAAAGTGATTCATGTTTGGCCCAACACCACCCATTCTCGAAAGATATGCTAATGCTATGCCAAAAAAGCTTTTGGATTGAAGCTAAATAAATTATTGGAGATGTTACAATAACTAACATGAATTAGAAAAAAAAGGTAGCCAAACTATTCCCGAATTAGACATGTAACAATTTTCTCATAACCTACCAACTATTACGATAGGTAAGTGATGTAACGTTGAGCCTTGTATCATGATTACAAATAATATCATAAAATTACGTCTGAAAAGTTAGACAAGATAGGTAACAAACCATTGCCAGTAGTTTATGCTAAAGATGGTTACGAATACTATTGCATCTGCATGAAAATGTTCAGGCTTTTGAGTATTAGTAGAACCATTTACTACTTCTAAAACTAGAAAATATGGTTTGGTGGTCTTTTCGGGAAGGGGAAAATGTTTACAATAATAAACTTTTTCGAGTATTTAAAAGATAAATTTTTCATTAAAAACGAAATAACATCTAAAGGTTTTAATTTTTAATATAAAAGTTATTAGGTTAGAGCTAGCAAATTACAAGACCTAATCTTTGATTTTCATAAACAAATGTTGTGGACCTTTAGGCTTTCAAGGGTACTGTTTGTCATGTCACTATAATAAAATTGAGTTTATAAAGCGTCAATAAATCCTAAACGTTAATAGATTACTTTATAAGCTTAATGTATAGGACGAAAAAAATAAAGCATCCTAAATAAAGACGTAATAAGTTTATAGGACGTTTTTGGACGTTTTAACAAATTTTTTAGGACACTTTTAATACAAAGCGCCGCATTAGTTATTTTATAAGACATTTTTTAAAAGTGTCATATAAACCCATCCTTTTATAGGACACTTGTTTTTATATCACATTTTTTCAAATAGTGTCATATAAAATAGCTAATCGACGGTTTTTTAATAAAAATGTTCTCAAAAACTTGTTACGACCGTAAAAACGTCCAATATATTTATTACAACGCCTTTAGATATGACATTTTTTTATTCTACAAATTAAGGAGAAATTTGGTTGGTTTTCCATAAAATCCTGTATGGATAAAAATATCTATGTTGTAAGGACTGTTTGTGAAAAAAAATAAATAAATTCTGTGGAAATATTTAAGCTTTGAAAAGTTTTGGGTTAGTGGTTGAATTTTGGAACCTAATGGACTGACTTGTAAATTGGAGAATTAAAGGCTAAAAGAAAAGGGTTAATCCCTAAAAAGGTCGTTCTCATTCTGTGTGTGGGTTAAGGGCGGCGACCGAAGGAAACGAGGGAGGCTAGAAGAATCGGTCCTAAGGGCAAGTAGAAATTCAAGGATTCATCATCAAAAGGTTAGTCTCCATCTCTTTTGTCCATTAGTTTGTGTTTGCATCTCTTTCTAAGGGTTGGAATGGAATTGGGTTGTCTGATGTTAGACATTAGGGTTTTTGGTGTTGTTATTGGGATTGTTTCAATCATATTTTTGTTGATGGCTTTAATCTCATATAAGTTGGTCTTAAAGAAATGTTGGCATCAGATTAGAGGTTGTAATGGTATACTTATTTTTTATCATCTAAGTTGGAATCTAGATTGGTATGGGTTTTATCGCTCCTAATCGCTCAATCGCCCAGAGCAGAAGGGAGTCCGGTCGAGGCAGTGACCCCGGGGATCGGGTGAGCCTTGGTCCGGTCGATGCCGTGGCACCGGGGACCAATGTCGTCAGGGACCGGTCGAGCTTAGACCCCGGTCGAGCTCAGACCCCGGTCGACACCGGTCAGAGAGAGGGTCCGGTCGAGAGAATTAGAGAGAGTTCGGTCAAAAAGAAAGTCCAGTCGAGGAGAATTCGGGGAAATATACGTTCCGGAATAATTTGAGTCTAAGGATTCTTGGCCAGTCCAATTAGATAATTTTCTTATCTTTCGTTATTGTAGGGAAGAAATTTCTAACTAGGGCAAGCGGTGATCAGGTGAGTTTCTGGCTCCTCAGCCTTATAATTTCTTTTAAATGGTTATATTTGTTAAATTGAAATTGTGATGCATTAGATTTGGTTATTAACTAATGTTGTGTTTTAAAAATATTCTCGCAAGTTATCTGATTATCATGAAATTATATATGCGGATTTTTACTTTAAATGTCTCGATATGGGAACTGTTGAACTTATGGCGAGTACGGAAATCTCACACCACCAATGTGTATGGAATTCGTTTCCTTCACATATGGATGGGGAGTCTGCTTGGGCCCCGGTGTGAGCGGGGAGTCTGCTTGAGCCCCGATACGAGAGGGGAGTCTGCTTGGGCCCCGATCGTGAATGCGAGCACGATAATGGTAACTTGGGACACAACTGATCATTGTGTTACCCGTTTGAGATGTTGTATAAAAATAAATAATTTACTTTGTTAAATTTTTGCATTGCATTTAAGTTGGGATTTGTTATTAATTATAAACCGTTGCAACTGTTGTCTTTGTGAATTATTATTGATTGTCAGGAATTCACTAGACCTTACGGTCTAACCCTCGTTTTCAAATTTTAAAAACCCATTTTCAGGAAGAAACGTGGGTAATGCTTCGGGGAAAAGAAAAGAGAAGGTTTAGAGCTGTAGCAGACTCGAGTGAAGAATTAGTTTAGCTTAATTGTTGTTTAAATCTAGTAACTCTCGGTTGTAGCTAAGACTTCGGTTGTTTTAAATTCTGGTCTTTGTGAATGTAAACCTTTGGCATTTGATTTATATTATGTGACGCCTTAGTATAATTTTTGGGTTGTTACATGTGTGGATTAATCTGTCTGTATAGATTGAGAAAGTTTTGGTTTGAGAGTTTCTTCATAGATAAAATGAGCATCTTTTTTTAACTTGGAGAAACAGGTTTGGAAAAAACTTGTCTTTCTGCATAAAGCTCCCCTCCTAGAAATTTACTAAATAAACTATTTATATATCATTAATCTATTACCAAACAGTTATGTTTATCTGACTGAAAGAACTGTAAGTCCCATTAGCTCATTAAGCTGCTAACAAATAGATTCTAAGTCTTATATAAAACGGTCTATTACAACGTTTAGAAATATTTGGCGTCCTATAAACCAATTTTATTATAGTGTGATATAGACGAAAGATCGTATGAGAAGTTGAGTTAACGGTAAGAAACATAAGAAGTGGATCTGAACCATTGATCTCTTTTAATCTCAAACCCTCCCATAAATTACGGTTTAAAAGAGAATTAATTTGGTTCATCTCGGTCTATCTCATCATAATGTGCGCCCATTTCTCATCCAACAATTGATAGTCATTTCTCACTGCATGCTTCTCATGTCAACCAACTTTTCACCGAAAGCCAACCCATGTGATATATATGCATTTTGGCTAAAAGATAATCCATTTTATTGTATCTAATTTTTAATTAAGTTGTTTGTTTAATTTTAAGTAAAACTATATTAAATATTTAAAAAAAACTAGAAGCGTACTCGCGCAATACAGCGAGATACATTATGATTTTAATGTTTCATTTTATTTTTTGTTTTTTTTGTCGATTTACAGTACGATTTTGGATTAATAATATAATTAAAACAAATTTATAGTAATATAATATATTAATTAATAGTGATACATGGAAGGATCTGCATAAAAGAAAAGCCCCGTACATATCAAATTGGTGGGTGTTAAAAGCCTGCAATAGTAATATGTATCTTGTGCTTTGATACATGTAAATTAAGATATTTTTAAAATCTTGCATAAAATGATGGTACCTTATGCCTAATAATTTGTATTTAAATTTTTTTTATTCATGTTTTATAATATAGTATAGATATTGGCAATTAGTAATTTAATAATCAAACTCACCATTGTTTGCTTTATAGAAGAAAGAAAATATCTTTTGAGATGGAAATGCATTAACTTGAACATTTTTTCAATATAAAGGAATTATGATTAGTTTGAGCGTGAAATCGAGTAATCGACGATAGTTATAGATTTGCTTAATGAATTTTGAGTTCGTCCTGATAGAGCTCATGTTATGTATTGATTTTTTTTTGGAAGGGCGTTCTAAGCTATGCCTAGACTAATCCTTTGGCAAATTATGACTGTAAGACATCAGCCCTCATTAAACCACAATTGTTGTGTATATCTGGATTCAAACGCTGAGCAAATGAGATATTTCACCACATCCTCCAAGGCCTTGACGAACTAGCAATCAACCAATCATGACATTGTTGAGTAAAAAAATAGAACGCCTTATTGACAAGCATTGAATTCTATAAGTAATTGAGGAAACAAACATGAAAAATAATAGAGAAATTATGATTTTGTTTTCAATTGGGGAGAGTTAATGTTGCATGTGTCTTTAAATGTATAACAATATATAAATTTATAAAATGTAACTTATATAAATAAAGATGACAAGTCGAGAATCGTTTATCTCAGTAAGTTCATTGGTCAAGTTAAATGTTTGTGTTAACTGACTGCATGTACGTCACAAAATTCACTACTCAATTTATGGATTAAGCTCAAAACTACTAGCTACCTAAAACCTAAATCTATTTATTACAATTGACAATTGCAAGAAAATAATAAGAAAACACAAAAAATCAAAACTTGTTATAAAAAGTGTCAAAATCAACCATAATCATCATTAACTCAAGTAATCATCAATCTCAATTAATTTTTGTTGATTTACATTATTTAAATAGTTATAAACATGAAATCGATTTTAACACTAAACATAATTTATGCCTTTCCTAATCGACCACTCTTGCACGTAAACAATTGTGTTCAATACAACGAGCGATACGAATAAACTATCTCTGCATTGTCAATCAATTCTTACAAACAAACATTCAAATACATGAAAATTTTGAATATTAGATCTAGGGGTGTTTGCGGTGCAGTTTTGAGCATTTTCCCAAACCGCACCGCATGTGCGGTTTGAGCATTTTCTCAAACCGCAAACCGTACCGCATATACCTCAAACCGCACCGCGAAATGCGGTGCGGTTTGTCCCTATCACACTTTATGTGTACAATCCAAAATGTTACAAGTTTAAAATACATTAGAAAATCAACGATTTAGTGACCGTAGTAGAAAAAAATAAAGAGTTTGAATATATCCAACTCCAAAATGCATAACTAAAAATAGTCAAATAATTAGTCTAAAAAAATAAATTGTTTCAATACGATAAACGGATAAAGTGACGTCTCCAACTGTTTTCTTTCGTCTTCATCTTGACTCCCAATTGCCATTGCTCAATTTTTTTTCATTTGTTAGGCCTTAAACTTTTAAGAAGACTAATAAATACTTATAGTCCATAATTAAAATTTATAAACACAAGCCCAATTATATAAATATTAAATTATATATATATATATATATATATATATATATATATATATATATATAGGGTCAGGTTCAGGGGAAAACCTAAAAAAATCGAAAAACTGAGGAACACCTTGGTAGTCCTTCATCTGGACGGTATGCACTTGTACATACAGGTAATTTGTAACATGCATTTGTGCATATGCACAAGTGCATAAACATAAAAACCAAAAAACAACATAATTTATCTGTATGCACAAGTGTATACCGTCCAGATGAAGGGCTACCAGAGTGTTCTTTAGTTTTCCGTTTTTTTGAGGTTTTTCCTTGAACCTCCATCTATACATATATATATATATATGGAGGATCAAACGAGAACAGTAACTATTTAAAAGAACACGAGAACTAACAAAATCATTAGTGATTTTACATTAACGTGCAAAAAAGCCACGCAAACCTGAAGCCGCGGCCAAAGTCCTTTTTTCGTGTGTTAATGTAAAATCACTAATGATTTTGTTAGTTCTCGTGTTCTTTTAAATAGATATTGTTCTCGTTTGAACCCGACTGTGTATATATATAAAATTTAAAAGTAATATAAAAGGTGCGGTGCGGTTTGAACCGCGGTTTGAAAACTCAAAACCGCAAACGCACCGCCTAGTGTGGTTTGGTAAAAATGCAAACCGCACCGCGAAAGTCCTAGACCGCGTTTTGCGGTGTGGGCGATTTGGATAAACACCCCTAATTAGATCATTAAACACCGACAATATTTGTCACATATTGTTGATACAAAAAAACTCACTATTTTTACGATGTAGAACCAAAATAATCATTTATTTTTAATCACAACATCTGAATCAACATAAACACACAACTAATTCAACATAGTTCGTACATATCCAACTAGCCATCAATCTACTTAATATCCTATGTTTTGCACGCTCGGAGGATACTAACAAAATAGGGAAATTGGCTCAAATAGTCACATTACATTGGCATATTGGTCTCCTAGCCACTTCACTCCATGATTTACCAAAATAGATCTAGGTCCGCAATGGCGGACCTGCAGGTCCTCTACCTCCGCCATCCTCTGCTGTCGTTGAGTGAGATCGTGACACGTGACGAAATGGCGGACCTGGGTCGGGTGGCGGACCTACCCGTTGCGGACCTGGCTTGGACCGATTTTTTTTTTTATCTTTTTCTGGAGGTAGCGGACCTGCAGGTCCGCCATTGCGGACCTAGGTCTATTTTCGTCAATAAGGTAGAGAAATGACTAGAAGACCAATATGTCAATGTAATGTGGCTCTTTGAGCCAATTTCCCAACAAAATATCATGGTAATATGATATTGCCAAATGATTATAACATTTACAAACATCCAGATACATACAAAAAAATAAAAAAAAAAAGATTTTTTTTTCCCGCCTAGGCTCTTTCTCTCGAGTCTCGTCTTGCGAACTGGGCTGGGATCTGCTCCTTAGTGGGCTTGGACTAGGCAGTTAGTTAAAAATGGGTTAAATGCATGTAATTATGAAATATAAAATAACAACCTATTTTTTATAAATTTTTTAAATTTTTAGTTTTTCTTACTACATATAAAAATGTATTTTCATTTTTTTATAATTTGTACATGTATTTTGAAAACTCTAACCATTAAAGCAATGGATAACCTGTAATCTTTTAAACCGATTAACTTCTTAGATATCTATATTTTCATTTTAGTTTGTCCTAAAATAAGTATCAACTTTTAAAATAAAGTCTTTTATTTTCTATTATACACTTAATTATGTGATAGATAAAACTTTTCCCTATATTATTAAGGGTAAAAGTGTTACTTAGAGCATCTACAATGGTGGTTTGTTTTAAAAGTTCATGTCCACATGGCATCCCATGGACTTCTCAACAAAAGTCCATACCATTGAGGGACAAAGAGGTTTATGTCATATATGTGAATGGGAGGACCGGTTCTTTCTCAAAAAAAGTGGGTCCCACTTTTAAAATAATAATAAAAGAATTAGATTTTAGTTTTTTTTAATTTATTTTAATTATAAAACCAAATTTATATTTATCAAAGTTAATTAATTAAAAATGAAAAATTAGAACTTATTTTAGAATTCTATTTTTTTTATTTTAACTTAACGTAACTTTAAATTATTGTAATTTTTAATTTATTATGATTTTTGTTATTATAATTATTAATTATTGTCTTTTAATTAATAATTAGTTTTTAATCACTGTCTTTTATCATTATAATTTTAAATTATTATAGTTTTTATTAAATTAATCATGGACCGGTCCATACGGCTGTAAACGAACCGAACGAATACAAACGGAGGCTTGTTCGTGTTCGTTCGTTTAACTTAACCGAACAAACGAACGAACACGAACGGTAAACGAACGAAAATTTTTGTGTTCATGTTCGTTCGTTAAGAAAATATGTTTGTTCGTGTTCGTTTATATATGTTCGTTCATTAAGAGCTAAACGAACGTAAACAAACGAACATAAATGAACATAAACGAACGTAAACGAACGAACATAAATGAACATAAACGAACATAAATGAACATAAATGAACATATACGAACGTAAACGAACGAACATAAATGAACATATACGAACGTAAACGAACGAACATAAATGAACACAAATGAATAAAAAACAACCACCGTTACTCATAATTTCGTTCGTAAAAAATAACACAACAAAATAAAAAAAAATGGATATACTTAGGAGGTATAAAAAAGGAATTTTAAAAAATTAATTTAATTAATGCTTTGACAAATTAATGTCATAATACATATAAATATATTTATATATATAAACAAATATAAACGAACGTAAACGAACATTAACGAACATAAATGAACGAACGTAAATGAATGAACGAGACCATTGTTCATGTTTGTTCATTTAACTAAACGAACAAAAAAATGTGTTCATGTTCGTTCATTTATTAAATAAACGAACATAAACGAACTTCCCGCCGAACAGTTCACGAACGGTTCACTGAACGTTCGGTTCGTTTACAGCCCTACCGGTCCATGATTGTGTGTGAAATGTTTATGAAATATGTAGGAAAGGGAAAACTAATGTGACAGAGAGAGAAAACTGATGTGTCAAAGTCATAAACCTCTTAAGAGGTCCATGATTGTAGATGCTTTTTAGCTACCCAAAAAGTGTAATAATTACACTTTTTTTCTCTCTATTTAAAACTTTAAAAGAAAAAGAAGACTTTCAATATGTTTTATATAGTAACAAGTTTAAACCAATATGTTTTTCTTTTCAAAGTAAATATTTAGTTTATAAGAAAACGGAACACTTTTTTTTTTCAAAAAAAATATATTTTTTAAACAGTTTTAGTATATTAGCAAAGAAGAATTGTGTTTTACAAATCGATTGTTATACTAACAAATAATTTAGAAATTTTCTAATTATTTAACATATTTATTATATGATATGTCGAGTCAATTATTTTTAAACAAATATAATACATTCTCTTTAAGATAAATGTTTATTTGTAAAAAGAAAACGTAATAACTCCTATTTTCCTTGTATAAAAAATACATATTTTAACATTTTAAAAAAATGTTAGCAAGATAAATTGTGATCTACAAGTATTCTCAATATTACTATCTAAATAAACAATTTATAAATTTTTTACTTAATTAAATATATTTATAAAATAATACGTCAAGAAAAAAAATTTAAAATGAATATTATATATTATTTTGAAGAAAAATATTTTATTTGTAAAAAATGTAACACTTTTTTTTTGTTCAAAATACATGGTTTTAACTTTTTCTTTAAACGCTAGCGAGATGGATTATGATTTACAAATCTTTCAATATTGTTGCATTATTGAATTATTGAATTTTTGAATTAATTTACTATATTTATTAGATAATATATAAAGTCAAAAATTTTGAAGATACAAAGTTGTAATGCAAAGGTGCTAATGCCACATTTTGGGTGACTTTAGTTGCACCAAAGTCGTATTAGTCAATGTGGATCATATTTTTCAAATGTTTGCAGAACTGAGCATATTTTCTCAAATGACAACTCAAGAAAGCATATTTCTCAAATAATCGGTGGCTTAGACATACTTTTCAAAGGACGTGCCAATTAATAGGATGACAGTTATGGGGGCTTTTTAAGGGTTTTAAGTCGCATATTATTGGGGGGAGGGTCAATCATAATTCTTCAAGGTTTAAGTAGAGGAGCAAAGGAATAATTTTGGGAGCTTTAATCACGTTTTCTTTCTGTCAATTAGGTAACATAGATTTTAGTTTTTTTTTTTTTTTTTTTTTTTTTTGCTTTCGTAGTTAGTTTCTTTCATTCAAGCAATGAGTTTGTAACCATTTGATTGGGGTTGTGTTGAGACTTGTGATGTTTAATACCATTTGATTTCTAATTATGCAATTCTTATTTTACAGGTTTCATCATTGTTAGGTTATTGATTTAAGTCAGTTCCCTTATATTAACTAACCTAATTGTGAATTCCTAGATGAGACATGGAATCCGTGATTGTTCCACGTTCTGTAAAGTGGTAAACAACGCTTCAATTGACCACCAGATTAATTGTTCCACGTTCATCAGAATCATCATATTGCACCTCTTTTCCCATCAAGCACAAGTGAGCATTCTCTTCTTGTTCTTCATCCACGTCTGAATGATCCAACCAGTATTCGTCTTCTGCCATTAATGTCTTGTCTGCCTCTTGTTGCTTGGCCAAGAGCATTTTGTTCTTATAGTACTCTGAGTTGCGAACCTTAGGCTTCCGACAGTCTTTAGCATAATGTCCAACCTTGCCACACTTGTAGCATTTGATCAGATCATTAGCTGGCTTTTTAGCTCCGGTGTAATCATTCACAAACTTTTTCTTTTCTTCTGGCTTCCTTTCACCAAATCTATTATCTTCCACTCTTTCTCTGTGCTCATGGTTCTTTTAGCTTGATGAAGAGTATCTCTGAGAATTTATCCCGGCTTCTTGTAGAACTTCTGGCTTCCTTTCACCAAATCTATTACCTTCCACTCTTTCTCTGTGCTCATGGTTCTTTTAGCTTGATGAAGAGTATCTCTGAGAATTTGATCCCGGCTTCTTGTAGAACTTCTTTTCGAATGCTCGGGTCAGTAACAACATTGCCTGTTTCAGATTTTCTCCATCATCTCCATCAGATTCAGATTGAAACTTGGTTTTAAAAAGAATCTGGAACCTAGAACCAAGATTAGAACCAAACACAGTCGATTTTATCTATCTACAACTCGCACATTCAACATATGGTGCCTTGTGTTACCACTTCATCGTTATAACGTAATGGCAAACAATCACGACCGTTAAAGGTGTCATCCTTCTAATTTGATTAGATATGTGTCACCGTTTTGTTTAATTTAAACACAAGAGAGAGCGGAGCAATGCTACAAATGCTCTTAGACAATCTCTAGTGAATGCAACAAATTTTACATATACCTATTATTGGCAGTTTGGCACCAAATTATCTTCAATGAATGCACTATTTTAGTGTTATGAACTGTAAAATATCAAATTTGGTGCAACATCATTCACTAATACTATTTTTTAAAGCTTTTGTTATTTACAAAATGGTCCTTTAGAAAGGAGTTAATCCAATACATCTTGGTGCATCTTATCTTGGTGCATTTCATTCTAATGTGCATCAATTTCTTATCCAACAGTGGATAACTACTTCTTACGTTAATCTCAACTTTTCATCGGAACCCAACCGCATATATTTGTAATTTATTTAATTGTCTAATAAACTTTTAAAAAACTGTATTATATTGAGTTTTAATAAATTTAACTTTAAAGTAATCATTTTTTACCTTTTAATAATTTACAACATATTAACATATTTAATTGAAACACATCGCTAATATATATTTTATTATGATAACATTAAAAATGAAGAAGATATAAATACATAACGTCTATCGAAATAAAAACATCTCTAAATAACAATAACTAGTAATTTATCCTCTTAAAAAAAACTTCTGGTCAACCGGATCCAGATTCTCCAACATGAGAATGAGCTAACTGATTGTTTATGGGAAAAATATGATAATTATGTTTAGGGAATTGCATCAAAATGGTACCAACTTTGAGTCGACTCCTGTTTGGAGAACCAACTTTCAAAACTATCATTTTAGGGTCTAGAGTGAACTTATCATATTATTTAAGGGTCTCAATTACCTTCTAATGATGACATGGTTCAAGTAAAATGCCAACTAATATTCCACATCATATTTTAAAATTAAAGTAAATTACAAATTTGATTCTTTGGTAAGATATGGCAAAGAGATGGAATTGATGTGGAAAGGTGGCTTTGAGTTTTCAATCTTTAATGTTTTATTATTTCTTTTCTCTGTTCATTTCCACCCAACACCAGCATGGACCACCGACATCCACCACAAATCACCACCCAGTTTTAAAAAAAAATCATAAATTCTCAATAACAGTAATATATAATCTCGAACATCGAGTATAAACAATAATCTTGTAAATATTCTTTCAAAACAAAATCTTGTAAATATTCATTCAAATCAAACCCCAAAATCATAAACATATAAAACAAACCCTAAACCCTAAATCAAACAAAACTCTAAACCAAGATTAATGGAGTTACGATGTAGATCCAGATCCAACGAAGACTAGACGTAGATCCAGATCCAGAGCAGATGTTGTTGCAAGATAGATGTATACTCAATTTTGTTGTTGTAAATCCTGAAGAGATGAAGAAAACAAACGAAATTCTGATGTTGGAGAGGAAGGATGCCGCAAGTTGGAGGTGGTGGAGTCGACGTTGCAGGTTGAGGGAGGTGAAGTTCGCTGTCGGAGGATAGCGGTGGAATCCGACGCTGCAGGTTGAGGGAGGTGGAGTTCGCTGCCGGAGGATGGTGGTGGAGTCCGACGCTGCTCGTTGGGTGCACCACGTGAGCTCAACACAGAAGGAAAAAAGGCTATCTCGGGCGAGGTAGCACCAACAAGGGTAGAAATGTCCAGCAAGGGGAGATATCGAGTGGGGGGTTTCATGCCTTCATGGTGAAATTGATTTACGGAGAGAGAAGATAGAGATTGATCGAAGTGGGTGGATACTTTTAAGAAGTGATTTTGATTAGTGATGTCAAGCGTAATTTTATGTGATGTGGATTTATTAATATCCACATAAGCTTAATTTCTATTTTTTTATATGACACGTCATTTAAAGGTAACCGGTTACCTGTTGAATAGGTAATTGAGGCTCTAAAATATATGAGAATTTTATTTTAGACCCTAAAATTATAGTTTTGAAAGCTGGTTCCTCAAAATAAGAATCAACTCAAAGTTGGTTCTATTTTACTTCAATTTTTCCTTATGTTTATATACGTTTGTATTTTATTTTTAGACATGTGTTGAAAATGTAGTTTTTTTAAATTTATTTAATGGATACTAATTATTATCTGTCATTTAGTTTAAATGACATGATAATAAAGTTATCGCAAAAATAAAAAATATACGTATATGATTTGTAAAGCTAATACATATAGGGAAAGTATTAAAATTTTATGTAATAAAAAAGAAGAAGAAAATATACTTAGAAATATTCTCTTTTAGTCTAAAACATAATGTAATACATTGGTCATAATTTACTACTTGCACTAAAATATTGTAAAATTTGGTGTTTTAATTGGAGATGCCCTTAGAAGCTAGAAGACAAAAAAAAAAATAATAATAATAATAAAATAAATAGGGGTCTAGCCCGTCAATGAATTAGCCTCCTCAACCTATTTTGCTTAATTTTGTATAAATAGTTTATACTACGGTTATTGTTGCCAAATTTTTTTGGTCCTGTCTTTGTGCACATTTTGGCTCATGTGAATGGATCATGGGCCCTGACATTTGGGAGGCCCTGTGAGATAAATTTTGATGTAGCTCTTAAATATTTTTAATATATTATTTATTAAGGAGTGAATTACATAAATGGTTCCTCGTGAATGTCTGGATTTCACTAATAGTCCATCCAATTCTGAAAGTACATTGGTGGTCCTTAAAAGCGAGATATGGTGCCCAAACTCGTCCCTGGCGCTAACATCGTTAGTCTAGGATCCGTTAACCCCATCACGTGCCCCTCACGTGAGGGGCATTTTGGTCTTTTTCAGACCTTCTTTATTTTATTTGAAATACATAATTAAATTAATATTTTTATACTTTTTATTTCTTTTTTCAATTAAAACATCACGAGTTAAGCTTCAAATCTACCATCTCTACCTCCATACTTACAAAAAAGTCTTCTTCTCTTTTGTTTCAAGCACTGGATTTTGCAAACCCTAGAAATGGCAAAAAATCGTGAACTCAAACTCGCTCAGATGAAATAATTCGTTCAGCAGCTATGATCTTTCGTGATTCCGGCGATGATATCCCGCCACCACCACCACCCCGTAATTTCATCCACCATGAAATTCCCAAAACACCCTCATTGTCCGCCTACCACCACCCACTCTCCACCATCACCGCCCTCGACGGTGAACAACTGATGAGAAACCCCACTCTCAGCGATTAAGGAATGAACAAACTACATCACCTACCCTTCGGTTGCAAGTGTGGAACTCGAAGTCGAAAACCAGAAGCGTTTATGGCTAATCCTCGACATGTTTTGATTTTTGTTTAGGGTTTCGATCCACATATTCAGGGTAGATTTGTTTAGTGTTTCAATTTTTTGTTTAGGGATTCACTTTTGGTTAGGGTTTCGATCAAAAGATCTAGATTAGATTGGTTTTGACTTTTGATTTTTGTTTGTAATCTTAGGGATTTGATATGTATTTGTATTTGGGTTGTTTCTTGTATATGAATCTGATATTTCTCATTTCAGGATTTGATTACTAATTTCATCATTGTTCTTGATTCATCAGTATTAAGTTTTTTGTTGTTATCAAATTTCATTGTTCTTGATTTTTTTTTCAGTTCTGGGTTTGAGAAATCGATGGATTTTATGTCATTTCTGTTTGTTCTTAATTATACATCTTTGGTTTTGCTCTTGAAATCATTTATGGATGATTGGAATGGTGGGCAAAGGGGGGGTGGTGGTGGTGGGCAAAGGGGGGTGGTGGTGGTGTTTGTCATCAATGTTGTTAGGATGAAGAAGAGAACTGAAAAAGACCAAAATGGCCCTCACATGAGGGGCACATGATGGGGTTAACGGAGCCTAGACTAACGGTGTTAGCGCCAGGGATGAGTTTGTACACCATATCTCGCTTTTAGGGACCACCAATGTACTTTCAGAACTGAAGGGACTATTAGTGAAATCTAGGTATTCACAAGGAACCATTTATGTAATTCACTCTTTATTAAGTTATTTTTCTACTATATGTCGACATATGCATGTTTGATAATAAATTAACCAATGGTTCATCTTTTAGTTTGAAAAATTATTCATCTTTTTTTATGTTAAAAATTATACTATTCAAATTACCTAGTTTGAGAAATTATATTTTAAGAAGAAGTAATTATCATATTTGATAATCCCAAAAATACTAAATCTATCATCCTTAAAAAAAAGTTCTAACATTAAAAATTAAAAAAAAAAATTCAAAGAGCATATGAAAAAAATCAACAAAATTAATTTTCTTTTATAATTCCGTTAAATAATCAAAGAAAATTATATAAGAAATCATTAAAAAAACACTATCTAATAAAAGTTATCAAATCCAATTTCGTACCTAGAACTTTAGAAATGAAAAAGTCAAAGAAAGATGTTGTTTGGTGATGACAACCACTGTTCTAAAAAAACTCGTCGCATAGCCACCATGGCGCGCCATGGCGCACCAAGGCTTGTGTGTCACGCCACGTTAAGCCCATGACACGCCAAAGCCTAAGACGCAATTATCGTAATGATATATTTGATTTTTATTTACATTTTTAATGTCTTATTTGTAAGTTTTTAGTATATAACCTAATTTAACTTGTTTATTATTATTGACTTATTGAATAACACTACAAAACATACGTTTGTATATATAATATTATATATGAATTAGAAATTTGACGTCATAAATCACGCTTTGAAAACGTCATGGCTTCGTCGTGGCTCCTAAGGCTTGAGGCTTGGCCTCGTCGCCACGCCACGCCTCACGGCTCACGCAATTTAGAACCTTGATGACAATGAATGAAGATTGAAAAAAGCAAAATAATTAAGAATTAGGGAATTTGGGTTTGAAAAATAAACTATAAAAGCAATTTATTAAAAATATACATAATTTAATTATTGGATTAATAATAAATTAGAAAAAAAACATTCAAAAATTTAATTAGGAAACAAAAAAGTTCTTACATAATTTATTTACTGGATTAATGAATAATTAGGAAACAAAAAATCATTAAAACTTTCAAAAACTTAGGAAATACAAAGTAAAATTAAGAAACTTAAAAACTCACCACATGATTTGAATATGAGTCTTCATACTCTTTCCCAAACACTGTTTCTACCTTGTCACTCTGCCTAATACCAGTTTTGTTAAAACAATGTATTAATTAATTTATGTACTAATATTATTATAACTTTTCTTTTTAAATACGGAGGCCCCCGTGCGGCGGCACCGCCGACATACCCCAGGGCCGCCCCTGATTATGGGTTAGGCCTAAGCGAAAGTGGTGAGGAGATTATGATCATGCATGTAGTCTTTGTGGTTTTCTTGTATAACAATAACAAACAACCACCTCTCATTTGACACACTGTCACCTTCTACCCAACACCATTCCTACGGAATCCCCTGAACAAAAAATAACCAAACAAACTCATCTCCTATTATATACCTTCCAAAATAACCCCAATACGTCCTTCCATATATATATATATGGGGGGTTCAAACGAGAGGTTAAACATTTTGCGAGAAGTGTAATATTATATATGAACACACGCTTAGTCATATATGATTAAACACACGTTACATTGGCAATATATAGACACTTAAATGATATAAGATTAAACACACCCAAATGACATGTAATCATATATGATATCAAAACTTCTCGTTTTCTCGCAAAATGTTTGACTTCTCGTATCATCTTTCCTCTATGTATATTGTTGGATCGAAATAGAAATAACAAAGAAAAATCAACCAAAGTTCTAATTTGTATAACTGAGAAATTTTCTACACACTTTGTTTGTTCGAATGATGGCGATTGAACCATTGTGATGGTTGGCGGTGGCGGTTGGTGGCAGTTCCACAGCAGCCCCCAAACGACACATCCTTTCAATTTTCTACTAATTACAATCTGATCCCTAATCTATTATAATTTACATATTTAATACTTTAAACTAAGTTTAGTTTAAATATCCAATACTCCCCCTTAAACTAAACATAGTTTAAGTGAGGTCTTCCATTCTTCAAAGCTCGTCTATAGTAGTGTTGGACCAATTGTTGGTTCGTCGTCTTTGTATTGAGCCAAGTTAACTTCCTCCTCCTTTTTTGTGCATTCATATTTGAAGTGTCCAAATCCGTTGCACTTGAAGCATTTTATCTGACTCTTGTCTTGTTGGTGTTGGTTACCATCTTTATTCCTCCACGATTTCCAATTTCTACCATGGCCTCTTCCTTTGATATCTTGATTTGACTTTCTATAACCACAACGTTCACAGCTATGCTATTTGTCTTCTTCTTTTCCGTCTGTTTTGGCGTATAGAAGTCCATCATGTGTATCTTCTTCCTTGTTTGGCTTCTTAATGCGTTCTTCATAGGCTTTTAATCTTCCGATAGTTTCTTGAAATGACATGGTATTAAGATCGGCAAATTGTTCAATTGCAGCAACAATTTGAATGAATTTTGCTGACGCAGACCCTAGAAGTTTTCGAACCAATCTTTTGTTCTCTATTGTAGATCAAAGATTGTTTGCTTGTGACACAAATTGACTAATTTTTCCGGTAAATTCATCGAGTGATTCTGAGTCCTTCATTTTCAAGGATTCAAATTCTGATTCTAATGTTTGTAGTCTAGCCTCTTTGACTCTGTCAGCACCAGCGAATCGAGTTTTCAAGTCTTCCCATATTTCTGAGGCATTCGTATGATGAGCAACTTGTAGAACGAGTTGTTCAGGCAAAGCTTGAAAAAGAGATAAGCAATAGCCATTGTGTTTTTCTTTATATCCACATCTCCTTTTGGTTCGAGTGCTTCCCATATTCCATAGACATTAAACAATGCTTTAATCTTCATGGCCCAAATAGTATAATTCGTGGAATTTAGAATTGGGCATTGGAAGGTCATTGATATCCCTCCTTCAATTTTCTTTGATGTTCCGGAATCCATCCCTCCTTTATTTTCTTTGGGTGATTCGGCCATTGGTCGTTTCTTCTTTCTTCCAATTTTCGGCTTCTTAAAAAAACTTCTTCTTGTGCGAAAAAAAACTCTTTCTTTCTTGTTTGCAGGGCGAATCAAACCAACTGCCTCTAACAGTCCCATGGTTCTTTTTTCACCGGACAAAACTACTGTCTTCTCCTGTTTTGCGGGGCAAATCAAACCAACTGCCTCTAACAGTCCCCTGGTTCTTTTTTCACCGGACAAAACTACTGTCTTCTCCTGTTTTGCGGGGCGAATCAAACCAACTGCCTCTAGCAGTCCCCTGGTTTTTTTTTTCATCGGACAAAACTACTGCCTTCTTCTTCGATTCCAATCGAACCCCTTTCTGTGGTGATCTTCTTTTGAATCTCCGACGCCGTTTTTGGTGGGTTTCTCGGTTTCTTGATGAGAACCTTGGTTGATAAACCAAACGCTCTGATACCAATTGTTGGATCGAAATAGAAATAACAAAGAAAAATCAACCAAAGTTCTAATTTGTATAACTGAGAATTTTTCTACACACTTTGGTGTCGTTTGTTTTTTAAGATGTCTAAAATCTGAAATCTTATTTTAGTTATGATTAATAAGAGGTGGTGTGTAAAAAGGTCTGAACGATTCAGACTTAAGAGCCATTAAGAGGTTTAAAAAAAAAAACAACCCATTTGTTTGTACAATTGATTACATATTTATACATAACTAAGAGGTGCCAACGAATCATTGCGACTGTTCGAATGGTGGCGATTGAACAATTGTGATGGTTGGCGGTGGCGGTTCCACAGCAGCCCCCAAACGACACATCCTTTCAATTTTCTACTAATTACAATCTGATCCCTAATCTATTATAATTTACATATTTAATACTTTAAACTAAGTTTAGTTTAAATATCCGATATATATATTCTGATCCTTCCTCTCTATATATATTCTTTATCTTACAAAGTACTTGTACATATGCTGATGATCAACTCGCTCTTTTCCATCATCATACTCATGCTTTCGATCACGTTTTTAATAAATAAAAAAAGCAATAATGTACATCAATTTGCCTGCATTTGAATTTGATAGTAGTAGTAGTAGGAATTCTGTCAAGATCAAGCTGGTATTACTGTTGCATCATTTTGCAAATTAAATAAGCTTTAATTAGACATCAACATCATCAATGCGTCTGATCGATCTTTCCAATAAAACTATTAAACAAGAAAACTATACAAGCCAAATGGCTAAATGCCCAACAAAAACACCCAAATAGTCTCTTTCGATTCTTAGTCATCCACGCTTGATTTCTCTATAAATTTCCAAACTCAACATCTCGTAACTGTATCACCAAAATGACAACTTTTCTGTTAATTTTGATAAGCCTAATATGCTCTATAATCCTCTTACCCCTCTTCAAATTCTTTCACAAATTTTGGTGGATTCCATTGCGCGTAAATCGCGTATTGACTCGACAAGGACTACACGGACCTCCGTATAGTTTCATCCATGGCAACACCAAAGAAATTTCCAACATGAGGAACAAATCCATGAACTTGCCCATGGACACATCACACTACATATTCCCTCGGATTCAACCTCATATCGATTCATGGTTCCGCGTATATGGTCGGTGTTATTTTCGCGGATGGTTTATGGCTTTCGCAGGTTTTTAAAATGTTTTTGTTGATGCAGGCAAGAATTTTGTGTATTGGCATGGTCCAGAAGCTATGTTAGTTGTGACTGAACCAGAGCTACTTAAAGAAATAATGAGTAACAGAGAGATTTCAATGGGGAAACAAGAAATGGAGCCTATTATGAAGAAGATTGTTGGGGAAGGTTTGGTTTCATCTGAAGGCGATAAATGGGCGAAACAACGAAAGATTGCAAATCATGCTTTCCATGCCGAAAGGTTGAAAGTAAGTTCATTCAAACCATGATCATCGGGGATTTGATACAAAATGTATAAGACATTATAATAAAATCGTTTTTGTAGGACTTTCGTATATGTATAAATGTCTGCTTTATAGGACTTGGAAGATTATAGAATTAAACAATTGTGTGTCTTATATAAAGACGTTACAGTAAGTTAATAGAATGTTTTTAGAGTTTTTTAAAATACTTTTGAAATAAAATGTCATATTAGTTCATAAGGGATTTCCCAAAATTGTGATAAAAAAAACTAATATGCACCGCATTTTATTTCAAAAATGTATAAGAGTCCTATGGACTTATTGTCACACTTTTACATAACATAAGACACATAATTATGGTTCTATAAGCTTTAAGTCTTGTAAACCAGTCTATTAAGACATTTTAAACATATTTAGCGTTCTATAAAGCTGATTTTATATGGCAGTGATAGATAATGAAGTGATTTTTCTTGTTCATTTGGCTGTAGAACATGGTTCCGGCAATGGTTGAAAGTGTCGACATGATGCTAAAACGGTGGAAAGAAACCGGAAGCAAAGAGATGGAAGTCTATGAAGAGTTCCGGATTTTGACATCAGAAGTCATTTCTCGAACCGCCTTTGGCAGTAGCTACGAAGACGGGAAGCAAGTTTTCCAAAAACTAGGGGAGTTAACCATGATAGCTTCCAAGAACTTGTACAAAATCAGGCTTCCTGGATTCAGGTAAATTTAACCTACCTACCTTTCCATATATGTTCAGGTAAGAATATATGGAACCTATTAGATAACGCTCAAAAAGAGCCTTTAAATAGAGAATGAAGATTCCAACATACAGAAATGGTTAAGTCTGACTGATGTGGGACTATAACAGTTACAAACTTCACAGGAAGATTTTTAAAGATAAAGATGATGTAGAATCTGATAAGCTGCAAGCGGGAATTCGAGATCTCATTATGCAGATGATATCGAGCAGAGAGAAGACGATGGTTTCAGGAGACGAAGACAACTCTAGAACTGATTATCTTGGACTACTTTTGAAAACCCATCATGACATCCATGAAAATTTCAAGCTTTCCACACAGGATATTATCGATGACTGCAAAACGTTTTACGCTGCTGGGCATGGAACGGTGTCGCTTTTGCTCTCGTGGGCTACTCTTCTTCTTGGCATCCATACCGATTGGCAAGAGAAAGCACGAGAAGAGGTGCAACAAGTATTCGGTAACGAAAACCCAACTTCAGAAGGCATAGCAAGACTCAAGACAGTAAGCTTATTGATCTGGTTAACAATTTCACCAACACAAAATCCGCTTTATAGGATGCCCAAATATTTCTAACTGTCCTAATAAACCGTCTCATAGTATATAACTTTATAGGGTCAAACAATTGTGACGAGATGAAATAATAGAATGTTAGGACGATTTGAGCATACCAACACATTTTTCAGCACAATTTTAAAAAAATGTCCTATTTTCATTTTATATTTAGGATAATTGTTTCTATACCTTTTTTTTTTCCAAATACTGTCATATAAATACTAATGGGATGCTTTATTTTAAAATTGTCATAGAAAACTTGTTAGAACGTACCAAATTCTATCAACTTATTATAACATATTTACATAAGATATATGATTATTTGATCTTATAAACTTAAACCTGTAAGACAAGTCTTAGAAACATTTAGGGGCTGTTTGGTTGGTCTTATATTAAGTCTAGTATGAATAAAGTTGTCTGTATGGATTAATATGTCTATATAAACTGGATTTTTTTTGGAGAGTTTTTTCATAGATGGAAGGAGCGTGTTCTTTAATTGGGAGGAACATGTTTGGAAAAAAAAACGTGGTTTTCTGCATAAATTAAGCTCCCCCTATAAGTTTACTAAATAAGTCATTTTTTATATCATTAAACCACTACCAAACAATCATGTATAGCTGACCAATTAAACTGTGAGTCTCGTTAAACTCGATAAGCTGCTAACAACAACCCTTTAAGACATATTTGACATTTGATTTGGCAAATTTTGTGACTGTACAGATGGGCATGATCATCAATGAGACATTAAGACTATACCCACCTGGAATTGCTATAACCCGAAGAGTTGGGAGGGAAATGAAAGTTGGAACTCTGATTCTTCCTGCAAATATGAATCTGCAAATACCAGCATTGGCACTTCATCATGATCCCGAAATATGGGGACAAGAGGCTCATCTGTTCAAACCCGAAAGGTTTTCCGATGGGATTGTGAAAGCGACCAACAACAATCCAGAAGCATTTCTGCCATTCGGTTATGGACCTCGAAACTGTGTAGGCTCTAGTTTTGGAATAAACGAAGCTAAAATCGCGCTGTCGATGATCTTGCAACGTTACAGATTCAGTCGATCGCCGAAATACGTTCATGCGCCACTTCATCGTATCACGCTTCGTCCAAACTCCGGTGTGCAGATCATGTTTCAGGCTCTCTAACTGAAACTGATGTATATATAGTTTTATTTTGAATGTGTGAAAGAAAATAACCTTTGAATACTTCAAACTCCGACAGATATATGAACTTTTACTAGTTTTTATTACTCTAAACGGATTTGTAGTTTAAGCTCATAGGGCAGGAAGGAACTCCAACGCTAGCAGCAAAAAGATCTGCAAATTTATGGGACCATACACACCAAAAATCGCTTCAAATCTAAGCACACAACATTTATTTATGCCGTTTGAACAGGATGCCGGCATATTTATCGTTTCTCTCCCATCTGCAGTAAAAAAATATTCTCTTTGCCGGCCGGTTAAAGTTTAGAGTACGACAAAAACGCTATTTTGACGTACGATTGGAATTAGCTCTTTTTCTAGTACTATTTCTATCCCTAAATAAGTGTTGACATTTCTAATTACCACTATATTCTTTTTATTACTCTAGAAAAGAGCTTCGGGAGAGAAACGAGACACCGACATATATACAAGAGAAATGGTTTAAGTCTAGTTGATATGAGACTCTAAGATTATCTCCAACGGGGTTCCCATTTCTTGCACCATTTTTGGTGTAATGAATAGTCAAACATCAAATTTGATGTAACACTATTTCTTTAGACCATATTTTTGTTAGGTTTCAATGTATACACAAGTGGTCACTCAATTTTGATGTTTATTTATTTATTTATACTTTGAAAGATATAAAACATTTACGTGTTACATGTATTATATATTAATTAGATATATAATATTATTAAAACAAAATAATATATTTAACAAAAACATGTACTTTCATAATTATATTTTAATACATGAACTTAAAATTAACTAATAAACTGACAAACAAGTTAAAATGCCTAATAACCACCAAAATAAGCAGATACCATATTCTAGTAATTTAATAATCCAGTAAATTAGTTCTAGATCCTCCAAGATCACCGAAGTATTGTCCAAATAAAGTAGTTGCAGGCGGCATTTCTTGATGTTGTTGAGCTCTCTTCTGCAAAATCCATGCTTGGTCAGCATGAACAAATGCTCTTATGTTGGGATCATGTCTTGAGTTCACGTTTCAAAATGCGTTAATTATTCATTTATGGGGACATTATAGTAATTTCAATTGCATATGTATTATATTTATTGTTTAGATGTGTAATGTAACTTTTATTATTTAATGAAATGTTTGATTTATAAACTTCTAGTTTATTTTGATAATAAATAATACGAGGATATAATTTATGTTAGAGCATCTCCAACAGCATTGCTATAATTTCTATAAAATAGAGAACCAAAAATGAAAAATCTCTAAAAATTATTACATTCATCTCCAACAGATTTGCTATTTTAGAGATTTTAAAACAACTTATATTATTATAATATTCTATAATTTATCATTCCAATACACTTTTTTTAAAAATCTTAATATAAAATAATAAAAATTGAATTTTATTGGTGAGATTGAATAAAATAATCATTTCTCTCTCCTACCATCAAGTTTTAGAGAATTCTCTAAACTTGGAAAATTTTAAACTTTTCTCTATTATAGCAAACAAGATAGCAAAGCTGTTGGAGAGGTTTAGAGAACAAAACCCCATTTTTTTCTATTTTAGCAATGCTGTTGGAGATGCTCTTATAACCCAGTAGAGAAGATAAAAATAATAATTTATGTTAATGATGAAAATAATAAAAATAATATAATTTATAAAGTTAGTAAATATAAGGACATTATTGAATATTTATATAATTAAAGATAAAAAAACATTATACCATGAATATTCGTTAATGGTGTAAAAAAATGGTATCAGCTATGGCGTTGTGTTATTGAGTTTTGGAAGGAAAGATAAGAAAATAAAGTCAAGGAAAAGAAGAGAAAAGAAAAGAAAGAGAGAAAAAAAAAGAAATATGTTTGTTTGTCTTCTTCATATTGAAAGAAAAGAAAATAATATAATGTTCTTGAGTAAAAGAAAAAAAGAAATAAAAAATTGTTAAAGGAAAAACAAATAGAACAACAATATGAAGAGAATAACAATAAAACAAAGAGAAGAAATATGTAATTCTCATTAATCATAAGCCCTTTAAATAGGGAGAAGTTTACAAAGAAAAGGAAACATTCATTATGGTAAATTCTAATACTAGGAAAATATTATGTCAATCACTTCCTTTTGATGATAGCACATAATCCTACAACACTTCCCCTTGTGCCGAGTCAAAGGAGTGATGGTGCACAATTGTTGCCTCGTTAAAACCTTACGCCAAAATAAAAACCCAGTGGGAAAAAATAAAAGTCTGACGAAGGAAAGAGTACAACGCACCAGTTTTTTTGCAATATATAGACCTTTCCTTCAATCTAGTTTTTTCTTAGATTCGTACATTAATCGAGAGAGTTAGGAAAATATGATGGTATATAAACAGTTGTCTCACTAAAACCTTACACCAAGGAACAAAACCCAATGGGAAAAATAAAACATTGGTTAAGGAAAGAACACAACATACCAATATCACAAATATAATAGACTCCCCCTTTTGTCTATTACTCCCCTTGATTCGTGCATTAATCAAGAGAGTTTGGAAAACATTTGCACTTACTTTCTACATGTTTCCCAATATATGGTTTTAGGTAATGATTTGGTAAAATATGTCATGTCCTCTTGACATCTTACTTGATTTAATTGAATTTCGATGAGAGTTTTCTTATTGCTGATTGTATAAGACTTAAGCAGAATATATTTTGTGTTATCACCCTTGATGTATCTTATGTTTATTTCTTCGATACATGATGCATTATTTCCATATATGCAAATAGGATACTGGTTGAACCCAAAATTACTAACTCCTCTAATATATGTAATGATAGTCCTTAATCATATACATTATCTCATGGAGAGTAATATTATTGGATTAGTTCAAGGAGGTAGTTATAAGGGTTTGCTTAGCTTACTTCCAAGCAATCGGCGTATTCCCAGTGGTAATTCCTTATCCAATTTGAGAACAACCTTTGTATGGGTCAGACAGATACCTAATATCAACAAAGACATATCAAGAGGTTGTTTGGTGTTTTTCTATAAGAGCTAATACTTTTGCTGCTTACAATCTAAGTAGGTATTGAATTTTCATTATCAATCTCATTTTTATTTCTACAGGGAAAGTATAAGCCCATGTCAATGGTTTTAAAAGATTTACTTGATATCATTCCAAATGACGTTGTGTTGGCGCTGAGCTAAATCTAGCTAACAAGTTCACTGAGAAATAGAATATACAGTCAAATGTATTGTCCTAAGTACGATAATGTGTATATGTTGTGCCCTTGTTTGGGGACTTTAACCTTGCTACTATATTTGCAGCTCGTATATGTGATTTTGTCACTTCTGGAATAACATTAAACGTATCAGGTATCGAGTCTGATTCGTTTGACTTCAACATTACGTTGTGAAAAATGAGACAGAGTGGGAATATTCAATGACACTTCCTGTCGTTCCCATGGAAAATCCTTTTTCCTATCTCCCCCTAACGACGGGAAGATTGTCTCATGAAAGTGACAACCCGCAAATCTAGCGGTAAAGATATCACTAGTCAAATATTCTGATTAGCGGATAATTGTTGGGGATTCATATCCAACATATACCAAATCATCTTTAAGGACCCATTTCGATGCGCTGTGAGGGCGCAATTGGCACATATAATCAAACATACGTAAATGTAAAGCATCAGGATTATATCCAGTTATCAACTGGTACGCATGAGGTTGGTTAGCAAGCAGTGGGTCTAAAAACGAAAAAAAACTGCATATAATAATTGCATAACCCAAGGTAGATGTGGGTAAATTGGTACGCATTACTAATACCCTAGATGTCATCATATTCTTTTGATAACAACTTCTATGAGACCATTTTATATATACACATGGGGTATAGGAAACTCTACATTGATCCTCATACATATGCAATTATCATCAAATCCTTATGATGTAAATTCTCCAGCATTCCAAGTCATGTAGACTTGATGAATTAATCAGGGTGGTGAGCCCTTAAACGTATAGCTAGTGCTAGGAGTGCAGTATTTCATGTGGACAATAGTACGACATGCGTTTATTGTGTCGAAACCAGAACCATAAAGTTTTAATGGCCCGCATTCTGGATGTTTATGCCCATAAATATCACCTTGTATTCGTTGTAACAATGGAATATTTTTGTATTATGTCCTTAGCTTTTAGGGATGATCTCATTCCTGTCTTGGCTAAGGATTAGGGTATATACAAAAGTTCTAGGTATTCGAGAGGGCATATTATGATGGCAATGTTGTTTCTTATGCTGCAGAAGTCAACAGTTGCAATTTGCCTCGTTTTGCCTATCACTCGAAAGAGAATGTGTCTATGTGTATTTTGCAATACACGGATCACTATGTCATAACCATGGTGTACCACATGGTCATGTCGAAACATATATGTGTCATTTCCCTAAAGTTCTTTATTGGTGACAAAAATGTTTCGATGGCTCAATGAAACGTAAAAACGTAAATTATTAACGTAAAAAATTATAATGATATAATTTATAATAATAATGAAACGTATTTTACGTTTATATATTTTTAATGTGCTAACGGTGGAAGGGTAAGAAGGTATCTTCAACATTGGATTACATACACACACACACACATATATATATATATATATATATATATATATATATATATATATATATATATATATATATATATATTATAGTGTTCGCATACAATGCGAGAGAGCCGTAAATATAAACGATTTTGAAGCTTTGGTAATTTTGTTAGATAACCAGACTATATATCATCTTTTTCTTTTTTTGGAAAAAAAAGGATGAAACCCCTAAGAGAACTTTATTCAAAAAAAGAAAACACTACAAAAATAGCAGGGATGATAACAAACAAAATGTCTCCCCAAAAACTGATTGGAGAAGCCACTTAACAACATCCTAGCACTAGAACTCTTCCTTAAAGGAAGATTACAAATATCAAAAGAATAAACTCTAAAGTACAAAGACTTGGGAAATAACCCAAAAATAATTGCCCAAAAAAGATACCATAGCTTTAGACTAATATCATCACCATGTAAATCCATCTCCAGGCCCATGCATGTAAATGAACCACGTGTTCTCTGAGCACAAGTTCTCCTTTGAAAGCTGTCTAAGCTCTTTATCAAGTTCTCTGCCTTCGTCACGTAGCTAGGCAAACAACCCAAAATTTCCCAGTTAGCCAAGAGAAAATCAATAATGAAGAAAGGAATAAGTGATAAAGCGAACTGCATATTCCTGTAGAAAACGAACACCACCCGTAGACTTGTAAGAAGCAATCACAAGATCAATATTACAAAGATTTAATCTCGACGTATCAATATGCAATCGACATTGAATAATAATATTTCACACAATCTGGCCATATTGTAGATGGGGTTCTCTTCAAACTATGCAATTCCTCCATCACCACTTTCTCAACAACGTCAATGGAGTTAAACAGCTTTTTTTCTACTTCTGGGTGTCAGAAACTCTGATTCTTCACCACCCTGATTTGCATTGTCTGCTAATATCTTTGGCACTTTTCCCAGTCTTGGTGGTTTATATAGGTTTTAGGTGCTTATTTTGGCTTTGGGGTCACAAACGAAACATCATGCTCGAGTTGAGCATCTGATGGAGAAGGACCATGAGCAACAGGCTGAAGATAGTATAAATAAGTGTCACCGTATGAAAAAAATGGTTCGTCCCTGTGGTACAATACGGTATAAACATGGTATACAACTTATAATACCACTACCAACCAAGTTTAAATAGTTCACACGATACTACTAACTAATTATATTTGCACCAACTAAATGGTACGGAAACTAGTTTGTTTGTTTTGACACCCATATAGGCTACAAACATATGCTATAGTTTGAAATTGGCATTTTCATTGAGTGGTTCCACCAAACAAGATTACATAGTAATAAAACTTAAGATTGGGCAAATCAAAAAGTATAGAACTAAGGGTCTAAACATTTGATACTTTTGTCTACACGATCAGAGATTTATGAAAACAGCCTCTCTATTTTTATTGATGGGGGTATGATCTATGTACATCTTTTTGTGGGTGATTTTGGTTTAGGTTGGTTTATATATCTATCAGTATTAGGCTTTCAAGAATCAAGTTTAACTACTGTTAAATGTTCACAAAGAGAAATGAGGCAGTCGAATAACCATAACACTCATGTCGTCGTAAGAACCCCTTGTCGTCGATAAGCCAACGAGTTTCTTACAGGCAGAAAACAGAACAGGTTTCTCGGTTCCTACACAAAAAGGGCGTACAATGTCTATTGCTTCTTGGTTACTGACCTGAAAAGAAACATTAATGTAGAGTGAATTAGCAATTGTGGATGTAATTAAAACTGTAGTTTATTGAAGGTTAGACATTGTTAATCAGAAAAAGAGGAAGCATTTAACATGTCCCAAATCCCATCGGAAGCAAGGATCAAGAACTCGCAGTCGGGTCTAATGTTTCGGGTTCTACAATCACCCATTTCGTTAGATGTTTGTCTCCTAATGGTAATCCATACCTGACAACACATCCAGTTATAACCCAGTTTACCCAACAAAGAAACCAAAGGATTGTTTTTTCATGTGTGAACAAATAATAGGAAGCAAGCAACTACTTCACAACTTTAAAAAAAACCATTTAAATTAATCACAATATGTTATGACAGATGCTTTTAGATGTTATGACAGGTAGTGTCCGTTACGAGCAAAATCAAAATAAAAAATACATGCTCGCAAAATCAAAATTTAAGGGAGAATCGAGATTGTGATTCAGATTCAACAACTTCAACAGATTGTGGTGCTGGGGAAGAAGAAGACATGTATATATACAAAAAGGAAAAATGATTTGTTGTTTTTCAATGTGTTCATCAGGACCACACGTCTCTGCTTCAGATTCAACAACTTCAATAGATTGTGATTCTTCTTTTGGTTTAATGATGGTTCTGATCTCATGTTGGTTTATGTAGGGTTTAACTATTTACAAATGATTTATTGAGTGACACCACTGCTTCTTGAAGAAATCAACACACGAAGAAATCAAACACACACAAAGAAATCAAACACACAGAAGAATCGTTAGAAAGAAATCAACACACAAAGAAATCGTTAGAAAGAAATCAACACACACACACAGAAATCAAACACACAGAAGTGAAGATGAAATACAAAAAGAATTTACCTTGACTGGAATCGGTAGAGGATCGAATGATTGGAAGTGAATCGATAGAGAAATTAAGACAATAATCAAAACCCTAACCGTGTATGTATACCGGAATCTCTTACCGAGGAGTTTGAATCGTCATTCTGAATCGTCATTCTGGGAATCGCTTTGATGAATCGTCGCTTTGATGTATGCGTATGTCTTGGGAAAGACAAATTCTGAGAAGAGTTGAGACTTGAGAGGTCGCTGTGAGCGTGTTATACGCGGGATATAATGAGAGTGGTAGCATTGCATAGTTACATTAAACATTAAAGTGTTGTAATTAAGAGATTTTAATAGATTGTGCATTAAAATGTAGTAGAGTAATATTTGAATATTACAATATAAATAATAGTAGAAACGTATTTACATATCCATATATAGTTGGTTTAAAATAGCAACTAGAATATTAAATAACTCATATCATTGAATTAAATAAATTATCATATCTTAAATTAACTTGTTATAAAACAAAAATATATGATAAAAGTGCATATTTTAGGAATACTTAAACAAATATATAATTTTTTTTTGATTAACCAAAATAAAATAAATAATAATGAATTTATAAATTGACATAAGATTTCAAAAGAGATAATAATGGTATTATAAATCCATAATCAAGTTTATAAATATTTATTGCCCCATATAATTAAATTAAAAATGGCAAGCCAAGTTAAATAAATTAACTATTATATTCAAATAATAATTAATTAGCATATCTCACAATAATATATTAGTCTAATTTAAAATATACCATCAAATTGTAGACATAAATAAATACATAACATTATATAATGAAATTGACCATCTAAACATGTTTAAACTAATTGAATAATTATAAATAAATAAAAATAAATTCAAAATTATAAAGCTATCATTCCGCATTAAAACACAATAAGGGGGTGTTTGGTTGGGGGTATTGAGGGGTAAGGAATGAGAATGATAATGAAAACTGTTGTTTGCTTTGATATAATATAATGGATTCATTACCCCAAACTCATTAATTTCCATTCCTGACCAAATTGGGGGGAATGGAAATTTTATTTCCGCTTAGTCATCTTTTCTCATGCGTTCCTTCATTTGTCGATGTTGAATGTAAAATATTTTTTATTTTCATGTTGGATGTCACATATTTGTATTTAAAATATTATATAATTTTTTTTATTAATTATATTGGTTTAACCAAACAACATCAATGCAATGCCCATTCCTATTCTCATTCTCCTGCATTCCCATTTTCATTTTTATTCCTTATAATGAACCAAACGCCCCCTAAGTTAATATAATAAATATTTAATAAATAAAATCAATTTAATAAGAGGTAAATACAAACCATATTTCAAGTACATACGGTGAGCTACAACCGTGAAAAATTAATTGAAGAATACGATTTTTTTTTACTAATTGTTTTTTTTAATAACAATTCTAAAGTTGCATAGTCCCAAAAAAAAAATATTGATTTCAAATCAAATTAAATAACGAGCAATTACTATTATAAAAAAACCATATTACCATTAAAAAAAATAAAAGGATTTTGAAAGTAATTGGTTACAACCTTTCAAATTGCCAGAACCATTTTTATGTTTATTAAAATTGATCGGAGACCACAAACTAATAAGAATAAGAAAAAAAATAAAAACTGAAGCATATAAGCATGATCATGGCTAAAAGAGTTAATCACGATTAATCATAATTCATAGACAAAAAAATTGTAAGTTTTTGTAGAGATACTTACTTGAATTGCAATATTGGAAAAACAGACCTTCTAATGGTGGTAGATTGCGAATTAAACAACCATTTAATAGCGGTGGAAACGATTTGAGAGAGCGATAGCGCAAACGAGCTATGTGCTGATAACGTGTTAAAAGAAAAACAAATAGAACAACAATATGGAGAGAATAACAATAAGACAGAGAGAATAAATCTGTAATTCTCATTAATCATAAACCCTTTAAATAGGGAGAAGTTTACAAAAAAAATAAACATTCATTATGGTAAATTTTAATACTAGAAAAATATTATATCAATCACTTCCTTTTGATGATGACACATAATCCTACAACAAAAATGTCATTTTTACAAATTTGTTTTTATTTATTTTATATTGAAAGTAAATTACGTTTTTAGTTCTTGTGGTTTGTTGAAAATTTTTATTTTCATTCTTGTGGTTTTGAAATTATGATTTTTATCCTTATGGTTTGTAATTTATCACCTTTTTGGTCGTTATGATATAAATTTTATTGTTTTTTTCATCCCTATGGTTCACAATTCATTTTTATTTTAGTCCTTAATGCTTAAAAGTAATGTTTTGGCTACATGGACGAAAATAAAAATAAATTGCAAACCATATAGACTAAAATTGTAATTTCAAAATCTTATGGACAAAATCCGCAATTTTTAACAAACCACATGGTCTAGAAAGGTAATTTACTCATATTGGAATGTAATTTTATAAATAATTTTAAATTTTTTTAAAATTCTTTTCTTTTTTTTCCCTTCATTTTCCTCCCACATTTACAAGGAAAGTTTAAAAAAAAATCAACATTATTTTTCTTCCCTTCATTTCATTTCCCTCCTAAGAAAAACTTAAGAATAGAGATACGGTAGAAGGAGGTGACGAGGGGTTGGTTTTTTTTGTTTTGTTTGTGAAATAATTGTGACTAGATCGCCACCACCCCAATTCCGTCAATAGCACACGACCGCCACTGCCAAACGCCTGCAATTGCATTATTTCTTCTCTCATCATTTTTTGAGTAAGTTACACTTTTGGTCCCTATTGCTGTCATTCACTATCAACTATTGTTTCTCTTTTGAACTAATTACAGCTTTATTTACTATGATTGCCATTTTATTTTACTTTTAGTCCCCTAGACTAACTTTTGTTAAATAGGTTTGTTAACTTAGAGGTATTTTCGTCTTTTTATAATTTCTTCAACTTTTTTGATTATTTAATCAGTTCACTCTTCGCTTTAACCTTTTTAATTTATTTTTCCTTTTTCCTTTCTACATAAAAACAGATACATTATCACATTCCTCTCCTTTGACCTAGACCCACTTCAACCCGACTACCCCCATCGGCAACGACCCATGACGCTACCAGCGACATACACTAAACCGGTGATATCAATGTATTTGCAACATCAAAACTGTTGTACAAAGGATCCAGACCAATATCAAACATCTACAATTGATGAAGGAATGCCAATGATACAATACAACCTCAACATCTAAAACAAATCTAAACCCTAATAATTGGCATCTTCTATGATTGATGGAAGGAATATCATCTGAAATAGCCTCAACATCTTAAACATGTTCAAAAATCAATCTGAAACAGATTCAAATTCATCTAGTGCCAAAAGCTAATCCAACAAATCAAAAAACAAAATATTGTCATATTCTTCGATTGCATGAGTTATTTGTGTTTGGTTGTGTGATGCAACCAAATGATACCACAAGCCCCGTTGATGCTAACCGAGTTCTTGAATTAGAAACCACAAAATCAAACCCAACAAATTTGACAAACCAAAATGTATATATCAAAAAGCACAAATCTAAAAATCAAAACTCAAATCTAGAAAAAAAAAACTTCAAATCTAAAGATCAAAACTCAAATATGAAAATCAAAAAAACTTATAAGCTCACTAACCCAGATCTGAAAATTGAAAAGCTTCAAATTTGATAAACTCTTAAATATGTAAAGTAATGATTATTGATTTGTGAATTCTTACATTCTTAATGTACATTTATAAAAACTCGTTTGAGGTCACTGTTAAATATGTAAAAGTCGAAGCTAAAAACGATTCGGTTGCCATTGTTCTTGACATGGATGGACTGGTTGAAAATAATTTTCCGTTAGCTCTTGTTGGGTGTGTTGTCGAGTTCAAAACTCTCCCCAATGTCCATTTTCTTTGCAAAAATGAAGGGTTCTTGAACATAAAGATCAAATACATTGGAGGTCTGTGGGTCCTTCTCGATTTCGATAATATTGGTACCCGTGATAAGTTTTTTACGCATACGGGAGTTAACTCTTGGTTTCAAAAGCTCGAAAAATGGCCCAATAATTTCAAGGTGGAGGATAGACTAGCTTGGATTGATGTGGAGGGTCTTCCGTTGAAAGCGTGGAATTCTAAATCGTTCTCGAAAATAGCTAATAAGTGGGGACAAATTGTCTTTTCGGATGATTCGGATGGTAACAATCTTTATAGTACCCGCCTTTGCATTCAAACCTCTTGGTCCTCGTTAATTTATGAAACGCTAAAAGTGGTCGTGAGAGGATGTGTTTTCCACGTTCGAGTGAAAGAGATTTGTGGGATGACTCCAGATTTTCTCGTAGAGGAAAGTGACTCGGAGGTGGAAGGGGAGGATGAAAGGGGTAAGGTGTCGGATGAGGGGTCGGAGAACGAGGAGGAAGAAATACCAGATTCCTTCCCTAAAAATGAAGTTACGGATGATGCTCATAATGTTGATGAAGATAATTCACATAGTGCCTCTGTGGATCTAGGGGACGAAAGTGATGCCCCGTTTAGTCTGAACAAACTACTTGTGGAGGACATGAAAATTCTAGAGGTTCATAGCAAGGATGGTGGGACTCCAGATAACACCCCTTACTTTCCACCTGGTTTTACCCCTAACGAGGCGGGAGGCATTGATGAGAGCCTGCAGAACATACTTGACTTCAAGGAAGATGTGATAGCTGTCTGTGGTGAGATTGGTGCCCCGGTAGAGTCGGATTATATTGTCTCGGTGCCTTCAGGATCGGTTGAGGCGAAGGGGGGGGGGCAAATGCTTCCTTGGGCCGTGAAAAATTCAAGTTGTCTTCCGTATCCCAAAGTTCTCATCATTCTGGGGGTTCGTTTACTTCTTCAAAATCTATTCGGGAAGGCTATTCTATGCTTGAGGAGTTATCTGCTACTATTGGTCTTGGACGGGCATTGGGATTCTCCATGAAAGGTTGCAAAACTGATATCAAAGATATCATCAGCAATGCAGGAGGTAAGAAGATGTCAATATGAATGTCCTTTCTCTGAATGTTCAAGGGTTGGGGGTGTGGAGAAGAAAAAATGGGTAAAAGAGTTATGTGTTTGTCATAGGGTAAATTTCTTGTCTCTCCAAGAGACGAAAATGACTAGGCTTGATTTATTTGTGGTGAAATTCCTTTAGGGTAATTCTTTTTTTGACTTTGCTTCTAGTTCGACTAGGGGTAGATCCGGTGGCATTTTATGCATTTGGGATAACACTTTATTTAAAAAGTATCGAGTTTCTTCTTCGGAGTATTTTGTGGCTATAGAAGGAATTTGGGTGCCTAATAAACTATCGTTGTTGGTTATCTCGGTGTACGCACCTCAAGAGACAGCTCTTAAAATCAACTTATGGTCTATGATTTTGGGTATGATTAGTAGATGGCATGGGGAGGTCATTGTGATGGGTGATTTTAATGAGGTACACATCTCTTCTGAAAGATTAGGTTCGGCTTTTCAGGCTAACTCCGCAGATAGATTCAATGCCTTCATTCGTGACGCTGACCTTCATGATCTTCCTCTTGGAGGGTACTCCTTCACGTGGACAAATAAATGGGCTTCTAAAATGAGCAAGCTTGATCGGTTCCTCTTGTCTGATGGCCTTTTTGATATAATGCCCAACATTTCGGGTCTGGTACTCGATCGTAAGCTTTCCGACCATAGGCCTATTCTTTTTAAGGAGTTATCATTTGATTACGGGCCTACGCCGTTACGTCTTTTTCATTCTTGGTTCGATATGCCCGAGTTCGACCAAATTGTGAGAAATTCATGGTGCGATGATAGTGTTCGTGATTCAAATGGTATGATTGCTTTTAAAAAGAAGCTCCAATTATTAAAGAAAAATCTTCGCATGTGGATTAATGATAAAAGAAAGAAAGATATGGAGGTGAAAATTGGTTTAACAACAAGTATTAGGGACATTGACGCTCGGATTGACTCGGGTAATGCTTCTAGATTGGATATGGAATCTCGTATCCAATTTATGAAGACTTTGGGTGACTTGGAAAGGGTAGAAAATTTGGATGTGGTACAAAAAGCTAAAATCCGTTGGGGTGTTGAAGGAGATGAGAATTCCAAGTTTTTTCCATGGAATCCTTAAAAAGAAAAGACGTCAACTTGCCATTCGTGGAGTTATGATTGATGGTGATTGGGTTATGGAGCCAACCAAGGTAAAAGATGATTTTTTTCCCATTTTCAAGATCGGTTCAACGCTTGTGGGGGAGGGGGAGCCCGTTCAAATTTAGAGGTGGAGTTTCCGAATGTTCTGTCTTCAGATCAAGCCTCATTTCTTGAGGAGCCTTTTGCACGAGATGAAATTAAAAAAGCCGTTTGGGATTGTGGAGCGGATAAAGCCCCTGGACCGGATGGTTTTACTTTCCATTTTTTCAAGAAATTTTGGCATCTCATTGAAAATGACGTGGTGAAATTGGTAAGTGATTTCTTTGAGTCCAGTAAATTTTCGAAAGGATGTAACTCTTCTTTCATTGCTCTCATTCTGAAAGCCCTTGATCCTAAATTTGTTAAAGACTATAGGCCGATTAGTCTTATAGGTTGCCAATATAAAATAATTGGCAAACTTCTTGCTAATCGGCTTAGTATGGTCATTGGGGATATCGTTAGTAGCGAGCAATCCGCTTTCATTAAAGGGCGCCAGATTCTTGATGGCCCTTTAATTTTGAATGAAGTTATGGATTGGTATAAAAAAATACGGTCTAAGCTTCTGATTCTTAAAGTTTATTTTGAGAAAGCTTACGATTGTTTAAGGTGGGATTACTTGGATTTAATTCTAGCGAAAATGGGATTTGGCATAGTTTGGCGTGGGTGGATTCGTGGATGCCTTGAGGACTCGATGGGGTCGGTTCTCGTCAATGGCTCTCCGACTAAGGAATTTTGCATTAGTCGTGGATTAAGGCAAGGAGATCCTCTCTCCCCTTTCCTTTTCATCTTAGCCATGGAAGGATGCATGTCATTATTCAAGATGCAGTTTCGAAAAATCTCTTCATGGGTGCTGCTATTGGTAAAGAACGGTACCCTCTTTCCCACCTTTTCTATGCGGATGATGCGATTTTTCTGGGTGAATGGTCTTTAGCGAATGCTAGGAATATTGTTCGTATTCTTAGATATTTTTTCCTTATCTCGGGTCTCAAAATTAATCTTCATAAAAGCAAGCTTTTTGGTGTGGGGGTGGATTCGCAAGAAATCGAGTGTTTGGCCTCTTGTGTTGGGTGTGGTGGATTGAAGCTTCCATTCTCGTATTTAGGCTTAACCGTTGGGGGTAATATGTCCAAAAAGGAGGGTTGGAAGGTGGTATTCGATAAATTCTTGGCCAAACTATCCAATTGGAAAGTTAAAACTCTTTCGGTTGGTGGTCGTGTTACCCTTTTAAAGTCCGTTTTGGGGAACCTTCCTACTTACTTCATGTCTATTTACAAAACCCCAAGGGTGGTTGAGCAAGGCTTGGAATCTTCCCGAAATAGATTCTTTACTGGTGGAGATGTGGAGGAAAAGAAAATGTCTTGGGTTAAGTGGAAAAAAGTTATGGCTAGTCTCAAATCCGGAGGTCTTGGTGTTGGCAGCATCATGGCGTTTAACCGTGCCTTACTTTTCAAGTGGATTTGGCGGTTTTGGTTGGAGGATGAGGCACTTTGGGTTAAAATTATTAAATCCATCTATGGCGAGAAGGGTCTAATTGGCTCGAATGTGCCTAGGCAATTTTCGAACTCAACATGGGTATCTATTATAAAATAGTTCAACTCTCTTAAGGACAAAGGCATTGATATTTTCTCTTGCTGTAAGAAAAAGGTGGGCGATGGAGTTTCGACCGCTTTTTGGGATGATGTTTGGCTTGGGGATTCTCCTTTTAAAATTCAATTTCCTAGAGTTTACGCTCTAGAATTGGATAAATTGGCGAATGTCAAGTCTCGCTTGGAGTTAGGGTGCTGGGATGTGTGTCTTCGAAGGGCGCCGAGAGGTGGGGTTGAGGCGGTCCAATTTAGTGAACTACAACAAATTTTGTCTACCTTTGTGCCCTCCACTCAAAAGGATAGATGGGTGTGGTTGTTAGAAGGGTCAGGTGATTTTTCAGTGGCTTCAGCTAGGCGTTTAATTGATTCTAGTCATCTGGAGGTGGATTCTCATCCTACTAGATGGAATAAACTTGTTCCCATCAAAGTCAATGTGTTCGCGTGGCGGTTGTATCTCAATCTGCTCCCTACTCGGATAAATTTGGATAAAAGAGGTATCGAGGTTTCGTCTCTCTTATGTCCTAATTGTGATATAGGAGTGGAGGATTGCAATCATCTTTTTTTTTCATGTCCTGTCGCTAAAGACCTATGGGCTCTCATTGGTCGCTGGTGGCGTATGGATATTCCGAATCTCCATATTTATTCGGACTTGATCTCTTGGATCGACTCAATTCGTTTGAAGAGGGAGGTGCTTTTGTGTTTCGAGGCCGTTACGCTTACCACTCTATGGTCTATATGGGTGTTTCGGAATTGTATTCTCTTTGGAAACCCGAAGCCAAGGAAACAGATGTTGTTTGAGAACATTATAACCCATGCCTACTTTTGGGTAATTCATAGAAGTAGCAATTTGGCCATTAATTGGGTTGGTTGGCTTACTAATCCTTCCATTGCCTTTACTTCTATGTAATTATTTATTTTCTCTAGCTTCTTGCTAGTTTTATAAAATTTCGCCGTTCAAAAAAAAAAATGTAAAAGTCGAATATTATCAATATAAATATATAATATCGTTATTTTTGGCTTTTTCATAATGTTAACTAGGGGTGTAAACGATCCGAGTCGAGTCGAGTAGTAGGTTAATCGAGCCGGCCTCAAAAAATTAATACTAGGCTCGAACTCGACTCGCCCTCGATTAACTTTTCAATGCAGAGCTCAAGCTCGAGCTCGAATATTTTTGTAGTTATCAAGCTCCCTGCTCGTTTATGGGTTCGAACTCGCGATCGATTAACTCGTTTATTGCTCGATAATTTTTATATTTTTATTGTATGCTTACTTAATATATGAGCATGTTTGGCTCGAAAAAGGGTATGCTCGAATGGCTCGGCTCTACTCGAAAAGTTGAATCGAGTTTTCGAACAAGCCGATTCGAACATTGGTGTTATAAAACTCGGCTAGATAAGTTAAACGAGTTGTATTTTGTGTTCGAGATCGACTCGAGCTCGAGATTAATTTAGCTCGAGCTCGAGTAGCTCGTTAAAAACTCGCCTCACTTACACCCCTAATGTTAACTTATGTTTTTATTTTATTTTATATGGTGCTCCCCATCCTATAAATTCTTAGCTCCGTCCTAATAGAACCACCATAGGGGTTGGAGGCCAGAATCGCATGTGAGTGGGTTCACGGGGGTGTAACCGGGTGAGGCATGATAGATGTGTGTGTGTATATATATACATAATATCTTTATTATTTTTTAAATTGAAAACCAATAAAAACGAAAAAGACAAAAATTCCTCTAAGTTAACGGGCCTTTTTAACATAACTTAGACTCAGGGACTAAAAGTGAAACAAAATGATAACCATAATGACTAAAACCGTAATTAGTTTAAAGAAGGACGAGAGTTAATAATTGATGGCAACAACATGGACCAAAAGTGTAATGTATTCTCATTTTTACGTGAATATACGAGTAAACTATGATTTTCATTCCAGTGATATATTATTTATAAAGACTTTTGTCCCTAGTTTTTTAAAACTACTTTTTCGTCGCTGTGGTTTGTAATTCATTTTTTTTGTCCCTATGACTAAGACATTGTTTGGCAAACTAGCTTATTAGCTAGCTGGTAATTGATAAGCTAACTTTTTAAAACGCTACTATGAATAGCTTTTTCATAAGATAGCTTATGGTCATCCAAACATGTATCAGGAAAAAAAGCTAGCTGATAAGCTAGTTTTTTTTTTTTTTTTTTGCCAAACATAGCCTAACTCCGCTGAAAATCCGATAAGTAAAAGACAATTTGATATTTTTACCCTTTTAACTCATTTTCTATTAAATATTAGCCGTAGGAGATGGGTTATATATATAATATAAATTATTATATAATGATATAATATACAATCATACATATAATATAATATAAATAATCTAATATAATACTTAAATTTTTAATTTTTTGTAAAATATAAAGTGACCAAATGGATTATCCATGGCTTAACGAACTTTTTTTTAATGCAGAGTTAATTAAAGGGACTAAAAGGGACACAAATTGTAAATCATAGTAACAAAAAAATCAAAATTTAAAAATCAAGGACAAAAATAGTTATAAACAATAAACAAGAAGGATGGAAATGGTAGTTTACTCTAGTAAATATCAATACCTGTTGTTTCCGACTTTTCATAGCGAAAGTGAAATGATTTTAACCAGAACTTCCTTCGCATATTTCCAAGACCCGATTTTTAATTATTCTCCATAAAATCAATTTGTTTTTACCTTTAACAGAATGCTTTCCCTATATATAACCCCATCCAGAATGCTTTCCCTAATTGTATAAACCCTAAATAAATTTTTGTAGAGAAAAGACGATGACGATGGTAGAAGAGGCGTGTGCAGCAGTTTTCACGTCGTTTGTGGTGGGCTTGCTATTTTCCAAGCTTATTTCATGGGTACCTACCTTCCTAATACTCTTAAATTTAAACATTTAAGACACATTCTCTACTATGCATATGTGCCAAATGCGTCTTTTAAAATTATATAAATAAATTATGGCCGGTTTACCAAATGTTTACGGTGGGGTCATCGCCCTTTTTCTTATTTGTCAAACTGACCATCAAAATTAATTGTTTGTAACCGTTTCTTACCGAGTAACCACCAATCAATTTAGAGACTTAAGAAGTAAGAACCTTGGTTGTTGTCATGCCTCTTATTAGGTAAGTGTTTGGTAAATTACGCTTGTTTTGAAGGAAAACTAACGTTTTTATTGCATTTTAGAATAACTAGTTTGTAACAAAAAAAAGGAAAACCCCTACTATTTTTGCATAAATGTAAAAATGGTATTATTGTGTGTTGTCCACAGGTATCAAGTTTTTGGAAAAGCAAGAAAACAGGTGTAGTAGGACAAGAATATGGCAACAGCTTTCTTGTTGGGTTCCATAACAACGCAGACTCCTACATCCGAGAGTCGTTTGTTCGTGAGGAGTTTCGCAAGAAATAATATTATTATATTTCAACTCTCATCTTTATATTAATATGTTTCTTTGGTGGTGGAAATTAATTAAGCACTTTAATTTGAATGGATGTTATCTTTTAGATATTAATGAATTCTACTACAATATTTATCAAGGCTCATTCCACAATTATATGAGAAATATGATATCATATATGATACATATATAAGCTTAATCAAATATAATTAAACACATGTTATATTGACAATACATAGACGTTTATGATTAAACACATCTACATGACCTTGTAATCATATATGATATCACACTTTTCGTTTTCTTGTAAAATGTTTAACTTCTCGCATAATGTTTCCTCTATATAAAACAGGTTTTTGACTCCCTTTCTTGTGATCCTATAATTTTTACATACTTACAAACAAGTTTTTTTTCATATGTTGTTTGTATATGAGACAATTGTGTGAAAATGTATTCATAACTGTTTTTATCCAAACACAAAACATTTCTAAACGTTTTACATATGAAACAATAACGTATAAATATTATTTTCACATGACATATGAAAACTGGTTTGTAAGTTTTGCAAATTCATTGGATTTGTGGGTCAACACTTCTTTATCGGATATATACCGTTTTAACCTCCACAGCAAGATCCACAGGCTGGAGGAGCGTCTGGAAAAAGAGTCGATTAATGTAACCGTTAACATCGTTAAATTTAAATAGGGAATCGAAAATGGAATTATTGACTTACTGTGGTCGATGCCTCTAACGTGGTCAAGGCCACGTAGACCACGACCATATGTGTTGCCTCCACCACCACCACCACTGCCGCCGCCGCCACCACCCCATTTCTTGCTGCTACCGGAGCTTTTCTTATAATCATCAGATCTCTCCATCTACAAAATGGAAGGAAGGATGATGATTGTTTTTATTTATGAAATAAGATGTTAATTATGGAAAGGATAAAAGCTTATTTATATTACCGAAAACAAAGTCATGAAGAAGACTTGGAAGTAATTAATGATTGTCCAAAACAAATCAGTTACTGTTTTGAGTCGCCATATTGATCGCTTGGATCTCACAACACCTAAACAAATGGAAACACAGCAACACCATAAGTAACATGCGTGAAGTTCATCACTAGCTCCAATTTTATCCTGATTCACTCGTATTAGTTCTTAAATCTAAAAACTAGGGAGATCTGATACTAATTGAACATATTTTGATCAACATTCAACAATAGTAAATAGACGTCGTAGATGATCATAATTCTTCTCACAGAATATATCCTTTTTTTATGAGATCAAGTGCTTCATCTCCAAATAAGCACAAGTGATTACTACTCAATTAATTACCCAAATTATCAAATCAGATGCTCCAAAAAGAGCCTCAATTCTTCCGTACATAGAAACTCTAGAATCAACGACAATTTCAACGTCAAATTCATCCGATCACCGGGAAAACTTGAGTTTTGTAAATTATTATAAGTTATTCAGGTCAAATACAGCCATATATATAAAACAAAGAATTTGAAGATCAACATATGAAAATATACATTCAATAAACAAATAACTTCGATTTTCGAAATAAACAAGAGCAATTGAGGGAGAGATAGCGGATTTGCTCCATACCTCGTTCGACGTAAGCCATAGTAGATCCGCGTGGACTTGGAGTTGGAGAGTCTTCTCAAACACAGAAGATGAAATAAACTTGAGCTTCGTGGAAATTTTGAGAAAGATAACGCTTACGTGGCGAGTTTTTATTGGTGTACTGACGTGAAAATTGGGTGCTTTTGATCGTCTTTTGCGAAAAAGCCCCTACCAGTTTTCTTTATCCCAAAACAGCCCCAAAATAAAAAACTACAAGGGTTTGTTGGACTTCTTGTTTATTAATTATTACAAACTCTCTCAATTTGGATAAGTAGATCCCTCAAATTTTTTAGTGAATGAAAAAACCATTAAACTTTTTAATTTTGAACGATTAAATTGCTAAACATTTTTTTGAATAAATAAACCATCGAACTTCTAAAAATTGGTTACCTTTTATTTAAAAGTACATGGAACTGACTATGAAGGTTTTAAAGTAAAAACAAATCTAAATCAAGTTTACCGTTCTCAAACTTTACGCCATTAAAACCCCTCACAAACAATCGCATCGCTTCGCCTCGCCACTCCCTGTTGCCCGAACGTTGTTCGTTCTCCATATCGCCTAACACGCTGTTGCCCTTGCCTTCGGTCTCCTTATTTTTGATCTATTTTTATATATCAAAAGAAATCAAAAGATAACCGATTACAGGTAGTTTTTTTTTGTTAAAATGATGTAAGTAACCAATTTTTAGAAGTTCGATGATTTAATTTCTTGAAAAAAAAAACGTTCAGGGATTTAATCATTCAAAATAAAATAAAAACTAATGATTTTTTCATTTAATATGAGAAAGTTTAATGATTTTTTCATTCAAAAAAATAGTTCAAGAATTTAATCATTCAAAATAAGAAAGTTTAATAGGTTTTTCATTCAAAAAATTAGTTCATGGACTTAACAATTTAAAATAGAATAGTTTGTTGAATTTTTATGAACTTTTCCCTTTATTTAAAAGTTCAACTTCCAAATTAAGATCACATAGTTAAACAATCCATCTTAATTGCAAAGGAAAATCTCCTTTAAAGACAATTTTCAGTTTTCAGATCACAAGATGTTCAGTTAAGTCCCACAAGTATAACCCTCATGTTTAATTGCCATCATTGAGTTTGAAATTTTGAATATACTATCAAAATAAAAATAAATTTTATTTACACCTCCTTTTGATTATTACACATTTACACTTCGACTTTAAAGACGGATTAGCTAGTCTACAACAAATCAATACAATTGAAGTGCATGATACAATGATCAAAAAGTTGCATCTCAAATTTGAATGATCAAAAATCTAGTTTTTAATGCGTGGTTGGAGTTGAATCTTTTTTTAGTGTCAAACAAAAAAGCCCTCCACTAGTTTTTTTAGTGGTTAGTTGGAGTTGGTATAACATAAAACAGCCTCTCTACTATACTTCGCCAATTTTTTATAACACCTTACAAGCCTGTTTTGTGCCTATAAAGAGTATAATCAAATAACATTACTCAGAATATATAGATTACATTTGCATCATGTCAAAAACCTGGGGATGTGCATATGATCACCATCTACCTTGGGTAGAACCACTAGACTTCCCAAAATTCATCCCAAACTAACCTATTTCATACTACAATACACCCAAATTACCTCCAAATGAGACCTTGCCTCCCAAGTTCGATCCATAAAAACAAAAATGAAGTCGGTCACGTTAAAGTACAGCTTCGAAGCAATGCCAGCAGCAAGCACCTGTCTACAAAGTTAACATGTCAGATGACATATGTATGTATGTGTAATAATATGTACACACACCTATATACGGATGAAAATACAGGTATACATATGTACACACACACCTATAGATCAGGTATGTATGTGTAATAATATTTGTATGCATGTGTGCGTACAACTATATCACTTGCCATTGTTGAAAAGAGCAGCAGATGATTGTATATTGATATGACAAAAACAAAATGAACCCAACAAATCTATTCATAATTCCATTACCCCTACTACTGAAATTCATATGTTTCCAACAAAAGAATACTATTCTGACTTCTCTCTGTAAATTCACAAGCAAAGTCTAATACTGTTACAGAAAGTACGCTACCCGAGCTTGGTCAAACCAGCTGTTCATGTTAGGTAACAAACACCACTTTGTCCAAAGAATGCAGGAGTTAAGAAATTGAGAAGCCATGTATCTTTTCGCAAAAAAGTAGGAACCATTCAAAGAGCAACAAAACTTCTGATTCTGCCATTTTATTCCAGTGTACAATAGTTTCTATTCAATCAAAGCTTGTATTTTGCTGACTTCCTATTGTTTATGGAAATTGAGAAGATGACCAGAATTGACGCCAGAGTTTATAATAAGCACAATATCGAGAAATGACTACAGACCACTGCAGGGGACATCTATACATTCAGCAAAAACAAAAGGCCACAAAGGGGAAAAAGTAGGCAAATACCAGATAAAATATATTATGTTTCTCAAGGTTTTAAGTGAGAACGGATTTTAGAAAGCAAACTCTTGTCCTAGGTCGCATTCTCTTCATATTCTAATAGCATTTGTTCTAAACGGAAGCCAGTTGTATTTCAGTTCAACCATTAGTGGATTAAAAAAGAACAATGTGCAAGAACTCTCTCTCTCTCTCTCTCTATATGTATATATATATATATATATATATATATATATATATATATATATATATATTCGATTGTGCTATCTTGACCGAACTAGCCGAGTCCTTAACTAAAACAAGTTCTATTTCAGTTCAACCATTAAGAGATTAGAAAATGATCAATATGATAGAACTGCCTACATAAGTTGAATTGTGCAATCTCAAAACTGAAATAAAGATGCTTCAAACAAGCTTGTGTAGAAACTATCTTACCTGACGTGGATAACTGTACTTCTTGAGGTGAGAAACCATTCACAACACAACAGTGTATGAATGCTTTATTTCCTCCTTTTTTTGTTCTTGCCAAGTTGCCCAGATTTGAATGCATGCTCTTGTTCCTGAAGAAAAGCTCTAGCTCTCCCATACTCCTCGGCCTTTTCTTCTTCTAGGCGTGCCTTATCTCTAGCCTTTGCCTCGGCCAAGAAGTAATTATCCTTCCGCAGCTCACGAGCAGCTCCTTTAGCTTCACGCTTTACAAGTTTCTTTAACTTTCTATCCTCAGCCCTTTGACGATCAGGATCATAATCTCTATTGCTGACAAAGCTGGCGAAAACAATCCACAAACAAGGCAGCCAGTCAGTATAGTTGATGTTAGCCAAATCCCAGATTTGACATGCAGAGCATTCACTATGAAATGTTATCAAAACAATAATCACACAAGAGAATTACTTTTCTTCGAACTTCGGATTAAGTAACTTAATAGGAACAGGCTTTTGCTTCCGCATTTGTAATGGTCGACGTAAGATGTGGTGTTCATCAGCCTTCTTCTCTATCAGCTGTGCAGTAGCTCTCATTTTATCTTTTAATGCAACAGGCATGTGATCTTGTGCTGTTAGTTCCACTAGTAAATTGGAAATTGGCAAGAATATCTCGGGAAATGATTTAAATTCTTCATAAATGTTAGCATATCCTTGTAGTGTATCAACTACTGTTACAAGCATACTCGCCCTGCATAAAAGCAAATTTTCATTAAAGATTGCAATAACAATAATACCACAGGTGCAAAAATTATACTACACCATGATAACTTGACAATGACTATGTAAAACTCAAAGATCTTTGTAAAATAATGATTTTTTGCATATTAAAACTCAGCAAGAGACCCTCCAATACTAATAATGACAATGTATCAATGATTTACAATTTGACTCGAATATTAAAACTCAATTCTGTATCAATGATCTTACAATTTGACTCTGTATCAAAGATTTTATAATTTCATTCTGAATGAAGTTCATAATTCAGTAGTTTACTGTATGCATTACAACAAACATAGCCACATCACAGATACAAGGACTAAATAATTCATTCTCATCTTCCAAAGACTCAACTCGAACTTCCAAGTATGGCTATCCTATAAACACCAGGAACCACAAACCTGAAACTTTCAGAACTAAAATAAGCGCAGTCATCTGGTGAGTCCATTAACATAAGGAAATCCAGAGGCTTCATTTCATCTACGGCACCACGTATACACAGCAGAGGCTTTGGGGATTTTAATTCCATTAGGTGATATAACTGCAACAGGGTTTACTTTGTAAGTTAGCAACAATACACACATATCTATTACCACATATTCAGATCTTTGTTTCAGACCTAAAAGACATGTGAGACACACCTCAGAGTCTTGATTTGGTTCAGACTTTTTATCCAAAGCTGCCATTAGCAAGGTCCGCAGAAACACCAAGGCCTCTGGGCAGAATTTTTTTGACTGCTTGCAGACCTACATAGTAAGACCATAAGCATTTACTATGGAAAGAATAGTGTCATTGTCAGAAGCATGGAAGCAAAAAATGCAAAAGATACACAATTGTTATAAATATCAGTAACAAATGATCAAAGCGCAGCCCAAGAAGGCAACTAAAATAGTATTCCTGGAAAGAGAGAATAGATTATATCACCAAAAGGAAGAGGAAAAAATCAACCCAAAAAAATAACAAAATTTTCAAATAATTAGCCACCATCTTACCTACTTCACACTTGCTCTAAGCATGTCTAGTATGGTAAAAGAAAGACTTGACTTTATGTCACATTATAAAATATACACGTCTGACAGCTTTGCAGAACCAGGTGCAATAAGCAAGATCCAAAAACCAGATGGTTGAAGTGTTTCCATTTATGATTATGATATTTGTACTCTTTCCGAATATATGTTAGTTTATTATGAACATAAGTGAGAAGCTAAAAGATTGCATACCACTAAATTCTTGTTTTTAAGTAACAAGATAACTTTACATATCAAATGTTGGTGACAAAAAAGTTGTGAATGGAAGCACTTATTTTCATCCAAATATCCAAGTAAAAGGAATAACACCCATAAAATATGGCCTTACTTCGATGTGATCAACAACAAATTGTTTTGCATTGTGGCTGTTGTCCTTCACAATTCTCTTTTAATAACAAAAGTACATTAAATTTGAAATAGTAGATAATAACAAAATCCTAATGCAATTTATTTAAGAAAAAAGAACAATATTACAATATTAATAGATAATTACAATTACACCCTCTTGTATATGCTTCATCTGTCCTGTAAAAAGAGTTGATATAGAAAATTCAAAACAAGCTACTTTTTAAATTTAATACTAGTACGAGGATTCTAGCCTTTTAGTTTCACACTGCTTTAACATTGTACTGACTACTGAGTTGCTACAATTTAATGTAATAATCAATTTTAATCCACAAATTATCTTCTAAGTTTTAGAGTTATAGAAGCAACTCATTTTAGACCTTCTCTGAAAGAAGAGAACGTAAAAAAGAATAATAAAAGAAGTAATTCCTTGACGTGCACAAAAAAGTTCAAAGAATATGCTCAACTTGCCAAATAAATATCAAACAAACAGTAAAGCTTAACAGAGAACCCAATTGTTGATATCACTTGCCCCTTGTACATTTATATGACAAACTATAGAAATAAATGTTATTTATTTTCTCACTTGCACTCATCTGTTGGAAGGGGTAGTCTTTTATGGCTCCTGAAAAGTTCTTTCGCCAATTAGGGGTCACTTTGAAGTAATGCCATGATTTAGGGGGTTTGAGTGTAATTTTCTCTATGATACTCAATGAGGTTACATGAACACTATTCACAAGGACAGCCAGATTGAATGGGAGAGGATGCACTAATACAAAAATTTACTGCCATAAATTAGGTTTTAACCTATCCTAATCCTTTTAATGCTTATTTTTCCTTTGTGATATTATGGTAAATTCGAGGGTCTTGAGTGGAGTACTCATACAATAGAGTTGCAAGACAAGGATCATACTTGGAAGCTATCTTCAGATTACAGTTAGCATAAACAGCTCCATATTCCTGAGAGTGGGTTGAAATGCACTTACAGACAGAACCATAGAGCACAAGAAGGAGCCAATCGCCACGTCCCGGCCAGATATAATAGGACAACGTGTCAGATATTCACACATCAATAATATTGCAGGGGTCATAACAACATGACGAAAATCTGAGCAAGGAAATATCATGGACCAGAGCCTTAGGAGAAACAATGTCTTCATAGAGGGCCAACAGCTTTTCTCTGCAACAAAAGTAAGAGAAGACTAATGTGATATTGAAGTAAACATCCAAAATGGAAAGGCTTGATGTATGAAATAAACCTGAAATCTTGATATCCTCTGCAAAAAGTGATCGAGTTCGAAGTAGTCGCTGACGAGCACAAATGGCAGCAAAGTATGGGATTTCAATACTCATTTCCATCAATGGCTTGACAAGTAAATTTAACAACCTAAAATTTAATGGCTTTTTATTTGCTGAAACAGAAAAATACTGCAGTAGTAGGCCATAGAATACCTGAAAAAGACGAGCAAAAGAGAGCATTTTCATACATCAGTACTGATTATAATGAGTATGTTGAAGTTGAACAAAGCAGTTGCATAAACCAAGTTTCAACTAATTTTTAACAACATAACCAAATAATTAGTCAGAAATAATAAATAAATGTCACACTTGAAAAAAAATATTTATTCAACTACTCATTCCATCATTATTTCATTGAAGTTGGAACAAAGATTAAGCCTAAGTTGAAAAAAATTGACACTTGTCCTAAAAGTCAAACTTTTTGTTTAAATGTATATTTTCCCATCTGTGTGCCAACCACTCATTAGCCGATGCCACGTGTCCTCAAAATCAATCCTTTTACTTTGCTTTTTCTTTTTGTGGAACATCCTTTTACTTTATTAATTACATATTTCTATGATTAACAAGAACAAGAACAAGATTAGGGGAAATGGAATTTGTGAGATGACACACTAAACATAGGGCAGGAAAGAACTACCGGTCTCTACATGTTGTGTGATCACACAAGTCTACTCCCACACATATAATACCTACTGTACTTTGTATGCATATACCAGTTAAGAAGACACTTCAAGTGATATGTAATATAAAACATGAACTTAAAACCAGTAGCAGATCATACTTGGATTTTCTTCCGATTTTCTGCTGCGACTTTGATTGCATTGAATGCACGAATTCGCCTGATTGCTTCAATGATTTCGCTATCAGAACGATTATCAAACAACGAAGACAAGTCATCCATGGTTTTTGGAGCTTCAATTGTATATGGAAGGTCTCCCTGTAGAGGTCCAGGAAGTTTGACCTTTGCATCCTTTTTCTCAACAGCTTGCTTATGGTCCCTTGGTTTTACCTCCAAGTTCACATCATCATCCTCTCCTGCTTTTTCCTCCAAGTCGGTGTCATCGTCATCATCACTTTGTTCCCAGTCTTTTAGAGATTGCGGCATTTCACTTGCCAAATCATCTCCCTCCTCATCATCTTCCTCTCCATCATCATCATCATCATCTTCCCCCTCTCCCTCATCATCATCATCAGATGATTCACCATCATCGCTGTCAACATCAATTTCATTTTCTTTTCTCAACATCTGTTCAATCCAGGCCAATTTGGTTTTTGGTTCATCAATAGCAAAGGAATCTCCAAGATCATCCCCAGAAATAGAAGTCAGCTTCTTGGAGGCAGAATTTCCTTGATCATCATCATCATTATCTTCATCACTTGTGTCATCAGCAGCATGCATCCTTTTCTGCCGCTCTTCCTGAAATCATGAACCATCATGTACAAGATATTGTTTTAGAATACAATGGAGAATGCTAGACAATTATGTAACAGAAGTCCTGCCTTGATACTATGCATTTTTAGTTTTATATGTCACAGCATGGTACAAATGCAATTATTCCACACAGTACATCCCATAACAAAACTTCACAACTTTCCCATTTTACCCAAACACTTTTTAATTCTTAGTTGCCAAAATATACGTGGTTTATTGTTCAAGGAAAATCATAGTAAAGTACCTGATTATAAAAGAATCTCTGAACATGAAAGTGGGAGTGATAATTATCTTCTTATACTTTGCTCAATTGCCTACTCTCTTAATTATTTGTATTTCCATTTGGTTTATAGACAACGAACAAATGGAATGAATACAAGAAAAACTAGGAAACCTAAAGTGGGTATATCAATTACTCTTGTGAGTAACTACTAGATCCTGGAATACACTATGTATTCACTGTGATGCTCAATGTGTAATACATGCACAGCAACCATCTTCTCGCTGATACGTTGCTTCTATCCAAGGAACCCTATTAAATACCAACAGAAGAAACTACATGGACTTAGGTGAGTTCAATGATAGCATAATCACAAAAGTATCTGGAGGTAATGCACGCATTGCTATCCACATATTCTCAAAGCTTCTAAACATTATTAACTAGAAAGAATGAGAACCACACTGAGGGGTAGTGAGAACTGCAATAGATAGGACAGCTGAACCAATCATTGCACTTGGAGAAGGAAAGATATTAACACTTACAAAATACTATTGCGCTCTTTTTTCATTATATAATCAGAATAATGACTAAAGGATTCATAGCTATCGTGGGATTTGTAGAATAATAGATTGACAAAAAAGGATTCTTAAACCCAATGCCAAGCAGTCACAAGCCAAGGATCGTAATTGATTCTTATTACAAAAGTGCTGTTCTTTACATAGGTGGGACAAAAAAGGATGACAGCCTTTTGTCTAAACCACGCTGGGGGTGGTGAGAACCATAAACAATACAATGAGTTGAACCAATCATCGGACATGGACAAGAAAAAGAACATTAACATACCTCCAATTGCTCTAGTCGCTCTTTTTCATCTTGTGCAAGTTCTTCAGGAGTTTTTGTCCTATTTGATGGGCGGGCACGCATATCCAGCACCATTTCATTGAGTAGTTTATCATAAGCATCAGCTTTCTCCTACAAGTAATCGATTGAATTTCAAAGGATAAATCTGATGCAACAAAACTACAACTGCTAAAAAAAACTTTGCATTTACTAGTATATATTATTGCAAAGTGCATAACAGATTTACGTATTTTAAACTAACCAATAAAGAGCATAAAAAAGAATGCCTTCTTAATGTGAAAGAAACAAATGAACAACTTCCAAAACTCAAGGAAAAATAGATGCAACACCTCATAAATCAAGCTATTTACCAATCTAAGACCAGAGGTTCAGAATTAGCATGTGTAAATCTACAAAGATAAATCATACCTGATCAGGTTCAACTTTAGTGGAAATAACATGATTAATGCTCTTGCTCGTAACATCTTTGACAACATTCATTTGGTTAGGTTGGGCCAAAGAGGACTGCACAGACGTAAACTGTTCATCCAATTTTTTGATCAACTGGTCATTTTCTTCCTTGTCCTTAGCTTTCTCCGCCTGGCAGTATATCAGCAATGAAAGGAAAGAAACCATGTTATACACATAAATTAGTAAGAACCATCAAAGAAAGGCTCCAAAAATAACACAAAGTAGTTACTGATCACCACCTTGAAAAATTTGCTCTTGGATATTATCTCATCATACACCTCCTTTTTTGTCTTCTGCCTCTGCAATAAAGAAGACATCATATCAAAAAAAAGGAGAAAACAATAAAGGTGCCAAACCTCTCAAACGAATACAAGAGAAAGGCTAGTGCAGCCTATTACCAAGTTTAGTTCCAAGGTATCTATGTCAACAACAATGACGATATAGATAAAAATAAAACGAACAATAGTATGTGAGGCACAAGGCATATGTGTTGAGACATAGCAAAGGCGTTTCACAAACACTGGTCCAATAACAAAGTATATAATTATAGAAGGTGAAAATACAAAAAGAGAAGCGCAACACACAAAAGCAATTCGCTTTGCAGAAAATTGTGCAATTATCTTATCTACAGCGGAAAGCATCATTTATCTTATCATGTGTGCATCCAGCAGTGGACACATAATTGGGACAGAAATAGTGGTTGATAATGTGCATAAATAGAACAAGATGAGAACTAAGAAACAATAGCTTATAATTGAAACAAATGCAGATATGAAACATCAACATTCCAAAATCTAATGCATCTCACATTTTCTTCTCCTTCGAGTCCAGTTGCATGAGCACCAGGGGTGCCATGGGCACTAAGCTGTTTTAAGATGACAGACCTCTCTGTAAAAAACGAGAATCATGATAAGCAAACAAAGATAAGAAAAAGGTTTCAGGTACTAAGCAACTAGTTAATCTTTCCAAATCAATCCACTAAAGCATGCATTATCTCTTACAAATAAAGTATTGTCCCACGTTTTATGCAAAAATAATCTAACACTAAAAAACAAGGCAGCATCACAAATTTTTCATATGGTTAGTGTTTAAAATAGCTAAGTGACAAACTTCAATGACAAATGCAAATGATACGGGTTCTTCCTTTGAAGCCTAATCAAAAGGTATGCTTGTTCTTTAACTTTCTTTGATAATGAGGAAGAACAAAAAAGAGGCACAAAATCATGTGCTAGTGAAAATTAAAAGTGTAATCATTTGATGGGGTATTTTTAAAAAAAATCTTCATCTTCCCCAAGTGTGACAGCATAATTTAAAAGCTGGACAAATCAATAAGCCAAAAATATCAATCATCTCCAATTAGTGCAATTCACATATAGACATAATAGGGTAGATGTGAGGACTTGCAGCTAGTGGTTGGGCAGGAGGGAGTTGGAGAGGTTGAGGGATGGCAGGCTAGCAGTCTAGGACTCTAGGTTAGGGATGTGTTTAGGGTTTGCTTTTCTGCTCTGTGTGTGTTCTGCCTTCTTGCTCTATATACGTTTTTGCCTTACCTGACTTTCTTACTTGTTTTTCTCACTCTATGTCCGCCATGTGCTAGTCCTTGTTTCCTCCTACAGGTTTGCTCATACTTTTGCACAAGCTAGGCGTCTTCATGGAAACAACCGTTCTTTGCTTTGAGGTAGAGGTCAGGTAAACCCCCAAGGTTCCAAGGACATAAATGGCCTCCTTCAACACACTTTCTACATCGGACACACTTCAGATAAGTTACAACTTAAACCAGAGAAACTCACAAAAAATTTAAAAAGGCAAGGAAATTATCAGACGGGGTGTTTGGTAGATGCAAGGGAATGAAAATGATAGGGAACGAAAATGGGAATGAATTTTCATTCCCACCGGTTTAACCTGGAATCAAAATTTGGGCTTCTAAGGGAATGGACCCATTATATTATATAAAACCAAACAATTTCTTTTATTTTCATTCCCAATAATTACTGCATGATACCTCTAACCAAACACCCTCAAACATGTGCATAAGAAATAGAGGAAATATATATGTATAATCTCCCTACTTCCATGGTATGCTTCGAACATCCACTTAAAGTAATGAAGGGTGGCATCAACTCCTCGACTTGAGTTCTTACTTCTTAGATACAACTTTATTTATTACTCCTCATGCCAAGGGCTTTATTTATCCCTGCCCTGCTGATGTGACCTAGCGGTAAGGGGGTAAGTAAACAAATGAGAGATCTTGGTTTCAATCCCGGCATCAACTTACTGCTGCTAGGGAGAAAGTGATTTTCCTCCTTATGATGACAGCAGGTCTGGTGCGGTGGGGGTGCTCCAGACGGTGTTGCATGCCCTTTTTTTGGCTGGCGGTTTAGATTCATTACAGTTAAAAATACCAAATAATCTTCTTTACCACTACATAACCGATAGCTTTCCATACATTAAGTGACATATCCCATTAGTGGGAGTATTAGGACATCTAGGAGATGAAACATCACAGTGTGTTTTCCATTGTAGGTGTAGGGATAGCTATGATGTAACAATATTGGCGGATACTATTCTCTCAATTGCATCACTTATCCCTTCCCACAAGTCCGCAACTGCCAACAACTTGTAATTTATTTTTACAAAATCACTAATAAGAAGTTTCAAAATGAACTTATTTAATCCATATAATTCCAATAACAACTATATCACCTTCTTGTCTAGATACAAAAATACACAAGAATCAGCACATGAAGCAAATATCGTTCTGAACAAGTCAAGTGCTACATCACAAGTTAACCACATAGGTTGTGGCGTAGTGTACAAATGAAGCATATTTTATGATTTATGCATTTTTGGTGATTTTTTTGTACAAATGAAGTCTAATTTATGATTTATGCATTTTTGGTGTATTTAATTTCATAAACCATTTGGAAAATATTTTGTCCCAGTCAGTGATGGGTTTTGGGTTAATCACATATTTGAAATATGTGTTTGCATAAATGTTGTTTAAATGCGTTTTATTATTTGAGAACCGTTATTTGTTGGTCAAACAGATTTTTGAGCATTTTAGCTCGACTTTGACTTAAAAGAGTCTTGAGGACATTTGTCTGGTTTTAATGGCTCAATGTCGAGCCCATTTATGATTTGCATTTGAATGCATCTTGTGGTATATTAATGATAATTACATGCTCAAGTGTGTTGGTCATTCCCGTGTAGTCATATAATCTTAGACTGTGTTGCATTGGATCCATAAGCACGTAATTCCGTCTTTATTTGATGGGCAATTGGGTATTACGGGGTTGGACTCCGGGACCCATGTTTTATGACCTTAACCTTTCAAGTGTACATTAGAAGGGCTGAATCCGGTTGTGTTATCGTGTTGATGGGTGTTTGGGGCCTCCGCCATGTCGGGGCAATGCCTTGGTTGTAACCCCCGACTGTGTCGGACCTTTGGTGGTATTCATGGTAATATTCACTAAAGTCAACTGTCTCTTTTGGTGTAGCTTGAAGGGAGTCGTATGGATACTTGGGATTTTATGTCGTGAAGTGTAATACTTTTAACGTTGTATGAGTGGCATACTTTTGTGTTCCTCCACTCTCGATGGATACGAGTCTCCCCCGTTGCCGGCCAGCAGTACTTTGGATATTTAATTGTCCATGCTTTAACATTTGGATTTCATTCAATTTTATGGTCGTGTGAGTATTGAATTTTAGTTCTATGTTTTCAGTGGCATATTATATTTATATGGATTGTTTTTCCATGATTTATAAGTTGAGTATTATGCCCTACCCGTGTTTTGGGTGTTTCGGGATATAAAGTTTTATCCGCATTTTTATAAATTGGAAGTCCGTTTTCTATTCACGTTTTGAGTGAGTTTCGGGTTGCCTCATTTTATAAGGAATGTTTTGTATTGAGGTATTCATCTTTGAAAATGAATGTTATTGGAAAACGAGTCGTTTCCATATTTAAAGTAAATCATTTTGAAATATTATGATTTAAATTGTATCCTTCTTTTAACAATATATTTAATCATGTTGAAAACTCTTGAACTCACTAGGCGTTAGCCTAACCTTTTTATTTGCCGGCATGTGCATCAGGTTCCGTTTTGGGATTAGTTCTAGCGACACTGTGAAGAGATGAGTGCTAGTTGGGTGCTCGAAGAAGTGAATAGCTTGGTGGAGTCTTCCGCATTTACTTTGGATGTAGCGACTATTATTGGGTTTTTAGTAACACCCGACTTTAATTAGTCTTTATGTAAGACTTTATTTATTTGGTTAACGGTTAAATCTAGAATCGTATGTCTAGCGTGAATTTGTCGTAAGAGATTTTATCATTTTTGAGGTATTATTGAAAGTTTTAAATTAGTCGCTCTTTCCAAATTTGAGGGTGTTACACGTAGTGGTTAAGGCCCGGAGGGATGTGGTGGAATATCCCATTTGCCCAGGGTTCGAATCGAGGCGTACGCAACAATTGTGGCCACCGAGTTTATCAAGGTTGATTTCTTGCCGTCATAATTTGTCGGGATTAGTCTAGGCATAGCCTAGGACACCCTTCCAAAAAAAAGTGTTACATCACAAGTTACGGGTTAGATTGTTTGTCAAAGTTTCATACATAGGTGTGACTCTTCCCATGCCCCCTCAATGCCAATAATGAACAAAGGAGAAAGATTAATGCATGTGTCAAAATAAAATGTTGTATAAACAAGCCAACCAATGGTAAGTTGTCAATAGCCTATGATCATCCCTTCTACTCTTAAGGCTAAATTACTTGTATGGTTTCATAGAAATATGTAGGCCTATAAAAAGGGACATCGACCTATAATGGTTATAGGATGACAGTTGATCGATACAAAAAAAGTAACAACTGAAAAGGGTTATGAATCCACTCTCTTCACTCGAATAAGTTATGAACCCATGTTCGAGTAGAATGACAAAGCTTTAGTCATGGTTTTCAAAAGCGTGTGAGGCGTACGCCTCGAGGCGCGCCTCGAGGCGAGGCGGTCCAAAATCGCACATGAGGCGGCGCCTCTCAATCCCCAGACGAGGCGTACGCCTCGGTTGTCTAAGGCGGTGATTGAGGCAGTGAGGCGTGAGGCGGTAGAGAGGCGTACGCCTCATTACCGAGGCTAAATTATTTTAAAAAATGACTAAAACCTTCTCTATTTCTTTTTTGAAAAACTTGTTCTTATCCGGTTCTCCTAAGCCCTATCTGCATTCATCTATTGTCTTTCGTTAGTTCCATTTTTCTCCCGTTTTCTTTGCATCTTCTTCTTCGATTCTGTTCGGTTCACAAAAATATTATGTATATGTATCTACCGGATACATTTCTTTTATATTTAGTCTCTACTACATGTGAGGGTCACAGTCACACTTCTACTCACACTTTGTTGATATTTAATATTTTTTCTTTATGAGTTGTGAGCATATTAATATATACATATACATATATATATATATGTGTGTGTGTTATGAATAGATCAATAATTTTTTTCTTTGTTAATATATGTACATCTATATTTCGTGATTGAAAAAAGTATATGTAAATTCTTTTAGTAATTTAGTATGATATATATTTTGTTGTCTAGCACTCAAGTGTCAAGTGCGTGTATATATATTGCATATATTTATGAGCAGAAGCAGTGGAATGCATTTGGCGTGTGTATATATATATATATATATTGTGTACATTGTATATATTTCCGCCTCAAGGCTTACGCCTCGGACCGCCTCGAGGCTTACGCCTCGCCTCATTGAGGGAAAACGCCTTGAGGCACGATTCCGTTTTTTAAAACCTTGACTTTAGTGTAAATCATTTCATACAATTGTTCAATGCAGAAATCACCTCACCCGATACGAATATTCACTAGAACCATGTCTCGACTGTACAACATTGATCCTTACAAGAGTTTCCATATGCATATGGGCTATGGCCACCACAAAATGCACACAATATCATTAAGCCTTCTATAAAAAGCAATATCATTTTGAATGAAAACATTACTCTAACTGAACTGAAAGTTATGTTTGAAAGACCAGCATTAACCACCTAAATTATGAAATTTCATAGCTTTATATCAGAGCATTGGTATCTTCTGTTGCAATTTTAACTTTTTTATCATGAAAAGGAAACGTCAAACTGCTATTTAATTCATATTAAAGTAAACAAACAACAAACTTACTCTCGGCCTCCGTAGCCTCCCCATCTTCCTCCTCATCAAATGGTACCTCATCCTCGAAATCATCCCTTTCAGGATACAAGCTTCCATCTTGAATCTCAAACTCGTCCTCTTCTCCATCGGATAAATTATACCTGCTTTTCTTGTCAAGTTTCACCTATAAGAAATATGATAAACAAATTAGCAATCACTATTGACAAATTAATCAAAAATATAAAATACAAATAAGAAAACAAATACCCAAAAATGGACAAATATACAGAGGCCAGCCCGAAATTTTCAAACGGTGGCACAATTTACCATAAGGGTGAAAGCTTTAGAAAATTTTCACAAACTCATAATAGATTAGTTTGTCTGTTTCTTGCTTTTGCAAGTGAGGTCAGGAATTTGACCCCTCTCACTACCGCTTTCCTCCAATTTTTTCACAAAAGCTATAGAAACCCAAAATTAACTAACGGGAAATTTGCTAAAGCCGGGATTTGAATCCTAGCCCTTTCAAAGAAGAAACTTTAAGCTGACAACTTAGACCAGCTCAGCCATAACAAACTTTTGTAATAAGTTTAGTTTTAAGAAATATAGGACACACAACGAAACATTAAAGTGGCACCCTTAAGGAATGTAATTTTTTTCCACTATGACAGAAGCCAGAACCAGTGGCATGGACCACCGTATGATTCCACATTGGTCCGCCCCTACAAATATATGACTGAAACTTGGCAGCCAAACTATAAGAAACATTTCTTTTACTTAGAACAAATAAAACGGCCATTTTTCATCCTACTTCCCTTCTCAACCTTTTCCTCTTATTGTCACATAATATTATCACTTGAATTCAGGAATTTTTCAAAATGAAAAACTGGTTTGTCCTTTCTTTCCCCAAAGCTCAGTTATTCCATAACCACCAAGTGCATAATCGTATTAGTAAAACATACTAATTTCTGACAAGTCAAATGTTGCATAATTTATGATTCTATTAAGAATGACACAGACTAAAACGCATCTAAGCTGTCAATTTCAGCCTATAACCAAGTAACAAGGATTTTTCCATCCATCTTCTATAACTTTCTGTATAATCAAATAAAAGAAATATATATATACGAATTTTCAATCAAGAAAACAATTACCCGCATTTCTCTTTGAGATCTGAGAATGGCCTTATCAAACTCACCAAGCTCCTCATTTTGCTCTCCAATTCGCTTATCCACAAACACTGATGACTTACCACTCCGCTCGTAATCTTTCAGCAATGTTTTCTTCCTCTGCACTTTTTCCAACATAACAAACAAATAAAATTTACATTTCAAGCTTCACAAACCTAACCATATAGTAAATGTTTTATACTAGAAGAAAATTTTGCATCAGCAGACAAAAGAAAGGAGATAGGTCACCAAAACATCCATATATCTTCCAACGGATTATCTTGCACAAGAGTTTAATTTACGTCCACTTTTCATAGCTCACAAAGGGATGATCAAAACAATTGCAATTCGGTTGGTAAATTTGAGAATATACTCTCAAATTATAATTTGTGTTTGGGATTGCTTATTTAAAACAACTTATGCTTATTTTAAAAAGTGCTTATCAACTTATATGGTGTCAAACTAGAGTTTTCTAAAAAGTGTTTGGATTAGCTTATTGTGGTATCAAATCGTAATAAGCTAATAAGTTGTTATTTAAAGGTGTTTGGGATTGCTTATACATATAAAAGAACCCAAAAAGTCATAAGCACTTTTGAAATAAGTTGATAAGTTAGAACAAAATGACTTGTCAAAAATGGTTTTTCTTTCCATCCAAACACTCAAAAGGGCTTAACTCCGGTGCCAAATCGCAATAAGCTAAAAAGCCCCTCAAATAAGCAATCCCAAACACCCCTTAGTTTTAGGAAGTGCTATAACCTATCACTTTCCAAAAAAAAATCTACAATGCAATTGGTTATTATGCAACAAAGAAATCAATTTATCATATCTATCAGTTTTTTTTCTCAAAAAGTCAAAAAATTTAATCGTTCATGAATTAGAAACTCCGTCAAAGAATATTATGCAACTAAGAATATCTGCAACGGGATCATATGCCAAGAGATAGAGATCATTGCCTTCTCAACAGCGAGGGTACGTGCGAGGCCTATTCGGCGTTCCTCGCCTTTGCGCTTCTTGCCGAGGATATCAAATTTGCGACGAGACCAAATGGTTTCAAAAGGGTTAGGTTTTGTCGCGGGAGCTTTGACTTTCATGGCGATGGCGTTGGGATTTATCTTCTTCTTATTCTTCCACTTCTTATTTGCAGTGTCATTGTTACTTGTAACTGTCGACACTTTCACCATTGTAGCAGGTCGCTTGAGCTCTCCTTTGACAACCACCAGTGATTTTGGCTTTCGCAGGTAGAATTGCAGGAAACCGAGAGAGAAGGGTTTTAGGGTATTGCAAATTAACAATGAAGGAGGTTTATACTATGTTTGGGCTGAGCTTTTATTTAATTTTATCCACCAGGCCCAAGGTTTATACTCTGGGCTGGGCTTATATTCAATTTTCATCCATGAGGCCCAACTATTACGGCTTTTTGCCCAATATACCTTTAGGGGGCGTTTGGTTCGCAAAATGTTTTTGGATGAAATGGAATCTGTCAAAGGAATTTGACTTTGATGGAATTGGAATGGAATGTTGTTAGGTTTGACCACCTGTTTGGTTGACAGAATTGGAATGAAATCTGTTAAATGGATTGGAATTTTTCTGTTTGGTTCATAGATTGTAGCTTCGGAATTGGAATGGAATTTTGGTAAATGACCAAAATACCCTTTTTGATTATTTTAATTTTTTAAACAAAAATTACTTTAATAAAATAGTCATTAAACAGTTTAATTTTTAACAAAAATTGTTTTTATTATTTTAGCACATGAATGATACCGAGAGAGGGAGGAGAGAGAGAGAGAGGAGAGAGAGAGAGGAGGAGAGAGAGGAGAGAGTGGAGGAGAGAGAGGAGAGATAGAGGATAGAGGGAGAGAGTGGAGGACATAGAAGAGAGAGAGATAGAGAGAGGAGAGAGAAGGAAGAGAGAGAGGAGAGAGTGGAGGAGAGATAAAGAGAGAGGGAAGAGAGGAAAGAGAGAGGGAGAGAGAGAGGGAGAGAGAGAGGAGAGAGAGGGAGAGGGAAAGAGAGAGGAGAGAGAAAAGAGGAGAGATAGAGGAGAGAGGGAGAGAGAGGAGAGAGAGAAGGGAGAGAGAGAGAGAGGAGAGAGAGAGAGAGGAGAGAGGGAGAGAGAGGAGAGAGAAAGAGAGAGAAGAGATAAAGAGAGAGGGAAGAGAGGAAAGAGAAAGAGAGAGGGAGAGGAGAGAGAGGGAGAGGGAGGAGGAGAGAGAAGAGAGAGGAGAGGAGAGAGAGAGGGAAGAGAGAGAGGGAAGAGAAAGAGAGAGGAGAGAGAGGGAGAGAGAGAGAGGAGAGAGAGAGGGAGAGGAGAGAGTGGAGGAGAGAGAGGATAGAGAGAGAGAGGAGAGAGTGGAGGAGAGAGGGAGGAGAGAGAGAGAGAGTAGGGTTTATTTGAAGTGAAAGGTAATTTTGGAAATAAAGAAATACCACATTCCATTCCATTGAAATGCTTGACATTTTGGATGGAATTATAAAATCCCTTATCTATGGAATTTAATGGAATTGGATGATTCCATTCCTTTGAAATGCTTGAACCAAACAAATGAATGAAATCTGGTCAATGGAATTTAACATTCCAATTCCACCAGATTCCATTAAATTCTGCGAACCAAACGCCCCCTTAAAGTTTAAAATTAGGGTGTTCATCCAAATCGCTAAACCGTACAAATCGTTCACACCGCATTATACCGCACCGCAAAGTGCGGTTTAGAACTTTTGCGGTGCAGTTTGCAGTTTGCTTTTTTACCAAGCTGCACTATGCGGTGCAGTTTGCGGTTTTGAGTTATCAAACTGCAGTTCAAACCACGTCGCACCGCATATTTTGTATATTTTTTATTTTTATATATAACATATATATATAGAATAATTTAGTATTTAATCATTTATAATTTTATGTAATATTTTTGGACTTGAATAAATAATTGGGCCAATTGGAAGTCGGGGCTTAAGGATCGAGATGAAAGAAAAAAGTTGGACATGTCATAACTCACACGTTTAATTTAGTTTGAAGTTTATTTTTTTTACTTCTTGGACTATTTTTAATTATGCAATACGTAATTGGGAATCGGATGTATTGAAGCTCTTTTTTTTGGACTACGATCACTTTATCGTTGATTTTATAATGTATTTTTAAACTTATAAGTTTGGATTGTAGGCATAAAGTGCGAAGGGACAAACCCACCGCACCGCATTTTGCAGTGCGGTTTGGGGTGGTTTGAGGTTTATGCGGTACGGTTTGGGAAAATGTGCAAACCGCATATGCGGTGTGTTTTAGCCCCAAACCGCACCAAATCGTACCGCAAACACCCCTAGTTTAAATGAGAGATGTCCAAAAATCGGTTTCGAGTCGGGTCGGCTGGTCTCGCTCCTAGTCCTGGCCCAAAAATTCCAAGACCAATCTAGGTCTACCCTGGCCTGGTTTTAAAAAAAAGATATAATGTTTTTTACACAAAAATATTAAACTTAAAAAACTTTAAATGATACCATTAAATAGATAAAAACTTGAAAATCTTGTAAAAATCTTCAAAAACTTATGATATAATTTATAAAAACTTAAATTTTTTTAAATTGAGCCTAAACATAATCGGTGCCGATCCCATAACCTGTATCAGGCCAAGCCGACCCTTGAAATTCCATAGATAATGTAATCGGTTTTGGACTGTTGGGCCATAACATAACAGGTCCAATCAGTCCCCGACTGAGTTGGATTCCATTTAGCCATCTCTAGTTTAATTCATGTCGATTGTTTGTCTATAACAAATTAATTATCGACTTAAATCTCCTGAAAAATTATTTCAATAAAAATATTAAATACTAAGCATCATTTAGGGGTTGTTTGAAATAACTTAATAAGCTTAATAAGCTTTTTAACTTATTCGCTCAACCATTTTGGAGTGTTTGGAATCAGCTTAATAATTTAGAAAAGAGCTTACCGAATCATCTTTTTGGGGTTACCCTTTTGCATATAGACACCACATTTCCCACTTATGCCCCTGTGAAAATCAAGGTATATTGAAGCTCTCTCAAACCATCCCTCTCAAATACCAGATCTGAAAAACGATCATTAGTCTAGAAATTACAAGAAAGATAACGAGGTGCTCTGTAGCTCCTCTTCTCCTCGTAAACAAACCCTTTTGCTTTGCCATTTTTGTATCCAGATCAATTTGCAAAATCGACAGACCCTTTGCTTTACTCTGCCATATATGTATCCACTATCCAGATTGTTTTGCAAAATCGAAAGGGATGGGATGGCCATCGGCCATCGCTGTCCACACCTTTGTCCTCCTTGTTGTCTCGAGATCTCCGCCATAGAGTTGAGAGGATAATCGAAATGGATGAATTTTCTAAAAATTCGGAAGGGATGGGTGTTGTATTTTATGAAAAATCGAAAGTAATCTATCATTTGGTTTAGGTTGAGATTTGAATCTGTCAAATCTTCTGAATTTAGATTTCAAGTTGTAGGTTTTTAACAGATTCAAATAGGTTTCTTCATTTGTGCTGCTTATTATTTGTCGAGATTCAATCTTTCGGTGTATTCTTCAAGATGATGGTGTTCTGTCATGTTTTTTTTTTCTGGTTTATTCATCCTTCTCCAATTTTTCATATATGTTCTCCTAAAGGGATGTTTTTTTTTGTTGAGATTCAATCTTCCCAATGATGATGGTATTCTCGAAGAGTTCAAATTCAATCTTCTGATTTGATTTGTTGTGTAATGAATTCTCTTTTGATTTTCTTAACTGCAATTATGTTCGAATATGAATAGATCAAAAATAAATAGAAGGATAAAATAGTCATTTTTATCATTCAGACAGATTATTCAGCACAACAAACAAACAACAGTTTTATTTATCTCATAAAGCTAACTTTATCTGTACAACCAACTTTACCCCTATACGACTTAATGAAAAAACAACCAAACAACCCCATAGAAGAATTGATATAACCATCACTATGACATGGATCATATCACCATTTTTTAATATAATGAATCCTGTACGTACAATTTTTGGATCAACATGTAGGTACGTCAATTACAAGTTATTAAAATGATATTTCATTTAGTGTTTTAAAAACTAGTTTATCAATCAGTTTTTGTCGTATCAATGTTATATTTAAGGAACTAGTCGATAAACTAGTTGTTATCTGAAAAATGGTTGTTGACCAATAAACTAGTTGTCAACTAGTTATTTAGTCATGTTCGGTAAAAATTAAATCATAAGTTAGATGACAATGTAAAATACTCTGAAAACATGTTGAAAACCTAGTCGCAACGACATAATGGGTATAATTAGGAAAAAAAATGGAAAAATATGTGGTGCGTACTGAAATAGCTTTTTAAAAAACTAGTTTCTAATTAAGCTACCTTAAATACTATTTCGTAATCAATTCTCACTATTTTTTTTATAAATCAATTTTCTATTATTTATATACCAACATTTGTTTGATATATTTCAAAGAATAATACGAGATAAATATCTATTTTATTTATTTTATGATATCCTCGTATCAAGTGCGATTCATTGGTGAACTTGAGATTAAAAGTGATCAAAAGTTAAAATCCACTTCTCACGTTTATCATGTTAACTCAACTTTTCACACGATCTTTCACTTGCTTGATTATTGGGGGCGAAAGCACTAGTCACCTTTACAAACCACTAACCACTACTAAATGGAACAACGACCAAATCCCACCACAGACAAATTTCTCGACAAAAATAAAATCCGTTGGTGAATTTTAAAATTTCCAACATATATTAAAAAAGTTTATTTTAATTTTTTTTATTAATTTTTCACGGATTACCAACGGATTTTTCCGTTGGTAAATCCCAAATCTTGTTTGAGGTCAATCCCAAATCCCAAATCAAGAGGTCAATCCCAAATCTCTCTCCTTTTACTTCAACTCTAATAAACCCTAAAATATATTATCGTTTCTCATTACTTCGATACTAAGATTACAACCATTTTGTGTATTGAGATTACATTGTAAATGAAATTTTGTAAATCTATGCATCTTAATAATATGTACTTTTGCACAAGCTCTACTTGAAGCTGAAATAAGAGCATGAAGAAACTAAACATTTTCTTCTCCAAAATGATATCAAGAGAAGAGAACAGTTAAAGATTACGACCGAACAACTTACTAAGTAGCAATAAACCAGGAATAAATAAACAGCAAGGAGGGTTGATCTATTGTTCCCACTTTATACACGCGTTACAGAATAATGATCGATAACCATTATAATTAAGTTAGCTCTGGTACCAAAAACATAAAAATGAAAATTGTCACACATCACACAAATAAATAACAGCAAGGCGGGTTTCTGTTGTTCCCGCTTTATACAAGCATTACACAATAATTCTTGAGCAAACATACAACAGTTGATCGTTGATTGTTTGATATTGTTCTTTCTTCGTTAATCTCATTAACATAAGCATTATTAATAATTATTAAAGCATTGATTGAGTCACCAGGTCATTCATGAAGGAAAGCACCTCAGGTGGCATGAATATATCGGCTGCAGACTGAGGTCGAGCTCGTTGGTCCTCCCTTCAGCTGCTTCTCCACCACCACCACCTTGGTCGTAATTTTCTCTGTCATATATCAAAATAAATTAAGAAAGTCCTGATTTTGGCATATATATATATATATGTATATTAAGAGAATAATGTAATGATTTCTCATCATCAAGAAGCATCGTTGGATATGTATTACAAAACACTACAACAGAAGTGGTCTATTGGGAAGCCCACAAGCGACCATCATAACCAAGTATTTAACGAGTCATCAACAATCGTGCGTCTTATACAAAGGTGTTACAATAAGTTGTTAAAACGAAGTTGACAACCTAACAATTTTTATCGATGTGAAACAATAAATTGTTTATAGATCGTCTTGTCAACCCTTTTAATTATATGACACTTCTTGAAATAATTTCATATAAAAATGTTATAAAAACTAGATTTTGTTGCAATGAAATTAAAGATGTTTTATTTTATTTTAAAAGGAGTACTGAAAGTGCAATAAAGCGGTAAATAGTATACAAAAAGGATTATTACCCAATGTTGAGAGCAGGAGGTGGTGGCATGAGGAAGGTTGCATCAGTATCAACATAGTTATGCTGGTCCCATTGAACATTTTGTGTTATTGTCTTCTCTTTCTCCTTCTCTTTGATCTATTCATGGAATGAACATTTGACATCACTCAATTGCTCGATGTGACGATAACAAAATTTATAAGAAACGAACATGGAAATGGAAGATGAACATCAAAGAGTTCTTAAACCTAGCTAGCAATTTCATTTAATTTAAGTTTGCATTTCTTGAAGTCAAAGAAGAGCAGGAGCAACTTACTTTCTTTGTCAATGTAGTGTTCTGCTCCTGTATGGCCTTCCCCTGGTGGTTCATCATGCATATATGAGAAATCAGATGAAGTTGCTAATTAACAATAATTTTTTTTTTGGATGTATATCTAGATTATGTTGCAAGTATCAGTACAAAACAAATGACTTTTCCCAGAAAAATCACCCAGACAAAATACCAATGATTCGGTAGAATCCAAGGAAATAAATAATTCTGTAACTAATTTGAGTTACCCACCAATTTTTTGACGGTTTTGTGACGAATCACCCCTTTAACCACAGATTTTCTAGGGAAAATTCCGCAGGTAAAGTCTTCCATTTAGTAGTGTATAGATATATGTGTGTGTTATATGTGGATATTAGGGGTTCAAGATTCTGTATAGTTACTGAAATAAGCATGCATTCATATGCATCGGGGTTCAACAAGGAACAGAAGTTCTTTATGCACAAATTAAGAGGACAAGAAAAAGCTTCTACACCCTTTCTTGACTATAAAACACTTGATTTCTTACAAGGCATTGTAGAATTTCATAGTCTATCTTCTATTTCTGAATGAAATGCAAAAGAACTATCATTGTAGAATGAAAAAATTAAAAGCCCCACCTTTTTCTGAAGCTCGGAGATTGATTCATGCAGGAGTTGATTCTGTAAGACAAAACTTCCAGTGAATCTATGATCTAAACATATATCAATAACCAATTAAATATAGCATGCATACTTTTCTTGAGCGAATATTCTTAAGACCAGTATCCAGTTGTTGCTCCAAATTTTGGATTTCCTTCAAGCTCAATGACTCTATATCTTCACCCATGTAGTGCCTAAATAATTAAACAACCAAGAGTTCAAAAAATTCAGTTTCTTATATAAAAAAAAAGAAGAAGGAAGAATGAAGTGTTAGAAAGATGCAGTTTTTTGTGGAAGAAGATTACTCTCTTTTAACAAAATAATAAAATTCTCACCTGTGATTTCTTTGTAAGAGCTCAGCCCTAGATTTAAGTTTGTTGTACTCTAGGGTCCAGCTTCTCTGTGGATATATATACAGATTCCACATATCATCATTAAAAGAGAAACAAATTGTTAGGTTAAAAATCTTATATATTTAACTATAACTAGATCAAAAACATCAGCTTAAGTAAAGTTGATGGGTGCGACGAATGATTTTAGCAGTAAGAAAAACTGAAAGTAGGGTACCGGTGCAGCATCTGCTGCAACTAGCTGTCTCTCAGTGTAAGAATATCGTTCATACCGCTCCAGGATGCTTTCCATGCTGTGACAAGTCAAAACAAGAACATTAAAAATATACATAAAAGTCCAATTTAGACACCATTTGTGAATTAGATATTAAAATGTCCAAAAAGGCTTTGGTTGAGGCTAAGAATAGCAAACAGTGAGAATATATAATCAGAAGAAAAAATAATACAAGAGAAAGATGAAAACCAGAAGAAGAAGAAAAAAAAAACCATAAGACATGAGACAAAATTAGCTAGACAGTAAAAGATTTGGGGAACCCTCTTTGTAGTTAAACATAAACATTAAACTAAATAGATACTCAACTGCTTATATAGAAGATTATGGCCAGATTAATTGGCAGTGATGATGGTAGAAAGGATAGCCAGATTGGGAGTATACTATTCAAAAGCTTTTGTCATGGTGGCAGTAAGAGGGCTTGAACATTGAGGTCATAGGTCCAATTTGTTATTTAATTCTATTATGTTGGTCAGCTTTGTGCACTATATTAGTTTCCTGTGGGAATAATATATGTTTTGAGGTCCACAACCAGAAACTAGAAGTTAAACGACCTAAGCCAATTAGCCTCAAAGTTTCTCCTTTTCTTGTTTGCATTGTTGTGACCAAATTATATTTATATATGTTATCAAGTAAGAAATACTTAGAGATCATGAGTTGAAAAAAAAAAAGAATACAAACAAATAACCTAAGTAGAGAGGAGGCCTGAAAAAGTCAATGCAATGGTTATAAGACTTTATACCTGTTTCTCTTTTCCTATAGCATTTAACTTGGTAGTATTTAGCCAAAACATTCTTAAATGCAATATCTAGAAAGTCGTAAGCTTAAACTATGCTTTACTACTTGTTCTCTACAAAAATACTTCTTCCCCCTAACTGTTTGTGTAAGTCACTAAGTCCAGGTTACAAAAATAGATAACTCGGTATGTGATTCTAAAGAATATTTCATTAGAACTAATTTTTGAAAGATTGTAGTTCTAACTATGTTTAGATCTTCTCTCTCTTAATTTTTTACACACACTCTCTAGCATGGTAGCGGTTGGTAAAGTGCTTTTGCCCCTTTCTCTCCTCTCCATAACCTCAACAATGTTTTTGTAGATTTTTTCTTTATAGTCCTTTTAGAATTCGTTACAAGTAAACGATGTTTTATGCTATTTTGCATGCTTGTTCTATGTACCTCTGTTTGACTGTTTATAAGCCTTTTACAAATGTATCCATGCGTGTTCTTAGTACAATGGTTTACTAGTTAAACAAAATCAAACCAATTAAATGGACCTATTAAATCTCACATGGGGCAGACCGTACCTCTACTCCGAGGAGAATATAGTGGTTTACTAGTTACGAACACAGTTAGGTGTTCAACAACTTCTTTGACATAAACTAGTGTACATAATTAAACTATTGTTGTTCTAAACAACAACGTAGCTTGTAATTTGGGCACACTTAGAAAGAGTTAAGAAAGAAGAAATATAATTGCATAAGCATAATCTTTTATCTTCATGGTAAAGTTGTCCTCAAATTTTCTCTCTATGCTAATAAACACAGATATATGGTGTTGTTTTAGGTATGCAACTTTCAGAGAGGAACAATGTCAAGCAATTGCTTAGGAGGCACTATATTCTCATTACAATATTTTTTTTTTGAAACAACAACCAGAAATCTCATTACAAGTGATCATGCACTACCCAATTGAAGTCATAAATCCACATCAATGAAGATCGGTAGTCAAACAATAAACCCATCAAACACACCAAACAAACCATCATTTGTCATCTTGCATATATATATATATATATATATATATATATATATATATATATATATATGATTCGACTATGCAAGGACACTTGTGTGAAGATGTTCAAGAACAACCAAAAAGGTGATGAACATAAAACAATACAAGGGAGGAATAAACAAGAAAACCCAGGGAGACTAAGAAAAAACATAGAGCCACTCTTCATGTTACCAATGTTCATGAAAAAATGACCTAGAATATATACCTTAATTTCTTTGAAAGGTGTGAAAAATAGTTAGATTAATAATACGATCGAGTGATTTTTGGTCCAACTACTATGTGTTAAGGTTCTTGATTCAAGTACTTATGGGTTCAAGACCCGATATCGTCTTGAAAGTGTGTGCTTTCTTTTAGTTCTTTATTTTGATTTTATTGGTTGTGTTTAAAAATCGTTAAATTGGCTATCCAGAAAGGAAAAGAAGATTTGGCTACGTTAAATATGAGAGAAACAAAGAAGGTAGATCCATAACAACAATTAGAAAAGCAAGAAAAGAGACTACAACAGAGATATCATAACAAGAAGAAAAAGATTTGATGCAAGAGGAGAAACAATTAGATCCATCAAATGAAAGGATGAAGTTAAAAGTGAGGTTAGCAATATGCAGCAAATGGAACAGTAAGCAACCAAATTGTGAAGCTTATGTAAAGGAGTGTATAAGGAGATAATCCTTAGAAATGAATGATTAAAAATGGTTTAAGATAAATAGAATAGAGTACATTAAATACTTGGTGATAATAATAAACTTTGGCAAATACTTGGTAATATAATTTACCATGATCACAATACTTTGCAAGTATTAGATATATAGAAACAACAAGGGACAACGTAGATATATTAAATATGGAGGCCATGTAACACACAAATAACCAAGGGGCTATTTAATTGAACGCATAGATATACCAATGGGAGCTTGGTGAAAGTCAAACGTTCAGAAAACAACAAAGAAAATAAGTATATCATCGGAGATTGCTAAGAAAATGGTGTAAAGTCACCTTCATTAAACACTATTGATACAATTACTTAAATATGGATATCAGTGACTACAATAGAGAGAGTGTTAAATAAAGAACAAAAATGGAGAATAGATAAAGAATAAGCTTCTTTACTTTGAATTCTCTCTTTTACTTTTTTCTCATTTCTCCTCAATTACAATGCAATTAAATATGAAAGATATTTTCTAGGTAAATGATTTACTCCAACATTTGTCACTGCATTAAACTCAAAAGACTTTTCATTTTTCATTTTCCTAGAATCCTCACATTTTTGGTGGTTACATGGACCTAGACATCAAAATATGTTAGAAACATGCAAGTTAGTTTATTTTATGCCAACAAAGGTCATAACAAGAAGAAATTAAAAAGAACTGATGCAAGAAGAGAAAATATCAAATACAACAAATGAAAGGTGAAGTTAAAAGTGAGGTCAACAAAGATCATGCAACAAATGGAACACTAAGCAACAAATTGCGAAGCTTATGTAAAGGAGTACATAATGAGATAATCATTAGAACCGAATGATTAAAGAATGAAAGATAAAAATAATAGAGTACATAAATCTTGTTAGCACTGGTCAAATACCTAGTGGTAATCATAAACTTCGGCAAATATTTGGTGGTAATAGCTAACCATGATCACATACTTTGCAAGTGTTAGATATGTTAAATATGGAGGCCATGAAACACACACATAACCAAAAGCCCATTTGATTTAACATAGAGATACCAATAAGAGCTTGGTGAAAGTCAAAAGTTCGGAAAACAACAAAGGATATCAATTTACTATTGATACAATCTACTTAAATATGGATATCAACGAGGTTAAAGAAATCTCCTAGGTTCAATACGAAGTTTAGTTTCACGCATGCATCCCACTTTTGCTATTAAAGATCTCAAGAAAATTAAGCTATTTTCTTGGCCTAAAGGTTACAAAAATGATGGGTTGTTGCTAAGTCAAAGAACATAAGTGCATGACATATTGCTTCAAGCCTAACTACACGAAACAAGCCTGTCAGTACACCTATGGTTGTGTGTCAATAACTTACGAATTGTTGACGATCCTACTCTCTATCGCTCCCTTGTTAATTGGTGCAATGCAATACCTCACCCTCACTAGACCCACCATTTCCTATATTGTTTAGCATGGTGAGTCAATTCCTGCAAAACCCCACAATTACTCATTATCAAGTTGTTAAGCAAATTTTGCGATATATTAAAAGGCACGTCCGATTTGGGTTATCCTTTTCTCATGAACCAATTTTGACATCCTTGCATATATTTATGTTAGATGCGACACATGCTCATATCCTTATCACTTTACTTAAAGGTATTCTATTTTCTTTAGGCCAAATCTTGTCACTTGAAGCTCTAAGAAACAACATACCTCTTCCTGACATTTTATAAGTCCTGAGCGAAATGTAAAAATGGGTCACCGATAACTACGAAATTATTTTCAATATATTGTTTATATCATCAAAAATAACATTGAATTCAAGAAATACTAATAATTTATACAAAACCATTTTTCCTAGTATTCCTAATGCAAGGTCAAATTGATGTTTATTTATAAATTAATATTATCTATCATATCATTTTTACATAATTTCGTCAATCTGTTCCTCCATCAAAGACATCTTATAATATACCTTTAATATATAGATTGAAATCATTTGAGGCCACTATGTTGACCATTTCGGAGTAAAACTCTAAGTAAATCAACATAAAAACAATTGAGTTTCCACATGCTACCTGATGTTAATGTTTTTCATCAGCATTTTAAACTTTTAGGATTGAAAGTTGAAACAAACTTTTAACCATCAATCTTAGAATCAAAAATCCATGTTGGTTATAGTTTGAGATATTTATTATTGTTTTAGAGATATGCGAGTACTTTATATTCATGCACTCAATATTAGGTAATAAAAAGTCAATAAATGTATAAAGAAAAGAAGAAGATAGTTTTGCAATACTAAATATAGATATAAGTTGAGTCGTCTCATATAGTTTGGTAATTGTTTTAAATAGGTATGAGTTTTCTTAGTTAATAACGAGAAATGTACTTATATTCTAACACAAAAATAAAATTAATGTGGATGGAATAATCAAAAGAGTGTGGAAGATGAGTAATGAATTATATATCAATGTTTCTAGACAAAAATAGTTTTTAGATATAGTACTAGATATAAAAAACTTAGAGATAAGCAATACTAATAATGAAAGACCAATTAACTTTTTGCAAATTTTCTTGTCAACTGTAATTAATTAATACATATTTGGGTTCTTAATATAATGTAAATTATTTTTGGGTCTTATTATATACTAAATTTTTTTGTCCTTTTTTATTTACAATTTTTTTAAATACTATTATATAGTATATACTTAAAAATTTTGGGCCCCTATTTGCTTTGGGCCCTGGGCGTGCTCCCCGCCCTGCCCTCCCTCAAGGACGACCTTGCGAAACAACATACAGTTGTATGGTCCACTTGTGAATTTGAATATCATTCTCTTGCCAATACTATTGTTGATGTTATTTAGGCAACTCATCTTTCTAAGAACTTCGAATCTCCATACCGACTACTCACATTCTCTTATGCGACAATAAGGCTACTAAATTTCTTTAGGAACATGCAATCTTGTCAGTTGCAAACGTGCTAATCATATTGCCCTTGTCTACCACTTTATTGGATAAATTGTTCAACGCAGATGAATACACACGCCATACGACGTCTCACTTAGAGGGGTATTGGCCAAGATCAAGGATAATTTCTTATCTCAATCTCATAATACAGATAATTCTTAAATGTTTGCTATATATAATAGTAATTAAGGACGTGATTATCCTTCTTCATTAACATAACTTGTTCAACACAGATGAATACACACGCCATACATTCCCAACAAGTTGGATCTGGCGAACATTTTCACCAAAAGCCTAGCTTGACCGCTGTTCTCCTTTTTTTGATCCACGCTTTGAGTCGATTCACACTCGACGTCTCACTTAGAGGGGTATTGGCAAAGATCAAGGATAATTCCTTATCTCAATCTCATAATGTAGATAATTCAAATGTTTGCTATAATAGTAAGGATGTGATTATCCTTCTTCATTAACATATATCTTGTACATCTTTGTATTTATTTAAAGTTGCCTATATAATGCAAAGCCCATCCCAAGTGTACCAGAATTAAATCCCCTTCCAAAATACACAAATATTAGTTTAAAGCCTAGGCAAGTTTTGCCGTACAAGAAGATAAAACATACTTTGAGCACATAATAAAGACAAAGAGCAATCATGAAGAGGAGTCAAATTGAGCTAGAACCAAAATTTGATTTCAAGTATAGTAACAAAGATATGTGTACAAGAAAGAATGCTCATTACTTATATAGAGTAGTCAGTTTGAGTTTAAGTTTTGTTACGTATAAGGGCTAGTTTTTATTTCATCATAATCGGTTAATTAGTTTCTCAGTTTATTTTTTGCTTAGTGGTGTCGTGAGTTCGTTATGTTGTTGCGACTTTTGGTCTTAGCCTTTCTTATTAACTTTGAGTTGGGGTGACTGGTTTTGCAATGTCAACGATCACTGATGTGTGATGTGGAGTATGTATGTGTTTCGTAAGCTCGATCTTTGTTTGTTTTATCTAGTTGGGTAGAGTTTTAGTTGGTTATTCTTAGGTCATGTTTTAAGGGATTGGTTGCGATTTTTGTTGGCATAAGTTGGTATGCTATGCTGATGGTTTCTCAGTTTTGAGATAGCATTGTGCTCAATTAGTTAATTTGTTTCTTATTTTTATGGGTTTGGGTTCTCTCATGATGTCTCACTATATACTAATCTTTCAATATTAATATTTTAACTATTTATAGAAATGTATGTGCATCACAAGATAAGCTTGGTTGGGAAAGACTAAAATAGGATGATATATGATTATTTTAGAAAGCTCTCCCTGATTTCAGTGAGGCACTAGAAGACTCGATCAACAAGAAGAAATACGAGGGTAGATGCACACAAATACTAGAAACTTCTCATGCTTTGTTAAAAACCACTTCACTAATCTCAAGCCGTTCCTAGAATGATGTGGGCCTGATTATTTTTCTTGATTTTTCAAAAACAAAATTGCTTATCAAAGTTCTATATTCAAGAGGTTTTAACATCAGTTTTAGTTGATAAAAGAGCTGATTCATTTCAATATATCTCGAGACATTGTTGATCTTATTAAATAAATCTTTAGTAACTTTAGCTTTGAAAAACTTCTTTAGGCAGAAGCAACAATTAGATGTATAGTTAATAATATTCTATATGTAATACATAAATGCATTAAGAAATCAATCTAATTGCTTTACGTAATTAAACACCTCAATTGGAGTATTAACATGTATGCTCAAAATTTCTTTCAAATCCATAAATTGGGAAAATAAATAAAGTCCATCAGTGACTAGATACTCACCAAATTTTGAATAAGCTTCAAGGTTCAGACAGAAGTTTTAAAAGCACCATCTTCTAAATTTTCAGCTTATATAAATCAAAAAGAAAACCAAAAATATTTTCATATGCCATAAGTTGTTCAAATCTTGTTTCAACGGAAGTAATAGAATGATCAATTTTATATTTAAAATACTCCATACATTATAAAACCACATCATATCATCTTTTTATTGAGGAGACATAATGAAAAACCGGATTAAATAAATCTATATTGAATAAAATAATGATGTGTATTCAAGTAATTGGTGGGACATGGAGATTTTATTCTTCGTATTTAAAGGTCTATTATTATTTTGGGGCGGGGGTTGATGGATCTCCATATGCAGCTAGCGAGGTTGGTGCACATAGGCAAAGATTGGGAAGATATCTGCAATACATATGTCCCTAGTAACGTACATAGACAATCAAAAAACCAACTACGAAAAAAAATATCTTCTTGGGAGGAAGATAATAGTATAGTAGTAACCATAAACAATGATCACATGCATCAATGGAAGGAAGAGACATTAGGGCTATCTTTAACTAAGATACAGCCTTGATTGAGACAAATAAAAATGCCCTTGGCAAACACCATTTAGAAATTCCAGGACTTGGTTAAGAATTGAAGAGAGATCAAGGTGCCATACTCTAGACACAAATTTAAGAATCAGCGCTTTAGAAGAGAAGATGGTTTTTTTTTTTTTTTTTTTTTTTTTTTTGTAGAAGGCAACTATTAAGATGACGATGAAGGTTCAGACACCAAAGTATATATTATCTGCAGGTTTTCACATAATGAGGAGATCAACTTTCAATGGTTCCTAATGAGCAGACTTTCTAAATCTAGGAATCTGTATCACCATTAAAAATAAAAGATTCAATTAGACCCTTTTATTTGGTTTCAAAATTAATATTGGAAACATGCAGAATACCCTACCGTTAATTTTTCTCATCTTTTACTTGGCTTATCACCAATGATTTTGATTATTTGAAAAAATGGTGTTACTTTTGCTAGCTGATCAATTGTGAAACATTGACATAAATCTATTTCCAACATGTATTAGTTATTGCACTTTCTAAGTTCATATTTGCTACTTCAATCTACAAATTTAGAATGCTGATAACATTATTAGTAGTAATTCTATTTGGACCATCGGGCTTAATTACCATCTTAGTTATTGCTTTTCTTGTAATTAGAAAAACAAGTAGGAGTATGAGAGATGGTGTATTCACTTTCTCTTCCAAGTTTCGTAAAATGTTTGGTTTTACATATGATATGGTATGATAGCTTATGGATATTTTTTTAATAAGAATCACCGCTTCCAAAAAAAAAAAAGAACATATGATATAGGTATGATAGTCGAGTCATTAATTTGTAATGATTTCGTCAATCAATTTTGTTGATGTTATTGATTATACCTACAAAAATTATATCTATAACTAGTCCCAAGTCACTAAATTCAATTGACAATGATCTTAAACGAGTTTTGATCCATGTGTCTCATGCGATAAGCAGTGATCCGAGGCATCCAAGCTCCTAAAACAGCCAGCATTAGTTAAGAGAGATGGTACAGTCTAAATGGTATTAATTAATAACCCAATTAAAAACATCATATTGGTTGAAAAGAAGGCGAAAGCTCAAATTTCCAAGCAGCCCAACTGAGCCACCTATGCATATCTGAAGTCAAAAAAAATCTAGCAAAAAATGCTTCACCAAACTCTTCCAATAGAACTGAATCCAAGTAAGAAAGACTTCAAGTATTGTTCTGACGATGAAATTGATGATAGACTAAACCCTCAATCTCCAAATACATTTTTTTTGGGTTGTTAAACTGATTCTAAATGAGCAAGTAAAGTACCTAGATTCTCTCTATTCTTTATATCGTCTAAATTAAAGTGTTCTGACATGAATTTCCCAACCAATATTGAAGAAGCATGAAAAACTATTCCCATGTCAAGTTTTATACATAAAATTTGATGGATGTGGTAGAAATGCTAGAATTAATAACCATTAATTTCATAAGATTGCTTATAAATAAGATTGGAAAATTTAGAGCTAAAATTCATAATTTATGGTCGAATTGATTACTTTTCTAACCAACACAAGAATAAAATAAATAGTAAGTGCAGTTAAAAGTTCTTGTATATACATACACACATATACATACATACATACATACATACATACATACATACATACATGTACATATATGTGTGTGTATGTATGAGTGCTTTTAGTTTATATTTTTAAGACAGCGATCTTTTTTCTTTGAACTGAAACACATCAAATCTACTTTGTATAACCCTTAACATCGAAAACGCCTACTGATTCTTGATGAGTTAGTGAGGACTCTTTCTAAATTTCTCATGAAGGAGATAGTATAATATAGTAATTCATAATAATAAAAATTTGTAATATTTATTTATATAAGAAACTAAAAAAGAGAAAAAAAGAATATCACAGCTTTTAATTATGATTCTTTTTTTTTGAAAAATATCAACTTTAAATTAACATACTTGTTTTAGAGTATCTACGAAAAGAATAAAATAAAATAAAAGCGAGGTGAAAGACTGAGGGTTACACATATTTCCCACCGTTTGATCTGTTTATCCATAAGATCACTGTTGGATCAAAATCTGAAAGATTGAAGGTGACCCTTATAGTTGATGTACAACAGTCTCTATTAGAAAAAGAAAATTATTTTTCCGTAGATCTGAATTGATTGGTTCATCTTATATTTTTTAATCCACAGAAGGGCCAAATTAAATAATTCATTAATTTTCCCTTGAGTTTTGTATGTTTCACTGTGTGTTTTTGGAAACAAAAGTGGAGAATTGTTGCTGATTTAGAACCCTAGTTGAAATAAGAATATATACAAATTTTAGATGGATAAAAGAGGAAAGGATAAAGGGTACCAAGAGTCAGTAGAGAACTCAAACAGCTTTCCTTTGTTGGAGAAGACAATTAAAGCAACTTCAGCATCACAAAGAACTGAGATCTCATGGGCTTTCTTCAATAGCCCTCCTCTCCTCTTTGAGAAAGTTACCTGCCTGTTTATCTTGTTCTCTATCCTCCTTAGTTGTACCTTCCCTCTACCCATCTCTCTCTTCAGAAAACCAAACAACCAAATCCAGAGAGTGTAGATACTCTTGGCTAGAAAAGGAAAGCTGTGAGTTTATTGTTGTTTTCTTTCTAGAAGGGGTAGAGATGGGGGGTTTGCTTTTATGCTTCACTGAACCCTTCCTTTTTCATCTAATGAACCTCAAACACCCTTGGCTTCTATGTTTCAGCAAAAAGGGGAAGAACTTATTAATAAATGAAAATGTAACACAAGAGAACCTAGATGCCAAAAGAGTTTTTGTCCTAGCTTTGTTGGTCAGTATCAGCAAATTCTACACCAACATTTTGTTTTATCCTTACACCAACAATAATTGTACTGTAAGGTGGTCTCAAAAAGACATATTTACCCTTACAAAAGTAGTTATACGAAAAGAGTAGGAGGAGGTTTGATCCAATTAGGAAGCTTCAATTGGAGGTATATCATTTTGGGTTCATTTTACATGGTTTATTTTGTTGATGTGTTGTTGTTTTTGTGCATATTTCTCTTTCCAGGGTTAGGTTTGTTCTCTTGGTTTCTGTTCCGTTCCGTTTAGCAACGATTGTTTTGAGAATGTTGATACGATACGTAAGAGCATCTCCAACAGCTTCTCCAAAATGGAGAAAATAGAGATTTTGGAGATTTATTTGCTCCAACAGCTTCTTCAAATCTTTCTCCAAAATGGAGAAATTAGGAGAGAGAGTATAATTTTCTTCAAATTTAGAGAACTCTCAAAAAATGATTACAATGAGAGAAATGGTTTTTTATTGTATCCCACCAATAAGAAATCTTGAAAAGAAATGTGTAGGAGAGAGAAATAATATTTTATTAGATATACATATTATTTTAATAATATAAGTAATGATTTCATCTCCAAAATGGAGAATCTGTTGGAGATGAATGCAATTTTTGTTAGGGATTTTGAACTTTGGTTCTCCATTTTGGAGAAATTTTAGGGTAGCTGTTGAAGATGCTCTAATGGATGTTCATTTATCCAAATTGGTTAATTATGCTTTTAGCGTGATTTTGGAAACTTTTTTTTGGAATTTCGTTTGCAAAATTATGAATATACAACATTAAAAAAATGTGCAAATATAAAAACTAAACAAGTGAAATCACAGAAATACGACATCTTGCTTTTATCGTAATTTTTTTGGTAATTTTCGTTTGCAAATATCCTCTGTTCAATACTCGAGTAACCTTGAGAGTTTCAACATAAAAACATACTTTTTTGGTCAAACATAAACCAATATAAATAATCAGTGCAATCACTCAATAAATTATTCCAATGAACGATGAAATTTATCCAATGATTAATCGTATAATCTCACAATTAAATGATCAAAAAATAAATTTCAATTACATGCGAAATCTAAGGCATCGTTTGGTAAAAATAAACTAACTTATTTTTTGCATACATGTTTGGATGGACATAAGCTAACTTATAAGTTAACTTTTTAATAAGCTACTCTGAGGAGCTTTTTATGATTATTCTAATTATATTATCATTAATATTCATTATTATATATTAACTATTAATTATAAATAAATATTAATTATTAAAATTTATTATTATTAATTAATAAATATTTTCTGAAAATTATATCATAAATTTTTGTTATACATTCATATTAACTTTTAATTATTTAGAATTATTCAATTTCTTTAATATTGATCTATATATTTTAGTTATCAACTGTTATTATTTGATTACTTTTCCATGTTATATGTAACGTTTATTTAAAATCATAAGTTAATATATATATATATATATATATATATATATTTTAAATTGGGTTTAAAATTCAAAATTTATAATATATATAATAATAAATATCAAATTCTTTTAATTAATATATTATATTATTACTATTTTATTTGTATTAATTAATATATTATATTACTATAAAATTGTTTTATTTATATTATTAAATATTGGAATTATTTTTTTTGTTGATGTATTTTTTGGTAATTTTACATGTTTATAAGTTAGTTTTTGCCAAACGTGACTTTTTCATCAACAACCAATTAGCTTATCAACTAGTTTGTCAAACATGTAGCTAACTTATCAGATAGTTTGCCAAACATAGCCTAAATATATGCTCGTCAAGTGACCTAAATATGGATGAACATATATAGTTAAGTATGGTACGTAACAAAAGTTTGATTAATGGAGTCGACCATTACAGAAAAAAAAGAACTTGATGTAGCACGCCATGGTCATATGCTATAATACTTAGGGCCGCCCTGGGGGAGGGCGGGTCAGACGCATGCCCAGGGCCCAAAGGAAATAGGGACCCAAAATTTTGAAGTATATACTATATAGTAGTAAAAAAATTAATTAAAAAGACAAAAAAATAGTATATAATAGGACCCAATTATATTTTTTAGTATTATATTAAGGACCCAAACATGTATTAATTAATTATATTGAACAATAAAATTTGTAAAAAGTTAATTGGTCTTTCATTTTATAATATTGTTTATTGTTTCTTTAAGTTTATTTATCCACTACTTATCTAAAAAATATTTTTTCCTAGAAACCTTGATATATACTCTATTACTCATCATCCATAAACTATTTTGATTATTTCATCCGCATGATTTTTTTTTGTTAGAATATAGTAGATTTCTTGTTATTAACTAAAAAAACTTCTACATATTGAAAACAATTACCAACTATATGAGACGACCCAACTTATATCTATATTTAGGATTTCACAACTATCTTTCTTTTTTTTCCAAAAATTATTGACTCCTTATTACCAAATATTAAGTGTATGAATCTTAAATATTCTCTTATTTCTAAAACAATAATAAGATCTTAAACTATAGCCAACATGAAGTTTTAATTATAAAATTGATGATTCTTAAAATGTTTGTTTCAACTCTAAAAATTTAAAATGGTGACCAACACCAACACCAACACCAACACCAACACCAACACCAACACCAACACCAACACCAACACCAACAGGTAATATCAGGTAACATGTGAAAACTCAACTGATTTATTTTGATTTACTTAAAGTGTTACTCTGAATAGTCAACATAGTGGATTCAAATGATTTCAATCTATATATTAAAGGTATATCATAAGGCATGCCTTTGATGGTGTAACAGATTGACGATTTTATATAAAAATGATATGGTAGATAATACTAATTTAGAAATAATTATTGATTGATCTTGCGCTTGAAATACCAGGAAAAACGATTTTACATAAATTATTAGTATTTCTTGAATTCAATGTTATTTTTGATGATATAAACAATATATTGAAAATAAATTTGTAGTTATCGAAGGTCTATTTTTACATTTCGTCCAGGGCCTAAAAAATATCAGAAACAGACCTGATAAGACTTACTTGTAGGATTCAAAATCATACTTTAAAGATTGTGGAATCCTACCATCATGTTAAAACCTACTTGGTCAAGGTTTTCCTGGGGTCTAGTTATAATTATAAAAGCCTCTATATATTTTAATAAACTCATTAAGAATATTTAATTAACCTTAAATTGATGTAGTTAACGAACAAGAGTCGCTCTTTTTTTCTCAATTGAGATCACTTAAACTTACTTTCGCTAAAAAGTGTTAGAAATTTGAGATCGAGTGATGTATCAATCAAGATAGACTTGGGTAGAATAATGGACTGTGTAGCTTTCCGAAAGTAATATATTTCGTCCCTTTTCAATTTGAGTTTCACGAAATTCACTTTTAGATCATTCAAATCCGCACTCTCGTTTTCATTTAAAAATGTGAGTCAAAACACACACATATTCTATTATGTTTTTGTATGTTCTACAATGAGATATTATAACATCACAAGTTAATAGACAATTATTTTTGCCAAACATGTGGTTATTTTGGCGTTAAAACAGTTACCGAATAACTACCAACAAATAAGAATGAAAAATGGTTGCTCCAAATCGCAAGAAAGGTCGCCCGCTCTATGGCCGGTCAATGCAACATGCTTGTATCACATGTGCTCTCGGAACTTCTCACTTTCTCAAAATTTGACCGTCTTCTCGTTTGATCCTATATATATATATATATATATATATATATATATATATATATATATATATATTCATTTAAGAAGTGCTAAACGTATGAGAAGTAGAGAAGTGATCCTAGCCATTAGATCTAATGATCAAAAATTTTTAAAGGAAAGCTAATACGGTAACTAGAACAACTGTTGCGGCGATTTATGATCAATACAGTGTCATCGTCAATGACAAAATGGAAGTCTGGTAGGCGATATAGGATTTCGATCCCGTTAATGATTCTAACAAATGAAATCCGATTTTATGGCAATTCTATCATCAATTTTTCTCGATCATATATCGCAATTCTAGGTTATCAAAATTACCAAATTTCTTAATTCTTTCTCGAATTTATTATCAACTTTTAGCATAATTAAAAGTTGACGATGTTTCAGGTACAATGCCATAAACTTCTTTGATGCTTTCCTTGGGTTTGATATTGTCTACGATGAGAAATGATGGGCTCTTAAAATTGAACACCACCAAGTAGAAATGATTGGTTCTTAAGGAATGTCGCTCTCTCAAGATCATGAAAAAGACTTGCAAAATAGTAAATACCAATGAAAATTCATAGAAATATCAAAGCAAACTACAAAAAAAGGTCAAAGTTAAGTTGATATAATTGAACCTTCACAACAAACATATTGTAAAGGTTAATTTTCAAGACATATAACGCTTTGTAATTACCTAAAAGTGTATGAATCCGAATCCAGAAAACGATATTGAGCAGCAAGATGTTGATTTTGATTCTAAAACTATAATACTTTATGTGAATCTAAGATTAATCTATGAATCAATCAAATTGTTCATATGTGAATGACTTAAAATAGTTCATATGTGAATCATTCGGGTTTATATGTTACTCAGTTAAATCGTTCATATGTGAATAACACGGGTTCACATATGCACATATAGTTCATATGTGAATCACACAGATTCATATATATACATATACCGCCTATTTGTAAAAGTTACGAAACTAACCTTTTATCTTTCGTTAGTTGTTACCATGTGATCGAATTATCTAGTGCTGTATGATTAACCCTCAAATCTTGAGAGTTAATTTTTAAGGGGAATGGGTTATGATCATTTCTCCACTTCTCATGCATTTAGCACTTCTTAAATGAACATATGACTATATTGTAACACCCTCAAATTTGATAGGAGCAACTAATTAAAAAATTTCAAATATCACATCAAATGAAAGACAAACTTCTTCCTACAATTCAAAACTAAAAATAAATATTCTATAATTAACCTCGACAATAATAACTTCAGTATTAAGCAAAGACTAAACCGAAGTCGAGTGCTACTTATCCCCAATACAAGTTGCTCATCTCAAAGCTAACGCGGAAGATTTCACCACGCTACTCTCACTCGTGCATGCAACTAGTACTCATCTCTTCACAAAACGCTAGTACCATTCCCCAACCTGAACCTGATGCACATGCCGACAAATAAAAAGTTAGGCTAACGCCTAGTGAGTTCAAGAGTTTTCAACATGAACAAATATATTTGTTAAAAGGAAAGAATGTGTTTTTAAATCATAATCTTTCAGAATGATTTACTTTAAATATTAAATGACTCATTTTCCAATAACACACACCTTTAAAGACAAGTATCACAACATAGACATTCCTTTGTAAAGCAACTTTGATGCCAAACTCACCCAAAACGTGAATAGTAAGTAAACTCCCAATTTATAAAATGTTGTCGCGCAATTAACCCACCAATTCAAACCCAACCATACACAAGCAACCACACGAGGCCTTAACCCGAAGATTCACCGAAACGGAATGATCACCACTTAATTAACTAGGAGAAATCATAAATCTAATACCTCAGTTATTCATACGTGAACCTACTCATAAGGCTGAAATCCACAATTCAAAACTGGTCACAAGTCAGATCATCCGACACTTTAGTTGCCAAGAACTCCTCTAGTCCCTAATTACAACTCATTTCACGGTGGGGGTCTAAATCTATAGCCCTAATGAGTTTAAGGTTTTCCAAACTAATATGTCAATTTGAAATTTACAAAACTTTCAAACGCAACAATTTTTAACAAACGATCGTACGAATAAGAATCCACTACAATTTACTCGGTAGGTATGTAAAGTGGTCACAACCGCTACACACCTAAAAATCGTTTTCGAAAAACATTTGATCAGTACTCATACTAGTAGTGACAATAACAAAAAAGGCGCAACAACTTTTCAAATGGATCACCACAATCCTAATATGCATTAATCTATGTCGTGTACGTAAAATAAATTTCTGCACCAATACAATGCGAAACATATGTTTGTACAAACTCCCAAAAGAAGAACTTCACAATTTCAAGATCCAAATTCTCCTTTTTAACTATAAGATGTCATGAAATAAATTTTCCAACAAAACTCACATACGTTAGTTTATTTCCCAAACTTAGTAAAACGATAGATGTATGCAATTTGGTCAAAACGTAAAATAATTTAAATCGACTTCAAACATTTAAGTTGCACAAACAAGTCATTCTTTGTTCCAAAATAGTGGCTACCGTGTCATGCACACCAATAGACCAATAAAATGCATTGCGCGATACAATAACAGTAAAACCCCACAACCCAAAATGTTCAAAGCAAAAATTCCACGCGAGATACCCTTGTATAAAACCCAAAAGCACAACTATGCAATATGAAGACTCTAAAGACGCCTCTTGCGGTTGCGAAATGACATGTGCAAAACTCGCATGGGACATGGCGCTCAATAAAGCTCATAAATTTACATACACCAAAATTAAAGCTTACGCATTTCAAAGTTTATCTACGCGATGCAAAATGTCGGAAAATAGAACTCCATAAGACTCAACAAAATTTCCATAAAACTCAATGAAACTCAACGACACCTAAAATCAAACGGAGCCAAAATTTTAGTTTACAATAATCAAATATCATAATACAGGGTTATAACCAAAGTGTCATGTTTTCAAAATTTCTCTTTTATCGCATCGCGACATAAAGTGACATTTTCCAGCAAAACTTGCATGAGACATGACGCTTAATAAACTCATGAATTTACACGCAACATAATTAGAACTCACGCATCGAAAAACTTCGCAAAATAATACCCTATGAAACTCAACAAAACTCGTACAGACTAAAATTCCCAAGAAAATTCAGACGCAAAAACATGGGAATAACTTTTTCTTTAAAACATTAACATACGTGGAGGCGATCCAATGTCAAGGTTAAAATTTCGTAGTTACTTGCCCAATACCCCAAATAACATTAAAACACGGATATAACAATATCCGAAAATAGCGTTAGACAAGAAATGGGAATGAAGAGATTTTCAGTAAAAACTTGCAACCATGTGAAATAAAACAATTTCATGCATGTTTAAACTTACGGTTTACGATCTGGTGCGTGTTAAACATTTTTCCAAGATTTCATAATATAACTCACTTTATGATTCGGGAAACATGAGAAATAATCGAGGCAAACTTATTTTAGAAATAAATTTCGTGCATGAATTTTGGTCGAGACCCAAAGTCTCGGGACTTAGCTCACCAACCCAACAATTCACTACTGACGTCTAAGTGCTCAACATCTTAGAGTAACAATAGACAACTAATTCGGTTAACCTTACAATTTCTCCTCGAATAATGTCAATTCCATAAGCCTAAGGTTCTACTCCAACCAATTGTCTCGACCCAAAATGGTCAACTTACGACATTTATCATTCTTAACCGTCACTACAAATGACAACGCCATAAACACTAACTTCTTTAAGCCACCACTACTCGGAAACGCATCCACTACCCTATCGATCCTCACATATGGGCGGTTCAAGCACACACATGTAATATGTAAGTTCACCATGACACTGGCCAGGTGCAATTATGAACGTACCGTACATGATTATCCTTGCTATCCTTGTCATGATTCCTGATTCTAGTGACTCTATCGACCTCAAAATATCTTATCTTAGAGTGTCTATTAGTGTAATCTCACTTTCACATACTTAGAAAAATACTAGTTTGAGTCTAGGTATCTGAAATCAACACCTAATTCTCTCAAACTTATGCTGATACCAACTTGTAACACCCTCAAATTTGGTAAGAGCAACTAATTAAAAATTTTCAAATATCACATCAAATGAAAGACGAACTTCTTCCTACAATTCAAAACTCAAAATAAATATTCTATAATGAAAAACTAGATTTGCACTAAGTTTCGTGGCTCCAAGATTGTCATAATATATAACCGGTATATTTGAACAATCAATGTGTGTTGGTCCCGGAGGTGCTTAACAAGTTTGTAGAAGGGGGGTTGAATACAAACACAGAATTTAAAGTTTAATAAATTGTTTATTGATAAATCAAACACAATTTACAAGTCTGTTGCGGAATAAGATTAAGTAGAACTCAATCTAAACAAACTTAAGAAAACACTAAGATGGTTGCACAAGAATATAGAGAATGGGGATTAGAGAATATGGAAAGCAAAGGTTTCTATAAAGGTTCAAGAATAGAGCACACTCTCAGATGGAGAGGTGATCTTTCTATTTATACCCTATGCATTAAATGCATGGCAGGGTACTTTACACGTGTCATTCATTGATTGGCTTTGAGAGTCTGACTTTGGGAGACATGCTTTCGGCCGTATCATGAACAGTGTAGTTGACAGAGTTGTTGTACGAATTGTGGCAGAGGTATGTCCGTTCTGACACATCGTACTAGGCGTGCAAGGTAAGACAAAAGAGACTTGAGGCATAAGCTAAATGATCATTGATCGCTGAATATCTCTTTCTTCAGAGTTACAAAGAAGTTCAACTATCGCTGAAGCTTTTCCTCAGGTTTCTTCGCGTATGAGTAGAGTCGTCTTTGCTTCACTGATATCCGCATCAGGTCACTAGTAGACTTGTCATTGTTCAGCAGCTTCGTCTTCGATTCAGCTATGAACATCTGTTTACGCGAAACTTGTCTTCAGAGATTACGTTTACTGTGTTACATCAGAAACCATCATCGATAACTGAACAGACCCAGTCTAATCGCTGATAGTGAAACACTAATACATATGAATGTTTATAAGAAAGATCATCAGCGATAACTGAACAGACTCAGTCTGATCGCTGATGGTGAAACACTAATACATATTAATAAACGTAACTTTCACTAAGAATAGAAGAGGGTCGTTATCAAATCACTGAGAGAGTATGGATCAACAATCTCCCTCTATTTGATAATGACAAAGTAACTGAAGAAAATTACTTTATAGTTCAAAATAATGGAATAATCAGGACTCATAACATACATGTCCCAATTACTATTTTGAGGGATATTTTACAGTACTGATAGGGTTAAGTACTTCACCGAAATTTTCATCAATTCAAAGAATGAATTACAAGATATGAAAATATAAAGTACAAGTGAAAGACTAACTACTGTAAGTATAACTAATAGATTACAAGAAATAGGAAGCTAATCTATCAGCTATCTAAAGAAGACTTTGGAGGATTGATCATATAATCAGGTATTTCTTCTTCTCTTTGCTTTCGATCAGAAGATTCTTGACTAATGATTGCCTTGATCGATTCAGCAGAGGGAGAGAAGTCACACCATAAGCATAATAGATCTTTGAGATGGCTGAGGGGACAGATAGGAATTTCAGATACTCTTTGGAATCTGAGTTGTTCCTCATCATCTCTGAAAAATATACCAAAAGGATCTTTAATTACTTGCCCTGCAATATATGGACCACCAGGTGGCAGGGATAGATCTAGAACTGAGAGATTAGGAGGAGGACCGAACAGAGCTTCTTTTGAGAACTTGATGGAGGTGTCGTTTCTTATTGCAGTGACATTCTCAGATGAGGGGGAGCCAGGCTTTCTTTTGAGTTGCCATGGCTTAGGAGGAAGAGCAGATGGCACCTCTAATATAGCAGCGAATCTGTTGATGAGAGCATCATTTATCCCTTCAACATAGCCTCTGTAGGTTGACTTGGATTTCTTCAGTGTAACACCCTGAATTTTCGTTTGGCCGTTTTGCGAGGTTGTTAAGAAAAAGGAATTTTCCTTCAGAGATAACGCACGGGTCGTGCGCATTCCCTTCCTTGAGGGCGCACGGGTCGTGCGCCCTGTCAGACCACTTTTGTGGATTGCTTTATTATCTTGAGTTATGAGATATTTCTAAATATCTCAAATCTCAGGTTCTCTCTCTCTCTTCTTTTCTTTTTCTCTCCTTTTTCTTCTTTGATCTTCAAGACTAGCTTAGTTGCTAGTTTTCGGTGTTTCTAGCGAGGGGTCGGTGTTTTAAGTTTCACCTCTACGTCGTGATCGTTATCTGGTTTTCCGGGTTTTATTCCGAAAACCTATCGGTGAGTTCCTACTATCATTTTACAAACTTTATACATGTCAAAACTCTTATTTGCGAAATCTGAAGTATTTCTACGGTATGATTTTATGATCTCTACATTTTGTTATAAATGAAGTTTTTGGTAAATCTCGGGGTTCCCGGTCAGTTTTGACCAAAATGACGGGTTCCGCCTTATTGAAGTAAAATGATATTTTACTTGCACATTATGTGTGGTCGTTTGAAAAGGATGATTATGAACTCATTTTAATGATTTTCATTCTTACCAGAAGTTGAACTGGGAGTAGCATTTTGTTTATAAAATGTACTTGTAACCATATATTTATTTATGGTTGGTCACATATGTTGTTGTGACTAGTCCGTACCATTGCTAGTGGATCCCTAGGTTTTGGAGTATACTGTTTTGTTGGGATGTTACATTCCCCAAATTTGTAGCTATGGATCACATGTTCCTCGGGGGAAACTTGGTACGGTTATGTGAGGCCGGATACTAGCCATGGTTCATGGTGATCCTAGCGAAGGAGTATACCTTGGTTTTGCGCTTGGGGCTTGATCTCACGTTGAAGCACGGACTTTGTGATTCGTATCCGCGGATTCCAATTGGTTTAGCTCGTAACTCGGTTTGTTGGCCTAACTTTGTGTTTCGTCACTCTCCTTGGGAAAATGGTCCTTTTATCACCGTTTAAGAGTTTTGGACCGAAGAGGCCCGGTTGTGGCGAAATGTTATCTTTTATAAACTAAACCTTTATGAAAAGATTTATTTATGATACTGATGTTTATATCTCTGACTTTGAATAAACTGTATGTTCTCACCAGGCTTTAAAGTCTGACACTTTTTCTCAAATGATATGTATAACAGGTTTCCCTTAGCGGTGGGTTTGCACAGGGTCTTTGAGAGTCGAGCGTGGACTCGAGGCATATTTTGAGATGTCTAGTATTTTGGTGTTGGGCATTGTTTAAGTCCCATCTTTTAGTGAATTTGGATTGTCAAGTGTTGTAGTCTAGACGATTATGTTTAGATTAGTATTGTTGTTAAATTCTATATCCGTATGAGTTTTGTGTAGTCTTAAGGACTGATCCCATTTATGGGAAGTTAATGGAATTGCTTCTGTCATATTGTCATATTGTCAGGTTTCCAGGTTTTATTTTACTCTGATTTTTGAGGTTGTTACAAGTTGGTATCAGAGCTCTAGTTTAAGCGAACTAGGCATGAATGTAAGATGTCTAGACTTAGACTGAGTTTGATAGGCATTGATTGTGAGATTTGGGTAGAACTTCTAAGTTGGGTTAGTCTTAGAATCGACGGAGGTTATATTAATCAAACGTTGTGATGATGGTAACAAGAACCCTTATGTGTTATATGTTCATAATCTCACTTAGCTAATGTGATTATGAGGATATTTTACGTGAGTGTAATTGGGTTGCTAATGTTATGACAATTGGTAGACGTAACGGTACGTTTCTTTCGTGCGTATTTCAGTTAAACTCTTCCTTACCCTTTCTCGTGCTTGTGCTTGCCTGCTCTACCTTAGTATGTTGACCGTTAGAGTAGTGCGAAGGTTTCTAAGCGAGTAAGCTAAGGAATGATTGTTGTTTATAGCAATGTCTCTTCGGGATAATAGTAAGTGCGTAGAACGCATTAAGTTAATCATCCTAAGCCAGATTCGTTGGTGGAATTAGGATTATATCTTGCTAGATCGATTCTGTTTAGAGGAGAATTGTAAGTTAATCTAATGGGATGGTTGCCCTATGATGCCTGAGGCATCCGGTTGGTTATAAAACGTCGGAATATTGTGAAGCGTAGTATTAAGATGTGAGTGCCGACCGAATTCATGCATTTAGTTTATTTCTAAAATAAGGTTGCCTAAATTGCTTTTCATGAGCGCCAACCATGAAGTAAATTACATTATAACGTTTTGGCAAGACATTTAGCACTCATCATATTTTAAACTATGAGCATAAGCATGCTTAAAATGGCTTTGTTGCACCTGATTTCAAATTTTTATCAAAACTCTCCTTATTCAAGTCTAGTGTTTAAATGCTATTTTTGGATGTCGAAATAATTGTGTTTTAACGCTTGTGGAGTTAATGGGCAAATAGCTGTGGAATTTTGACCTTGACATTGGAGCTCTTCCACGTATGTCAATGGTTTAAAGGAAAAGTTATCCCCATACTTTTGAGTCGGAGTTCTTGGAAATTTTGGTTTGTGTGAGTCTTGTTGAATTGCATGGAGTATTGTTTTACGAATTCTTTTAACGCGTGCGTATATTTTGAGATGCGTAAGTTAATTTTAAATTGTGTGCAATTTATGAGTTCTTTGGAAATCGTGTCTCATCAGAATTTTGTCTGAATGGTCACCTTACCTTATATTGAAAAATAGAAATTTTGACACCACTTGATTGTTAGCGTAAATGAGTTTTATAAAATCCAGTTGGATTATGGTGTCTCATCTTACGACTTTTGCGTCGCGTAAATAATTTTGAGAGACATGTGCACATGCATCATTGTGTGCGTTAATTTCGGGGTTTTGTTAACAAATGTCAATCGTCGTGTACTATGTGCATTGAATTTAAGTATAGCGTTGGTGTGAATGATTGCATAAACGATTTATGTTATTTTTAAAAACAGGACTTTCGTTCCGATCGTATTTCCATCATTAACTCTTACTGTTAAAATTTCCGCAAAGCATTTAGCGAATTAGCGGCATTTTGTCGTGGTAGTTTTTATTTTGGTCAAATGTGTTTATCTTTTCAACGTTAAGCTTTAAACTCGATTCGAAATCTTATTTGCATCCCCGTTATTTTACCGCCATTTGGGGAATAAATTGTTGCATATGGGGTGAGTTGAAAATCCTTTTGCTGCAACGCCTCTTGGTTATAGAGGAGAAGTTTTAAAGATAAAACTGTGATTTTCCCTTTGGAGTTGTACAAACCATTGTTGCACATGATAAAGTGCAAGAATCTATTTTCACGTTCATAGTATAAATTGTTGCGTATGTTTTACTCGGTATTTCGCAAGGTGCGAGTATTTTGTTAAGTTTTCGTATTCGGTAACTTGGATTGTTTTAAACAGCATAAATTACTCATGTCGAACTTGAATATTTCAACAAGTAAATAGTGTGATTTACATATTCTGAGTGATTTTGTACACGTAAAATCTACATTATGATTTATGCATCTTTGATGATTTTGTGCATCTTAGTATAATTGCATTCATAAACTTTTGGAAAATCTTTTGTCTCAATACGTGTTGAGTTTTGGAAAATCATGTCCTAGTGGTGTGTATTTTCATAAACATTGTTTAAACACACTTCATTATTTGGGGAAACGTTAAATGTCGGTTAAATATGTTTTAAGGTTTATGAGACTTTCATTGGAAATTTACGTAAAGTGTCGGGCCTTTGGCTCGGGTTTTGACTAAATGAGTCGTGTGGACATTTGTCCGGATTTATAACCGCAATGAAGGGTTTTAGCATGATGGGGTTTATTCGTGTGTTGGTAAGTTAAAGTTGAATTGTGAAAATAGTGTACATGCCAAAATGTTTATTTTAGAGTGTTTGTGTTTTACAATAAATTGTTAACTGCTGATAAGTTTTGGTTATTTTGGAATGTTTAATTTTATGAGCATGCGAGACACCCATTTTGGGATCTTTGGTTATTTTGGTAAATAAATCATGTTGAAGTGTTTCTTTGATGATTTTACATATATAATTGGAATTCAGTTGACGTAAGTGTCATTTGGTGTATCTGATCTTATAAACCTTTTTCAAAAAATGCATATTATTGTGTATGAGGCCTTTTGAAAACATAAGGGTATGAGTTCATTTGGAAAACGGTTTGTTTCAACCAAAGATGAAATTTGAGTTAATTATACTTTTGGTCGTGTTTGCATAATAGTTGGTCAAACGTGTTTTCATATTTATATCGACTTTCATTTGGGTATTTACGTACACTATTGGGTCGTTGGCTCAGTTTTGACTAAATGGAGTCTTGAGGACATTTGTACGGTTTAAAAACATTTGTGGAATTTTGGAGTATGATGGCGATTATTTTATGCCATTAGGAGTCACATGTTTTGGGAGCTTTGGTTTTTAGTTGGAGTCATGTAATGTTAGACAGTCTGTCTGTTTTGTAAAGCCTGAGGTTTTGGGTTGCACTTAGTGACCGCTCGGGTTGGCTAGCGAGTAGACAATAGGTGGCACGAGCTGCTGAGTTGGAACTCGTCTGGATTGGATAGGCACCCGTGTCCGTAAGCCCTTGGAGTGGAACTCGACGGAGTATGGCTAGAGGCAATAAACGGTTTGAAGTTGTGATGTATGGTATGGCATGGGAACTAAGATCGGGATACGTGGTGAAATCCAATAACATCACGGGTGGCCCCATTCATTTGTTCTCGCCACCCAAGATGGAAACGTTTAGAGGTCATGCGAGGAAGTTGTATGGGCTGCCTACTTGCGTGTCCTTCTATTCTCTTTGTGTACAGGTCTCTCCGTCGTAGACTCGGGGTATTTTAAAAAAACTAATGTCATATTTTTTACATGCTTTGGTTATGTGGAGTCGACGGTAAATGATGGCTTTAATATTGGGTTTTCCCCACGTATATTAAGGTTTGAATGAAATGTGTTATTCGTGCATGTTGATATTTAGTTTTCTTTTGTTTTTGGTCGTGTGAGTATTTGGGCCTAGTGCCCATGTTTTCGGACGTACGATGTGGATGGTATTACTAATGTTCCGTACTTCGAGTTAGTACAAGTTGTGTCAATTTATAAAGTATCATTTAAATGAAGGATCCATCTTTGAAATTGCATAACTTTGAAAAGGAGTTGTACCATGTTTTAAAAAAAAATTCATTATTTGAAAGGTTCTGTTTTAAAGAGAAGTTCATCAATTTAAATGCTCTTACTTATGTAAAACTCTTGAGCTCTGTAGGCGTTAAGCTTAAACTTTTATTTATTTATTTATCTTCGTGTGCATCATTTCATGTTGGTAGTTCGGTTCTAGCAGTGCTTTGAGGAGTTGGGCCTTAGCCTTGAGCTAGAGTAAGTTGTTGGTAAAGTCTTCCACAGGTTGGAGTTAGCCTACGCATGGGTTTCTGTAGCGCCCGTCCTTTATAAGTCCGAATGTATAGATTGGTGGTATGTTTAGAAGTTAATCTTTATAATGTGCTTGTAGACGGAGTATTTATGGAAGTATTAAGAATTTCGAATAAGGGCTATTTCCAGATTTGGGGTCGGATCGGAGTTGAGTGATAGCAGAATCTGTGTTAACTGATTTCCGGAAAGACGCTTTAGTGCGCCTTGTAAGAATATCTTTAGCGATATTAGGAATGAATCAGTGAAATCTGAGAGTTTGGGAAGATTAGCGTCGACCGTTGGCTTTGAGTTCGGAACCGTGCAGTTTGAAAAAAAATTGGTAGATGGAAAAATTGAGGTCGCTAATTTCTTGGAGGTAGTAATTGTCACCTAAGGTTGGGAGGCAACCGTAACCTTGGGAGTAAAGGTTACTTTGAAGTGTTGAGTGTTCGCTCGGTTAAGGGTGATTTATGCCCAAGAAGGGTAGCTAATGTGGATGTCGATTTTAGGATCTCGTTAATGATTCTGGTAGTTAGGTTTGAGACGATCTTCCCTGCGGACTGTGTTCCATTGAGAAGAGTAGATTTCGAGGACGAAATCATTCTAAGGTTGGGAGTATTGTAACACCCCGAATTTTCGTTTGGCCGTTTTGCGAGGTTGTTAAGAAAAAGGAAGATTTTGGGGCTGTCTACAGGACGCACGGGTCGTGCGTCCTCCTTCAGAGATAACGCACGGGTCGTGCGTAGGATCCAGAGCCGAGGCACAGTGCATGCGCACGGGTCATGCGCATTCCCTTCCTTGAGGGCGCACGGGTCGTGCGCCCTGTCAGACCACTTTTGTGGATTGCTTTATTATCTTGAGTTATGAGATATTTCTAAATATCTCAAATCTCAGGTTCTCTCTCTCTCTTCTTTTCTTTTTCTCTCCTTTTTCTTCTTTGATCTTCAAGACTAGCTTAGTTGCTAGTTTTCGGTGTTTCTAGCGAGGGGTCGGTGTTTTAAGCTTCACCTCTACGTCGTGATCGTTATCTGGTTTTCCGGGTTTTATTCCGAAAACCTATCGGTGAGTTCCTACTATCATTTTACAAACTTTATACATGTCAAAACTCTTATTTGCGAAATCTGAAGTATTTCTACGGTATGATTTTATGATCTCTACATTTTGTTATAAATGAAGTTTTTGGTAAATCTCGGGGTTCCCGGTCAGTTTTGACCAAAATGACGGGTTCCGCCTTATTGAAGTAAAATGATATTTTACTTGCACATTATGTGTGGTCGTTTGAAAAGGATGATTATGAACTCATTTTAATGATTTTCATTCTTACCAGAAGTTGAACTGGGAGTAGCATTTTGTTTATAAAATGTACTTGTAACCATATATTTATTTATGGTTGGTCACATATGTTGTTGTGACGAGTCCGTACCATTGCTAGTGGATCCCTAGGTTTTGGAGTATACTGTTTTGTTGGGATGTTACATTCCCCAAATTTGTAGCTATGGATCACATGTTCCTCGGGGGAAGCTTGGTACGGTTATGTGAGGCCGGATACTAGCCATGGTTCATGGTGATCCTAGCGAAGGAGTATACCTTGGTTTTGCGCTTGGGGCTTGATCTCACGTTGAAGCACGGACTTTGTGATTCGTATCCGCGGATTCCAATTGGTTTAGCTCGTAACTCGGTTTGTTGGCCTAACTTTGTGTTTCGTCACTCTCCTTGGGAAAATGGTCCTTTTATCACCGTTTAAGAGTTTTGGACCGAAGAGGCCCGGTTGTGGCGAAATGTTATCTTTTATAAACTAAACCTTTATGAAAAGATTTATTTATGATACTGATGTTTATATCTCTGACTTTGAATAAACTGTATGTTCTCACCAGGCTTTAAAGTCTGACACTTTTTCTCAAATGATATGTATAACAGGTTTCCCTTAGCGGTGGGTTTGCACAGGGTCTTTGAGAGTCGAGCGTGGACTCGAGGCATATTTTGAGATGTCTAGTATTTTGGTGTTGGGCATTGTTTAAGTCCCATCTTTTAGTGAATTTGGATTGTCAAGTGTTGTAGTCTAGACGGTTATGTTTAGATTAGTATTATTGTTAAATTCTATATCCGTATGAGTTTTGTGTAGTCTTAAGGACTGATCCCATTTATGGGAAGTTAATGGAATTGCTTTCGTCATATTGTCAGGTTTCCAGGTTTTATTTTACTCTGATTTTTGAGGTTGTTACATTCAGCGTATCTTTGAACTCTAGCCATTCCATGTAGCCGAAGCTTTCCAGCTTAGAAACGAACATAGCCTTAGAGCTTCCATCCTCTCTAGTTATCTCCATCGTTACAGAAATTTGGTCCTTCTTCTTTTTCCCAGAGATGACAACGGCTATGATCTTCATTGGGTTGGAGCGATAGTCGACTTTATGTTTGCACCATTCGACAGTGTTATTGCTGACCGTTTATTCTTTTGAGCGCTCCTCTTCAATTTCCTTTAGTAGAGCAGCCTGGACTTCCACTGGATTCTTTTTCATCTTCTTGTCTTTGACTTGAGAGGACTGAACCTTGAGAGCTAGAGAAGCATCTCTTTGATAATCGGCAATCAGTTTCTCAGCCCTGACAGATTCTTCAATTTCAGCTTCAGTCAGGAAGTTTAGATCTGTAGATGTTATTTGAAGAGGGACCTTTAGTTGTTGACTCTCTAGATGAGAAATCATCTCTGTTCTTCTTTTTAGCTCATCCTCAGACCAATGAGATGGCCTAGAGGGCCTTCCTGGATGGTGCAGGGCTTCTTCTTCTTCATCTTCTTCGTCAATCTCATTTAAGGAGATTGGGATTATTGAGTCATCAACTATGGAAGCTGGGATTATTTGTAGTTCCTTACCCTTAAGCAGGGGAGAGAATTGTCTGGTCAGAAAATAGATAAAATAAGTTAGTGTTTGTTTGGGAAGAAGAAAGATAAAGGCTAGAAAGAAATAGGGGTTGGGGATTTATAGAATGCTATAGGGACTAGTGAGAGGCATACCTGAGAAGGATTCTCCCCCTCAGATAGTGAAACACTTTTTAGGCTTCCCTCAGCAGCTGCACCCTTCAGTTTGCTTTGGGAAGGGGTTCCTGAAGAAGGTTCACTTCTCCCCCCTGCTGTGACAGCTTCTTTCGACGTTGTCGCTGATGAGACGTTCGATGTTGAGACCCAAAGAGATTGGTCCTCTTCGTCGTCATCGTCATCATCAACTTGTTGCTCTTTTTCTTGATCATGGAGATCAAGTTCTTCTTCATCTTCATCCTCCTCTTCCTCCTCCTCTTCTTCTTCTTCTTCTTCTTCTTCTTCTTGAATTTGAGCGAGAGAAGCTGAGGGAGGAGTTTTGTCAGCAACCTTCTCCCCCTCAACATGAGAGGGAGGTTCTTCCGTCTGGTCATCAACAACAACTTCTTCAATGTTTTCTTCAGTATGCTCTTTCTCCCCCTCTTTGTCATTATCAGAATGGGGGAGTTCAGTGAATGAAGGAGTAGTCTTTACAGTTTCCAGGGACCGGACTTCAGCCTCCAGTCGCTCAAGACGTTCTTCAATGACGGGAAAATCTGAAGTAGCCTGATGAATGAATTCAACGGCTAAGTTCAGAGATGTCCGATCATTTTCAGTGAAAGAAGGTTTTGGCGATGGAGCTGGTTCATTCAGCTTCAGAAGCACCTGTTGAAGCATGGAAGTGCAGGAATCAACCTTGAGTGAGAGAACCCGAAAGTCACCTCTTAGGGCGTTCTACGTACACTGAATAAGAGTGACCTGTTGTTGAGTCCTGACCAGGTCGTCCTTGATGTGGATGACGTCCTCATGTACAGTCGTTAGCTGAGAAGAGTCAACTTTAGAGAAGGAGGCATCAGTCAATCTCTTGAGTTCCGCACCAGCAACATTAACAGCGCTAGTGGATTCTTGAACAGAGTTGGTGAGAAACTCCACCTTCTCAATGAGAGTGTTGACATGCGTGTCAACAGTAGCCAGATTATGACCTGCACGTAGAGTTAGCATATGAGCACAACGATGCTCAGGCTTATATGGTGAGAAGGGAGTAGTGTTTGGGTTAATATGAGTACCTGAGTTTTCAAACATATTGTAGAACTGCATGGATTCTTCAAAAGTTTGATTGTCAGGTCCTATTGGTGAGAACTGAGGTTGCGTAGAAAGAGATGGAGGGTTAGAGACCAAAGAAATAGAAGGATTAGTAACAGGGATAAAAGAAGTTGGGAGTTGGGTAGTTACCGCAGTTGTTACTGAGATGGGTGGTTATGTCACTGATGTTGTGACAGCGACCGAGATCGCTGGCACGGTTGATGATGTGATAACTGCTGAAGTTGTGGAAAAGAGACCCACAAAAGCATCTAAAGTAGTTTGTTGAGAAACTACCTCAGGTATTGAACCACTAGGGGTTATCTCCTTAGTCTTTTTGGCCTTCTTTGAAGGACCATGAAGACTAGCTGAAGGTCTTTTAAGAGCGGTGGTAGCGGCAGAGCTAGCAGAAGAAAGAACCTCCTGCGTGGCCGCTGAAGTCGAAGAATGGAGAGAGAGACGATGGCGTAGAGTTGAGAGACTTACCTCATTGGCGACCGACTTGACCTCCAGAGAGCGCTGACCAACTTTGGAGAAAGTACCATCATAAGAGGTGGGGTACCTAGCACCATACAGGAACTTTAGGTACGCACAGATGAAGCATACGTATGGGATCTTGGGATCCCTCTCCGTCTTCTCTATCTTTGACCTGAGATCGTCAAAGATAGCTCCCGCGTAATCAAAATGTTTTCCAGCGATTACGGAGTAGCCCATCTGTAACTGGACTTTGCTTGCCTGGTCCAGGGAGCCAATCTTCCCACTCATGCTCTGAATAATGTGGGAGAAGATGTAGTTCAGCTGAGAAGGCATGTTTGCCTTCTTAATTGTGGTCAGGCGCTTGTTGGGTATTGTGGAGCGAGGCTTGTTATCCCAGCAGTATTCCATGTCATCCAGGAACTGGATGAGCTCAGCGTCAGTAGGGAGAGCATCGAAACCTTGTTTCGTCTTCTTAGGGAGGCGAAGTGCCTTCCTGAGGCCAAAGGCAGTGATCATGCCTGATTCGAGTTCAGTTGAGAAGGAGATATAGCAGGAACCACATCACCTTTCTTGTTGGTGATGGTGGCTTCGTCAGCGGTGAACCAGAATTGTTGTAGAAGAGTCTTAGATGGTTTGGGATCCGCGTTCAGAGCGTAGGCCAAACAGGACTGCTTCAGGAATGCAACAACATCCACCAGATGTGGGTATTTCTCAGCTTCAAAGTGTAACCGAGCGAGATGGTTGTTCTTTAGGAGTTCAGACTCAGTGATGGCAAATTTAACGTTCTTGGAAGCAATAAACGATGATTGAGACATTTCTGAATATAGAAAGAATAAGAATAGATGGAAAGGATTAGAGTCCAAAACTAAAGAAGTTTTTACCAGTTTCTATTTGGAGAAAGAAACATAGAAAAAAACCAAAATATTTTGAGATTAAAACGTTGTTCTTGTTTGAAGAATTGAATGAAGAACAATATGAAAACCAAGGGTTTGAATGAATAAAATCAAAAAGAATGATTTTAGTGAATAGAAATCTTATAAAAATCCATAATGATGGAACATAAATAGGATTTAGTAATAAGATTTAAATAAAAAGAAGATCAAAATAATCTGTTGATCTTGAAAGAAAATGATGCAAATGCTTGAAGGAGGTGTTTGCTTGAATTTCCTTGAGAGAGAATTCTTGTTTGAGAAGGTTTTCAGAAAGCGTAAAACGATAAGAATGAAAAAACATTCTTTTTATATGTTTGAGAGTGTGAGAGAGAATGAGGTGGGAAAACAAATGCTCATCATGACATGGACACATTTGATGAAGTTGATTAGATGGAAGAGTAACAGGCGAACGTGTCAGAAAAAGGCATGTCGTGGATTGTCGGTTCAAATGACGCCATAGGAGAGAAAAAAACGTTTCATTTGTCCTTTTCAAAATTATCTCTGAAGGAAAGTCAGAGATAGGTTTTCTTTTTGAAAAAATCCCTGATGAGAAATTACAGTGATAGATTTTGTTTATCAAAAAGCTTTTAATCATTTGAAGAAAGATCAATGATTAAAGTTTTTATTTCTGAAAAACGTCTTACTGAATGAAAATTCAGTGATTGAGTGTAAGAGAACATACCTGAGAGTCAGACATTTATTCAGTGATTAAGTGATAAAGGGGAACTTAAAATCACTGACATAATGCATGAACGATGATGATTTACTCTTCAAGATTCAGCATGCCAAGCTCACTGATGAGAAAGTTGAACCTTGTCTCATCAAGAGGTTTGGTGAATAAATCAACAAGCTGATAGTCAGTGGGTATAAAGTGAAGTTCAATATCACCATTCATCACATGATCTCTGATAAAATGATATATGATCTCTATGTGTTTCGTCTTTGAATGTAGCACTGGATTGTTTGCTATAGCGATAGCACTAGTGCTGTCGCAATAGATTGGAATCTTTGATAGCTGAAGGTCATAATCTAATAGTTGATTTCTCATCCATAAGACCTGAGCACAACAACTTCCAGCGGCTACGTATTCAGCTTCAGCTGTGGAAGTGGACACTGAATTTTGCTTTTTGCTTGTCCAACTTACCAACTTTCCTCCTAGGAGTTGACATCCACCAGTGGTGCTCTTTCTATCGAGTTTACAACCTGCAAAATCACTATCGGAATATCCAGTTAGATCGAACCCTGAGTCTTTGGGATACCAAAGACCGAGGTTAGGAGTCCCTTTCAGATATCTGAAAATTCGCTTAACAACGATCAGATGGGATTCCTTGGGTTCAGACTGATAGCGTGCACATAAACAAGTAGAGTACATGATGTCAGGTCGGCTCGCTGTAAGATACAGCAGGGAGCCTATCATTCCTCTATAGGCAGTGACATTTACAGGTTTTCTAGATGGATCCTTGTTAAGTGTCAGAGGAGGTTCCATAGGAGTCTTCATCGCTGAAGTTTGTGTAAGATCAAACTTCTTCAGCATATCTTTAACATACTTACCTTGGCTGATAAAAGTACCTTTGTCAGACTGTTTAATCTGAAGACCAAGAAAATACGTTAGCTCACCTATCATACTCATTTTGTATTCTTTCTTCATTCTTTCAGCGAAGCGAGTACATAGAGATGAGTTAGTAGAACCAAATATGATGTCATCGACATATATTTGTACAAGAATAATATGACCTTTTATCTTTCTGAAAAATAATGTATTATCAATTTTGCCACGTTCAAAATTTTCAGAGATAAGAAAAGATGAGAGAGTGTCATACCAAGCATGAAGGGCTTGTTTTAGACCATAGAGAGCCTTATCCAATTTATAAACATAATTTGGATGCTTAGGGTCATAAAACCCTGGAGGTTGTTCTACATAGACTTCTTCATTCAACTTTCCATTTAGGAACGCTAATTTTACATCCATTTGATACACAATGAAGTCTTTGTAGACTGCATAAGCTAAGAATAGTCGAATTGCTTCGAGCCTAGCCACAGGGGAAAAGGTTTCATCATAGTCTATGCCTTCCTCTTGTCTGTATCCCTGAGCAACTAGTCGAGCCTTGTTGCGGGTTACAGTTCCATGTTCATCTAACTTGTTTCTAAACACCCATTTGGTGCCTATAACAGTTTTATCAGATGGTCTACGAACGAGATTCTAAACTTTGTTGCGAGTGAACTCAGCCAACTCTTCTTGCATAGCGCTGACCTAGTCTTCTTTGGATCTATTAAAGAAATAAAGTTGACAAAGAGACAAATATTACTTGAACTTCGTCGTGTCTGAATACCTGCATCGGGATCACCAAGAATTTGATCTATGGGGTGATCTCTGGTCCATCGCTGAGCAGGAGCATGAAGAAGCTTGAGGTTCATCAGCGATTAGCTGTTGAGTATTAGACAGACCATTGTTTTCTGAGATGTTTTCAGACGAGGATAGATCTGATGGAGGTTGTGTGTTTAGAGGCTCAGCTGAAACCCATGAGTTGGATTCAACATTAGGAAGTATGATGTTTGGATCATCATCAGCAGTAGGAGGATTTGTGTGCTGGTGGTTTGAGAAGAAGGGTTCTGTTTCTCTGTAGTGAGAAAACATCCAAGCATTTAACTCTTCATTGTCAGCGATTGGTTTAGAGTTCGCTGAACGAGTTTCATCAAAAGTGACATGAATTGTTTCTTCCACATATTGTCTTCTCTTGTTGAAAACTCTATAGGCTTTGGAGATAGAGGAATATCCAAGAAATATTCCATCATCAGATTTTGGGTCGAACTTTCCAAGATGATCTTTGTTGTTTAAGATAAAACATTGACAACCAAAGATGTGAAGAAAACTGATAGATGGTTTTCTTCCATGAAAAAGTTCATAAGTTGTCTTTCCAAATCGGTTTACTATCAACGATCTGTTTTGAGTAAAACATGCAGTGTTTACAGCTTCAACCCAAAATTGAGTAGGGAGGTGATAATCGCTGAGCATTGATCTAGCAACTTCAATGATCGTTCTGTTTCTTCTTTCAGCGACTCCATTTTGCTGAGGTGTTCTTACTGAAGAAAAGTTGTGAGAAATTCCCTTGTTCTCAAAGAAATTGTTCAGAGAACTGTTTTTAATTCAGTTCCATGATCACTTCTTATTGAACGAACAGTAAGATTATTCAGCACTTCCATCTTTTTAACAAAAGATATTAGTTCTTCTGGAGTATCACTTTTGCAGCGAAGAAAGATAACCCAGGTGTAGCGAGAGTATTCATCTACAATGACAAGTGTATATTTCTTTCCAGCTATTGATTGGATGTTGACAGGGCCAAACAAATCCATGTGCAACAGTTGAAGAGAACTCGTCACTGAGGAAACTTGTTTAGACTTGAAACTAGCTTTTGTCTGTTTTCCTTTTTCACATGTTGAGCAGAGAGATTCTTTAGCATATGAGTGCTGAGGAAGACCAGAAACCAGTTCCTTAGATGAGAGAGAATTCAAGGTTTTGAAATTTAAATGAGATAGCCTTTTGTGCCATAGCCAGTTGACATCAGAAGAGGCTTTAGAGAGAAAACATACGTTTTCAGTGGTAGTAGAGTCCATATATATTACATAGACATTTTTTTTACGATAACCACTGAGAGCAAGTTTTCCTTTCTCATTTACCACTGAACATGCTTTCTTGGTAAAGCGAACTTCATAGTCTTTGTCACATAGCTGACTGATGCTCAGAAGATTGTGCTTCAGTCCATCCACATAAGCGACTCTTCTGAAGGTAGTTGTCCTATTGCTGAGGACACCAAACCCTCGGGTATATCCTTTTCCATTTCCACCAAAGGTCACAGAGGGACCTTTCTCTTCCTTGTATTCAGTGAGCTGGTCTTTTTGTCCTGTCATATGACGAGAGCATCCCCTATCAAGGTACCAGATGCCCTTTGATCCCTGCAAACATAAGGAAGATTAAAGTTTGTTTGGTACCCACTTTTCAATGGGTCCTTTAGGGTTAGTGGAGATGGAAGGTTCAACAATCTTCATAGCAGATGAAGATTCAACTTCAGTGGTAACCTTCATCTTGGTTAATTTCTTAACCTTAGTGGTATTCTTCACCTTGGTAGATTTTTCAGCTTTGATGACCTTCTCAGCCTTGGAGGCATTCATCTTCACTTTAGCTGATTTATCAGCTTTAGTGGCAGTTGGACATTTGCTTGCAATATAGTCAGTAAATCCACAGTGATAGAATTTTCTATATTTGAATGTGGTTTTAGGACCAGAAGTTTGAGAATTTAAGATGAGCAGGTCCAGCTCCAAGAATGCCTTTAGCATGAGATCTGGGAGGTATTTTCATTTCTTCAGATCTCTTAGGCATAAGATCAATCTTCAGCTTTGGAGGACAGAGATCAAAGATTTCTATCACAGAGCTAGAAGATGGTTTTACTGAAGGTTTAGAAGGAACTTTCAGCTTTGCTTTCTTGGTAGCCTTATGAGGATAAAGAATAGACTTTCCTTTATCTGCAGGCTTAGAGCCTTTAGATATTTCCTCAGGGACATGATTAGAAAATGATGAAGGATAAAACTGATTATAAGAAGTGTCAGAGGTAGAAGAGACAAACGTTCCAAACTTAAGCATGGAACTGTCTTCTTTATGCTCATCCTGTGGTTTCCAAAAACCAAGACCGGTTTTATCACCGCCAGGAGCTTGAGCATTTATTATCTCAGTGATCTTTGTTGAGGAATTGCACCATTTTTCAACAGTAGCCTTTTCTGCTTTTAGAGCAGCGATGACTCGTTCACGTTCTATGCTGATGATTTTATTTACAACAACTTGATCTTTCAAACTTTCCTCTAAAAGAGTCAGTTCTCTGATCTTTTCATGGCATTTTTCCAGCTGTTCAGTTAAATCATTGTTTTTGCTTTCAGCTAGAGATTTGCCATTTAGAGCATTGTAAAGATCAATCGTCAGCACATCAACTGCGCGACTTCTCTCTGATTCAGGTAGAGAGGGATTAGTAGAGATAGATACCTGAGATGATATATAGCTCATAGAAGTTTTAGTTGGTTCTTCCACTTCTTCTTTAATCTCAGCCATGAGGCAGAGATTAGCGACTTCTTCTTCATCAGAACTTGATTCTTCTGATTCAGCCCAGTCGTGTTCTTCAGCGATGAGACCTTTACCTTTTCGCTTGTAGTTTTTCAATTTTTGATATTTTTCTTTCAGCTTTAGATATTTGTCATCGCTGGATCTTCTTGAGGTAGAAGGTTTGAAGACTTTCTTAGACCTGTACTCACTTGCAAAGTGTTCAATCTTTTCATAGTTAAAGCAAGTAGCAACAGCCTTATCAACATGGGTTGATTTTGGCTTGTCAGTAAGAGAGAGAGAGAGGCTTATTTCTTTGGAAATTGCTCTTTCTTGCAAATCTCTTAAAAGAGTTTGTCAAGAGTGCTAAGGACTCATCAAACTCTGAAAGATCAGTGTCTGATAGATCCTCAGATTCAGAATCCAACTCAGTGATGGTAAGAGTATATCACTGAGATGGAATTATCTCTGAAGAGACTAAAGCAACAAGAGTGCTTTTGGAGTCTTTAGAATCTTTTACTAGATTCTTCTTCAAGAGATTTGATTGCTCATAGTTGAGCAAGATTCCATACAAGGTGCTGAGAGAAAGAGAATTTAAGTCTTTTGCCAGCTTAAGACATATTGAATAACTGTCCCAGCTTTCAGGAAGACATTCTAGGAATTTGGTTAAGACCTCAGAATTAGTGTAATACCCAGTTTCGAAATTTTTGTTAATTTTGGAAGTTGGGGGAAAAAGTGAAGAGAGACCCAAAGTTCAGGGGGGTAAAGTGGAAATTTGGTTTTATATAATCAAAATTATCAGATATTTGAGATTCATGTCTCAAATATCAGTCGACTAAGTTTCTAACAAAGAAAGAGTGAAAGCAAAGAGAAAGCAAGAGCAGAGAGAAAGAAGAGAAAGAGATCGAGAAGGATTCGATTGTTTTGTCAAATAGAGGTGGTGTTAATTGATAGAAGTCAGAGTTTGATTCAGAGGAATTAAAGGTGAGTATTTTAACTAAATCTTTTATGATTGGAGCAGTTATTTTATAAATGTGAGTTTTGATATACTGCGCATTTATAATATGAAAGTTAGTAGAATTATTTCAAATGATTTGATTTAATTAGTTGAGCATGTTTATGCTCAGGGTATATAAACTTGTTTTATATACTGGCAGGACCAAATGTATGCGTACATTTGAGTCAGAAGTTTGACCTAAGTCGGGAAGTGTGACCCGCCTGCTCGTACCGGGGAGTGTGGCCCGTTTATGCCATTAGGGTGTGTCCCTAAAATAAGGCAGTGCGAGACAGACATACCGTCTTTGACGGGAATGTTGGTCAGTAGTTGAAAGTACGCTTGCGAGCGTAGAAAGTGATTAGTAATGGCCATTACATTGATTTATATATGTAAAGCATAAATGTTTTAAAGAGATTTTCAAGAGTAGGCATGTATTGAAATATATGCAGTTATGTTTAAATATTTTAATTAATATTTGAACTGTGTAGTAGTGATTGGAGGGGACTCACTAGACCTTTTGGTCTAACCCTCGCTGTTTCGAAACTTTAATTCTGTTTCAGGTTATCGCAAGATAGCAGATAAAGGAAAAAGATAAGGTGTGAGCTTAAGCAGGAGATAGAAGACTTCCTGCCATAGCTATTCTTTTGAGAAACTCAGTTGTGTAATAGTTTATAGTAAAGATATTGTAAGCTTGGGACAGTATTTAGTAATAAATGTTATTTTATTATGTAAAATATGTTCAGGTTGTTACAATTGGTATCAGAGCACTAGTTTAAGGGATCTAGGTGACCGGATGGGCCTAGACTTAAACTAAGATAGTAGAAGCACAACTGAGTAGTAGGAAGACCGTAAGAAGATAACATTAAGGTAGTAAGGACTAGCATGTAAGGTAAATTTGGGATTTCATTTGGCCAGTGTAATTGTGAATTTACAAGTACGTGCTTTTGCTTAAACTGCCGTAATGTGTAGTATGTGAGATTGAATATCTTATATTTATTCTTAGCAGAATTATGTCTGAGCGTGTGACCAGGAGTAGATCTGTAGTAAATCCAGAAATGGATCCAGAGACTGAAGTTATTGCCGGAGAGCAATTAGCTAATGTCAACCCGACTGTAGTTGGTTTATGCATGAACTGTGAGAGTTTGTTCATGGCAAATGCAACATCAATGCGAGTGAGAGATAAATATTGGAGACCACCGACAAGAGTTCGATATTCTGTTGGATTATCAAAAGTGGTGCTCGCGCCGAGGGTGAGCTTGACGTTGAGGTCAAAAGGAGAAGAAACCGGTTTGCAATCAATCATCTTTGCGCGATCAAGGAGTTCGAAGATGTATTTTCGTTGAGATAAGAATAATACGTAGGAGCACCGTTGGACCTCGACACCTAAGAAATAAACAAGGTCACCGAGATCTTTGAGGGAGAAACTGTTTGCAAGACGAGCGATGAAGTTGGATACTGTTGTTGTGCATGATCCTATAACAATTATGTCATCAACATACACAAGTACATAAATAGGGGGGTTAGTGCTTTTTGTAAAGAACAGGGAAGTATCCATGACATAGTTTGTGAGTCTAACTTTGAGAAGATATATTCTAAGTTCGATGTACCAAGCACGAGGTGCTTGTTTTAGACCATAGATTGCTTTTCTAAGCCGGCAAACATGATGTAGTTTGGTCTTGTCAATAAAACCTTGGGGTTGAGCCATGTACATGTCTTCCTTGAGTGTGCCTTGGAGGAAGGCATCATTGATATCGAGTTGCCACAATGGCCATCCATTAGTGGTGGCAAGAGTGAGGATGAGACGTATAGTTGAGGGTTTAATGACTGGGATAAACGTTTATGTGTAATCAAGATCGGGTCGTTGATGAAACCCTTTAGCAACAAGACGGGCTTTTAATCATTCAACTGTTCTTTCTTTTGTATATTTTACCCGAAAAACCCATTTGCAACCTACCAGATTTTGAGCCGAAGAGGGATGGACCAACTCCCATGTGCTGTTGTTGATAAGAGCTTTATATTGGGTGGACATAGCTTCTTTCCATGCCAGATCTCAATAGCCTGTGCAGTTGAGCATTGAGATTCAGTTTGTTGATCGGCTTAAAGATGTTTTTAGCTCTTGTGGTGATGGTGCTAGTTGGATAAGGTGGCGGATGAGGGGGCGGTGTTGGTGCTGTGTTGTTGAGAGTGCGTGAGGGGTTCATACGTTGGGGTTGTTGGTGGTGTGGTGGTTTTGGGAGTTGGTGAGATAGGTGAGGATGGTGTGGGAGGCAATAATGGTGGTTGTAGGTGGGTGGAGGGTATGGTAGCGACCACAAAGGAACACTATTCCTCGAGAGTTTCACTCGTCATGGGGTAGTAGGATGGGATTGGGAAAACGGGTAAGTGTCCTCCACAAACCTTATGTGTTGGGATGAATAGAGACGATGGGTGGTTGGATCAAGACATAGAAAACCATGTTGACTGGGTGAGTAGCCAAGAAAGACACAAGCTATTGATTTCGTGGCAAGTTTATGTGGAGTGTATGGTCTTAACAGAGACAACCGAAATTGTGAAGGTTTGTGTATTTTGGAGTTGTTCCAAATAGTTTTTGATACGGAGATTGGTTGTTAAGGGTTGGGGTTGGCATTCGATTGATTAGATAAGCAAATAAGAGTAGCATAAGACCAATACTCTAACGACATGGATGCATGTGTGAGGAGGGCTAAACTCGTCTCGACTATGTGTCAATGACGACACTCTACATACCCGTTGTGTTTAGGTGTGTGTGGTGGTGAGGTGAGGTGAGTGATCCCATGATGGGCAAGATAAGGAGAAAGTTTTGTATATTCACCACCGTTATCATAGTAGAGGGTATTGATTTTTGTATTGAAGTAGTTTTCCACCAAGGCCTTAAATTTAGGAAAGATGATGGTAGTATCATATTTGGTTTTCATTGGATAAAGCCACACATATTTTGTGTAATGATCAACAAAAATCACATAATACTTGAAGTTATCAAAAGAATGAATGGGGGAACACCAAACATCACTAAAAATAACTTCAAATGGAGAAGACGTGATGAGAGAAGATAAACCAAATGGGAGTTTGTGACTTTTATTAACTAAGCAAGCATTACAAAGCGAGACCGGAATATAAGAAACTGCTAAAATAGATAATATTTGTTTTAAAATTGATGCGGAAGGATGGCGAAGACGGTGGTGCCAATCAACATTGTTGGTGTTGTTGTAGACTTTAGGTGGGAAAGAAGAGGACTTTGGCCACTCATAAACTCCATCTTTGGTTGGGCCTTGGAATAGAATCAACGGTTGTTTACGATTGTCTGTTGTGGGCGAAAAGGGGTGGGTTACGATTGTTGTTCCATCGGGTGTTTGTAGGATTTGTCGTGGATGGAAATTCAACGGTTTTCGTTCGATCCGCAAGAATAAGCTCTTTGTTTATGAGTTCTTCGTTATGTTCTTTGAAGGAGATCAAAGACTCACGTGCATGGACTACATCGATGACCGATTGATAACTTTCATCAAGCCCGGTCTAGGACACGATCGGTGACATCTTCTTGAGATATGTGGGTGCCTAAGAGTGCTAATTCATCCATGATTCGTTTGATCTTGTGCATGAATTCTGCAATAGAGAGTGATCCTTTGGCGATGTTGCAGAGTTGTGTTTTCAGTTGATTGACATGACCACGGGATGGGTTGGCGTATGTGTTGGCTAGGATGTCACATGCCTCCTTGGTTGTTGTGGCCTGAGTGACAAGAGGACCAAAGGTGGGCAATAGGGTGCCAACAGGTACACCGAACAGTAGCTTATCTTGACGAAACCAAGATGTATAGGTTGGATTTGGCTCGATTTTATCATCCTTGGTTACTGTTTTTGAGGGTGGTGGGTGTGATCCATCCACAAAGTGAAAAAGATCATACCCTATTAAAAGAGATTCGATCTGTGATTTCCATGTGAGGTAGGTTATAGGAGTCAGTTTTTGAATGGAATGGACGTTCACGACTACAAGTGGTTTGGTTGGATCGCTGGTGTTTGGAAGAGTGAGATGGGAGTCCATGGAGATTATGGCAGAAGAAAAAGGATTAATAATGAGAGGGGAGGATCAGTGGCTCTGATACCATATAACGATATGTGAATTATGTGAGAAGTTATATTGATTCTCATTAATAGAAGAGGTATTTATACAAGATGAATACAAGGATAAACCTAAGCTAATGTAACAAACATAGAGGAAAATATGGAGATAACAACAATAGATAAGTATGAATAGATAGCTTAGTTATCCTTATCACTTAGTCCCTTGAACTCCCATGTAATCTAATCTTTTAAGTCTCTTGTAGGAGCTTCGATCAAATGAAGCATGTAATCTAATCTTTCAAGTCCCTTGAACTCCCATATCTCGTTTAGTGATTACTTCAACATGGAATAAATTCTCAATCGACAAGATCTATCCCAAGTGTGTGCACTATTTTTCATTTTATTGATTAACCCATGTTTACATGATCACTGATCACATCCATTTCCTAGTTACAAGATCATTTTATCAATTAGTCTCGGTGATTTTATGTTGTTTTACTTTCTTCATAATTTTGCATTTAAGTTTATTCGTCTTCTTATTTTCTCACCATCTCGTGAGAAGAATATTCTTGTGGTCTATCCTACTTCATAGCCAAAGTGGGCAATGGAAACTAGGATATCCATTTCTATTTTGTATGCAAAAGTGTAGTTACTATGAAACAACTATATTAGATTGTGTTTGATACAACTAGTTGATAAAGACTTATGTTGTGTTCTCGAAACTCATTTAACGAATGAAATGAAAGGAAAGGAAAGGAAAGGAAAGGAAAGGGAGGAAAATGGGAGGAAAGTAAAAAAAAACCCGTGTTCTTGAAACTTTTTTAGGAGAGAAAGGAAATGAAACGGAAGGAAAGGAAAGAATTGATAACTTTCCTCCCAAACCTTTCCTCCCAAATGTGGAAGGAAAGGAAATGAAAGAAATTAAAGCTATTTAAAAAAATTATGAAATTATTAAAATTACAAAATTACCCAATTTTTCATTATAAATAATATATTTTTATATAAGGGTATATTTGTAAAAATGACATATTTCCTTTCTTTTCTCGCCTGTTCAAGAACATGAAAAAATATTTTATTTCGAAAACACAAATGAAAAAATTATTTTCCTTTCCTTTCTTTTTCATCCCTTTCTTTTCTTTTTTTTTCTCTCCAGATTAGAGAACACAACGTTACTAAAACGATATCCTACGTGGTGTTTGAAAAATGCTAGCCTTGGGCATTCAAAACAATTTGGATGAGCAAGTACCATAATTGATGAGTTAATAACTTTATAGCTTACCTAACCCATGGAGGTGTGGTACACACTTTATTTATTATTCTGGTGTACAATATATCAAACTGGTAGTAATCCAACTATGTAATAGGGCATAGTCTAGTTGGTTATGCATTTTTGCTTGTTTTAGGCCTATGTAAAGCTAAAAAGCATGACCATAGAAACTTCAATGAGCATGTTTGATCATTTTTTGTTTATCAAGCCATTACTTGTGTTATTCATGCCGCATGACATCAACATTGGGACATCATCGGGTTCTGCTCTAATGACTAATGAGCCATCCTCCAAATGGTGGTTACCGAAATCTACAAAGACTCATCCTCAAGGAAAGCTATATATGGTCAAAATGGCTTTATATCACTATATAGAGTTTGTCATCTATGTGAACTAGATATGTTATTGGAAATGGATTTAGCTTATCAAATGGTGTAGACTTGATCTATGTAATTATTGTTGTCTTTTTGGTCCATTTTTTGCAACCTTTTGGTGTCCTACCTTTGGCATAGTAAGTCTAGCTGTAAGTCAAGTACGTTGTTATATGATCTTCAACAAATTTGTTATATAACCGAAAAAAATAAAGATGTGAAGATTTCTAGATAAATTGGCTCAAATGGATTTTCAAACCTATCTCCAAAATATGTATATGTGTATATATATAAGCGTACTCGTGCAATGCAGCGAGATATCACGATTTTAATGTTTCATTTTATTTTTTTGTCGATTTACAATACGATTTTGGATGATTTTGGGAAAATGATAATGTTTTTTTTTATATAAATTTGTTTAATTAAGGCTTAATAATATAATGTTTTTTATATAAAAAAATTAAGTATTTTGTTATAATTCAATGATTATCTTATATATTTTAATGACATTTAGAAAAAATAACCAATTACATATTTAATAATATAATTAAAACAAATTATAGTAATATAATATATTAATTAATAGTGATACATGGAAATGTCTACATAAAAGGAAGACCCTGCACATACCAAATTGGTGGGTGTTAGAAGTCTGCAGTAGTAATATGTATCTTGTGCTTTAATACTTGTAAATTAAGAGATTTTTAAAATCTTGCATAAAATGATAGTACATTATGCCTAATAATTTGTATTTAAGAGTTTTTTATCCGTGCTTTATAATATAGTATATATATATATATATATATATATATATATATAGAGAGAGAGAGAGAGAGAGAGAGAGAGAAGGTAGCATATCCATATTTGGATTAACCTACAAAAATTAAAAATTGTGATAGTAGCTTTTTTGCATATCTTAGACACCAATTTTTAAAAAAAATTCTTTGAAGCAACCTAATTGCCAAATTAATGTTTAAAATTTTATTGTAATGTTAAATGTCTTTACTACATATGTATTTAATTCATAATATGATTTTTTTACGTGTATTTTTTGTTTCATAAACACGTAAAAAAATTTCATTTTGTGAACCAAATACATGTGAAACAAACACATTGTAAAACAAATATATGTCAATCAATGTCCTAAATTCATAGCCTTGGAAGAAAAAAAAAATATATAAAATAACACATCATTGGGGTTCTCATAATTTTATGAGTTTTCAAAAGAAGACCCTCCACATGTTGGATGTTGTTTTATACAGTTGACGATGGTTTTTCTACTACATCAAATTACATTCATTCTTTTAACAGAAAATCTAGCCAAAGTTAGTTTTTTTTTAAACATATATCATAATATTGTCTTGTCGCTGACAAATCTTTGAAGGCCAATATCAAAGGACGTACAAATCTATCAGTTTTGATATTAATTTCAATGGTAGTGTTGGTGATCCGTCAATTTCGAACTTGTCATTGGTGTTTCATCAAAAATAACAAACCATTTTGGAAGACATACAACCATCACAAAATTGACTTTTGGTAATTATTATTTAAAAAAAAGAGTGAATTGTGGATTTGGTCCGTGTGTTTTGTTACTTTTTTTTACTACGGTCCCTATAGTATGTTTATTGTGGATTTGGTCCCTGTGGTATTCAATTTATCTTGGTCATGGTCCCTCTGACTAACGCATCTGTTAACTTCATTAAATTAAGGACCATTTTAGTCAGTTTGCTTAATTTGTGTCTTTTTATGATAAGAAAAATAAAAAATATATTTTTAACACACACACACACACACACATATATATATATATATATAGATATCAAAATAAATAAAATAGGATTTTATTGTATGACTTGATTATTTAATTTTAAAAAAAAAAATAATTATATTAAATAAGATAATTTTATTATTTTATGTAATGGTGGAAAAAATTATGGTTTTATTGTTTTAATATAATTAAATTTTAATTTAAACAAACTAGATCATAAAATTATATCTTATTTTATTTAGAGCGAATAAAATAAGATATGTTTTTATGATTTGATTTATTAAATTAAAACTTTAATTATGTTAAAGGCGATATAATTTTATTTGTTCTTTTACTATCATTGCAACAAACAAGCTTATTATCGATATTTTGACACCAAAATCATTGAAAACCATTGAGAAATGAACTCTAATTTTATCATCTTAAAATTAGAGGTTCCAATTTTCATATTGTTTTTCAATAAAAAAAAACTCAAAACAAATCGTTAAGATTTTAACGAAATAAAATATTTAAGTTACGAATATTTTAACTCACAACCACAAAGCAAAACATAGAGCATCATATGTCAGGTAACACCAACATGAAAACATGTTAGCATTTAGAAAATAGCGAAGATCAGCTACAACATCCATCAATAGAAAGATACGATATGATCTTATCATTAATCGGTACTCCTTCCGTCCAAAAATAAATGTTCATAATAAAAAAGGCACACTGTTTTAGAAATGTGTAATTATTAGTTTATTACACTTGTTAATTTTATTGTGGGTTAAAATATTCGTAACTTAAATATTTTATTTCGTTAAAATCTAAACAGTTGATTTTTAATTTTTGACTGAAAAACAATATGAAAATTGAAACCTCTAATTTTAAGATGATAAAATTAGAGTTCATTTCTCAGGTTTTCAATGATTTTGGTGTCAAAATATCGATAATAAGCTTGTTTGTTGTGATGATAGTAAAAGAACAATAAAATTATATCGTCTTTAACATAATTAAAGTTTTAATTTAATAAATCAAGTCATAAAAACATATCTTATTTTATTCGTTCTAAATAAAATAAGATATAATTTTATGATCCAGTTTGTTTAAATTAAAATTTTAATTACATTAAAATAATAAAACCATATTTTTTTCCACCATTACAATAAAATAATAAAATTAAATCATATTTAATATAATTAATTTTTTTAAAAGTTTAAAAAATCAAGTCATACAATAGCATCCTATTTTTTTTATTTTGATATATATATATATGTGTGTGTGTGTGTTAAAAATATATTTTTTATTTTTCTTATCATAATAAGGCATAAATTAGGCAAAATGACTAAAATGGTCCATGATTTAATGGAGTTAACGGATACGTTAGTCAGAGGGACCATGACCAAGATAAATTGAATATCACAGGGACCAAATCCACAATAAACATAATATAGGGACCGTAGTCAAAGAACGTAAAAGAGAACCAAATCCACAATTCACTCTAAAAAAAAATAAAATTTTCATTTTCTAAAAGTGAAAAAGACGAAGGGCAAACCCGATGACAAACTACATATATAGGTTAAAGTTCCATGAGTTTGTTTTTTTAAAGATAAGTGATCTCACAAATAGACCAAAACCAAAGGAATAGTTTGTTGGTATTACCTATTATATATATATATATAGAGAGAGAGATTGAGTTCCGGTGAGAATGAAAATTATGGTGAGAAAGGTAAGAAAAGATCTCCACCCTTAGATGCACATAAGGATGAGATGCACCGAATCAATTCCTGTACCAAACGCGATTCATAGGGTAACGGTGAGATTAAAAGTGATCAAGGGTCCGGATCCCTTTTTACATTTTCACCTTAACTATTATTCCGCACGATCCTTCTTATATATATATATATATATATATATATATATATATATATAGAGAGAGAGAGAGAGAGAGAGAGAGAGAGAGAGGGATGGAGGTTCAAGGGAAAACCTCAAAAAAATGGAAAACTGAAGAACACTCTGGTAGTAATCCATCTGGACGGTATGCATTTGTGCATACAAGTAATGTATAACATGCACACGTGCATGATATGCACATGTGCATAAAAACCAAAAAAACTAATTAATTACTTGTATGCACAAGTGCATACCGTCCTGATGGAAGACTACCGGGGTGTTCCTCAGTTTTCCCTTTTTTTGAGGTTTTCCCTGAACCTGACCATATATACATATATATATACATATAACACCCCAAATTTAGCTGGCCTTGTTTTGAGACTTAGAGTTACCACAAGAAACAGGGGTTTAGCAACGACTTTTTTCGTTGACAAAAGTCAGTTTATCGTCAAAAACAGTTTATAGAGGCGACATGTCGTCGCAATAGCCTCTTGTTGAAACATCTTGTCGCTAAAGGCCCAGTCGCTAAAACTTTGATAATTTCCGTCTTTGATCCTTGTCGTACCGTCCTGATGGAAGACTACCGGGGTGTTCCTCAGTTTTCCCTTTTTTTGAGGTTTTCCCTGAACCTGACCATATATACATATATATACATATATATATATATACATATATATATATATAACACCCCAAATTTAGTTGGCCTTGTTTTGAGACTTAGAGTTACCACAAGAAACAGGGGTTTAGCAACGACTTTTTTCGTTGACAAAAGTCAGTTTATCGTCAAAAACAGTTTATAGAGGCGACATGTCGTCGCAATAGCCTCTTGTTGAAACATCTTGTCGCTAAAGGCCCAGTCGCTAAAACTTTGATAATTTTCGTCTTTGATCCTTGTCGTGTATCAGAAATTGAATCATCAAATTTTGGAGAGGGGGGAACACCCGGCGACAGTGCCCTTGGTATGTTCCCTCTATGACCAAATCTTTCACCTCCCTTGGTGAATTAGCAACACTTGGATGCAAGATTAGTATGCAAGGCGACTCCTTGAGGATCTCTAGTGGGACGCTTGTCCTAATCAATGGTATGAAAGCTCTGAATAATCTCTATTTTATGTATGAGAAAACGTTGGACAAGTGCATGTGTAGGTGAAAAAATGCAAAGAAGGTAGATGCCTTCAAACTATGGCATCTAAGACTTGGCCACACTTCGGAGAAAAACTTGAAGATCCTACATAAACGGAGCCTTGTCAAGGTGAAGGAATTCAGGAGCCTATATTTCTGTAAGGAATGCATCCTTGGAAAGCAAATAAAGGTCTCTTTTGGTGTTGGCAAACACAATACAGCGGGAATTCGTGATTATGTACACACAGATGTGTTTGGGGAACGACTAACACTAAATCCTAGAGTGGAGGTCAATACTTCATTTCTTTCATTGATGATTATTCTCATAAAGTTTGGATCTTTATCATGAAACATAAATCAAAAGTGTTTGAGAAGTTCAAACAGTGGTTTAACTTTGGTGGAAACTCAAACCGGAAGGAAGTTGAAAGTGTTGAGGTTAGATAATGGTGAAGAATTCAAAACTGGTGAGTTCCTCTCCATTTGCAAAGAAAAGGGGGATCCATCGACACTTAACTACTCCACATGATCCACAATCGAATGGAGTAGCGGAACGCATGCATCAAACATTGCTAGAGAAAGCAAAATGTATGAGGTTAACCACCGGTTTCTCTAAAGTTTTTTGGGCCGAAGCTTTATCTATGACTAGGGGTGTAAACGAGTCGAACTTTTAACGAGCTACTCGACCTCGACCTCGTTTATCTCGAGCTCGTGCTTAATTAATCTCGAGCTCGAGTCGATCTCGAACATAAATTAGAACTCGTTTAAGTTATCGAGCCGAGCTTTATAACACCAATGTTCGACTCGGCTCGTTTGAAAACTTGATTCAATATTTCGAGTCGAGTTGAGCCGCGCTGAGCCATTCGAGCATATACTCTTTTCTGAACCAAAGATACTCGTATATTTATTAACCATACAATAAAAATATAAAAATTATCAAGCTCAAGCCGATAAACGAGTTAATCGATCGCAAGTTTGAACCCATAAACGAGCATTAAGCTCGAGCTCGATAACTCAAAAAATATTCGAGCTCGAGCCCAGTATTAATATTTTGAGCCCGACTCGGTTAACCTACTACTCGACTTGGCTTGTTTACACCCTTATCTATGACCGTGCACATCATTAACCGCCTTCCATCATCCACGATTAATGGTAAGATTCCCGAAGAGGTATGGTGAGGTAAGAAATCAAATTGTCTTAGTTATCTTCGAATTTTTGGTTGCCCGATATATGTACATAGTACAAGAAAAAACAAAATTGACCCCTTGTGCCATACAAGGACGTTTGCTTGGATGTACGAATGGAGTTAAGGGCTATAGAATCTGGAATCCGGAGACAAGGAAGGTAATACATTCTAGATATGTGACATTTGATGAATCCTCCCTAATGAGCCCCAAGGAGGATACTCCATGAAACCCTGTTGAAGATACAACAAGGAAATAACATGCATCAAGAGGTTGATCTTCTACACCGCTCAAGAAAAAGGTAAAGAGATCATTCAACACATTTTTTCTTCTCCTAATGAATGTGAAAATATATCTGAAAGTTCGCATCAAGTGGAGCACTTGACGATGCGACAAATCGGCCCGTTCAAACTAGTAAGCAGACTATCAACCTCCCAAATGGTATGGGGATTGGATATGTGCCATCTTTTTATTTATTTTAAATTACCATCTAAATAAGTTAAATAGGATTAGAAAAAAAATAATTTTATCTTATACCAATCGGTTGTTTTTTTATTTTATTAAATACATTTTACTCCCACTATTCTATATTTTCATTTAAATTTTATTTTTTTTATTAATTAAACAAATTTGTTTAATATTTAAGTTAAAACATATATATATATATATATATATATGTAGTGTTAAAATATAATAAAGAAAGAAAAAGTAATAAACAAAATTTAAAGATAAATATTTAAAACTCCACATACCACAAAGACTAAATATGTAATTTCTCAAATCACTTTTTGGATTTTCAACGTCTAATTTTAACAATGTTGGATGGAGGGACGAAAATGAAAGCAAAATGGAAATCATACGTACGAAAAACAGCTTTTAAAGACCAGAGATGAAAATCGTTATAAACATCAAACCACAGGGGCGGAAATCATAGTTTACTCTTTCTTTAAAATAAAGAACCAAAAGTCAATATACCTAAAATAAATTACAGGCAACTCCAACATAGTTTCTCTTTTAGAGATTTCTTCATTAACTATATTATTTAAGTATTCTATAACTTTATGATCTCAATACATTTTTAAAACAAACTTTATATAAAATGATATTAATTCAACCTTCGTTAGTGAAATGGATAAAAAAACTCATTTCTCTCTCCTCTCTTTATAGCATCTCCAACAGTTTGTCAAGATGAAGAAAATAAGGATTTTGAGCCAATATTTTGCTCCAACAGTTTTCTTCCAAAATTACTTCCAAAATGGAGAAAGTAGGAGAGAGGAGAGTTTTCTCTCCAAATATGGATAACAACCCAAAAAATGATGACCAAGTGAGAGCACCAAGGAAACTTTGAAAATAAACATTTTGTTGGTCCCGAAGGTGCTAAACAAGTTTGTAGAAGGGGGGGGGGGTTGAATACAAACACAGAATTTAAAGTTTAATAAATTGTTTATTGATAAATCAAAATACAATTTACAAGTTTGTTGCGGAATAAGATTAAGACAGACTCAATCTAAACAAACTTAAGAAACACTAAGATAATTGCACAAGAAATTCAGAGAATGGGGGATTAGAGATATAGAAAACAAGGGTTTCTATATCGAGTTCAAGGATGAAGCACACCCTTAGATGAAGGGGTGAACTTCCTATTTATACCCTATGCATTAAATGCATGTCAGGATACTTTACACGTGGCGTTCACAGATTGGCTTTGATAGACTGACTTTTGGGAGACATGCTTTCGGCCGGGTCATGAACAGTGTAGTTGACAGAGTTGTTGTACGAATGGTTGCAGAGACTTGTCCGTTCTGACACATCGTACTAGGTTGTGCAAGGATAGACAAAAGGAAACTTGAGGCATAAGCTTTGTGATCGTTTGATCGCTGAGTATCTCTAAGTTCAGAGATAAAGAGGTTCAGCTATCGCTGAAGCTTTTTCTCATGTTCCTTTGCGTATTAGTAGAGTTGTCTTTGCTTCACTGATATCCGCATCAGGTCACTAGTAGACTTCTCTTTGTTCAGCAGCTTCGTCTTTGATTCAGCTATGAACATATGTTGACGCGAGACTTGTCTTCAGGGATTACGTTGGCTGTTTACTTTAGGAACTATCAGTGATAACTGAACAGACTCAGTTTGATCACTGATAGTGAAACACTAATACATAGAAATGTTTATAAGAAAGACTATCAGCGATAACTGAACAGACTCAGTCTGATCGCTGATGGTGAAACACTAATACATACTAAAACGTAATTTTCACTAAGTATAGAAGAGGGTCGTTATCAAATCACTGAGAGAGTTTGGATCAACAATCTCCCCCTATTTGATAATGACAAAGTAACTGAAGAAAATTACTTTATGATTCAAAATGATTGAATAATCAGGACTCGTAACATACATGTCCCAATTACTATTTTGAGGGATCTTTTACAGCACAGATGAAGTTAAGTACTTTACTGAAACTTCATTAATTCAGGAATAGAATTACAAGGAATGAAAATTACAAGTAAATTACTAACTACTGTAAGTACAACTAATAGATTACAGAAGAGAAAACTAATCTATCAGCTATAAGAAGATTTAGGAGGATTTATCATATACTCAGGTATTTCTTCTCCTTTCTGTCTTCGTTCCAAGGATTCTTGGCTGATAATTTCTTTGATTTTCTCAGCAGCAGGGAAGAAGTCACACCATAAGCATAAGAGATCCTTGAGATGATTCAGAGGACAGATAGGAATCTCAGAGACTCTTTGAAATCTGAGTTCCTCATCATCATCTCTGAAGAATATTCCATAAGGATAGTCAATTACTTGACCAGCTTGGAAAGGACCACCAGGAGGCAGAGATAAATCCAGAACTGAAAGATCAGGAGGAGGACCAAACAGTGCATCTCTTGAAATTTTGATATAAGTTTCATTCCTGATGATGGCGACGTCTTCAGAGGAGGAGGGCCCGATTCTTCTCTTGAGTTTCTTGGGATTGGGAGGGATAGGAGATGGCAGATTCAGTACAGAAGTGACTCTGTTGATGAGAGCTTTAAGAAGTCCTTCAACGTAGCCTCTGTATGTAGATTTCGATTTCTTCAGCGCATCCCAGAATTCTATCCACTCTGTAAACCCGAAACCTTTAAGTTTGGAAACGTACATAGCTTTCTGAGTTCCATCCTCTCTGGTAATCTCCATGGTCACTGAGAGTTGATCCTTCTTCTTGCGACCAGAGATAGTCACGGCTGTTATTGGAAGAAGATCAGAGCGATAATCCATCTTCTGTTTGCACCATTCGATGGACTTATCGTTGATCTCTTGTTCTTTGGAGCGTTCCTCTTCAATTTCTTTCAGCAGTGCAGCTTGAACTTCCACAGGCTTTCTTTTCAGCTTCTTGTCCTTGACTTGAGAAGATTGAATCTTTAAAGCGAGTTGGGCATCTCGTCTGCATTCAGCGATCAGTTTCTCAGCTTTGGCAGATTCTTCTCGTTCAGCTTCAGTGAGGAAGTCGAGCTCTGAGAAGGATGTTTGAAGAGGGATTTTCAGCCGTTGACTTTCTAGTTGAGCGATCATTTCACCTCTTTTCTTTATCACTTCCTCTGACCAACGAGATGGTCGAGAGGGCCTTCCTAGATGGAGCAGGGAATCTTCTTCTTCTTCTTCATCAATCTCAGCGATAGAGATTGGGATTATTTCTTCAGCGATAGCAGCTGGAATTATTTGTAGTTCAGAACCCTTAAGCAGGGGTGAGAACTGTCTGGATAGAAAATGAAGGAAAGAAGGGATAAGTGTATATTTTTAGAAATAGAGAGAGAAAGGCTAGAAGGAAATAGGGGTTTGGAAAGAGTAGAAGAGTGGTACAATTGAAAGACATACCTGAGAAGGATGCTCCCCCTCAGATTGTGATCCAGTCCTCAAGCATTCTTCAGCGATTGGTTGCTTGTCTTTGATCTGCGAAGGAGAGCTTGAAGATGTATCACCTCTCACCCCTGCTTTGACAACCTCTTGCGAAGTTGTCCCTGATGCTATGTTCGGCTTGGAGAACCACATAGATTGGTCTTCTTCATCGTCGTCGTCATCATTGGAGGGTTGATCCTTTTCTTGATCAACAAGATCTAGATCATCTTCCTCTTCATCGTCTTCTTCCTCATCATCTTCAAAGAGGAGAGAATGGATAGAAGAAGGTTCTTTCGCCTTCTCCCCCTCTTTGTCATTATCAACGATAGGGGGTTGGGCAGCTGCTGGAGTAGCTGTTGAAGCTTTCAGCACTTGAACGTCAGCCTCCAGATGCGTGACCCGTTCTTCAACTGCAGGGATGTCGCATGTGGCATCATGGATGAATTCCACAGCGATGTTGAGATTTGTCCGATCATCTTCAGTGAAGGAGGGGGGCAGCGCTGGAGCTGTTTCAGATACCTTTTGGAGAAGTTGCTGAAGAAGGGACGTGCAGAGATCAACCTTAGAAGAGAGATCTCGAACTTCAGTGGTAAGAGACTCAAATCGCCCCTGAAAGAGTTGAGAGGACTCTCTGAGTTGGACGACTTGTTCTTCCATAGCTGAAAGTTTGGAGTTCTCAGCTTTGGATGAGCAGGTGGCTGTCAACCTTTTCAGCTCCTCACCAGCCTGATTTACGGCGCTGGTGGTGTTGTTGATGGTGTTGGTGAGAGCGTCCACCTTTTCTCCCAGACTGTTGACATTCGTGTCAACAGACGCCAAACTAGGACCTGAAAATGATATCAGTTCAGATATGGGCTTATTTGGAGAGGTGGGAAAAGAAGTGTTTAGGATAATAGGTTTACCTGACGTATCAAACATTTTGTAGAACTGCAAAGATTCCTCAAACGTTTGATGTTCAGGTCCTATAGGTAGAGAGGTAGCGGGTTCAGAGACCAAAGAAGGAGAGAGAAGATTTATGGGGATAGAAGTAGGGTTGGGGTTAATCTCAGCGAATGAGATAGTAGGTGGGGTCACTGATGATGTGACAGCGATTGAAATCGCTGACACGGCAGGTTGAGTGACTTCTGGAGTTGTGGAGGAAAGACCCACAAAAGCATCTAAGGTAGCTTGTTGAGAAGCTCCCTCAGGTATAGTACTAGAGGGTGTACTTTCCTTAGTATTTTTGGCCTTCTTAGAAGGACCAATCGGACCAGCTGATGGTCGTTTGGAAGTAGTGGTAGCGACAGGGATAGCAGACGAAGGAACCGTCTGCGTGGTCGCTGAAAAAGAAGAAGAATGGAGAGAGAGACGAGAACGAAGGAGAGAGATACTTACCTCGTTGGCGAGTGGCTTTACCTCCAGTGATCGTTGACCTATCCTGGCAAAAGTGCCATCATCTTTGGTGGGATAGGTGTTGGGATAGAGGAACTTGATGTACGTACATATGAAACGTACGTACGAGATCTTGGGATCTCGTTCAGGCTTCTCTAATCTCGACCTCAGGTCTTCAAAGATGGCAGTGGCGTAGTCAAAGTTTTGACCAGCGATAACTGATTAGGCCATTTGCAGTTGTGTTTTGCTGGCTTGATCCAGCGAACCACTCTTCCCGCTCATGCACTGAATTATGTGCGAGAAGATGAAGTTCAGTTGTGAAGGCATCTGAGCTTTGAGAATCTTGGTGAGCTTTTTGTTGGGAATAGAAGATCTTGGTTTGTTTTCCCAACAATAACCCATTGCATCCAGAAAGGATATCAGCTCAGCATCAGTGGGGAGTGCGTCGAACCCACTCTTTGGTTTGTCAGGGAATCTCAAAGATTTCCTGAGGCTAAGAGCGGTCATGCTCCCTGGCCCCAAATCCGTGCTGAAGGAGATAGCAGGGACTCGTTCACCCTTTTTGTTGGTGAGTTCAGTTGCATCAGCAGTGATCCAGAACTGCTGGAGTAGAGTCTTTGAAGGCTTAGGATCCACAGTGATCGCGTAAGCTATGCATGATTGTTTGAGAAATTCAGCAGCTTCCACCAGATGTGGGTATTTGTCAGCTTTAAAGTCGAGTCTTCCCAAGTGATTACATTTGGTAATCTCAACTTCAGTGATAGCGAATCGTACATGCTTGGAAGCAACGATCGAAGATTGTGCCATTTCTGTTATGGAAAGAGGCATAATAGAAGAAATGATTATGATTAAAAAGTAATATGATTACCAGTTTCTCTAGATGAGGGGAAACTGGAAAAATATCAAGTTATTTTTAGGAAGAGCAAAAATAGTGTTCTGGGTAGAAAGAATGAAGAACACTTTTAAAAAAAAACATAAAATCAGAAAGAATGATTTTTAGTTCTAAACAAAAAAAAATTATAAAATCCATGAAGAACAAGAACGAGTAGGATTTTAAAAAATAGAAAGCATACAAACAATGCACATAAACATGAAATAAACCTGTTTATATTGAAGAAGAAGAGTTGCAGATTCAATATTCTGGTTTACTTGCTTGAGTGTTCTTGAGAGAGAGTGTTTCTTGCTATGAAAGTTTTGAAATCGTAAACCGTATAAAGGAGAGAAGAATTCCTTTTATACAAAGAGATAGAGGAGAGAGAAAGAATGAAGCGGGAAAAAAAATCATCATGACATTGACACGTTCCACAAAGTTGATTGGATAGAAGAGCAACGGATGAACGTGTCAGAAAAGGCGTGTCGTGGATTATCCGCTCAAATGACGTCATGGGAAAGAGACGTTTCAATTTTCCGTTTTGAAATTATCACTGAAGAAAAATCAGCGATAGAATTTTCTTTTTGAAAGTATCCCTGATGAAAAGATAGGGATAGATTTTCTTTTAAAATGATCACTGAATATAAATATCAGTGATAAATTTAATTTCAAAAAGCTTTTAATCATATGAAGAAAGATTCAGTGATTAAGATTTATATTTTTAAAAAATATCTCGACTGAATGAAGATTCAGTTGTAGGGATTGAGAAATCATACCTGAGAGTCAGAATATTTATCAGAGAATGATGAAAGGGAACTTTTGATTACTGACACAATGCATGAATGCTGAAGAATTATTCTTCAAGATTCAGCATTCCAAGCTCACTGATGAGGAAGTTGAACCTTGTCTCATCAAGAGGTTTGGTGAATATATCAGCAAGCTGAAAGTTAGTAGGGATAAAGTGAAGTTCAATATCACCATTCATCACATGATCTCTGATAAAGTGATATCTGATCTCTATGTGTTTTGTCTTTGAATGTAGCACAGGATTATTTGCTATAGCGATAGCACTAGTGTTGTCGCAATAGATAGGAATTTTTGACAGCTGAAGGTCATAATCTAATAGTTGATTTCTCATCCATAGGATTTGAGAACAAAAGCTTCCAGCGGCTACGTATTCAGCTTCAGCTGTGGAAGTGGACACAGAATTTTGCTTCTTGCTTGTCCAACTTACCAGCTTTCCTCCCAAGAGTTGACATCCACCAGTGGTACTCTTTCTGTCAAGTTTACATCCTGCAAAATCACTATCAGAATAACCAGTTAGATCGAACCCTGAGTCTTTGGGATACCAAAGACCGAGGTTAGGAGTTCCTTTCAGATATCTGAAAATTCGCTTTACAGCGATCAGATGGGATTCCTTGGGTTCAGATTGATAGCGTGCACATAAACAAGTAGAGTACATGATGTCAGGTCGGCTTGCTGTGAGATACAACAGAGAGCCTATCATACCTCTGTAGGCAGTGACATTAACAGGTTTTCCAGAAGGATCTTTGTTAAGTGTCAGGGGTGGTGCCATAGGAGTTTTCATAGCCGAAGTTTGAGTGAGATCAAACTTCTTCAGCATATCTTTAACATATTTACCTTGGCTGATAAAAGTACCTTTGTCAGATTGTTTAATCTGAAGACCAAGAAAATATGCCAGCTCACCCATCATACTCATTTTATATTCTTTCTTCATTCTTTCAGCGAAGCGAGTACACAGAGATGGGTTAGTAGAACTGTCAGGATCGAATTCTCAACAAGAATTAATTCTCAGAAACAATATCAAAGAAGTTTGCGGAATAACACTTTGATATTCAATGAAACAGTAAATCAATACAGAAAATATGAAGAACAAACTGTAAACTTGTATTGAATGCTTGAAGCTACAAGATTACACACTCAACCTCAATATTGATGAACAGACTCACCAATACGAATTCTACTTCTCTAGAATTAGGATCTATTGCCTTGAGGTTGATTTCTCTAAAACTTAGAATGAATGATTAATTCTCAAAAAGTTATATCTAACTATTCTAAACAATACTATATATATACTGAAGATAAAAGCTAATTACAATTAATAAAATATCTTCCATGAATATCTTCAGCTTCCATGAATATCTTCAGTTTATCTAGCTGTCATCCTTTCCATACAGATCTCCATCTCATAAGCAGTATTAATATTCAGCAGCATTAATACTTTGAGCAGTATTAACTCTAGCAGTATTAACCATGCTCAGCAGCATTAATCTCTTCAAGCAGTACTAACTTTGAACTAGCAGTACTAATCTTGTTGAGCAACATTAACCATCAACTAGCAGCATTAACTAGAAGTATTAACTAGAAGTATTAACTGTTTTCTTCTAGCAGCATTAACTAGAAGTATTAACTAGAAGTATTAACTGTTTTCTTCTAGCAGCATTAACTTTGTTCCAACAGCATTAACTACAACTAGCAACATTAACCACAGAAGTAGTAACCATGATGAATATTAACTTCAGAAGTAGTAACCATGATGAACTAGAAGTAGTAACCATGTTGAACCATCCTTGGCATATTTCAGACCCAACAATCTCCCCCTAACTTAACTTTTCAAAACTGAGAAGTTAAGTTCTTCAACATAGGGTCTTTATGATAATTTCAAAACTTTCTGCAATTACTAGTTCTTCTTGATTCAGTTTCTGCTGTTATCTTCTTTTCTGTTTCTGCTGTAGTTAATGCTTTATTTCAGCTTCTTCACTTATCTCCCCCTCAAAATAAGATTTCATATCAACTTGATTCTCCTTCTCATGTCTTCTCAAGTTCAGTTGTTTAAGTCTCCCCCTTTTTGAAATAATCATGATCTGTGCTCCTTTTCATCTCTTTTATCTCCATAATTTGATTGTGAACTTTCAGACTAATTGTACCAAGTGTATACATCAATTCTTTGTAGTTAAATCTGTCCTCACCTCCTTTAGGTGTGTTTACCACCTTTGAAGGATCCTTGGATCTTTTAGTAGAGATCTTCTGCCTAGCAGAAGCACCTTCTACTCCCTTGGTTTCTTGGCACCTGGGACCTTTAGATAATTACTCATCTAAAGTTGCCATGGGGAAGGTCTTAGATATGTTCACACTGTCCTGTCCTGCACTTTGTGCAAAGTCAGTAGTGTGAGCCTTACAACCCATATGCTCTTGCATCTCCTTATTGAGCACCTTCTTGAGGTTGGGAGACACCCCTATGGTTTCCCTTTGGATATTCTCTGATGAAAAATGCTCCATCAGAGGGCTTGTAGGTTTTGAGGTCGAAGATACAAGAAGGGAAGGAACCTTCAGTATCTTTTCCTTATATAATATAGTAATAGGGAATGTTGGTTTGTCAAAAGGAATCTGAAGATTTATGCTTGGTAGTGGAAGGTGTGGATAGGTCATCAGTGGGTTGGTCTAATGAGGGCTTTAACCCTGATGCCTTACCTTCTTGATTGTGGGACATCACCATCATTGTAGAGAACAATGGTATGTCAAATCCTTCCGAGTCCCTAGCAGATCTTCTCATGTTTGAGAAAACCTTGCCTTTAGGGGGTTTAGGTACATATATCTCATTAAAATGAGGTTAATCCGTCAATTCCTTATTAAGTACTTCTTGTACAAACCTTGGATACAGATAAAAGCTTTTTGATTGATATCCAGGTTTGACATTAAATCATTGAAGATCATTTTTAGGTATAGAAAACTTACATTATCAGTAGTAACACTTATCAGCAGCATTAACACAGACTGGCAGTAGTAACACATACCAGCAACATTAACACAGTCTGACAGTTTTCACTGAACTAGAAGTACTAACTACCTTTCATTATTAGCAACCTGAAACACTTACAGACACAAGGTTAGTAGTACCATATACAATAAAATTTTCAAAAGTTACTTTATCTTTTGAAACTATACCTTTTTCACTTTTCTTACCTTCTGTTGGATCAAAAGAAACATGTCCTCCATCAAATCTTTTAAAGAATTTGAAGGCAGTCCATGTTTCTTGTTATGTGCCTAGAGCAACCATTATCTTCATTCCAAATGCTCTTCCTCTTGAGCTTTTGGTTGCCCTGCACACTTGATAAATCAGTTAGTCTTTGAGGGAACCCAAGCCAAAGTGGTCTTGGGTTGTCCTTTCTCATTTATATAATCTGTCAGTTTGGTCTGGATGAGTTGTTTAGGAATCTCATGGCTGGAATACTTTGTCAAGATTATTGGCTTTGCAACATTAATACTAGTAGAAGCACTATCCTTGTTAGCAGTAGTATTGGTTGCAGCAGCACTATTTCTGTTAGCAGTACTATCTGGGATAGCAGTACTAACAGGTTTCTTTATAATTGGAACCCAAACTTGAACAAAGTTGTTTGCTTTCTTTGTCTTTAAATTACTCCTTGGCTTATTTGGAGCATATTTCTTTGTATTAGCAAACTTGTTCTGAGCATGAGACTTTAAAGGTGCTCTTTTCTCAGCCAATTGATTCTTTCTTTTATTCCTATAACCAAAAGAGTTTTGTGGTTTTCTTTGAAAAGTGGCTCTTTGGTTGATAGGGTTGAAATAACAGTGTTTGGCAAGATGATTCAATTTGCCACAGATAAAACAAGGTTTTGGTCTATTGATTTTATTCAAATCAACCCCTTGTTTTTGTGCCCACTGATTATTCCAGTTTCTCTGATTTCCCCTTGGTTTATCATGTTTTTGGGGCTCAGATTTATTGCAAGAACACTGTTTACAAGGGACAGGATTCACAACTGTGGTTTGCTTATAATGGACCTTCTCAGACTTTCCCTCAGTCTTTTCTATGTCCTTAGACTTAATCCAAGCCTTTCCACATCCCTCATTGGTGATAATGTTATTTTCTAGAGGAATCTCACCACTCACAATGTTCTTCTTACTCTTTTCACTAGAGTTCTCTTCTTCAGAGTCTGTTTCAACCACCACTTTGTCTAAAGGATCTACCTTAGTGGCTCCAACAGGCAATTCCTTCCTATCCTTGGTCTCTAGCAGGTCTGATATAGGAGGGATGTAATTGTTGTTGTATGGTGGTGTGGTGTTATATCCTATTCCTCTTCTAAGTTTGTCATGGATTTGAGTTTGGAGCAAAGAGTCCATTGCTTTAGAAGCATTGGAAAATTTCTCAATATCCAGCTTGGCTTTCTCAAACTCACTCTTTATCTTCTCATTCTCCTCTTTAGACTTTTTCAGCTGAAGTTCTAGGTCATTCTTCTCCCACTTCCAGTAATTTGTATCATAAGAATGTTGAAGTTCATTGGCTTGGAAAACTTTAATCTGTTCCTCAAAGCTCTCAACAATTCTTACATAGTCTTTTATATCTCTCTCTAATCTTTTAAGATCATCACACATACCCTGATTGTGATCCCTGTACCTTTGAACGGTTTCAATACAGGATTTAGAGCAAAGATTAGATGTTACCTCAGTGGGAATGGCAGTGCTTGTCGATTCTGATTCTTTAGCCATTGATAGATGTTGAATGAATGTTTCTGAGAATACACTAGCTCTGATACCACTTGTCAGTATCGAATTCTCAACAAGAATTAATTCTCAGAAACAATATCAAAGAAGTTTGCGGAATAACACTTTGATATTCAATGAAACAGTAAATCAATACAGAAAATATGAAGAACAAACTGTAAACTTGTATTGAATGCTTGAAGCTACAAGATTACACACTCAACCTCAATATTGATGAACAGACTCACCAATACGAATTCTACTTCTCTAGAATTAGGATCTATTGCCTTGAGGTTGATTTCTCTAAAACTTAGAATGAATGATTAATTCTCAAAAAGTTATATCTAACTATTCTAAACAATACTATATATATACTGAAGATAAAAGCTAATTACAATTAATAAAATATCTTCCATGAATATCTTCAGCTTCCATGAATATCTTCAGTTTATCTAGCTGTCATCCTTTCCATACAGATCTCCATCTCATAAGCAGTATTAATATTCAGCAGCATTAATACTTTGAGCAGTATTAACTCTAGCAGTATTAACCATGCTCAGCAGCATTAATCTCTTCAAGCAGTACTAACTTTGAACTAGCAGTACTAATCTTGTTGAGCAACATTAACCATCAACTAGCAGCATTAACTAGAAGTATTAACTAGAAGTATTAACTGTTTTCTTCTAGCAGCATTAACTAGAAGTATTAACTGTTTTCTTCTAGCAGCATTAACTTTGTTCCAGCAGCATTAACTACAACTAGCAACATTAACCACAGAAGTAGTAACCATGATGAATATTAACTTCAGAAGTAGTAACCATGATGAACTAGAAGTAGTAACCATGTTGAACCATCCTTGGCATATTTCAGACCCAACAAGAACCAAATATTATGTCATCGACATATATTTGTACAAGAATTATATGACCTTTTATCTTTCTGAAAAATAATGTATTATCAATCTTGCCACGTTCAAAATTTTCAGAGATAAGAAAAGATGAGAGAGTGTCATACCAAGCACGAGGGGCTTGTTTTAGACCATAGAGAGCTTTATCCAATTTATAAACATAATTTGGATGCTTAGGGTCATAGAACCCTGGTGGTTGTTCTACATAGACTTCTTCATTCAGCTTTCCATTTAGAAACGCTGATTTTACGTCCATTTGATACACGATGAAGTCTTTATAGACTGCATAAGCTAAGAATAGTCGAATTGCTTCGAGCCTGGCCACAGGGGCAAAGGTTTCATCATAGTCTATGCCTTCCTCTTGTCTGTATCCCTGAGCAACAAGTCGAGCCTTGTTGCGGGTTACAGTTCCATGTTCATCTAACTTGTTTCTAAACACCCATTTGGTGCCTATTACAGTTTTATCAGATGGTCTAGGAATAAGATTCCAAACTTTGTTTCGAGAAAATTCAGTCAGCTCTTCTTGCATAGCGCTGACCCAGTTTGGATCTCTGAGGGCATCATCAGTCTTCTTTGGTTCTATTAAAGAGAGAAAGTTTACAAAGAAACAGATATTACCTGAGCTTCGTCGTGTCTGAATACCTGCATCTGGATCACCAAGAATTTGATCTATTGGGTGATCTTTGGTCCATCGCTGAGCAGGAGCATTATTGCTTAACTCAGAGGTTGGATCAACAATTTGAATGTTTATTGATGATGACGATTGAGGTTCATCAGCGATTAACTGTTGAGTAGATTCACTGGAGAGGTTTTCAGACGAAGGCAGATTTGATGGTAGGAGTGTGTTTAGAGGTTCAGCTGAAACCCATGAGTTGGATTCAGCGGTAGGATGTATAATGTTTGGATCATCATCAGCGACTGGAGGATCTGAATGCTGATGGTTAGAGAAGAAAGGTTCAGTTTCTCTGTAGTGAGAAAGCATCCAAGCATTTAACTCTTCATTGTCAGCGATTGGTTTGGAGTTCGCTGAGCGAGTTTCATCAAAAGTGACGTGAATTGTTTCTTCTACGGTTTGTCTTCTCTTCGAAAGGTAGTTGTCCCATTGCTGAGGACACCAAACCCTCGGGTAAATCCTTTACCATTTCCACCAAAGGTCACAGAGGGACCTTTTTCTTCCTTGTATTCAGTGAGCAGGTCTCTTTGTCCAGTTATATGACGAGAACACCCACTATCAAGATACCAGATGCCCTTTGATCCCTGCACACATAAGGAAGATTAAGCGTTGTTTGGTACCCACTTTTCAATGGGTCCTTCAGAGTTAGTGGATAAGGTAAGTTCAGTAGTATTCTCAGTTGATGAAGATTCAGATTCAGTGGTAATCTTCACTTTGGTTAATTTCTTAACCTTAGTGGTATTTTTCACCTTGGTTGATTTTTCAGCCTTGGTGACCTTAGCTTTAGAGACATTTTTCTTCACTTTAGCTATTTTATCAGCTTCAGTGGCAGTTGGACATTTACTTGCAATATGATCAGTAAAACCACAGTGATAACATTTTCTATATCTGAAAATGGTTTTAGGACCAGAAGAAGAAAATTTTGCAAGTTTAAGATGAGCAGGGCCAGGTCCAAGAAGACTTTTCTCTTGAGATCTGGGAGGAATTTTCATTTCTTCAGATCTCGAGGTTTTAAGATCGATTTTCAGCTTTGGAGGACAGAGATCAAAGATTTCTATCACAGAGCTAGAGGATTGCTTAGCTGAAGGTTTAGAAGGAACTTTCAGCTTTGCTTTCCTGGTTGCCTTCTGAGGGAGGAGAATGGACTTTCCTTTATCCGTAGACTTAGTGTCTTTGGATTTTTCCTCAGGGATGGGATTTGAAGAAGAACAGGGATAGAATTGATTGTAAGAAGTGTCAAAGAAGGAAGTGACAAAGGTTCCAAACTTAAGCGAGGAACTCTCTTTCTTAGGATCGTCCTGAGGTGTCCAAAAACCAAGACCAGTTTTATCACTATCAGGAGTTTGAGCATTTATTATCTCAGAGATCTTTGTTGATGATTTGCACCATTTTTCAACATGAGCCTTTTCTGTTTTTAGAGCAGCGATGGCTTGTTCGCGTTCAATACTGATGATTTCATTTATAATGACTTGATCTTTCAACTTTTCTTCTAAAAGATTTAGTTCTTTGATCTTTTCATGACATTTCTCCACCTCTTGAGTTAAATGAACATTTTTATTCTCAGCTTGAGTTTTGTCGTTTAGGGCATTATAAAGGTCAATCGTCAGCACATCAACAGCGCGACTTCTCTCAGCTTCAGGTAGAGAGGGATTTGTAGAGATAGATACCTGAGATGATATGTAGCTCATAGAAGATTCAGATGGTTCTTCCACTTCTTCTTTAATCTCAGCCATGAGGCAAAGATTAGCGACTTCTTCTTCATCAGAAGATGATTCTTCTGATTCAGCCCAGTCGTGTTCTTCAGCAATGAGACCTTTACCTTTTCGCTGATAGCTTTTCAGCTTTTGATATTTGTTCTTCAGCTTATGGTATTTGTCATCACTGGATCTTCTTGAGGTAGAAGGTTTGAAGACCTTTTTCGACCTGCATTCATTAGCAAAATGTCCAATCTTTTCACAGTTATAGCAAGTAGCAGTAGCCTTATCAACCGGAGTTGATTTTGTCTTTTCAGTAAGAGAGAGAGAGTTTTACTTCTTCGGAAGTTACTCTTTCTTGCAAATCTCTTAAAAGAGTTTGTCAAGAGTGCTAAGGACTCATCAAACTCTGAAAGATCAGGGTCTGATAGATCCTCAGATTCAGAATCTAACTCAGTGATGGTGAGAGTAGATCGCTGAGATGGAATTATTTCTGAAGAGACTAAAGCAACAGGAGTACTTTTGGAGTCTTTAGAATCTTTTACAAGATTTTTCTTCAGAAGATTTGATTGCTCATAGTTGAGCAATATTCCATACAGAGTGCTTAAAGAGAGAGTATGTAAGTCTTTTGTCAGCTTAAGACATATTGAATAACTGTCCCAGCTTTCAGGAAGACATTCCAAGAATTTTGTTAGGACCTCAGAATTAGAATAGGTCCTACCAACAGTTCTTAGGTCAATTATTAGGCAGTTAAATCGCTGATGAACGTCAGAAAGAGATTCATTCTTACCAGCGATGAAACTTTCATACTGGTGAGTTCCTCTCCCTTTGCAAAGAAAAGGGGGATCCATCGACACTTAACTACTCCACATGATCCACAATCGAATGGAGTAGCGGAACGCATGCATCAAACATTGCTAGAGAAAGCAAAATGTATGAGGTTAACCACCGGTTTCTCTAAAGTTTTTTGGGCCGAAGCTTTATCTATGACTAGGGGTGTAAACGAGTCGAACTTTTAACGAGCTACTCGACCTCGACCTCGTTTATCTCGAGCTCGTGCTTAATTAATCTCGAGCTCGAGTCGATCTCGAACATAAATTAGAACTCGTTTAAGTTATCGAGCCGAGCTTTATAACACCAATGTTCGACTCGGCTCGTTTGAAAACTTGATTCAATATTTCGAGTCGAGTTGAGCCGCGCTGAGCCATTCGAGCATATACTCTTTTCTGAACCAAAGATACTCGTATATTTATTAACCATACAATAAAAATATAAAAATTATCAAGCTCAAGCCGATAAACGAGTTAATCGATCGCAAGTTTGAACCCATAAACGAGCATTAAGCTCGAGCTCGATAACTCAAAAAATATTCGAGCTCGAGCCCAGTATTAATATTTTGAGCCCGACTCGGTTAACCTACTACTCGACTTGGCTTGTTTACACCCTTATCTATGACCGTGCACATCATTAACCGCCTTCCATCATCCACGATTAATGGTAAGATTCCCGAAGAGGTATGGCGAGGTAAGAAATCAAATTGTCTTAGTTATCTTCGAATTTTTGGTTGCCCGATATATGTACATAGTACAAGAAAAAACAAAATTGACCCCTTGTGCCATACAAGGACGTTTGCTTGGATGTACGAATGGAGTTAAGGGCTATAGAATCTGGAATCCGGAGACAAGGAAGGTAATACATTCTAGATATGTGACATTTGATGAATCCTCCCTAATGAGCCCCAAGGAGGATACTCCATGAAACCCTGTTGAAGATACAACAAGGAAATAACATGCATCAAGAGGTTGATCTTCTACACCGCTCAAGAAAAAGGTAAAGAGATCATTCAACACATTTTTTCTTCTCCTAATGAATGTGAAAATATATCTGAAAGTTCGCATCAAGTGGAGCACTTGACGATGCGACAAATCGGCCCGTTCAAACTAGTAAGCAGACTATCAACCTCCCAAATGGTATGGGGATTGGATATGTGCCATCTTTTTATTTATTTTAAATTACCATCTAAATAAGTTAAATAGGATTAGAAAAAAAATAATTTTATCTTATACCAATCGGTTGTTTTTTTATTTTATTAAATACATTTTACTCCCACTATTCTATATTTTCATTTAAATTTTATTTTTTTTATTAATTAAACAAATTTGTTTAATATTTAAGTTAAAACATATATATATATATATATATATATATATATATATATACACACTATATATATATATGTAGTGTTAAAATATAATAAAGAAAGAAAAAGTAATAAACAAAATTTAAAGATAAATATTTAAAACTCCACATACCACAAAGACTAAATATGTAATTTCTCAAATCACTTTTTGGATTTTCAACGTCTAATTTTAACAATGTTGGATGGAGGGACGAAAATGAAAGCAAAATGGAAATCATACGTACGAAAAACAGCTTTTAAAGACCAGAGATGAAAATCGTTATAAACATCAAACCACAGGGGCAGAAATCATAGTTTACTCTTTCTTTAAAATAAAGAACAAAAAGTCAATATACCTAAAATAAATTACAGGCAACTCCAACATAGTTTCTCTTTTAGAGATTTCTTCATTAACTATATTATTTAAGTATTCTATAACTTTATGATCTCAATACATTTTTAAAACAAACTTTATATAAAATGATATTAATTCAACCTTCGTTAGTGAAATGGATAAAAAAACTCATTTCTCTCTCCTCTCTTTATAGCATCTCCAACAGTTTGTCAAGATGAAGAAAATAAGGATTTTGAGCCAATATTTTGCTCCAACAGTTTTCTTCCAAAATTACTTCCAAAATGGAGAAAGTAGGAGAGAGGAGAGTTTTCTCTCCAAATATGGATAACAACCCAAAAAATGATGACCAAGTGAGAGCACCAAGGAAACTTTGAAAATAAACATTTTGTTGGTCCCGAAGGTGCTAAACAAGTTTGTAGAAGGGGGGGGGGGTTGAATACAAACACAGAATTTAAAGTTTAATAAATTGTTTATTGATAAATCAAAATACAATTTACAAGTTTGTTGCGGAATAAGATTAAGACAGACTCAATCTAAACAAACTTAAGAAACACTAAGATAATTGCACAAGAAATTCAGAGAATGGGGGATTAGAGATATAGAAAACAAGGGTTTCTATATTGAGTTCAAGGATGAAGCACACCCTTAGATGAAGGGGTGAACTTCCTATTTATACCCTATGCATTAAATGCATGTCAGGATACTTTACACGTGGCGTTCACAGATTGGCTTTGATAGACTGACTTTTGGGAGACATGCTTTCGGCCGGGTCATGAACAGTGTAGTTGACAGAGTTGTTGTACGAATGGTTGCAGAGACTTGTCCGTTCTGACACATCGTACTAGGTTGTGCAAGGATAGACAAAAGGAAACTTGAGGCATAAGCTTTGTGATCGTTTGATCGCTGAGTATCTCTAAGTTCAGAGATAAAGAGGTTCAGCTATCGCTGAAGCTTTTTCTCATGTTCCTTTGCGTATTAGTAGAGTTGTCTTTGCTTCACTGATATCCGCATCAGGTCACTAGTAGACTTCTCTTTGTTCAGCAGCTTCGTCTTTGATTCAGCTATGAACATATGTTGACGCGAGACTTGTCTTCAGGGATTACGTTGGCTGTTTACTTTAGGAACTATCAGTGATAACTGAACAGACTCAGTTTGATCACTGATAGTGAAACACTAATACATAGAAATGTTTATAAGAAAGACTATCAGCGATAACTGAACAGACTCAGTCTGATCGCTGATGGTGAAACACTAATACATACTAAAACGTAATTTTCACTAAGTATAGAAGAGGGTCGTTATCAAATCACTGAGAGAGTTTGGATCAACACATTTAGAGATAAAAAAACATACTTTAACCATAGAAGGAACATCTCTCGAATCAGGGGAGTCACGGTTGACGGGACTTGGAAAGAAAATGCGACTGAAGTTAAAAACTCTTTCTTGGAGTTCTTTAAAGCCAAAATGAGGCAGAGCTTGCATGCCAGGAGTTCCTTTGACATGTCAAATCTCCGTAAACTGTCTACGGAAGATGCGAATTGGCTCGTCCAAGATTTCTCTAAAGCTGAGATTAAAGAAGCAGTGTAGAGCTATGAAAATGACAAATCTCCAGGACTTGACGGTTACTCTTTTAGTTTTATTAAATCTTACTGGCAGACCTAAATATGATTTTGTTGACGCTATTTTTGAATTTCAGGAGAAGTCTTGGATTCCGAAAGTCTGTAACCCCTCTTTTATTTGCTTGATCCCGAAAGTGCTAGACCCTCAACATTGCAAAGACTATAGACCCATCAGTTTGGTGGGTTGTATTTATAAAGTGATTGCGAAGATACTCACTAAGCGTCTAAGTTGCGTCATCAGCACAATCATCAATGAGACACAACCAACTTTTTTAAAGGGCAGATTTATCTTAGACGGGGCATTCATAGCTAACGAAATCTTCAGATGGGTGAAAAGTAATAAAAAACCGGTCCTCTTCTTTAAGGCAAATTTTGAAAAGCTTTTGACTATGTGGATTGGGATTATCTGGTGGATATTCTTGAAACAATGGGGTTTCCTTCCAAATGGAAAAATTGGATCAAAGTCTGCCTTCATTTCGCTTCCTCTTCGATCCTTATTAATGGCTCTCCTACTGCGGAGTTTCGAGGTGCGAAGAGGCCTACGCCAAGGGGACCCATTATCTCATTTCCTCTTTATCGTAGCCATGGAAGGCCTACATCATTTGATGGAGGTTGTGAAACAAAAAAGCCTCATAAAGGGGATCAAGATCGGCTTTGAAAGGTTCAACATATCTCACTTGTTCTACGTTGATTATACTCTTTTTATTAACAGGTGGTTGGTAGAAGAATGGAAAAATATCCTTCGCATCTTGCGATGCTTTTATTTGGCTTAGGGTTTAAAATTAAATCTTCATAAAAGCGATCTTTTCGGAGTCGGAGTTGATTCAGGAATAGTACTTTGGGCTACCAATGAACTCAAGTGTAAGGCCGGTAAATTCCCCTGTAGATACCTTGGGGTTCCCTTGAGAGATAATATGAATAGAATCAAAGCATGGGACCCGATTGTAGAGAGTTTTCAACACAAATTGTCAAGATGGAAAGCTAAATCCCTATCTGTTGGTGGAAGGAAAGTATTAGCCCAAGCTGTCTTGGAAAGTCTTGCGACTTACTTTCTCTCCATCTTCAAAGCCCTGGGGCTGTCCTTAAAAGACTAGAGAAAATGAGAAAGGATTTGTTCTGGGGATCGGTTAACGATGAAAAAAATTGCTTGGGTCAAATGGGGAGATGTTATTAAAAGTCTTGATAGATGAGGCCTCGGGTTGAGAAGTATTGTTGCAACTAACATCGTCTCCTAACCAAGTGGGTGTGGAAATTTCATTTAGATCCAACATCTATTTGGTCAAAATTGATAAAAATCCATACACGGACAAAATGGTGGTATCATCAATGATCGTATGCTACATAGTGTTCATGGCCCGTGGTCCAAAGTCTTAAAGACGATGGCATGGTTGACTTCTAAAGGTGTATCCTTCGATAAACTTATGCGCAAACAGGTTGGTGATGGCAGGAGCAATTTGTTTTGGTATGATAACTGAACAGGTGACGGTAAATTAAATGATCTATATCCTAGACTTTTTGCTCTTGAAAATTATATCCTTATGATGGTGGTAGATAGAATAGGAGAAGGAGCATACAAATGGGATTGGCGTAGAGAAATCCAAAGTGGAAGAAAAGCCGATGATTTAATACAATTATCTAGGATATTGGGAAATTTTTATCTAAACTCCTTAAGAGATAAATGGAATGTTAGTGAATGTCTAAAAGCTAATCATACGATGATTGTAATTTTAAGTTTTGTTTCATAAAATTAAGAAATCAATAAAAGACATTGCCCAATTTATTATAATATGTTATATTATGTGTTTTTAATTATTCATAATAAATAACATTATAATAATGTATTCTAAATGTCCCTAGTTAAATATTATTTTGGGTTTTAAGGTTGAAGTAATATGATAATAACTAGCATATGTATGGATTAATATAGAGATATTGAATCTGCATATGGGTACAAAATGGAGATTTTGTCTATCGGATGTGACTCGCTATGAGAACACTTCATTGGATGTCATGTGAGTGTCATAAGTGTTTCTCATGTATTCAATGTACATGTAATTCTTTGACTTGAGAAATATGGAGTTTGTTATGTGTGAGTAATATATTTTGACATTTGTTCTAATCATTCCGTAATTGGGTGACAGAATTATTGTTGGGTATGTTATAAATCACATGGTTAAACTAGCATGTATCGAGATAGAATTTGTCCATCCTTTATGACGGGAGTGATGTCTCTGGGCCCCTTGATAAATATATACTAAGGAAATGCATGCATGCTCAGATAAATGGTATGAGATATCAATTTCTGTTTTTATTAGTATATTAGGGAATCAAGAAACTAGAGATTTGACATAACGAGAATGACACATTCAATGTCTCGTGTTCAATCTGGACATCAAGGACAAAAAAATTAAATATATAAACTAAAATTGACTACAAACCGATAATTTGTTGTACCACCAATTCTTGTCATTTGGGTGATGATGATGTATTGATAGATACCGCTCATTGTTTATAACTATAAATACGATATTTATATTTATTACCAATATGTCGAGAACCCATTGGGTCGTACACATTGAACATATTCGAATAAGGAGTTTTAATAATTAAAACGTTTAATTATTATATCTTATTTGTATTGATTTAATCTGATTAAATAAAATCATATATTATTTATGTTAGACATAAATAAAGATAGCTAGGTATGGTCTTGAAAAGATGAGTTATGGTGCATGGATACTTCTACACTCAAGTAAGGTGTAGGGATGGTGGTGTTTTCATGTCATGTCTCTCATATCCATATAAAATGTATGACCTTTTATGCAAGAGTTGGTCTTGCAATTCTCTCTCAAAATCACCTACAACTATTGCTCTCTTTTATTTCTAAGTTTTGAAACCGTGACTAGCATCACAAGAAGACAAATGATTCGGATTGTTCGTGTGATACCGTGGAGGCATCAAACTTTGTTTGTTGTTGTGATTCAAAGTCTCGTTAACTGTGAGGTATAATTTCGAAACACCCGATTTATTCCGGTTCGTATAGGTCCTTGGAAGGTTACGGTTTTATTTTCCGTTGTGCTTGAGATCCCGTAACCCAACATGGAAATGGAGACTTTCCGGTGATGGTAATTTTTTGTTCAAAGTTACGAGAGAAAAAATAGAGACTTTGATGTTCGAGAATGGTGACTTCTCAACTAGATGGAACAAATTAGTCTCATCCAAAATAAATATCTTTTGTTGGAAGGTTTTACAAGGTCGTATTCCTGTCAAAGAAAGGTTAGCGGACATGGGTATAAACCTCGATAATACTATATGCCCATTATGTAAACAGGTTGTGGAGACAATAGATCATACCCTTTTCTCGTGTGATGTTTCTGCTGCGATTTGGAGAAGAATGGAAGGTTGGCGGCAGTTTCCTTTCTCCATGTATCAATCCTTTGGAGCAGCATTGGATGGAATAAAGACGTCTCACATCTCTTCATTGAACCGTCAATGTTTGGAGGCTATTATGTTCATTACTTGTTATTCTATTTGGAGTTTCCGGAGTAGAGTTGCTTTCGATAAACTAGAGCCAAAGAAGGACGTTGCTTTTGACTCGATTACTGATAACTCTTTTAGATGGATGTTGTATAGGCATAAGGCGAGCCTAAAAGATGTGTCTTTGTGGAGAACTTCTCGTCTTTGTTGTTTTAAGCCTTTGTAATTCATTTTGTTAGTCTTTGGCTTGCTTTAATGAATTGTCGTTTCAAAAAAAATGAAATATTTTAATATTATAATCAATTTGGGATTCTTCAAAATGAGAAATCTGTTGGAGATTAATGTAATTTTTTTTTAAGATTTTGACTTTTGATTTACCATTTTGGAGAAATTTTGGAAATCTGTTGGATATGCTCTTAGAGTTTTAGAGAATATCTATACCGAGAGTCTTGAACATGATTATCTATTTTAGAGAATAAGATAGGAAAGTTGTTGGATCATTATAAAGAACAAAAGTTGATGTTCTATATTTTAAAGTTGTAAGAGATGCTCTTAGATTTTTTTTACTCTTTTTCTTTTGGTAACCATGGATGTTCTGATCGGTTTATGCACATCTCAACTAATTTTATATGGCCTTATAAAGAAAATTCCAAGTAGTTTTGAGGATCCCAAAGACCCATATATTTAGAAAAGAGTGAATTACAGTTTTGGTCCCTGAGGTTTTGTATTTTCTTTGAAAGTAGGACTTATACTTCAATATCTCAAATAGTGGTCCTGAGGTTTGGGATTTTGCTCTGAAAGAAGGGCCTCCTCTCTAACCCCGTTAAAAATCAATGTTATTGGTAGGGGTATTTTGGTCCGATCACATTTTCCCTCTTATTATCCCTTATTTTGCACATTTGTTATGTTTTTTCTTAGTTTTGTAAAAACCATAAAGATTTAGGAACCTGTTATGTAAATATATATATATATATATATATATATATATACACACACACACACTAAACCACAAGCAAGACCGGCGACACCCTCCCCTCCTTTTTTTCTGGCACCACCCTCGTCCCTATGAACAATTGAAAGAAGCCTGACATACGTCCGACCAAACCTCGACCAAACCACCTACGACATACGTCCGACCAAACCTCCTCATTGACTTAGACTTCATCGTCCTGACTCTTGATCGGAGTTGGTTTGGGGCAGGGAGATGGCCGAAGATCAAACCCATATAGACGATTACGGTGATCGAACATTCTAAAGGGACCAAATCACAGGGACCAGAGGAGGGGGTGATGGTTCTTTGTATCATCGGAGTTGGTTTGGGGTGGGAAGATGACCGGAGCTTCTCGTCAAAGTTGGTTGTGTGTGTGTTTATATATATAAGTCTGTGTGTTGTGTGTGTATATATACAAATCCGTGTGTTGTGCATGTATATATATATATAAGTCCCTGTGTATTGAATATATATATATATATATATATATATATATATATATATATATATATATTACTCCTATGAGGGTTTAAATGGCAAAAAGACTTAGATTTTTTAGTGGGTTTTTTAAGATGGAAAGAAGGTTAAAAATGGAAGTGGGGTTTGGTTGGTGGATTTGAAGGGAGTATTTATAGGTGTAGGAATGAAGATGAACATGTGGAAAAGGGTTATTGTTTAGGTAAAAATTCCAATAGACTATTGGCGTACGACAAGAGACAATTGACGCCCTTCCCTTAAGGCGACCTTGAATAGATATTCATCCAGCGAAATTAGTCGTACGACAGGATTTCAGTTACTAAAACTACAACATATTTTATATCATGTTTAATGCAGGATTCAAAGACATTCATGACTAAAGATTATAACGGAAGTCATCATCAATAGCAACAGACGTAACAGACGCTATCATCAATGTTAAACCGACTATTTTATTGAAGATATGCATTCAAGACTTGTTAATGGACAATTGGAGTATAAATATGAAGATTGAACTCCACATTCGGACATCTGATTCTCAGACCTTAGAAGCTCACAAATTATACTCTCAAGCTTGCTTAATCTCTCTTGAAGTTCATAAAGTCTTCCGCTGTTTGTCGTACGACGCACAACCGAAGTTTAATTATACACGACGCACGACCGACTTTACTTTATTGTATTGTTTTACATTATATTACACTTGTAATACTTGTTCTCAAGGACGACGTCCCTGATTGACGTCCATAGTGCACGACGACTCACACTCGTCCGCGGTTTTTACCCATTTTAGGGGTTTTTCGCGTCACCAAATCTCTCGTCTCATGTTCCTTATTTTTATTATTGTCGTACGATTATTAAAACTACTTTCTTTGGTTGGATTAAGCTCCACGTTTACCTTAAATTTTCCTTAGGAGATTTTTGGCATAAACAGTTACAGCAGTCAAAGACGCAGTGAAAGTACAGTTTTTGGTGTTGGAAAAAGTGGGAGCTAATTGGCCGGCGATGGGTTTGGCCGACGATGGGTTTGGCCGGCGGGTCTTGTGTAATCTAGATATATACATATAATAGAGTTAATTACTAGGTGGTCCCTGTGTTTTAACTATTTTTACAATTATAAGGAGAAACACAAAAGATTCAAAAAGAGGACAAGAACATGATCGGACCAAAATACCCCTGCCACTAACATTGGTTTTTAACGAAGTTAGTGAGAGAGGTCCTCCTTTTAGAGCAAATACCAAACCTCAGGGACCACTATTTGAGATACGGAAGTATAGGTCCTCCTTTCAAAGAAAATACGAAACCTCAGGGACCAAAACTGTAATTCACTCTTTAGAAAAATACACAAACATTCTCATAGCTTTGAGGATAAATATTTCAGTAACTTTTTTTGTTATGAATATAATAATGAAAATTTCAAGATCAAAATCAATATTACGTTCCTTCATAATATAATTAGTTTGTGAGATGGATGCTTGTTAGACCAATAACAAGGGAAATTAACGTAAATAGTTGTTTTGATCAATTGAATTTACCTCCTATTAGACTCTTTTATTTTCATAATTTTATCAATATCTCCATAAGTGTCTTTGTCGCAATATGTGAAGGAGCCATTTTTAAAAGAAAATGGATGTCAATGTGTTGGTATGCCTTGACATGACATCTCATTACAAAAACATCCCTTAGAAAGATGAGGATGTGATATGGGCGGAGCCATGTAAGCACCACAAGGTGCATTGGCTCCCCCTCAATTTAAAAAAAAAATGTAATTTATACTAATAATAAACCCAAATATTTAGTATTTTAAATTTTAATGGGCTTTGCTCCTCCTCAAATAAAAAAGACAAATTAGAAAACTAGTCTCCGTCATCTCCTAATTGTAAAATCGATCACGATTTCACACAAAAAACATACGACTTCTCTACCCAAAAAAAGTAGCACCCGATTCTCTCTGTTAAATCTATAAACATCGAATATTATCGATATAAATATATGATATCTTTATTTTCACGACTAAATAAATTACTTTTACCTTCAAAACTTTCCCTGAGAAATCCGTCGCTAAAGGTTACAAAACCTTTACAAAAGTTGGTGAGTAAATTGTTGGTGGGAAACTCAAACCAATGTTGGAGACCTTGATTTAATTATTTCCTTAAAAAACATCTGATTCTACCTGAACAATTAGCACTTTGTGTGCAATCCTGTTGGTAATCACCGACGAAAATTTCACTAGGTAATTTTTTTGGATAAAATAATTAGTTTATAGTGTTTTGTGTTTTTCATAATGTACGCTAACTTATTTTTTTAATTTAATTTTATTTTATTTTATAAGGTGCTCCTCCTTGTATAAATTTCTGGCTCCGCCCCATGTGAATGTGCCTCTTCCACCGACGCCTCCTCAACAAAGCACATCACCATAAATATATTGAGAAAATACATGTGTGAATGTATATTTTTCGCAAGTGCCCTCTATCAAAGGATGCCTGGCATTTTTATTGTTTGTATATGTGTGAATGTATATTCACAACTTTTTTTTAAATGGTCCTCTGCAAGTTGTGGTAAGGGCACTTGCGGTCGCCGAGATGTTGATAAAATGGTGAAAATGAAAGAGTTGGCTAAGAAGTGAATTTAGTCGGTTAAAACGGCTATTTCGTTAATTTACCTTATTTTCATTTTATTTTTTTATTTATATAAAGATTATATATCTATACTATATTATAAAAACGACATAAAAAACTCTTAATTACAACATTTTAAGCACAAAGTACAACTAATTAAAGCCAATTACTTAATTTACAATTTCTTAATACTTTGGTACAACCTTTCCAAGCACAGTATCTCACATAATCATCTATTTGTGGAATGGATACTCATTTATTAATATAAATATTTGTTTTTTTGGTGGAGGATTTTATAAAATATATTTTATATTAGAATAATCTATTTTAAATGTAGATTTTACATTTAAATCTATATTAATGAGATGTAATATAAAATCTTTTTTCTTTCGTATTTTTTTATATTACATCTCATAATGATTTTTCCATATTTTATTTTATAAATTTTTTTTCCATATTTTATTTTATAAAATCTTTTTACATAATGAGATGTAATATAAACTATTTTTTCTTCTGTATTTTTCTTTTGCTAATATAAAATATATTTTATTTTATAAGATCTACACGTATTTTATATTAGCATAATATAAAATCTACACGTATTTTTTTGCTAATATAAAATCTACACGTATTTTTTTGCTAATATAAAATCTACAAGTATTTTTTTTCACGAGCATTAAAATAAGAAAAAAGAAGGTTGATATGAATTAAAAATAAAAAATAACGAGACACACTAATAAATTATCGTATTCTTTAAAATAAAAATATTCTGCAATACTTTCCAAATTAACCAAGTGTAAAGAAAATAAAATAGAAACGATGTAGATATAAAAATATTCTTCCATATTTTTAATATATTTACATTTAAATGTAAAATCAAAAATGAAAATAAAAGATTTTAAAATATTCTCTACATTCACTATAAATATAGAGTAAACTACGATTTTCGTCCCTGTGGTTTGATGTTTATAACGATTTTCGTCCTTGATCTTTCAAAACTGCTTTTTTAGTCCTTGTGGTTTCTATTTGCTTCTATTTTAGTCCCTCCATCCAATTTTATTAAAATTAAATGTTAATTCATTTTAAAATAGAATAAGTAAATTACATATTTGGTCCTTATGATATATAAATTTTTACATTTTTATCTTAGTTAACATTTTTTTTACTTTTCTTTATTTATTGTATTTCATCAAGACATTTATTTTTCTATTAATTATATTGTATATTTTCATAATTATTATAACTTTAATTATAAAAAGAAACAAATAATTTCGTTAAAAATACTGATAAATGCATGATAATTTTTTTAAACTATTAGGTTTAAATCTCCTAAAATTTATATTTTTTATCTATTGATTTATTAAAGTTTTTTATTTATTTTAAATTACTATCGAAAAAGGTTTAATAAAATTCGAGAAAAAAATAGTATTATTTTTATAACAACCGATTGTTTTTTGTAAAATGCAATTTACTCTCACTATTCTAAATTTTCATTTAGTCCTTATTTTCTATTAATTAATCAAGTTTGTTTAATATTTAAATAAAACATATACACATGCACACACCATTTTAAATTAGGTTATATATTAAAAACAAAAAATAAGATAATAAAAGGATAAGAATATTTCAATATGATGTTACAAGAATCATGCAATAAGCCATGACGTGCCACAAAATTAACGTGACGTCAAACACAAGACTTAAATCTCATGTTATTTAGAACATTGATGTATATATATATATATATATGTGTGTGTGTGTGTGTGTGTTTATGTTTATTTTAATATTAAATAAATTTGATTAATTAATAAAAATAAAGTTTAATGAAAATATGGAATAGTAGGAGTAAAGTGAATTTAACAATAAACAACCGGTTGTTATAAAATAAAACTATTTTTTCTCGAATTTTATTAAAAAAAATTCAACGGTAATTTAAAATAAATAAAAACCTTTAATAAATCAATAGATATAAAATATTAATTTTAAGTGATTTAAACTAAAGCTTTGAAAAAAAATATCATGTATTTATCAGTATTTTTAACGAACTTATTTGATTATTTTTATAATTAAAATGTTATAATAATTACAAAAATATACAATATAATTAATAGAAAAATAAATGTTTTGATGAAATACAATAAATAAATAGAAAGTAAAAAAAAATGTAAACTAGTATAAAAATGTAAAACTTTATATACCATAAGGACCAAATATGTAAATTGCTTATTCAATTTTTAAATGAATTAACAATTAATTTTAAATAAAATTGGATGAAGGGATGAAAATGGAAGTAAATAGAAATGATAGGGACTAAAAAAAGCAATTTAAATAGAAATCATAGGGACTAAAAAAAGCAATTTTGAAAGGTCAGGGATGAAAATCATTATAAACATCAAACCACAGGGACAAAAATCGTAGTTTACTCATAAATATATATAGTTTCTCTATGTATCATCCGAGTACAAGAAGAAGACGAACGATCGGGTGTCACTGGGGAACCTGCAACTGAACAAAAGGTATTCCACTATATTTTTTTTTCTTTAAAAAACTATTTTTTTATATTTTATTTTATTTACTGAGGATTTGTTTATATTTTTCAAAACCCACAATCATATTTTTCGAAGTAGAGGAATAAGATATATATACATATATTTATTTTTATCGACTAATAGTGTGAGGTCTTGAAGTCAATAGTCAGATAAATTTTCAAGTGGTACTGAGTGAATTGGAACTATACCAGTTGAGTTGCCGGTTACAAAAGATATAAATCATTTATTTTATTTGTCATATTTGATGTGGGTTGAATGTTGTTAATTAATCTACAGATTTATACTTTCAAAGTGATTGTCAAGTGTTGTCGAGAAGGTTTCAGAAAAATTGCAAAATCTCTAAAAACGTATGTTCATATTTATAATTATTTAAATAATAGTGATATGTTGTGAGACATGTCGTTTGAGTTTTAAATAATATAATACAAAACTATTACCAATATTATTGCACAAACTCATAACAACAAACGATTAAGAATATATGCAAGTTAACCACTTATGAAAATACATTCGTTTTTCACATTGTATTTTATTAACTGTTAACAGAGAAATTACGTTTCATTTTAACTCGGTTCAATATTTCAACAAAAAAATTATTCTCCCGTGCAATGCACGGGCCCAACACTAGTATAATATAAATTTCGAGTGATAGGACAAGGCATGTGAACGGATTCCTATCATCATTTGGAATCAGTACTAAATTCATTCATATTCGTACACCTAAATATTTAGAAAAGATGAGGGCCTTCTATTCGTGCTCTTTTTCTTCTTTCATGACTTCAAACTCTTGTCATTTGAATTGAATGTAATATTCAAAGTATTTTTGGGTAATTTTTTTTTTTGTTGCGAGTTCATAAAACGATGAATCAAATTAATGTTGGTACGATGGACATGTGTGATGTTGACGTTTTCCCCGATTTTTTGACGAAAAATATTTACCGTACATGCGCGTGTTAGTACCAACTTCTAAAGTGATGCTCCTAATTAAGAAAAGAAACACTAGTAAACGTTATCATACTTGGTTAATTGAGAGATTGCACGATTTTGCTCAAATATAATTGTATTATAGTTCATGTTCATAAATTAAAGTATCTATACTTGCATCAATACTTTGACTTTTTCATTTTTTTCTACAAAGAAACTATGAAACAAACAAATAAAATACACAAATGAAGAAACAAAGATTTCTTTTTTGAAAAGGAGCAACTTCGTTAAAACAAAAGCTAAAGCAATACATAAACAACTTTATGCAAGATGCAAAAAGTAAACCCCCCCCAAAAAAAAAACTAACACCAAAATCTGGCCCGAGTGACCTAAAAAATTACTCTCCTGGATTGCAACATTATTTCAGTCAAGAGTAACTAAATCTTTAACATAATTAATTAACCAAATATATGAAAGAAGTTGAATATCGAAAATGAAATCAGAATCTAGAGGTGGTAAATCAAGAAACATCACCTTCTTACCATATATATATATATGTGTGTGTGTGCGCTACACCCATCACTATTTAGTCTGGTAAGACAAATAATACGAGCATGACCAAAAAAAAATATTTATTTTATCAACTTCATATTGAGTTCAATACTCTTAACCACTACCTCAAAATGCCACTTAGGCAACAAATGAAAAATGTTGCCTAAGAGGAGTTTATGTTTTACCTAAGGCTTAGGAAACATGCCTATATGTTGCCTAAGCAGTGTTGCCTTCTCAATGTTGCATAAGAACTTAGGCAACATAAGCAAACATCGTATGTTGCCTAAGCGGACTCATTAAGCAACACACAACATGTTATGTTGCCTATGAAAAAAACGTATGTTGTACCAAACAAACATTAAAGCAACGTTAGATTTATACATGTGTTGTCTAAGATATCAACTTAGACAACATACTCTATTTACGTCTGTTGTCTTTGAACTGTGATTAAAATAATATAATATTTCTCTTTAGGCAACACTTACAGATAAGTTGCCTAAGATGTTTTATATAAAGAAAAAATATTATTGCTCATTTTGTGTGCCATGATGCAGTTTTATACTTGCATGTTTTCTACAAACTCTCATAAACAAACAAACTCGTGTGAATCAGCAAACAACTCCAATATCCAAACAAAACTAATAAATTCAATAATTAAAAGGTAACGTTTTTCCTAAATAAGTACAAAAGTAGGCAACAAGTTCAAAAACATAAAATAAAAAATTAACCTAAGGCATTGCTCGTCGGGGTTGTTAAGTTGTAGTTTGCATCACTAGCACCACCGCACATACGCATCAAAGATTCTATCATCTTTCTTTGTTCGGCGGCTTCCTTATTTGCCTCATCTTGTCCCTCTTTTATGATTCCAGTCAATCCCGTCCCACGTACTGTGTACCATGTCGAAGGAAAGTGATGGAAACGACAATTTTTTTGAAATCAAAGAAGCAACCATTGCACGAAGGCCTCTTTCAAGAGTTATCTCAACTTGACTCCCTGAAGCTTCATAATACACATTGTTAAAAAGTTATTTTGGGAAGAGATGTGCTCCTAAGCTACCAAAACCGCAACCTATATCCAATATGGTTCTCACCTGGAAAAGACAATGAAGAAAAATAACTAAATCATTAAACCATGCTCTTCACCACAATTAAAAGCATCCATATTTAAGGAAATTTGTCAACAAGAAAATAACATACTAATTGCTAAATCAGTTCCAATTCAATAAATAACAAAACAAAAATACCCTTTTGATTTCCCCTTTTAATATACCAACCAAATATATCATTAACTGTTATAATGTGAACGTAAAACCATAAAAGGTATAAAAGACAAAAACCATATTAGTTCGCGGATTCAAGAACGTATGTTTCTCTTACCCCAACTTGTACAAGGTAAGATTCATTTCTTAAACCAATCATTTCAACAATTTGATGAGAGTAGTCTTCAATATTATCATCAACCATAGGAGACACAAAACTAAATGAGATTTGGTCTTCATCTAACAACATCATCCTGTAGCCACATCAATAAATTAACAGGTAGTAAGAATTTGACTCAATAATCTTTGCCATATCATCAATGTTTTAATTAACAGAGAGATTTTGAACCCACCTCTTTGTCAAACTTCCAGACGAAAGTACTTGTTGTGCGTTAATTTTAACATTGTCAATCCAAATATTGAACCAAACAATTCTATTCGGTGTTATTTTAACAATACTTACTACCAACAAGTATTTAATTTCCTTAAATATTGAATCGAAAGCGTTAATCTTACCTTTCCAGCAGGCCATCTATGCAGAATCTTATATTTATGAGGAGCAAGAACGAAACAATTCTGCTTTAACGTAGGCCCGCAATGTCGGTCATGTTCTTGTCCTTTGGTGAAGCCCAACCGAAGATTTTCAGTTAACGCCCATGTGGATCCTTTAAGTCCAACCGATCCATTAAAGCCCAATTTGTTCCATTGAAGCCCAATTGGATTCTTTAAATACCATCTGATCGATTAAAGCCTAATTTGTTCCATTAAAGCTCAACCGATCCATTAAAGCCTAATCGATCCATTAATGACCAAGTGAATCCATTAAAGACCTACATATCCATAAACGCCCATGTGGATCCTTTAAAGCCCAACCGATCAATTAAAGCCCAAATGGAATAACAACAAAATGGAAAAATCCATCGGAAAAATCCGTCAGAAATACTACTTTATTTAGTAGTGATAGAATAACAATAAAATTAGACAAAATAAGATAATAATTACTTAAGAATCTTTAAATGTCTTTTGATGATGAAAACATTTGTTGGAAGTCAAAAGTCGTCAAAATCGCTCCAAAACAAGTTCCAATTTTACATGATGTAAAATAAGAGCTAAACGTATTTTTAGACACGTAGTAATCCAAATTTAGACGAGATAAACATGAAATAACAACAAAATTATATATACAAAATAGAATTATAATTACCTAAGTAAAAGTAGGTGTCAACCTTAATTCATCCGTCAACGAGTTTTTACATTTTCAACTACCTATATTTATTTATATTTTTGATCTTAGACAACATAGAAACAAGAAAACATGTTGCCTAAGCTAGATCTTACACAACAAACACAATAGATTATATGTTGCCTAAGAAAGTAGGTGTCAACCTTAAATCATCCGATAACAAGTTATTACATTTTCAACTACATATATTTATTTAAAATTTTGACCGTAGACAACATAGAAACAAGAAAATATGTTGCTTAAGATAATTTTCATTGATTTAAAAAATCATTATATAACTAAGGCAACATAAGGGAAGATGTTGCTTAAGATAATTGAGGCAACATATAATTATTCATACGTTGCATAAGATCTGACTTAGGCAACATAGAACTACACATTGCCTAAGAGGAAACTTAGACAACATATATTAGTCTTTGTTGTCTAAGCTTATCTTAAGCAACATAGGCAATTAACATTTGTTGTCTAAGACAACATTTGGTGTAGTGAACACTAAGAGTGAAAAAATAGTACTTAATGGATCCGACTCAATTGAAACTATATATAAACACTAGAAAACGTTATTTTTCTTCATTTTTGGATCTCCTTCACAAAGGGTTCTTTCTCTTTCCATCATAAGATAGAAATTTCTTCGTTTCATTTACTCATATATGACAATACCTGATTGTATAGTACATGAAAAGATATTCATACCTTTATAGTATAAATTATTTGAGAAAACTCTTAAAAACAATTACGAGGTTATTAATTAATACTTATTGCTAATATAATTTATCAAAATTTAAGCTTACAAACTAATAAAACATACGTACAACTTTTTAAAACTTCATAAAACTAATTACCACTGATAAGAATCAATAGAGTTATCTCATTTTTTTTAAATCAATATTTTCTAAAATTTATTTAATAATTACTTATATAAAAAACAAATATTTTCTTCTTTTTAATTTGATACCTATATATTATTTTTTTTCTTCAAAAAGTTTAACCTGATTTTCAAGTTTCAATCGTGAATACAATTATATATATACTATATTATAAAAGAGACATAAAATACTCTTAATTACAATATTTTAAGCATAAAATACAACTAATTAAAGTCAATTACTTAATTTACAATTTCATAATACATTGATACAACTTATCCAAGCATAGTATCTCACATCATCATCTATTTGTGGAATGAATACTCATTTATTAATATAAATATTTGTTTTTTATATTTAATGGACGATTTGATCAATATTATCTACTATTATCAATATTTATTTTTTATATTTATTGGACGATTTGATCAATATTACTATTATCAATATTTAGTTTTTATTTTATGATTTACTCTTAATATATCTAAATTTATATTAGTTATAATCTCATAACTAATATATCTATACTATATTATAAAAACATGCATTAATCTAATAAATATATTTAAAAAAATAAAACAGGTAGTTTATCTTATAGTGTTTATCATATATTTAATATGTTTATTTGCAATTAATTATACAAATAAAAACATGAGACTTTAATTAATAAGTTATAATTATGTTTCATTAACTTGTAATTTTGAATTTTAACTAATATATCTATATCTATACTATATTATAAAGATGACATAAAAAACTCTTAAAAACAAGTCTTAAAGCTTAATGTACCACTATTTAATGCTAATTACTTAAAAAACAACCATAAAAGCTGCATGTACTACATTTAATGTTATTCATTAATTTTCAATCATTATCTCTAACCATTTTAACTTCCCTAAAATCATTTCCCACTTTAACTCCCCTAAAATAACTCTCAACATATTTTAACTATCTATACTATATTATAAAGATGACATAAAAAACTCTTAAAAACAAGTCTTAAAGCTTAATGTACCGCCATTTAATGTTAATTACTTAAAAAACAACCATAAAAACTGCATGTACTACATTTAATGTTATTCATTAATTTTCAATCATTATCTCTAATCATTTTAACTCCCCTAAAATCATTTTCCACTTTAACTCCCCTAAAATAACTCTCAACATATTTTAAATATAAAAAATCTAAAATATAATTAAAAAATCTTACAGAATATTTTATAAAAAAAATTATATTATTAAACCAAAATAAATTACATTATATTATTAAGTCTAAATTAAACAAATTTATATAAAAAAAACATTATCACTCTCTCACAGTCATCCAAAATCGTAATGTAAATCGACAAAAAACAGAAAATAAAATGAAACATTAAAATCGTGATGTATCTAGCTGCATTGCGCGAGTACACTTCTAGTTATATTATAAAGCATTTAAACTAAACTCTTAAAAACTAATTTTTATGCATTAGGTACCACTTATTAATGCATATTACTTAAAATCCAAAAATACAAATTGATTAAACATAAGTACAACTTATAAAAGCCCAATGTTTGAATTCGTGTAACTAACTGCAGATAATCACTTGTTTTTAATTTATTTTTTAAAATATCTAAAATTAACTATTGATATAACTAACCGATAAATATAAGAAAATTCGAGATAAAACTACTTATTTTTATTTTTTATTGAAGTATGTTATCTTTTTAATTTTAAATATAAAATATCTTAAATATAGTTATTATCATTTAAATTAAACATTTTTTGACCCGTAACAAAATTTTTTATTATTATTTATAAAAAACCATAATTAAACTAAATTAAATATATTTTTGTTTTAAATCTAGGTTTATCAAAATCGTAAAATAAAATAAAATAAAAAAGCTAACAATAATGATGAATAATGATCGAGGATTCCGAGTTCTAGATTTCAGAAACCTGCTGCATTGCGCGAGCGTACATTTCTAGTATATATATATGAGAGAGAGAGAGAGAGTGTGAGTATAGCTATATAAAAAATCCATAATTAATAATAAATACCTTATTTTATTTTGGAATTTTCATAGATTTATTAATTCCTGTTACTTTTTCGGAATCTAAAAAAAATCGACACCGACTTCGGAAACTCGACGGAGGAAGTCTTAAAATTTACCTTCTTCACTCGTTGGTTGAAGAGCATTTGTCAAGCAACCATTTAGGGCACTAGTTATCTAATCTGGGATCACCACAACAACATCGTCTTCAGAAAAGAAAAAAAAAGTCCTTGTCCGTGGATCTTCTTTTTGCAGAACAACAGGTTCGTGTCTTTTAATGGGTATCAAGAAAATTAAAGAAAGGTCCAATCATTTGGGAGTCGTGGATTGATAAACCAAACCTTTTGGATTTCGTTTAATAGCCTTTTTCGGTGGTTGTGTGTTTAGTTTTCTGCGGACTTAGTATGTTCAGTTGTTGATGTTCTCCTCCCTACTGCATCTCATAGTTTTTATTTCCTTGGAGGGGGGGCTTCGACTTGTATGTTGTAGTTCCTTTTCACAAAATATTTGCAGCCTTTTAAAAAAAATGCATACTAATATCTTTACTAAATTATAAAACATACATGATTTTAAAATATCTTAAAATTCAAGTGTACATCTTATTACTAATACTAGAAACGTACTCGCGTAATGCAGCGAGATACATCACGATTTTAATGTTTCATTTTATTTTTTTTGTCGATTTACAGTACGATTTTGGATGGTTTTGAAAAAATGATAATGAAATTTTTATAAATTTGTTTAATTTAAGCTTAAATAATGCTTTTTATATAAAAAAAATTAAGTATTTTATTAGAATTTCATTATTATCTTAAATATTTTAATGACATCTAGAAAAAAAATAACCAATTACATATTTAATAATATAATTAAACAAAATTTTAATAATATAATATATTAATTAATAGTGACACATGGAAAGATCTACATAAAAGGAAGGCCCTGCACATACCAAATTGGTGGGTGTTAGAAGTCTGCAGTAGTAATATGTATCTTGTGCTTTGATACTTGTAAATTAAGAGATTTTTAAAATCTTGCATAAAATGATGGTACTTTGTGTCTAATAATTTGTATTTAAGAGTTTTTTATCCCTACTTTATAATATAGTATAGATACACAACTTTTCTTAAAACTCTATGTTTTAACTACATACAAATAATTCATAATCAACTATAAACATATTCAAATACATGATAGTGTTAAACTCTACTAGTACGCCAAAATACTTTTTAAAACCGAAAATCTATTTACTTTCTCAAAACATACAAAATCATAAACAAAAAATAAGCGGGAAAAATAAAAAATAAAACGGAAGATGAATCAAGATTAAGAATTTGAGTTTGCATATTCATAATTAAGCAAGATGGATTTTCTTGCATTGTACAAATACATTTATGACAAAATTAAAAATCTTTTGATGAAATAAATTAAAGCGAACTTCTTCAATTGCTTTTAAAAACCAGAATCACTTGAAGAAATTAAAGATTATTTTCCATTAACAATAATTCCTTGCACGTTGAAAACCTTTTTGGGACAATTTTTTTTTGTTGCTATATGCTTGAAATAAAATAGGGTTTTGTCCATTGGGTATGGAATGCACATGGGAAAAATCAAGAAAAAGATGGGAGTTTGGTGATAGATTCATTAGGCGATGACGTACTTGAAAACCAGGTGGTATTGTAAAACCAGATGGTTAACAAAGGTTGTGTGTCAAGTGCTGATTGGTTCCTTGAGTAATGTAAAACCAGATGGTTAACAAAGGTTACTGTGAATGCCTATCAAAACCCTACAAACGTCGTCTTTTAATAATAAAAAATTATTTATTATTATTATTATTATTATTATTATTATTATTATTATTAATTGAGCTTTCTTGTCAGTGATTTGTTAGTGAGGTGTCAACCTATGGTTGTCTTGATGCATCTTTTTTAGGGTCGGAATACAAAATTATAATAATTGTACTTTGACTTGAAAAAACGTATCAACCGTGCTACGTGTCTGTTTTCTATAGGCCAATTCATTTAAGCTAGTAAAGTATCCATTAGTCGGAGCACCCAATTTCAATTGACATATTCAAACATATCTTTACTATTATATTAAAATTATAATATAGTTTTACGGTTTTTGAAAAGTCATTTATTTCTCCCATGTTAATTAAATTTACACTCTTAAAATTAATTATTTAATTTATTTTATATTCTTTGTTTTTTCATTTTATATTTTATATTTTTATAATGTTAACATAAATAACCGTATATGAACAAAAATGCAATGAAAAAATACGTTTCTTTTTCTACAAATTATACCATTATAATCGTCTCGTCAATACTTTCAAAACGAGCCCAATATTGAATATTCTTTTAATTTATCTGTACTATAAAATATAATTAACATCTACAAATTAATTTGCTTTCTATCCATACGTTTTATATTTTTTCACCGTTAGCATAATAAAAATACATAATTGTAGATCAACTAAAATATATTAACAATATGTTTCATTATTATTATAAATTATATTATTATAACTTTTTCGTCAATAATTTAAATATAAACTAATTATTGAATATTTTTATGGTAGCATAAATGTTTAACATTATATATATACTATCTATATCTATATCTATAATATTATATTAAAATGGTTATTTTCAAAATTCAATGTTAAATTTAACATCCTTATAATTATTTATTTAAATTATTTTATATCCCTTGTTTTTTCATTTTTCATTTTACACTTTTGTCATATTAACACAAATAATCGTATATGAACAAAATGCAATAAAAAATACTTTATATTTTTTTTACAAATTATATCATTATAATCGTCTCGTTATACCGTCAAAACGAGCCCAATATTGAATATTTTTTAATTTAACCGTACTATTAAATATCATGAATATCTATGAATTAATTTGTTTTCTATCCATACGTTTTATTTTTTTTCAGCGTTAGCATATTAAAAATACATAATCGTAGATCAACTAAAATATATTAAAAACACGTTTCATTATTATTATAAATCATATTATTATAATTTTTTCGTCAATAATTTTAATATAAACTAATTATTGAATATTTTTATGGGTAGCATAAATGTGTAACATTATATATATATATATATATATATATATATATATAGAGAGAGAGAGAGAGAGAGAGAGAGAGAGAGGTTCAAGTGAAAAACTTAAATAAATGAAAAACTAAAAAACATTTTATCAACTGTTAGATTAGATGATCTGATGGATATGATTAAACGGGCGGTTACAACAATATTTTTTAAATTAAAAAAACCTTAGCCCGTATTTTTTATTCGAAAAAAATAAGAAAAATGAACAAAATTCGAGCGAAATAAATTACACCAAATAAACGATCATATTTTTCTCATTAATTTGACATCCATATTCATATACTTTTTTATTCGTTTTTTCGTGGTTTTTCGGTTTTCCATTTATTTAGAGTTTTCTCCTGAACCTGACCCTATATATATATATATATATATACTAGTGGTGTACCCGCGCGATGCAGCGCGGGTGAATCACAATTCCGAAACATTAGTTTAGTCCCGAATCATGTTTCACTTTCGATTTTATTTCGTGAGTTTGCGTGGTTAATTTACATGTCAACCAATACATAACGTTAAAGGTTAATATGGTGTATTAGCAAGATATATTGGAAAAATTATTGCATAAGTATTAAGCTTCTAAACCCATATACTCAGAACTCATTACAACATTCTCGATTTTATTTCATGAGTTTGGTATATATTCAATAAATGGTTTTGAAATTCTTGATTGAACATTCCGTATATCCAGAATGTTGTTTAGTTTTCATGATGCACTCATCCGTAAATATGTCCTGCAAAAAACGCACAATGATTTTAATAGAAACATATGGTATCAAATGTATAATAATATAATTGTTGTTTATATTCATCACGTAAAACTTCTCGATAGATGACGTTTGATGTGTGACTCCGGAACGATTGAATTTTTTCCGCATGCTTCACTAACACCTTCGTATTGCCCTGTGGATATCCCTCTGGACAACGCCAAATACAATTGCCCGTATGAGAATACTGATTCCGGTAGATAAACACTTACATTTGGAATTGTATGTCCTTGAGCTTTATTGATTGTCATAGAAAAGCCAAGCCGAATTGGAAACTATTTTCTCTTTAGCTTAAATGGGAATTGCAACTCCAGTAACAACACTAATTGTCACAAAAATTACATAACACAAGTTATACGTGTATCCTTACCAATGTGTGGACATCAAATCTCTGTGTGGAAGACAGATTAAACCATGAAATTAATAAAACAAATTACCAGAAATTTTGATGAAACCGTAAAACATCATAGTAGAGGTTTTAAGGCAAATTTGAGCTTGATTGCTTCTTTTCCATTGAAATTTTGGTGAAACAAAGATTTATAACTTCAAATTTGACATTACATCTTTTTATCTATAGAAAAGACAGAAGATGAAACATATCATCATTTTATATGATAGTTGGCGTAACTTCAATACAGTGTTGACCAACTAAACAAATTGTGCATTACCTTTTCTGATTAAACAACATATGGAAATTTTTTACCTAGTTGATCTTGTGTCAATGCAGGAGGAATAAGGACACACTACAACCACTTGAGCATATTCTTCAGTTTTAACATATCAGTTAAACATTAAACCATATTTAGAAAATCAAGGAGTGGGTATAAGATCAACATCAGTGACTGCATACTTTAAAAAAAAAAATCAAAATAGTCAAATTTTCAATCATCAGTCTTTGGTGTTTATATACAAACCCAAACCCAATTACAAATCCAAGAGGACAGTTGGTGTTAACAATAACATGCTTGGATTGATATTTACATTTAATCGTACGAGCTTGAAATTAGTGCTTGAAGGTTTTCCAGGGTACCACGTGCTTGAAGGTTTTCCAAATCTAACAAGATTGGCAAGATCGATGATAAAAGAACAAAAGATGAAACAAAAAGATTATGAATTGAACAAAAAGCAGCAATATAATTCCAGTTCATAATCCATGGCTGCAACAATATATTAACCAAATGATTTGTATGTCAGAAGATAAACAAAGAAGAAAAGACGGAAAAGGAAAAAAATTGAACCTTGAAAATTGTCCTATAATGGTAGCAAGGGTTTATAGTATACTCCACGAATTCCAACTTACGGAAGTTCTGCAAGAATTTATGCGAAAGGGAAACAAAATTGAACCTTGAAATTGATATTGTGCTTGGTTGGGGAAAATGTTGACAGCCATGTTAAAATTAATAAAAGAACGAACAAATATATAAACAACTAAGAAGTGGTAACAAAACTTGATACTATAAATTTGGATTTGAAAATATATATAAGTTGACCTCAAAAGTCAAACCATAAATCTTTTCTTCTTTTGGAACCAAGGCATACTACCTAATATCACGAAGCTTACTTCACTGTTCATTTCAACCTTGTTGCAGGGTGAGCCCTTCAAAGACTCCAGTTCGAGTCCACGAGCACCTCAAAGAATCAAGTCTTAAAATAATTTGGTGATGATAATCCCCGTACCCGTCCGGGGCCGGGGTCGGGGATTGTAAAATCCGCCCCATACCCGCCCCGTTGCCATGCCTATTTAGAATTATAGCAATTGTTTTCTTCATAGAACTTAAACCAATGTCTCCCCATTAATCGATAAATGTTTCATATTTTGATATGTATGAATTATGACACAATTCGAGGGTCGTTTACCAAATGCTTACTTGGGTAAGCGCTTACCAAACTTACTAAGTTATATTATATTAACTGATGAATATGACAATGACTAATAATCTTACCCGGTAAGAGCGAAAACAATGGTCGAGAGTTCTTACCCGGTAAGTGAGGGCAACGACTCTTACCCAGTTAGCGTTTACCGGGTAAATCTTTTCCTACAATAGCGTTTTAATGGACTAAATTCTTATACGATAAGATAAGTGATAGCATCGAATTTAACCAGGTAAGTGTTTGGATAAACGACCCCTAAGATAACATAATATCAAATAAGGAAACAGAAATCAAGACAATCTACATAACATAACATAATTGAAGGTAAGATGGAGATAAACCAAGCATAACAGTGTAATATCAGTTGAGCACACTATATACCAGAATTTAGCAACATCTTTTGTCCACTCAAAACAATCAGTTAGATGTCGAGTAACATTTGCATCAAAAAGTAGGTCAGCGCAACTAATTATGTGTGTATGTAGAACATCAATCTACTTGGCTAAACAAAACAAAAGTGAACTTCACATCAAAGTGGTGGTTTTAGATAGATGTAGACTATTAGACCAAACTAATTAATACCATACCTAAAGTTGGTTTGTAATGTGTGTCTAAGTACTCAATGAAATGTAAGAACCAAGGCATCTAAATGAAGTGGTGAGTTTCTCCATCTTGCACATTTCCAACTGCAGTTTATGATATCCCAATTCCCACTTGTTTTACAAAATTACATATAGTTGTGATATTAAATTTCAGTTTAATGAAATCATATCAATAACAAAGATAAAAACTACATTTCCATTAGACCAAGGAAATTAAGGGCTACTGTTGCTTTCGTTGAAATTGAGGGACAAATAGAACCTACAATGTGATATGCAATATATTCCCACCATGGGTTGGGTTCCGGTGAGAAATTGAGCTACAAGCAGGATGAAGGTGTTATCGACCCATGAAAAAAAAAACAAGCTGGTACAAACAAACAAGCAGGATGAAGGTGTTATAAACCATGTTATCAACCCATGAAAAAACAAACAAAAAATGTTATTCTAAGATCATTCAACTACAAGATAAACCCAAAAAAAGTTCAGCTGTTGGAAGTCCTTAATATTTAAAACTTTAAATCAGGTACCATTTTTGAACTTTTTAATACAGGGAGAGGTAGCTACAAGGTGTTCCATCTATTCTTCTGTTTCATAGAACCTCTTGTATATTTCCAAGCAATTCGTGGTACTTAAATATACTTCATGTCCCAGAGTTATATATCAACATACTAACCTTCTTTTCATTTATTTTTTTATCGTTTGTGTTTGTTCCCTGTTTGCATTAACCCAAATATGATTTATTAGTATTTTATAAAAAACTCACCGTTGTCTCTAGAAAAGACGAACTACATGAATGCAAAACTCATTTTTTGATGTTTAGAACTTTTACATGTTAAGTGCAGAAAACTTATTCATCATTTTTTAAGATCCATGAAAAAACAAACAAAAAAAGTTATTCTAATGTTAACTGCAGAAAACTTTAAAAGTGCAGAAAACTTTAAAAGTGTAGAAAACTTTGTAAAACATGTCTAATGTTAATGCATAAAACTTTAAGTGCAGAAAACTTAGAAAAAAGTGCAGAAAACTTGCCACTACATATTGATGGTTAGAGTTATCATGTACTTGAACCCCTTCGATGCTTGGAACTTACAAATAAAATGCAGGAAACAGGGAGAAACTGTTTAAATTTTTCAAAACTTCTTACCTCCATTCAAAACTGTTTATGGACCCAAAAGAAAAGATGTTTATAAACTACCAAAACAAAATACTGGAACTAACAAATAAGATGCCCCTGAACTTGCAACATAATATTGGAACTTACAAAGAAGAACCCACCTGAGAATCGTCGCGTGTGTTGGGGCCTTGGGGGAAATCGAAAGGAAACGTAAAACGGTGAGAAGCCCTTTGTAAAACGTGTGTAAAAAGCTTTATGGAAAAAAGAAAGCACTTTTATCAATCAATTGTTGAATTCAGACTCATCTTTGACTACATTTCAAGAAAATGTCATAACCATCTATTTTAAACTAATGATATACCTAACACTTCATCAATATGGAATGCATTCATATCGATATAGATTGAAATAATCATTAAAACATTGGTATTTTAGTTACAAGGAAACTATCAGCATTGATTGATAATTAGTCATAGCTGTGTTCAAATTTAGTTGGGGATGGCAAGAATTGAACCCCATTAAAATCAATACAATGGTAAAATAACAAAATCAAAAAGTAGATGAGGAAAAGGCCAAAACCTGATGCAAAGCAGGAAAGCACATCCAAAAATGGTTTGTTGCTATCAATTTCGAGTTGTATAAAATCGAAAACCTGTCAATACAATATATATATATATATATATATATATATATATATATATAGGGGTTGGATATTTTGCAACCCTAATAAAAGGTTGCAACCCTTGCAACCCACATCTTAACCGTCGGATTCATGATCGGCGGTTACAATAGATATGGGGCCCAATATTTTTAATTAAAAAAACAAAAAAATAAAAATAAAATAACCTTCGATCATGAATCCAACGGTTAAGATGTGGGTTGCAAGGGTTGCAACCTTTTTCAGGGTTGCAAAATATCCTTCCACTATATATATATATATATATATATATATATATATATATATATATATATACACACAATCTTACATAAACATAAGGGAGGGAAAATAGGAGCATAAGAAACAAAATTAGAAGAGGGAGAGAGACTCGAGATGAAGATCGAACAAGGTCCAAATAGAAATCTGAAACCAGGCAAGCATAGTAGGTTCAAACAAATAGTCAGGAACAAAATAACCTTCGTTTAAAACCAGGCAAGCATACAAAATCAAACTTCAAAATCAAGTCTGTGAAACGAATAGTGAGAGCGCGAGAAAGATATCGAGAGAACAAAACTGTAAAAGCCACATCTGAAAGTCTCAAAAACAAAAATAAACCCTAAGATTCCTTACCTGAAATTAAGATTGAAAGGGAAATGTAAATCAAAATCGATATCATACCTTGGAGAAATCTCTTGGGTTTTGAAGAATCAAATTGGTTGTCTGTTCGAGGTTTTTGAGGGAAGAAAGCATGATCTGAATATTGTGATGGAAGAAAGCATCGTATGAAGCTACCCAAACCAATTTATACTATGTAAAGCATGGGTTGAGATCAAAAAGCATGGCTCTGGTAGTCTGGTAGAAGGTCATAGGGTATGGCTTGAAGACAGAAAGTATGGGCCGGTAGAAGGGCATGGTTTGAGAACAGTGTATGGTAGAAGGGTATGGTTTGAGAACAGAGTATGGGCTGCAACTTTATATTTTCTTATTGGATCGGTTTTAAACCCTTGCATCAAATAGTTGTACATTATGCTTTAAAAGTTGTCTTTAAGATATTTTTGAATTTCATTTATAAATTGGTAGTACATTGTGCTTTAAGATTTGTGTTTAAGACATTTGGTCTAAATGTATATTAAGGTAGTATATATATATATATATATATATAGAGAGAGAGAGAGAGAGAGGATCATGCGAGAAGTTAAATATTTTGCGAGAAATGTTTAATTATATATGATTACACAACTTGTAGATGTGTTTAATCATGTATGATTAAACGTCTATGTGTTGCTAATATAACATGTGTTTAATCATATATGATTAAGCTTGTGTATCATATATGATTAAACACTTCTCGTCTTCTCGCAAAATGTTTAACTTTTTGTTTAAACCTGCCCATATATATATATATATATATAGAGGGATGTTCAAATGCATACTTTTTAATGGTGCAAACCCATGCAACCCACTTATCTACCACATATTTTATTTTCCCATTTTTTTATTAAAAAGATAAAAACAAAATATGTGGTAGATAAGTGGGTTGCATGGTTTGCACCATTAAAAAGTTTGTATTTGAAGGTCTCTCTCTCTCTCTCTCTCTCTCTCTCTATATATATATATATATATATATATATATATTATCTATATATATACTATTATATTAAAATGGTTATTTTCAAAAGGGGGTTGCTTTCTCTACCCCTACTAATCCCATACCTCATTCCTATTACCTATCTCCCCTCGCATATGCCAAAATCAAAATTTCAATTGATTTTTAATTTATAGTTACAGTTTATATCCCTATAATTATTTAATTATTTTACTTTATATCTTTTACTTTTCTAATTTTCATTTTACACAATCACCATATTAATACATATAATCGTATATTAACTAAAATACATTAAAAAATACGTTTTAATTTTAACAAGTTACATCATTACAATCGTCTATTCGATACATTCGAAATTAGCACAATATTTAAAATTTTTGGATTTAATTATTTTATTATATGTTAAAAAATACGTTAAGGAAATCGATATATATAATGAAAACAAAATCATATTTGATCTGTAAACAAAATCATATTTTTCGCCATGTGTGTCTGCACAAGATGACGATATTCAATGTGACGATGAAGTTTAGATGTTTAGAGAAAATTTCAATAAACAATCAGTTCGTGGCCGCAAAAGCTTGTTAAAAAAATTAAAGGATATAATAATGTCAGAAAAAACGTTGTTTCATGAACCCTCGACTCATAGAACCACTCGTGGACGTCCTTCTCTAAAGAATCAAACTCCAAAGAAAAAGATTATTGAATACCCTCGTAGACGCAGTTGTTCTAACGCACCAACATTTATCAACTCCGAAGATTTTGGTCATCAAAAATCTGCGAGACATAGCTCCTACTTCCAACGACAACCCACCCCCACAAATCCACATCTTGATCAAATCCCGAGTTTATTTCATCCATACATCATACAAATACAAGATGTATTGGGCGATAGAAATTGTGGATTTCGAGCCATATCTACTTGTTTGGGTCGTCATGAAGATGCATGAGACACTATCCGCACAGAGTTAATGGGTGAACTAACTGAGTATTTTGCTTATTACTTTGATGTGATTAGCAACGAGTGCCAAAGAATTTACGAAGCGTTGGATTTTTTCCAGAAGGGCGTCTTTGCACCACCTAGGCATTGGATCGCTATGTCTGAAATAGGAATTCTAACTGCTTCAAGGTTCAATGTCATACTACATGTTCTCAGTATGGAAGGCAGTGCGACATACTTACCATTCAGGACACAACCGCCGTCATCATCCCAAGACGAGTCAATTGCAATAGTGCATGTTAATGGTAATCATTACATAAAGGTGGTATTAAACAGAGATTACCCAATGCCCACACTCATATACCATTGGACACGTCATGTACTTCCAGATGCAATGTTGTGGATTATCCCATACAAACGTAGATTAGATATGTATGAAGAATATATAGAGCGTACTCGTACTCGTACTCGTACTCGTAACTATGTTGATTTAAATGAATAATCAAAGTTGGAATTTGTTGGAATAAAAAAAATACGCAATATAGTTATTATCTTTATGCTAAAAACTTACGTTCGATGTGTTGCGTTTTCTCTTTTTTCAAAAAAAAATCAATTAACCAAGGTACAATATATGACATATAATAATATAATTAAATAAAAAATATTCAATATTGGACTCATTTCGAAGGTATTGACGAGACGATTATAATGGTGTAACTTGTTAAAATTAAAAATTATTTTTTAACGTATTTTGTGGATATCACATGTGATTAATGCATGCAAGGTACAATATATTACGTTGTATTTTGTGGATATCACATGTGATTAATGCATGCAAAATGATATTTTCGGGTGCTAAAAGATTGCTTTGACATATATTTATATAAAAAAATTTAACCATTATTACTAAAGATATTGATGTATATTTGTTATATTTTTCAGGGGTTTTAAATTACTTGGAACGTGTATGGTTGACGCTGATAGGCCGGGTTTACACCCTTCCCAACGACCGCAAGTGTACGGTGTCGTATCAAGTAATACATACGGATTACGAAAGTACGAGTATCACCATGTTGGGAACTGAAGATGTGACCAAGTCATTAATACTGCCAGTTCAGAATTAGTACTGCCAGAGCATGTCAAAGATAATACTGCTAGGTATTACTACTTCTAGTAGAATTAATACTGCTAGTCAAAGTTAGTGCTGCTTGATCAAAGTTATTACTGCTTAGCTAGTTAGTACTGCTAGAGGTTAGTGCTGCTTAGTAGTTAATGCTGCCAAGAGTAAGTTAATACTTCCAAGATGATTAATGCTGCTTATGAGATGGAGATCCGAATTACAAGAGTAACAGCTGGATATACTGAAGATATTCATGGAAGATATTCTGAAGATATTTTATTTATTGTAATTATCTTTTGTTCAGTATATGTATAGAATTGTTTTAAAATAGTTTGAAAGATTATTAATTCTAAGTTTTTGTTCTAGAGAGAATCAACCTCAAGGCATAGTTCCTAATTCTAGAGAAGTAGAATTCGTCTTGAAAGAGTCTGTTCTTCAAGATTGAGGTTGAGTGTATAATCTTGTGATTTTAATAATTCAATACAAGTTTACAAGTTGTTAATCATATACACTGTTTGTTTACTGTTACATTGAATATCAAAGTGTTATTCCGCAACTTCTTTGATATTGTTTCTGAGTATTCATAATTCTTGTTGAGAATTCGATCCTGACAAGTGGTATAAGAGCTTGTTCTCTCAGAAACATCTATTCATTCATCATGGAAAACTTTGCAGAATCAAACAGTACTCTGGTCTCTAAGGTTCCAATGCTCAAACCCAGTGAGTTTGACATGTGGAAGATCAGAATTAGGCAATACATTCTTCTCACTGACTACTCAATGTGGGATATCATTGAGAATGGTCCTTCTGAAGCAGGAAAGATTGGACCAGATGGGAAAAGACCTCCACCAAAGTCAGATGGTGAGAGGAAGATCAGACAGACAGAGATGAAGGCCTTGAGCACTCTGCTCTTGGCCATCCCCAATGAATATCAACATCAATTTTGCAACTGCACTGATGCTCAGATTCTCTGGAATGCTCTAGAGAAAAGATTTGCTGGAACTAAAAGCATCAAAAGAAATCAAAGAGATGTTCTAAAGCAGCAGTATGAGAACTTCACTTCTTCAAAGAATGAGTCTATGACTCAAACTTTTGATAGGTTCAACAAGCTCATTGGTGAACTGGCTACTGTAGGAGTGAAGATGGAGCAAGATGATATCAACAGAAAGTTCCTCAGATCTCTTGGGGATGAATGGACTATGTACATTGTCTCATATAGACAGAGTGACAATCTGGAAGAAAAGGAACTTGATGATTTATATAATGATCTAAGAGTTTTTGAAACTGAGGTAGAAATCAAGAAGAAGCCCACTGGATATATTCACAATGTTGCACTTCTATCAGCATCTACTGATACTACTGCCAACCCTGAAGCAGTTAGTGCTGCCAGTGGAGTGAATTCAGAAAAAGGCACTGAAACTATCTTTGAAGCTTTTTTGTCCAGTCACAGCAACAACTCTTTGATTAATGATGATCTGGAACAACTTCACCCTGATGACCTGAAGGAGATGGACATTAAATGGTAGATGGCCATGTTATCTATGAGGGTGAAGAAGTTTATCAAAAGAACAGGGAGGAACAACTTCTCTCAAAGAATAGAAGATGGAGCTGGTTTTGACAAGACAAAGGTGGAATGTTATAAGTGCCACATGAAGGGACACTTTGCTAGAGAGTGCAGAAGTGGTGTTCCAAACAACAACCACCAACAAGCTTAGAATGGAGGCTACAATCAAAATAAGAACCCTGCTCAAGCCCTTGTTTCTCAACAAGGAATGGGGTTTGACTGGAGTGACCAAGTTGAGGAAGCCATTTAGAATCAAGCTCTTATGGCAGAAGTGTCTGATCTCCCCTCTGAGGTAATTTCTAATCTTTGCACTCAATCTTGCATAGACACTGTCAAAAGGTACAGGGATCACAACCAAAGCATGTGTGATGACCTCAAAAGATTAGAAAAGGACAGAAGAGACTATGTGTTGATAGTAGAGAGATTTGAAGAACAAATCAAAGGCTTTCAAGCTAATGAACTTCAACACTCTTATGACACAAACTACTGGAAGTGGGAAAAGAATGAGTTAGAGACAAAACTGTCTAAGTCCATAGAAGAGAATGACAGGCTGAAAGAAGAACTGTCTAAGGTTAAACTTGACATAGAAAAGTTTTCATATGCTTCAAAAGCAATGGATTCTCTTCTAAAGGCTCATATTCTTGATAAGATGAAGCCTGGTATTGGATACAACAACACACCTCCTCCTTACAACAACAACTATATCTCTCCTACTTCAGACTTGTTAGAGACCAAGGAGAAAAAGGACTTGACTGAGAAAGCATTTAAGATAGATCATTTGGATGAGGTAGTAGTTAAGGATTTGACTGAGAAAGAAGCCAGTGAGAATAGGAATAATGCTGTGAGTAAAGAGATACCCTTAGAAAACAACATTATCACCAATGAGGGATGTGGAAAAATCTGGGTCAAGTCTAAGAAGATAGAGAAGACCAAAGGAAAGGATAACAAGGTCCATTACAAACAAACCACTATTGTGAATCCTGGACCTTGTAAACAGTGTGCTTGCAATAAATCTAAGAGCCTAAATTCTGGTATAAAAAGAGGTAACCAAAGAAACTGGAATAATCAATGGGCTCAGAAACAAGGAGTTGATCTGAATAAAATAATCAGACCAAAACCTTGTTTCATATGTGGCAAGTTGAATCATTTGGCTAAGTACTGTTTCTTCAATCCTATTAACCAAAGGATGAACTTTCAAAGATTTTTGCAAAAACCTGTTGGTTATAGGAAGACTGGAAAGAAACATATGGCTAAGAAATCTGTTGAAACCAAAGGACAAATGAAGAAAAAGGTTTTAAAAGAAAGTGTTTTAATGTGGGTGCCTAGAAGCACTAAAACTGTTAGTACTGCTAACAGGGATAGTGCTGCTAATAGCAATACTGCTGCTACCAGTGTTAGTACTGCTGAAAAGATTAATGCTTCTAACACTGTTAGTACTTCTTCAATGGTTACTACTGCTAATACAGTTACTGCTGCTGACACAGTTACTACTTCTAACAAGGTTAGTACTACTAAGCATGCAAGTGCTGCCAATGCAGTTAGTGCTTCTAATACCAGTACTGCTTCTAGCAAACGTGCATCCAAACCTATTATTGTGACTAAGTACTCCAGTAATGAGGAGTCAAAGTTTAAAAATCTTGTCAAGAAGGAATGCAAATATTTTGATGAGAAAGGGGTACCCAAGACCACTGTGGCTTGGGTTCCTAAATCATACTAACTGATTTATCTTATGTGCAGGGCAACCAACAGCTCAAGGGGAAGAGCATATGGCATGTTGATAGTGGTTGCTCTAGGCACATGACAAGCAACATGTCATGCCTTCAGAATTTCAAGCATATCAATGGAGGACATGTTGCATTTGGAGATAATCCTACTGGTGGTAAAATAAGTGGAAAAGGTAATGTTACAAAAGGTAAGATGACATTTGAGGATGTCTACTATGTTGATCAGTTGAAATACAACCTGTTAAGTGTATCACAGGTTTGTGACAAACAACATAGCATATTATTTACTAATACAGAGTGCATGATCCTTGCTCCAGGGTTCAAAGTAGTTGATGAAAGCATGATACTACTTAGAACTCCAAGAAAGGACAATGTTTATTGTCTAGATATGGACAATGTTTCTAGTGATTCATCCCTGAACTGTCTTGTTTCAAAAGCTTATGTGGATGAATCCTCTCTTTGGCACAGAAGGATGTGTCACATGAACTTCAAAACTATGAACAAACTTGTTAAAAACAACCTTGTAAGAGGTTTACCATCAAAAGTCTTTTCATGTGATGATCATTGTGTTGCTTGTCTTAAAGGCAAACAACACAAAACTTCTCATAAGACCAAAGAGTTTAATACAATTTCTTCTTGTCTCCAATTATTACATATGGATCTGTTTGGTCCTACAAATGTTATGAGTATAGGCAAGAAATCTTACTGCTTAGTTATTGTTGATGATTACTCCAGATTTACTTGGGTATATTTTCTAAGGACTAAGGATGAGACAAGTGGACTGATCAAATCCTTTATCCTAAGAATTGAAAACCAAACTAATCAAAAAGTAAAAGTCATTAGATCAGACAATGGGACTGAATTTAAAAATCTTGATCTAAACACCTTTTATGAAGAAAAAGGAATTGAAAGACAATATAGTGCCCCTAGGACTCCTCAATAGAATGGAGTTGCTGAGAGAAGAAATAGGACACTAATAGAGGTTGCTAGATCTCTGTTGGCTGATTCAAAACTACCAATTACCTTCTGGGTTGAAGCAGTTAATACTGCCTGTTATGTCCAAAACAGAGTTCTAGTGGTCAAGCCAAAGAACAAGACCCCATATGAGCTTTTAAATAAAAGAAAACCCTTTATTGGAATTTTCAAACCTTTTGGGTGTCCTTGTACAATTCTCAATACCAAATCTCGCTTAGGTAAGTTTGATAGCAAAGCAGATGATGGATTTCTTGTTGGTTACTCATCTCAGAGTAAGGCTTACAGAGTTTTTAACTCTTCTTCAAGGATAATTGAAGAAAGTGACAATGTCAAATGCAATGAGAATACACCAAATCCTATTGGGTCTGGTCCTCAGTGGCTGTTTGACATTGATTCACTAACTAACTCTTTTGGTTTCAGTAGTAATGATTATGCAGGTTCAGGGAGTGGAGGATCAGGGACTACACAAGTTCAAGAAGTATATCTCCGTCTGTAATCTTTCCCATACCTACAGTAGATCCTGTTGAAGACTGTGAAAAGGAGCCATCTATTGAACCAAATCAGAGTGAGGAAGAAAGAAGAGATGAGGAGAGTGAAGAAAATAAAGAATCTGAAGTAGCTGCTGAAATCACATCAGTTGAGTTGAATGACTCAAATCTAGAGGTTGGACTCAATGAAGAGTCTAGTCATCACACCAGAACTCTAAAGAATCATCCTCCTCAGCTGGTAATAGGAGATATCTCTTCTCCTATGATGACTAGAAATCAAAGCAGGCTGCAAGAAATGCAAGACCAACAGCATACAGTGCTCTCTTGCTTTTTATCCCAGCTTGAGCCTAAGAAGGCACATGATGCTATGAAAGAGTCTAGTTGGATAGAAGCCATGCAAGAAGAGCTACTGCAATTTAAACTGCAAGATGTTTGGGATCTGGTAGACCTTCCTAAGTCCAAAGAGCAATAGGAACAAAATAGGTCTTCAAGAATAAGAGAGATGAAAGAGGCATAGTAATAAGGAATAAAGCAAGGTTGGTGGCTCAAGGGTATACACAAGAAGAGGGAATAGACTATGACGAAGTATTTGCACCTGTAGCCAGGATAGAAGCAATTAGATTATTCCTGGCTTATGCTTCTTATATGAAATTCAAAGTCTATCAAATGGATGTCAAAAGTGCATTTCTATATGGCTCAATTGAAGAAGAAGTATATGTCTGTCAACCACCAGGGTTTGAAAACCCAAGCTATCCAGACAGGGTATACAAATTGAAGAAAGCACTTTATGGACTGTATCAAGCTCCAAGAGCATGGTATGACACTCTGTCATCCTATCTCTTAGAAAATGGCTTTGAAAGAGGAGTCATTGATAAGACTCTATTCATCAAGAGAAAGAAGAAGGATATCTTGCTGGTCCAAATCTATGTTGATGATATTATCTTTGGATCCACAAGAGGCAATATGTGCAAGGAGTTTGAGGAACTAATGCATCAAAGATTCAAAATGAGTTCCATGGGGGAACTTACCTTCTTCCTTGGACTCCAAGTTCAACAGAAGTCAGATGGTATTTTTATCAGTCAGTCCAAGTATGTGCAGGATATTCTAACCAAGTTTGGTTTCTCAGATTCAAAACCTGCCAGCACACCTATGGAGACACACAAGCAGATAACAACAGATATTGAGGGGGAGGATATGGATGTTCATCATTATAGATCTATGATTGGCTCTCTCATGTATCTTACAGCCTCTAGGCCAGATATAATGTTTCCAGTCTGTGTATGTGCAAGATTCCAAGTTAGGCCAAAGCAATCTCACTATCAAGCTGTTAAGAGGATATTCAGATATCTCAAAGGGCAACCCAGATTGGGACTTTGGTATCCTCATGACTCATCATTTGATCTACTTGCATACTCAAGTAGTGATCTAGGTGGAGCAAACTTGGACAGGAAATCTACTTCTGGAGGATGTCAGTTTTTGGGTGCAAGACTAGTGTCATGGCAGTGCAAGAAACAAACCACAGTGTCCACATCTACAACAGAAGCAGAGTACATAGCAGCTGCAAGTTGCTGTTCTCAAGTCTTATGGATTCAGAATCAAATGCTGGACTATGGGGTAACCTTTCTACACACTCCAATCTTTATTGATAATAGCAGTGCTATTAGCATTGTTAATAATCCTGTCAAGCACTCAAAGACAAAGCACATTGAGATCAGGTATCACTTTATAAGAGACTGCAATGAAAAGAAACTTATTCAATTTGTAAAAGTTCATACTGATAACCAGTTTTCTGATCTATTCACCAAAGCCTTTGATGTGGGTAGATTCACTTTCTTGGTAACAAGTGTGGGAATGATCAACTCTGAATAAGTCCCTTCTCAAAAAGTGGTTAAATACCTGTATATTGTTTTTGTTTGGTGTTACTAATCTTCTTCTTCAGGAAATGTATAGCAGTACTCAGTTCATCACAAGCTTAAAAGTGTAAGTATGGTTAATACTGCCAGTACAGTTTTAGTGCAGCCAGTACAGTTTTAATACTGCTAGTGCACAGTTAATACTGCTAGTGGTTAATACTGCTCTTAGTTAATACTGCTAGTTAGTTAATACTGCTCTCAGTTAATACTGCTAGTTAGTTAATACTGCTCTCAGTTAATACTGCTAATTAGTTAATACTGCCAGTTGTTAATACTACTCTCAGTTAATACTGCCATTGGTTAATACTGCTCTCAGTTAATTCTGCTAGTTAATTAATACTGCTTATGTCCCGAATACTATAAATACCCTCTGCCCGCCTAAAAGTTCATAACGACCCTTTGCATACTGTTCACTTGCGCTCTAACCCCTTTTTCTCTCAAGTACTAAATTTTCAGGCAAGAACTTTCAAGCTCAATGGCATCCATGGCATTCATCGACGAGCACAATGAGATAGCTATGTTCCAAAAGTCAACACAAGCTGAAGGGTTTCACCAAATAGTCGACTTTCTGAAGACAAGTCACATAGCTCATGCGCTCACTGTGTCTCCTACCATCTTCATAGACCATCAGAGGCAGTTCTGGGCTAATGCCACCATTGTTACTGAGAATGGTGTGCGAATGATCAAGACAAGGGTGTGTGAAAAACCCCTAACAGTTATTGAAGAGGTGATACGCATCTGTCTACGTCTAGATGATGCTGCAGGTATAACCTCTATTCCTAATGAGGAATTATTCTCAACTCTTACAAGAATGGGGTATGAAGGCCCATTCGGGATTTTCAAGTTTTTCAAAGCTAAGTTTTCACCCCAATGGAGGTTCTTTGTTCATACCTTGATTCATTGTATTTCTAAGAAAACAACTGGCTGGAGCCAATTTAGCAGTCCAATTGCCTATGCATTGGTATGTTTATCCACTGCTAGAAAATACAACTTTTCTCAAATGATCTTCAATGATCTTGTCTCAAACCTGGACAACAAGAAGAGTTTCTTCATGTATCCCAGGTTTGTACAGACAGTTATTACCAATGAATTGACGGATATACCTCACTTTGATGGGGTATATGTACCTAAACCCCCTAAAGGCAAGGTCTTCTCAAATATGAGAAGATCTGCTAGGGACTCGGAAGGAGTTGACACCCCATTGTTTTCCACAATGATGGTGGTGTCCCAACCACAAGAAGGTATGGAAGCAGGGTCAAGGCCCTCATTAGACAATCCCACTGCTAGCCAATCCCAACCTTCCCACTCTATATCTATCCCCCAGTCCCTACTTCATAAGCCCACTTCTCCCATTACCCAAACCTATACAAGGAAACAGGTAATCAAGGCTCCTTCCCTTGTTGTACCTATTATTAACCAAGAACCTCAAAGCCCTCTATTGGAGCATTCTCCAATAGAGAATATCCAAAGGGAGACCAATAGGGTGTCTCCCAACCCTGAGGAGGTGCTTTCTAAGGAGATGGATGAGCATATGGGAAAGAAGGCTGCCACTACTTCTGCTAGCACAGAGAAGGACAGTGGTAACATCTCTAAGACCTTCCCCATGGCAACTTTGGCTGAGAAATCAACCAAAGGACCCCGGTGCCAAGAAACCAAGGGGGTAGTTGGTGCTTCTGCTAGGCAGAAGGCTACTACTACAAGATCCAAGGATCCCTCAAGGATGGGAAAAACATCCAAAAAGGGTGAGGACAGATCTGAAACTAATGAATTGATGGAAAAAGATTCCAATGATCCTTCAAGGGTGGGAAAAACACCTAAAGAAGGTGAGGATAGCTATACTTATTTTGAATTGATGGAAACAATAGCCAACATCAATGTTGATGTGGTCAATCAAGGAAAAGAAATCAAAGCCTTGCAGCAAGTAGTCATCTCCCAACAACAGCAGATTTCCAAACTCAAGCAATTGGTGGGAAAGCTCATGGCTAAGAGAAGAAGAGGTCAGTTTGTTCTAAGAAAGAGAAAGGGGGCAACCGACAAGGAAAATGAGAATGCTTCCAAAAAGGGGGAGAATTCAAGCTCAGAAAAGTCAGATCAACAGATTGAAGGGGAGTTTGTTGAAGCACAGGGAGAGTTTGATAAAGAAAAAGCTGCAGAAACAACCCCAGCAGCAGAAACTGTTAGTGCTGCTGAAACTTCAAAAGCAGCAGTAACAGGTTTAACATCAGCAGAGATTGAAGTAGCAGAGATGCTTGTCAAAGCAAAGAATGACACTCCCAAAGCAAAGGGAGTGGTCATAAATGAAGGGGGAGCAAAGAAAATAGAAAAGAAAGAAATGGCTGCAGATGCAAAGAAAAAGGGAAAAGAAAAGATGATAGAATCTGATCAACTATCCAAAAAGTAAAAGATGGTTGAGTCTGATGAAGCATTAGCCAAGAAAATGCAAGAAGAGTTAGTTCAAGCAGAGAAAGAGCAGGTTGAGAAAGACAGAGAATTAGCCAGAGCACTTGCAAATGAATTAAATGAAGCTTTTCAGAAAGGGTTGGAAACAGAAAAGGCAAAGCAAAGAGCAATAAGCTTGAGAAAGGCTATGATGGCCAGATCAAATGCAAAGAAGAGAAGACCTTCACAAACTTATCTTGCAACTCAGGAAAGAAACAAGATGATAACTTTCTTGAGGAGTGCAATTGGTGTAAAGAAAGAAACGTTTGTGAAGATGAATTTTGATCAACTCAAGGACCTCTATGAGAAAGAAATGGGAAAGCTGAAGAGCAATGAAAAGGATAGAGTGGAGTTTGAAAAGAAAGCCAAGGAGAGACATGATGTGAATATCAATCAACCTTTCCCTGAAAGTGAAGAGGGAACTCCTACAAAAGAAAAGGCAAAGATAAAGGAAGAAAAGAAGAAGGAAGCTACTATAGGGCAAAGCCAAAGGATTCTGAAGAGAACTAAGATGATGGCTAAAAGAAAGAAAAATGAAAAGAAGCCTAGAGTAGAAGAAAAGAAAAATGTTGCTGAAGAAGAAGAGGCACCTAAGAATGAAGAAAAGAAAGCTGAATTTCAGGAAGCACCACTGAGTTCAGATATAAATATGTACATGGTGGTAATGGATAAAATTCCAAAGCCTATCACAGCTAAACCTGTTGGAGTCAAACCTCCTGAAGTCATTCACTGGGATATTATGATGGTGGATGGTAAGGAGTATATCAGATTGAAAAGAAAAGATGAAAAGTACTATGTATTTGCAACATGGAACAAAATAGTCAGAGAATGTTCAAGATCAGACTTGGAAGAAATGTTTGAAGTTGGTATGAAGCTACATGCAGATCAGTTGAAAGCTCCAGGGCTACCAATAGTGAAGCTGGTCATGGAGTACTTGTGCATGTTGTTCAATCCAGAAGCAGCGAAGCATTTAATCAGAGATGTGTTCAAAACTGTTAGAGGATGGACTCTGTATGAAAGGAGTGGAGTATATGAATTAGCCTTGGATACTTTTCACATGGAGTATTACTTAGTGGATAGGGTCTACAATCACACACGTCTGAAGCTCCATGCCATGTTAAAGAAGAAGCTGGGTTGTGCATCAAATTCAAAAATGGCAAAGTATCTAATTCAGAGAATCATCAATCAGAGCATGGGACTGGATCCTAACATGGGACTGGATCCTAACATGGGACTGAATCAATGATAGTTTTGGAAGCATTTGAAGAACTTGACTTCTCTTTCTAAAAGTCAAGTTAGAGGGAGATTGTTGGGAACTGAAGATGTGACCAAGTCATTAATGCTGCCAGTTCAGAATTAGTACTGCCAGAGCATGTCAAAGATAATACTGCTAGGTATTACTACTTCTAGTAGAATTAATACTGCTAGTCAAAGTTAGTGCTGCTTGATCAAAGTTATTACTGCTTAGCTAGTTAGTACTGCTAGAGGTTAGTGCTGCTTAGTAGTTAATGCTGCCAAGAGTAAGTTAATACTTCCAAGATGATTAATGCTGCTTATGAGATGGAGATCCGAATTACAAGAGTGACAGCTGGATATACTGAAGATATTCATGGAAGATATTCTGAAGATATTTTATTTATTGTAATTATCTTTTGTTCAGTATATGTATATAATTGTTTTAAAATAGTTTGAAAGATTATTAATTCTAAGTTTTTGTTCTAGAGAGAATCAACCTCAAGGCATAGTTCCTAATTCTAGAGAAGTAGAATTCGTCTTGAAAGAGTCTGTTCTTCAAGATTGAGGTTGAGTGTGTAATCTTGTGATTTTAATCATTCAATACAAGTTTACAAGTTGTTAATCATATACACTGTTTGTTTACTGTTACATTGAATATCAAAGTGTTATTCCGCAACTTCTTTGATATTGTTTCTGAGTATTCATAATTCTTGTTGAGAATTCGATCCTGACAAACCAAAAGAACTCGATGTTAATTACCACAAGACTATATCAACTATTAACTAGACTAAGTCAAATTGGTTGGTTTGAAAATAGCTAACTGCTGATAAGAATGGATTTTAGAATGATTAATTAACTAAATATCTAGAGAGAAAGAAGCAAGCACGGAAATACTATTCAAGCAATATTTCAAGTAATAGTCGTACATTCTATACAAATAGATTTAAATGTAGTACATAAAGATTTAATGGTTGTTTTAAGAGATTTTAAGTAATTATCATTAAATAGCAGTACATAAAGCTTTAATGGTTGTTTTAAAAGATTTTAAGTAATTATCATTAAATAACAGTACATAAAGCTTTAATGGTTGTTTTAAGAGATTTTAAGAAATTAACATTTTAAAAGTTTTTTATAGATGCTTTATAATATAGTATAGTTATATGACATATAATAATATAATTAAATAAAAAAATATTCAATATTGGGCTCATTTCGAACGTATCGACGAGACAATTATAATGGTGTAAATTGTTAAAATTAAAAAGTATTTTTTAACGTATTTTAATTAATATACAATTATATGTGTTAATATGATGAAAGCGTAAAATGAAAACGGTAAAACTAAAAGGTATAAAGTACATTATGAAAAATGTATAGGAACCAAACATGTAATTATAAATCAATAAAAAAAAATGGATGTGAGGGAAGGGTGTAAGAAAGTTGGTTGGGGGGGGGGGGGGGGGGGGAGATAGAATTTTTCTATAAAGAACCCTATTTATAAGCTAGGCTAGAAAGATAACTATGGAAAATAATTTAATCTGAAACTAATAACTTAATTAAGATAATTATTAGAGAAATAAAAGAAAAATGAAACATTAATGAAAAAAAAAACGAAATATGTTGGAGGGGGCGGGCGACTTTCTGCACGTATTAGTCGCCTAGGAAGTTGCTTTTGCTACTGTTTTTTTTGAACGACAAGAGATTTTATTACCATACCAAAAGGGATCAACCCACGTTACAAATTATTTCAACGAAGCTACTTATAAGATCAGCGAACCCCGATAAAAAAAAAACATTCTAACAACCGAATAAACACACATACAAAAAGCCGATACAGTAGCAACACAAGAGAGAAAGGAGCAACCCGATTTGCGAGGAACAAACCATGCCGACGAGCAATGACTGTAGACGCTCACAACGATTAATCTCGGACCAGTCTTTGAGTCGACGCAACTGGACAGAAGCTGGTTTGTGCAATTATCCACAAACGGACAGCCAACTTCATGATCCTTTGACGATCTGATATGAACATCCAACCGCGGCAACCATTTGACGCCCCAGATCTGTCCTCACCTTCTCGAGCATTCCATGCCGCATGTTCCCACAGCTGCTCCTCCTCTGCTAAAGTTGAGGGTTCAAGAGCCATGAAGCTAGATCGGGAACAAACTGTTGACTGCGCCCTTTAATCCACTCAAAGGCTCGTAGCTGCGCCATGAAGAATTGATCTGAAATTTTTCCTTGTTCCTTCTTGAAAATCACTTTATTCCGATGTGACCAAATGTAATAGACGAGACATCCCACGACCGCCGTCCACCGCTTCAATGCCATTGCGTTCAAATTCAATTGATTCCCCATCTCCAAGAGTTCCGTGATTGAATTGACTGCCGACAAATTTGCATTCCACCATCGTCCCATTTGTAGCCAAAAACATCTAACCTCTTTGTAGTTAACCAAGGCGCGAGTGATCGTCTCGATAGTTTGCCCACATCTTGGGCAAAGAAGCGACTCCAGCTCTATTCTAAATTTGTCCAAAACTTCCCTTGAAGGTAGTCTCCCTAATCTTGCTCTCCAAAGGAACACATTTATTTTTTTTGGAATACCCATGACCCACTTTGTTTCCAATACTCCACTCCCTCTACTTACTCTCTTGTCCTCCAAAATCTCCCTCATTTTTTTCACCGAAAACCCAACATGAGAGTCCTACGACCACACTATCCTATCTATGCCCTCCTTTGTAGGACACTTATATTGAATCTCTCCCAATAGCGCTTCTAGGTCACCTACTTCTTTCCCTCGCGGATCGTGCCTCCAATCCCATTTCCATCTCCAATCCTCCCCAACCCACTCCCCTCTACCCTTAACCGATATGTCTTTTCTATTCTCCAATCTATACAACCTTGGGAACTCTTCTTTTAATGTTCTATTCGTTACCCACTTATCCTCCCAAAAACGCGTGTTCGCACCGTCTCCAACTTCCTTAAAGAAAGAATCCTCAAATTTAGGCCGATCTTCTCTAACTCTCTTCCCACCTTTATTATATCTCTCCACACTCCTTTTCCACTCATACCGTTATTGTTATTCGACCCTAGTCCCCCATCCCGCCCATAAAGACTTTGCACTACTTTAACCCACAAAGACTCCTTCTCCGAATGGAATCTCCACCACCATTTACATAATAATGCCCAATTCATCTCCTTTAACCCCCCAACATTTAGACCCCCCCTATTAAACCCTCCCAAAACCGAATCCCATTTGACCCAAGCAATTGTTTTACCACCACCGTCCCCTCCCCCCCAAAAGAAATTTGCTCTCACCCGCTCAAGAGTGTTTAACGCTCCAAGTGGTGCTCGAAATAAAGAGAAAAAATATAACGATGTGCTACCTAGAACCGATTTTACCAATGTTAGTCTTCCACCAAAGGACATTGCCTTTGATTTCCACGAGGCAAGCTTCTTTCCCATCTTCTCCACTACCGGTTTCCACGCATCAATTTTTCTCATAGATTCCCCTACCAGAAGGCCAAGATAATTAAACGGAAGTTTGGCATACCCACATCCCAATAGACTTGCCCACGATTCGACCTCATCTTTCGGTACTCCCACTCCAAAAATTTTGCTTTTCCGCATATTTATTTTAAGACCCGAAATTAGGTGAAAACACTTGAGAATTTTTAGTAGGTTCTTGATGTTTCCCAACTCCCAATCGCCGAAAAAAATTGCATCATCGGCATATTGGAGGTGTGACACTAGGACCTCATCTCGCCTCGCCTCAATGCCTTTGAAGAGACCCTTTTCCACCGCCCCTTCCATCAATAAATGTAGACTCTCGGCCACCAAAAGGAATAAGAACGGCGCTAGTGGGTCTCCTTGTCTAAGGCCTCTTTTCATAGTGAATTCCTTCATCGACACCCCATTAACAAGTACGGAGACGATGGATGAGGAAAGACATGCTTTTATCCACCCTCTCCATTTGGTCGAAAACCACATAGCTTCCATAACCTCCATAAGAAACTCCCAATTTACCGAATCAAAGGCTTTCTCGAAGTCGACCTTGAAGATTAATCCCCTTTTTTTTTCGCTTGTTTCAAAAATTCTACCGTCTCATTTGTAATTAGAATTCCGTTGAGGATGTATCTCCCTTTCACAAATGCACTTTGTTCTATACTTATTACTTTGCTTATCACGGACTTTAATCTCGTCGCTAATACTTTCGAGAATATTTTATAGAAGATGCCAATCAGACTAATTGGACGATAGTCGGATAGGCCAACCGGGTTCTCCACCTTTGGAATCAACGTAATGAATGACGCGTTACATTCCTTGCTAATCTCCCCTTTTTCCATGACCCACTCGATTGCCGCCATTAGATCCGATTTTATCATCCCCCAAAAGGATTTTATAAAAGTAATCGTGAACCTGTCCGAACCCGGTGCCTTGTTAGTACCACACTCCATGATTGCGCTCCACACTTCTTCCTCCGTGACCCTCCTCTCTAAGTAGTTCACTTCTTCATCCCGCAACTTCTTTATATTTTCCATATGCATAAATGGTCTATTCACCAAGGGTTCGGAGAATTTACCCTTATAAAAATTATAGACCAGCTCTTTGATTTTTCCGGGGTCTTCCGTCCAAACCGAATCAACGTTAAATCCCCTTATTGTATTCTGTCGCTCCCTACACTTGATAGTCGCGTGAAAGAATTTTGAATTCTCGTCCCCTTCTTTAGCCCACCGAACCTTTGTTTTTTGTTTCATCATTTCCAGTTTTCTCTTTTCTAGTTCCAACCATCTTGCTCTAGCCTCTATTCCCCTTTGTCGCTTTTCTTCATCTATATTCCCTTTAAGGCATTCTTCTTCCCATTTTTTAATTTCCATTCTTTTCAATCTCGCTTCCTCTTCTAATTTCCCCCAATCTCCCCTACTCCAATGTAACACCCGGAAATTCTCAAGGTAAGTATATATTTCTTTTAAATGCATTAAATGTACCTATGTGAGTATATGAGCCTTTGTATGCGTTTTATGATAGTTGATATGTTGAAATGTCGTATAATCTGACTTACCGTCCTTAATTGTTCAAATCTCACGTTAGTTATCGAATCAGGTCAAAATTCGGGACGTTTGGGGTGTGGCGCGACAATGACAGACGACTATGACATGCTCACTGTCGCCGTGTCAAGGTCGCGGGGAGTGTGCCATAGGAGGTGTGTGTGTGGCGACTATGACACGCGACTATGACACGGTCAATGTCGCCGTGTCAATGTCGCGAGCGATGTACCGAGACCTCGGGGGTGTTCGCGGTTATGACACGCAACAATGCCCATGGGCATTGTCGCCGGGGCATTGTCGCCCGTGGGGGACCAGTCCTCTTTGACTTAAACCCTTCTCAACCCTCATTTATCACATTTTCACATCCAAAAACGGGAGAGCTTCTCTTCAGGCGATTTTTGAGCCTTCCAAACACACACACATTTATTGCGAGGGTTTTAGGTTGTTGGGAGCATTAAGTGATCATCAAGCTTCATCTAAGTGTCCCCATTGAAGTGTTCTTCAAGATTCTCAATTCTCATCTTCTAGTCTCATCTCCTCCAACTTCTAGGGTTTGACACTTTTCTAGGTTTTGGTCCAAAAACCTAGATTGTGAGTTTACTAAACCTTTGTTAAAACTAGATACACATCATGATATTCTATTTGTTATTTTATCTCTATGTGTTCAAGCATTTGGGATTTCTTAATGAAATTAGTTGGAAATATAGATATTGGTGATATGCTATGTTTTATGTTATGGGTGCCATTATTTGGGGCTTTTCTCATGGATAGACAATGTGAGTAACTTGATATAAAATGTACGCATGAATGGGTATTATGATGGTTCTAGTTGGAATACCACTTTGGTGACATATTTATATGCATGATGAATACAAGTGTCATTTAGGTCTTTTGTTGGACTTCATGATGATAGGATGGAAATATTGTTCCCGTAGTTGGTATTGAATTATCTGGGTTGAAATACACCTAAAGGACCTCCTATATGCGTTATGTGGACGAACCAAGTCAGTACACTAGGAGGATGTAGTCTTGGGCGCCACTGTGATGGTATGTGCCTAGACCTCCGCCATTCGGGGAATTTTCTTAGCGATAGTCTTCGGGTGTGCCGGGACTTTCGGGTGTTCCTTGTTAAGGGCATCAAGGTATATCGACTCTTGGGTGGGACTTGATTGGTGCTTTGGGTCTCCCCTAATGACTCCACATATATTTAAAGTTGGTTAACTGCTGATAAGAATTGTAATTGTTCATGCATGCTTATTATTGTTCAACTCACTAGGCTTTTTGGCCTAACACTTGTTTGGTGTCGATGTGTATCTCAGGTTTTAACGGCGCCGGTCCTAAGCAGGCTTAGATGTTTTGGCGTGAGAGCTTGGGGATTTTTGCACATGGACATATTATACTTTTGAAAAAGAACCATTTGGGTTCTTAGATGACAACCCTTTTGTAATATCTTTTCTAGTTGTAGAAATTAGATTAGTTGGTTGTTATTTGTTGTCCGTTAAATTACAATTGTAATTAAACCAAAAGTTTATACATTTCCCCATTTTTGGGAGGCTCTTATTATGGCTATTTTGTATACCTCGTGTCCGTTGTGCGGATTTTTGTTATCCCTATTCTTAGGGTGTTACAAGTTGGTATCAGAGCTTTACTTTAAGTGAACTAGGTATTGTTTAGCATATATAGACTTAAGCTTTAGACTTTATGACTTCACTGTCCACTTGGGGTAGAAATCCTAGGTGGGGAGAGCGTTAGGATTAGGGAATTACTTTAATTGAAAGTTGTGATGATGGTGACAAGAATTCTTGTGTATGGTTCGTTCATAATTTCACTTAGCTACTGCTATTATGAATGCATTGTTACGTGAGCATACTTGGTTCACTATTATTATGATAATTGATAAAGGTAGTAGTACGTACAATGAGTTCAACTCGTTTAGTCTTTTCTCAATCTATTTCTCGTACGTGCATGGCAGATTGTAATGGTAAACACTCAAAGTAGGTTGCCGGACATGCCAGAAGGCCAACCAAAGGTGGAATCTGCAACTGTATGACCTCCCGTGGGTGTAACCTCCGATGACATTCCTGTACCCAGAATCTTGGGGGGCGGACCTGAGCATATTCCGCGCCGGAACCTCAATACAGGTAATGCCATCATGGAAGAAGTTACCATGGAGACCCGGCTTCGGGATAGCATGATGTTGGCCATGAATGCGGCCTTGGCTCAACAACAGTTGGCCATGATTTCGGCCATGACCCAACAACAAGAGTTTTTTCATGAAACTCCTAGAGGATCGAGACGCTAGCCACCGACAACTTGAGACTATGGCTGAAAACATTATTGTGGGGTCGGGTAGACCAAATGTAGTAACGATTGAGGAACCATCCGCTGAAGGGATCCGGATGAAGACTAAGGGGTGCACTTACAAAACGTTTCTGGGGTGTCACCCTAAGGAGTTTGCGGGTTCATACAACCCGGTTGCTTGCATGTACTGGATCAAAGAGGTAGAGATGGCCTTTGAGTCAAGTGAGTGTGATCCCTCTCAACGGGTTAAGTTTGATTCTCAACTACTTCGGAGAGAGGCTTTGATTTGGTGGAATCTGTCAGGATCGAATTCTTAACAAGAATAAATTCTCAGAAACTAATATCAAAGAAGTTTGCGGAATAACACTTTGATATTCAATAAACAGTAAACCAAAACAGTATATAATCAACAACTTGTAAACTTGTATTGAATGCTTGAAGTTACAAGATTAAACACACAACCTCAATATTGATGAACAGGCTCACCAATACGAATTCTACTTCTCTAGAATTAGGAACTATGCCTTGAGGTTGATTTTCTCTCAAACTTAGAATGAATGAATTCTTAAAACAAAAGTTATCTCCAACTATTCTAAACAATACTATATATATATACTGAAGATAAAAGCTAATTACAATTAATAAAATATCTTCAGAATATCTTCCATCAATATCTTCAGCTTCCATGAATATCTTCAGTTTATCTAGCTGTCATCCTTTCCATACAAATCTCCATCTTATAAGCAGTATTAATCTTCAGCAGCATTAATACTCTGAGCAGTATTAACTCTAGCAGTACTAACCATGCTCAGCAGCATTAATCTCTTCAAGCAGTACTAACTTTGAACTAGCAGTACTAATCTTGTTGAGCAACATTAACCATCAACTAGCAGCATTAATATCAGAAGTACTAACTAGAAGTATTAACAACTAGAAGTATTAACTAGAAGTATTAATCACAGAAGTACTAACTAGAAGTATTAACAACTAGAAGTATTAACTGTTTTCTTCTAGCAGCATTAACTTTGTTCCAACAGCATTAACTACAACTAGCAACATTAACCACAGAAGTAGTAACCATGATGAATATTAACTTTAGAAGTAGTAACCATGATGAACTAGAAGTAGTAACCATCCTTGGCATATTTCAGACCCAACAGAATCTCACTCGATCAATCCTCACTCCTGAAGTTCTGGATAAGTTAACTTGGCCGGTGTTCAAGGAGAAGATTATGGAAAAGTATTGTAGCGAGCGTTCGATGGACAAATTGGAGCGGGAGTTCCGAGATCTGAAGAAAGGGAATCTGTCTGTTGTTGGCTACTCCAAACTCTTTCTGGAGAAGCTAAACTTGGTGGGACATCTAGTCCCTGATGAAAGGTCAAAGATTAAGGCCTATCATCAAGGGTTACCGGCCGAGATGCGAATGGCGGTAAGGAATGCCAAGTGTTCGACTCTACAAGAGGTTATCGAGGAGTTCTTACTCGTTGAGGACGACATCAATGCCGAAAGGGATGAGAAGAAGCATGTTGGTGAGAAACGGAAGTGGGAAGGGCCATCGGGGCCCGTTCGTCAATCAAGACCCTTTGTAAGCGGGAGAACAGGTGATCAACGCCGTGAAGATCGGTGGTGCCACAAGTGCAGGTCAAAGCACTCAGGGTCGTGCGCTACGAGGACTTACTCCGGTCCAGCCGGGTGTACCAAATGTGGTAAGAAGAACCACACAGCTCGAGAATGTTCTCTCCGTGGGTCAGTGTGCTATGAGTGCGGAGAACTGGGGCATATGAAGAGGAGTTGCCCAAAGCTAGTGGGAGGAAACGGTGGAAATTCTGTGGGTTCGACGGCTAGAGTCGAACAACCATCAAGGGCACCGAGTCGAGATTTTCGAATGACTACCGAGGAAGCCAAGGAGACCGTCGATGTTGTTTCGGGTACGTTCCTAGTAAACTCCTTGCCAGCTCGTGTTTTGTTTGATTCGGGTGCTACGTGTTCTTTTGTGTCGGATACCTTCTGTAAGCAATTCACTATTCCTATTAGTGTCCTTCCCGATGCATTAGTAGTAGAAGTAGCTAATGGTGATCAAGTGATCATTCGTGATCGTTTTTGTGATTGCACTCTAGAGATCGATGGGAGTTCTTTTGGAGTTGATTTATTACCGATGGCTATAGGAGGATTTGATGTAGTCATAGGTATGGATTGGTTAGTAAGGCATAGGGCGGACATCTTTTGTTCCAAAAATATGATCCAAGTGTCATTGCCGGAAAATGGTGTGGCTACCATTTATGGGGAGAAAGGAAAGAGGAATAATCTTATTATCCATCTCTTAAGGCTAGCAAGTTTTTAGCGAAGGGTTACCCTTCGTACTTGGCCTACGTTGTAGACGCAAAGAAAAAAAAGAAGTCGGTGGATGAGGTGGAGGTGGTGCAAGATTATTCGGACGTCTTTCCGGAGGACTTACCCGGATTACCACCGGAACGACAAGTGGAGTTTTAGATTGACCTCACTCCGGGAGCGGCTCCGATAGCTCGTGCTCCATATCATTTGGCACCGACAGAAATGAAAGAGATGATGACGCAACTTCAAAAGTTGTTGGAAAAGGGCTTCATTCGACCTAGCTCGTCGCCTTGGGGAGCACCGGTACTGTTTGTGAAGAAGAATGATGGATCCATATGGATGTGCATAGATTATTGGGAGTTAAACAAGGTCACGGTGAAGAACAAGTATCCCTTACCTCGCATCGACGACCTTTTTGATCAACTGTAAGGCGCAGGATGTTTCTCGAAGATTGATCTTCGGTCCGGTTATCATCAAGTGAGAGTGAAGAACGAAGATATTCCGAAGACGGCTTTCTGGATGAGATACAGTCATTACGAGTTTTTGGTGATGCCTTTCGGCTTAACCAACGCTCCGACCGTATTCATGGATCTAATGAACCGTGTGTGTCGCCCATTCTTGGATAAATCCGTGATCGTCTTCATCGACGATATTTTAATATATTCAAAGGATGAGTCCGAGCATGGAAAACACTTACAGGAAGTATTAGAAGTTCTAAGGAGGGAGAAACTGTTCGCGAAATTCTCGAAGTGCGAATTCTGGCTTCAAGAGGTGCAATTCTTGGGGCATGTGGTATCAAAGGATGGCGTAAAGGTGGATCCGGCAAAGATCGAGGCAATGATGAGTTGGGAACCTCCAACAAGTCCGACGGAGATCCGAAGCTTATTGGGTTTAGCGGATTACTACCGACGTTTCATTCACGACTTTTCCAAGATAGCTGCACCGCTCACTTCTCTTACAAGGAAGAACGTCAAGTTTCTTTGGACCGATGCACAAGAGCAAATGTTTCAAACGCTCAAGAGAAAGTTGTGCGAAGCTCCGATCTTGTCCTTACCCGAGGGATCGGAAGATTTTGTCGTGTTTAGTGATGCTTCCAAGATGGGGCTTGGGTGTGTCCTAATGCAAAGGGGGAAGGTAATAGCCTACGCGTCGCGACAATTAAAGGATCATGAGAAGAATTATCCGACTCATGACTTGGAATTGGCGGCGGTAGTGTTTGCTTTAAATTTGTGGCGACATTACTTGTATGGGACGAAGTGTACTCTTTTTACCGATCACAAGAGTCTCAAATACATCTTTGATCAAAAGGAACTCAACATGCGACAAAAGAGATGGATTGAGCTCTTGAAAGATTATGATTGTGATTTACTCTATCATCCTGGTAAGGCCAACGTGGTGGCGGGCGTTGAGTCGAAGGAGCCATGATGGGGTTGTCAAAATGTCCCTTACGAGAATCGAGGTAGTGTCGAGTTTGTTGGAGAGCATAAGAGCGAGTCAAGTGGAAACACTTAAAGAAGAGAACCTCAAGGCTGAGGTTATGTCAAAGCAAAAGGAACTCTTAACGGAAGATGGACGTGGACTTAAACTCTTTCAAGGGCGAATTTGGGTGCCAAAGATTGGGGAAAATCGTGACTTACTTCTCGAGGAAGCACATAAGTCGGAATATTCTATACATCCTAGTAGCACCAAGATGTATAGAGACTTAAAGTTGAATTATTGGTGGTCGGTGATGAAACTGGATGTGGCTAGCTATGTGGAAAGGTGTGTCACATGCCTTCAAGTCAAAGCGGAGCATCAAAGACCGTATGGAAGTTTGCAACCGTTGTCCATTCCCGAGTGGAAGTGGGACAACATCACCATGGATTTTGTGACGAAGCTACCAAAGACCTTACGTGGTCACGATACAATTTGGGTGATCGTGGATCGGTTGACCAAGAGTGCGCATTTTCTTGCGATGCGGGAGACCTTGCAAATAGATAAGTTGGCTAAACTGTACATCGCCGAGGTGGTGTCAAGGCACAGAGTTCCGCAATCTGTAGTATCGGATCGGGATAGTCCTTTCACTTCAAACTTTTGGACTAGTTTGCAAAAGGAGTTGGGCACTAGACTGAATCTGAGCACGACATATCATCCTCAAACGGATGGTCAAAGCGAGAGGACGATCCAGACGCTAAAAGATATGTTGAGATCGTGTGTGATAGACTTCGGGGGAAGTTGGGACTCACACCTACCTTTGGTAGAGTTCGCGTACAACTACAGTTACCATTCTAGTATCGGAATGGCACCGTTCGAGGCTTTGTATGGACGGAAGTGTAGGACCCCAGTTTGTTGGATAGAAGCGGGTGAAAAGCAATTCGACGGGCCGAAAATAGTGCAAGAGACGGCGAAAAAGGTGAAAGAAATTCGAGAAAGACTAAAGGCGGCACAAGACCGACAAAAGAACTATGCGCACAAGAAGGAAGACCGGTTGCGATTCAAGTGGGTGACCGGGTCATGTTGAAGGTGTCTCCGTGGAAGGGGATCATACGTTTCGAGAAGCGTGGGAAGCTTAGTCCTCGTTTCCTTGGACCATTCGTTATTTTGGAAAAGATTGGTTTGCAATCCTATCGGTTGGATTTACCGTCGGAAATGGATGGGATCATCCCACATTTCACGTGTGTTACCTTCGAAAGTGTCTAGCCGAAGAGGAAAGCGTGATTTCTTTGTCGGAAATTCGGGTGGACAATGGGAATCATTGTGTAGAAGAACCGGAGTCGATTTTGGAATCGAAAGTGAAGAAATTGAGGCATAAGGATATGGTCATGGTTAAAGTTCAATGGAAGCATCATCGGGGTGCTAACATTACTTGGGAGTCCGAAGATGATATGAAGAAGCGTTATCCTCACTTGTTTGCCTAGGGTAAGATTTCGGGGACGAAATCCCATTTAGGTGGGGAGGATTGTAACACCCAGAAATTCTCAAGGTAAGTATATATTTCCTTTAAATGCATTAAATGTACCTATGTGAGTACATGAGCCTTTGTATGCGTTTTATGATAGTTGATATGTTGAAATGTCGTATAATCTGACTTACCGTCCTTAATTGTTCAAATTTCGCGTTAGTTATCGAATCAGGTCAAAATTCGGGACGTTTGGGGTGTGGTGCGACTATGACATGGTCACTGTCACCGTGTAAAGGTCGCGGGAGTGTACCGTAGGAGGTGTGTGTGTGGCGACTATGACACGGTCAATGTTGTCGTGTCAATGTCGCAAGGGATGTACCGAGACCTTGGGGGTGTTTGCGGTTATGACACGTGACAATGCCCATGGGCATTGTAGCCCGCGGGGGACCAATCCTCTTTGACTTAAACCCTTCTCAACCCTCATTTATCACATTTTCACATCCAAAAACGAGAGAGCTTCTCTTTGGGCGATTTTTGAGCCTTCCAAACACACACACATTTATTGATAGGGTTTTGGGTTGTTGGGAGCATTAAGTGATCATCAAGCTTCATCTAAGTGTCCCCATTGAAGTGTTCTTCAAGATTCTCAATTCTCATCTTCAAGTCTCATCACCCCCTCCTTACAACAACAACTATATCCCTCCTACATCAGACTTGTTAGAGACCAAGGAGAAAAAGGACTTGTCTGAGAAAGCATTTAAGATAGATCCTTTGGATGAGGTGGTTGTTGAGGATATGACTGAGAAAGAAGTCAGTGAGAGTAGAAACAATGCTGTGAGTAAAGAGATACCCTTAGAAAACAACATTGTTACCAATGAGGGTGGTGGAAGGATCTGGGTTAAGTCTAAAGAGATAGAGAAGACCAAAGGAAAGGCCAACAAGGTCCATTACAAACAGACTACTGTTGTGAATCCTGGCCCTTGTAAACAGTGTGCTTGCAATAAAACTGAGAGCCTAAATTCTGGTACAAAAAGAGGTAATCAAAGAAACTGGAATAATCAATGGGCTCAGAAACAAGGAGTTGATCTGAGTAAAATAATCAGACCAAAACCTTGTTTCATATGTGGCAAGTTGAATCATTTGGCTAAGCACTGTTTCTTTAACCCTATTAACCAAAGGATGAACTTTCAAAGATTTGTGCAAAAACCTGTTGGTTATAGGAAGGCTGGAAAGAAACATGTGGCTAAGAAATCTGTTGAAACCAAAGGCCAAATGAAGAAAAAGGTTTTAAAAGAGAGTATTAAAATATGGGTGCTTAGAAGCACTAAAACTGTAAGTACTGCTACATCAAATAGTACTGCTGACAGGGATAGTGTTGCCAGAAGTAATACTGCTGCTACCAGTGTCAGTACTGCTGAGAATATTAATGCTTCTAAAACTGTTAGTACTTCTTCAAAGGTTACTACTGCTAACACAGTTACTACTTCTAACAAGGTCAGTACTGCTAAGCATGCAAGTGCTGCTAATGCAGTTAGTACTTCTAAAACCAGTACTGCTTCTAGCAAATATGCATCCAAACCCATTATTGTGACAAAGTACTCCAGTAGTGAGGAGTCAAAGTTTAAAAATCTTGTCAAGAAGGAATGTAAATATTTTGATGAGAAAGGGGTACCCAAGACCACTTTGGCTTGGGTTCCTAATCAATACTAACTGATTTATCTTATGTGCAGGGCAACCAATAGCTCAAGGGGAAGAGCATCTGGCATGTTGATAGTGGTTGCTCTAGGCACATGACAGGCAACATGTCATGCCTTCAGGATTTCAAGCATATCAATGGAGGACATGTTGCATTTGGAGACAATCTTGCAGGTGGAAAAATAAGTGGAAAAGGTAATGTTACAAAAGGTAAGATGACATTTGAGGATGTCTACTATGTTGATCAGTTAAAGTACGACCTGTTAAGTGTATCACAGGTTTGTGACAAACAACATAGTATATTATTTACCAATACATAATGTATGATCCTTGCTCCAGGATTCAAGGTAGTTGATGAAAGCATGATACTACTTAGAACTCCAAGAAAGGACAATGTTTATTGTCTAGATATGGACAATATTTCAAGTAATTCATCCCTGAACTGTCTTGTTTCAAAAGCTTCTGTGGATGAATCCTCTCTTTGGCACAGAAGGATGTGTCACATGAACTTCAACACAATGAACAAACTTGTTAAAAACAACCTTGTAAGAGGTTTACCATCAAAAGTCTTTTCATGTGATGATCATTGTGTTGCTTGTCTTAAAGGCAAACAGCACAAAACTTCTCATAAGACCAAAGAGTTAAGTACAATTTCTTCATGTCTCCAGTTATTACATATAGATCTGTTTGGCCCTACAAATGTGATGAGCATAGGGAAGAAATCATATTGCCTAGTTATTGTTGATGATTACTCTAGATTCACTTGGGTATATTTTCTAAGGACTAAGGATGAGACAAGTGGACTGATCAAATCCTTTATCCTAAGAATTGAAAACCAAACAAATCAAAAAGTAAAAGTCATTAGATCAGACAATGGAACTGAATTTAAAAATCTTGATCTAAACATCTTTTGTGAAGAAAAAGGCATTGAGAGACAATATAGTGTTCCTAGGACTCCACAACAAAATGGAGTTGCTGAGAGAAGAAATAGGACACTAATTGAGGCTGCTAGATCTCTGTTAGCAGATTCAAAACTGGCAATTACTTTCTGGGCTGAAACAGTTAATACTGCCTGTTATGTCCAAAACAGAGTTCTAGTGGTCAAGCCAAAGAACAAGACAACTTATGAGCTCTTAAATGAAAGAAAACCCTTTATTGGATTTTTTAAACCATTTAGGTGTCCTTGTACAATTCTCAATACCAAATCTCACTTAGGAAAGTTTGATAGCAAGGCAGATGATGGATTTCTTGTGGGTTACTCATCTCAAAGTAAGGCCTACAGAGTTTTTAATACTTCTTCTAGAATAATTGAAGAAAGTGACAATGTCAAATGCAATGAGAATACACCAAATCCAATTGGGTCTGGTCCTCAGTGGCTGTTTGACATTGATTCACTAACTAACTCTTTTGGTTTCAGTAGTAATGATTATGCAGGTTCAGGAAGTGGAGGATCAGGGACTACACAAGTTCAAGACAGTATACCTCAGTCTGTGATCTTTCCCATACCTTCAGTGGATCCTGTTGAAGACTGTGAAAAGGAGCCAACTACTGAACCAAATCAGAGTGAAGAAGAAAGAGGAGATGAGGAGAGTCAAGAAAATAGAGAACCAGAAGTAGCTGCTGAAATCACTTCAGTTGAGTTGAATGACTCCAATCTAGAGGTGGGACTCAATGAAGAACCTAGTCATCAAACAAGAACACAAAAGAATCATCCTCCTCAGCTGGTAATAGGAGATATCTCTTCTCCTATGATGACTAGAAATCAAAGCAGGCTGCAAGATATGCAAGACCAACAACATACAGTGCTTTCTTGCTTTCTATCCCAGCTTGAGCCTAAGAAGGCTTATGATGCTATGAAAGATTACAGTTGGATAGAAGCCATGCAAGAAGAGCTGCTACAATTCAAGCTGCAAGATGTTTGGGATCTGGTAGATCTTCCTAAAGGTCAAAGAGCAATAGGCACAAAATGGGTCTTCAGAAATAAGAGAGATGAGAGAGGAATAGTAATAAAGAACAAAGCAAGGTTGGTGGCACAAGGGTATACACAAGAAGAAGGAATTGATTATGAAGAAGTTTTTGCACCAATGGCTAGGATAGAAGCAATCAGATTGTTCCTGGCCTATGCTTCTAATATGAAGTTTAAAGTCTATCAAAGGGATGTAAAAAGTGCATTTCTATATGGCTCAATTGAAGAAGAAGTATATGTCTGTCAACCACCAGGGTTTGAAAACCTAAGCTATCCAGACAGAGTATACAAACTGAAGAAGGCACTTTATGGACTGCATCAAGCACCAAGAGCATGGTATGACACTCTGTCATCCTATCTCTTGGAAAATGACTTTGAAAGAGGAGTCATTGATAAAACTCTGTTCATCAAGAGAAAGAAGAAGGACATCTTGCTGGTCCAAATCTATGTGGATGATATCATCTTTGGATCTACAAGAGACAATATGTGCAAGGAGTTTGAGGACCTAATGCATCAAAGGTTCAAAATGAGTTCCATGGGGGAACTTACTTTCTTCCTTGGACTCCAAGTCCAACAGAAGTCAGATGGTATTTTTATCTGTCAGTTCAAGTATGTGCAGGACATTCTAACCAAGTTCGGTTTCTCAGACTCAAAGCCTGCTAGCACACCTATGGAGACACATAAGCAGATAACAACAAATCTTGAGGGGGAGGATATGGATGTTCATCACTATAGATCCATGATTGGCTCTCTCATGTACCTTACAGCCTCTAGGCTAGATATAATGTTTCCAGTCTGTGTGTGTGCAAGATTTCAAGTTAGGCCAAAGCAATCACACTATCAAGCTGTTAAAAGGATATTCAGATATCTCAAAGGGCAACCTAGTTTGGGACTTTGGTATCCTCATGACTCATCATTTGACCTACTTGCATACTCAGACAGTGACCTAGGTGGAGCAAACTTGGACAGAAAATCTACTTCTGGAGGATGCCAGTTTTTGGATGCAAGACTAGTGTCATGGCAGTGCAAGAAACAAACCACAGTGTCCACATCTACAACAGAAGCAGAGTACATAGCAGCTGCAAGTTGCTGTTCTCAAGTCTTATGGATTCAGAATCAAATGCTGGACTATGGGGTAACCTTTCTACACACTCCAATCTTTATTGATAATAGCAGTGCTATTAGCATTGTTAATAATCCTGTCAAGCACTCAAAGACAAAACACATTGAGATCAGTTTCACTTTATTAGAGAGTGCAATGAAAAGAAACTTATTCAAGTTGTAAAAGTTCATACTGATAACCAGTTTGCTGATCTATTCACCAAAGCCTTTGATGTAGGTAGATTCACTTTCTTGGTAACAAGTGTGGGAATGATCAACTCTGAATAAGCTCCTACTTAAAAAGTGGTTCAATTCCTGTATATTGTTTATGCTTGGTGTTACTAATTTTCTTTCTCAGGAAATGTATAGCAGTACTCAGTTCATCACAAGCTTAAAAGTGTAAGTATGGTTAATACTTCCAGTACAGTTTTAGAACTGCCAGTACAATTTTACTACTGCCAGTGTACAGTTAATACTGCTAAGTAGTTAATACTGCTAGTGGTTAATACTGCTCTCAGTTAATACTACTGGTTAGTTAATAGTGCTAGTGGTTAATACCGCTCTCAGTTAATACTGCTAGTTAGTTAATACTGCTAGTGGTTAATACTGCTAGTTAGTTAATACTGCTAGTGGTTAATACTGCTCTCAGTTAATACTGCTCACTGTTAATACTGCTTTCACTATCTTTTTAAGGTTAATATTGCTTTTAATCCAAAAGCTATAAATACCCTTTCCCCGCCTAAAAGATCATAACGACTCTTTGTCTACTGTTCATCTTCTCTCTCGTTCTTTTCTCTCAAGTATCCAGTGCTCGATAGTCAAGAATCCTTGCGTACAGATGGCTTCAATGGTGTTTGTTGATGAGTACAACGAGATAGCCATGCTCCAAAAGCCAAAACAAGCCGAAGGTTTTCACCAGATAGTCGACTTTCTGAGGTCAAGTCACATCGTTCATGGTCTCACTGTGTCTCCTACCATCTTTGTAGAGCATCAAAAGCAGTTCTGGGCCAATGCCACTACTAGCACTGAAAATGGAGTGTCGTGCATCAAAACAAGGGGTTGTGACAAACCCTTGACAGTTACTGAGGAGACCATTCGCATCTGTCTACGTCTAGACGATGCTTCAGGTATATCTTCTATTCCAAATGAGGATTTGTTTTCAAACCTCACCAGAATGGGGTATGAAGGCCAATTGGGGATTTTCAAGTTTTTCAAAGCTCAATTTTCACCCCAATGGAGGTTTTTTGTTCATACCCTGATGCACTGTATTTCCAAGAAAACCACAGGCTGGAGCCAATTTAGCAGTCCCATTGCCTATGCTTTGGTATGCTTAGCTACTGCTAGAAAATATAATTTTTCTCTGATGATCTTCAATGATCTTGTCTCAAACCTGGACAACAAGAAGAGTTTATTCATATATCCCAGGTTTGTTCAGGCAGTTATAACTTATGAATTGACGGATATACCTCACTTTGATGAGGTATATGTACCTAAACCCCCTAAAGGCAAGGTCTTCTCAAACATGAGGAGATCTGCTAGGGACTTGGAAGGAGTTGACACCCCATTGTTCTCAACAATGATGGTGGTGTCCCAACCACAAGAAGGTATGGTCTCAGGGTCAAGGCCCTCATTAGACCAACCCACTGAGAGCCAATCCCAACCTTCACTCTCTCAAAATTTTCCTCAGTGCTAAACCCACTCCAATGATAACCAAAACTTATGTCAAGAGAAAGGTACACAAGGCTCATTCCCTTGTTGTACCTACTATTAACCAAGAGCCTCAAAGCCCTCTATTGGAGCATTCTCCAATAGAGAATATCCAAAGGGAATCCAACAGGGTGTCTCCCAACCCTGAGGAGGTGCTCTCTAAGGAGATGGATGAGCATATGGGTGAGAAGGCTACCACTACTTCTGCTAGCACAGAGAAGGACAGTGGTAACATCTCTAAGACCTTCCCCATGGCAACTTTGACTGAGAAATCAACCAAAGGACCCCGGCGCCAAGAAACCAATGGGGTAGTTGGTGCTTCTGCTAGGCAGAATGCCACTACTACAAGATCCAAGGATCCCTCAAGGATGGGCAAAACATCCAAAAAGGGTGAGGACAGATCTGAAACTGATGAATTGATGACAAACTGTTCCAAGGATCCTTCAAGGGTGGGTGAAACACCTATAGAAGGTGAGGATAACTATACTTACTTGGAATTGATGGAAACAATAGCCAACATCAATGTTGATGTGGTTAATCAAGGAAAGGAAATCAAAGCATTGCAGCAAGTAGTCATCTCCCAACAAGAGCAAATTTCAAAACTCAAGCATCTGGTGAGAAAGCTCATTGCCAAGAAAAGAAGAAAACAGTTTGTTCTAAGGAGGAGAGTGGTGGCACACAAAAAGGAGGAGGTAAATGCTTCCAAAAAGGGGGAGAGTTCAAGTTCAGACAAGTTGGATCAACAGATTGAAGGGGAGTTTGTTGAAGCACAGGGAGAGTTTGCTGAAGGTGTGATAGAAACAGAAACAATACCAGCAACAATAACAACCCCAGCAGCAGAAACTGTTAGTGCTGCTGAAACTTCACAAGCAGCAGTAACAGGGTTAACACCAGCAGAGATTGAAGTAGCAGAGATGCTTGTCAAAGCAAAGAATGACACTCCCAAAGCAAAGGGAGTGGTCATAAATGAAGGGGGAGCAAAGATAACAGAAAAGAAAGATATGGCTGCAGATGCAAAGAGAAAAGGGAAAGAAAAGTTGATAGAATCTGATCAACCAACCAAAAATCAAAAGATGGTTGAGTCAGATGAAGCATTAGCCAAGAAACTGCAAGAAGAGTTAGATAAAGCAGAGAAAGAGCAGGTTGAGAAAGACAGAGAAATAGCCTGAGCACTAGCCAATGAATTAAATGAAGCATTTCAGAAAGGCTTGGAAATAGAGAAAGCAAAGCAAAGAGCAATAAGCTTGAGAAAGGCTATGATGGCTAGATCAAGTGCAAAGAAGAGAAGGCCTTCACAAACTTACCTTGCAACTCAGGAAAGAAACAAGATGTTAACTTTCTTGAGGAGTGCAATTGGTGTGAAGAAAGAAATGTTTGAAAAGATGACTTTTGATCAAGTCAAAGGCTTATATGAGAAAGAAATGGGAAAACTGAAGGGTAATGAAAAGGACAGAGTGGAGTTTGAAAAGAAAGCCAAGGAGAGACATGATGTGAACATTAATCAACCCTTCCCTGAAAGTGAAGAGGGAACTCCAACAAAAGAAGAAGTAGAGATTAAGGAAGAAAAGAAGAAGGACACTAATACAGAGCAAAGTCAAAGGCTTCTGAAGAGAACTAAGATGATGGCTAAAAGAAAGAAAACTGAAAAGAAGTCTAGAGTAGAAGAAGAGAAAAAGGTTGCTGAAGAAGAAGAGGCACCTAAGAATGAAGAAAAGAAAGCAGAATTTCAGGAAGTACCACAGAGTTCAGATATAAATATGTACATGGTGGTAATGGATAAAATTCCAAAGCCTATCACAGCTGAACCTGTTGGAGTCAAACCTCCTGAAGTTATCCACTGGGATATTATGATGGTGGATGGTAAGGAGTATATTAGATTGAAAAGAAAGGATGAAAAGTACTATGTATTTGCAACATGGAACAAAATTGTCAGAGAATGTTCAAGATCTGATTTGGAAGAAATGTTTGAAGTTGGTATGAAGTTACATGCATATCAGTTGAAAGCTCCAGGGTTACCAATTGTGAAGCTGGTTATGGAGTATTTGTGCATGCTATTCAATCCAGAAGCAGTGAAGCATTTAATCAGAGATGTGTTTAAATTGTTAGAGGATGGACTCTGTATGAAAGGAGTGGAGTCTATGAATTAGCCTTGGATACTTTTCACATGGAGTATTACTTGGTGGATAGGGTCTACAATCACACACGTCTGAAGCTTCATGCAATGTTAAATAAAAAGCTGGGTTGTGCACCAAATTCAGAAATGGCAAAGTACTTAATTCAGAGAACTATCAGTCAGAGTATGGGACTGGATCCTAACATTGGATTGGATCAGTGAAAGTTTTGGAAGCATTTGAAGAACTTGACTTCTCTTTCTAAAAGTCAAGTTAGGGGGAGATTGTTGGGAACTGAAGATGTGACCAAGTCATTAATGCTGCTAGTTCAGAGTTAGTACTGCCAGAGGATCTCAAAAATTAATACTGCTAGGTATTACTACTTCTAGTAGAATTAATACTGCTAGTCAAAGTTAGTGCTGCTTGAACAAAGTTAGTACTGCTTAGCTAGTTAGTACTGCTAGTGGTTAGTGCTGCTTAGTAGTTAATGCTGCCAAGACTCAGTTAATGCTTCTAATGTGATCAAGATGATTAATGCTGCTTCTGAGATAATGTGAAGATTATTTTGAAGATCTTTTTATGTTTAGTAATTATCTTTTATTATTCAGTATATGTATAGAATTGTTTAGAATAGTTTTTTCTATGGTTTTGATAGAGAATAATTCTGTATTTTTGTTCTAGAGAGAAAATCAACCTCAAGGCTTCGTTCCTAATTCTAGAGAAGTAGAATTCGTCTTGAAAGAGCCTGTTATTCAAGATTGAGGTTGTGAGTGAAAAGCTTGTAACTTGAATCATTAAATAAAGTTTACAAGTTCTGATTCATATTGTTTCTTTCTGTTTACTGAATATTAAAGTGTTTTTCCGCAACTTTTTTAATATTGTTTCTGAGTATTTATAATTCTTGTTAAGAATTCGACCCTGACAGTAGGTTACAATCAAAGAAAGGTGTTTTGGAAAGTTTAAAAACCCCACGTGTAATGGTTTGACTATTTAAAAGTCAAACCGTAGGTGTCAACGAAGTTAGAAGTCTATTGAACACTACATGTAATGGTTTGCCTTCTTGAAAGTCAAACCATAGGTCAAACCATAGGTTTAGAGGAGTTTTGGATGACTCTAAAACTCTAAGTGTAATGGTTTGACTATTGGAAAGTCAAACCGTAGGTTACAATCAAAGAAAGGTGTTTTGGAAAGTTTAAAAACCCTACGTGTAATGGTTTGACTATTTAAAAGTCAAACCGTAGGTGTCAACGAAGTTAGAAGTCTATTGAACACTACATGTAATGGTTTGCCTTCTTGAAAGTCAAATCATAGGTTTAGAGGAGTTTTGGATGACTCTAAGACTCTAAATGTAATGGTTTGATTATTGGAAAGTCAAACACATGTTTTTTAAAATTTTGGCGGCATAACGACTATAAAATGAATATTTCCATATATCAACCTAATGTTTGACCAACAATTGGCAACCCAACTAAAATAAATAAATAAAATCAAGTATAATCAAATCCTAAATCATACCAAATGTCTCCATTTATCAACCTAATGTTTGTCCAATAAATGACAACCCAACTAATTAATATCACAAGTTTATCAAACCAAATCATACAAAAACATTTTCACAAAAACCAAATCATAAGCTAAACTCATACAAAAACATTATCACAAGTTTATCAAACCAAAAATGGTGTTTTCATAAGCTAAAACAACTCATATTAATTTGAATATACAATATGCTCATATCAATTTCAATCTACAATAGATACATACATACATACATACATACATACATACATACATACATACATACATACATACATACATACATACATACATACATACATACATACATACATACATACATACATACATACATACATACATACATACATTTGTTCATTTTGACGTGTAGTCATAACCCTATAATTAAACACAACAATTGAGTTATAAACAATAAACCATTTGGACACATACACACAGAGATTTTCTTTCCATACTTATAAACTCATCAATAATCACATACATTTGATCCATATTTGTCAGGATCGATTTCTTAACAAGAATAAAGTCTCAGAAACAATATCAAAGAAGTTGCGGAATAACACTTTGATATTCAATGTAACAGTAAACAAAACAGTATATGATCAACAACTTGTAAACTTGTATTGAATGCTTGAAGTTACAAGATTAAACACACAACCTCAATATTGATGAACAGTCTCACCAATACGAATTCTACTTCTCTAGAATTAGGATCTATGCCTTGAGGTTGATTTTTTCTAGAACTTAGAAAGAATGATTAATTCTAAAACTATTCTATCAAATCTATACATATACTGAAAATAAAAGATAATTACAATAAATAAAAAATCATCAGTATATCTTCCATCATTATCTCTATAAGCTTCCTTGAATATCTTCAGTTTATCTAGCTGTCATCCTTTCCATACGGATCTCCATCTCATAAGCAGTACTAATCATAAGCAGCATCAACAACTAAGCAGCACTAACCACTAGCAGTACTAACTAGCTAAGCAGTACTAACTTTGTTCAAGCAACACTAACTTTGACTAGCAGTATTAATTCTACTAGCAGTAGTAATACTCAGCAGTATTAACTTTGAAGTCTTCTAGCAGTAGTAAATCTGAACTAGCAGCATTAATCATACTTGAGCTTTTCTTCAGTTCCCAACAATCTCCCCCTAACTTGACTTTTAAGGAAAGAAGTCAAGTTCTTCAGATTTTCTTCAAGATGCTTTCAACACTTCAGTTTACACCCCTAGATTAGGATCCAAACCCAAGCTTTGATTTATAATCCTGCTAACTACAACCTTTGCCATTTCTGAATCTTTTGAACAAATAAGCTTGGCATTCAACATTGCTTGTAGTTTACCCTTGCTGTGCTCATATATCTTGTCCACCAAGTAGTACTCATGATATGCTCCATTCACAGTGATGACATAGACCCCACATCTTTCAAATATCTTCCAGTTTTCTATCCTTAGAAATTTATTCTCCAGATGCAAATCCCTGATCACATGTTGAACTTTACTAGGTTCAAACATCATGCACAAGTACTCCATGGCTAATCTGATTAAGCTCCTTTCTTCTCATGTCAGCTCCTTTTCATACAATCTCATTCCAACTTTAAACATCTCTTCTAGATCTGATCTTGTACAACTTCTGATGAAACTTCCCCAAGTAGGATACACCTCATATATGTCCCCTAGTCTCTTAATCCTAAAGAATTTCTTTCTTTGATCTTCCAGGATATCCCAAAAGATGATTTCAGGAGCTTGGATAGAGATGGGATCTGCTTGTATTGGATCATCATTTGTTAATGTCATGAACAATTCAACCTGCTCATTAGATTGCTTGTTTGATGATTCTGGATTCTGAGTTAGTTCTGCTGAAGGTGTAACAGGAGGTTCTGCTTCAGATTCTACTCTTTCTTCAACTCTTTGTCTTTTGGACCGCATCTTGGAGGCTATAGACTTTACTCTCTTTGAAGACTTTACTTTCACATCAACATTCTCTTGCTCTTCTTTCTTTTCTTCAGCTTTATCCTTTGAAGGTGTGGTCTCCTCAGGGAATGGTTGTTGGATGTTGAGATCATGTCTCTCTTTCATCATTCTTTCTGCTTCTTCCCTTTGAGAGGAATCCCCTTGGAGCTTTGCCATTTCCTTCTTGTAGAGCTCCTCAACTTGACTGTAGGCCATGTTTGTGAACATCTCCCCCTTGACTCCAATTGCACCTTTCAGGAAATTTATCATTTTTCTTCTTTCCTGATTGGCCAAAAAGGTCTTGGAGGGTTGTCTCTTCTGCTTTTTGAGTGACATTCTTTTGACTTGTACTTTCTTGGCCTGAGCTGCTGTTTTCATGCTCTTCTGATACTCTTCATTTAGTTTTCTGGCCATATTCAGTGCAAGCTCTCTATCCTTCTCAGATTGAAGTTGTTCCTCCCTTTCCATTTCTGCCTGAAACTGCTTTGCCACTTCTTCATCCAGCTCAATCTGATTTTTCTTCTTTGAGGGTTGTTCAGGTTCAACCATCTTAGCTTTACCCTTTGCATCCTTCAAACCTGCCTCACTTCTTTCTTTTGTCTTCTTTTCAAGGCCTCCTTCATTGATGACCACTCCCTTGGCCTTTCTTGTAGCCTTAGGAGTGTCATTCTTTGCTTTTACCAAAGTTTCTGCTATTTCCAATTCTTCAACAGATAGCCCTGTTACTGCTGCTACCTGTTCTGTTACTGCTGCTGCTTGAACCTTATCTGTTTCTACTGCTTGTGCTTCTGTTTCTGCATCTTTCTCCCCCTTAACAACAAATCCCATCTCAGAAATACTTTCCTTTTCTGCTTCAGCCTCTGAATTCTCCCCCTTGTTGAAAGCATCATTAGCATTTTTCCTCTTCTTCAAAACAAATTGCCTTCTCCTCTTCTTTTGCACCAATCTTGTTACCATTTTCTTCAATTTGGTAATCTGTACTTGTTGAGACAGAATCACCATTTTCATCTCTTCTATGTCTTTGCCTTGTTTGATGACATCCATATTAATGTTGCCCATTGTTTCCATCAATTCATTGTAGTCATATCTGTCCTCTCCTTTCTCCAGGAGTGTTACCCCCCTTTGAAGGATCATGGGATCTTTTAGTAGTGGAATCCTTCTGCCTAGCAGAAGCACTATCCACCCCCTTGGTTTCTTGGCACCGGGGACCTTTGAATGATTACTCATTCAAAGTTGCCATGGGGAAGGTCTTAGAGATGTTACCACTATCCTTCTCTGTGCTAGCAGAAGTAGTGGCAACCTTCTTACCCATATGCTCTTCCATCTCCTTAGAGAGCACCTCCTGAGGGTTGGGAGACACCCTGTTGGTTTCCCTTTGGATATTCTCTAAAGGAGAATTCTCCCTTAGATGGCTTAAAGGTTGAGTGGGTGAAGGTACAAGAAGGGAAGAAGCCTTCTTTACCTGTTTTCTTTGATAAGTTTGGGTGATTGGTGAAGTTGGTTTATCAAGAAGAGACTGGGAATTGATTTAGAGTGGGAAGGGTGGGATTGGCTAGCAGTGGGATGGTCTAATAGGGGCCTTGACCCTGCTACCATACCTTCATTAGTTTGGGACACCACCATCATTGTAGAGAACAATGGGGTGTCAACTCCTTCCGAGTCCCCAGCAGATCTTCTCATATTTGAGAAAACCTTGCCTTTAGGGGGTTTTGGTACATATATCCCATCAGAATGAGGAATATCCGTCAATTCGTGGGTGATAACTGCTTGAACAAACCTGGGGTACATATAAAAGCTCTTTTTGTTTCCCAAGTTTGAGACAAGATCATTGAAAATCATTTGGGAAAAATTATACTTTCTGGCAGTGGCTAAGCATACCAGAGTATAAGCAATGGTGCTACTGAACTCACTCCATCCAGTAGTCTTTTTAGAGATACAATGCATAAGGGTATGGACAAAGAAACGCCATTGTGGTGAAAATTTTGCTTTTAAGAACTTGAACACACCCAATGGGCCTCCATACCCCATTCTTGAAAGAGTAGAAAACAGTTCATCATTAGAGATAGAAGTTATACCAGAGGCATCGTCTAGACGTAGACTGATGCGAATTACCTCTTCAGTAATTGTTAATGGCTTGCCACACACCTTCGTCTTGATCATTTGTACACCATTCTCAGTAACAATGGTGGCATGTGCCCAGAATTGCCTTTGATGCTCGATATAGATTGATGGAGACACTTTCAGTGCATAGGCGATATGGCTAGTTTTCAGAAAATCCACTATCTGATGAAATCCTGCAGCTTGCTTTGGCTTTTGGAGCATCGCGATTTCATTGTGCTCGTCAATGAACGCCATGGATGCCATTGAACTGGGATGTTCTTGCCTGAAAAACTTGGTATTTGAGAGAAAAGGGTTAGAGCGCAAGTGAACATTATGCAAAGAGTCGTTATAAACTTTTTAGGCGGGCAAAGAGTATTTATAGTATTCGGGACATAAGCAGTATTAACCTAGAGCAGTATTAACTAATAAGCAGTATTAACGGCGAGCAGTATTAACCACTAGCAGTATTAACTGAGAGCAGTATTAACTACTAGCAGTATTAACTGAGAGCAGTATTAACCACTAGCAGTATTAACTGAGAGCAGTATTAACTACTAGCAGTATTAAATAACAAGCAGTATTAACTGAGAGAGTATTAACCACTAGCAGTATTAACTGAGAGCAATATTAACTACTAGCAGTATTAACTGAGCACTGGCAGTATTAAAACTGTACTGGCAGTATTAACCATACTTACTCTTTTAATCTTATGATACACTGAGTACTGCTATACATATCCTGAAAAAGAAGATTAGTACCACCAAGAAATAACAATATACAGGTATTTAACCACTTTTTGAGAAGGGACTTATTCAAAGTTGATCATTCCCACACTTGTTACCAAGAAAGTGAATCTACCCACATCAAAAGCTTTAGTGAATAGATCAGCAAACTGGTTATCAGTGTGAACTTTTACAACTTGAATAAGTTTCTTTTCATTACAGTCTCTTATGAAGTGATACCTGATCTCAATGTGCTTTGTCTTTGAGTGTTTGACAGGATTATTCACAATGCTAATAGCACTGCTATTATCAATAAAAATTGGAGTATGTAGAAAGGTTACCCCATAGTCCAGCATTTGATTCTGAATCTATAAGACTTGAGAAAAGCAACTTGAAGCTGCTATGTACTCTGCCTCTGTTGTAGATGTGGACACTGTGGTTTGTTTCTTGCACTGCCATGACACTAGTCTTGCACCCAAAAACTGACATCCTCTAGAAGTAGATTTTCTGTCCAAGTTTTCTCCACCTAGATCACTATCTGAGTATGCAAGCAGGTCAAAGGATGAGTCATGAGAATACCAAAGTCCCAATCTGGATTGCCCTTTGAGATATCTGAATATCCTTTTAACAACTTGATAGTGAGATTGCTTTGGCCTAACTTGGAATCTTGCACATACACAGACTGGAAACATTATATCTGGCCTAGAGGCTGTAAGATACATGAGAGAGCCAATCATGGATCTATAATGATGAACATCCATATCCTCCCCTCAAGATCTGCTGTTATCTGCTTGTGTGTCTCCATAGGTGTGCTGGCAGGTTTTGAATCTGAGAAACCAAACTTGGTTAGAATGTCCTGCACATACTTGGACTGACAGATGAAGATTCCATCTGACTTCTGTTGGACTTGGAGTCCAAGGAAGAAAGTAAGTTCCCCCATGGAACTCATCTTGAACCTTTGATGCATTAGTTCCTCAAACTCCTTGCACATGTTGTCTCTTGTTGATCCAAAGATAATATCATCAACATAGATTTGGACCAGCAAGATATCCTTCTTCTTTCTCTTGATGAATAAAGTCTTATCAATGACTCCTCTTTCAAAGCCATTTTCCAAGAGATAGGATGACAGAGTGTCATACCATGCTCTTGGATCTTGATGTAGTCCATAAAGTGTTTTCTTCAATTTGTATACCCTGTCTGGATAGCTTGGGTTTTCAAACCCTGGTGGTTGACAGACATATACTTCTTCTTCAATTGAGCTATAAAGAAACGCACTTTTGACATCCATTTGATAGACTTTGAATTTCATATAAGAAGCATAAGCCAGGAATAATCTAATTGTTTCTATCCTGGCCACAGGTGCAAATACTTCATCATAGTCTATTCCCTCTTCTTGTGTATACCCTTGAGCCACCAGCCTTGCTTTATTCCTTATCACTATACCTCTTTCATCTCTCTTATTCCTGAAGACCCATTTTGTTCCTATTGCTCTTTGGCCTTTAGGAAGGTCTACCAGATCCCAAACATCTTGCAGCTTGAACTGCAGTAGCTCTTCTTGCATGGCTTCTATCCAACTGGATTCTTTCATAGCATCATGTGCCTTTTTAGGCTCAAGCTGGGATAAAAAGCAAGAAAGCACTGTATGTTGTTGATCTTGCATTTCTTGAATCCTACTTTGATTTCTAGTCATCATAGGAGAAGATATATCCCCTATTACCAGCTGTGGAGGATGATTCTTTTGAATTTTGCTGTGATGACTAGGTTTTTCATTAAGTTCCACCTCTAGATTAGAGTCATTCATCTCAACTGAAGTGTTTTCAGTAGCTACTTCTGGTTCTTTATTTTCTTGAGTCTCCTCATCTCTACTTTCTTCTTCACTTTGACTTGGTCTAGTAGATGGTTCCTTTTCACAGTCTTCAACAGGATCCACTGTGGGTATGGGAAAGATCACAGATTGAGATATACTTTCTTGAACTTGTGTAGTCCCTGATCCTCCACTCCCTGAACCTGCATAATCATCACTACTGAAACCAAAAGAGTTAGTTAGTGAGTCAATGTCAAATAGCCACTGAGGACCAGATCCAATTGGATTTGGTGTGTTCTCATTGCATTTGACATTTTCACTTTCTTCAATTATTCTAGAAGAAGAGTTAAAGACTCTGTAGGCCTTACTCTGAGATGAGTAACCAACAAGAAATCCATCATCTGCTTTGCTATCAAACTTACCTAAGTGAGATTTGGTATTAGATTTGACCCAAGTCTTTCCACATCCCTCATTGGTGATAATGTGATTTTCTAGAGGAACCTCACCATTCCCAGTGTTCTCCTTACTCTTTTCACTAGAGTTCTCTTCTTCAGAGTCCGTTTCAACCACCACTTTGTCTAAAGGATCTATCTTAGTGGCTCCAACAGGAAATTCCTTCCTATCCTTGGTCTCTAGTAAGTTTGATATAAGAGGAATGTAATTGTTGTTGTATGGTGGTGGTGTGGTGTTATAGCCTATTCCTCTTCTAAGTTTGTCATGGATTTGAGTTTGGAGCAAAGAGTCCATTGCTTTAGAAGCATTGGAAAATTTCTCAATATCCAGCTTGGTTTTCTCAAACTCACTCTTTATCTTCTCATTCTCCTCTTTAGACTTTTTCAGCTGAAGTTCTAGGTCATTCTTCTCCCACTTCCAGTAATTTGTATCATAAGAATGTTGAAGTTCATTGGCTTGGAAAACTTTGATCTGTTCCTCAAAACTCTCAACAATTCTTACATAGTCTTTTATATCTCTCTCTAATCTTTTAAGGTCATCACTCATTGTCTGGTTGTGATCCCTGTACCTTTTAACAGTTTCTATACAAGTTTTAGAGCAAAGATTAGACATTACCTCTGTGGGGATTTCTGTGCTTGAAGAATCTGAAACTTTAGCCATTGATGATTTCTGATTTCAAGGAAGAATGATGCTTGTAGGTTTCTGAGAATACTAGCTCTGATACCACTCGTCAGGATCGAATTCTTAACAAGAATTAATTCTCAGAAACTAATATCAAAGAAGTTGCGGAATAACACTTTGATATTTGATAAAACAGTAAACAAACTGTAAACTTGTATTGAATGCTTGAAGCTACAAGATTACACACTCAACCTCAATATTGATGAACAGACTCACCAATACGAATTCTACTTCTCTAGAATTAGGATCTATGCCTTGAGGTTGATTTTTCTCTCTAGAAATTATCAAAAGTTGTTTTTCTATCTATTCTATACATTCTATACATATACTGATCAAAAGATATTTACAAATAATAAACAAATCTTCAGTATATCTTCCATGTATATCTTTAGTATATCTTCAGTATATCCAGCTGTCATTCTTTCCATCCGGATCTCTTAAGCAGCATTAAACATGCTCAGCAGCATTAACTTCTTCTAGCAGCATTAACTACTAAGCAGTACTAACTACTAGCAGTACTAACTTTGTTCAAGCAGCACTAACTTTGACTAGCAGTAGTAATTCTACTAGCAGTAGTAATACTCAGCAGTATTATCCTTCAAAGTACTCTGGCAGTACTAACTCTGAACTAGCAGTAGTAATCAACAGTATTAATTCTGTATGTAGCAGCATTAACCATACTTTGTAGAATCTTCAGTTCCCAACAATCTCCCCCTAACTTGACTTTTTGGAAGAGAAGTCAAGTTCTTCAAATGCTTTCAAAACTTCATGGTTCATGCTCCTATGTCTGGATTCAGTCCCAAACTCTGATTGATTATCCTCTGAATTAGGTACTTGGCCATTTCTGAATTTGGAGCACAACCCAACTTCTTCTTTAACATGGCATGAATCTTCAGAGGTGTATGTTTGTATACCTTATCCACTAAGTAATACTCCATGTGGAAAGTATCCAATGCTAATTCATAGACTCCACTCCTTTCATACAGAGTCCATCCTCTGACAGCTTCAAACACATCTCTTATTAAATGCCTCACTGCTTCTGGATTAAACAGCATGCACAAATACTCCATCACCAGCTTTACAATTGGTAACCCTGGAGCTATCAATTGATCTGCATGTACTTTCATTCCTACTTCAAACATTTCTTCCAGATCAGACCTTGAACACTCTCTGACAACTTTATTCCAGGTGCTGTAGACTTCATATTTTTCATCTTTTCTTTTCAGTCTAATAAACTCTTTGCCATCCACCTCCATAGTATCCCAATAAATAACTTCAGGAGGTTTAATTTCAACAGGTTCAACTGAAATGGGCTTTGGAATTTTATCCATTATCACCATGTACATGTTTATATCTGAACTCTGTGGTACTTCTTCCTGAGTTTCAGCTTTCTTTTCTTTTTCAACTCTAGGCTTCTTGCTATCTTTCTTTCTGTTTGACATCATCTTTGTTCTTTTCAGTATCCTTTGCCCTTGCTCTAAAATAGCTTCCTTTTTCTTTTCTTCCTTTAGCCTTTCTGCTGATCTAGGACCTTTAGAAGCAATAGACTTAACCCTTTTTATCCTCTTGATCTTTTGAGCTAGAGTCTCTTCTTCCTTGATCTCTGCCTTTTCCTTTGTTGGAGTTCCCTCTTCACTTTCAGGGAAGGGTTTGTTGATATTCACATCATTACTCTCCTTAGCTTTCTTTTCAAACTCCACTCTGTCTTTCTCATTATTCTTCAGCTTTCCCATTTCTTTCTCATAAAGTCCCTTGACTTGATCAAAAGTCATCTTCATGGACATTTCTTTCTTCACACCAATTGCACTCCTCAAGAAAGTTATCATTTTGTTCCTTTCCTGAGTTGCAATGTAAGTTTGTGAAGGTCTTCTCTTCTTTGCACTTGATCTGGCCATCATAGCCTTTCTCAAGCTTATTGCTCTTTGCTTAGCTTTCTCTGTTTCCAACCCTTTCTGATATGCTTCATTGAGTTCATTGGCTAGTGCTCTGGCTATCTCTCTGTCTTTCTCAACCTGTTCTTTCTCTGCTTGATTTAACTCTTCTTGCAGTCTTTTAGCTAATGCTTCATCTGATTCAATTTGCTTTTCCTTTTTGTTTGGTTGATCAGTCTCTATCATCTTTTCTTTCCCTTTTCTTTTTACATCTGCAGCCATGTCTTTCTTTTCTGCTTTCTTTGCTCCCCCTTCATTTATGACCACTCCTTTTGCTTTGGGAGTGTCATTCTTTGCCTTTACCAACATTTCTGCTGCTTCAGCTTCTTCAGATGTTAATCCTGTTACTGCTGCTTGTGTAGTTGCTTCTTGTGTAGTTTTAGTTGCTTCTTGCGTAGTTTTAGCAACACTAACAGTTTCTGCAGTTTCTGCTGCTGCCTTTTCTTCAACAAATTCAGCCCTTTCTTTGACAGACTCCCCCTCAACCTGTTGATCTATCTGTTCTGAGCTTGAACTCTCCCCCTTTTTGGAAGCATTTTCCTCCTTCTTTTTGTTTGCCCCATTTCTCCTCCTTAGGACAAACTGCTTTCTCCTTTTCTTGGCAATTAGTTTTCCTACCAAGTGCTTGAGTTTGGAAATCTGCTCTTGTTGGGAGATGACCACTTGCTGCAATTCTTTAATTTCTTTACCTTGATTAACCACATCAACATTGATGTTGGCTAATGCTTCAATCAATTCCCAGTAAGTATACCTATCCTCACCTTCTTTAGATGTTTTACCCACCCTTGAAGGATCCTTGGAATGTTTTGCCATCAAATCATCAGTTTCAGTACTGTCCTCACCCTTTTTGGATGTTTTGCCCATCCTTGAGGGATCCTCGGATCTTTTAGTAGTGGCCTGCTGCCTAGTAGAAGCACCATCTACCCCCTTGGTTTCTTGGCACCGGGGTCCTTTGGTTGATTTCTCACCCAAAGTTGCCATGGGGAAGGTCTTAGCAATGTTACCACTATCCTTCTCTGTGCTAGCAGAAGTAGTGGCAGCCTTCTCACTCATATGCTCTTCCATCTCCTTAGAGAGCACCTCCTGAGGGTTGGGAGACACCCTGTTGGTTTCCCTTTGGATATTCTCTAAAGGAGAATTCTCCCTTAGAGGGCTTAGAGGTTCTTGGTTAATGGTAGGTACACCAAGGGAAGGAGCCTTGTGTACCTTTCTCTTGACATAAGTCTTGGATATTGTGGGAGTTGGCTTTGCAGCAAAGGACTGAGGAAAAATTTGAGAGAGGGAAGGTTGGGATTGGCTGGCAGTGGGTTGGTCTAATGAGGGCCTTGACCCTGCTGCCATACCTTCATTGGTTTGGGACACCACCATCATTGTAGAGAACAATGGGGTGTCAACTCCTTCCGAGTCCCCAGCAGATCTTCTCATATTTGAGAAAACCTTGCCTTTGGGGGGTTTAGGTACATATACCCCAACAGGTTGAGGTATATCCGTCAATTCATGGTTAATTACTTCTTGAACAAACCTGGGATACATAAAGAAACTCTTTTTGTTTCCCATGTTTGATACAAGATCACTGAATATCATTTTTGAGAAATTATACTTTCTGGCTGTAGCCAAGCAGACCAAAGCATAGGCAATTGGACTGCTGAACTCACTCCATCCAGTAGTCTTTTTGGAGATGCAATGCATCAAGGTATGAACAAGAAAACGCCATTGGGGTGAAAATTTTGCTTTTGAGGATTTGAAAACATCCAATGGGCCTCCATACCCCATTCTTGTAAGGGAAGAAAACATTTCATCATTGGAAATAGAAGTTATACCAGAAGCATCGTCTAGACGTAGACTGATGCGAATAACTTCTTCAGAAACTGTCAAGGGCTTGCCACACACCGTCGTCTTTATCATTTGCACACCATCCTCAGTAACAATGGTGGCATGTGCCCAGAATTGCCTTTGATGCTCAATATAAATTGAGGGAGACACTGTTAGTGCGTAGGCGATATGACTAGCTTTCAGGAAATCCACAATCTGATGAAATCCTGCAGCTTGCTTTGGCTTTTGGAGCATCGCGATCTCATTGTGCTCGTCAATGAATGCCATTGATGCCATTGATCGTTGAAAGTTCTTGCCTGAAAACTTGAACTTGAGAGAGAAAGGGGTTTAGAGCGCAAGTGAACAGTATGCAAAGAGTCGTTATGAACTTTTAGGCGGGCAAAAGGTATTTATAGTATTCGGGACATAAGCAGTATTAACCTAGAGCAGTATTAACGGACCTGCAGTATTAACTGCGAGCAGTATTAACCACTAGCAGTATTAACTGCGAGCAGTATTAACCACTAGCAGTATTAACTAACTAGCAGTATTAACTACTAGCAGTATTAACTGCGAGCAGTATTAACCACTAGCAGTATTAACTAACTAGCAGTATTAACTGCGAGCAGTATTAACTACGAGCAGTATTAACTAACTAGCAGTATTAACTGAGAGCAGTATTAACTGAGAGCAGTATTAACCACTAGCAGTATTAACTGCACTTACACCTTTTAAGCTTGTGTTGCCCATAACCTTTCACTTATACCTCACACTTTTATTCCATCTCTCCATCTCCCATCATTCTTTAACTATTTGTCTTACCTTTGAACTTACCTCCATCTGGAGTATCATACAAAGAGCAACATGTCCTCCATCAAACCTTTTGAAGCTTTGAAGGCAGTCCATGTTACTTTGATATGTGCCAAGAGCAACCACTATCTACATGCCAAATGCTCTTCCTCTTGAGCTGTTGGTTGCCCTGCACACTTGATAAATCAGTTAGTCTTGGATGGAACCCAAGCCAAAGTGGTCTTGGGTTGTCCTTTCTCATTTATATAATCTGTCAGTTTGGTCTGAATGAGTTGTTTAGGAATCTCATGGCTGGAATACTTTGTCAAGATTATAGGCTTTGCAACATTAATACTAGTAGAAGCACTATCCTTGTTAGCAGTAGTATTGGTTGCAGCAGCACTATTTCTGTTAGCCGTACTATCTGGGATAGCAGTACTAACAGGTTTCTTTACAATTGGAACCCAAACTTGAACAAAGTTGTTTGCTTTCTTTGTCTTTAAATTACTCCTTGGCTTATTTGGAGCATTTTTCTTTGTATTAGCAAACTTGTTCTGAGCATGAGACTTTAAAGGTGCTCTTTTCTCAGCCAATTGATTCTTTCTTTTATTCCTATAACCAAAAGAGTTTTGTGGTTTTCTTTGAAAAGTGGCTCTTTGGTTGATAGGGTTGAAATAACAGTGTTTGGCAAGATGATTCAATTTGCCACAGATAAAACAAGGTTTTGGTCTATTGATTTTACTCAAATCAACCCCTTGTTTTTGTGCCCACTGATTATTCCAGTTTCTCTGATTTCCCCTAGGTTTATCATGTTTTTGGGGCTCAGATTTATTGCAAGAACACTATTTGCAAGGGACAGGATTCACAACTGTGGTTTGCTTATAATGTACCTTCTCAGACTTTCCCTCAGTCTTCTCTATGTCCTTAGATTTGACCCAAGTCTTTCCACATCCCTCATTGGTGATAATGTGATTTTCTAGAGGAACCTCACCATTCCCAGTGTTCTCCTTACTCTTTTCACTAGAGTTCTCTTCTTCAGAGTCTGTTTCAACCACCACTTTGTCTAAAGGATCTATCTTAGTGGCTCCAACAGGCAATTCCTTCCTATCCTTGGTCTCTAGTAAGTTTGATATAGGAGGAATGTAATTGTTGTTGTATGGTGGTGGTGTGGTGTTATAGCCTATTCCTCTTCTAAGTTTGTCATGGATTTGAGTTTGGAGCAAAGAGTCCATTGCTTTAGAAGCATTGGAAAATTTCTCAATATCCAGCTTGGTTTTCTCAAACTCACTCTTTATCTTCTCATTCTCCTCTTTAGACTTTTTCAGCTGAAGTTCTAGGTCATTCTTCTCCCACTTCCAGTAATTTGTATCATAAGAATGTTGAAGTTCATTGGCTTGGAAAACTTTGATCTGTTCCTCAAAACTCTCAACAATTCTTACATAGTCTTTTATATCTCTCTCTAATCTTTTAAGGTCATCACTCATTGTCTGGTTGTGATCCCTGTACCTTTTAACAGTTTCTATACAAGTTTTAGAGCAAAGATTAGACATTACCTCTGTGGGGATTTCTGTGCTTGAAGAATCTGAAACTTTAGCCATTGATGATTTCTGATTTCAAGGAAGAATGATGCTTGCAGGTTTCTGAGAATACTAGCTCTGATACCACTCGTCAGGATCGAATTCTTAACAAGAATTAATTCTCAGAAACTAATATCAAAGAAGTTGCGGAATAACACTTTGATATTTGATAAAACAGTAAACAAAACAGTATTTGATTAACAAACTGTAAACTTGTATTGAATGCTTGAAGCTACAAGATTACACACTCAACCTCAATATTGATGAACAGACTCACCAATACGAATTCTACTTCTCTAGAATTAGGATCTATGCCTTGAGGTTGATTTTTCTCTCTAGAAATTATCAAAAGTTGTTTTTCTATCTATTCTATACATTCTATACATATACTGATCAAAAGATATTTACAAATAATAAACAAATCTTCAGTATATCTTCCATGTATATCTTTAGTATATCTTCAGTATATCCATCTGTCATTCTTTCCATCCGGATCTCTTAAGCAGCATTAAACATGCTCAGCAGCATTAACTTCTTCTAGCAGCATTAACTACTAAGCAGTACTAACTACTAGCAGTACTAACTTTGTTCAAGCAGCACTAACTTTGACTAGCAGTAGTAATTCTACTAGCAGTAGTAATACTCAGCAGTATTATCCTTCAAAGTACTCTGGCAGTACTAACTCTGAACTAGCAGTAGTAATCAACAGTATTAATTCTGTATGTAGCAGCATTAACCATACTTTGTAGAATCTTCAGTTCCCAACAATCTCCCCCTAACTTGACTTTTTGGAAGAGAAGTCAAGTTCTTCAAATGCTTTCAAAACTTCATGGTTCATGCTCCTATGTCTGGATTCAGTCCCAAACTCTGATTGATTATCCTCTGAATTAGGTACTTGGCCATTTCTGAATTTGGAGCACAACCCAACTTCTTCTTTAACATGGCATGAATCTTCAGAGGTGTATGTTTGTATACCTTATCCACTAAGTAATACTCCATGTGGAAAGTATCCAATGCTAATTCATAGACTCCACTCCTTTCATACAGAGTCCATCCTCTGACAGCTTCAAACACATCTCTTATTAAATGCCTCACTGCTTCTGGATTAAACAGCATGCACAAATACTCCATCACCAGCTTTACAATTGGTAACCCTGGAGCTATCAATTGATCTGCATGTACTTTCATTCCTACTTCAAACATTTCTTCCAGATCAGACCTTGAACACTCTCTGACAACTTTATTCCAGGTGCTGTAGACTTCATATTTTTCATCTTTTCTTTTCAGTCTAATAAACTCTTTGCCATCCACCTCCATAGTATCCCAATAAATAACTTCAGGAGGTTTAATTTCAACAGGTTCAACTGAAATGGGCTTTGGAATTTTATCCATTATCACCATGTACATGTTTATATCTGAACTCTGTGGTACTTCTTCCTGAGTTTCAGCTTTCTTTTCTTTTTCAACTCTAGGCTTCTTGCTATCTTTCTTTCTGTTTGACATCATCTTTGTTCTTTTCAGTATCCTTTGCCCTTGCTCTAAAATAGCTTCCTTTTTCTTTTCTTCCTTTAGCCTTTCTGCTGATCTAGGACCTTTAGAAGCAATAGACTTAACCCTTTTTATCCTCTTGATCTTTTGAGCTAGAGTCTCTTCTTCCTTGATCTCTGCCTTTTCCTTTGTTGGAGTTCCCTCTTCACTTTCAGGGAAGGGTTTGTTGATATTCACATCATTACTCTCCTTAGCTTTCTTTTCAAACTCCACTCTGTCTTTCTCATTATTCTTCAGCTTTCCCATTTCTTTCTCATAAAGTCCCTTGACTTGATCAAAAGTCATCTTCATGGACATTTCTTTCTTCACACCAATTGCACTCCTCAAGAAAGTTATCATTTTGTTCCTTTCCTGAGTTGCAATGTAAGTTTGTGAAGGTCTTCTCTTCTTTGCACTTGATCTGGCCATCATAGCCTTTCTCAAGCTTATTGCTCTTTGCTTAGCTTTCTCTGTTTCCAACCCTTTCTGATATGCTTCATTGAGTTCATTGGCTAGTGCTCTGGCTATCTCTCTGTCTTTCTCAACCTGTTCTTTCTCTGCTTGATTTAACTCTTCTTGCAGTCTTTTAGCTAATGCTTCATCTGATTCAATTTGCTTTTCCTTTTTGTTTGGTTGATCAGTCTCTATCATCTTTTCTTTCCCTTTTCTTTTTACATCTGCAGCCATGTCTTTCTTTTCTGCTTTCTTTGCTCCCCCTTCATTTATGACCACTCCTTTTGCTTTGGGAGTGTCATTCTTTGCCTTTACCAACATTTCTGCTGCTTCAGCTTCTTCAGATGTTAATCCTGTTACTGCTGCTTGTGTAGTTGCTTCTTGTGTAGTTTTAGTTGCTTCTTGCGTAGTTTTAGCAACACTAACAGTTTCTGCAGTTTCTGCTGCTGCCTTTTCTTCAACAAATTCAGCCCTTTCTTTGACAGACTCCCCCTCAACCTGTTGATCTATCTGTTCTGAGCTTGAACTCTCCCCCTTTTTGGAAGCATTTTCCTCCTTCTTTTTGTTTGCCCCATTTCTCCTCCTTAGGACAAACTGCTTTCTCCTTTTCTTGGCAATTAGTTTTCCTACCAAGTGCTTGAGTTTGGAAATCTGCTCTTGTTGGGAGATGACCACTTGCTGCAATTCTTTAATTTCTTTACCTTGATTAACCACATCAACATTGATGTTGGCTAATGCTTCAATCAATTCCCAGTAAGTATACCTATCCTCACCTTCTTTAGATGTTTTACCCACCCTTGAAGGATCCTTGGAATGTTTTGCCATCAAATCATCAGTTTCAGTACTGTCCTCACCCTTTTTGGATGTTTTGCCCATCCTTGAGGGATCCTCGGATCTTTTAGTAGTGGCCTGCTGCCTAGTAGAAGCACCATCTACCCCCTTGGTTTCTTGGCACCGGGGTCCTTTGGTTGATTTCTCACCCAAAGTTGCCATGGGGAAGGTCTTAGCAATGTTACCACTATCCTTCTCTGTGCTAGCAGAAGTAGTGGCAGCCTTCTCACTCATATGCTCTTCCATCTCCTTAGAGAGCACCTCCTGAGGGTTGGGAGACACCCTGTTGGTTTCCCTTTGGATATTCTCTAAAGGAGAATTCTCCCTTAGAGGGCTTAGAGGTTCTTGGTTAATGGTAGGTACACCAAGGGAAGGAGCCTTGTGTACCTTTCTCTTGACATAAGTCTTGGATATTGTGGGAGTTGGCTTTGCAGCAAAGGACTGAGGAAAAATTTGAGAGAGGGAAGGTTGGGATTGGCTGGCAGTGGGTTGGTCTAATGAGGGCCTTGACCCTGCTGCCATACCTTCATTGGTTTGGGACACCACCATCATTGTAGAGAACAATGGGGTGTCAACTCCTTCCGAGTCCCCAGCAGATCTTCTCATATTTGAGAAAACCTTGCCTTTGGGGGGTTTAGGTACATATACCCCAACAGGTTGAGGTATATCCGTCAATTCATGGTTAATTACTTCTTGAACAAACCTGGGATACATAAAGAAACTCTTTTTGTTTCCCATGTTTGATACAAGATCACTGAATATCATTTTTGAGAAATTATACTTTCTGGCTGTAGCCAAGCAGACCAAAGCATAGGCAATTGGACTGCTGAACTCACTCCATCCAGTAGTCTTTTTGGAGATGCAATGCATCAAGGTATGAACAAGAAAACGCCATTGGGGTGAAAATTTTGCTTTTGAGAATTTGAAAACACCCAATGGGCCTCCATACCCCATTCTTGTAAGGGAAGAAAACAGTTCATCATTGGAAATAGAAGTTATACCAGAAGCATCGTCTAGACGTAGACTGATGCGAATAACTTCTTCAGAAACTGTCAAGGGCTTGCCACACACCGTCGTCTTTATCATTTGCACACCATCCTCAGTAACAATGGTGGCATGTGCCCAGAATTGCCTTTGATGCTCAATATAAATTGAGGGAGACACTGTTAGTGCGTAGGCGATATGACTAGCTTTCAGGAAATCCACAATCTGATGAAATCCTGCAGCTTGCTTTGGCTTTTGGAGCATCGCGATCTCATTGTGCTCGTCAATGAATGCCATTGATGCCATTGATCGTTGAAAGTTCTTGCCTGAAAACTTGAACTTGAGAGAGAAAGGGGTTTAGAACGCAAGTGAACAGTATGCAAAGAGTCGTTATGAACTTTTAGGCGGGCAAAAGGTATTTATAGTATTCGGGACATAAGCAGTATTAACCTAGAGCAGTATTAACGGACCTGCAGTATTAACTGCGAGCAGTATTAACCACTAGCAGTATTAACTGCGAGCAGTATTAACCACTAGCAGTATTAACTAACTAGCAGTATTAACTACTAGCAGTATTAACTGCGAGCAGTATTAACCACTAGCAGTATTAACTAACTAGCAGTATTAACTGCGAGCAGTATTAACTACGAGCAGTATTAACTAACTAGCAGTATTAACTGAGAGCAGTATTAACTGAGAGCAGTATTAACCACTAGCAGTATTAACTGCACTTACACCTTTTAAGCTTGTGTTGCCCATAACCTTTCACTTATACCTCACACTTTTATTCCATCTCTCCATCTCCCATCATTCTTTAACTATTTGTCTTACCTTTGAACTTACCTCCATCTGGAGTATCATACAAAGAGCAACATGTCCTCCATCAAACCTTTTGAAGCTTTGAAGGCAGTCCATGTTACTTTGATATGTGCCAAGAGCAACCACTATCTACATGCCAAATGCTCTTCCTCTTGAGCTGTTGGTTGCCCTGCACACTTGATAAATCAGTTAGTCTTGGATGGAACCCAAGCCAAAGTGGTCTTGGGTTGTCCTTTCTCATTTATATAATCTGTCAGTTTGGTCTGAATGAGTTGTTTAGGAATCTCATGGCTGGAATACTTTGTCAAGATTATAGGCTTTGCAACATTAATACTAGTAGAAGCACTATCCTTGTTAGCAGTAGTATTGGTTGCAGCAGCACTATTTCTGTTAGCCGTACTATCTGGGATAGCAGTACTAACAGGTTTCTTTACAATTGGAACCCAAACTTGAACAAAGTTGTTTGCTTTCTTTGTCTTTAAATTACTCCTTGGCTTATTTGGAGCATTTTTCTTTGTATTAGCAAACTTGTTCTGAGCATGAGACTTTAAAGGTGCTCTTTTCTCAGCCAATTGATTCTTTCTTTTATTCCTATAACCAAAAGAGTTTTGTGGTTTTCTTTGAAAAGTGGCTCTTTGGTTGATAGGGTTGAAATAACAGTGTTTGGCAAGATGATTCAATTTGCCACAGATAAAACAAGGTTTTGGTCTATTGATTTTACTCAAATCAACCCCTTGTTTTTGTGCCCACTGATTATTCCAGTTTCTCTGATTTCCCCTAGGTTTATCATGTTTTTGGGGCTCAGATTTATTGCAAGAACACTATTTGCAAGGGACAGGATTCACAACTGTGGTTTGCTTATAATGTACCTTCTCAGACTTTCCCTCAGTCTTCTCTATGTCCTTAGATTTGACCCAAGTCTTTCCACATCCCTCATTGGTGATAATGTGATTTTCTAGAGGAACCTCACCATTCCCAGTGTTCTCCTTACTCTTTTCACTAGAGTTCTCTTCTTCAGAGTCTGTTTCAACCACCACTTTGTCTAAAGGATCTATCTTAGTGGCTCCAACAGGCAATTCCTTCCTATCCTTGGTCTCTAGTAAGTTTGATATAGGAGGAATGTAATTGTTGTTGTATGGTGGTGGTGTGGTGTTATAGCCTATTCCTCTTCTAAGTTTGTCATGGATTTGAGTTTGGAGCAAAGAGTCCATTGCTTTAGAAGCATTGGAAAATTTCTCAATATCCAGCTTGGTTTTCTCAAACTCACTCTTTATCTTCTCATTCTCCTCTTTAGACTTTTTCAGCTGAAGTTCTAGGTCATTCTTCTCCCACTTCCAGTAATTTGTATCATAAGAATGTTGAAGTTCATTGGCTTGGAAAACTTTGATCTGTTCCTCAAAACTCTCAACAATTCTTACATAGTCTTTTATATCTCTCTCTAATCTTTTAAGGTCATCACTCATTGTCTGGTTGTGATCCCTGTACCTTTTAACATTTTCTATACAAGTTTTAGAGCAAAGATTAGACATTACCTCTGTGGGGATTTCTGTGCTTGAAGAATCTGAAACTTTAGCCATTGATGATTTCTGATTTCAAGGAAGAATGATGCTTGCAGGTTTCTGAGAATACTAGCTCTGATACCACTCGTCAGGATCGAATTCTTAACAAGAATTAATTCTCAGAAACTAATATCAAAGAAGTTGCGGAATAACACTTTGATATTTGATAAAACAATAAACAAAACAGTATTTGATTAACAAACTGTAAACTTGTATTGAATGCTTGAAGCTACAAGATTACACACTCAACCTCAATATTGATGAAAAGACTCACCAATACGAATTCTACTTCTCTAGAATTAGGATCTATGCCTTGAGGTTGATTTTTCTCTCTAGAAATTATCAAAAGTTGTTTTTTTATCTATTCTATACATTCTATACATATACTGATCAAAAGATATTTACAAATAATAAACAAATCTTCAGTATATCTTCCATGTATATCTTTAGTATATCTTCAGTATATCCAGCTGTCATTCTTTCCATCCGGATCTCTTAAGCAGCATTAAATATGCTCAGCAGCATTAACTTCTTCTAGTAGCATTAACTACTAAGCAGTACTAACTACTAGCAGTACTAACTAGCTAAGTAGTACTAACTTTGTTCAAGCATCACTAACTTTGACTAGGAGTAGTAATTCTACTAGCAGTAGTAATACTCAGCAGTATTATCCTTCAAAGTACTCTGGCAGTACTAACTCTGAACTAGCAGTAGTAATCAGCAGTATTAATTCTGTATGTAGCAGCATTAACCATACTTTGTAGAATCTTCAGTTCCCAACACCTTTTTAGGCTCAAGCTGGGATAAAAAGCAAGAAAGCACTGTATGTTGTTGATCTTGCATTTCTTGAAGCCTACTTTGATTTCTAGTCATCATAGGAGAAGATATATCCCCTATTACCAGCTGTGGAGGATGATTCTTTTGAATTTTGCTGTGATGACTAGGTTTTTCATTAAGTTCCACCTCTAGATTAGAGTCATTCATCTCAACTGAAGTGTTTTCAGTAGCTACTTCTGGTTCTTTATTTTCTTGAGTCTCCTCATCTCTACTTTCTTCTTCACTTTGACTTGGTCTAGTAGATGGTTCCTTTTCACAGTCTTCAACAGGATCCACTGTGGGTATGGGAAAGATCACAGATTGAGATATACTTTCTTGAACTTGTGTAGTCCCTGATCCTCCACTCCCTGAACCTGCATAATCATCACTACTGAAACCAAAAGAGTTAGTTAGTGAGTCAATGTCAAATAGCCACTGAGGACCAGATCCAATTGGATTTGGTGTGTTCTCATTGCATTTGACATTTTCACTTTCTTCAATTATTCTAGAAAAAGAGTTAAAAACTCTGTAGGCCTTACTCTGAGATGAGTAACCAACAAGAAATCCATCATCTGCTTTGCTATCAAACTTACCTAAGTGAGATTTGGTATTGAGAATTGTACAAGGACACCCAAAAGGTTTGAAAAATCCAATGAAAGGTTTTCTTTTATTTAAAAGCTCATAAGGAGTCTTGTTCTTTGACTTGACCACTAGAACTCTGTTTTGGACATAACAGGCAGTATTAACTGCTTCAGCCCAGAAGGTAATTGGCAGTTTTGAATCAGCCAACAGAGATCTAGCAGCCTCTATTAGTGTCCTATTTCTCCTCTCAGCAACTCCATTTTGTTGAGGAGTCCTAGGGACACTATATTGTTTCTCAATACCTTTCTCTTCACAGAAGGTGTTTAGATCAAAAATTTTAAACTCAGTCCCATTATCTGATCTAATGACTTTTACTTTTTGATTAGTTTGGTTTTCAATTCTTAGGATAAAGGATTTGATCAGTCCACTTGTCTCATCCTTAGTCCTTAGAAAATATACCCAGGTGAATCTAGAGTAATCATCAACAATAACCAAGCAGTAAGATTTCTTGCCTAAACTCATAACATTTGTAGGACCAAACAGATCCATATGCAATAACTGGAGACAAGAAGAAATAGTGTTTAACTCTTTGGTCTTATGAGAAGTTTTGTGCTGTTTGCCTTTAAGACAAGCAACACAATGATCATCACATGAAAAGACTTTTGATGGTAAACCTCTAACAAGGTTGTTTGTAACAAGTTTGTTCATAGTCTTGAAGTTCATGTGACACATCCTTCTGTGCCAAAGAGAGGATTCATCCACAGAAGCTTTTGAAACAAGACAGTTCAGGGATGAATCACTATCAACATTGTCCATAACAAGACAATAAACATTGTCCTTTCTTGGAGTTCTAAGTAGTATCATGCTTTCATCAACTACCTTGAACCCTGGAGCAAGGATCATACACTCAGTATTTGTAAATAATATGCTATGTTGTTTGTCACAAACCTGTGATACACTTAACAGGTTGTATTTCAATTGATCAACATAGTAGACATCCTTAAATGTCATCTTACCTTTGGTAACATTACCTTTTCCACTTATTTTACCACCAGTAAGATTATCTCCAAATTCAACATGTCCTCCATTGATATGCTTGAAATCCTGAAGGCATGACATGTTACCTGTCATGTGCCTAGAGCAACCACTATCAACATGCCATATGCTCTTTCCTTTGAGCTGTTGGTTGCCCTGCACATAATATAAATCAGTTAGTATGAATTAGGAACCCAAGCCTAAGTGGTCTTGGGTACCCCTTTCTCATCAAAATACTTGCATTCTTTCTTGACAAGATTTTTAAACTTTGACTCCTCATTTCTGGAGTACTTTGTCATAATGATAGTCTTGGAAACATTTTTGCTAGAAGCAGTACTGGTTTTAGAAGTACTAACTGCCTTAGCAGCACTTGCATGCTTAGCAGTACTAACTTTGTTAGAAGTAGTAACTGTGTTAGCAGCAGTAACTGTGTTAGCAGTATTAACCTTTGAAGAGGTACTAACAGTATTAGCAACATTAATATTTTCAGCAGTACTAACACTGGTAGCAGCAGTAATGCTTCCAGCAGCACTATCCCTGTCAGCAGTACTAACAGTTTTAGTGCCTCTAGGCACCCACATTTTAATGCTTTCTTTTAAAACCTTTTTCCCTATGGGGCCTTTGGTTTCAACAGATTTCTTCATCACATGTTTCTTTCCAGCCTTCCTATAACCAACAGGTTTTTGCACAAAGCTTTGAAAGTTCATTTGTTGGTTAATAGGGTTAAAGAAACAATACTTAGCCAAATGGTTTAACTTTCCACAAATAAAACAAGGCTTTGGTCTATTGATTTTACTCAGATCAATGCCTTGCTTTTATGCCCATTGATTGTTCCAGTTTCTCTGATTTCCCCTTGGTTTATCATGTTTTTGGGGCTCAGATTTATTGCATGCACACTGCTTGCAAGGGATAGAGTTCACAACAGTGGTCTGCTTATAGTGAACCTTCTTGTTCTTTCCCTCAGTCTTCTCTATCTCATTGGACTTGATCCAATGCTTTCCACATCCCTCATTGGTGATTATGTGGTTTTCTATAGGAATCTCACCACTTACAGTGTTGTCTTTATCTTTGACAACTTCTTTCTCAGTTTTATCCTTAACAACTACTTCATCTAAGGGATCTATCTTAGTGGCTCCCTTAGGTAGGTCCTTCCTATCCTTTGTTTCTAACAAATCTGAGCTAGGAGGGATGTAGTTGTTGTTATAGGGTGGTGGTGTGGTATTGTACCCTATTCCTCTTCTCAGTTTATCATGAATCTGAGTTTGTAGCAAAGAATCCATTGCTTTGGAAGCATTGGAAAACTTTTCTACATCTAGTTTGACTTTAGCTAGCTCTCCTCTTAGTTTTTCACTCTCCTCTTTGGATCTGGTCAGTTGAAGTTCTAAGTCATTCTTCTCCCACTTCCAGTAGTTTGTGTCATAAGAGTGTTGAAGCTCATTAGCTTGAAAACCCTTAATCTGCTCTTCAAATCTCTCAACAATCCTCACATAATCTTTTATGTCCTTTTCCAATCTCTTAAGGTCATCACTCATGTTCTGATTGTGATCCCTATACCTTTTAACAGTGTTAATGCAATTTGGAGAACAAAGATTGGAAGTTACCTCTGTTGGGAGATCTGACACCTCTGCCATTAGAGCTTGGTTCTGGATGGCCTCCTCATCTTGATCACTCCAATCAAACCCCATGCCTTGTTGAGAGACAAGTGCTTGTGTAGAGTTTCTGTTATTATTGAAGCTTCCAGATTGAGCTTGTTGGTGGTTATTGTTTTGAGGCATTCCACTTCTGCATTCTCTAGCAAAGTGTCCATTCTGATGGCATTTATAGCATTCCACCTTTGACTTGTCAAAACCTGCTCCATCTTCTCTTCTTTGTGAGAAGTTGTTCCTTCCAGTTCTTTTGATGAACTTCTTGACTCTCATAGAGAGCATGGCCATCTGCCATTTAATGTCCATCTCTTCAAGATCATCTGGATGGAGTTGTTCCAAGTCATCATTAATGAGAGAAGAGTTTCCTTGACTTGTCAGAAAGGCTTCAAATACAGTTTCATTGCCTTTCTCTAGATTTGCTCCATTGGCAGCACTAACTGATTCAGGGTTGGAAGTAGAATCAGTTGATGCTGAAAGGAGTGCAGCATTGTGAACATACCTAGAAGGCCTCTTCTTAGCCTCTACCTCAGATTCAAAAACTCTTAGATCATTATATAGATCATCAAGTTCCTTTTCTTCCAGTTGATCATTCTGTCTGAAAGACACAGTATACATGGTCCATTCATCACTCAGGGACCTTAGAAACTTTCTGTTCAGATCATCTTGATCAATTTGTACTCCCACTGTAGCAAGTTCACCAATAAGCTTGTTGAACCTGTCAAAAGTTTGAGTCATAGACTCATTCTTGGTTGACATAAAGTTCTCATATTGTTGCTTCAGAATGGCTTTCTGATTTCTCTTGGTACTTTTGGTACCTGAGAATCTCTTCTCTAGAGCATTCCAGAGCATCTCTGCATCAGTGCAGTTGCATAACTGATGTTGATATTCATTGGGAATAGCCAAGAGCAGAGTGCTTAAGGTTTTCATCTCAGTCTGTCTAGCCTTTCTTTCTGCATCAGTTTTTGGTGGAGTTCTCTTTCCATATGCACCAATCTTTCCTGCTTCAGAAGGACCATTCTCTATGATATCCCACATAGAATAGTCAGTAAGGAGTATGTACTGCTTGATTCTGATTTTCCACATATCGAATTCATTGGGTCTGAGCATTGGAACCTTTGAGACCAGAGTACTGTTTGATTCTGCAAAGTTTTCCATGATGAATGAATAGATGTTTCTGAGAGAACAGGCTCTGATACCACTTGTCAGGATCGATTTCTTAACAAGAATAAAGTCTCAGAAACAATATCAAAGAAGTTGCGGAATAACACTTTGATATTCAATGTAACAGTAAACAAAACAGTATATGATCAACAACTTGTAAACTTGTATTGAATGCTTGAAGTTACAAGATTAAACACACAACCTCAATATTGATGAACAGGCTCACCAATACGAATTCTACTTCTCTAGAATTAGGATCTATGCCTTGAGGTTGATTTTTTCTAGAACTTAGAAAGAATGATTAATTCTAAAACTATTATATCAAATCTATACATATACTGAAAATAAAAGATAATTACAATAAATAAAAAATCTTCAGTATATCTTCCATCATTATCTCTATAAGCTTCCTTGAATATCTTCAGTTTATCCAGCTGTCATCCTTTTCATACGGATCTCCATCTCATAAGCAGTACTAATCATAAGCAGCATAAACAACTAAGGAGCACTAACCACTAGCAGTACTAACTAGCTAAGCAGTACTAACTTTGTTCAAGCAGCACTAACTTTGACTAGCAGTATTAATTCTACTAGCAGTAGTAATACTCAGCAGTATTAACTTTGAAGTCTTCTAGCAGTAGTAAATCTGAACTAGCAGCATTAATCATACTTGAGCTTTTTTTCAGTTCCCAACAATATTTGTTCATTGAGTTATAAACTTATCAATAATCACATATTTGATCCATATTTATAAACTTATCAATAAACTTATCAATAAACCATTTGGACACATACATCAAATATGGAAAGATTCATTTATTTATTCACATACACATACACATATTCATTTATTCATTGCACACATACACACACAGAGATTCCTACTTAGATGCAAACAAATTCAACATCACAGCCTTTTGATCGAAAATAGTTATAAACAATAAACCAACATCGATGAAAATCATAGTTTACTCTTTAAAAAATCATACCTAATTGAGAGGGAGACGAGGGAGGCTGTGGAGGCTGTGGAGGCAGTCGGTGGGCGCCGGTGGCTGTCGCTCGAGGTCAGAAACGAGAGGAGACGAGGGAGGCTGTGGAGGTCGTCGTCGCCGCTGTGGAGGTAGACGCCGGTGGAGAGATCGAGATCGAGAGCGAGAGTGAGACTGAGAGCGAGAGTGAGATGGAGAGATCGAGAGCGAGAGTGAGACTCAGAGCGGGAGTGAGATGGAGAGACGAGATGGAGATGGGAAAAGAACGTCGGTCGACGCCGCCGGTGGGTTAAGAGAGGGAGACGAGAGACAGAGGGAAATCGACAGAATAATTAGGGCTTTAAGCCCGCTATTTTTTTTAAGAATTTTCGGAAATTCACCGACGAATTTCCAACGGATAATTGTTTTTTATTAAATAAATTACTTTTAAATTAAAATTATATTTAAAATTAAAATTATTAAATAAGTTATTAATTAATATATTCTTTAATATTAAAATTAATAAATAAATTATTAATTAATTAATTTATCAAATTATCAAATTATATTTAAAATTATTAATTAATTTATCAAATTGTATTTAAATTGACTAAAATACCCCTGAAGTAACTGGACTTAATGGAAACAATTAACGACCGTTATCTTTTTCCGTTAATTCCAGTTAGATCAGGGACCAAATGTGATCAGTTAGGCTTTAACGTACCCAGTTGGGCTTTAAACGAATCCGGTTGGGCTTTAATGGATCTGGTTGGGCTTTAATGGATTTAGTTGGGCTTTAACAGATCCAGTTGGGCTTTAATGGATTCAGTGGGGCTTTAACGTTCCCAGTTGGGCTTTAACGTATCCAATTGGGCTTTAACGTACACAGTTGGGCTTTAATGAATCCAGTTGGGCTTTAATGGACCCAGTTGGGCTTTAATATATCCAGTTGCTTTTAATGGATCCAGTTAGGCTTTAACGTACCTAGTTGGGCTTTAAACGAATTCGGTTGGGCTTTAATGGATTTAGTTGGGCTCTAACGTTACCAGTTGGGCTTTAACGTTCCCAGTTGGGCTTTAACGTTCCCAGTTGGGCTTTAACGTATCCAATTGGGCTTTAACATACACATTTGGGCTTTAATGGATCCAGTTGGGCTTTAATGGACCCGGTTGGCTTTAATATATCCAGTTAATGGATTCAGTGGGGCTTTAACGTTCCAGTTGGGCTTTTAATGGATCAAGTTAGGCTTTAACGTAATCAGATGGGCTTTTAATGGACCCATTTGACTTTAATGGATCAGTTGGGCTTTAACGTTCCTAGTTGGGCTTTAATGGTACATACATGATCACATACGTACATGTACATACATACATATTACATACATGATCACATGCGTACTATACATGATCACATATGTACATGTACGTATACATACATATTACATACATGATCAAATACATACTATACATGGTGTACATACATTCATGATAAAATACATACATGTGTATATACATACATGATCACATATGTACATGTACATACATACATGATCACATACATACTATACATGATCACATACGTACATGTATATAAATACATATTACATACATGATCACATACGTACTATACATGTACATGATGTACATACATACATGATCACATATGTACATGTACATATATACATGATCACATACATACTATACATGGTATACACACATTCATGATCACATACATACATGATCACATATGTACATGTACATACATACATGATCACATACATACTATACATGATCACATACGTACATGTATATACATAGATATTACATACATGATCACATACGTACTATACATATACATGATGTACATACATACATGATCACATATGTACATGAACATACATACATGATCATATACATACTATACATGGTGTACATACATTCATGATCACATACATACATGTGTATATACATATATGATCATATACATACATGATCACATATGTACATGTACATACATACATGATCACATACATACTATATATGATCACATACGTACATGTATATACATACATATTACATACATGATCACATACGTACTATACATGTACATGATGTACATACATACATGATCACATATGTACGTGAACATACATACATGATCACATACATACTATACATGGTGTACATACATTCATAATCACATACGTACATGTGTATATACATACATGATCACATACATACAAACATACATACATATATATATATACATATATATACATACATGATCACAGAAAAATAAATATTTATTAAATTATATAAATTACCGACGGATTTCCGACGGATTTAAAAATAAAAAAAAATAAAAAAAAATAATTTAATATCCGTCGGTAAATATATACATTTACTGACGGATAGTCTATCCGTCGCAAAGTTTTCATTTCCGTCGGTAATTACCGATGGATATAATCCGTCGGAAATCTTGGTCGGAAATAAGCAATTTTCCAGTAGTGAATGACCTAAGAATCACAACTTATGAAACCCTAAACCCATAAAGATATTCAATAATTAGTTTATATTACATTTATTGACGAAAAAAATTATAATGATATAATTTATAATAAGAATGAAACGTATTTTTAATATATTTTACGATTATGTATTTTTAATGCGCTAACGGTGGAAAAAATAAAACGTATGGATAGAAAACAAATTAATTCGTAGATATTCATGATATTTAATAGTACGGTTAAATTAAAAAATATTCAATATTGGGCTCGTTTTGAAGGTATTGACGAGACGGTTATAATGATTTGTAAAAAAAGAAACGTATTTTTTCATTGCATTTTTGTTCATATACGATTATTTGTGTTAATATGATAATGATGTAAAATGAAAAATGAAAAAATAAGGCATATAAAGTAAATTAAATAAATAAGTATAAGGGTAGTAAGTGTAACATTGTACAAGAATGTACAAATAACCGTTTTAGAATCTTTATAATATATATTTTGGTGATTTATTGTACAAATGAGGATTATTTAATGTTAATGCAATTTTATAAATCGTCTGGAAAATGCGCGTTATTGTGTTATGAGACATTTTGGAAATATGAAGGTATGTTTCATTTGGAAGATGGTTTGTCTCAACCAATGATGACCTTTTGAGTTGATCATACTTTTGAAATATGACCTTTTGGGTTTGTCTAAACGTAGGTTAAATGCATTTTGTTGACTTATGTTGGCTTTTATTGAGTAGTCACATAAGTGTGGAGTTATTGAGTAGTTGGCTTTTGGCTCGATTTTGACTCTACGGAGTCTTGGGGATATTTGTCTGGTTTAATTTTCTCTATGTTGAGCTATTGGAGTTATATGCAATTATGACATTTGTATTTGTAAGTTACAAGTTTTGAGCGAATTGCTCATTCATTTGGAGTCATGTAACTTAGATTGTAATGCATTGGATCCATAGGCATAAGAGTTGGTTTGGAATGGGATAGTTATTCCTGTATTGTATCTAGAAACTCGGATCAGCGGAGGATTCAAGGTAAAGATTTGGATAGAGTTGAACTTGATGACAGTGTGATCCGTAGCGAGGGTCTCAAGGTAAAGAATTGGATAGAGTTGGAATTGTTTACTGTGTAGTCCGTAGTGGCTGTCATTTCTAGTGAATGAGCTTAAATTGGATTTGGGAGATCCCAAGGTAAAGACTCGAATAATGTTGAACTTGGTGACCCCCTAAGCGAAAGACTTGGATATAGTTGATCTTGTTTACCCATTTGACTAAAGACCCGAATAAGGTTGATGTCAATGTTTATTTATCCATAAGTGATGCTTATATAACATTGAATTGTGGCTTACTTATGTGTTCTGTCACAACCAATGATACATCAGTTCTCCCTTATCATCTTATGATGTTTACACCCTTCCAAGAATAACGATGATCTAATTATACCAAATGACTTGATTAAAACTATGTTTTCCATTTTAATGTTTTATAGATTTATTCTTGGTTGTGGGAATATTGGGTTTTAGTTGCATATAAATGGGTATTTTGATTATGGGTCTTCATCAAGAAAAGGGTGGATTTCGGAAATACGGTGCTTTTACAATAAAGACATTTCATTAGTGATATTATGATTTAAATCAACAGTCTTTCAGTTTTATCATTTTATACATTTGATGAAAACATGTTTTAACTCATTAGGCATTAAGCTTAACCCTGTTCATTTGTCGGTATGTGCATCAGATCCTTGTTGGGGTTTGGTACTAGTGACACCATAATGAAGTGAATTCTAGTTAGAGTCACGAGGAGGAGTTATTCGATGATGTCTTCTGCATTTGGAAATAACGACTATTATTGGGTTTTGGTACACCCGACCTTGACCTAGTCTTAATGTAGGCATGGTTTACTTATTGTCAATGTTAAATCTAGTTTTGCTATTCGAGTTAATTTAAGTACTGATTTATAGAAAATGGATTTATCTTTTATTTGATGTATTGTTAGAAAATTTAAATTATGTCGCTTTTTTCAGATTTGAGGTTGTTACATAGGTCTCCTTTTAACTCTTTCGAAACCCAAAACCAATTTTAGAAAACACTTGTCCCAAAAATAGTTCCTTAATTACATAACTTAAACTCCAAGATAACACAACAAAATTACACCTATCCCATTGTTAGTCAGCATAGAATCAGTAGTAGGTCTAATACAATTATCATCAATGAAACCAAACTTACTTTTAGTCTCTAGAGCAAGCACCATAATACAAGACCTTTGTAGTTTTCACTCCTGCTCAATTTGAGATTCAATATAGACGCCCCACTAATGTTAATTGCATGCAGATATATACAGGGATCACTAAAGTCAAGCTTGGCAATCTGAGACTACACAACTCCACTATTAGAGGCAAGAACCTCAAAGGTTGGCATACTAAAAAAGACAAAGACAATGTAACTCCTCGAAAATCTTCGAGTATTTCCTTTCTTTAATCCCTTCGACCAATTTTTCGTTAAGTAAAGGCTTGTCTAGCTCTAGCGTTAAGGTTCGACTAACCGTATATCGTGCCTTCCGTATCTAATTTAATATTTTAACCACGAGTGTACGTCGCATTATGTTAATTGTATTTATAGTCGTGATTGTACCCATATATATACATATATGTATATAACTATTTATGTGCATGAGTGTCGAATCCTTAAGGGATTGGGATTTTGTACATACGAATGCAACATGCACTTGTGCATGTAGAAACAACCTGTAATGGTGAATAGGTCTAGATCTCTCTCATCGTCAACCGACTTATGGTTTTGTTGTAAGTCGAGAGACATCGAGATTTTAACCTTCTAAATCAACTGGCATCCATCGTTCAACTGTGGCACGTCGGGGGGCGACATTGCCTGACGACAATGCCCCTGGCAAAGTCGTCAGGGCAATGTCGCATAAGAGAGTGAGGGGTCTGCGTTTTAGCCATTTTCGGCAGTGAGCGGGTAGCCTTCGACGACTATGCCCGACGACATTGCCATGGGCATAGTCTCCCGGTCAATGTCGCCCGTGGGGAGGGATTTCCAGCCATTTAATCGACCAAACATCCCAAATCAGATTCATTTCTCATTTATTGTTTTGCAACTGAACTCTCTCTCTCTCTCTCTCTTTCTCGGTATCGATTTTCTCCCTTCTCTCCTTCTTTCTCCTTTCATTTAGTGATCTAGATGAAGACACTAATATTTATTGTTGATTGGTGACTTTTGGCTACAAGTAGAGATCTCATTTATTATCCAAGCTTTGTCATTCAAGTCTCCTTCAACCATCTTCATTTATAGGGTTTCTACATTACAAATCCTAATTGTGAGTATTTCTCCTTAAATGCTCTAGTACTTATTTGTTGCTTGTGATTAACCTACATTATACCTATGTGTTGTTCAATTAGGTTTTGTGACCTAACCTGTAGGGTTCTCAACTTTATAAACCCAAAGTGGGTGAGCATGTCTACAAAGCCTTACTAATCTCTTTTATGATAACTAAATGGTTATGGATCCTTGATTTTATGTTTGTATGATGAGTTCATTGTGGGTTACTAGCGAGTAGGCAATAAGGGGTCGTGGACCCTTGAGGTGTAACTCGTCTAGATATGGATCAGGGCATGAGGTGTAATCCATTAACATCATGGGTGACTCTACTTCCGTGTAAACGTCACCCCGATGGAAACGGGTTTCCCCCGTATTTCAAGGGTTATCTCTTGTATATTGCGTGCAGGTACGAGGTTATGGTTGCGGTGGAAACAGTAATAGTGAGACGATGGAGTTCGGTAACCCAAATCTTGTTTTATTTAAAATATGATATTATTGTTTATGGATTATACAACTTATGAAATCTCACTAGACTTCGTCCTAACACTTGTTGTGGTTGTTGCCCACTCATAGATTCTACTTGTGGAGGAAACTAGGATGTCGGGCTTGTCAACCGGGCATGTAGGAGTTCTCAAAGTGACGGTCTTTGGGGGGATTTTTGTGAAGAGAGTATATAGTGATTACGCAACACCATTTTAATCAAGATTTGAATCAATCCTAGATTAAGTAGGTTATTGTAATATTGATGTCCCATTCTTTGTTGCAAGCTTGATAGTGCAAACTAACCCTCTTGCTATGGGTTTTAGTTGTTTTGAATTTTGGGATTCTCTCTTTCGGAAATGCATATTTACAGGGTATTTGGGCCTTCGTAATTTAGACGTCTTATTGCCGGATTTTCGAATTTTTATTCGTCCAATTTTTTTAGAGTGTTACAAGTTGGTATTAGAGCTCTAGTTTAAGTGAACTAGGTATGTGATCTAGATGCCTAGACTTAAGCTGAGACTTTTAGGCAATAAAGTGTGAGATTTGGGTAAGAAATTCTAAGATGGGATAGTCTTAGAGTCAACGGAAAACCACTTTGTTGAGAATTATGAAAGTGGTAACGAGAATCTTTATGTAGTGTACGTTCATAATTTCAATTAGCTACTGCTATTATGAATGTACTTCTATGTGAGCATGCTTGAATTACTATGATTATAATAATCGATGAACTGTATTAGTACGTTTCTTGTGTGTAATCTTGTGTAGCCCATCTCTCACCCTCCTTTGATTTGATGACAGACGAAAATGGTAAATACTCGAAGTCATCTTCAGTCATCGCCAGAGGGCCAAGCTGTGAACAAATCCACGGCCGACAGGCCAGATGCAACTGTAACGATGGAACCTCCAATCCCGCCTATGCTTGTCGGAAGAGTGGAACAAATTTCGAGGACCAACATAGCCACTGCTGATCCGATCATGACTGAGGTAACCCCTCAGACACAAATGATTGACATGATGAGAGCCATGAATGAGACCATGGCAAAACAACAAGAGTTGTTCATGAAGCTGTTAGAAGACCGAGATGCGAACCATCGTTGTCACGAGACAATTGAAGAAAACATTATCATAGCGGGTTCCGGGGGCACCGGGTGTGACATCCGCACCGATGGATTAGCAACTTTGGAAACAAGGCAACTAGAGAGAGGATGTTCTTACAAGTCCTTTCTTTGCTGCAAACCGCCCGAGTTTGTCGGATGTGATGAGCCCGCAAAATGTATGAGTTGGCTCAAAGAGATCGAGCAGGCTTTCAGATCTAGTGATTGTGAAGAGCGCCAAAAGGTGAAGTATGGGTCCCAATTGCTCCAAGGGGCGGCTTTGACTTGGTGGAATGTCTTCACCTCCACCATTGAAGAATCAATGTTGGCCAGGATGTCGTAGGCCGAATTCAAGAAGAAACTTTTAGAAGAGTATCGCACTGAAGAGGAATTGGATTCAATTGAGGAAGAGTTCCGGTCGATCAAGAAGGGTGACTTGTCGGTGAAGGAGTATACCCAACTTTTTATGGAGAAACTTGATTTGGTGGGGCACGTGGCTCCGACTAAGAAGGATAAAGTAAAGGCGTACTTGAAAGGCCTACCCGCGGACATGATCACAGTGGTCTACAACTTCAAAGCCTCTAACCTCCGTGAAACAGTTGAAGAATCTAAGATGATGAAAAGACTCTTTGCGTAAGATAAAGCCGAGAAGTCGGAGACTGTGGTGAAGAGAAGGTGGGAAAGCCCGCCAAGTTCGTACAAGAAGCCGAGGTTCCAACCACCAAGTAAGAGTTTCGACAATCGACGGGAGGCAAAGTGGTGCCCTAAGTGCAAAAGTAAGCACTTTGGGTTTTGCAAGACCAACTCCAACCCAAACCCGAACCCAGTCTCATGCTTCAAGTGCGGCCAACCAGGTCACCTCAGCATCGTGTGCCCTATTCGGGGGACAATTTGCTTTGAATGCAAAGAGATGGGCCATGTTCGAAGGGAGTGCCCCAGACTAAGGGGTGGGGTGAGAGGAGGAAGCTCAGGAAGCCAACCCAAAAGGGAAGCCATTCCCAAGGCTCAGAGAAGGGATTTTCAGATGACGAAGGAGGAGGCGAAGGAAACCGCTGACGTGGTGTCGGGTACGTTCTTACTCAACTCCATACCTGCTAGAGTATTGTTTAATTCTGGTGCGAAATTCTCTTTTGTGTCCGAAGTGTTTTGAAAATCTTTGAGCTTATCGGCTTGGGTCCTAAGTGATTCTTTAGTCATAGAAGTAGCTAATGGGGAACTAGTGGTCCTAAGGAGTATTCTAAGGGACTGTCAACTCGAAATCAGCGGCGAGACTTTTATGGTGGATTTACTTCCTATGGCCATCGGGAGTTTTGATGTGATGGTCGAGATGGACTGGTTGGCACGACATCAAACAGAAATCTTGTGTTCCAAGAAACTCATACGGATTCCCGTTAGGGATGGTGACTTCATCTTCGTGTATGGAGAAAAATAAAAAGGCGAGGTGGCCATCATCTCATCCATCAAAGCAAGGAAATACCTAGCGAAGAAGTACCCTTCGTATCTAGCCTTCGTGTTGGATGTCAAGGTAGAGAAGAAGAAGATAGAGGACGTAAGGATTGTCAACGAATTTCCTGACGTGTTTCCAGATGATCTACCGGGCTTGCCACCCGACCGTCAAGTGGAGTTCCGAATCGACCTAGTTCCGGGGGCGACACCGATAGATCATGCACCGTACCGTCTCGCGCCAACAGAAATGCAGGAAATGATGTCCCAACTTCAAGAATTTCTTGAGAAAGGCTTTGTGAGACCGAGCTCGTCTCCGTGGGGAGCACCGGTACTCTTTGTAAAGAAGAAGGACGGGTCGATGCGTATGTGTATCGATTATCAGGAGTTGAATAAAGTGACCATCAAGAACAAATATCCACTACCCCGCATAGACGATCTCTTCGACCAACTACAAGGGGATGGGTGTTTTTCCAGGATTGACCTTCGATCGAGTTACCATCAGGTGAGAGTTCGAGAAGAAGACGGCGTTTAGGACTTGGTATGGCCACTACGGGTTTCTAGTAATGCCTTTTGGATTGACGAATGCGCTGGCAATATTTATGGACTTGATGAATCGGGTGTGTCGACCATTTTAGGACCGGTCGGTCATAGTGTTCATCGATGACATCTTGGTGTACTCCAAGGATGAAGAGGAGCACGAGCAACATTTGAGAGAGGTCTTGGAGGTGCTAAGGAAGGAGAAGCTTTATGCCAAATTCTCTAAGTGCGAATTTTGGTTACAGGAAGTTCAATTTCTTGGCCATGTGGTGACCCGTGAAGGAGTGAAAGTAGATCCCGCGAAGATTGATGCAATGATGAACTGGGAGCCCTCGAGGAGCCCAACAGATATCAGAAGCTTTTTGGGACTCGCGGGTTACTACCGAAGTTTCATTCAAGACTTTTCTGAGATCGACTCATCGTTGACCACTTTGACTCGAAAAAATGTGAAGTTCGCTTGGACCGAGACTCAAGAGAAGGCTTTCCGTACCTTACAACGGAAATTATGTGAAGCTCCAATCTTTTCTCTTCCCGAAGGGACGGAAGACTTCGTCGTCTACAGTGATGCATCCAAGATGGGATTGGGTTGCGTCCTCATGCAAAGAGGTAAGGTGATAGCGTACGCGTCAAGGCAGTTGAAGGAGCACGAGAAGAATTACCCAACGCACGAACTTGAATTGGCGGCGGTCGTATTTGCTTTAAAGTTGTGGCGGCACTACTTTACGGCACCAAGTGCACCCTATACACTGACCACAAAAGCCTGAAGTATGTATTCGATCAGAAAGAGTTGAATATGCGGCAACGAAGATGATTAGAGCTATTGAAAGATTACGATTGTGAACTCCAATATCACCCGGGTAAGGCTAATGTTGTGGCGGTCACGTTAAGTCGGAAAGAGTATAGTGGAGCAATGAAAACCTCTTTAGCAAGGATCGAGATCATCTCAAACCTTGTGGACATATATGATAAAGACCGCTCAAGCCGAAGCGATTCTCGAAGCGAATCTCAAAGATGAATCGATGGCAAAGCAACACCTTAATCTGACGGAAGACATTAGAGGGTTGAAACTCTTCCAAGGATGAGTTTGGGTACCCAAGTTGGGAGGATGCCTGAAGTTAATATTGGAATAGGCGCACAAATCCCGATACTCTATTCATCCCGAGAGCACAAAAATGTATAGGGATCTGAAGTTGATTTATTGGTGGCCAGTGATGAAACTCGATGTGGCAAGTTACGTGGAGAAATGACTTACTTGTTCGTTGGTAAATGCCGAGCACCAATGACCGTATAGGAGTTTACAATCCTTGGAAATACCGGAGTGGAAGTGGGATCACATCACAATGGATTTCGTGACAAAGCTACCAAGGACGTTGAAAAGCCACGACACCATTTGGGTAGTAGTGGACCGATTGACGAAAAACGCGCACTTTCTGGCCATGAGAGAGACATTACCATTGGATAAGCTATCAAGACTCTACATTAATGAAGTGGTTTCGAGACATGGAATGCCACTATCCATTGTGTCCGATCGGGACAACTGTTTCACCTCCCACTTCTGGAATGCGTTCCAAAGAGAATTGGGAACCAAGGTGAAGTTGAGCACGACTTACCACCCTCAAACGGATGGACAAAGTGAACGGACAATCCAAACGTTAGAAGACATGTTGCGATCATGTGTCATTGATTTTGGGGGAAATTGGAACTCCCATCTTCCATTGGTGGAATTCGCCTACAACAATAGTTATCACTCGAGTTTGGGTATGGCACCGTTCGAGGCTTTATATGGGTGAAAATGTAGAACGCCAACTTGTTGGCTTGAAGCGGGCGAAAAACAATTTTCTGGACTAGAAATAGTACAAAAAACGGTGGACAAAGTCAAGGATATACGGGAGCGGTTGAAGGCGGCTCAAGATCGCCAAAAGAGTTACGCGGACAAAAAGCGGCGACCGATTGAATTCCATGTGGGCGACCGAGTCATGTTGAAAGTATCGCCTTGGAAGGGGATTATAAGGTTTGGAAAGCGAGGAAAGCTTAGTCCTCGTTTCCTAGGGCCTTTTCCTATCATTGAACGTATGGGACTCCAAGCCTACAAGATGGATTTACCGCCCGAGATGAGTGGAATTCACCCTACATTCCACATTTGCTACCTATGGAAGTGCTTAGCGGAGGAAGAAAATGTTATTCCGTTATCAGAGATTCGTGTAGATAACGATCGATGCGTCGAAGAACCGGAGGCCATCCAAGAGAAGGAAACGAAAAGGCTCTGCCATAAGGAGGTAGTGATGGTGAAAGTGCAATGGAAACATCATCGGGGTGCGAACGTGACGTGGGAGGCGGAAGAGGATATGAAGAGGTGGTACCCTCATCTTTTCGTGTAGTATGTGATTTCAGGGACGAAATCAATTCCTAGTGGGGGAGGATTGTAACACCCCGAAAATCTTCGAGTATTTCCTTTCTTTAATCCTTTCGACCAATTGTCCGCTAAGTAAAGGCTTGTCTAGTTCTAGTGTTAAGGTTCGACTAACCGTATCTCATGCCTTCTGTATCTAATTTAATATTTTAAACACGAATGTATGTCGCATTATGTTAATTGTATTTATAGTCGTGATTGTACCCATATATATATACATACATGCATATAACTATTTATGTGCATGAGTGTCGAATCCTTAAGGGATTGGGATTTTGTACATACGAATGCAACATGCACTTGTGCATGTAGAAACAACCTGTAATGGTGAATAGGTCTAGATCTCTCTCATCGTCAACCAATCTATGGTTTTGTTGTAAGTCAAGAGAGACCAAGATTTTAACCTTCTAAATCAACTGTCATCCATCGTTCAGCTATGGCACGTCGAGGGCGACATTGCCCGACGACAATGCCCCTTGCAAAGTCGCCAGGGCAATGTCGTAGAAGAGAGTGAGGGGTCTATGTTTTAGCCATTTTCGGTAGTGAGCGAGTAGCCTTCGGCGACTATGCCCGACGACATTGCCATGGGCATAGTCACCCGATCAATGTCGCCTGTGGGGAGGGATTTCCAGCCATTTAATCGGCCAAACATCCCAAATCATATTCATTTCTCATTTATTGTTTTGCAGCTGAACTCTCTCTCTCTCAAGGTATCGATTTTCTCCCTTCTTTCCTTCTTTCTCCTTTCATTTAGTGATCTAGATGAAGACACTAACATTTATTGTTGATTGGTGACTTTTGGTTGCAAGTAGAGATCTCATTTATTATCCAAGCTTTGTCATTCAAGTCTCCTTCAACCACCTTCATCTCTAGGGTTTCTACATTACAAACCCTAATTGTGAGTATTTCTCCTTAAATGCTCTAGTATTTATTTGTTGCTTGTGATTAACCTACATTATACCTATGTGTTGTTCAATTAGGTTTTGTGACCTAACCTGTAGGGTTCTCAACTTTATAAACCCAAAGTGAGTGAGCATGTCTAGAAAACTTTACTAATCTCTTTTATGATAACTAAATGGTTATGGATCCTTGATTTTATGTTTGTATGATGAGTTCATGAGGACGCTTCTTGTTTGTGTGGTTTTAGTCTAACTGCTGATAACTTTAAGAAGATATTGCATGAGTAAAACAAACCTTCGTGACCACATGTATGAGGAATGTGGTATATTGAGAAGTAAAGAAGAACTGTTATTTGCATGTAGAAAAGAGGGGTATAATCGGGTATAAATGCTTACTAAATGTTGATCACCTGATAAGAATGTGAATACTACTCCTTGTGCACGAGGAGGTAGTTGTATACTATATTGACCTTGTAATAATCATTGTGGGTTACTAGCGAGTAGGCAATAAGGGGTCGTGGACCTTTGAGGTGTTTTCATAAAATCTCGTCTAATAACTAATAATAAGTTAAGTTTCTATTACAATACGGAATAAAAAGGACAATATACAGGATGGGTAGAAAGAGTTGTGATACCTGTCTCTATCCAGGGAAACTACAGGATCTAAAAGAATATCCCAATCCTAAGGATCCATAGGATTAATTGTGGATCCAACACAAAAATGGAAAGATTTGAGTTGTTTAGTCTTCGAACTCGTCTAGATATGGATAGGCAATAATGTACCGTAAGACCTTGAGGTGTAACTCGGCGGAGTAGGCAATAAAGGCAGTAAATATGGTCTGAGGTTGTGATGTCGTTATGGCATGGGAACTAAGATCAGGGCATGAGGTGTAATCCATTAACATCATGGGTGACTCTACTTCCGTGTAAACGTCACCCCGATGGAAACAGGTCTCCCCGTATTTCAAGGGTTATCTCTTGTATATTCCGTTCAGGTATGAGATTATGGTTGCGGTGGAAACAGTAATAGTGAGACGATGGAGTTCGGCAACCCAAATCTTGTTTTATTTAAAATATGATATTATTGTTTATGGATTATACAACTTATGAAATCTCACTAGGCTTTGTCCTAACACTTGTTGTGGTTGTTGCCCCCTCACAGATTCTACTCGTGGAGGAAACTAGGATGTCGGGCTTGTCAACCGGGCACGTAGGAGTTCTCGAAGTGTCGGTCTTTTGGGAGATTTTTGTGAAGAGAGTATATAGTGATTACGCAACACCCATTTTAATCTGGATTTGAATCAATCCTAGATTAAGTAGGTTGTTGTAATATTGATGTCCCATTCTTTGTTGCAAACTTAATAGTGCAAACTAACCCTCTTGCTATGGGTTTTAGTTGTTTTGAATTTTGGGATTCGCTCTTTTGGAAATGCATATTTACAGGGTATTTGGGCCTTCGTATTTTAGACGTCTTATTGTCGGATTTTCGAATTTTTATTCGTCCAATTTTTTAGAGTGTTACAGACAACAAAGCATATGGAGGTGAAAATCTAAGCAACACACAAGAGGATTCCTAAAATACTGCAAGGTCTGGGGTTAAACGAACTAGCTACTTATATGCCCTTAAACAAATAAATGTACATACGAACAGATTATAACCAAAACTAATAGCACAAACGAGGGACAAAAAGACTGAAAATACTTTCACCAGACAACAACTCAGCAGTGGAACAAAACAACATAAAGATAAGTTATAGCAAGACATTGTATAGAAGAAGCAAAACAAATACACCACATAACCACACTTGAACAGAACGACAGATCAAAAATAGATCTGAACACAAAGTCACTTAATCCTAAGAGAGGTCAACTGACTTAACCACAAAGAGTAACACAAACCAAAAAACCCACCACCAGATCTAGAAAGACCAGATGATTTTTTTTCGAGACAAAGAAGACATGTCTCTAAGACAAGCAAACCACTAAATCTAACCAGATCTAATGATTAATATAAATATAAAAAAAAGAATCTCTAACACAGTAAACCACCAGATTTTATATAGGATATGATGATTTTTTCCAAGAGAGGACAAATGAAGAAAACACAACTAAACTACCAGATCTAAATGGACCAAATGGTTTAAACAAACTCAGGACTATGCAAAACATAAATATTTGGGATTTTTGCTACAACTGCACCTTATAATCAAGCATGGACGGGAGTAGAAATATTTAGTAAACAGAAAGTTTTGAGTGTTCTGACACGGCTGCACCTAGCATGGGAGGGCGTAGTGATATTTAGTAAACATAAAGTTTTTAATTTTTTTAACACGGCTGCACCTTATGATCAAGCATGACGGGCGTAGTGATTATTTCGTAAACATAAACTTTTGGGTTTTCAGACACGATCATGCCTTATAATCAAGCTCGACCATGCACGATGATAATTCTTTTTCCCCAGTTTTTAGCAATATTGGAATCAAATTGGGATTCCACCTATGGCCTAGTATAAATACTCCCTTGAGTTTTCCATCAGGTAGAGAACGAAATTATGAGCTTAGAAACCCTAATTTTGTGTTTCAGTTTGTAATTTCTCATTGGTGTTTGGGTGTTTTTCTTCAATAAAAGTTCCCCAGACTTACATAACCATATCGGAGGCAAAACCACGTAAATCTTCTGTGTTTTGTGTTTTTGTCACAATTCTTTGGTTGTTTGTTTCAGTATTCTTTGTGCTTGAAACATGTGTTTTTGATCCTGCTTTGTTTTTCGCATTGGTTGTTGGTTGGCATTATATCATTGATAGCCGTTGAATAAATTTTAATACTTTATTTGTTTTTGGGACCTTTATGGTGTTCGAAACCCCAACATCTTTTGTAGTGTAATGAGACTAAAAGAAGCATATACCGGCACCCAAGATGATGAACTAAGCAAATGACAAAAAAAAAAAAAAAAACATCACTTGTCCATCACCAAAGCCCAACTAGCAAGGGCTAATAGCACAAAGTGATTACATTATGAAAGCAACCATATGGAAATAGTTAAAAAGCCTCAAAATCAGATCAACAATCCTTTTCCAACTTCCATAAATTTCTACTGTTACGTTACATTTCACTAATTAAGCTCAAACAAGTACTTTAGCTTCTTCTGTCCACTAGAAAATACTTCTTTGCTATGATACAAGAACAATGAAAAGTAATTAAGTAGTACACAATGTTAGGACACAGTCTCATTGGATTCAAGATCATCCAAAACGAAGATCGCAATCTGAAGTTAATGCTGAAAGTCACTCTCAACCATAGTTTAGGGGTCAAATTGTAATAAGCGTCAAAGTTATAATATCTAGATATTATATTATTTAGATATTATGTTTTAGATATTATTTAGTTAATTATTATATTAGTTTAAATATAATATCTAGATATTATGTTATGTTTGTTTGATAAGCTAGCTCTCAACAACATCAAATCACATTTTACAAGAGAACACACACATAACACATATTGAAGGTGTAAATCAGAGAGAGAGCTTATCGATCAAGAACATCAACCTTTGTAATCCGCATTTGTAATCAGAAACAGGTTGGTAATCTTTATATGTTTGTAGTTTGATTTATCTGGTAAACGATCACAGACTCACAATTGGTATCAGAGCCTGATCCAAATTCAAAATCAAAATTTCAAGACTCTGTGTTCTTCATTTTCTCAAACCACTGTGCTATCGATCAAAATCTTGATTCTGTGGTTATTTTCGAAATTAAATTGTTATAACCTGTTGTAGTTGGTTAATCGATTGCTTTGTCAAAATTTGGAGCTTTAATTCGACCTCTAGTCCAGTCGATTTGAGAGTTGCAGGACTGATTTATCGAAGAAGAAAATCACCCCGGTCGAAGTTCATAGAAAATTACCGGTCGAGAAATCTACCGGTCGATTTACAACATACTGGTCGAAACATATATATCGGTCCATAAAGGTCACTGTTCATCCGATCCACATTTCAAGCTATACCGGTCGAGAGAAAAACTACAAGGTACCGGTCGAAGAGAAGCCTACCGGTCAAGCTACCTAAGTCTAATACCGGTCCCCACTGCTCTATCGGTCATCAAACTATCGGTCCATTTCACATTCAACAGTTTACAGGTCCTTTGTTAACTCAGCAGCATACCGGTCAAGCCACTCCCGGTCGTCGACAGTTTCCCGGTCCAACTATAAGCAACCAACCGGTCTAAACATCCATAAGCAACCAACCGGTCTAAACATCAATTATCCGGTCGAACTCCTCACCTATTTACCGGTCGAGTCTCTCTTATACCGGTCGAAGAACTTTTATAAACTTTTTACCGGTCCATGCATCACCAGCCCCAGTCGAACTGCTTCTAAATCATATCGGTCGAAGGTTGAACTATATACCGATCCTTGCTTTGGCAGTATACCGGTCGAGCCCACCTCCTTCCAATACCGGTCGGCCCATCAATTGAAAAGTCCAAACATTATATAGGTCCACTTCTCAAGAAAAACATTTTTGAAAAGCATCTCCACTCACATGCAAAACTAAACGTGCCTCATCCTTTGAATTTTAAGAAAAACATTTTTGAAAATGAGTGTATATCACCTCCACATGTCCATTTTGTTTGTTGAAAAGTCGCATGTGTCCATTCATAAACTCACTCTATTCCATGCACAACAATAACACGTGTCCACTTTGGAAATCTGAACTTTGGAAACCTGTTTGAGCTTCGAAGTTTATCATTTTTTTTAACCACCAACTCCTTTGAACCTTAAACTTTATGAAGTGCTTAATTTTGAACCTTGAACTTATTGAAGTTTGAACTTTGAGCCTAAATTCCTTATTTCAAAGGTGGAAATCTGAACTATGGAAATTTCTGTTCCATAACCTCAACTCAAGTTCGATACTTGATTAAATTTCTGAAAATTTATTTTCTAAAATTCGATTGTTTTTCACTTACCTTTATCTTGTCTAACGGTCGAAACAGTTCTTATTTTCACATAATCAGAAACAGGATGACTTCAAAAGACGCTCTTTCCATTGGCACGGATGTCAAACCCCCAGTTCTGTTTAAAGGGGATTACGAACAATGGAAAGACAGATTTCTTGACTTTGTGGATCGACACTTAAACGGAGATAACATTCTTTTATCAATAAAAGAAGGTCCCATGGCACCACTTTCTGTCCAAGTACCTGATGATGATGATGATGCTGAAGATGATTCTTCTGACAGCAAGGATGGGAACGTGGAAAGAGACCAGTAGATGAAAACTGTTACACTAGAGTATGCCCAATTTTCTGAAGAACAAAAGAACTGTTTCAAAGCTGATAAGCAAGCAAGATATTTACTTTTTCAAAGTATCCCGAATGATATTTACATCAAAATAGACAGCTACAAAGCTACTGCTAAGAAGATGTGGGATCAACTTCAAAAGATGATGATGGGATCTAAGGTTGGGAAGCAGATGAAAGTCGCAAACTGTATAAACAGTTATGAAGAACTCAAAGCCTTTGAAGATGAAAGCCTAGCGGACACTTATGAACGATATGTTCTGCTTCTGAACGAGCTGTCAAAGAATAAAATTAAAAAGAAACAGATAGAGAACAACGTCAAGTTTCTCAGTGTCCTTCAACCTGAGTGGAATGAGTGACATTCCACTCCACGAGGTGTATGAGACACTAAGGCAAAACGAAGAAGAAGTAGAAGAGAAAAGGAGTGGAAAGAAAAAGGAAGTTGAGAAAGTTCCTGATTCAAATGCACTTGTTACCAAAGATAAGAAGAAAAAGAAGAAAGTAATTACAAGTTCTGAATCAGAAACTGAATCTGATGGAGATGATGGAGAAAGTCTGAAGCAAGCAATGCAATTACTGACCCGTGCATTCCAAAAGAAATTCTACAAGAAACCGGGATCAAATACACATAGATATTCTTCATCAAGCTCCAAGAACCGTGAGCATAGAGAAAGAGTAGAAGGAAGTAGATCTCAAGAGAAGAAACCAAGAGAAAGGAAGCAATTTGGGAATGACTACACCAGTACAGACAAGAAAGCTGATGTCCCAATCATATGCTACAACTGTGGCATGACTGGACATTACGCCTCAAACTGTCGAAAGCCAAAGGTTCACAATATGGCGTATTACCAGAACAAACTAATGTTAGCCAAGAAAAAGGAAGCTGGCAAAGCATTAATGGCTGAAGACGAATTCTGGTTAGATCATTCTGAAGAGGAAGAAGAAGAAGAGAATGAAGAAGCTGCTAATATGTGCTTGATGGGCACTCATGCAAAGTATGATAATTCAGATGATGAAGCAGCTGAAGAGGTAATGAACTTAACTGAAAATAATTTTTTGATCAAAATGGATGCGATGATGGTCGAACTTCAAGACCTTCAGTCAAAATTGGAAAAGAAAAAAGGCAGAGTTGTTAGGCGTAATCAAAAGATCTCTGAGCTAAATAAGTCAGTTATTGGGAACAAAGATCTCATGGATTCCCTACGCAAATCTTCGTATGATTTTAATCTTCAAAACGATTGTTTAGAAAAGAAGATTTCTGATTTTGTTTCTCAAATTTCTATGTCTGATTTAGAAAAGAAACAAACTGCCTTAATTGTTTATAAGCTGCAGTTTGAGAACAAGAATCTTAAAAAGAAGGTAAATGGTCTGGAAACCAAACTTTACTCAATAGGCCAAACAAATCAAACTATTTTCATAATACACCAAATGAAGAGGCTGCTTTTAAAGCAAAATGGGGACTAGGTTGTAATAATCCTCATTACCTGAAACATGTTATCAGAAAACAACCTGGTTTATATAATGCAGATTATATGTATGCTGCTCGTAAACTTTCTCATTTGAAACCCAAATTTGTTACCAAAGCATCAGAAGAAGTCGAGGCAAAAGAAGATACAAATAGAAAGAATTTGAAGAAAATGAAACTACCATTCTGTGATGCAAGACTAAATGATAGTTATCTTTCGGAAAAACCAAAAGTTCTTTCAAAACAATATTTTGCTACATATTCTTCTACTGAAATGGAGGCAAAACCTGTTTGAGCTAAAACTTATCTACCTCCACTCGTATTAGAAAGCAAAATAATTGAGTTAGAAAATGTCTTATCTGACGAAAGAACTTTGGTGAAAATAGAACATGATGTGTTTTCTACTGTTTTGAAGAACACTGTTTTTCATTCTAAATCTACAAAGTGTTCTACAGTTTCAAAAGCACCTCACACTTCTACTGATTTCTTTGATAACTTATTTGAGTCTGCAAATGATTTTTTAAATTCTGAAGAAGGGTGTATAGAAGAAGTAAATATGGTTGATTTCAATGCTTCACTTCCAGATCATTCTATTTTTCTTGTAAAAGGAAAGACTTTACCAAGTGTTTCTAAAAATTAGCGTTCACCGAAACAGAACACCTCTAGTAAACGCAAGAAAAGACAATCTCAGAAATCTGATTTTCCTAATAAATCTAAATCTTCAAATCAGATTCGTGCTACTAACCTTCCTTTTCACAGAAAGTTAGATGGTTCAGGTTCACTTCCGAGAAGAGGGAGCTACAAGGAAGAAAATCTTTTCTGGAAAAAGAAACTAGTTAAAGATAAAAGCTCATGTGTACATACGCATACTGAAACGAAAAACAATGCGCTGAAAAGTAAACCTGCTCATGTTTACACGAGAGATCAAATGATCAGGTTATCAGGTAAGGAAAATTCTTGTTCTTACTGTAGTACACATGATCCTGTTCATAAAACCAAAGATCATTACTAGTATGGTTCTTATTCCATAACCCCCATACGAACTGCAACTAACACATATGGACCCAAATACCAGTGGGTACCAAAGAAAACTAATTCTGTGTTGCAGGCACCTACTGTCAAGGGGAGTAGAAGAAGAATGGTTCTTGAGTTAATCAGCTCAAGACCCGGACATCAATGTCAACAACGACTTCTGATTATGTACAAATCAGGACTCGTTCTTCAAAGATAAAAAGAACTTACTCCAATGCTGATATGAGAGATTGTACTCCGATACTCCAACGAGGAAATCAATCTTCAAGGGGGAGTACATATTTATTTCTGAAATTTTAAATGCATATATTTTCAATGCATAATTTTTTCAAATGCATAGTTTCAGGGGGAGTAAGAGAAGTTCTTTGTTTTACTGCTTTTTGTCTTTTCAATATTAGTGAATAAAGTTTCTTTGACTTGACTTAAGACTTTTGCAGAATTTTTGAGAAGAGCTTATACGATCATATGTTTATGACTTTAAGCTAAGCTTCATGAGATGTAAGATCGCACTTAAAGGTATATTCCTTTATCTTAATCTCATATGTGATTGAAAGAAGGACAACTGTTAGGACACAGTCTCATTGGATTCAAGATCATCCAAATACGAAGATCGCAATATGAAGTTAAAGCTGAAAGTTACTCTCAACCAAAGTCTAGGGTCTATTCTGTAATAAACTCAAAGTTGTTTTATTATTTAGATATTATGTTTTAGATATTATTTGTTATTATATAAGTTTAATTATAATATCTAGATATTATAGATATCTAGATATTATGTTTAATATTATGTTAGTTGTTATCTCTCTAAAATACACATCGATCAGATCAACAAGAACACACACAACACATACATTCAAGGTGTAAAACAGAGAGAGCAAAACTGATCAACATTATCGACCCTTTGTAATCCACGTTTATAATCTAAACAGGTTGGTAATCGTTATTGTTTTGTTGTTTGATTTATCTGGTAACGATCACGGACTCACAATTGGTATCAGAGTCTGATCCAGATCAAAATCAAATTTTTTAGACTCTGTGTTCTTCATTTTTTGAAGAACACTGTGCTATCATTCCATATCTTGATTTTGTGGTTGTTTTTGAAATCAAAAGGTTGTGTATTGTTGTTGTTGGTAAGGAGCATAAACTGTCAAAATTTGGTGTGGTAAATCGACCTCTAGCTTGGTTAATTTTAGAGTTACAGTCGATTTAATCGGAGAAGACGAAGTATCGGTCTTAAGCGTATCGGTCGAACCTTAGTTTTTACATTCTATCGGTCTTAAGCATTCGACCGGACCCTCACTTCCCCGGTCGAATCTCACAAACTTTGTACCGGTCGAATTATTTTTTATCTGGTCGAGTTTTTTTTTATCCGGTCAAATCCCACTTTTCCAACTCACTTCCCCGGTCGAACCCCACTTTTCCACTACATTTTCCCGGTCAAAGCAAATTAACTCATCCGGTCGAATCACACAAAACCACATCCGGTCAAACCACAATCTTTTTCAAACTCACTTCCGGTCTAAACCCCATCCCCGGTCTTCACACCTCCGGTCAAACTACTCCATTTCTTTGTTTTGTTGTTTTGTTCACTATTCCACTCATTCACATGCAAAACACACGTGTCCAATATTGGTAACACACTCCTGTATTGAATTCACTTGTCAATCTCACTTTTACATCATCCTACTTGAATTCACACATCCAATATTGGTATCACACTAACACGTGGAAATCTCATTTTTTTGTTGTTGTTTGTTGTTTCATTTACCTCACGTGGCAATCTCACTTTTACAACATCAAAATATCGGTCCATCACTTAAATTTACATTTTTCCCGGTCGTTGAATCTTACCGGTCAATTAATTTTTACCGGTCGCAACAGTTTACCAGTCGAAAATTTTATCGGTCGAAATTTCAAGTTCGATACTTGATTAAATTTCTGAAAATTTAATTTCTGAAATTCGATTGTTTTTCACTTACTTTTATCTGGACTAACGGTCGAATCAGTTCTTGTTTCACATCTAATCTAAACAGGATGACTTCAAAAGACGCACTTTCCATTGGCACAGATGTCAAATCCCCAGTTCTGTTCAAAGGGGATTACGAACAATGGAAAGACAGATTTCTTGACTTTGTGGATCGACACTCAAACGGAGATAACATTCTTTTATCTATAAAAGAAGGTCCCATGGCACCACTTTCTGTCCAAGTACCTGATAATGATGATGATGATGATGCTGAAGATGATTCTTCTGACAGTAAGGACGGGAACGTGGAAAGAGAACAGAAGATGAAAACTGTTACGCTAGAGTATGCCCAATTTTCTGAAGAACAAAAGAACCGTTTCAAAGCTGATAAACAAGCAAGATCTTTACTTCTTCAGAGTATCCCGAATGATATCTACATCAAAATAGACAGTTACAAAGCTACTGCTAAAAAGATGTGGGATCAACTTCAAAAGATGATGATGGGATCTAAGGTTGGAAACCAGATGAAAGTCGCAAACTGTATAAATAGTTACGAAGAATTCAAAGCCTTTGAAGATGAAAGCCTAGCTGACACTTATGAACGATATGTTCTGCTTCTGAACGAGCTGTCAAAGAATAAAGTTAAAAAAAAACAGATTGAGAACAACGTCAAGTTTCTCAGTGTCCTTCAACCAGAATGGAAGAAGCATACACGAAGAATGAAACAGATGAAAGATCTGTCTGATATTCCACTCCACGAGGTGTATGAGACACTAAGGCAAAATGAAGAGGAAGTAGAAGAGAAAAGGAATGGAAAGAAGAAAAAGGAAGTTGAGAAAGTTCTTGATTCCGTTGCACTTGTTGTGAAAGATAAGAAGAAAAAGAAGAAAGTAATTACAAGTTCTGAATCAGAAACTGAATCTGATGGAGATGATGGAGAAAGTCTCAAGCAAGCACTGCAATTACTGACCCGTGCATTCCAGAAGAAATTCTACAAGAAACCGGGATCAAACTCATAGAGATATTCTTCATCAAGCTCCAAGAACCGTGAGCATAGAGAAAGAGTAGAAGGAAGTAGATCTCATGAGAGGAAACCAAAAGAAAGGAATCAATCTGGGAATGACTACACCAGTACAGACAAGAAGGTTGATGTCCCAATCATATGCTACAACTGTGGCATGACTGGACATTACGCCTCAAACTGTCGAAAGCCAAAGGTTCGCAATTCGGCGTATTACCAGAACAAACTAATGCTAGCCAAGCAACAGGAAGCCGACAAAGCATTAATGGCTGAAGACGAATTCTGGTTAGATAATTCTGAAGAGGAAGAAGAAGAAGAGAATGAACAAGCTGCTAATATGTGCTTGATGGCCAATCATGCAAAGTATGATGATTCAGATACTGAAGCAACTGAAGAGGTAATGAACTTAACCGAGAATAATTTTATGATTAAAATGGATGCGATGATGGTCGAACTTCAAGACCTTCAGTCAAAACTGAAAAGAGAAAAAGGTAGAGTTGCTAGGCGTAATCAAAAGATCTTTGAGCTAAATACGTTAGTTATTGGGAACAAATATCTCATGGATTCCCTACGCAAATCTGCTTCTGATTTTAATCTTGAAAAGGTTTGTTTTGAAAAGAAGATTTCTGATCTTGTTTCACAATTATCTAAGTCTGATTCAGAAAAGCAAGAATGCGTTCTGAAAGCATTTAAACTTCATGTTGAGAACAAGACTTTAGAGAAAAAGATAACTGGTCTGGAAGCCAAACTTTATACAAGAGGCCAAACAGATCAAACTATTTTCTTGAATACACCAAATGAAGAGGCTGATTTAAAGCAAAATGGGGATTAGGTTGTAATAATCCTCATTACCTGAAACATGTTATTAGAAAACAGCCTGGTTTATATAATGCAGATTATATGTATGCTGCTCGTAAACTTTCTCATTTGAAACTCAAATTTGTTACCAAAGCATCAGAAGAAGTCGAGGCAAGAGAAGATACAAAAAGAATGAATTTGAAGAAAATGCAACTACCATTCTGTTATGAAAGACTGAATGATAGTTATCTTTCGGACAAACCAAAAGTTCTTTCAAAAGAATATTTTGCTACATATTCTTCTACTGAGATGGAGGCAAAACCTGTTCGAGCTAAAACTTATCTACCTCCACTCGTATTAGAAAGCAAAATAATTGAGTTAGAAAATATCTTATCTGACGAAAGAATTTTGGTGAATATAAAACAAGATGTGTTTTCTACTGTTATAAAGAACACTGTTTTTCATTCTAAATCTACAAAGTGTTCTACAGTTTCAAAAGCACCTCAAACTTCGACTGATAGTTTTGATGATTTATTTGAGTCCACAAATGAATTTCTTAATTATGATGGAGGGTGTATAGAAGGAGTAGATATGGTTGATTTCAATGCTTCACTTCCAGATCATTCAATTTTTCTTGTAAAAGGAAAAGCTTTACCAAGTGTTTCTAAACATCAGCGTTCAAAGAAACAGAACACCTCTGGTAATAGCAAGAAAAGCCAATCTCAGAAATCTGATTTTCCTGATAAATCTAAATCTTCAAATCAGATTCATACTACTAACCTTCCATTTCACAGAAAGTTAGATGGTTCAGGTTCACCTCCGAGAAGGAAGAGCTACAAGGAAGAAAATCTTTTCTGGAAGAAGAAACCAGTTAAAGATGAAAGCTCATGTGTACATACGCATAATGAAACAAAGAACAATGCGCTGAAAAGTAAACCTGCTCATGTTTACACGAGAGATCAAATGATCAGGTTATCAGGTAAGGAAAATTCTTGTTCTTACTGTTGTACACATGATCCTGTTCACAAGACGAAAGATCATTACTGGTATGGTTCTTATTCCATAACCCCCATACGAACTGCAACTAACACATATGGACCCAAATACCAGTGGGTACCAAAGAAAACTAAACCTATGTTGCAGGCACCTACTGTCAAGGGGGAGTAGGAGATCAAAGGCTTCTGAATACTTCAGTTCAGAACCCGGACTTCAATGTCAGAACAAAGGTTCTTGAATAACACAGTTCAAGACCCGCACTTCAAAGAAGAATGGTTCTTGAGTAAATCAGCTCAAGACCCGGACATCAATGTCAACAACGACTTCTGATTATGTACAGATCAGGACTCGTTCTTCAAAGATCAAAAGAACTTACTCCAATGCTGATATGAGAGATTGTACTCCGATACTCCAACGAGGAAATCAATCTTCAAGGGGGAGTACATATTTATTTCTGAAATTTTAAATGCATATCTTTTCAATGATAATTTTTTCAAATGCATAATTTCAGGGGGAGTAAGAGAAGTTCATAGTTTTACTGCTTTTTGTCTTTTTAATTTAAGTGAATAAATTTGCTTTGACATAGACTTAAGACTTTTGCAGAATTTTTTGAGAAGAGCTTACACGATCATATGTTTATGACTTTAAGCTAAGCTTCATGAGATGTAAGATCGCACTTAAAGGTATATTCCTTTATCTTAATCTCATATGTGATTGAAAGAAGGACAACTTTCAATCATTGAAAACATATTCTTAAACGTTCAAACCACTTCCTGATTTTTCATAAGATTTTATATTTCGGGAGTGTACTTTAAATGTTCTACATGAGCTTACATGATTATAAATCATTTTGAGCATCACATGCTTTCTAGGAAAACATGAATTTCATTGTGCTAGGACTTAACACAACTTCTATGGAATCACCTTAACCAGTGATTTCTACCCACGAAGTTAAATCCTTGGTGATTGAGTATGCAAAGAGAAAAGAAATGAGTGTGATTAGAGAAAGCAAATCGTTTAAAAGAAAGAGCGTGTGAGAACAGAGTTAAAAAGAATATCACAACTCTGCACCAACTTTTTCTGAGCCGGGTAGCCACATTACTAGTGTTTCACAAATCTTTGGTGAACATTATTGAAACAGGCAACTAACCCATGCCAACTCTTGATCAAACCTCCTTATCTACTCATTTTCTACTCAATTAGAAAGTGTTTCACTTTCTAAGGGGACGCAGCACATATGCTATCTGATTTTCACTTGGAAAATCTGGATATTGAAAAGAAGGAAGTCTGCCCCACCTTCGCACTTCAATCATGCACATTGAGTCTGTGTTTAACTTACTTTTGTCTCAGTGCTTTACACAATTTCGAGCCTTATAAGCAATCATCAAGTGCTTAATTCTTTTAACACAAGCACGAACACATAAGGAATTTGTTTCTTTGTCATAACGTTTATAGAAATAACCTTTGTGGTGTTTCGATGATTAAATGGAAGCCCTGGGGGAGTCAACATCAAACAGCTCCTTTCCATTGTGTATTCGTTACACACAGTGACTTAGTGTTACTGACAGGCGTTTCTAACTGATTTGTTTATTGCTACAGGTGTTACATGACTATTTTGTCTAGATTTGCAAAGATCTAGATAGATATCTATTGCATTGACGAATCAGATGATCCTAATGAACAACATTTCTTGTCATCAACTTTTGATGAAACTGTTACACTTCTCATCAAAAAGGGGGAGAAGATCTACCCAAGAAATGGAGAAGAGTTAACCAAGAAATCACATGTTTCAAGAATCACGTCCAAGATTGAATTCTTCAAAGAGCAAGTATTGTGAAGATATGCTGATTCGAGAGAAATTTTCTTTTGAAGATACTTTTATGAAGAATTTCGAGCTGAAACTAGAGATAATTTATTCCCAACATCCAAGAAAGATAATCTACATCTTTTGGGGAGTTTACTATATCTTTAAGACTAAGAGAGAGATTGCATCTTCTGTGCTGAAAGAGAAGATCATATTGCTAAATCATTTTCGTAATGATCTTGATCCAAAGGGGGAGATTGTTAGGACACAGTCTCATTGGATTCAAGATCATCCAAATACGAAGATCGCAATCTGAAGTTAAAGCTGAAAGTTACTCTCAACCAAAGTCTAGGGTCTATTCTGTAATAAAGTCAAAGTTGTTTTATTATTTAGATATTATGTTTTAGATATTATTTGTTATTATATTAGTTTAATTATAATATCTAGATATTATAGATATCTAGATATTATGTTTAATATTATGTTAGTTGTTATCTCTCTAAAATACACATCGATCAGATCAACAAGAACACACACAACACATACATTCAAGGTGTAAAACAGAGAGAGCAAAACTGATCAACATTATCAACCCTTTGTAATCCGCGTTTATAATCTAAACAAGTTGGTAATCGTTATTGTTTTGTTGTTTGATTTATCTGGTAACAATCACGGACTCACAACAACTTTCAATTATTGAAAACATATTCTTAAACGTTCAAACCACTTCCCGATTTTTCATAAGATTTTATATTTTGGGAGTGTACTTTAAATGTTCTACATGAGCTTACATGATTATAAATCATTTTGAGCAACATATTCTTTATAGGATATATGGTATCAGTGTGCTAGGAATTAACACAACTTCTATGGAATCACGTTAACCAGTGATTTCTATCCATGAAGTTAAAAGAAATGAGTGTAGAATTAAGTGATGAGGTATCATGAAAAAGAGAGTTCGGTTAGCAGTGAGCTAAATGTTTAAAAGAAAGAGGGTGTGAGAACAAAGTTAAAAGAATATCACAACTCTGCACCAACTTTTTCTGAGCCGGGCAACCACATTTCTAATGTTTCACAATTCTTTGATGATCATTATTGAAACAGACAACTAGCCCATGCCAACTCTTGAAATTACCCCACCAGCTACTCATTTACTTCTTAACAAGAAAGTGTTTTATATTTTCAAAGAGGAAGCAGCGCATTTGCTATCTGATTTTCATTTGGAAAATCTGGATATTGAAAAGAAGGAAGTCTGCCCCACCTTCGCACTTCAATCATGCACATTGAGTCTGTGTTTAACTTACTGTTGTCTCAGTGGTTTACACAATTTCGAGCCTATAAACGATCATCAAGTGCTTAATTCTTTCTATCACAAGCACGAATACACAAGGAATTTGTTTCTTTGTCATAACGTTTATAGAAATAACCTTTGTGGTGTTTCGATGATTAAATGGAAGCCCTGGAGGAGTCAACATTAAACAGCTCCTTTCCATTGTGTATTCGTTACACACAGTGACTTAGTGTTACTGACAGACATTTCTAACTGATTTGTTTATTGCTACAGGTGTTACATGACTATTTTGTCTAGATTTGCAAAGATCTGGATAAATATATATTGCATTGACGAATCAGAGGAACCTAATGAACAACATTTCTTGTCATCAAGTTTTGATGAAATCGTTACACTTCTCATCAAAAAGGGGGGAGAAGATCTACCCAAGAAATGGAGAAGAGTTAACCAAGAAATCACATGTTTCAAGAATCACGTCCAAGATTGAATTCTTTAAAGAACAAAGTATTCTAAAGATATGCTGAAGAATTTCGAGGTGAAACTGAAGATAATTTCTTCCCAACATCCAAGAAAGATAATCTACATCTTTTGGGAGTTTACTATATCTTGAAGACTAAGAGAGAGATTGCATCTTCTTCTGTGCTGAAAGAGAAGATCGTATTGCTAAATCATTTTCGTAATGATCTTGATCCAAATGGGGAGATTGTTAGGACACAGTCTCATTGGATTCAAGATCATCCAAAACGAAGATCGCACTCTGAAGTTAATGCTGAAAGTCACTCTCAACATAGTCTATGAGTCAAATTGTAATAAGCGTCAAAGTTATAATGTCTAGATATTATATTATTTAGATATTATGTTTTAGATATTATTTAGTTAATTATTATATTAGTTTAAATATAATATCTATGTTATGTTTGTTTGATAAGCTAGCTCTCAACAACATCAGATCACATTTTACAAGAGAACACACACATAACACATATTGAAGGTGTAAATCAGAGAGAGAGCTTATCGATCAAGAACATCAACCTTTGTAATCCGCATTTGTAATCAGAGAAACAAGTTGGTAATCTTTATATGTTTGTTGTTTTATTTATCTGGTAAACGATCACGGACTCACACACAAACTACACAATACCAATTTATTTGTTTTTATTCAATAAAATTTTCGCAACATCATAAGTACTTTATTAAACCGAAATCAAGATAATATACTATGCATGATCTATAAATATATATATAAGATCAGTGAGGATCTTCTTTGGTTGATCATTAGTTAAAGCATCCACCCTGGTATAACTCCATTAGCATTTTGCGATGTACTTGGAACATCCATTTCATCATTTGGTGCCTCATTGGTGTAGCTGAAGTGCAAAAATTGACGGATATTTAGAATCTCAGCAAATTCAAATAATAAATTTTGAACGATTTAATAAGTAGGTGAAAAGTACCCAATTTGCAAATTGTTATTGCAATCAAGAGGGTGGAAATAACCCTCCTGGTGAGCACGCAATCGTCTGTTCTCAAAGTTGCGGTCATGGGCTTCCCATGATAATTGATAGGCTGCAGTGCTTTCTTCCAACTACCAAAAAATTAGAACATTATATGTAAATTCATTTATGGATGGGCAGCAGCCATGCTCGTCAACAATCATATTGTTTAATTCGTAGATAAATCTTTTTTAGGCAGGCCAACTAAACTTTTAAACCAAAAGTCAATTGATTCACTCTTATGCACATAAAAGACGGTTGCCATTGTGCATGGTTGCTTCGAAACCTCTATGTACAAACTTTGTCTAAGTTCGAATCCTACTAGAGGTCTAGTAGAATCAAAAACTTTTGAACAAATAATAAGATTTTCATTCCTTAATTTTCAAAATTTGAAGATGAAATGGAGAATAACAATCAAGGTGTATTCATACCTTACTCCTTAGGGCTTTATTAACTTCCAACAGTGATTGTTCCTGGAACACATTTAAAGTTAGATTTTTTTTCTTCTTTATATTATTTAGTCGAACCCAACTTAGATAATGTATAATAATATGATGAAAATTTTGATAGTGGCCATCTTGAATTCGTTCATATTGCCTAATGCTAGGATGCTACCTCGACAATAGGACATTGCAATGGATCTAAAGTAAACCAATCTTAGCACATACTATACAAATGCATCATTTCTATAAAACACAAGAAAGCATGAGTAGATCACATGCAAACCTTTAACATTAATCATACACAAGTCTCATTTTGGAGGACTTCAAAGAGGTCTCTTAATTGGCCAAGGAATTTTTTTTGGACATGAGCCAATCTTGGCCTATATCTAATATCTCTCGTGACTAAACTCATTTTTGCACCCTACACTATTGGTTCAATCATTAGTACATGTTAGCTGTGGTCTTTGTCTCAACTGATACTTGGAGAGTTTCTTGAACCAATAGTGTAGGGTTCAAGACTTGCAATTAAATGTGTATGATATTCAAGAAAAGATACTATACGAGCAAGAGTTATAAAGGTCTAAGTGTATGATGTAGTGTGTATATTAGTCTAATCCCTATAGAATGTAGTAAGCATAAAGAAAGGCAATAAGTGAGAGACTAAAATATTTTGGAAAGAAGAATTATATACATAAACCCCAAATCAAAAAAAAACCCGCTAAAAGTTAAAAATCGTAAAAACCAATTTCATGTATTGTTTCATAGGTGAAACAACACATGTGAAAACCAAACCCGTCCAGGATTATAGGCAATACTTGGTCTCTACCCCAAATCTTGTTTAGATTAAAAAAAACAATAATAAAGAATATATTTATCTTATTCGATCATGTTTTTGCAAGGAAAAGGTTGGCATCTTATTTAGTCTTGACTTCTAACTTTTTTGTGTTAATGATGTTTTATTGTCATAGTATGTTGTTAGTTTAATCTAATTAGTAGTTTTCTGAAGAAAAAAAATTGTATGATGTGACCATTTGGAACGCACCATATCGGTCCAAGATAAATTGTGTACCAAGGATATGTGAATGCCGCCTAAAGTCGAATCCTATGCCTCCAATTCATTCTGTATATATGTATGTCCGCCTCTTTAATTACCCACTATGCTAAAGCCGCATGGACATCCAAATAGTAGTTTTTATTTATGACCAATTCAATATATATATATATATATATATATATATATATATATATATATATATAAAACAATTCATTTTGACCCTAAAAGATAAGTTCAATGTTTTTTGGGACAAATTTCAATTTGTGTTCATCAAAAAGATATTTCTTTTATTTTCTCAATAATATAGTCTTGGTCTAACAAAAATTACACATTTTGATTTGACACATGTTTTAGCAAAACCAGTTTTGTTAAATATATAAACACCTTTCAATAAACATAAAATAGAAAGAACTATGAGGCTCCAAATAATTAATATATATATATATATATAAAACAATTCATTTTGACCCTAAAAGATAAGTTCAATGTTTTTTGGGACAAATTTCAATTTGTGTTCATCAAAAAGATATTTCTTTTATTTTCTCAATAATATAGTCTTGGTCTAACAAAAATTACACATTTTGATTTGACACATGTTTTAGCAAAACCAGTTTTGTTAAATATATAAACACCTTTCAATAAACATAAAATAGAAAGAACTATGAGGCTCCAAATAATTAAACAGTCTATGGACTCTATATGTTGTAATTATGACAATGGGACAAATATGTAAATCTTAATGTGAAAACATGTAGCAAGTTTTATGAAATATATCCAAAGAGAATCTTTCAACTTTTAAGACTATGATTACTTGTTCTGTTGTGATCTTCGTATTAAGAGCATCTCCAACAACTATGCTAATTTTTTTTCTAAAATAGAGTTAAAAAAGTCATTATCTCTAAAACTTTTTGCATCCAACTCCAACAGATATGATATTTCTCTCTCTTCTCTAAAAATTTAGAGATTTCTCTAAATTTAGAGATTTTAGTAATCTCTCTCCTCATTTTTCTAGTTTAGCATAAGGGATAGCATAGCTGTTGGAGCAATAAAAATGCTAAAATCCCACTTTTTTTCTATTTTAGCATAGTTGTTGGAGATCCTCTAACAAACTATTGTACTTTTTGCAATTTAATCTAAAAAAATAAATTTATTGCAAAGTAGAAGATCACAATAGTTCTTTATAAACTTATTGCAAAGCTAATCTAGATTTTGAATTGAGTACTTTTTAGACTATTTATTACATCAAAAGATACACTGATTACTATAATACCGAAAGTATTATAACTTTGTTAAATACAAAAAGTATTATAACTTTGAAATTTGTCCCAAAAAACATTTAGCATAAGCATAACTAAACTATTATAACTTTGTTAAATACATGTTTAATATCCAAAAGCAAATAAAAACAACTAATAATGCATGTACGGATGGAGTTCATACTTGGGGGCCGTTTACACGGCGCTTATCCGGTAAGCGCTTACCGGTAATTGTTAACACTTTAACTTAACTTACCAGGTAAGATTTTAGTCCATTAAAATGACATTTTATGCAACATTTTTATCCGGTAAGCGCTAACGGGTAAGAGTCATCATTCTCACTTCTAACTTACAAGGTAATAAGACTCTTGGTCCATTTCATCGTTCTTACAGGATAAGATTCTCAATCATTGTCATGTTTATCCGATATGCTAAATGATCCGGTAAGCACGTAAGCGTTAAGTAACGACCCCTTAGTAGGGATTACCTTCTGTTGTAAATCTGAAAGTTGATCAAGCATATGCTGATTCTGCAATTAATAGTTGGACAACGTCAATACTATCCCCAAGGACAAAGAGAGAAGGCACCAGAAACCTTGAAGTTCTAGTACCCACTAGGATTGATGTGTACCTTGGTCGACCGGACTTGCCTGAGTGATGAATCCAATTGACGCTCAAGCTGGTCAAGTTCCTTTGATCCCAACCGCTCTAATTCTTCTCCAAGATAATGCCTGTATGGACATGTATATTCATTAGCTATTAACAATATCCTAATAAGCATATATAAACATAGGATGGACCCCAAGGAGGACCTGTCATATATATGTTTCAAGCTAGATTTGGTTCATGCAAATTAATTCCGCATCCTGGATCTCCCCATTCTATATTCTTCAATCACTTGTACATTATGAATAATTAATGCATTGTGTTCCTGGATGTAACCAAAAGTACCTCTGAGATTGTTGCAGGATGTCAACTTTGGCTTTAAGCTTTAAATACTCCTGGTAGCTGTTCTGCAAGGTTCAAGGCAATAATTAGTTTTATTTATTCATTATCACTACAACAAAATCGGGCTTATAGGTTGTTAAAAAATGTTCAAGGGTCCTAATAGACTGCCTTACAGGACTTAAATTTATAGGATCAAACAACTATGCGTCCGACGTAAAAGCGTTGCAATAAGTTTATTGGACTCTTTTGGGCTTCTTAGGTTTTTCGTGACACTTTTAAGTAAAATGTCTTATTAGTTTTTTTAACGGGAGATTTTTCCTATAACCAAGTCTTTTCATAAGACATTTCTTTTTATAATACTTTTTAGAATAATGTCATAACAAAGTAATTAATAAGATGCTTTATTTCAAAAAAAGTCCTAAAAACTTGTTAAGACACACAAAAAACGTCATATAAACTTATTGCAAAATTTTTACATATGAAGCACAAGGTGTTTGGTCCTGTAAACATAAGTTCAATAAAGGAGTCTATTAGGACACTTACACAATTTTTTGGCCTCCTATAGGCCCCATTTTTGTTGTAGCATGTATCTCTTGTTGACAATGGCAATTTTTTCCTGAGTGTGGTGTGGGTGTGGACTTCTGTTTTTTGGAAAAGGTGTGGGTGTGGAATTGAATCCTACTTAAAGTGACCAATGGTTGAACAACACCATCGCTTACCAAGAAAAGTTACTTAACTATTTGATTGGACATAAAATGTAACTAACATAAGAAGACCCAATACACATATAGAGCAAGATTGAAGATAGAAACGTTACCTGTGCATCTTGATCTTGACGGTTATCTTCCATTGCACCATAGCTGCATCTATGATACCTTTCAAGAGTCTTGGACATGCTAGATAACAAGTAGAGTCAGAGATGCTGAATTTGATTGTAGTTGTAATGTTTTTCTTGAAACTGGGATACATTTTTTTGCCCATTTGAGCAATAAACTCTTTCAAGGGATTAGCAGGTTATTTGGATACACCACTGCACCATGCTTCTTTTCTGGTTTAAACTAAGTTAAAGGCTGTGAATATTTATGGACCTAAAAGCATAATTGGTTAATTACAGCTTTTATCTTTAGATTCTTAATGTATTTTAGCATGCATTGTAACTTCACCATAACAACTATTCATGGACAGGTTCATGTAAATATAGTCCCTGGCTCCAGGCACCACCTCCACTTGCACATCTTGATCATTTCCTATGAAAAGATCACAAATTAAAGAAATTTGGGTTTCATAATCTCAGTCCCAAATAATTTTTATCATCTCATTAGGGATTTCAATGATTCTTTATATTGCTCCAGCCTTTAGTTATCTTCACCAAAACTCTGGGTGGTCCTTTATGCTCTTTAATGCTGATTTCATGGTTAATTATTATATTTTTTTTGTCAAATAATTGCTCTTCCTTGACGTTCAAACAGACTATTGTGCGTTTGAGTACAACAGAAGCATAGATCCTTAAGCACATAGCTAATTAAGTCGATCCTACTTATGTGCCTAATCAAGTTGATCCTCCTTTGAACCAAGTTTTCTTCCACCAGGCTAGTTATGCTTAAGGATCAAAATGCTGTAAGCCAATGTTAATTATTTTGATGTTGAATTCCTACCTTTCTCTAGCTTTCCCTCCCTAGTTTTTTATTCTCTCTGTCTCAAAAATAAATGTCCACAATGAAAATGGTACACAGTTTTAAGATCTTTAGTTATTACACTTTTTAAATAATTAAACGACACTTTTACTATACCCTTAATAATATAAACTTTCTTCATCTTACAATTAAGAGTAGAAAAGAAAGTGAAAACTTACTTTTGAACGTAGACATTATTTTGGAACAAACTAAAATAAAAAGGTGGACATTTAATTTGGGACGAAAGGAGTATAACTTAAAGAGTACCTTCTAGAGCTTTACCCTATCTACGATCAATCTGTGATCCAAAGAGGCCTAGAGGATCACTTCCCTTTGTCCTATTCTCCCAATGTGATATGCACGGTAGTCGCCATCGAATCAAAGACTTTGGCATCATTGACCCTAATGGCCATTTGGCGAGACCTGCTTCCTCTATTCGTTTTCTTGTTCAACAACACCCTTTCTTTCTTTAGCAGCTACACATTTTGCAAACCCCTTTTTTTACTCACCATCACTTTCCATTTTATCCGCAAACCCTGTCCAATTCATTAACTCATTAACTCCTAACCCCCTTTCTCTAGACTCCCCAATCATCCTCTCCACCAAATTGTGATCTCCTCAAAGCTACCAACCTAATCCCACCTCGCCACTAAAGGGTTCTAGCCCTCATTTGAAATCCTAATCTTTCTCGGTCTATGTCCACCTCATGTTGGCAGTGGCGATTCCAGATTTTTTTGTTATGGGGATCGGAATTTAAGTGGCCACGTGCCCTCGTGGTTGACAATGTCCTCTACTTAAATATATGTGTCTTATCATTTTCCATTAGGGTGATGCTCCATAAAAAAAACTTATTTCGAATGAATCCAAAGAAGATCATTCAAATTAACAATTAGATATCAACTAATAAACCATAACCCTAAATTAACAACAAAAAACTAACAATTTGACATCAACTAACAAACCCTAACTATTAATATATAATTAACAAAAAATTAACAATTATATATTAATTAACAAACTCAAAACCTAAGAATTCACAATTAATGTAAAAAAAACAAATTATATAAAAAGTTAACAATGAAATTAGGTTAAAAGATACTCATAGGATCAAACTTATTTTTGTTGGGGGTCAAAACACATAAATATTTACAAAAATTAAATTTTATACTATAAAGAAACAAAATTTTAGACCTTATAGGGGTCATTTGACCCCCCAAAGCAAAAGCATAGATCCGCCTATGCATGGAGGTGATTTTAGTGTTATCAAACATTTTGATGTAATTGAGATTGATAGATACATAAAAATTCAAGGTTGAGCTTTAAGACAAGTTTAGTAGTGCGGAATGCATGCTTGTATATGCCACCTTGAATATCGCCATATAGCGGGGTCAAAGGGGCAGCACCCTTTATTTCAAGGTTGTATTAAGAACAAATCCATATGGTGGATCATTACTTGGCGTCTTTCATCGGTGCTTTTTCTTGATTGGGTTTTCCACATATATATATACAAATCTTAATGTCCCTCATTCCTTATATGTTCTTTATTCTGTATTTTAAAGTGTGTAGTTATTTCATTTATTGTCGGCTATATATGATTTATCGTTATACTATACATTACGCGATCCATTATCCCCATTAGGATAATTTGAAATTCAGTTATAGGGATAGTTGATTTTTAGTTCGAGTTTTTGATTGGAAGTCAATTTTTTCCCATACGATCAAACGATTATTTGGTGTAAGGTTCACAACGCAACATGTTCTAACTTTTTATACGCCTTTCTCCAAACATGTTATAATTTTTATTTAGTTCAATTAAGTTTAAGACCGTTGCACAACTAGTGGAGTGTTTTCCCAGCAACCGCGAGTTCGCTCGACGATCTTTTGTCTACAAATTCGAGACCCCGAGGAGAGAAAATGACTGCAGATCTGCTGGCCGTGTTGGTTATGGCGTACATTTGGGTGGTTTCGAAGAATAGGAATTATATCGTCTTTAACAACAAGATGAGATCGGGCCGGGAGTTGTTTAGTAATTGTATGCTTTTAAATGGGTTAAAATTAGAAAAAAGAAAGGGGGTGAGGTCAATTGGGAGAGTTGGTGCAGTAGACCACGTAATGCTCTTGTAGTTCAGTTGTAATCTCTAACGCCTCGCTAGCTTTTTCGTTTAATATTACTTTGTGCCATTCAAAAAAAAAAAAAAAAGACCGCTGCAAGCTTCAAAGGAAAAAAAGCTTATAGATTTATACACTATGAAAGAATCAAAAGCATTATGAAAGGATCACTTTTATCATTAGTTTTGTTTTATCTCAAATCTTCATCAATTTTGTTGATTGCTTAATAATTGTAAAGCATTTTTCTAGAAATTGTGTTTGCATTAAGCCAATCTATGTAGCACGTTGGTTTCCTGTAAAGGGCATTACTACTTACTTTCAAATAGGTTAATTAGACACACCAAATTCCATCCTGTCCCACCCCTTATATCAAATTCCATTTTCCGTGTGATTCATTTGTCTTGTGATGGTATCTCCCTTGAGCATTGTTTCTAATAATCAAGCTTTAATTCTATTTTAAAAACTACTAACATATTAATTAATATTTGTAATGTGAAGTGCACTATACATGATTAGATTAATTATATAATATTTCTCTTCATGTATCTCCATCTCTCCATGTTCATGTATGTGTGGATCCCTATATTTACCGATGCTTTGTATACTTGATTAATAGGTGACACAGGTATTATAAACTAAGTTCATCATTTTAGATGTGTGTGAGGTGCCTCTGCTTGTGATACATGTGCAAGCTAGGAAAGAAATTCAAGCTCCTTTTAGAAAGTTGTCTTCTCTTTCACCATTTCCTAGTTTCATTTCGTATACGAATTGTGTCCAATAACCTTGTGATTCTTGAACGCCAAAAAAGAACAATGTTAAGTTGTTCTTACGTAGGTAAATACTGGTTTATAGGCAATGTTCTAAAAACTTCCTCCTACAGCTGCTAAACTGTCTGCATAGACATTCTGATTAGTTACAGCCACTTAGTTGGCTGCCTAGGAGATGAGTGTCCCTCGTCTCTTCAATAAGAAACTAATTATTAGATCAAATGTAAAGGAGGAAATCTTTTCCATTTTTCTAAAGTTATTGCATTAGAAGTATAATGAAAATATTTTAAGAGTTAAATTATCAAAATGACACAGTGGATCAAGATTTAGTTCTCATATGTTGACAGTTTAAACATAACTACATATATACCACTTATGTTTCCGATTGATCCCCACTTAGGTGACTAAGTGCTAGAAGGTGACTCGACGTCTAGATCTGCTTAATGTATTTAAAACACGTTGATGGGAAAAGTGACTGATGGTGGAGAAAGGATATCATGAAGTCAAGAATGTATGAGCATAGATCAAATTTATCTTCACCTTATTCATGCAACACCGGATGATGAATGTATAATAAGCTTTCAAATAGGAGAAATAAAAATCAAACATTCTCCAAAATGTTTTAAAGGCATTTGACTATCTGAAGAGGGTTTGTTTACTTAACCTTAACAAGAAGTATAAATCCTTGAACATATATGAGGAGATTTTTTTAGTGTAGAATTTTATGGGTTTATTATTTGACTTGAAAATTCACCTTGTTGTTATAGATATTACAAAATTAAAAAACCATAATCATGACCATTGACATAGTTACAAGGATTTGCATACTTATGGCAAAAGATTATTGAATAAGGAGCCACTGGTTCAAGAACTTGAAGCAAAGGCCTTTTGGAAGATAAACAACAAGAGTATGCTACAGTGGTGACCCAGAGATCTCAAAAATTTCAGAAACCGAATTTAACCCATTTGAACCAAGACGGTTTCGGCTATTCGGTTTTCGACTAGCACGATTCCATTAACCGGTCGAATAAAGATAACTTATTTTGTTCGATTTTCGATTATCGTTTTACTATTTTGATTAAACTAAATAACACATTTTCCTATTTATATATTTATTATTTTGGTTAAACCGGAAACAAGTGAACCCATTAAACATTAATACAAAATCAACTATTTCATAATGGACTAAATGCTAGAGGAAAAAACCACTAAACTAATTGGTGATAAAGTAATATGTTGGCACTTGGTACTAAACCAATTTGAACAAACCTGGGGAAAGATAAATCAAAATGCTTAATGGTTAATTTGCATATAAAAGAGTAGTCAGTAGCAAGAAATATGAAGGCAGAAATAAATTACCAAGACATTATATCCGGATAAAAAGAAATCAGATAGTAATAGACCAAAAAAACCAGGAATGAAAAATAAACCAGTAACAAACCTTAAAAATCAATTAAATCAAAATTACCACTTTATCATTTACCAACAAAATCAATTAGCTTTTATTAGGATTAGCTTTAGACGATTGGGGACATTGGCTTTTATTTGTTGGGAACATAATAGAAATTTTAGGCATAAGTTGATTTTTTAAGTTAGCATATCATTTATTTGAGCAAATGCCTCTACCCTTTTGCTCTAAATCCGCCCGTGGTATGCTAGCTAGTTTGTAAAAGAAAGGAATACAAGATAAAGGTCATGATGGTGTTACTGATTGTAGTTGTAATTGTGTAAGATGAATAGATCATCATAACTCCAACCATTGGGTCGAGGCTGCCACTCGGCCCTAAGACGAATCAAAGAAGAGTGGGGAACCTCTCGCTAGCTTTTGGAATTCGACATCAGGATAATTAGGGAGGAAATTGTGGCTATAAGATGCAAGGAAAAGAAGCTATAATAAATCTTACATTCAAATACCTTAATTAGAAATTATGTTTGTGAAAATTAGAGTCCACACCACCCAAGGCCAACACTTCGTTGAAATGAAAGGAAAGAAAGAACTAATTGTGTCACCGACTAACAAAGATGAACACAAGCTAAATTGTTATCATGACACGAATACTGGTCATTGGATTATTTATTTTTTAACAAGAAACAAATTTATTAGAATAGAACCTAGCAAGGCGCTAGCTTACAAAGCATCTGAAAAACATAAAAACATAATAGAGGGTTACAACACCAAGTTTCCCACCTAATTCCCCTCCCCATCTTTACTCTGTTTTTAACCCACAAAATGGAGAAAAAAATGGACACCATTTGCTACTTAACGGATGGACTGCATCTTGTCCCTTTGATGATATTAATAAGGGTAGTTTTGCCCCTTTGTATATTTGAGCCTTTTAGGTCTTTTGTTCCTATATTTTCCCTTCATGTTCATTGTAACTGATGAAACCCTAGCCGACATTAGCTATTCACTATGTCTCTCTTAATATCTTCTTGTATCACGCACAAATACGCACATATATGTGTATTATATATATGTATGTATATACATAGGAGTAGGTTCAAAAGAAAATTGTAAATATTTTGAGAACCTAAGAACTACTATTTATGTTTTATTTATGATGAATGTCGTGATAGATTCATGATAAAAATGCATGACTTTCACGATGGAAAATACATGATATCATGAATTATAAAAAATGTGTGACATTCATGATTATTCAAGGTTATTCATCATAAAATAGTTAGATCTGTGGTTCCCAAAATATTTATGGTTCTCATTTGAAAATTTTCAAATACACACACACACACACACACATATATATATATATATATATGTTTTTTTGGAAGCGGCAATTCTTATAAGAGAAAAGAAGCTAGCGAGAAGCTAGCAACAACAAGAAATTACATCGACGTGAGGCACGAAGAAGTAGACAAGCTCCACTCAACAAAGTTTGTACGACTCCCTTTACACCTATAAACCATCCAACTAAAGGAATTGTCAACGATGAAATTAAAGAGTTCACTCAATCTACGCTTAGACCGGTCGAAAAGGAGTTTGTTGCGAAAACGTCATAAGGAAAAACATGTGATCATAAGAATGGCTTCGACACCTATTTGATGCACCTTGGAGAGACGGGAAATATCGATGCCATCCAAAGACGTTTCCAAAGAATTGAAAGAGGAGAAGGGGAAATCCCACCACCGTTGAATCTTATTCCATATCTCCAATACGCGACAACAACCGAAAAGAATGTGTTGGATCGTCTCGATGTCACAGTTGCAAAAGGGGCATAAGGTGTTGTTTAGCTCAACTCCGAGCATCTCCGATTTGTCCTTAGTAGGAAGACGGTTAAGATACACTCTCAAGAAAAAAAAATATTTATCTTTGCTGGGACGAATTTGTTCCATCGGGTCTTGTAAGGGCTGATTCCAAGTTCCACCTTCTCAATTTTAGCTCTTAGAGACTGGACCGAGAATACCCCATTCGGGGTGAGGGACCGCTTCCATTTGTCTTCAGAATCGGTAAGGACGACTGATTCCTTAATTCCCATCAGCCGCTCCACTTCGGTTTATTCTTGTCCTCCTCTAACATCCCACACCAATTCCATCCCGACCCATCGGTTCCCAATCTATCGACAATGGTGGCTCTTGGGTTCTGCTCCAACTCAAAAGCTCTGGGGAATTTATCTTTAAGAAGCCCGACTCCTCTCCAATATATATATATATATATATATATATATATGTGATATATATACATACATATGCATGCTTATATATGTAGGGTTGGGTTCACGAGAGACCAACCTTTTTCGTGAGACCGGTGAGACCAGAAAATAACACTAAAACTTCACAGTGATTTATTGTGAAGGAACGAAAAATAGCAAACCTTGACAACAAAAATACTATGAAGGTTTACCTTTACATTACCTTCACAGTCTTTTGCTGTGAAGGTTTAGTGTTATTTTTGTGGTCTCACGGGTCTCACGGAAATAACTGGTCTCACATGATCTCAAGTCTATACATATACACACACATAGACATATATATATATATATATGGAGGTTCAAACAAGAACACTTCCATTTTACAAAAATGTGAGAACATCCTTATTACATGTGATAATACACATGATAGGACCTAGGGGTGTGCAGACAACTTAGCCTACAATCGAAGTTGCACCAAAGGTCATCTCCCTCTCTTATTTAGTATCACATGTGATGGATTATAGTATCACATCAAAAACACCCTTATCACATATGGTAATACACATGATGCAGCCTAGTGTTGTGCGAGCAACTTGGCCCGCACCCTACGTCTCCCCAAAGGTCGTGCACATATATGATTTAGTATCACATGTGATTGACTGTAGTAAAAGGGTGTTCTCACTTTTTCATAAAATGAAAGTGTTCTCGCTTGAACCCTACTTATATACACACATGCACACGTGTACAAACATTTATATATATACCGAGGAGAAGAAGATCGAAAAGCTAGCGAAATCATTCACGAGTCAATGGGACAAAGGAAAGCGGGTTGGAAAGAAACAAAATTAAAGTGGTCATAACTTTTGATCCGTTGGGAGTTACAGAACCCACAAGATATGTACGGAAATCTTTGATTGGGTCGGAGGTCATGACAAACAGCCTACGGCAGTTTGGTCCAACCAATCGAAAGTCCTTTATTTGGATCCTCGAATTTGATTTTAAAGACTTTAGTTTTTTGTGATTTTCAGTTTTAGTTATTTCAGTTAAAATAGTTAGATCGTGCACGTGAAATTAATCAACATATTTTTTATTTTCACATCTCTATTTAGACAACAATCAGTTATGTGTAATTTTGTTTTAAAATTTGGTAATTTTTGTTTAGCATCGAAAAATATATCTGCGAGCAAAGTTGGTATTTGGAATGTATTGAATAATAACATGTTTTCTATCATAGCATGTGTAACTATATATTCTCTTTGGGTGTGTGTGTTCTAGGTTCCATTTTTGCGTCACATATACATGTATGTGTGTGTGTTAAGTGTATGCATATGTATATGTATGTATTTATGTGTATTTGTGTCCATACAAACCAATCAATTGAGATATCTACGAAAATGAAAATAGTTAATTTATTATGATTTAAATATTTATGTAAGATGATTAAAATTCATTAATTATGATCATTGTTTTATATTATAAAGCAATACGAGATATTTATGAAACCAGACTTTTATTAGACTAGATTGACTATTGAGATTGGTTTGTATGATTTGTATGAATGACTTGTATTTGAAACTTCTTCATATATTAATTATATGTATTTATATTAATTATATGTATATATCTACACATGTATTGTGTGCATGTATGCATGTGGAAGCTATTTTCTTTCTTCATTATGTATTTCTATGGGCCCTACTTTCATTTTTCTTAAGTTTATATCAACTAAATGGAAGACATTATGTTATAACTTATATTATATTTATTTTATTCTCATACTATATAAAGAGATTAAGGCTACATAGATGGGATGATAATGCCCCCTTCCAATATAACATGGAGATTCAAATAAGAAACATGGGTTCACATATACATCTTCATATGTGAATAATTGGTAAAAAGGTAGGTATGCGAAATGATACACATATACACCTTTAAATGGATATTTTTTCAGGTTTACCAATGATTGATAATGATTGATGTGAATCATTTAATCATACGTATTCAACATTTTTTCCTTTCTTATTTGAATCTTCCCCTCCAATACAATTACGCTTAAATATCAAATATGTTGACAAAACTAAGAGACCCAAAACCATATATACCCCACAGAACTCTTCCACCACAAAGATCGAAGAAACAACTAAAATAACCCCCAAAACAAAATGTAGCCTTATAGAACAACCCCAAATTATTCTCTAACTAACTTCCAGACGGTTAAAAAATTTAATATTCAAATAAAATTTTGAATTGGAGATGAACATAGTTGATCAGTTATTCTTTTCAAATCTCTTTGTAACTTACTTTTCTCCCTTCTTTCTTTTCTATATCTTCCACCTTATTTTGATAAACCTTTTGAAGCCCCCCATTTCCAATAAATCCTTTCTGCAAACACTTTTTTGCTTTATGAAACAATCGTTCTACTTTTTGGAGTAGATGTTAAGTCTACATAAATCTCATCATTCTCAGATGATACTTTCAAACAAGACTTACCGGTTTGTTTGGTTTGTATAAACATATAGCTGATCAAAATTTTGTAGCACTTGCTTCATTTAAACACTTGAGCTCTTTCTTAGCCAAGATTTTATCTTCTTCAACTAGTATTAACTTTTTATCTCTTTCTTAAATTCCTGTCATTGTGAAATGGACAACATTTGCTCCAAACTACAATATTGAAACATAATCCCAATTCATAAAGCATAAAATATAAAATAACGAAAACAAAACCAACCAAACATATTTTTTTGGTTTAACCATTTTCAGCCCGGAAGTTTCAAAATTTCAATATCACAACGTTGGTTCTCTTCATGTTTTGCTAAAGTACACACGGCATTGTTAACTAACAGTTGCCTTAATTACCTGTGTCTGACCTCGGGATATCCCCATTTATTGATCTTTTTAACCTAGAAGGAGGCACTAAATGGGGATGTCAATATCATGTCTCATTTATCAAGACATAAAGGATTGTAACTCACGACAAGTCATGTCACTGTTGCTAAGACATGATTTGATTAAGTGATTGTTTGACTTTGATCAGCACCTCAGCACCATTTGCAGTGCATCCCATATCTAGTAAAAGTAGGCCTCTCTTGCCCACAAACTTTGTGGAATTTGCCTGAATTCTGCTCCTATGTCTCCAAAATAAAATCTATGCACTCAGAGCTTTGATGGATCTGGTCAAAGATGAATAACCTACCATATATCTATGTTCCTGCACTTCACATAATTTGGTTTTCTTTTCTTCCGTTTTTGTGAATACATGAAAGATCTGATCGAAGATGAATAACCCCATGGTCATAACATGACAACCTATATATATATGTGATGTTCAAGGTTAAAATCCTTGGATTAATTATTCTAATTTACTTCTTCCATTTTACGTTCAAATAAGGCCAAACAAAAAGTCCTTTATGATAATATGTAATTTTATCGATTTATAACTTAACTTCAGAAAGTTCCTCACTAATTTCAATATAAAAAGTTAGAAGTCAGGTAAAAAGGATGCTTGTACTTGCATGGTTTGCTTGGAGAAAGCCATGTTGAGGATTGTTTACTTAAATATACATATAATACTCTTAATGCACCTCATTGGGTTAATGATATTTCATATATGCATGGTCGAATTTGCTTGTTTAAATGGCTGAAATGTAATTTTATATATATAATTTTTATGTGAAACTTATTTTGCAAAAAGAGTATGTGTCACTCTCTGTTGCGCCTCCACTGTACTGGTTCTTCGCCATGGAGGTAAATCACTTGTCCCAAGGGTTGGTGAATCATCGAGTGGCATCTGAAGTCGAACCCGAAATCTTTCATTTATTCTGCAAAAATGTCTCACCTCCTTACTCGCTAGCAAGGTCAATGTCGTGGATACTTTTTCTATGTAAGCTAACTACTAATAATTTAATGAAAAAGACAAATGTTTCACCTTCTAAGTGTGAATGTCCAAAAATAAACTATATTTCATAGGCATCACTTATTCATTGATATTAACCATTGATAAGTTTTTATCACCAAACTTGTAGTTATCGTAAACTATGGTGCTATTTGGATGGTTTTCCATTAAGTCATATACGGATGAAGTTGACTGTATGGATTAATCTGTCTGTATATGTTGGAGAGGTTTTTGTTTTGGAGGTTTTTTATAGATGAAAAGGGCATATTTTTTAATTGGAATGAACATGTATGGAAAAAACTTACTTTCTGCATAAATCCTCATCTTATTGAATAAGCCACTTCCTATACCATTAAATCACAACCAAACAATCATGTAAAGTTGACCGAATAAGTTGTGAGTCTCATCTAGCTCATTAAGTTTTTAACAAACATGCTCTAAAACTATTATGTTTGTTAAAATGCAAAACAAACACCGAAACATGTAAGGTAATTAAGCAATTAATATCAATATTTTTTTGTGATAATTAATATCGGGTAAGCAATTATTAAAAATTTATCAAAAGTAATGTAATAATACTAATTGGTGTTTGAATGGAACAAGTTAGAACTAGATGGTGAGTTGTTTAGTTAAACATCCCAAGAAGACGACAAATTAAAGGACCTGTTTCCTAGACCGTTTGCAGTTGACTAAGGGGTTGTTTGACAGTTGCTGAATGATTTGGTGCAGAATGATTAAGAGGTCAGAATGAATAAGATACTCTTATGATATAGTGCAAAATGAAATACAGTTGTTTTGTAATTGTTCAGCATGAAATTATGGCTCTGAATGGTTAAGGAAAGGTCATGATACAAAATTATTCAGAGAGTTTTGGAACCATTAAGAGGTAGACATTTTTTTTGTCAAACAAGATTCACCCCTAACTGTAACCTTGCGACGGTGGCAAATAGAAGGGGGAAGAAGAGTTCAAATGGGAATGGCGTAGAGATATTGGAAGAGAAACTGAAGACTTATTGCAACTATCTACGAAACTGAGAAGCATCCACCTAAACTCCCTAGGTGATAAATGGAAATAGAGACTTTCCGGCGACGTAGACTTTATGTCAAAGCTACGAGGAAAAAAATCGAGTCCTTGATGCTCGATAATGGAGACTTCACAACTAGATGGAACAGTTTAATTCCATCCAAAATCAACATTCTCTGATGGAGGGCGTTACAACGTCGCATTCCTGAAATCAAAGCTGGCTGACATGGGTATAGACCTCGATAGTACGCTATGCCCGTTATGCAAACTAGTTGTCGAAATTGTAGATCATACTCTTTTCTCGTGTGATATATCAGCAGAATGGATAGTCGGTGGCAGTTCCCTTTCTCCTCATTCCATTCCTTTGGAGCGGCTTTAGAAGGATTTGAATCGACCCACATCTCTCTGATAAAGCGCAAGTGCTTGGAGGCTATTATATTCGTCACCTGCTACTCTATCTGAGCTTTAGAAATAGAATTGCTTTCGACAAACCAACGCCTAAGAGGGAAGATCTTTTTAATTCGATTATGGACAACTATTTTAGATGGATGGTGTATAGGCACAAGTCAAGTCTGAAAGACGTCCTTACTTGAAGAACCTTTCCGTTATGCTGTTTTATATTGTAATCCTTGTTTTTTTCCTTCCGCTAGCTTATGGCTAGCTTTTAATGCATTGTCGTTTCCAAAAAAAAACATCCCAAGAAGAAATCGATCATCTATTGTTCCATTAAACATGTGGACATTTTTATGAATAGAATAGTTTATTTTTTTCAACGGCACGAAGTATATTAAATGATAAAGCTAGCAAGGTGCTAGAGATTACAAATGAACAAGAAGAGCATTACGGGGACTAGTGCACGAGCTCTCCCAATTGACCTCACCCGCTTTCTTTTTTCTAACTTTAACCCAAATAAAAGCACACAATTGAACCTCGCTAAACAACTCACGCCCCGATCTCGTCTTGTTGTTAAAGACGAGAAACATAACGGGGTGACCATGAATCGTTATGTTTATTACCTCATTTCGCTATCTTTGTTATTTCCTTTATTTCTCATTCTACTTAAACCAACGAAATGAACCACACAATTGTACTAATATATATTTATTTTTATCAAAAATTAACCTTATACACTAAATAAGTTAATAGCACACAAAACAAACAGGAAAAACAATCAAAATGACATGGTAGATCAAACTCTATCTCTACAAAAGCAAGCAGATGGAAATCCATTTGAAAATCGAACACATCATAAAATGACCCAAATATAGTAAAATATATACTGGTATATTATATTTATCTAACCTTTAGTATATATATACCATACATAGAAGATTACTTCAAAAATTGGTATTGAAGAATATGTCTACGTCTAGTTCGTTGATCAAACTAGGGTTATTCCTAGAGAAAAGAGTAGGGATGTATATGCCTCAAGATGGAACCTTATTTTATGCAGTTGAATTCAGCATCGAGTCTGTTTTTGTTAATTATCTCAAATGATTTCATTGTCAATGGTGTCAGCTGGTAGCCCTATCTTATATTCACTCACTACTATAATTCAATATGACACATTTTTTGTTCTTGGTTCTAGCATGTACCTTGATGTAAATTTAGAAAAACGAACTATGTTTTCCTCTTTATCTACTAGCGAGGGTTTAATCACCCACCACAGGTAGTAAAATGAAAATATGAGTACTTCTTCATTCCCATAGTAGATTAGTCTATACTTGCTTTATCTGACAATGAACCATATGACAGACTAGTCAGTAAAACTGTTTGTTTCCTGAAGTAATCTGTTCAGTTGTTTTAAAAACTATATTTCAACATACATACGAATTAAGAAATTGGCTACTAATTAGAGATTGATTCCGACCCATGACAATGAAAATGGCTTTCAGTTTTACAGATAACATTAAACATCCATTGTTGACGCACTGCTGGAAATTTTCTACGATCTATAACTATAAGTGTAGGCTTCAACCTACAACACCTATTTGTTTGATATTTTTCATATTTCATATATTGGTTGTCATCATTAATTTGTTTTCCCCAGTGCCACCGGGTTGATTATTTTGCTCTTATAAGGCTTGTGGCGACGCTCTCACCAGTTAGCTCAAGCTCTACTTCATTGTAATCTACATGGGATAATTAATTATTGTATGTATCTTTGTTCGTATACAACAGTTTATGTGATATATTGCACATATCAGATTAGCACAACAAAATAGGCCTATGCACAAAGACAATTAAACATTCGACATTGTAGGGCTGTAGGGGTATTAGCAAGCAGTATGCTTTTTTCTGGGATCATGTTTCATATTAGCAATGGACAATATGAAAACCAGCAAATAGATAATGACGGTGTAAGTGAAATTGATAAACCTCTTGGACTTTTAGGAAGCCAGCTAGCTTATATATATTAAACGAACAGTATATCCCACTTGAGGTGGGATCTAGGAAGGTAAGATGTACGCATGTTTCCGTGAAACCCACAGCTTAATTATGACAATTTCCCTATTACTATTGATTAATTTGTTTGTGTTCATGCCTTGTGTTTAGCACTAGCTAGTTTCAAGTTTAGTATTTTATGGCTTCATAAGATCAAACTAAGAAAGAGCCAAAATCATTAACGACTGATTGTGGTCTGCTTTTCTCCTTCTGGAAGGAAGTGAAATATTGTGAAGCCACTGCTCTTTCTGGCTTTGCATATGGTGAGTTATGATCCAACATTTTGGCCAAGAAAGGATATATTCATGGAAAGAAGTGCTTGCTAACAAGTGGCATGCTGTTGTAGAAGGTCCGGAGATTGTATAGGGGAACGATTTGCAAAGTAGGATAAACAAGGCGAGCCTTCTTTTTGGTTTCTACTTATGTTTACTGCAATTTATGGTTCACATATACAAATAGATTTCTTCTGTGTTACATGCACGTTTTCACGTTGTGTATGTCCATTGATCCCATTACACTCCATTATATGAAATACTTGTGTTTGCCTCTAAAAACACAAGAGGTTGGCCAAACCTGCATACTTACAAAGGGGAGAGTGAAACCTGATGCAGTGAGTACATCGCATATATAAATATTGCTATGTTAGCGGTACGTAAATGGAGTTCATGAGGCCAGATAACGGGATAGCGACTAGCGAGGCTCCAATCTGTGCGCACTAGTGCCCTATATAGCATAAAGGGCACAATGTGCAGTGAAATAAAACTCAACCTAGTTAGTGGCATAAGAATTAGCACCAAATTTTTGTGACTTCCCTGGCGATCTTAATTTTTCTAATTATTACTAGGTTTTGAATTAAGAGTTTTACAATTAGGAACTATACTAAATTTGTTTTAGCGTTACCAAGTCATATTATTCGCCAGCGCTCCCTTGTTCCAATTCTTAAGCGGTTGGACTTGGAATGGAGTAATTAACATCTATTGACACCAAAAGGGGTTGAACAAATTTCTATCCTTACACGTAGATTCCTCAGATTGATGAAGTCGAAAGAGGTCAAGATAACTTACGACACACAAGTAATCAATTAGCTGGTTTTGATTATAAGGGAGACATCATTCTTATCATAGTTTATATTGTTTTTACTCTACATATCTTATAATTACTTATTAATTAATCGATGTAGTTTATTTGTAAACCATCAAACTGAATTGGATTTTTATTAGACCAAAACGTTGTTTTTGACCCAATCCACATGCCTATGAAATATAGTTTATTTGTAATTAAACCATCAAACTGAATTGGATGTGATCTCTCAGGTAGTTTGTAGATTAATTACAAAAGATCACTCTATGACACACATCAATAGGTATTTAATATTAATTGGCTTGAGATCCAAAACTAATATTATCATAAATTTGATGGAATCAAATTCCCAACACAAAAGCCCACTATCAACAAAAATTCTTGCTTAATTCCGAAGGATGAACGGTGGTATTTTATGCTTGAAAATACAGCTCTATATCACCAAATATGAAAACTATTACTATGATACTAACAATTTACTTTTTTGTTTATACGCAGCTCTTTAATTTCTAAGGGAAATAAAATTGCAGCTTTATTATTTAAAGTCACTCTATGCAAATTTGAACGTGATAGCAACCATTGGACAAATATTCTGACTATGATTTTCTTTCTTGACTCAGATCTCAATTTTATTAACTTTTGGTAGCAAAAATTGAATAGAAAGAATATATATATATATATATATAGATTCGTTATTCAATGTATAATAAAGAAAATCATCCCAATACGAAGAAAAAGAAGGAGAAAAGCAGGTAAAATTCAAAAAAAGAACATCAAAAACAAAAAGGACATGAAGAAGAACCCAGTAACTAGTTTTTATTAAATTAAATTTCATAATATAATAATATTATTATTATTATTATAAGCTATCAGAAGGAAGAAGAACACCTCACTGGTCTGTAGTGTGGTTACCCTAAATGCATTTTATTATCCTTGTTTTTCTATAAATAAATCATTTTTTTTCTTTTATTAATCGGATCTTCTCCAATTTCAATTTATTTCGCATACCCAACAAATTAAAAGAAACAAACATAAAAACTTTACAAAAATAATTTATGAATTATATAACTATAACTATATATATATATATATATATGTGTGTGTGTGTGTGTGTATGTATATGTATAGGGGGAGAGAGAGAGAGAGTACCTAGGGCCGCTGCAGAACTCAAACAGCTTGCCACCATTAGAGAAGATAATAAGAGCAACTTCAGCATCACAGAGCACAGAGAGCTCATAAGCTTTCTTCAGTAATCCATTTCTTCTTTTTCCAAATGTCACCTGTCGATTTATCTTGTTTTCTATCCTTTTCAGCTCCACCCTTCCTCTACCCATACTTTTTGCCTAAAATTTTTTCAATTAATTATTAATTGGAAACATAAATATATATATATATATATATATATATATATATATATATATATATATATATATATATATAATGCATACATGTTCAAATATAGTTAGGTAGATGGATGGATTTTCCCTATTCGAATAAATCTGGTGCAGATGGTTGTACCTAGTAATAGATTTCTTACCTTTCTTTCTCTTCTTCCCTTCACTTGTCGGCAGCAGAACCTGTTCCTTTGTGGATAGTTCTTAGGTTCCTTGTACTTTTCTTGATAGGAATTACTTCTTTAAATTCCCACAAGAAATAAATACCATCCGTTATTTGAGTTGTATATATGTGTGCATTTCTGTATGCATATACATATATAATCAAATAAAGTTGATGGATCTCATAATTTTGACATATTATTAGACCACTAGAAAATGACAGGAGAGCCGGACAGTTTTTCTTTACAATATGGTTGGTTAACGAAAAAAGAAAATAACTTTAATTATGATACACAAGACACAGTGTCGATTGTTTTTTCCTATCTTTTTTTGTCTTAGTTTCCATAAAGTTTTTCATTTTATCAGAAACTATAAATGGATGAGCTTCGCATTGCTTACTTAGTAGCAGACCATAGTTTATGGTTCATCATGGATTTGTTACTTTTAACGTCTTGAATTAATTGCTCAATGATGTCGTAGTTTCAACGAATTAATTTTAATTTTTTCGGAAACAACGTAGCCATTGCCTTAATAATGGGACATAAGTTATGATATATTCATCGTCAAATAATTGCCATTTTTTTAAAAAAACTCGACATAGTAGCCATTTGTTTATGGTTTAATGAGTTTAATCATTCGAACAACTTAATAATTGAGTCATATAAGTAAGTATGTTTGTTTACAAATTAATCAATAAGTTGGTTTAATTCATTTATTTTTCTTCGTTAAGCTGGAAATTGGACGACCGAGCGATGCAAAATTTTTATTAATCAAATATTGGTCCAGGATTGCAAATTTCCACATTAAATCATTGTATTTCCCATTATTTTTTTGCAATCTATCATTTTATATACATTTTTATCTAAAGACATATCTTTAAAAAACAAACAAGCCCTATTTGCTCAATATAGCAAAGTAATTACATCAAAATTTTATACTTCATCAAAAATTGATAGGTTTGAATTAGCGGTGTTCATAATTTTACTGTCCAAAACCGCATAATGAGTTTGAACTGCACTAAGGGGGTGTTTGTTTACTCTTAATAGTTCCATTAAGAAACAACATCTGAATCGTTAAAAGGTGGATCTTGTTTGGCAAAAAAAAAAGAATGCCTCTTAATAGTTCCAAAATCTTCTTAATGGTTTTGTATCTTAGGCTTCCCTTAATCATTAAGCGCCCTGATTTCATTCTAAACAATTAACAAACAATCGCATTTCATCTTGCACTATATCATAAAAATCTCTTAATCATTCTGCACTAAATCATTCAACAATTGTCAAACGGCCCCTAAACCGCATTATTAAAATGTATGGTTTAGAACTATCATGATATGGTTTTCAGTTTGTATTTGTGTATACTACACTATACGATTTGGTTTGGGGTCTTGATTGACCAAAGTCATAGTTCAAACCACATATTAATTTTAATTAATTTATATATTATTATATAATATATTTTATTAAAAGAAAACTTAATTATTTTGAATAAATTACTATTGTTTAGCCGTACTAACCCATTATCCCAAGTATGCAAACATTTAACTCCATTAGTTTTTTTTTTCTATTTTGCAAGTCCATTAGGGATATTGTCATGATTTGGGAGTTTGATAAACGTTAAAAGATGGAGCTAATTTGTTTCTTTTGTTGCGTTTTGATTTGCTTTAGATTTACTTTAAAAGTTTGATTGAAATTTGATATATATGCGTTAGCACTTAATTATGTTGTATAGTGCCACTTTTCACTTTGGATTGTATGAAGTAGAAAGTTTGTACATTCTAGAGTATTATGAAACTTTATTGCCACTTTACACGTATCATATTAAAAATCAAATCACACCGTAAACGTATTTTGCGGTATGCATTTTATAGTTTGAGACATGTAGGATTTGATTTGTGGCTTGAAAAAAATGCTGAAACCACATGTGCGACTAAATTTGAGATTTTGGGTCTAAATCGCACCACACCGCAACACGAACACCCCTATCCAAGGTTCTAAATGGTGTGAGGCGTGGCGTGGCGGAGATGCCAAGTCTCAAGCCTTAGGAGCCCTGGCAAAGCCATGACGTTTTCAAGGCGTGACTTATGGCGTCATTTTTCTAATTCATATATAATATTATATATAAAAACATATGTTTTGTAGTGTTACTCAATGAGTGAATAGTAATAAGCAAGTTAAATTATGATATATATTAAAAAACTTGCAAATAAGACATTAAAAACGTAAATAAAATCAAATATTGCATTACGAAAAATTGTGAATTAGGCCATGGCATGCAATGGGTTTAACGTGGCCTGAGACACAAGCCTTGGTGTCATTGCAGCTGTACGACGAGTTTTTTAGAACAGTGCCCCTATCTAGTTTGCATCGTGTACAAAGAGGTGGAAAGATTATAATTCATCCTCAAATTCCCATTTTCATAAATAGTTGCCAACATTGTTCTCATGATTTCAGCAAAATTTGTCACTTTTAGAAAAAATAAATGATTTGTTCAAGCTACAAATTATAAACGATCCTCATCATTATTTCGACAATCGATACTCGAGTGGCATGTTTTTGCAATTCAAAACCTTCTGGAGCGTTAATTCGACCTTGTATATGTTAGGAAATTTCATTTTTCAGCCTAAAGAAGTTACTCCCTCGCTCGTCCCACAATAATTATCCACATTTCTTTTTATATTTGTCCCGAAATAATTGTCCATTTTCAAAAGTAAATAACTAAATTCTCACCCTTAATTAATGCACAAATATATAAGAATTGTGAAGAGAGATAAATTAAATAAGAATAAATATGTCATTTGGTTGACAAAAAAATGTAATAATTATGCATGTCTAAAACTATGTGTCATTTCAATTGTGGACACGAACAGAGTGAGTGTTAGATCACAAATTTATTGGATTCAAGATCATCCAATCTGAAGTTTGCAATCTGAAGCTTTTGCTGGAAAGTCGCTCTCGATATTAAGTCTAATGTCCTTTGTAATAAATGTCAAAGTTTATTGTATTTTACTATTAATTCTAAATATCTAAATAATAAATATTTAGTTTTAGTTTAGATATTATATTAGTTTAATTAATATCTAGATATTTAGTTTATGTTTTAGATATTATGTTTTTATAATATCTTAGTTTAGTTTTTGTTTGAGATATATAAGGTTATGAGATATTTATTACCTCACAATTTTCAATATCTCAAATCAACACATATCGACCCACCAAGAACACATCAGAGATAGTGAGCTTCAAAGTGTAAACAAATCAACCTCTGTAATCCGCGTTTGTAAACAGGTTGGTTTATCGTTTATGTTTGTTGTTTGATTTATCTGGTAACGATCACGGACTCACAGTGAGTAATTTAATTATTACGATCATCCTTTTGTAATTCCATGTGCAATCCATTAGATTATCAAACCTACAATTTCTTAATTAAATTTGTATCACATCAACCACTTTGATCTGTGTTAGTTTAGTAATCCATTTGGTATTTCTGTAGTCTATGGTCTTAAAGCATGTTTGAAAAGATATAAAAATACTTAAAGAAAAGGATTTTAATTTGATTTCATGTCCACATTAATAGTGAAATTGGCAGAAATAGCCTAACTACCCCTAACGTTGCACCTCCTAGCCATTTCTCTCTGCTTTTTGCAGTTTTAGCCATAGGTCCGCAATTGCGGAGGTGTAGGTCCGCAATTGCGGAGGTGTGCGGACCTGCCGGATTACGAACCTTGTGAAAAGGTACTAGGGTTACATCTGCATTTGACACGTGGCTTAGAATGTGGATTGCGGAGGTGGGTCACCCGACCCATTGCGGACCTGTAGCAATCCGTAATTTTTTTTGTCTTTATATGATGCGATTGCGGACTTACTTGTCCGCCATTGCAGACCTAGGGCCAAAAACGCAAAAAAATAGGAAGAAATGGCTAGGAGGTGCAACGGACCGTGTACTTTGGCCATTTGTACCAATTTCCCTAATATTATTTCTCCATGAGGCAACATAGATTCAATTTGATTTCATGTCAACATCTATTCTCTTGAACCATTCTTGCTTAAAAGGTGGCTCTCAACTCACAAGTCTTTCCCATGTATAAGGGAGTAGTTAAATGAGAACTCTATATATTGTGGTAACCGTGAAAACTTTTACCTTGAGATATTGTTTCCCATATTTTTACATATCTAAAACTAACATTTAATGTATTGATGAACATATATTGTTTCACATTGTGTTTGCTTCATATGTATTCGTTTCACAATGTGAAACTTTTTTACGTGTAACTTTTGTTTCACAACCATGTTAAAAAAGTTCATATTGTAGAACAAACACATTGTTAAAGAATTATATGTTGATTAATATTCTAATTTTGCAAACCGTGTAAACGGTTGATTTCATTAGTCAAGTTAATGAAATTGTTTAATTTGCTAAAATTGTTTCGTATAATTCTTTTCTTGATAAAAGTATTTCATATATTTGTGTTTTTTTTGTAAAAATGAAAAGGTTTCATCGGAATGATAAAATACATGAAATAATTTCATCATACATGAAACAATTTCATTTTTACATAAAAAAACACAAATATATGAAACAATTTCATCAAATTAAACAATTTCATTAAGTTAACCAATGAAATCAACGGTTTGCACCGTTTACAAAATTAGGGTCGTTTGCATTTGATCTGTAACACCCATAAATTTCGGTAAGTCAAAGCTATCTAATTAATCCGAATTATGATTTATATCTACAGTTAGTGCATCTCAATGATTTACTTTTTCTACCAAAAGGTGTGGGGTGTGATTCGAGTGTGAATTTCGGGTTTTCGGGCCTCGTTACCAAGGGGGAGACTATGCCAGACGACTATGACATAGTCACTATCGCTCGTGGCATTGTCACGGAAGGGGGAGTCCCCACGGTACAAGGCGTGCTAGATTACCCGTGACTGTGACATTGGTCACTATCACGGTGGCATAGTCGCGAAGGGCTCGATGGTCGCGGTACATATGTCGTCACTATATATGACCGTCGACTTTGACATTGTCATTATCGCCTGGTCACTGTCGCCCGTAGGTGCCAGAAAGCCCTTAAGTCCGATTTTTGGGTAGTCTTTTGCCATAACTTCTCATCCACTTCTCCTAAAACTCTCTCAACTCCCTCTCCCCACATTTATGTCAATCTAGAGAGCATTAAAGGATTCCATCTACCTCAACCCTCCAAGTTTGAATACATCATTAAAATTTGGGATCTAGAAGTAAAGGGTTCATTTACTCAATCTCCATCAAGTTCTAAGTTTTGGAGTGTTTCTAGGTTTTTTCACAAAACCCAACTTTGTGAGTACATTCATATCTTTTAAACTCTATACATGTCAAACTTCACTTTTGAACCTAAATCATCTCCTTGTTTACATTTTTCATTATTGCAAGATTTGACCTAAAATTGGGTTCTTGGAGATTTTTAGGGTTTTGTCTATACCATGAGTTATATTATTGAAAATTATTATTTGAGATATAATATATATATATATATATATATACTTATGACTAAATACTTGAATAAAGTCATTTTGATGTCATTTGGGGATTTAATTCAAATATGAGGATCTTGTTTGAGATTAGATAATGTTTGGGTAAATGGCAAGAATTGTTCTAAATGATTATAAAAGTGTTGTAAGGTCTCATTTTAGAGGCATTTTACATGGTAGGTGAAAGTGACTAATCATTGTCCACCTTAGTTTTAAAGGCATGAAAAAAGGGAATATGTGTGGAAAACAATTTTATAAGAATATGTAACACCCTGAATTTTTATTCTAATTGAAGAAAACTGTTGAACTAGGTGAATCGGTAAAGGAAGAACCACATATGGAGTATGGTTGTAGTGCCATGTGGTTGTGACATTTGTCACAATAGCACCAATAGTACTGAGAGTATGGTCGTCTCGGTTATAGTGCCATGTGGTTGTGACACCTGTCACAATAACACCAAAGATACTAAGAGTATGGTCGTCTCGGCTATAGTGATATGTAGTTGTGACATTTGTCACAATAGCACCAATGGTACTGAGAGTACGGTCGTCTCGGCTATAGTTCCATGTAGTTGTGACACCTGTCAAAATAACACCAATCGTACTAAGAGTATGGTTTTTTCGGCTATAATGACATGTGGTTGTGACATCTGTGACAATAGCAACAATGGTACTTAATGTGTGGTAGACCCGACTAAAGTATCATGCAGTTGTGACATATATCACAATAGCAACCTCGATTACCAAGTGGTTGGTCGTCCCAACAAATGTGTCATGTAATTATGACAATGGTCTAACACCCGTAATTTTTGGGTAAATACTATTTCAAGTTAGTGTAGAAATCGATCTTTTAAGAGAAATAAAAGAAATGGTATTGTGGGATTAAATACTAAATTTTATAGTCTTTCTAGATGATGATTCAAATATGAGTCCAACGGTTCTTTCTGAAGCAAATTGGAGCTAAAACGAAGAAGTTATGGCTAAAACAGTGTTCAGTGCATTATTCTCGGCTATAGTGCCAGCGATTGTGACATTGTCACTATAGCATGTCACAATCGCTAAAGGCCAAAACTATCGGTACAATCTGAGCGATTGTGCCCGCGATTGTGACATCGTCACTATAGTGTGGTACAATCGCATAGGGGTACCAGTGTGTATAAAGTCACGATTTTCGGCCCCATTCTTCATATTTCTCTCATTTCTACCTCGTTTTTGGTGATTCAAAGTGCTATGGTTTTTTCTTTGAGAGCTTTTCAAGGATAGATTGTTAGTTTTGGAAATATCCAAGAGTATTTGGTGGTGGAGTGGAAGCAAAGATCAAGAGCTCATCATCATCACCTTCCTCTTCAAGAAATTTAGGGTTTTCTAGGTTTTTACCAAAACCTAAGTGGTTAGTTTATCCTCTTAGTTTCTAAACTTTATTATGAGTTAAAAATTCTCCATTGATGACTTCCTAGTATTTATGTTTCTCAAATTTTAGTTTGGATGATTTTGGGGAAGTTAAGTCAAAACTAGGGTTATGGTCAAAGTGAAGCTTTTGATATAAGATGTTTGGGGGGATGATTCTAAGTGCTTGGATATGTATATTTATGTTTGGGAACTTGTGGATCTAGGTTTTTGGAAGAATTTCTTGTGGATTCAAATTTCTTCAAGAAAGCTTATATTGGAGTAAAATCTAGATTTACCCTAAATCTATCAAGGTGAGTTCAAGTTGCTTTGTGAAAACTATGTACATGCCAAAATTGTTCATTTTGATGTATTTATGCATTTTACTTGATAATTATAAATTTTGGACACAATTTTCACTAAATTGACAGCTTTAGACACCCGATTGACGACAATGGATGCAGATCTGTCCGAGTTAATTATGTCTTTAATTTATGTCATTTACTTTTATTGCAATTTATATTACGTAATGAGTAGCTAATTTTATAGTTTGGGTGTGAGACGAAGAGGGAGGTTGTAAACCAAAAACTAGTGGACTTTGTTCTTCAATAACATTGTTCCACAATGTCATTTTAAGTTTTATAAATCCAAAAGCACTTCATGACGAATTGATCACTTCTTAAAGTGTGAAAGTGCCATTGACTTAGGAATAAGCCATGAAAAAGCACGTCAGTTCGAATGATACGGGAAGTATACTTGGAAGAGTTGCTAGCAAGGGAACTTGCTATCTTTGTTTTTCAAACTGATTGATTCTTGACGGGTTGATCACTAGTCAAAGTGTAAAAGTGTAGTAGACTCAGGAATGAGCCACTAAGAACACGTCAACTTGAATGATATGGAATCGACTCGGAAGGGTGATTTTTAAACAAAGGCATTTGTTTTTCCATATACTTTATTAAAGAAACCATTTGACACTCACACTGGTCCGGAAATTTGTATAGGCATATGTTGATTAAAGGCTAAACAAAAGTGCAATGGTAGATATCCGGAAGGATCATCTTTAAAGTACATGGTGGAACTTGTTGTTGATGAACTAATGCTATAGCATCCCTATAGCACTGACCTCCAGAATTTGTGTTTACTCCTCACTTTAAGTCTTGCACCCATTCTATCTTTATATATCCTGTTAATCATATCACTGTTAACCAACTCAAACAAAGTCTTCAAATTCACCATCTGGAATATCTTCTTTTACTACAGTTTTATTACGCTTTTACACCGATCTCTTTGGGACGATATTTGGTATTTTACCATTTTATTACTTGAACAGACGATATTGGATCCCATTGTATACTTGATTTGAGGTTCAATTATCACGTATCTTAGAGGTGTGCAAACATCCGTATCAAGTTTTTTAATTTATGTCATTTACTTATAGGAATGATTACCCTTCATTACAAACATACCCCTTGTTAGACTCTTTTCTTTGTCAATCATCACACAAACTTCATTTCGGATCACTAGGGCTTGTAGGGTCACTCTTTTTATGACATATCTTTTCTCACCAAGTCTTTTCTCCCACCAATATTCACCGAAATGTTCAATTTTTGGCACTTTGTGCTCTTTTACCCCTATGGGGTATTTTCTCAATTTTTTTTGTGCACCTTTACCCCTATGGAGCATTTTTGGTGTTCTTGTCATGTGAGAGCTTTGCTCTTTTGTACTGACATGTTTTTCCCATTTTGGGTAACTTATAACCCGCTCAACCTCAAACTTAGAAGTTGACGATGTCCTCATTGTCTTAAAATGAATGCACAGAATTGTGTTTAAAAAGGTTACAAGTGGCTAAAATGGTGTATGAAAAGAAAGCCTAGGTCATCCCCTAAATATGTGAAGTTTGTGTAAGTCAAATTGTGTCCCAAAAAGAATAATTCTAGTTCAAGCAAGAGAACAATATTAGGTGAAAGTCATACAACTATGGAATTATTAGGGCTATGTACTCAAATGATATATTAGACTCTACACATGCAATCTTGCAAATAAAAGAAACCTAAAAGAATGAAAAGTTATCCCAGACTTAAAACTGAAAATTAAAAACATGGAGACTAAGAAGATGATTAAACCTACCTACTCATGAGGAGTAGGTTGTGAAGTGCCAACTGCAGATGTGGATGGCAATGCTGCAGCATCAACTGCTGCCACTTTTTTCAATAGATCTGCCTATTTCGCCAGCAGATGTTGGTTCTCTTCATGGAGACTTATATTCTTTGCCTTGATATCCTTTAACTTTGCTCTCAACCTTCTCACCTTGCTCTTTGTATTGGCTTCCAAATCAACGTTAAGTTCTTTCACTTCTGTTCTGACTTTCTTTTGCCCTTTGTCCACCAATTCAATCTTCATTATCTCCACCCCATCCTTGAATTCTCCTTTTTGATCAACCAAGACATTTGGTGTAAACAAGTCTTGTATCATGGTCATTACATCTTGGTTAGTGGTGGTCCCTCCTAAGGCTTTTATGTGCAACATCAACTTATCTACCAATTTCTTTTCTTGATGAAAATCTAGGGTAGATGGTATGATGACATGAAAATTTCCTTCTTCTCCTAGAAAAACATATTTTAGATGAGATGAGAGTTGTTTTAACTCAAAATTAGGCGGTGAAACAATGGATGATGTGAAAGGTTTTTGGTCACTATATTTCAGTAGCTCCAAAGCTACATCATTCACTAAGACAGTCTCTTCTTTTCTTAAAGCAAACTCCTCAACATCATTTTCCTCTTCTATGGATAATTCCTCATCATCCTCTTCCTCCAGCTTAAAGGCTTTTCTAACTCCTTCATCATGACATAATGATTCAATCACACTTAAGTTTAAACAGTCCTCTACATCATCGGGATATTTCAAGGAATTGAAAACATTAAATGTGACTTTTTGATCTTGAAGCCTCATGGTCAACTCTCCCTTTTGAACATCTATCAAAGTTCTTCCGGTGGCTAAGAATGGTCTTCCTATAATTATAGGAATATCATTATCATCCTCAAAGTCTAAAATGATGAAATCTGCCGGAAAGATGAACTTATCAACCTGAACTAAGACGTCCTCAATTTTTCCTTTTGGGTAGGCAATTGTCTTGTCAGCCAATTGGAGTGTAACAATGGTGGGTCTAGCCTCTCCTATTCCTAAGTTGTTGAAGACAGATAAAGGCATAAGATTGATGATAGCTCCCAAATCACAGAAGGTCTTCCCAATATCTTTCCCACCTATTGAACAAGGAATGGTAAAACTCCCTGGATCTTTCAGCTTAGGGGGTATTCTATTGGTCAAGAGAGTACTGCATCCCTCAGTAAGAGCAACGGTTTCATACTCAGTCAACTTCTTCTTCTTACTTAAGATGTCTTTAAGAAACTTGGCATAACTGGGAATTTGCTCAATTGCTTCAACAAGGGGTATGTTGATATGCAATTCTTTAAACACATCCAAAAATTTCTTAAAGTGCAATTCTTCCTTCTGATTCATTAACCTTTGGGGAAAAGGTACATAGGGAAGAACTGGTTTTATGATAGCTTTGCTTGAATGTGTTGAGCAAGATGGGTCCTTTATGCCTTTAGGTGTACTGTCTTGTGGGATGGTTGGAACACTACTCTCTAATGCCTTTCTTCTAGGGTCTTCTTCTGGAAATAATGAAGGGTAATCATTCCTAAGAGGGATATGATTGGTGATATCAGACCCTTGTTCTCTTAGTGGCTTGGGGGGTATTTCATCAACAGGGGGCAATATTGTAGCATTTGGTTCTGACCTCATGTCTTTTTCAAATTCAGATTTAGTCATTGGTCCAAATTCTTTTAGCACTGTCTTTGATAATTCCTTACCACTTCTAAGGGTCACTTCTTTAACATGCTCCTTTCCTAAGGCTCTTGGGATTTCCGTGTTACTGGGCAAAGTGCCCATGGCCTTATTGGTCTGGTTGAGTGCGAGTTGACTGATTTGGGTTTTCAAATTCCTGAGTATTGCGCTATGCTGATTAAACATAGATTGGTTTTGTTTCTGTTGAACTTGATTTTGGGTTTGTTGTTGGTTAAGAAAGCTTGTGTTTGGGTCATAAACCCTTTCATCATTGCTTCCAAAGAAGATGATGAATCAACTTGTGAAGGTGGGTTGTTTTGAAAAGATGTTTGAGTAGTTTGAAAACCTTGGTGATGACTTTGAGAGCTACTTGCTTGATGTTGTGGTTGAAAACTTGAAATTCCTTGTTGTTTTTGTGTGGCCGGATTTAAACATAGACTGTTCCAAGAAACGTTCGGGTGTTGTTTCCAACTGGCATTGTAAGTGTTGTTGTAGGGACCAGATCTATTATGAACATAGTTTATAGATTCAGAATTATGAGGACAATGTTCATAAGAGTGTTCCCCACCACAACAAACACATTGCACTGAGAGTACTGCTGGAATAGGTGTAGTGGCAGCTGATTGTGCTCCTTGGCCCGAAGTAATGTTTTTAAGGATAGTGGCCATAGAAGTGAGCTGAGCTGTTAAAGCAGTATATGCGTCTACATCATGAATTCCAGTAGTCCTCTTTTGCGTTTGGGCACGTGGATCAGCCCAATGTTCATGGTTTGCTGAAATCTTTTCTAGAATTTCATACCCGTTATTGTAGGTATTGGCTGTAAAGGCCCCTCCTGATGTTGCGTCGAGCATTTGTTTAGCCATGAGGTTTAAACCATAGTAAAACGTCTCGAGTTGAATACAGTAGGGAATGCCATGGTGAGGGCATTTCCTTAACAATTCTTTAAACCTCTCCCATGCATCGAGAATTGCTTCATCGTCCCGTTGTTTAAACATGCAAATTTCATTTCTGGACTTGGCATTACGGGTAGGTGGAAAATATTTTCACAAAAAATTTTCAGCCATGTTACTTCATGATGGTACAGAACCAAGTGCCAATGAGTTGAACCATGACTTTGCCCAATCCCTTAGAGAAAATGGAAATAAAGTGAGTCTCAAGGCATCATTGGATACCCCAGGGATCAGGAATGCATCGGTGATCTCTATAAAAGATTTTAAATGAGAATGAGGATCCTCCGATGACATTCCGGCAAATTGTCTGTTTGTTTGGAACATATGGAACATGATAGGTTTGAGTTCAAAATGGAGGGCGGTCATATGGGGTCTAACTATTCCTGAATTTAATTGCTTAAAATCAGGTATAGCATAGTCCATAATTTTTCCCTCTTTGGAATTTGCAAGATTAATGATGTTTGGAATCCCATCCCTATGTTCATTGTTGCCATTTGACTCTGTATCCTCATTATTATTATTAACTCCATTAATTTGTTCTTCTTGCTGAAAAGGGTGTTCTAGTGGATTTCCAAAAATGGGCGGTGCATCATGAAATATTGGTTGTCTTTGTGGGTTTTCTAGAAGATGTTGTCTAGGCCCCCTATTCTCAAAACCTGGTGGTGGTGGTTCCATGATGGGAGGGTCTAAAATTAATGAAATTCTTTGTGACCTTCTTCTAATTCGGAATGTTCTTTTAATGTTCGGGTCAAATTCAAATAATTCTCCACGTGGTATTCTAGGCATACACCACTTCCAAAATGAGATCCAAAGGTGTTAGAAAAATCAAATCTTTTAAAAACTTTTAGCCAGCCAATCCCCGGCAACGGCGCCAAAAACTTGATACGGTTGTTTGCACACCTCTAAGACACGTGATAATTGAACCTCAAAGCAAGTATACAATGGGATCCAATATCGTCTGTTCAAGTAATAAAATGGTAAAATATTGAATATCTTCCCACAGAGATTGGTGTAAAAGTGTAATAAAAGTGTAGTAAAAGAGGAGATTTCAGATGGCGAATTTGAAGACTTTGTTTGAGTTGGTTAACAGTGATATGATTAACAGGATATATAAAGATAGAATGGGTGCAAGACTTAAAATGAGGAGTAAACACAAATTCTGGAGGCCAATGCTATAGGGATGCTATAGCATTAGTTCATCAACAACAAGTTCCACCATGTACTTTAAAGAGGATCCTTCCGGATATCTACCATTGCACTTTTGTTTAGACTTCAATAAACATATGCCTATGCAAATGTCCAGACCAGTGTGAGTGTCAAATGGTTTCTTTAAAGTATATGGAAAAACAAATGCATTTGTTTAAAAATCACCCTTCCGAGTCGATTCCCATATCATTCAAGTTGACGTGTTTTTAGTGGTTCATTCCTGAGTCCACTACATTTTAACACTTTGACTAGTGATCAACCCGTCAAGAATCAATCGGTTTGAAAAACAAAGATAGCAAGTTCCCTTGCTAGTAACTCTTTCAAGTATACTTCCCGTATCATTCAAACTGACGTGCTTTTTCATGGCTTATTCCTAAGTCCATGACACTTTCACACTTTAAGAAGTGATCAATTCGTCAAGAAGTGCTTTTGGATTTATAAAACTTAAAATGACATAGTGGAACAATGTTATTGAAGAACAAAGTCCACTAGTTTTTGGTTTACAACCTCCCTCTTCGTCTCACACCTAAACTATAAAGTTAATTAGCTACTCATTACGTAATATAAATTGCAATAAAAGTAAATGACATAAATTAAATACATAATGTAAATGACAGTATATAAATGACAGAAATGTAAATGACGGAAATGTAAAGTGCATAAAGTAAATGCAATAAGTAAGAATGAAATGTAAAGAAAAGCAATGTTGCAGCAATACTGCAGCAACTAATAATGAAGAACACGAATTATAAAACTTTGAAGACTTAATATTAAAATTTAGAGAGAGAATTTCAAGAGATCAATTCTTCCCACTGATGGATTACAAAAGATATCTCTTGCAACAAGAGAATACTACCCTATTTATATCAAAACACAATGGCAAACTAGTAAATATAAAAACTTGAAATAATATAAAAGGGTACACCAACTAAAGTTTTAGCTAAGAATTTGTCCAAAATATTGTATCTACCCTCGCTTACTCCAGTCATATATTTTCCATTTAAATCAAAAGATTTGGAGGGGCCAAAAGTCGAGATTTCCATCTTCTTCCAAAAAAGTGCTCTCCAAGCTTCATTCAAAACAGTCCCCAATGCTCCAACATTAACCTGGCATTATAATAAACAAAAGATTTTAGCTTGATTACGCAAAATAACAATAATTAGTTAAATAATAAACTTAGCTCCATGAATGAGAAAAATAGAAAATAAGATAAGAAATGACTCAATTGTTTGGGATAAAGAGAATTTAAAATCCTAAAAGATAAGAAAACGACGCAATATGTATTGAATTCTCAATACATATCAATAGGCATGGCGCTGTGGGTGGCGACGACGTTGGGCTCGCTGGCGGCGATGGTGGTGAGGGTATCAGGGGCGGCGATGGCTTCAGGCTCCCTCTGCAATAGTTGGCTCCGGCGAGAGTGAATAGTGTTTGGGTTTCTATTGAGTCTTTTGGGTCTCGCCATTGTAGAAGAGAAAGGAAGAAGATGAACAGTCTTCTTATTTTTTGAAAACCCACTTAATAAACTTCCAAACTATTCCCTCCCTAAAACCGGTCCCTCTTTTTTTTCAAAAACATTATTTTTATTTAAAAAACCTTTGACAAACGAAAAGGGAGAGTCGCTTCAAAAAGAGGGTTTTTGTCCTTGCTGACAATTTGAGTGGTTGGGGTGAAGCCAACAAATTTTTAATAGTACCCCTAAGTGTACCTTATGTCCTTTGTTCCATAAAAAAATGTCAAGTGTTGTACTTAACAATGATTATCTCTTTCTAGAAACCAGCTAGACCTCACCTCTTGATTAAATCAGATTAAACCTTAAAGAGTTCCCTTTTTGTAAAAAGAAACGCATCTTTTTATAAAAACACCCAACCCACGTGCCCACAGTAGGCACAACCTGCCCACAGTGGGCAAAATCACTTCTAAAAATAAAAAAAAAACTAACTGTACAATATTTACAAAAAAACGCTCACCTTTCTTGCTTAAGGTTCCTGGGTAGTTGGGTTGGGCACTCTATCAGGAATGTAGTGCTTAACCCGATGCCCATTTACCCTAAAAATGTTGTTATCCTGCGGGTTCAGTAAATCATCCGTACCAAATTTACCAACATCCGTGATGGTAAAAGGTCCTGACCAACGCGATTTAAGTTTTCCTGGGAATAATTTCAGTCGTGAATTAAAGAGGAGTACTTGTTGACCTTTTTCGAAAGTTCTTTGATTTATCCTACGGTCATGCCATATTTTTGTTTTTTTCCTTATAAATTTTGGCAATTTCGTAGGTGTGGTGTCTCAACTCCTCTAATTCACTCAACTGAAGTTTCCTCTTTTTTCCTGCGGCATCATCACACACATTCAACTCTTTTATAGCCCAAAAAGCTTTGTATTCCAGTTCCAAAAGTAAATGACATGCCTTCCCAAAAACTAATCTGTACGGCGACATATCCAATGGGGTTTTGTAAGCTGTTTTGTAAGCCCATAGTGCGTCTTCCAACTTGAGTGGCCAATCATTTCTATCGGGTTTGACAACTTTTTCCAGAACTGATTTTATTTCCCGATTCGAAAGTTCGGCAAGACCATTTGTTTGCGGATGGTATGACGTAGACACTCGGTGTTGAATATTATATTTGCTAAGAACTGTGCTTAACATTTTGTTTACGAAATGTGTCCCTTCATCACTAATTAAAGCTCGGGGGGTGCCAAATCGTACAAAAATATTTTTATGAAGAAAGTTAATCACAGTTTTAGCATCATTTCTAGGACACGCAATGGCTTCAACCCATTTTGATACGTAATCAACCGCAACGAAGATATATTGATTATTGAAGGACATGGGAAATGGTCCCATAAAATCGATGCCCCAAACGTCAAAAAGTTCAACTTCTAAAATATTATTTAACGGCATCTCATTACGTTGGGAAAAATTCCCCGTCCTTTGGCATTGATCACAACCCTTGACGAACTCAAATGAATCTTTAAATAACGTGGGCCAAAAGAAACCACTTTGAAGAATTTTTGCCGCCGTACGTTGACCACCAAAATGGCCACATGTAACACCCCAAAAATGAGACAAACAAAAATTTACGGAAAATGGAAATATGTTAATCACTTTAATGCCAAAGAATGAGCTCACCCAAAAAGGGAACAATAAATGTCTGTTTAATTACAAGTTTGTAAAAATAAGCAATGGTAGATGACAACTTCCTAATCTAAAATCTAACTAGAAATAAGATTACAATCAGTTGTCATCTACTTCCAAAATGATCGTCTTCTAAAATGGCATCCCAAAAATGCTCCCAAGCTCACATCTAAAGGCCGGCTAAACCTTCTTGGCGGTCGCGCCGCTCGAAGCTGAGATACACATCAAACTAAACAAGTGTTAGGCTAAACGGACCTAGTGAGTTGCACAAGAACATGGCATAATATTCAAAAGACATGTTAAGAACATTTATAACAATTTAGTCCACAAGGACATAAGGGAATCAATGTTGGAGACCCATCACACCATTGAGTTTTACCTCAAGTCAATGTACCTTGATACTCACTCGCATGAGCAACACCCCAAGGCCCGACACACTTGAAGACTACCTCTCAGGCATTACTCCAATGGTGGAGGTCTATGTGCATACCGTTAAGGTGGAACCTCAAACTACATCCTCTTGGCACATACTCATGGTTCATTCAGTATATATATATACTATCCATCTCTATACATATTCCATATCAACAAGACACATGTATAAGACCTCACATAGTTCCAATCCCATTTTAGGTCCAAAACCCTAAAACATGTGATTCCCATAATGATAATCGTTAATCCCATAATATTAGACAATCATGACCCATCAATATAATTAATATTTTCACATAGTCCACATGATGAACACATAGCCAAAACTCCCATAATCTCAACTATAACATTTAGGTCAAACTTATCAGGTGATCAGATTTATACATGCATATGAAGTAATACAAGTAAGCATTCAAGATATGTATCTCATTTAAAAGATTTTAGTAAGGAAAAACTCACTATCTAGGTTTTATAGAAAACCCTAGAAACTTAGATGATCATAAAGTTGAGGAGATGAGTAGTTGAGGTAGAAGTCTCTTTCCACTAGAAGCTTTAATGGTGCCTTGAATGCCTTTCACCATAACCACCAACCCCAAAGGATTGAAATAAATAAAGCTAGGGTTTGGGGGTGGAAATCTCTCTCTTCCTCTCTAAAATCGGTTCTCAAAAGATAAATATGAGTTAAGTGCTAAAATCCCGACTGAAGATTGTTTTTATACCCCAGCACCCCGCCGGCGACAATTCCCATGGCATTGTCGCTGTGGCAAAGTCGCACCCTCAACACTACCTACGGTATGTCTCCAGCGACTTTGACATGAGACCATGACCTTGGTCATAGTCGCTGGTAATTGTCGCACCATACCCCCCACCTGTTGTTTTTCGACAATTTCGATACGTTACGCGCATAAGGGGCTCAGGTTTATTAAAATCTAAATAGTCGTACCAATAAGCCTTTAACTAAAAGAAACAAACGATAAACTTAGAGCGATAAAATCAGTTTAGACTAATAATACTTACCTCAAATTCTCGGGTGTTACAATCCTCCCCACCTAATGAGGATTTCATCCCCAAAATCTTAATTACTAAACAAATGTGGATATCTCTTCTTCATGTCCTCCTCTGACTCCCATGTTACATTGGTACCCCGGTGATGTTTCCATTAAACCTTCACCATAGTCACTTCCTTATGCCGCAATTGCTTCGTCTTTAACTCTAATCACTAGTACAAAAATGACTTTTTGTGACGGTTTTGAAAAATAGGTTTGTAACGGTTTGATAAAAAACCGTTACAAAAGGTCACATAAAAAATTATAGAATTGTTTTAGTAACAATTTTAATAAATAAACATTACTATTACAAAAAAAATAGAAACATAAAGCAACGTTTTAGATAAAAACGTAATAAAAGGTTCCCTAACGTAACGGTTTTAGACGGTTTCGTAAAACCGTTGCTTTATGTTGTGACGGTTTTTAAAAACCGTTGGCATATAAGACCTTTTAGTAACGGTTTTTATCTAAATCGTTGCTTTATGTTGTAACGGTTTTAAAAAAGCATTACGGAAAACAAAAATATGTATAGCAACGCTTATTTAAAAACCGTTTCCAAAAGTCACCAAGTTCTATGACAACGGTTTTGCAAAATTTGTGTCACCAAAAGTTAGTGTATGGTAAGGGTTTTTGAAAAAACTTACGTCATCATATGCCATGTTTTGGTAACGGCAATAAAACATTTACATCACAATATCTCAAGTTACATTGACGGTTTCTAATAATTAAGTCACAATATGTCATGTTATGGTGACGGTTTTGAGTATGTTACCATATGTCATTCTACGGTAACGATTTGAAAAATAAATGTCACCATATGTTATGCTATGGTGACGGTTTTAAAATATTATTTGTCTCAATGGTGATGGTTTCGTATAATAAATGTCATCATATATCATGATAATGTGACAGTTACAATAATGAACGTCCACGTAAGTCATGCTACGATGACGATTTTGTATAATAAATGTGACCATATGTAATGTTATGGTGATAATTTTAAATAATAAACATCAGTACGTCATCCTACAGTGACGATTTTGAACAATAAATGTCATTGTACATCATGTTACAATGACAATTATGAAAGATAAATGACAATGTACCTCATGCAACGGTGACAGTTTTGAAAAATAAACGTCACTGCATGTCATGCTACAATGACGGTTTCGAAAAAATTACGTCACCTTTTGTTATGCTACGGTGATGGTTTAGAAAAATAAATGTTAATGTACGTCATGTTATGGTGACGGTTACCGTTATCCACCCGAATTTCCGTCAGAGGGATAACGCTTTCCTCTTCGACTAGGCACTTGCGTAGGTAGCACACATGAAATGTAGAATGAATTATGTCCATTTCTGGTGGTAAATCCAGTCTATAAGCTTGGAGTCCAATCTTTTCTAATATGGTGAAGGGACCAAGGAAACAGGGACTAAGCTTTCCACGCTTCCCGAAATGGATGATTCCCTTCCACAGTGATACTTTCAACATAACTCGCTCACCTACTTGGAACTCGACAGGTCTTTGCTTTTTGTCCGCATAACTCTTTTGTCGGTCTTGAGCCGCCTTCAACCGCTCTCAGATGCTTTTCACTTTATCTGCCGTTTCTTGTACTATTTTCAGACCCGCAAATTGTTTTTCTCCCGCTTCAAGCCAACACACCGGTGTCCTACATTTCCGTCCGTAAAGGGCTTCGAACGGTGCCATCCCGATGCTCGAGTGATAACTATTATTGTACGTGAATTCCACCAACGGCAAGTGTGAATCCCAATTTCCTCCAAAGTCTATGACACACGACCGAAGCATGTCTTCGAGAGTTTAGATGGTCCTTTCACTTTGACTGTCAGTTTGGGGATGATAGGTTGTACTCAAATTGACCCTCGTAGCCAATTCCTTTTGTAGGCCATCCAAAAATTTAGAAGTGAACCAACTATCCCGATCCGAGACTATGGATAACGGAACACCGTGACGCGACACCACTTCATCTATATATAACTTGGCCAATTTGTCCATCGGTAACGTTTCTCGCATCGCCATGAAATGTGCGCTCTTCGTGAGTCTATCCACTACCACCCATATGGTGTCGTGACCCCTCAAGGTCTTCGGTAGTTTGGTGACGAAGTCCATCGTGCTATGTTCCCACTTCCATTCTAGAATGGCCAACGGTTGCAAGCTTCCATAGGGTCTCTGATGCTCCGCTTTGACTTGTAGGCAAGTGACGCATCTCTCCACATAATTAGCCATATCGAGCTTCATAACCGGCCACCAGTAATGCAGTTTCAAATCTCTATACATCTTAGTGCTACCAAGATGTATAGAGTACTTGGCCTTGTGGGCTTCCGCTAAAAGTAACTCTCGATTTCCTCCAATCTTCGGTACCCAAATCCTCCCTTGAAACAACTTGAGGTCACGGCTATCTTCCGTTAGCGTTTCCCATTGCTTCACCATGATTTCTTCTTTGAGGTTTTCATCTCGAAGTGCCTCCGGTTGACTTCTCTTTATGTCCTCCACTAAGCTTATCAATCCTAGTTAGAGCCACTTTGATTTCGCTTCCGTAATTCCTTCGGCTCAAAGCATCCGCCACTACATTGGCTTTACCGGGATGGTACAACAACTCGCCATCATAATCCTTCAAAAGCTCTAACCATCTTCGTTGCCGCATGTTGAGGTCCTTTTGGTCAAAGATGTACTTCAAACTTTTATGATCGGTGAATAAAGTACACTTCGTCCCATAAAGGTAGTGTCGCTATATCTTCAAGACAAATACCACTGCCGCTATCTCCAAGTCGTGCGTAGGGTAATTCTTTTCGTGATCCTTGAGTTGTCGCGATACATACACGATCACCTTTCCTCTTTGCATCAAGACGCACCCTAGCCCCAACTTAGAGGCGTCACTATAAACCACGAAATCTCTGAATCCTTCGGGTAAGGATAGGATCGGTGCTTCGTATAACTTCTTTTGAAGCGTCCGAAAGGCTTTCTCTTACATTTCGGTCCATAAAAACTTAACGTTCTTCCTCGTCAATGACGTGTGTGGAGATGCAATCTTCGAAAAGTCTTGAATAAACCGTCGGTAGTAACCGGCTAAGCCCAAGAAACTCCTGATCTCCGTTGGACTCGTCGGTGGCCCCCAATTCATCATCGCCTCTATCTTTGTCGGATCCACTTTCACTCCGTCCTTGGATACTACATGACCCTAAAGGTTTGTCGTTGGTGGATACAAGTGGTGGATAAGGTAATCTTCTCTTTTCTTCATTCTTGAAAAATAGGGTTTTGATATAAGTGGGGATTTTGATATAAAATGTTTAGGGAATTATTCTAAATGGTTGAATATGGATATTTATGGTTGGACACTTGTGGATCTATGTTCTGGAAGATTTTGCTTGTGGATTTGGATTTCTTCAAGAAAGCTCAAGTTGGGGGTAAAATCTAGATTTATCCTAAATCTAGCAAGGTGAGTTCAAGTTGATTTATGAAAACGGTGTACATGCCAAAATGTCAAATTTTAAATGTTTTATATGTTTTACATGTTTTACATGAAATTATCAACTGTTGTGCTATTTGATAAGTTTGGATTATTTGAAGTGTTTAACTTTATAAACTTTGTAAAACACCCACTTTGGGAATTTTGAGCATTTTGTGGAATAAAACATAAGTAATGGTATTTTGATGATTTATGTTACGAAATGAAATATTTGAGTACCAATGCATTTTATTGTGTGTTTTTGGGAAATACGTGTTCTTGGGTTATGAGACGTTTTGAAGGAATAAAGGGTATAAATTCATTAGAAAATGACTTGTCTCGGTCTAACTTCGTGTAGAGTTTCTTAATGATTTTTGGAGTGTGAGTTTGCAAATGTGTCATTTGTGTTTATCAGGTTTTATGACTTTTGTCAATGGTCAGTTAATGGGTGGAGCTTGAGGCTTGGTTGTGTCTCAAATGAGTCTTGTAAGCATTTGCCCCGTTTTAGTGTCTCAAAAAGGAGCCTTGGTTTTATGCTGCATTTAATTGTGTCTTGATGAAGTTTACAAGTTTTGAGTGCGTTGTCATCCTTTTGAGTCATGTAATGTTTAGACTGTAATGCATTGGATCCATAGCCATAAAGGTCGGTTTATTAAATAAATATGGGATAAGGTCCCCGAGTTGTAATTTGGAAGTAGGCATTGGTGATACAATGTAACTTTCCAAATGAACAAGTGTGTTAAAGATAGTGAGGTCCCAAGGTAAAGATCTATGAATAGGGTTGAACTTGGTGATTCTTTGGGCTAAAGATCCATGGATAGAGTTGATGTCAAAGGTCGTCCATCCTTGAAGATATGCGTATAACATAGATATGTGGCTTAACTTTGTGTGCCCGCCACATTCGATGGAATCGGGTCTCCCCCGTCACCGAAAGGTGTTGTTTTGGGTATTGTATTTTAGTATCCATGTTTTCGGTGACATTTTATATGTACGGGTTTTATCCATGATTTATGAGTTGAGTATTATGTTCCTCCCGTGTTTGAGTGTTTCGGAAAATAAAGTTTATCTACGTTTTTATAAATTGGAAGTTCAATTCCTATTTAATGCTTTGAGTGAGTTTTGGGTTAAATTGATTTTACGAAGGAGTATTTTATATCGGAGTGTTCGTTTTTAAAATGTGCATATTTATTTGGAAAATGAGTCGTCTCATATTAAAGTAAATCATTCTGGAAAGTCATGGTTTAAATGGCATTCTTTACTATTAACATTAAGTAATTATTTTATGTCGAAAACTCTTGAACTCACTAGGCGTTAGCCTAACCTTTTTAATTGTCGGCATGTGCATCAGGTTCCGGATGGGGGAAATGGTTCTAGGATTTTTGTGAAGTGAGGAGTGCTAGATGTCTGTGCAAGGGTGAGTGGCTTGGTGAAACCTTCCACTTTAGTCTTTGAGAAGGGCAACTGTTATTGGGTTTTAGTAGCACCCGACCCTGAATTAGCCTCTATGTAAGGTTTTATTCGTTTTGGTTGAAAGAAAATTCTAGAATCGTATTTTAAGTAGGGACTTGTTGTATGAAGTTTTATCCATCTTGAGGGGTATTTAAAAATTTTAAATTAGTTGTTCTTTTCAAATTTGGGGGTGTTACATCTCCCCCATCACCGAATGGTGTTGTTTTGGGTATTGAGTATTATACATGTTATCGGTGACATTTTGAGTATGGATTGTTATCCATGATTTGTGGTTTTAATTATTAAACCTTATCCATGTTTTTGGATGTTTTGGATAATAGGGTTTTGTCCACGTTTTCAGTATTTGAATATTAATCCTTATTTATGTTTTGAGTGAGTTTTGGGTTTGATTTTACAACTTGAGGAAATGCTTTATATTGGTGTTGTCATCACCTAAAATGTGTGTTATTAGAAAATAAATCGTTTTCATATTTTGAGTAAATCATTTTGGAAGTCATGATTTAAGTTGCATTCTTTTCGTTTAACGATTTATATAATCATGATGAAAACTCTTGAATTCACTAGGCGTTAGCCGAACATTTTTATTTGTCGGCATGTGCATCAGGTTCCGGTTGGGCTATGACTCTAGCAACACTGTGAAGAAATGAATGCTAGCTAGATACACGAGAAGTGAGTAGCTATTGGGTGAAGTCTTCCGTACTTTGGGATTAGCAACGTATTTGGGTTTTAGTAACACCCGACCTTATTTAGTCTTTGTATAAGACTTGGATTATTATTTGTTGAAGTTAAATCTAGAATCCCATATGAGGTATTTCAAGTATTGAATTGAAAAAAATATTTCTTGATCAGAGGGATTGCCCCCCCTGTATCAAAAAAAAAGTATTGAATTGTAAAAAGAGAATTTATCCTTTATTCGATGTATTTATTGAAATTTTTAATTAGTTGTTCTTTCCAAATTTGAGGAGTTACTGAATATCATGATGAAAACTATATGTGTAATTATAGTTGGTCACAAATGAAAGTGTGACAAGTCTAGACTATTTTCATTGGATCCATAGCGATAGTAGTCGGCTTATTTTGGGATGATTTTCCTCTTTGTAATTAGTCGAGACATTGGTCCTCGGAGATAATTTGGTACGGTTATCTGGGACCGGATATTAGTCATGGGCCGTAAATCTAATCCTAGTGAATGAGTATGATTGGGATCCTCGGGTGCCTTCCCCCACATCTATGTACGAGTCGGAGTTGTTGGTGGCCATGGGTCCCAATATTGAGCTCACAACTCGGAAAATTGCTTACTTTTATGTTCCGCCACGATCCTTGGAAATCGGGTGTAACACCCTTAAATATGAAGATAGCAACTTATAAAATTTTTTTAAATACATCAATAAATACTTCGAACTACAACATAAATTGAGAGTTAACTTCAACGCTCACAATCATCCTATACATACACTCTATGAAAAAGACGGGTGTTACTAAACCCAATAACAGTTACTAATTCCAACCTGCGGAAGACTTCACCGACTACTCACTCTTGTAAGGCTAAGGCTCAACTTTCCAAAGCACTTCTAGAACTAAACCCCCGAAAGGAACCTGCTGTACATGCCGACAAATAAAAAAAGTTAGGCTTAACGCCTAGTGAGCTCAAAAGTTTTAACATGAATGAATATATCTTTAAAAGAAAGGAATTCAATTTAAAGCAAGATCCTTCGAAATATTATACTTCAAAATGGAAACGACACATTTTCCCATAATATGCACTTTTAAAGACAATGCACCCAAACACACATTTCTTATAAAACGATGCAACCCGTAACTCGCCCAAACGGGGTCATAGTTCGATACTCAATTTGTGAAAATGTAAATAATACTTCATATCCCAAAGCACCCCAAAACACGGGTGGGACATAATACTCGACCCTTAAATAACGGAAAACAATCCAGATAAATATGATACGCCATTAAAACATGGAACTGAATCTCAATACTCACGCGAACATAAAATGGAATGAAATCCAAATATCAAAGCATGGACAGTTAAATATCCAAAATACATCGGGCCGACAATGGGGGATACCCGTATCCGTGGAGAGCGGAGGAACACAAAAGTATGCCACTCAACCAACGTTGATCATATGACACTTCACGACACGATAGCCCAAGTGCCCCTACGACCTCTTGATAAGTTCACCAAAGAGACAGTTGACCTTGGTGGCCGTTACAAAGAACTCCACCTCAAAGGGCCGGCACACCGGGGACTACAACTAAGGAAATTCCCCAAATGGCCCGACACCCTGGCGACTACAACTAAGGAAATTCCCCAAAAGGCCCGACATACTGGGACTACAACTAAGGAAATTCCCCAATGGCGAAGGTCACAGTACTCACCTCCCAGGCAACACTATCCAGACTCAACCCTCTTAGTACTTCCTTGTCAAGTTTCGGTCATAAAACATGAGTCCCAGAGTCCAACCCCGTACCACCCAATAGACCATCAAATAAGACTGACTCGTGTGCCTATGGATCCAATGCAACACAGTCTAAAGTTACACGATTACTCATGAATGACTAAAGCACTCAAGCCTGTAATTATCGATAATATGCAATAAATGCATTAAGACGTAAATCACAAATTGGACTCTACATCGAGCCATTAAAACCGGACAAATGTCCTCAAGACTCTTTTAAGCCAATACCGAGCTAAAATGCTCAAAATCCATTTGACCAACAGTTACCGATCCCCCAAATGAGGAAATGCCTTTAAACAACGTTTACAAAGACGCATACCTCAAAGACGAGATTACCCAAAACTCAACGCGTAATGGGACCAAAGGTTTTCCAAAGGGTTTATGAATGCAAATACACCAAAATGCATATAACATGAAATAGACTCCATTTGTACAAAATCCTCAAAGACGCATAAATCATAAGATAAATCTTACTTGTACAAAATCACCAAGAATACGTAAATCATTCTATTTAGTTTTTGAAATGTTCAAAACCCAATATAAGCATTTTAAGAGGTTAACACAACCCAAGTTTACTAAATATGAAAACTTACCAAAATACTCACTCTTTGACATATAACCAAGTAAGACATATGTTTACTTCAAAATACACAAAACTTATCAGCAGTTAACCATTTTATGTAAAACACTTTAAAATAAACATTTTGGCATGTACACCGTTTTCACAAATCAACTTGAACTCACCTTGCTAGATTTAGGCTAAATCTAGACTTTACCCAACGAGCTCTTTTGAAGTCCGCTTGAATCTTCAAGCCGAGGACTTCCAAAACCTAGATCCAAACATACCAAACCACTTAGGAACATTTTCCAAACATTACTTACTAACATCCTCAACATGATCAAAACCCTAGTTTCTCCAAAACTATCAAATCCGAGATTTGACAAACCAAACACTAGAGAAATACCAATGGAGCATCTATAACATTAAATCAAGGAAGCTTACCATTTTAGATGATGAGACTTTCCGAGGACATCCATTCCAACTCTTCAACCTGAGCTCCCATACGTTGAACTTGATGAGAAAGATGAAGATGGAGGTTTTGTGGTTCAAGATCCCACTAGCTAGATGAAGAAGAATCATGTGGTTTAAGGAGGGAAACCCTCAAAATGGGTTAGGGTTCGACATATGGGGTTTGGGAGAGAAAAGGGGAGAAAATCTAGGGTTTGGGATTGAGAGAAATGAGGCTAATGGCTGAAAAATCGGCTTTTAGTTCAACCAGTGTGTCACGCGGGTTATGCCGCGACCTCAAGTCGCGGCATAAGTCGCCCGTTTCCTCCAGAACTCACTTCCAGTGAGTTACGTGGCTTGTGCCGCGACCCCAAGTCCCGCCACAACTCGTGGCAGCCCAAATCTCGGTTTTCTCGCGTCTTCTCACCTGATTCGATCCTCGATGATTCCATAGCAAATCTCATATGATTTACCAACACCTTTACGTTCCAAAATCCATAAGACTCCCAAACTATCACTAAAGAAAGTCTCCAAACTACGGGTGTTACATCGGGTCCCCCCCCCCCCGGTCATCATAAGATGTTTTAGGACCGTAAGGTCTGTATGTGGTTATTTGGCACACTTTACATTTCTAAATCATTGGAAAGCTATTTAATTATATTTCAATCATTTCCAAGTTATTTCTATACAATGTTTGTTCTCACTAGGTGTTAAGCCTAACACTTTTTCTTAAATGAAAAGTATAGCAGGTTCCCTAAGCGGCAGGTCGCACAAGGTTTGAGGGACGAGCGTTGGGCCGTTATGGTATCTTTTGGTTAGGTCTTTTGGTGATATGGCATACAAGAAAGATAGATTCTTTTGATAAATTAAGCCGACGACCTTTATAATCTAGATATCATTGTTTAGATTAGTATGTTGTTGACCTTAATGTTCATTTATAGAAATTGTAAACGCTATTACGATAATTCCCTTTTTTGGGTGATTTCCATTTTTTCATGTAGTCCTATTTCGTAAATTTTTAAGGTTTAAATTTACCCGTATTTTTAGGGTGTTATATGATTTCTCCCATATATACATACATATACACACACACACACACACACACACACACACACAGAGAAATATGTTCAGGGAAACCCCCCCAAAAAAATGAAAACCAATGAAGGCCTTAATAACCGTTCATGTGTACAGTATACACATTTGCAACCCATAATGAGTTTTTAAGGAAAAGATTATTCATAAATTAAATCTATTAAAAATGATATTTTATAAGGTATTTAAGGAATTTAATTATTCCTAGAAATATAAATTTGTTAAAAAAGTCTCAAATACCTTGTTTATAAGGTTTGTAACCTTTGGATGGTTTGCAAAAAACGGAGTCTCTCTATATATATATATTTGTGTGTGTGTGTGTATAAAGTTGGTTTCGGGTAATAGTAGTAGTTATAGTGAGAAGAGTAATAAAGAATCTCCATCTTTGGATCAATCCTAATTGAAGATCAACTGAAAATACCATTCTAAACTAATTCGTGGTTTATTGTGAGACTTAATCTGAACCATAAATCAACACTAATTATATAAGTGATCACGGTCCAAATCCCTTCTTACACCTATCACTTTAACTCATATTCTCACATGATTCTTCGTCTATATATATAGAGAGAGGGGGGATCATGCGAGAAGGTGAACAATTTGCGAGAAAGCAAGAAGTAATATGGGTCACATACTTTATTTAATAATTAATTAAGTAAAACATTATTAATGTGTAAAGCATTATCTATAATTGTGGGAATAATCCCTAATATATCGGGATTGAGCTTGTTTTCCAAATCGATAATGTAGCATCCTAGTTTTTTTATTTGTTAGATTTCAATGTTTTAAGCCTTAAATACAAGGGTTATGATAAAATTAAGTATACAAAAGATTCCAGAGTTGTAGCATCTTTAAAATCATCATATTTTCAATGACAAAAAGCTTACAAGGTAAAGCATGACAAAGCAAGCTAGTTATGAGTTGTCAAAGTTAGAAGCATGATGTGTCAAGATTCTTTTATCTTAAGAATGAGGTGTTAAACTCTCATAAGAATAGAATTATGAGAGCAAGAAGAACAAGTAGCTAATGTTTTGTGTTCACCTATAAATAGAGTTTGAAGTGTGACCATTAGTTACATACCAATCTCTCTCTCTCTCTCTACATTACTAAGCTTGAAGTAAGAAACCAAAGGAAAAGCTAGGCGTAATCAAGTTAAGTACGTTATGAGATCTACCGAGATACATATATGTTATATAAATGTATTTTATGATTTATGAAGAATTTTATAAGATGTTTTAGCATGTTTACTTTACAAGAAACGAGGATTAGTTATTGTAGCCAAGATATATGCATTTTATATGTACAATGCATGAAATTTTTATGCATGTTATGTATGACCATAAATATTACAAGAAGGTACGTCTTGCAAACGGACCTTATGGGGCAACCTTTATAGGCTCCGGGGTTAGCAACCCTCAAGGCAAGTATAGCATACTTACATGTGGTAACCCCAGATCTCAAAAGAGTAGTTTATGCAGGACAAGAGTTTTAGTGAATTATCATTCACAAGCTGACAAGTTTTATGAAAGTTTTTTATTCATGAAACTATAACTGCTCACTAAGCTTAAAGCTTACATATTCCATGTATGTATCTCAGGGAAAGAGTGAAGAGGGATAGCTATGAAGTAGTATTGTTCTGATCAACAACAAATTTTGTAGTATTATATAGTTATTGAGTTACGTTTTCGCTGATATTTTCAACTCTGATGTAATAGTAAGATGTGGAAGAAATAAAGTTAAATTTAGTTCACATGCAAGACTTGGTAGTATCAATGGTTAAAGAAAGTAACGACACCCATAATGGGAATCGGGGATTTATAGATAAACCTTAACAAACCGATTTCATCACAAAGATAGACCTGTAACAGTTTGATTATACGTTTTTATCACATATGATAATTTATTCGATGATCGTATCAATCATATGTGATAGTCACATTATCCAATGGTATTAAAAATGATAATTATAAGGATTTTATATAATTATCATATTAGAATGGTTGGAGATCGTTTCGAGCATGAAAAATGATGAAATCGTGCGATCAAACTAATGCGGGTCTCATGCGGGTTCAATGCGAGTTTTTGAGAAATCTGGGCGACTTTCATGCGACTTTACCCGCTTGAAACCCGCGTAAGCGTCTGTTAACTATAGAATGTCCGATTTTTGGGGGTTTTCCTCATTTCTTCATCTCAACACTTCTCCCTCTCCATTTTCTCTCTAGCTTGAATTCTGTGGGAGCACTAGGTCCGATTTTGAAGCTTAAAGGAGTAGTTCTTGGTGATTTCAAATTTGATTATTAAAGGTAACTTCCTATCCCTCTCCCTTAAAGGTTAGGGTTTTGGTTTCCTTTCATCCCCTAACCTTTTCCCTTATTTTGTGGTGCTTTTGAGTAAAGATTGAGAGTACTCATAGTAGGTCAACTTTGTGGAAACCTTGGGACTAGATTTTGGAGAATATTGCTAGTAGATTCCAAGTCTTCACCACAGGAAGTTCAAGTTTCGGGTAAAACCTAGATTTAGCCTAAATCTAACAAGTAAGTTCAAGTTGTTTTGTGAAAACTTTGTACATGCCAAAGATGTCCATTTGAGTATTAATGTGTCTTACTTGATAGTTATTAAATGTGTGGGTTATTTGGTGAATTTTACATATTTGATGTATTTGATTTTATAAATCTTGCGAGATACTTGTATTTGGTGTTTTTGGACATTATGGTAAAAAAATCTTGAGATAGTATGATTTTGATGATTTATTTCACGAATGGAGACTCTTTGACGTAAATGCACTCTTAGTGTCTTAGGTTTTATAAACCACTTAGAAAATACACATTATTGTGTTATAAATTATTTTGGAGATATAAATGGTATGATTTCATTCTGAATATGTCAATGATGGGTTTTTGGGTTAATTATATTTTTGGAACATATTTTGCATAACGTTGGTTAAATACGTTTTTATCGCCTTTTTTTTTTACTTTTATTGAATAGTTATTGAGTTATTGATCTTTTGGCTCGGTTTTGACTCAAATGATTCTTGGAAACTTTTGTCCGGTTTAATAGCTCGATGTGGGGATTTTGTTATCGTTAGGACTGAAAGTCCTATGTGTTGAAAGTGTAATAAAGTATTTATAAGGGTGAATATTGTAATTAATCAATAAGTTATTAGTTAGATGGGCCCAAGCCCATAAGCCCATTAAGTCTTGTATGCCTAAGTATATAAAGGCAGTTCTAGTTCATTTATTCGGTTGGAAGGTTAGTCGGTTTAGTCTCATAATTTCCAGATCTCTAGTCAATAGGTTTACTTTTCTCTGATCAGAAATTATTTCTGTAAACCTATAACCTTTAATTGCATATTAATCATATGACTAGAGATTGTGTCCATATTACTGTTCTACATTGATTATATTATTTGTTGATTGCACTGTTCTGGGATCTACAATTGGTATCAGAGCAAAGAGACTGAAGGTTTGATCTAGAAAAGGTTTGTCTAAAATCTCTAATCGATTATCTGGTTTATCTGTGTTATCTGCTAAGTTTTTGTTCGATCTGGTATTGAAAACTTAATTTTCTTGTCGGTCGAACAGTTTGATTATTTGTTTCTGAAAAAGTTTTTGTTTGGTTATTGTTCATTATTATCGGTCTGAGTTATTGGTTGTTATCGATCTGCTCATAATCAAATTCTTTTTATCGATTGAATTGTGTGTGAGTTACTACATATCGATTAATCTGGGCTCGATTGGATTTATGGTTTATCATTATCGGTCTGTGCTCTTCGTGTTCATCGGGTTGTTCTTCGTTTTTATCGGTCCTATATGCTTATCTGTTAATCTGTTTCGACCAATAGGTGTTGACCGATACTTTGTCTTTACCGGTCTCTTGGTTCGACCGGCATTGCTTTGACCGGTACATAGATTTTGACCGATACATAGCTCTTCACCGGTATATAGGTCCTTGACCGATACATTGTATCGACCGGTATCCCGTTTCAACCGGTTTATAGTTCTCGACCAATATAGTTCATGACCGGCATATAGTCCTCGACCGGTACCTTGCTGACATCGGTCGACCGATATTTTGTTTAACCGGTGTGAGTGTTGGCCGATAACATTACTCGATCGATATTCTTGGTTTGCGCCAGTGCCTTCTCACAAAAAACGTGTATTTGCGCCATAAGCTACTCGCGAGAACCCCACTTTGCGCCACCCCTTGCTCGCGCAAAGTGCACTTTGCGCCACACCTTGGTCGCACAAACCTATCTTTGCGCCACCCTCGAGTAGCGCAAACCCTCTTAGTCGACCGGTACTCCTTTGACCAATATCTTTTTCGACCGGTACATTTGTCGACCGGTAATCTTGGTCGACCGGTACCTTTGTGGACCGGTCTCTCGTCTTGACTGGACCCATGGTTAGACCGGACTTGTTTTGCGCCACCCTTTGGTCGCGCAAATCTCACTTCGTGCAACCCAAATCTCGCGCAAACCTATATATATCTATATTGTTTTATTTTTGGATCATCCTGCTTGTCTCACGATCATTACAGTGTAGTTGAGATTAAATTTAATTCCATTCAAGTTTCATCTCTCTTCAAAGCCAGAGTGAATACATTCTATTCGAATCGATCAAAATGGTGTGCCCACCAAGTCTGCGGTCCAAAAGAGAATATGAAAGGTGGAAAGCTGATTTTTTGTATTTTGTATATGAACATGAGGTGGATCCCTATATCAGATTATCATTGACGAAAGGAGAGATGCAATCCCAAATTCAGACAGAAGCTTCTCCTGTGGAAAACGAGAAAAGAGAGAGGGCTAATAATTTAGCTCGAAATTATATGACTGATAGTCTTTCTTGTGAACTTTTTCGTGACATTTTGAGTGAAATTTATAGTCAAATAAATAATTGCAAAATGACAGGAAAAGAGTTATGGGATTGTACTGAATGGTTGATTCTAGGGCCAAAGAGTTTATTGAAAGGAAGAGAATTGGAAGCTGAAAACTCTGAGCTAAAAGGAAAGATTTCTATTTTGGAAGCTAAAACTCAGCAAAAAGTCTCTGTTGAAAGATATGAGGAAAAGATCTTTGAACTGAAAGATGCAAATGCCGATCTTCAAAAGCGAATATCTGACTTGGAGCAAAAGCATGCTAAAGATCTGAGTTTGAGAAATCTTTCGCAAAGAAGTTCTCAGATTTTTCGAGAAAATGTGCTGATGAGAAGAAAGTAGTTGAGCTGAAATGCATAAAACTTTCTCAGCAAGTTTCTGATTTTCAGAAAGTAATCATCCTTGAAAGAGAAAATTTTGCAAAAGAAAAGAAGGTCATTGAACAAAAGAATGTGGGATTCTTCAAAGAAATATCCGGCCAAAGAAATGATGCTGAGAAAGGATTTGAAGAAGAACGAAGCATGTTTGAGACGGAGATCAAAAAGCTTACTGCCAAGTTATCTGAACTATCTGAGAAGGCACTAAAAGAGCAGAAAACGAAGTCTGAATTCACTAAGAAAATTGACCTGCTTGTTAAAGAAAGAGACAACTTTGCTTCGACGATTAAAGTGCTTGAAAAGACTGTATCAATTTCAAATCAGAAATCTGTCTCTTCACAAAGGTCAGTTAAATCTTTTGATCGGATTCGTAAAACTAACCTTTTCTATGATAGCAATATAGATGGTTCAGGTACACATCAAAGAAGACGGAGATACAAAGAAGAGGAACTGGTCTGGAAAAAGAAACCAGTTGAAGATGAGCTGAAAGAAAGAGAATCATGTGTACATGCGTTTAATGCCAAAAGGAACAATGTGCGTAAAGGGAAACCTGATCATATATATACGAGAGATCAATTAATCAGTTTATCAGGTAAGAAAAATTATTGTTCTGATTGTTGTACACATGATCATATTCACAAAACCAGTGATCATTTCTGGTATGGTTCTTATTACGTTTCCCCCACAAGAACTGCAAACAACATTCATGGACCCAAATACCAGTGGGTACCAAAGCCGAAAACTGATTCTTTGTTGCAGGCACCTAGTGTCAAGGGGCAGTAGAAGAACAATGTCTTCTAAGTAAATCAGCTTAGAACCCGTAATTCAACGGAGTATGGCTTCTGATCATATGACAGATCAGGACCCGTTCTTCAACGTTCAGACTTAGATATTTTTCAAATATCCAGGGGAGCTTAATAGATCTGTAACATTCTATCATGATTTGAGGGGGAGCGTAAAGGTAAATATCTCCTGATCTAGATCTCTGATTGTTTTGAAAGAAGAACAACTTTCGAACAAGAAAAATGTTTTCTAAAATGTTCAAACCACTTCTGGTTCTCAAAAGATTTTATGAATTTAGAAGTGTGAGTTTAAATGTTTTTCATTTTTTTATCTTTAATGTTTAATTGACCGTGTGTTTCCAAAGATCAATACTTACGTATTATCTTGTCTTTATACTGTAAAGTATTCACACACACCGGTTCAGTATGTTATTTGAAATTGTTATTACCATGTCTCATAACGAACAAATTTTTCGATGGTAATACCCCCGTTTGATATTCAATATTGTTGAGTTTCAATCATAATTTCTAATCTTGTGCTTTCATTGCTAAATTGTTTATATTTGTTCATATAAACAAAGTATCCAATTCTTTGATACCCTAACCAGTTTAGTTGATTTGATTGATATATTGTCGGATTTTCAAAGTTCAATTGCTCAAATCTCATGAGCATACATTTTGACAATGTTATCATACATTTTGTGCTTAATTGTACAAGCTAAACTGTTGAGCAAATATTCTTTTTAGGACTTACATGGGATTCATGTGTGAGCTTAAACATAACTTCCATGGATTCACGTAAACCAGTGTTTCCTACCCCGGAAGTTATCCTAGAGTGCTTGAGGGGTGAGGGGTCATAAATCAAAGAGTGGGGGAGATAACTCATCCGGTTGAGTTTTTCTAATTGTGCTGAGCGGAAAAATGAAAAAGAGAGTTTGGTTAGAAGTGAGCTTTAATGTTAAAAAGAAAGAGGGTGTGAGAACAGAGTTAAAAGAATATCAGAACTCTGCACCAACCACTTTCTGAGTCGGGCAGCCACATATTCTGATTGGTTCATGTAACACCCCGATTTCCGAAGGGTATCATTTCAAGTTAATACTGAAAACGATATATTAAGGAAAAATAAGATATTTTATTTTGGGTTTGAATCCTTGATTTTATAGTTTAGATGGATGAAGAATTCAATTACGAGTCCAATGGTTCTTTCCGGAGCGAAAACGGAGCTATAACGAAGAAGTTACGGACGAAACAGTGTTTAGGACTTTCGGTACATTTCGCGCGACCCTGCCTCGCGATTGTGACAGGGCATTGTCGCGAGTCACTGTCGCGAAAACCCTCAAGTGCGTAAAAACGGGTTTTTTCTTCATTTGGCCATAACTCTCTCATTTCAACTCCGATTTGGGCGATTCAAATTGCTACGGTTTCGTTTTTGAGAGCTTCTCAAGGATCAAGCAAGAGATTGGAAGTTTATTGAAGTATACTAGAGTATTTTTTGGTGTTAAGCTTCTCATCTCTCCCTATTCATCTTCTTCCCCAAAGTTTTCTAGGGTTTCATCCACCCTTTGTTATCCCTTTCGTAGATTGGAGGTTTGTAACCATTTTGGTGAACTAGAGGTGTTTTGGTTGGTGGATTCAAGATTGGGTTAAGGTAATCTTCTATTCTCTTCATTTATGGGGGTTAGGGTTTCAGTATCAGTTGAGGTATTCATGTATAAGGTCAGGAAATGATTCTTTGTGATTGATGATGTTTATTTAGGGTTGGAACCTTGTGGATCTAGGGTTTGGATTTCTCTAAAACCTACTTGTGAGTCCCCTAAACCTTAGCTATTTATACTTGCTTTATTTTGTGCTAAATGATTATTGTAAAGTGCTCAAGTAAGCTAAAACTAGGGTTTAAGCATTTGCCATGGTTTTGTGGGTTTTGCGATTGGGGAAAATCATTTAATGGGGTCAGGAGTGTTAGGTGTAAGCCATGATGTATCAATAAATGCTTTGGTGAGGATGTATATGGGGTATAAAAAAATTGGGTAGAACCATTCTTATCAGCAGTTGGAGTCAAATTATTACTTATGGACTAATATATGGCTAATGAGCTTTAGGTTATTATGAGGAGTATATAACATGCACGAATATGTTGTTTATCAAGATTATGCTTGCATTAAAACTGTTAACCTTACTTGCTCATAGTCTACATGGGAGGTCTTATGTTTATTTCCTTGTGCACGAGGATTTAGATGGTATGCATTGTTATTTACATACTTATTGTCATTGGGCATTTTGAGTAGACAGTAGGGGACGCAAATCCCTTAGTTGTGTACTCGGCTGGATTGGATAGGCACCATTGTCTGTAAGACCTTGAGGTGTAACCCGACGGGGTAAGCATCAGAGGCAGAAACGGTTTGAGGATTGTGATGTCCGGTGTGGCATGGGAACTAGAACCGGGGATGGACGGTGAAATCCAATCCAGATCGCGGGTTACCCCGCTTTATATCATTGTTATTTGCATACTTATTGTCGTTGGGTATTTTGAGTAGACAGTAGGGGACGCAAGTGCCTTAGTTGTGTACTCGGCTGGATTGGATAGGCACCCTTGTCTGTAAGACCTTGAGGTGTAACCCGACGGGGTAAGCATCAGAGGCAGAGACGGTTTGAGGATTGTGATGTCCGGCGTGGCATGGGAACTAGAACTGGGGCTGGACGGTGAAATCCAATCCAGATCGCGAGTTACCCCACTTTTTATGGAAGATATTTGTGTATTAATTGTACAGGAAATTGCAATGTCCCGATTGGGAGGTTTGACTTGATCAAAATGCATGGGAGCCGGTAACATTTAATTACAGTTCCATTTACATCAAAATTGGTATCGGTATAATAACCAATAGACTTCGTTCTAACACTTGTGTTCATGTTTAAATGGTTCACAGGTTCCGTTAGCGGTGCGAGTAGGATGTCTTGATCTGTCGGAATCGCACCTAGGATTCCTCCTTGGACCGGGCATTTTTAGGAGAATCGAGAAAGAGCGTTTTGAAGTCATAGTGACACCCACCTTAATCTAGAGTTGATAATTGTTCTAGATTAGATAGGTTGTCATGTATATGTCTTATGGTTCCGCTACTCCTTTATAGAACCACCCCGAATTCTTGGGTTCTAGTCTTTATGTTTACAGGTTTTGGATTCGCCTTGTTTTAGGTGTTATATTGCCAAAATTTTAAGTTTTTGTTATCCCTGTTTTTAGGGTGTTACAAGTTGGTATCAGAGCTCTAGTTTAAGTGAACTAGGCATGAATGTAAGATGTCTAGACTTAGACGGAGTACGTTAGGCAATGATTTGTGAGATGGGTAGAATTTCTAAGATGGGTTAGTCTTAGAGTCGACGGAAACTATGGTTATCAAGCGTTGTGGCGATGGAAACGAGAACCTTTATGTATTGTATGTTCATAATCTCACCTAGCTAATGTTATTATGAGGATATTTATACGTGATGGTGCTTGAAGTGCCGTTACTGTGACAATTGATAATGTAGTAATACGTTCTCTTGTGCTTGGTTTGCTAATTTTATGATATTTGGTAGACGTGGTAGTACGTTTACTTCGTGTTCAATTCTGTTAATCTCTTTATTATTCATCCTCGTGCTTGTATGAAATGCCTTGGTATGTCGACCGTTGGAGTAATAAGAAAGTTTCTGAATGAGTAACTATTAGAAAAGGTTGATGATTTTATTATTCGTTACTTGTAGTAACGGTAAGTATGGTGATTGCATTAAGTGGACAGTTTCGAGTCGGATTAATTGGTTGGATTAGGACCATAGACTTTTTTTGAATCGATGTATTCGAGGAGAAATTGTATGGTGAACCTAGGAAGTCCGTGATCTTTGCCTTAGTATGTTGAGCATCTGGATGATGATAGTGTAACTATACAAATCGAGGAGCGTGAGTTCGAGTTAATTTGTTAAAACGGTGTACATGCCAAAATGTGTATTTTAAAGTAAAAGTATGTTTTACTTGGTATTTGTCAATGTATGAATATTTTGATAAGTTTTCATATTTGGTAAACTCGGGTTGTTTCAACCTCCTAAAATGCTCAGATTGGATTTTGAATAGTTCAACAACTAAATAGCATGATTTACGTGTTCTTGGTGGCTTTGTACAAGTAAACTCTGTTTTTATGAGTTATGCATCTTTGACGATTTTTGTACAAATGAAGTCTATTTTACGTTATATGCATTTTGGGCGTATTTGCATCCATAAAACCTTTTGAAACTCTTTGGCCCCAATACATGTTAAGTTTTGGGTTATTTGGATATATTTCACTTTATAAACTTATGTAACACACATCTTTGTGATTTTTGGGCATTTTGATAAATAAATCATTTTGATATATTTCTTTTACGATGTAATATATAAATGGAAGTCATTTTATATAATTGTTCATTTGGTGCATATGATTTTATAAACCGTTGGAAAATCCATATCATTGAACTACGAGTCATTTTGGCAACATGAAGAGAAAGAGTTCATTTAGAAAAACATTTTGTTTCAACCAATGAGAAGTTTTGGTTATTTTGAAATGTTTAGTTTTATGAACCTATTGAGACACCCATTTTGGGATCTTTGGGTATTTTGGTAAATAAATCATGTTGAAATGTTTCTTTGATGATTTTACATATATATTTGGAATTCAATTGACGTAAGTGTTATTTTGTGTATTTGATCGTAATACCCTTTTTAGGAAATGCATATTATTGTATTATGAGGCGTTTTGAAAACATAAGGGTATGAGTCCAATTGGGAAAATGGTTTGTCTCAATCATCGATGAAATTTTATTTATTTATACTTTTACGGTCGTGTGAGTTTGGGTCGAATGTCCGTGTTCACGGCAAATTTTTATTTATATAGATTTTATCTATATTCTATGAGTTGTGTGTCATGTTCCACCGTGTTGGGTATTTCGAGATATAACCTTTTACCCGTGTTTTATAAAGATTGGGAGTTCTCTCTCTATTCTCATTTTGAGCAAGTTTTGGATTAAATCTAAGTTTATGAAAGAACGTTTTATATTGAAATCTTATTTCATGCCGCATTGTGACTAAAAGAGAGGAAACTTTAAGAATTCGATTTTGTGAATTTTCCTTCTGTAGTTTTGTACGAACGTCTTATTATACACTATTTTAGTAAGTAAAACTATTCCTCATTCATTACATAAATTATAATGTTGGTGTGAGTAATCGTATGAAATATTTATGGTATTTCGGATAGAACTTTTCCCAGAACATATTTCAGTTATTGATTTTACTGATAGGAGTTTTCCGCAATGCACGAAATGAATTTCCGGTCTACATGTCGTTGTAATTACGATTTAGGGTAAGTACGTTTTACCGGTAAAACCCAAATTTGAAACGCGATATTTACGTTCCTATTGTGTTGCTACATTTGGAAAATGATCGGACGTATATAGGTCTTGTTGGAAATTTTATCTTCCGACGTTTTGTGTCAAAGTAAAAGATTTTAAAGTTGAAGTTACAAAATCCTCTTTTGAGAGTTGTACAAACTTTTATTACACATGTTATAGGACGGAAAGTTATTTTCATACGCATAGCATAAATTGATGCATACTAAGACTCTGGTAGTCCGTTTGAAAATTTTATCACGCATCTTTCGTTATTGTTTTATTAGCATAAGTACTGATCAAATAAATTTTGAAAATGGTTTTACATGTGTGGCATGGGTGATCAATTTTGGAACCTATCGAATGCACGATAGTGTATTTTTACCGCACGTTTAATTGTTATAAAACTTATGTATTTGAGAGTTTTATAAATTTCAAATTGGCATAGTAGTGTGAAAAACCTTAAATTCATTGGGCTATAGGTGTAAGCCCCCTCGTGCTAGAAGTCGATATTAAGAATTAAAAGAGTCATCGGAGTTAGAGGCGTTAGACTTGTGCTTTCTCCCAGTTAGTTAAGTAACGATCTTTATGCTTCGTTAAACCTACGGATTAAAACCGTGTTCGGTTGTTTGGGTATGGTTGGTTTTGGAATTGTGGGAATTGGGTACGATGACATGCTATGTGTCGGTAGTGTACTATATTGTTGGGTATTCGTGATTAATCATGATGTATTGGTCGACTGGTAAGGATGTTGGATTTGGGTGACTACTTCCAAGAGTAGGTGTCAACTTTGAATCGACATTGTTAGTCGGGATTGAAATATTTGGTAGTATACTCACGTTGCAGAATGGCCGTCTCGAGGTTAGGTGTTGGTGCGTGATTTTGAGGACAATGATGGTTGGTGTGCTTCAATGTATTTCCGTTAGATTTGGTGCGTCTGTAGGACGAGTGGTAAACTTAAGGAAATTAGATGTTGATAATTAAGAAATCAATCATTGGTATTTTGATTATTGACAGGACTTTCGCTGATTTGGAAATCGATGCTTGAGTGCATGGTTGGAGTTTCGTGGTAATGTTTATTGGAGACATTTTGTGAGAATGTCGAAGTAGACTTTAAGTACAATCGATTATTGAAGAGACCTTGATGCGTCGTAATTAGAAGTAACTAAGGGAAATGTTTGCTTTGGAGTATTCTTGGTGGAAATGTCTAATTAAGGTCGTAAGTTACTTTTGAGGTAATATGAGCAGCATAAGGTTGGGAGGCAACCGAGATTTATTGGTTAAGAAAATGATCAAGCGAGGACTTGATGTTCATTCCGTCATCGGTGAGTTATGTCGAACCATGAGATTAAGTTTTGTAATGTCACGTTATGAGAAACTCGACGACAACCTCAACCGGGTTGTAATTGGGTTCGTATACGAGGTAAGGTTTTGTGGAGGCATTTTTATGGGAAATCAATCGATCTTTCCAAGTGCTATATTGGGTTCTTGGTTGGTGCCAGATTTCGAGGACGAAATCTCTTTTAAGGTTGAGAGGATTGTAACACCCCGATTTCCGAAGGGTATCATTTCAAGTTAATACCAAAAGCGATATATTAAGGAAAAATAAGATATTTTATTTTGGGTTTGAATCCTTGATTTTATAGTTTAGATGGATGAAGGATTCAATTACGAGTCCAACAGTTCTTTCCGGAGCGAAAACGGAGCTATAACGAAGAAGTTACGGACGAAACAGTGTTTAGGACTTTCAGTACATTTCGCGCGACCCTGCCTCGCGATTGTGACAGGGCACTGTCGCGAAAACCCTCCAGTGCGTAAAAACGGGTTTTTTCTTCATTTGGCCATAACTCTCTCATTTCAACTCTGATTTGGGCGATTCAAATTGCAACGGTTTCGTTTTTGAGAGCTTTTCAAGGATCAAGCAAGAGATTGGAAGTTTATTGAAGTATACTAGAGTATTTTGTGGTGGTAAGCTTCTCATCTCTCCCTATTCATCTTCTTCCCCAAAGTTTTCTAGGGTTTCATCCACCCTTTGTTATCCCTTTCGTAGATTGGAGGTTTGTAACCATTTTGGTGAACTAGAGGTGTTTTGGTTGGTGGATTCAAGATTGGGTTAAGGTAATCTTCTATTCTCTTCATTTATGAGGGTTAGGGTTTCGGTATCAGTTGAGGTATTCATGTATAAGGTCGGGAAATGATTCTTTGTGATTGATGATGTTTATTTAGGGTTGGAACCTTGTGGATCTAGGGTTTGGATTTCTCTAAAACCTACTTGTGAGTCCCCTAAACCTTAGCTATTTATACTTGCTTTATTTTGTGCTAAATGATTATTGTAAAGTGCTCAAGTAAGCTAAAACTAGGGTTTAAGCATTTGCCATGGTTTTGTGGATTTTGCGATTGGGGAAAATCATTTAATGGGGTCAGGAGTGTTAGGTGTAAGCCATGATGTATCAATAAATGCTTTGGTGAGGATGTATATGGGGAATAAAAAAATTGGGTAGAACCATTCTTATCAGCAGTTGGAGTCAAATTATTTCTTGTGGACTAATATATGGCTAATGAGCTTTAGGTTATTATGAGGACTATATAACGTGCATGAATATGTTGTTTATCAAGATTATGCTTGCATTAAAACTGTTAACCTTACTTGCTCATAGTCTACATGGGAGGTCTTATGTTTATTTCCTTGTGCACGAGAATTTAGATGGTATGCATTGTTATTTACATACTTATTGTCATTAGGCATTTTAAGTAGACAGTAGGGGACGCAAATCCCTTAGTTGTGTACTCGGCTGGATTGGATAGGCACCCTTGTCTGTAAGACCTTGAGGTGTAACCCGACGAGGTAAGCATCAGAGGCAGAGACGGTTTGAGGATTGTGATGTCCGGTGTGGCATGGGAACTTGAACCGGGGTTGGACGGTGAAATCCAATCCAGATCGCGGGTTACCCCGCTTTATATCATTGTTATTTGCATACTTATTGTCGTTGGGTATTTTGAGTAGACAGTAGGGGACACAAGTCCCTTAGTTGTGTACTCGGCTGGATTGGATAGGCACCCTTGTCTGTAAGACCTTGAGGTGTAACCCGACGGGGTAAGCATCAGAGGCAGAGACGGTTTGAGGATTGTGATGTCCGGCGTGGCATGGGAACTAGAACCGGGGCTGGACGGTGAAATCTAATCCAGATCGCGGGTTACCCCGCTTTATATGGAAGATATTTGTGTATTAATTGTACAGGAAATTGCAATGTCCCGATTGTGAGGTTTGACTTGATCAAAATGTATGGTAGCCGATAACATTTAATTACAGTTCCATTTACATCAAAATTGGTATCGGCATAATAACCAATAGACTTCGTTCTAACACTTGTGTTCATGTTTAAATGGTTCACAGGTTCCGTTAGCGGTGCGAGTAGGATTTCTTGATCTGTCGGAATCGCACCTAGGATTCCTCCTTGGACCGGGCATTTTTGGGAGAATCGAGAAAGAGCGTTTTGAAGTCATAGTGACACCCACCTGTTTAGATAATTATCAAATCTAGAGTTGATAATTGTTCTAGATTAGATAGGTTGTCATGTATATGTCTTATGGTTCTGCTACTCCTTTATAGAACCACCCCGAATTCTTGGGTTCTAGTCTTTATGTTTACAGGTTTTGGATTCGCCTTGTTTTAGGCGTTATATTGCCAAAATTTTAAGTTTTTGTTATCCCTATTTTTAGGGTGTTACAGTTCACACTCTTTGGTGACCATCGTTGAAAAGGCACCTAGCCCATGCCAACTCTTGCATTAACCCCACCAACCACTCGTTTCTTTCTTAACAAAGAAATGTTTCATTTTTCTTTGGGGACGCAACATATATGTTATCTGATCTTCACTCGGAAGATTTAGATATTGAAAAAGAAGGAAAGTTGCCCTACCTTCGCACCTTTTTCATGCACATTGAGTCCGTGTAATATCTGTTGTTGTCTCAACAGTTTACACAATTTGAGCCTGATCAAGCTAAGTAGCTTCAATCATTCATACACTTGCACGAGCACACAAGGAATAAGTTTTCTTGTCATAACATTCATAGAAAATTCCTTTGTGGTTTTTCGATGATTGAAGCCCTGGGGGAGTGAACATCACAAAAACTCCTTTCCAAAGTACATCTGTTGTATAAAGTGGCTATGTGCTACTTACAGGCATACTAACTGTATCATTTGTTGATTCAGGTTTACCATTCCTATTATATCTGAATTTGAAAAGATTCGGATATATACATTTCATGAATTGACGGATACTCAGATCACAGGTGGGAGAATGTCAAATTATCATAAAGGGGAGATCAAAGAAAGTGCTGAAATTGAAGAAGTTTTGATGATCATGATGCTCACAATCATCAAAAAGAGGGAGAAAAAGTTCAATTTCAAAGTTTTAAAGAAAGAAAGTTATTTCTGAAGACAGTCTAGAAATCAAAGAGATGAAGATGATGTTTCATTTTTTCAAAGATGAAGTTTTTCAAGTTTTTCAAATATTTTATTTCTTCTATCCCATATCATGTGGTGTCTGCTATAAGTTTGTTTATCATTCCTCCTATGCGCTGATTGAAACAAGTTCTTGAGATGAAAGTCTATTCAACTCGCGGTTCAAAGACAGATTCTTTGTTTTAAACTGAAGATGCACCGTGGAATGTCACGTTACTCTCACATTATCTTTCTTGTGTGCTGATCTGATGTGATTGAGTTTCTACAGTTAAAAACTGCGTGATAGTGCATTCAGTCGAGGCTATTGTACATTGAATCTGGTTACAAAGTTGAAACTATGAAGACCAAGAGCTTTATTCAAGGGGGAGCGTGGAAAGACATGAAGTCAAGCAACATCAAAGCTCTTCAAAGATTCAAGAGGGAAAGAAGATTAAGGCCTGAAGTTTTTTTCATGTTGATAAATGCTTTATTCAACTTTAGGGGGAGATTGTTAGGACTGAAAGTCCTATGTGTTGAAAGTGGAATAAAGTATTTATAAGGGTGAATATTGTAATTAATCAATAAGTTATTAGTTAGATGGGCCCAAGCCCATAAGCCCATTAAGTCTTGTATGCCTAAGTATATAAAGGCAGTTCTAGTTCATTTATTCGGTTGGAAGGTTAGTCAGTTTAGTCTCATAATTTCCAGATCTCTAGTCAATAGGTTTACTTTTCTCTGATCAGAAATTCTTTCTGTAAACCTGTAACCTTTGATTGCATATTAATCATATGACTAGAGGTTGTGGCCATATTACTGTTCTACATTGATTATATTATTTGTTGATTGCACTGTTCTGGGATCTACAGTTATGATTTGCATTTATTGCATCTGATTTGAAAATTACATGTTTTGAGTGTGTTAGTCATTCATTTGGATTCATGTAATGTTTTTAGACTATAATTCAATGGATCCATAAGCATAGGAGCCAGTTTAGGTGGGATGATCAATCCAGTAACATAACTCAAAATAGGCATTGGGTCTCTATTGAAAAGTAAGGTGTGGACTCTTTGAGTCGAGCATCGACCATTAAGCAGTAAAATGTAATTTCTTGTGGAAATTGTTTTAGGATACTAATTTCCCCTTTGCAACTTGAAATAGTCATTGAGTCTCTATTGGAAAGTAACGTGTGGGCTCCTAGAGTTGGCCATCAAGCAAAGAGCAGTGAAATGTAATTTCATAGTGAACAAGTCTAGACTCGAATTTGGACAACCCAAGGTATAGACATAATGTGGTTGAGCTTGGGACTCCACAAGCAATAAATATGCAGTTGTTGAGCTTGTTAACTCATTAACTACACACCTAGAAAAGACTGATGTAAATGAATGTGGAATGCGTAAGTGACGCTCATATAACATAGATATGTGACCTACTTTTGTGTTCCGTCACACTCAATGGAATCGGGTCTCCCCTGTTGATAACTCTCATTTAGAGCGTTATTTACACATTGTTTGTGTGAGTTTTTCTTTAATTTTAGTGTGTGTTTTCCCTTTACATGTTCATGTTTCTCTTTTTTATTTATTTATTTTGTTAGATCCCAATACAGACAAACAATTGAAGATACTCCATAGAAAAGTAGAGATAAGATAGAAATTAACAACAATGATAAACAAGAACTTATCTCATATGCTTTGATTGATAGATGGAGGGGATATTGGGAAGAACACCACAGTAAACTAATAAACGACTCTCATTAGTCTGTTTGTGTGAAAAGTGTTCTCCCAAAAACCTAATGAGACAATGAGCCATGGGAATCTTTATATAAGGCTCATTTACAATAAAAAGGCTCAAGCCCACACAACTAATTAAAAAGCCCAAATGCAATTTCTTTATAAAACATTCAATTAAATGGGGACTAATTTAAGCTAACAATCTCCCCCTAATGTTTTATAAAGAAAGCATCATCTTGTAGTCTCACCCTTACTTTCTTTAGAAACTTTGGTGTGTCATTCTTCGAGTCTTCAAAGCATCACAAGCTCCCCCTCAAATGTAGGCTCATATTCTTGAAAGACTTAGACGAATTATCCCAATTTGTCCAGCTTTCATGTCTCAACTTTACCACTATTTTTGACCATCAAGGATTCTTATTGAGAGAAAACATAAAACATGCACATTGAACTCCAGCCTCATAGCTTTTCAACAAGCTTTGATTCATCCATTTTGGATGAAAACTAAGTGAGTTGTGCAAGATTTTCCTCAGCTGCGCAAAATGGTTGTCAAAACAGAAAATTTGACTCTTCGAACCTCGTTGAGTAAACGTTTAAGCACCGAGCCTTAAACTTGAATAACGGAGGAGGGAGTGACAAACAATTTGTCACATTTGTATCTTGAAACCATGAAGAACCGACGAGAGAACACCGTTCTTGAAAGTGGAAAGAGCGCGAGTGAAATGCGATGTTTTTGGTCCAGCACTCTAACGCAGACTTTGAAACAGATTCTGGCATATCAGATCACGTAATTTGAGAAAAATCAAAACATCAAAGTCGTACGTCTATGTTTTATCGATTCAGCGCAACTGGACTCATGTAAATCGGAGCTTCGAGTAAAAAGTTGTGCGCGTGTTTCTGAAACAGCGCAATGTTGTCAGAAATTCGAAAATTTCGAACTTCGGGCTCTTGGCTCATTGCGACCTCTGGACCATCGACCTCTGATATGCGTTCTTGGGTCTACCTCTGGTCCTCCCCTTCTTGTCACTTCTCTTCAGATGTTTGGGTCCACAGAGGCTCTGTGGATAACTTAAGAGCATCTTTATGCCTCTTGAGAGCATCTCTGAATGTCACAGTTCTGCACGCTCTGAGACAGACTTACAGAGGCTCTGCACATTTGCCTCTGATGTTCCTATTCTGCCTCTGAACTTCTGCGCATGCGTATTTTAGTATCTACAGCTGAGTTTGCTCTGATTAATTTTTGTACAGAGCCTCTTGGCACACAACCTCTGAACATCTTCACAGAGGCTCTGCACATGTCTCTGATCAGCCTCTGATCAAGCTGTATTTCAGAGCTCTGAACATTCCACAAAGCATCTCTGAATTTTACGTCTTCTGCACGAACTTTCTGGACAGGTTTCAGAGGTTATGTGATTTGTCACAGAGGTTTTGCACATAACAGCCTCTGCATTTGTCTATTCTGCCCCTCTACAGAGTTCGAAACCTCTGGACATAACTCTCTGTATCACAGCCTCTGGTACCTTTGGCCAGAGCCTCTACTCATCTCTGATCGACCTCTGCATCAATCTTCTGAGTAGCACCGCTCTGAACATAGCACCGCTCTGCATATGTTCAGAGCTTCTCTGATGACAGATCTACATCTTATGCAACTGCTCTCTGCACCTTTGCCCATGGAAAGAAAGGTTTAGATCATTGGAATCAACATGCCTGTCATCCATGTCTTGGCTTGAGGAATCATCTGCATATCTAAGCAGCTCAAATGAAAAGTCGATGACCAGCCATGACAACAGATCAAAAATTCATTGTGTTATCAACTCCATTGTTTGGCTAGTTGTTTCTTTGAATCTGCACTCTATACTTAGTAGACATATGGATATTTGTACATTTTGCTGCACATTCGTCTAAAACTCTGCAGAATTATGAATTAACAGCATGATCATTTGATGGTAACTCTGAAATAACATTCTTTGACTGCATACCATCGAATTCTGCTGCATTTGATAGATGCATAATCAACATTTTCCAAGACCCAAATGAATGAGTCTTTCATTTAATCGATTAATAGCAGCGGAATTTTGAACAAAATCTAGATCAGAGGGAGAGTCCAATCTCGAATGATATCAAGGTCAGATCTGAGATCAACAACCTAACTATCGAGATGCTAAAATAGCAATGGACTAAAGCACACACAAGGATGGGATCATAGATCAACCATCTACTTAGTGCTTAACAAATGTTAGACTAATAAATCAGAGAGATCAAGAATACACACATGTAATAAATTTGATCAGATTTAATCCAAATAAAATAAAATCTTCACATAGACATTTCATCAAACATGTGGTGTGCAGAAACAGATTTCTGTAGAATCAATCAAATGTTCTATCAAAGATCATCCAAATCTCATCTATATCAAATAATGGATTTTCAATAAGCACAAAAAAACAGTGAAAAAATCATAGAAATGATATTTGTGTCAAAACTCATGTGATTGAATCAATCTAAGCACCAAAACAACAAAATAATCATCTAATCTTCAACTGTTGCCATAGATGACCGAAATGAAGAAAAGTTTCTTCATTTGGCTCTGATACCAATTGTTAGATCCCAATACAGACAAACAATTGAAGATACTCCATAGAAAAGTAGAGATAAGATAGAAATTAACAACAATGATAAACAAGAACTTATCTCATATGCTTTGATTGATAGATGGAGGGGATATTGGGAAGAACACCATAGTAAACTAATAAACGACTCTCATTAGTCTGTTTGTGTGAAAAGTGTTCTCCCAAAAACCTAATGAGGCAATGAGCCATGGGAACCTTTATATAAGGCCCATTTACAATAAAAAGGCTCAAGCCCACACAACTAATTAAAAAGCCCAAATACAATTTCTTTATAAAACATTCAATTAAATGGGGACTAATTTAAGCTAACATATTTTCATTTGGAGGTGTTGAGGATAAAAGTTTGTGTTTTAATGGTTGAAATCATCATTTTTGGGCTAAATGTTGGACTGCAGAAAGTGGCCACTTTGTCGCCACGTTGGTAAACGATGTAAATCCGAGGACAGCTGAAAAATATCATATTTTGCATGTATTTTTATGTCCATTTCAGCTGCATAATGGCATTCTTAAAGGCTAAGCTTTAGAAACCAAGGGGATGAAGAGAAGACAAAAGATAAAAGCAAAATCTTGGTGGAAAGATATCAATGCCAAAAATGCCTATCTAAAAGCCTAAATAAGATAAAGCAAAATATGATATTTCATGAGAAAATATATGAAAAAGGCAAGGAGCCTTTGGGTCAAAGAAGGCTTGAACTCATTGTGTAACACCCCGAATTTTGAAAAACATCATTTCAAGTTAATACTGAATCAGTAGCTTTAAAGGGAAAAATAAGATATTTGATTTTTGAACTTGAATCCTATATTTTATAGTCTTAATGGGTGAAGGATTCAATTACGAGTCCAACGGTTCTTTCCGGAGCGAAATCGGAGCTATAACGAATAAGTTACGACCAAAGCAGTTAATAAGAAGAAAACCGGACAAACAGTGCATTACACGAGTTGTGCCGCGACTTAGGGCCAACCTCGCGACTTGAGAGGGCACGGGCGACTTATGCCGCAACTTAAGGTCGCGGCATAACCCGCGAAACCCACTGTTAGGTCAAAACGCGATTTTCAGCCCTCAAGCCTCATTTCTCTCAACTAAACCCTAACTCTCTCCCCCTTTTCTCTCCCAAACTGAACCCCAAACCCCAAAGTCGAACCTTAACCAATATTAAGGGTTTTTCCTCCTTAAACCACATGAATCTCCATCATCTATTGTCAGGATCGAATTCTTAACAAGAATAAATTCTCAGAAACTAATATCAAATAAAGTTTGCGGAATAACACTTTGATATTCAATAAACAGTAAACCAAAACAGTATATAATCAACAACTTGTAAACTTGTATTGAATGCTTGAAGTTACAAGATTAAACACACAACCTCAATATTGATGAACAGGCTCACCAATACGAATTCTACTTCTCTAGAATTAGGAACTATGCCTTGAGGTTGATTTTCTCTCAAACTTAGAATGAATGAATTCTTAAAACAAAAGTTATCTCCAACTATTCTAAACAATACTATATATATATACTGAAGATAAAAGCTAATTACAATTAATAAAATATCTTCAGAATATCTTCCATCAATATCTTCAGCTTCCATGAATATCTTCAGTTTATCTAGCTGTCATCCTTTCCATACAAATCTCCATCTTATAAGCAGTATTAATCTTCAGCAGCATTAATACTCTGAGCAGTATTAACTCTAGCAGTACTAACCATGCTCAGCAGCATTAATCTCTTCAAGCAGTACTAACTTTGAACTAGCAGTACTAATCTTGTTGAGCAACATTAACCATCAACTAGCAGCATTAATATCAGAAGTACTAACTAGAAGTATTAACAACTAGAAGTATTAACTGTTTTCTTCTAGCAGCATTAACTAGAAGTATTAATCACAGAAGTACTAACTAGAAGTATTAACAACTAGAAGTATTAACTGTTTTCTTCTAGCAGCATTAACTTTGTTCCAACAGCATTAACTACAACTAGCAACATTAACCACAGAAGTAGTAACCATGATGAATATTAACTTCAGAAGTAGTAACCATGATGAACTAAAAGTAGTAACCATCCTTGGCATATTTCAGACCCAACATCTATCTAGTTGAGATCATAAATCACCTTCATCTTCATCTTCTTCACCACGTTCTTGGGGGTTGCGTCTAAACCTTTCACCATTTGAAGATTGGAAGCTTATGGTTCGTTTTGGAGATCTACAAGTGTTTTTGTTGGTGATTCAAGCTATTGGTTGAGGTAATCTTCTCCTTCTTCAAGTATGGAAAATTAGGGTTTTTGGTATAAGATGAAAAGTTCATGTAAATGTTTGGGGAACATTTCTAAAAGGGTTGAATATGATTATTTATGGTTAGAAATGTGTGGATCTAGGTTTTGGAAGAATCGTGCTTGTGGATTCAAGTTTCTTCAAGGAAAGCTCTAAATGGGGTAAAATCTAGATTTATCCTAAATCTAGCAAGGTGAGTTCAAGTTGATTTGTGAAAACGTTGTACATGCCAAAAGGTTTATTTTAAAGCATTTATGTGTTTTACATGAAATTATCAATTGTTGAGTTATTTGGTAACTTTTGGTTATTTGAAATATTTGGCTTATTAAACCTTGTAAAATACCACATTTGGGATTTTTGGGCATTTTGATAAATAAGTCATAAACGATAGTGTTTTAATGATTTATTGTGTAAATGGATTTTGGTCACAAATGCATTTTAGTGCTTGTTGGGTTTTTATGCATCATTCATATAAATGGGCACTTTGAAAATAAGAGTGTGTGAGTCCTTGGGATGAGTCATTCCCGGCCTTGGGAACATTTTGGAAATAATAACCTTTTTGGGTTTTGGGCCAAAGGCCAATGGTGATTTGAGAAATAAAGATTTTGGGGAAAGATTTAATTTGGTTTATATAACCATATTGGCTCTCGTATTTTAGCCAAACATTCATTATGCCTTTTGGGGCTTGGTTTACACTCAAATGAGTCTTTGGAATATTTGTTCAGTTTTGGTAGCTCGTTAAGGAGCCTTGGAAGTATGGTGTACTTAGTTGCATCTTATTTGAGAGTTACATGTTTTGAATGTGTTAGTTCATTCTTTTGAGTCATGTAACATTTTAGATTGTAATGCATTGGATCCATAGGCATATGAGTCAGTTGGTTAGTGGGGACTTTACCCCCATTTTGGGACTGGACATTATTTATGGCTAGCGGGAGCTCGAGGTACAGATCGTGGGTGGTTGAACTCGATAACCGATTGTCGTCCGGTCTGGTTACTCATCGTGGAATTTAGTGTCCGCGTTTGAATTCTAGTGAGTGGCCCCTAAGTCATGTGGTTGATTATGTAAGCTTGCGGTGGTGCTCTGCAGAGCCGTATACGGAGCTAAGTCTTGCGGTGGTAGCTCAGATGAGCCGGATACGGGGACTTGTGGCTTTGGTTGTGACACTCATTAGAGGTCGAGTAGACACTAGGATCAGTGGTGTCTTGCGGTGGTAGCTCAGAGGAGCCGGATACGGGGAACCATGGTCTTATGTGAAGCTCGAGAACATTGATACGTGGCTGAACATTGTGTGCCCGCCACATTCGATGGAATTCGGGTATCCCCCGTCACCGAAAGGTGTTGTTTTGGGGTATTGAGTTTTATTATCCAAGTTTTCAGTGACGTTTTGTATACATGGATTTTATTCTTTATTTATGGGTCAAATATTATGCTCCACCCGTGTTTTGGGTGTTTTGTGATACAAAGTTTTGACCGCATTTTCATAAATGTAGAGTTCGATTTCTATTCACGTTTTGAGTGAGTTTTGGGTTGGTATCTATTCTTCTTCTCATCATCTGAAGAACTCTTCACTCTCCAAACCAAAAGTTTGTTAAACCATCAACAGATTTGTCATAGAAGAGATTTGACAGTCTGGTCTGATCTGATTTGATATGACGGTTTGTGACTTGACACTTTTGTTTTTCAAAACATTTTTTCTCATGGATAGAACTAGAAGCAGTTTTAAAAGAACAGACTGATTCTGTTGAATTATCAACAGGTGATTGATCAATCACATCAGCTGAAATCTTTTCTGACAAATTGACATTTGCAGCTTCCAAGTCTTTTATCTTTTTGAATAGAATGTTTCTTTCAGAAGTCAATGTGTCAAACTTTTGTTTCAAATCAGATTTGGCCATCTGTTCTTTTTGCACATCTGATGACAGAGCAGTTTATTGGATTGGAGCTTTGATATCTCAGATTCAAAATGTGAACGTTCAAGCTCAAAATCTTTTTGTAAGTTCTTGGTTTTATCAGAAATTTCATTGAAGATCCCAACATTTCTCTTTTCATATTTCTTCTTTTCAATCTCCAAAGACTTTTTGTTTTCTTGAAAAGTTTTTCTTTCTTTCTCAAGTAAGTCTTGTAGAATAGAGATCTTTTTGGGAAATTCAAAAGTTTTATCCTCAAGAACTTTTCTTTCCTTAGCAAATGTGACTCTTTCAGTAATTAGAATATTTTCAAAATCAGACAATTGCTTGGAAGTTTAAGGCATCTAAGCTCTAAACCCTTTTTCTCTTGCAAAGTTTTCTTTGAAAATTCAGATGTCTGTTGAGTAGAAAATGTCTTCACATTTGATTTTGATTTTTCTGCTTGGAGGCTTGTTTTTAGTTCAACATTCTTCTTCTCCAAAGCAGATATATGATCTTCAAAAGCCTTAAACTTCTGTTGAAGCTTAACTGACTCATCATTCAGCTCAGATGATTTCTGTTCAGTCGTCTTCAGTTGGCTTTGAAGATTCTCTTTAACTTTATCTTCTTTAATGCTTTTTATCAAATCAGCATTTTTTACTTTCAATGTATATGCATTTTCTTCAGAAGCCATATACTTTTGTTGAAGCTCAACTGATTCATCTTGTAGTTCTGAAGATCTTTGTTCAGTTCTCTTCAGTTGGCTCTGAAGATTCTTAATTGTGGTCTCTTTGATATTGATTACTTTTTGAAGAGACTGAATGGAATTTTCTTTTATTTCCATCATTTTCTCTCTATCTTTAATCTCTTTCTCTTGATCTTTTATCTCATTCTCTTTTGCACTAATGATACCTGCAAAATTAGAATTATCCATATTAGTACACTTTTTACAGTCAGGAATTTTATCAGAATAGGACAAATTTAATTTCAACTCCTGAATCTGCTTTTGAAGCTTTGAATTCTGATTTTTCAATTTGTCTCTTTCTGCTTCTAGAACAGGTATCTCAGGCATGTACAATACATCTATATCTCTAGCTGAAAGTACAGTATTTCCTCTCTCGTCTGTCTTTGGCATCTTGAATAGAATGTTAGCTTAAAAAAATGATCGTCAAAAATCAGAAAATTATGACCACTATCAAAATATGTCCCCCTCGCAAAGCACTAAACTCGCAGACCAAGTGAACTCGCAAAGTACTATTCACTAAAAAACTCGCTAGACGTTATGTGCGCGTTTGAAAAACTCGCAGGCCACTGTGTGCGCGTTTCGAGAACTCACAGACTTTCTTGCGCGTTTTGAGAACTCGCTAATCAATAAACTCGCACGATGATGAAACTCTCAAACACTTGTTCACCACAGAACTCACAAGCCTTTCTAGCGCGTTTCGTTCAAACTCGCAAGCTTTGCCTTGCGCATTTATGAAACTCGCTTGCCTCTGTTAGCGCGTTTGTGAGAAACTCGTTTGCCTCTGTTAGTGCGTTTCTTGCCTTAGAAAAATTTTGATACTCTTAGAACTCTCAGGCTTTACTTGTGTGTTCTTCACTTGAACCTTGTGCGTTCTACGGATGAACTTGCGCGTTTCATGAATCTGCACGTTCTTGGGTTTTCCTTGCGCGTTCTAAGCCTGATCGATCAAAAATCAAATAAAACTTGATTTCTGATTCTGAAAATCTCACAAATAATCCACGATACAAAGCAAAACAAGATTACAATACTGAATTTACAAAAGAAATCGAAAATTACAGTGATTGAATCGAATTACAGTGTAAGACTTTCAACTTTTCACGAAACCAACATTTTGATCAAATTGATCAATCTAAAGTTGAAATTAGCCTATGTGATTTTAACGAAACTTGATCCTTTTGATAATATGTACACAATCAAATCAATTTCTTGATTTAATTGTGCAAAAAGAATATGAATCGAAATCAAACAGTAAGTTTCAAGAAACGAATTCGTGAAAACCAAAAATTTCAAATCTATCCAATCTGATTAATCTGATCCTTCTGAATTGATTTGGTTTGCTCTGATACCAATTGAAATTGTAATCCCAAACACAATCAAGCACACTCAAACAATCTAAATCAAGATATTGACAATATGAAGTTCTAGAGAGAGTGTGTAGAGAGAGAAAGCACTTTTGTCATTGATCTAACAGATATAGGTACAATGCTTCTATCTAGTTCTGGTTACAAGATTATTACAAGGCTACAGGTATTTATACCAAGGACTAAATCATATGCTTAAACTACAAAGCTTAACAAGATAATCACACAAGTCTAAACACCATATTGACTTTACAGACTTTGACTTTGTTGACTTTACTTGACTTGACTTTGTTGACTTTTCCTATTAAATCTTGGATACAATAATACACTAACACGAGGAGAAATTATGAGGTGAACCTATAAAATCCCTGATCTTCGCTTTAAGATGTTGAGCATCTGGATGACGATAGTGTAACTGAGAAATCGAGGAGCGTGGGTTCCAAGTGTTGAGTGTCGATCAAATTCATGCATGAAATGTATTTCTGGAATAAATTTCATTAATTATTTCTCATGTTTCTAAATCGTCATGTGGGTTAAATTGCAAATCTTGAAGCAATGTTCTAGCAATGTTTTAGCACACACAAGGTTTTAAACCATGATTTCGTGCATGTACAAAATTGTTTTATGACATGAGGTTTCAAAACGTTGTTGAAGATTTTCTGTATTCATATTGTTGTCCAACGTTATTTCGGGTTTTGCGATATGCATATTTTGTTGTTGTTTGGGGACTTGGATAAGTAACTGCGGTTTACGACCTTAACATTGGATCTCCTCCACATATGTTAAGGTTTTGGACGAAAGTTATCTCCCATTATTTTGGTGTTTGAATTTTATTGAGAATTTTAATTCATACGATTTTGTGGATTTAATGAGATAGCTTTAATGGCATCAAGTGGTATCGTTTTCCTTGAGCTTCGTGTGAGTTGCATATAACATGTATACACGTTTATTTGAAACTTCCGTCATAGTGTTTCAACTAACACTTTAGCCAATGAGAGCATATTATTATTTGTCTTTGAACTTGAAACCGACATAAATTATTTTATGTTTTAGATAAAGTGCATGCACATATCACCTTACTCGTTTTGCGGAATAACTGTCGCATGCAAGTTTTGTTGCGGAATTTTTGAGAGTTTGATATCATGATAAAGTTGTTTTAGGTTTTGCAAGCATTTTATTTGTACGGCCTGAAGTTTGGAATCAAACTAGATTACTTTTACGTTGATCAAATTGCATGTATATGTCTTTACTAAGCTTTGGGGAATTTTATTTCTTGACATTACATGGTTAAATGTGAACTCTCGGGATTTGGTTTAGTAAATATCCCTGTATGCATTTTTGCACAAGCGTTTTGTTATACAATGTGTCAGTACATAAAACTACTTTTCGTACGTGACACAACTTTATACGTGTTGGGAACACAGTGGTTCCTTTGAAAAAGGTTGTTAAAATATCTTTTGTTGGTGTCAGTATTACCTTGATTATCGATCAAATATTTTCTAAAATAGTTTTACGTGTGTGGCGGTTGTGACCACTTTATACACCTACCAAGTAAAATGTAGCATATTTTATTCGTATGATTAATCGTTATAAAGCTTTTACATGTAGAGGTTTTATAAAAGTTAAACTGACATAGTAGTTTAAAAACCTTGAACTCATTAGAGCTATAGATGTAAGCCCCTTGTTAGAGGTTTTGCTTAAGGACTGAAGGAATCCTCAGGGTTTGAAGTGTTGGAGGACCTGACTTATGGTCAGTTTTGATCTATAAATCTCAGCTTTGCGATCTAGTTCACGCAAAAGAATTTGAGGCATTAGACTTATACTCTACCCCAGTTAATTAAGTGACGATCTTTACGCTTCGACAAACCTTCAGATTAAAATCGTGTGCGGTTGTTTGGGGATGAGTGGTTTTGAATTGTGGGAAAATGATATGGGGACATATTATGTGTCGGTGATGTGCCACCTTATAAGGTATTGGTGAATAATGATGCTACTATGGTTGACTAATAAAGTGGTATGATTTGGGGTTTAGATTTTGCGAGTAGGTGTCAACTCTATCGACATTGCTAATCGGGAATGAAATATTTGGTAGTATATCCACGTTTGCAGAATGGCCATCTCGAGGTTAGGTGTCGGCGCTTAATTTTGAGGACATTGACCGTTGGTGTGCCTCATGGTACTTTCATCTGATCTGGTGTCTGCAGGCCAAGCGGTGACCTTAAGGAAATTAGATGTTGATAAGTAAGAATCAATCATTAGTGTTTCGTTAATTGTCATGATCTTCGCTGATTTGGCAATCGATGCTTGAGGGCATGGCAGGAGTTGTGTAACCTTGGAGTTTGGGATAAGCGGTTACCTGTAGAGTGTGTTGGTGTGTTTCTGGGGGAAACATTAGGCCAATGCTAGGATCTATGGAAGTTTGGGAGCCCTTGCAGACATCGTGACTGTGTCAGCTTTGAAGAACGGATTTAAGGACTGCGTTGGATCAGGCTAAACTAGTCGTTAGGAAATTTCATCGAAGGACGATAATTATTTAGTGATGATGATTTTTGGAGACATTTGGTGAGAATGTCGAGGTAGACTTTAAGTACAAATCGATTATTGAGGAGACCTTGATGCGTCGTAATCAGAAGTATCTAAGGGAATAGTTTTCTTGGGGTATTCTTGGTGGAAATGATTAGATAAGATCGCAAGTTGCTCTTGAGGAAGTATGGGCAACATAAGGTTGGGAGGCAACCGAGATTAAATGTTAAGAAGTGATTAAGCAAAGACTCAACGTTCATCCCGGCATGGGTGAGTTATATCAATCGGTGAGGTTGAGTTTGTGATGGCCCGTTATGTGAAACGCGGCGACAGCCTTAAATGGGATGTAATAGGTATCGCGCATGAGGTAGGGTTTGGTGAAGGCATTCCTTTTTAGGTAAGGAATCAATCGATCTCGTCAAGTGCGGTATTGGGTGCTTGATTGGTGCCAGATTATTTGGTTTATATAACCATATTGGCTCTCGTGTTTTAGCCAAACGTTCATTATGCCTTTTGGGGTTTGGTTTACACTCAAATGAGTATTTGGAACATTTGTTCAGTTTTGGTAGCTCGTTAAGGAGCCTTGGAAGTATGGTGTACTTAGTTGCATCTTATTTGAGAGTTACATGTTTTGAATGTGTTAGTTCATTCTTTTGAATCATGTAACGTTTTATACTGTAATGCATTGGATCCATAGGCATATGAGTTAGTTGGTTAGTGGGGAATTTACCCCCGTTTTGGGACTGGACATTATTTATGGCTAGCGGGAGCTCGAGGTACAGATCGTGGGTGGTTGAACTCGATAACCGATTGTCGTCCGGTCTGGTTACTCATCGTGGAATTTAGTGTCCGCGTTTGAATTCTAGTGAGTGGTCCCTAAGTCATGTGGTTGATTATGTAAGCTTGCGGTGGTGCTCTGCAGAGTCGTATAAGAAGCTAAGTCTTGCGGTGGTAGCTCAGATGAGCCGGATACAGGGACTTGTGGCTTTGGTTGTGACACTCATTAGAGGTCGAGTAGACACTATGATTAGTGATGTCTTGCGGTGGTAGCTCAAAGGAGCCGGATACGGGGAACCATGGTCTTATGTGAAGCTCGAGAACATTGATACGTGGATTAACTTTGTGTGCCCGCCACATTCGATGGAATTCGGGTATCACCCGTCACCGAAAAGTGTTGTTTTTGGGTATTGAGTTTTATTATCCAAGTTTTCAATGACGTTTTGTATACATGGATTTTATCCTTGATTTATGGGTCGAGTATTATGCCCCACCCGTGTTTTGGGTGTTTTTTTTTTGTACGGCAACTTGGGCTATGCCCACACACACACGCACCCGCGGTATCCGGGCATCCAATTGGGCAGCACCGACTAATCCGCGGCGACCCGGTCCAGCCCACATGGACTGGACCCGCCCAGGTACGACTAAGCCCGGTCAAGACCGAACCCGCATACCCATAGACTGGTATGCCCGTAAACCTGGACCCGAACCGACCCGAAGACCGACCCAAGGTGTGGGTATCGCCGAAGTGCATCCCCCAGGATTCGAACCCTGGTAGATAGGCATACCATGCACTATCCCCCCTAGAGCCTTACTACTAGGTGTTTTGGGTGTTTTGGGATACAAAGTTTTAACCGCATTTTCATAAATGTAGAGTTCGATTTCTATTCACGTTTTGAGTTGGAATCTATTTACAAAAGAACGTTTTATATTGGGATCATGTTCCCGAAGTAGTTTGCATTGAAACGTTTATCTGGGTGTTTTACCCAAAATGCATATTATTAGAAAATGAGTTGTTTTCATATTCAAAGCATATCTTTTGAAAGATTATGATTTAAACTGCATTACCTCTTTTCAAATATATATTTACTCATGTGGAAAACTCTTGAACTCACTAGGCGTTAGCTTAACCTTTTTTATTTGTCGGCATGTGCAACATGTTTCGGTTGGGAATTGCTCTAGTAACCCTGTGCTGAGAGGAGTGCTAGTTGTGTGCTCAAGAAGTGGATATCTTAGTGAAGTCTTCCGCACTTGTCTCGGGAAGAGCAGCTTATAGTTGGGATTAAGTAACACCCGACTTTGGTCTGGTCCTTGTATAAGACTGGAGTTTATATTTATTAAGGTTGAATAGAAAGTTTTATTCTGAAGATTTATCTTTTTACTTGATGTAATATCAAAATTTTAATTAGTTGCTCTTACCAAGTTTGAGGGTGTTACACATTGAAAGGTTTTGTGGGTAAAATCCTCCACCACCCTTTTCATCTTCCACTATAAATTGAAGCCATGGATTTCATTTGAGGAGAGCTCCAACATGTAGCATAATTCAGCTATTGTTCTTTCTTTTTTCTCTTAGATAGTTGTAGTTGTAATTGTAGTTGTTATTTATTTTCTAGTATTTAATTTCCAGCAGTCGCCAAAGTGGCCACGTTGTCACCACGTTGGTAGCAGCTTTTAAGTTTCATTTATGCAATTTAAGTTGTTCTCTCCTTCTTCTTTCATGTCTTTTACTGTTATTATGAACTAAACACCCCTTTGGGTGTGGGTGTGTGCCAAATCTAAGACTAGTAGGCAACACTTGGGTGTTGCCATCTTTGCGAACTCTTAGACTTGGTCGCTCGAGTCGGGACTTCAACTCAACGTGGATAAGCCGATCACTTGGTTAGTGTTAATATTAGATCTTAGACCTCGAGAGGGGCGGATCCAAAATACGGCTTGAGTGACGCAAAGAAGATTTGAGAAAGTCTTTTATAACCACGTAGAGATACGGGTTTTTGCATGACTTTAACTAAGGTTCAAAATATCGGTCGATATAGGTGTCACAAAGAGATTTGGGCTTCTATATCTATACTGGTGGAACTGAAATCCTTAGAGGTTTACTTAGTTAAGTCGGCAAGTCTTGAGTTGGCGAAAGTGGTGACTTTGTGGGTGCAACGTGGCCACGTTCCGAGGAAGTTCACTTTCGAGAGAAAGGGATTTTTTTAGATGTTTTTGTGATACTTTGTTTCTGACCACGAGGTTACTACAAATGTCTTAGATAAAGCCTACACCCATACCCGTTTCTTTAAATTATTTGTTAATTGTTAAAAGCACCAATTTCGCTCAAATATATTTTCTTCTTCTCTAATTGAAACCATTGTATTCTCGACCTACTACTCGAAACTTTGAAGTCTGATCCCTGTGGATATGATCTCGGTATTTTTACCACTTTATTACTTATAGCGATCATAGTGTCCGGTGTGCACTTGCACCGCCACTGTGGCAACATAGTGGCCACTTTGTGGACCTATACGATATTCCGTTATCACCTGTCATCGAAATGTGAATTTTGGATATGATATTTTAACCATGTTTTCGTGTTATTTTGGGTATGAAGTGTATCCATGATTTGACGCTCTAATTGTTATTTAATGTTTATATTTGGTTGCTTTGAGATACTTGAGTCTTATTCATTTTTTCAGTATTTGAATATCAAGCTTTATGTTTGGTCGAGTGAGTATTGGGTTTTGGATTGCATATAAATGAGTGCTTTGATTTTGAGTTTTCATCACAAAAATAGTGGGTTTTGGAAAGACGTTGCTTTTACGAATAATACAGTTTATATAGTATGATGAAAATTGCTTGAGCTCACTAGGCGTTAAGCGCTTAAGCCTAACATTTGCATTTGTCGTCATGTACATCAGGTACTTGATGAAGGAATGGTACTAGCGACACTGTGAAGAATTAAGTGCTAGTTAGACGCACGTGAAAGATCTAGTTATTCGATGATACTTTCGCATTCGGAGATATCGATTGTTATTGGGTTTTAGTACACTCGTCCCTAATCTAGACTTTGTGTAAGGTTTGGATTATCAATTGTTGATGTTAAATCTAAATTATCTATTTGAGTTAATTCAAGTATTGATTCATAGAAAGATATTTATCCTTTATTTGGTGTATTATTATTTAAATTAGTCGCCCTTTCCAAATTTAATGGTGTTACAAAAAATAGAGGAAAATGGTGAAAAAGATAATGAAAAAAAATCATATAATAAAAGATTATGAATTACTTATAATTAAAAATAAATAAATCTAAAAAATATAATGAGATTTTTAAGTGATTCAAACAGTGTTTTTGTTACAAGTGTACACTTAGCAGAATCTTTGACTCAATTCAAAATGGTAATTATCTTAATTTATAAATTTAATTTTCAATTTTTATTTTTGGCATTTTTCAATGAATTACGTGGTTTAGATGTTTTTTATCGACTTCTCGCAAATTGACCTTCTAAATATGGAGAGGTTAAAACGAGAACACCCCTATTTTTACGAAAATGTGATAACATTTCTGAGCCTCCTTGTTGGGAACTGAAGAAAAGCTCAAGTATGGTTAATGCTGCTAGTTCAGAATTACTACTGCTAGAGGACTTCAAAGTTATTACTGCTGAGTATTACTACTTCTAGTAGAATTAATACTGCTAGTAAAAGTTAGTGTTGCTTGAACAAAGTTAGTACTGCTTAGCTAGTTAGTACTGCTAGAGGTTAGTGCTGCTTAGTAGTTAATGCTGCTAAAACAAAGTTAATGCTGCTCTTTAAGATTAGTACTGCTAGAGTTTCTACTGCTGAGAGTATTAATGCTGCTTATGATTAGTGCTGCTTATGAGATGGAGATCCGGATGGAGAGGATGACAGCTGTAAAGAATGAAGATATGCATGGAAGGATTGAAGATAACTATGGAAGATATACTGAAGATATTTTATTTATTGTAATTATCTTTTATTCAGTATATGTATAGAATTGATAGAATAGTTTAGATAATCAATTAATTCTAAGTTTTTGTTTAAGAGAGAATCAACCTCAAGGCATAGTTCCTAATTCTAGAGAAGTAGAATTCGTCTTGAAAGAGTCTGTTCTTCAAGATTGAGGTTGAGTGTGTAACCTTGTGATTTTAATCATTCAATACAAGTTTACAAGTTGTTAATCATATACACTGTTTGTTTACTGTTACATTGAATATCAAAGTGTTATTCCGCAACTTCTTTGATATTGTTTCTGAGACTTTATTCTTGTTAAGAATTCGATCCTGACATAATTATTTAACTCATAATTGTAATTTAAAGAAAAGTAAATAATTAAGGATAATAACGTGATTTCGAATTTATCTATAATATTAGTGAATTCATTATCCCTAAAATCAGGTACAGATAATATTCATCAATCACAAGATTATCACATCATTATTATTACAACAAAATCACACAATAAACCAAGAGAACGATGATTGTGGATGTTATCCTCACTGGTGTTCGATTATCACAGTATTATAACATCATTATCACATCAATATCATAGAAAAATCACATCATAAGAACTCTTTAATTTATCAAAGCATTATCACATTATATCACAGCAAAATCAAATCATTATCACAACATAAGAAGTCTTTGATTTATCAATATCACAGCATTATCACAGCATTATCATCTCATTTTCGACAACAGATGCATCAACATAAAAAATCTTCAATGATAATAACAACATTTAAGAGATAAGGACAAATTTAAGATAACAGAAAAATGTTGATAAATACTAATATAATTTTCATTTATTCTAAATTTTTATGGTATTAAATAACTTTGAGGCCCAGAAGTGTTCTCGTATTTTCGTAAAACAGGGGTATTCTCGTTTAAATCTCTGCATATATATATAGGATCAGTTTCAAACGAGAAATTAAACATTTTGCAAGAAAAAGAAAAGTTTCAATATTATATATGATTCCACGTATGATACACAAACATAATCATTTATGATTAAACACGTGTTGCATTGATAACACATAGACGTTTAATCATATATGATTAAACACACATAAATAAGTGTAATCATATATGATAGTGACTTCTCGACATCTCGCAAAACATTTAATTTATCGCACGATCTTTCCCATCTCTCTCTCTCTCTCTCTCTATATATATATATATATAGAGAGAGAGAGAGAGAGAGAGAGATACATAGTTGGGATCACATGAGGATTTTACCTTTTGTGATAACCCCTTCAATTCAATTCGTAACCCTCAGATGATTTTTATTATTCGATCGAACATCTCACAAAAATGAAGTGGTTGCGATGTACGTAAATAATATGAACTTCGATAATAGATGTAGATGGACATGGACATTAATATACCTTAATATGGAAACAGGGTCCCCTTTATTTGCTAACCACGACATTGGTGCTAACCAATTTTCAACCAATCAGAATCATCCTATAGTTTATGTTCTCAAAGGATAATATGGGCATTTCATAATTCACGTCTATTTAATATATTTTCATATTTCAAAGAGTTATTAATATGGTAGTTATCTAAATATTAAATATAATATTTCCATATTTAATGTATTTTCATATTTCAAGGAGTTATTAATATGATAGTTATCTAAATATTAAATATAATATTTCCATATTTAATGTATTTTCATATTTCATATTTAATGTATTTCCATATTTCGAGTGTGCATATATGCATGTCTAGATGTTAGTGTGTATCTCAACCAATGCATAATAGATCAACTGATATGCACATATGCACATATACAACATGTACATATTCATAATACTCAATATGCACATATGCATATTAGATACCAGTGTCCAGATATGCATATGCTCAATGTGCACATATACATATACTCAATATACACATATGCATATTAGATATCAATGTGCATATATGCATATAATATTTCAGCATGCATATATGCATTGTATGCAAGTGTGCACATATGCACTATCCTAAAAATCGATTTCTTCAAATCCAGAAAATCGTTTTAACCAACTTTTCGGCCAAATTCCGGCGACCCCTATCTTAGTTCAATTCAACTCCACTTCATTTTCCGGTAACGTTGATTTATGCGGCGATGCGTTTAACCTCCCATGCATTATTTCTCCGTCTCCCTCTTTTTCTCCGGCGAACCCAACCCCACCCACCACCGTCGCCAAGAAATCGAACCATCGCCGAAAAATCAAGATTCTCATAATCGCCGTTTCCGTTGGTGGGTTTTTGTTATTATGTATCTTGGTTGCATTATTAACGATTTGTTTGAAAAGAAAAAAGAAAAAGACGTCGGTGGTGGGTGTGAAAGGCGCTGAAGCAGTTCCGACGGTGCGTGGTGGTGGCGGCGGCGGCGACGGAGGTGCGACGAGTGGTAGTGGGAAGAATGGTGGAGGTGGGTTTTCAAGTGAAGGTGATGATGGCGGTGAGTTGGGAAGTTGGTGTTTTTATGGGATGGAATCCTTAATTATTTGGGTTTTTAATTTGGTAGGTCCATATTCACCAAATTAAAAGGAATTGTATTTTGACCGAAATACACCTGTGCATACATGCATTGTATTTTTTTCAACCTTTTTTAATATTTTAATTTATAAAAATCAATTAATTGTGGATCATTGATCTCATCAATCTATGGTTGAGATTGGTTAACACGGTTAACACAAATGTCGTGGTTAGCAAATGAATTGGCCTCTATGGAAACATTAACATTAAAATACTTAACTTTAACATATTTTAACTGACGTTAACAAATATAAATATACATAATATATATATATATATATATATATATATATATATATATATATATATATATATATATATATAAGGTGCGTTTCTTTTGCAAACCAAACAATTTGTACAAACTATGTAAACCAATCTTAGCCGTTCATCAAGTCTAATGAATATATGATTTTATTATGTTTCCTAATTTAAAATCATGATTATAATGAATAAACTTAACATTTCCTAATTTAAAATCATGATTATAATGAATAAACTTAACATTTTCCATATATATCACAATCAATATTAATGAATCATAATCATTATCCATAAATATATCTATTGTTTCCTAAAATAGTGGTTTGCATAGTTTATACAAATTGCTTGGTTTGCAAAAGAAACGCACCCTATATATATATATATATATATATATATATATATATATATATATATTATATATAGGGAAAGGTTCATTTGAGAAACACTAAATATATGAGAAATAGAGAAGTGATCTTAAACCATTAATTCGGTCAAGATCGGCGGCTTTGACCGAGAATTAGGGGATAATTGCTCCCATGGTCCACTCCCGTGTTCCTCACATTTTTTATTATTCGAAGGGTATTTTTGTAAATTATCCAAACGCATTCATATATGAACGCATGCGTTCAGATATGAATATCACTTTTTTTTCTTTTTTTTAGCCGTGTGTGTTCATATATGAATGCATGCAAAAAACAGAAGTTCATATATGAATGTTAGTAGACGTTCATATATGAATGTTATTGTGTGGCAAGCCCTTGACAGTTACTGAAGAGGTAATTCGCATCAGTCTACGTCTAGACGATGCCTCTGGTATAACTTCTATCTCTAATGATGAACTGTTTTCTACTCTTACAAGAATGGGGTATGGAGGCCCATTGGGTGTGTTCAAGTTCTCCAAAGCCAAATTTTCACCCCAATGGCATTTCTTTGTCCATACCCTTATGCACTGTATCTCTAAAAAGACTACTGGATAGAGTGAGTTCAGTAGCACCATTGCTTATGCTTTGGTGTGCTTGGCCACTGCCAGAAAGTACAATTTTTCTAAAATGATTTTCAGTGATCTTGTCTCAAACTTGGGAAGCAAAAAGAGATTTTATATGTATCCCAGGTTTGTCCAAGCAGTTATCACCCACGAATTAACGGATATGCCTCATTTTGATGGGGTATATGTACCTAAACCCCCTAAAGGCAAGGTTTTCTCAAATATGAGAAGATCTGTTGGGGACTCGGAAGGAGTTGACACCCCATTGTTCTCTACAATGATGGTGGTGTCCCACACTGATGAAGGTATGGCAGCAGGGTCAAGGTCCCCATTAGACCATCCCACTGCTAGCCAATCCCAACCTTCCCACTCTAAATCCATTCCCCAGTCTCTTCTTGATAAACCAACTTCACCAATCACCCAAACATACAAAAGGAAACAGGTAAAGAAGGCTCCTTCCCTTCTTGTACCTTCACCCTCTAAGCATTTAAGCCCTCTAAGGGAGGATTCTCCCTTAGAGAATAACTACAGGGAAACCACAGAGGTGTCTCCCAACCCCAAGGAGGTGCTCTCTGAGGAGGAGGAAGAGCATATGGGTGAGCAGGCTGCCACTACTTCTGCTAGCATAGAGAAGGACAATGGGAAAATAGGGAAAGGGTAGTTTAAGAATAGTTTTAGTTATTTTAAATTTAAATTTTATTAATTAATTTGAATTATCTAATTATGGTTACAAGATATCCTTAATTTTCTCCATATTTATCTTTCATTCTATCTAAAAAATAATCCGGCCACCACCACCATCATCTCCATCGTCATCACTACGCCGGCGACCGAGAACCACCGCGGTTATCCACTACTCCATCCTACGACTGTCGTGCGCCGCCGCCTCCTTCGCCACCCCACATATCGTGACCTCCTCCCCCGAATCTCCGACGAGTTTATGAAATTTCAAGTTCATACAATGTTTGTTCGAGTTTCATAAACTGTTTTTTTTTTTGAAATTTTATAGTTTCATATATTTTAATAAACGGCTTCATATATTTTTCTCCATATGAATAATCATATTTTAAAGTTTCATATATTTTTCTCTCATATGAATATTCAGATTTTTTCGAAATAATCATATATTTTTCTCCCATATGAATAATAAGATTTTTAAGTTTCATACATTTATCCAATATTAATGATCAGATGATTAGACGTGAAAATTTCAAAAAAACATTTTATGAAACCAAAAAAACTTGAAACTTTTGAAAAAAACAGTTTATATATGAAAGTCGAAAAAATTATGAAACTTGCCGGAAATGGGGAGGTTGCCGGAGTGGGAGGAGGTCACCGGAAGTGGGAGGACGTCACCGAAAGTGGATGGTGTCGGTGGATCATGAGTGTGTGTGTGTGTGTGAGAGAGAGAGAGAGAGATGGAGAGATAATTAAGGAAGAAATAATTAAAGAATTTAATTTTTTCCTAAAATTACGAAATTTGTAAAAAGACATAAATGTCCTGGTTTATATTGTTTGTAACCTTTAGAAGGTTTGCAAATGAATGTGTCTCTCTCTCTCTCTCTCTATATATATATATATATATATATATATTTATATGTATATATATCAGGAAAAGCCCCCAAAAACCAAAATTTTCATATTTTGAGTGTGATTTAGTCGTTGGACATTTTTTTTTTCAAACAAATCGAATCCATATGCTTACTGCAAACAAAAAATTGATCCTTTTAACCTATAAAGTTGGTTATTGTGGTAAAATAATGTAAAAGCTTCTTAAAACCTTAATGGACTATAATATTTTAAGCGATTTAAGTCTAACGACGTTGTTTTGAATGAATATATTATTACACTTCTAAAAGAATTATATATCATTTCTCTATTGACGAACCATTAAAATGAAAGGAATATGTACTATTTCATTTAGTCATTCCAAAATATAACTTATAAACATATGTATACAAAAGTTGTTCAAACATTTATACATGGCATGACCGGTGCATATACTTGACAATTACATTGAAAATTTAACATTTTTCAAAGTATAACGTATTCAACGACATTATTGTTAAAATAAAACACTTTTGACATTGTTTCTTGTTTTCAGGTTTCATCACTACAAAACAAATTAGTATAAAACACTTTTGACATTGTTTCTTGTTTTCAGGTTTCATCACTATAAAACAAATGACTGTTACTCATGGAAACTTTAATCAGTGATTATCGACGGATCACGTACAAAATACCAATGGTTCGGTGGAATCCAATGTTTTCCAAGAAAATAGTCATGGGTAATAAGTCACCAATTTGAAATTCCCATCAACATTTAACCCCCAACTTTGTGACGGTTTTTTGACGAATCACCCTTTTACCGTTAGATTTCCCTGATAAAATTCCATGAGATTTCAAACGATACTATGTTTTCACTTAAATTAGAGTATCATTTAATATCTCATACGTTAATTATAATGCACAACAACATATATAATCGATGATCCTAAAGTCAAGTTTGACTAACCCGATATATTGATCACACTATTTACAATATTATTTAAAATTAAAGATTAATTGCCTCCAATTTATTTCAATTCGTCATATGATCCAAATTAATTGACTTCAAATAGCGCAAAAAATATAATTACACATCGTACATGATATATATAGGCGATCTTGAATAACTTTATTTTGTATTTACTGCAAATTATATATACTTTATACTTTATGATTTAATTAATCTTTTAACCTTATTTTGTTGAAAATTTAAAGATCCCATCCACGAAAGAAAAAATTGAACAAAGAGAATGCATTCCAACCTAACGAGCTAGCGAGGAGCAAGAAGTATAAGAAAACATTAAACCAAGTCTAAATGACCGAAAAATAATAGAGTGTTGGGTGAGTTTTAATAGAGAATCTCCAGGGAAAAAAGCTAAAGAGGAGAGGCAAAAGTTAAGAGTGGGTGTTCAAAAGTTAGATAATCATAGACCAATGTGTTAAAGAGTTGAAGTGCAATAAACTAATCACAGATCATCTTCAACTAATAATTAGCTAAAGTGCTAAAGAGGTAAAAAAAAAAAAAAAAAAGCCTAAAATTCTTCTTGATTGGTAAGCGCTTACCAATAAAACTCGACACACTAACTTGCTTTACCGGGTAAGATTTTAATCATCACGATGATATCTTATACAACAATTTACCCGGTAAGTGCTTACCCGGTAAGTGCTTACCCGGGCAAGATTTGTCACTCTCTCTTACCGGGTAAGACTCTTCATCCTTATCCTCACTCTTACCGGGTAAGATCCTATCCTCTTTTCATGTTCATCCGCTATGGTAAATTCTCCGTTAAGCACTTACCGGGTAAACATTTTGTAAACGGCCCCTTAGACTAATTAATTGGTTAATAAAAGAATGTGGATATATATATATATATATATATATATATATATATATATGTGTGTGTGTGTGTGTGTATTACACTATCATGGACTATTTAGCATGCATGATCACATGAGGGTTGTTGCGTAACGGGAATTTGCATTTGAACACTGATTTGGGACACACACACACCTAGCTACTTGTGGCTAACACTTTATAAAGAAAGTCATGACCCAAATATCATGCTATAAAAATGTCGGTGGATGACTTATGAGGTCGGTTACAAACTTAGAATCGACATCAAGATCTCACTATGTGTTATATAATTCTTTGTTATGAAACGTGTTGTGTATATAAAATTATATATTTTTCAATTAAAAAAAAACTACAACATATTCAATTTTGAGTTTTTCCCCAAAAACAAATTAATATAACGATTGCTTGGGAGATATTTTAAATCCAAATTATATATGTCATTTATTATCTTTACATATTATTTTATTTACATATTTTATTATCTTTAGTTAACGTACACGAGACAGCATGTTAATGTAGAAGAGTTGTGTTTGTGTCCTAGGGTTTTGTTACGAATATTTTAAGTAGAAAAGTACATAGTAAATTGTGTTGGGGAAGAGTGTGGAGACCCAGTACGTCAACCCCAACCTTAAAACCAAGTACTTTACGAACATACGTGTCGACCAACTAATGGTGCATCCTTAACCATTTACTAGGAGGGCCTCCCACTTTTTATTACAAATTATCATTCTTTTGACGAGTAAAAATGGAACTTATTCAAATTGATTTATATTTATTATTATTTTATCTTGTAAAAAATCTTATTTTTTTTAAATATAAATAATATATTATTATATATCTATACTATATTATAAAAACGACATAAAAACTCTTAATTACAACATTTTAAGCATAAGTTACAACTAATTAAAGTCAATTACTTAATTTACAATTTCTTAATGCTTTGATACAACTAATTAAAGTCAATTTCTTAATTTACTTAATTTCTTAATTTACAACGTATTTTAGCCATTTAACAAATAAGGAATTATTTCAAAAGAAATTGTTTATTATAAATATTATAATCAATACCAAAAATAAATAAATAAATAAACCGAAAAAATCACATCGTTGATTGAAATTAACTTTATTACATTTAATTTAATTTAATTTCTATTATAAATATTATAATCAAAACCAAAAATAAATAAATAAACCGAAAAAATCACATCGTTGATTGAAATTAACTTTATTACATTTAATTTAATTTAATTTCTTACCATAAAATGAACTTTTATCCCCCTATAAATACCCTTTACCATCCAATACTACATCCATACAAAATATACATCCACAAAAAATATACATCCAAAAAAATGGTTCAAAACACGATTCTGATTATTTTGATGTTGGTTTCGATACTTCTGTTATCAAACCAACGTGCGGATGCACAAATAAGATGTCAAGATTTAATCGCGAAGCTTATCACTTGTCAGCCTTTCTTGTTTGTATTTTCGACATTGCCTAGCCCACAATGTTGTGTTGGTGCACAAGATTTGGTCCAAGTGGCTGATGTCTCGAAAGATGCTCTGAAGGCTATTTGTCGTTGTCTCAAGTTTGTTGTTCAAGCATTTCCAGTGAACCTCTCCAACGCGGCTCAGATCACCCCATTGTGTCATTTGAAACTCAATATCCCCATTGATCCGTCCGTCAACTGCGAGACGTTATGAAGTTATTGGCTCAAGTTTTGGAATATTAGTAATGTATTTTAGCATGAAATTTTGAAATTTGCCTAGAGTACCTTCAAAATTTTTTAATTTATTTTAAGATTGGTTTTTGATTTGGGTAAAGTGGTCACTAAATCATATAAACGTTTTTGTCATGACGTAGGTGCTAAGCCTCACAACTAGCATCTGACACATCTATAATATGGAACTCGACCCATTTAGTGCTTGAACGATTATATAAACAAACAAATACATTACAAATGTTGTATATGGTTGAAGAGACTTAAGTTCGCGTGAGACCAAACAGTTTCCGTGAGACCGGTGAGACCAAGCTTTAAAGTATGAAACTTCACACCAAAAAACTGTGAAGGTAAAAAAAATCAAACTTTTCATAGGGAAAACACCGTAAATGTTACGTTCACGGTGTTTTTCGTTGTGAATGTTCGTTTTTTTTTTACCTTCACCGCGTCTTCACTGTGAAGGTTCGGATATACCTTCACAGTCTTTTATCTGTGAAGGTTTGATTTTTTTTAACTTGGTTTAGGTTTTTTTACCTTCATAGTGTGATTACATTATGAAGGTTCGAATGTTTTTTACCTTCACAGTGTTTCGGTGTGAAGTTTCATGTTTTAAGGCTTGGTCTCACACGGTCTCACGGAAACAACTTGGTCTCACGTGAACCTGACCCTGGTTGAAGATAACAATATTTTGGATAAAGATTGAATTCTACCCTATTTTTTAATTGGCTCGTTAGATGTATTTAAAATTGCAACTAAATATGGATTTTAGTAAATTCCATGATTAGCCCCTTATGTGTGTGTGAATTTGTTTAACTAAATACAAATTTTAGGAGAATTTTTTTACAAGGCATATATCTTAATTAGTTAATAACTCTTCAAATAAGTAATAGTTGGATTATATTTTATTAAAATATGTATTGAATTATTATTATTTATGAAACAATATTTTTATAATTGTTATATTTGATTATTTTGGTTGATTAAATATATTGAATAATAACAATTTAATATAATTTACAATTAATTTGATTAACCATAATTCAAAATGATTAGTATTAATAGTATGCTATAATTATATTTTTAATAGTTAATTTTATTAGAAATTAATAACAGTTAATGCTAACCAGGGGTATAACTAGAAGAAAGTGGCAAAAAACTCATAAAGCTTTATTCAAACATTACTCCAAGTAGCATTCAAAAGGTAGATTATAAACAACTTGTAATTTATGTAGTTTTTGACCATCCAAACAAAATTTCTTTAAGAAGTTCAAAAGATAAGTTAACTTAAGAGAGTATCTATAGCATACGTTCTTTTAAGAACCTCATTATTCTACTTTTTCTTGCCAACTATAAAAACTTTATAATAAAGGTTCTTAATAAGAACTTTATCTTTACAAATGTGGTGTATCAAGAAGTTTTACGCGATTAACAAGGTACAAATGACTACTTATTATTATATATTTGTTACAACTATATTTGGTTTGTATCTATTATAATCATATGACATTTCTTACAGGACAAGTCTACAGATGGATGCTCCGAGTGATATCTTATCGTTTTCTATGTGTAAAAATTTGTATTGTCGCAGATGATTATAATTATATTTTGTTCAAACATACATATCGGGTTTTATTTGTTAATTATGAGTTGCATTATGAGTTTTAGTTGTCAATCTCGAAATCAAGATGTATCCCGCCGCTTTGCGCGGGTACACAACTAGTATTAATAATGCAAACAAAAATGTTTTATAATCTATAATATTTTAATTTTATTTCTTTTGTAAATAAGAAGAATGAAAGCTTGAAGTGTTTTTGAAAACTTAGGGGGCGTTTGGTTTCGCAGAATGATTTCTGAAGGAATGAAATCTGTCTAAGGAATTGGAATCTGGAAGGAATTGGGTGATAAGTTTATCAGGTTTAACCAAGTGTTTGGTTGACAGGAATGGAATGAATTAATCAGTCAAATGAATTGGAATCTAACTGTTTGGTTTGCAAAGGAATTGGAATGGAATTCTGAAAAAAGACAAAAATACCCTTTCTTTTATTTTTATTTTTTTAAATGCCGAGAAAGAGAGGAGAGAGAGATAAAGATAGGAGAGAGATAGAGAGGAGGGAGAGGAGAGAGATAGAGAGAGGAGAGAGAGAGAGGAGTGGGAGAGTAGAGAGAGGAGAGAGAGAAGAGAGAGAGGAGGGAGAGAGAGGAGAGAAAGGAGAGAGAGAAGAGAGAGAGAGAGGAGAGAGGGTTTTTAGAAGCGGCTAGGGTTTTTAGAAAAAGGTAAGGAGGGTATTTGTGTCATTTTGAGAAAATCTGATGGAATAGAATTAAATTCCATCAATTTTAAGAAGGAATGATAAAATCCATGATTAAAGGAATTCATGGAATTCCATTCCATTCCATTGGTAACCAAACAGCAGAATGAAATTTGGTCAATGGAATTGACCATTTCAATTCCATCAGATTCCGACGGAATCCAGCGAACCAAACGTCCCCTTATATTACATTTTTCCATATGAAGAGATCAAGTTTTGGAACTTGTATATTTATCTCAATTTAAATTATTTTTAATTAAACAAATTAAATAAAAAAATGAGTATTTTATTATTTTTAATTTGATACTTGTATTAATATATTCATACAATATTTTACTATATTATACACTATTTACAACTTATTAATATGTTTGAACTTTATAAAATTAACTCATATAACCAACTTATAAAAAAATTTAAATACAAGTATAGATTCCTACCAATATGACAAAATGCTACATAAAATTGATAATTGATTAAAAAAAATCTCTCGCTCTCTTAAAATTGCACAAACTCATATACATGGGTACACTTCTAATTTTGTATATTATATATTTAAAACTTTTATATTTGTATCTCATATGTGATATCTTAACCTATTAAACCAATTAAAATATGTTAAATATAATTGAAATCAAACCAAAACGTGTTTTTTGATGCATTTTAATATGTAAGACACATGTCTACATTTTTGAGATACCACATCTAAGTTACCAATAGAAAGAAAGTATGTTGCAATTTTTTGCAGTTTGTCCAAACATAAAATATTCAACTTCTGAGACTTCTTCCAATATTTATTAACTTTAATAAAGCTTTTTGGTCAAAAATATATAATTGAGAGAATAAAACTTAAAAAAGTTGCATAAACTATGAATCTATGCTTTACTTGATGCAAAACAAAGAATATAAATAAATAAGTTAGGACGTGATTAAATCATCGCAGGGTAATTTCGTGGCTAAAATACCCATAATATTTCGGGAAAAAAACACCCTAGATTGCTCATCCTTCATGAACATAGCTGAACATCTTTTTACAGAAGAAGAAGAATTGATATATGTAAGATTAACAGCAATCATTAGGTCGTTATTATAATATATAACTGTCATTTGTCATCATCGAATATATAAATAAATAAATAAAATATTTATTTATCAAAGGTTAATCATACCATTTTTTAAAATGCCAAGTCTATATATAATTGCAAATACAATTATATTTAGCCCAATAATATATAGGCATTGCAATAATTTATCCCATTTACTTACTCAATGAATAGAACACGGGAAAATTAGATATTTAAAGTTGCTAAACGTTTAATTTCTTCTTCTTGTGTGAAACAATCGTACCCACATTGAGAATGATCTTTAATTTTGGAACCATGAACACATTGTTGGTGATCATAAGCTCATAAGCCACAGCTAGGAATGGGAGGATGACACAACAAAGAAAAAAGTTTAAAAAAAAAACCCGTCAAACATGCTTTTTAGGGCAATACCTCAAAAACTTTTAATAGTACTACTTAATTTATAATTAGAGACGTTTTAAAATAGTTGTTGATATTTAAACATTATTTTTACGATATCTTAAAAAACATAATTGATTCTTACAAACTTCAAAACATGGTAATGCAAGGTTCTTCAAAATATGAATTGTTGGTGATTTTAGTCTCACCAATCATTTGGTGTATTTGTGATTAATTGAGATCGATTTAGGTGATAAGGCAAACAATGTGAGTTAGGAGGTTAGGAGTGCACATTCACTAATATTGCCTCGATCACCTTAGATTGCCAAAAAGTTGGGTTCAATGGGGTTGCACTCCCTTGTGGTGTCATAGGGGCAAGCGCCCTGAGGTCTTGAACTTGTTCCTGAACTTGGAATTTTAAACGGGGTATTACTTAGGAATTTTAAGTATTGGGATGATCCGGACGAATTTCAAAATGTTGGAAACCTTCTTGAACTTGTTCCTGAACTTGGTAAAATTTTAACCAAGTGTAGTTCAGAGACGGTATAATCATAGCCTCTTACACAGTAGTTTCAGCTACCCAACACCAAGGCGTCTCTTGAAAGTTTCACTTCTTTATTTTAAGAATCTGAAAGCCAGCCCTGGGTAGCAAAAATTATTGGGAAGGTGAATTCATATTTTAATAAGGCGATATTAAAGCTCTATCTAGCTCAGATGAGAGAGTGCTCCTTGGGTGAGGAGCACGAGTGGCCTTATGCTCAGAGCTTTGAGTCTTCGCTCAAAATTCCTAAGTGTCGAGGATCAAAGTTTCTGGTCCTTATGATCAGAGCCTTTTGGCCGTTGGATCTTCGGAGTCTCTAGTTCGTATGACCAGAGTCGCTAATCCTTATGATCAGAGCTTTGGACCTCTTCTTCATGATGCTTCTGACTTAGAGCCTCTGAGTCAGTTGTAACTATTTTTTAATCTTATTCGTAAACAATTACCTATTAATTGTCAAACCGTCAGTAATTGTCGATCTCTCTTATAATTAAGTGCATAAACGATTGATCTAGTGTATATATATATATATATAGTGTTTGGTTCATTTGAGAAATGGTAAATATATGAGAAATAGAGAAGTAATCCTAGCCATATATATGGTCAAGATCGGATTTGACTAGTCAAATATTGCGGCTTTGACCGGTCAAAAGTTGTGGCTTTGACTGGTCAAAAGTTGCGGCTATCCCAAAAATAGAAGGACAATTTCGTAAATTTTACAAAACACACGGGCTGTGTTCATATATGAACATGTATAATTCACATATGAACTATATGTTCATATATGAACCAGTGCAATTCACAACTGAACTCTTTTAACTGATTCATATATGAACATTTGTGATTTATATATGAATCAGTTGAACTAACTAACAGATTCATATATGAATCTGTATGAATCACAAAGATTCATATATGAACCTTTGTGAATCACAAAGATTCATATATGAATTTGTATGAATCACAAAGATTCATATATGAATCAGTTGAACTAATTAACAGATTCATATATGAATCTTTGTGATTTATACAGATTCATATATGAACTCATCTCGTGTATTTTACGAAATTACCCCTCTACCTTCTATAGACCACACAAGGAATTATCCGGTGCTTCGCGGTCAAAGTCGCAAATGTTGACCAGATGAATGACTAAGATTACTTCTCTATTTCTCATATATTTACCATTTCTCAAATGAACCTCTCCCTATATATATATATATATATATATATATATATATATATATATATATATATATATATATATATATATATATACACGAATTTGTGCCTTAATTCGTGTATGTAATTTATGGATTATATCAGTACTAATTTTGCCTTATTCTAGGGACGAAATATAGTATTTAGAAAGTGAGTTCAATACACGATCCAAGTCTATTCTAACCACAAAACCCACATTTCCCAACATGAATGACGCTAGACATAATTAATATGTGGTTTACTTTTTTCTAACATTAAACTTTAAAATGTACTTGTTTCATGATAACAAACTTTTTAAATATAACCGATTCTTATAACTAAAAATCTACTAAATTGTGACAACGTTTTTTGTTTTTTGAAAAAGAAAACATGACTTGTCTTTTATTACAACATATTTAAAAATGTTAGTTTTTATGAAGAAAAAAAATTAATATATAAATGGTTTGATAGCATCAAAATTTTCAACTTTATTCTTAAAATATATTTATATAATAATATATATCTAAATAAGTCATAAAAAGGTTCCATAATATATATATATATATATATATATATATATATATATATATATATATGCCTTAAAATTTTGTATTAATAAAAAGCAATCACGTTTTTTAAAACTTACACGGGCAAATTGATTAATCGTAGCAAAATTATTCCATGGCTAGCCAAATCAATTTGAACTTTGAGGTGTTTTCTAATAAAACAATTATTCCATGTCACACTCTCTAGTCACACTCACACCACACAAGAATGTTAACATGTAGTGAAAAGACAAAAGGTCCCATATTGATATATTGGGCTATTTAACTAAATGACTTCCTTTGAATCACTTCTACAAATAAACCCTCATAGTCTATATTGAAGATTTATACGGGAGTAAATTATTTTACATCAAAGGCATAGTGTGTTGGACATTAAAGGTTGGTCGTTTGAAAGTTATTGATCTAATTTTATTTACATGTCATCTCATAACTGAAAACTCATTTAAGATTATTTGACTAAATGACCCGGTTAATAGCCCTTTGTAGCAAAAATAGACCCTAACCTTGATCCAAACCATGAGTCATGTTAGAGTTATCTACACTTCACCTTAGTGTTATCTTCAATTAGATATAGTTTATTTTGAATTAATCTTTTATCTTTTCCTAGTTTTGCTGCTTAGTTGGTTAGCATTTGATTATGTAGTGCCCATTTATTTTTGTTTACCCTCCGTGAATATCAATAAGAGAAAACATAATTAAAGTTTCTCTACATTATCTTTTCTTCTTCTTTTCTCATGGTATCAAAGCTATGCTCCTGATGACCAAACCATTTCTGAAGTATAAGATTACAAACCTATAATCTGTTAGTCTCGCTTCTACTCAAAGAACCATATTTTTTTCAACCCAATGTCTACAACAACACCAACCGCAACAACCCCGACTTCTATGTCGAGTATTAGCCTAACCATCACCAATATTACGAACTTTGTTTCAATACAATTAAACGGTGAGAATTACCTTATATGGAAGCATCAACTGAGTACCATACTCAAAACTATTGATCTGATGAGATTCGTCGATGGAACAGAAAAGAGACCGTCTGAAGCTTCGTCTATTGTGGTTCAACACTGGGAAAAACTTGATAGCTATGTATAATCTTGCATCAGTGCCACATTACATCTGTCCATCGCCTCGATAGCCATTGGTGTGTCCTCCGCGTTTGAACTTTGGAAGTCCCTTGAAACATCCTATCCTCAACAAACTTTTGCACGAAAGTCCAAGTTAAGGAATGCTTTACAAACGGTAAGTCAAGATGATCTTTCAATTAATGTTTATTGTGATAAACAAGTTAATTGGGGACATCATACCCGAATGTGATCTGGTTTTATGTACTTTGAATGGACTGAAACACTTCGTTCGATTCATTAACTATGATTATAGAAAACTCGGAGACTCCACCGGATTTTACAACATTTAGATCAAAGCTTCTCATACATGAACAAAGGATGGCTCATCAGACACCAAAACAATCGATACCAATCTCGACAATGACAACCCTCTCGATAACAATACGTTGATGGGCGGTTTTACACACCTAAAGACATGTGATAATTAGACCCCAAAACAAGTATGCAATTTGGTCTAATATCGTCTTTCAAATAATAAAATGGTAAGAACCAAGTATCGTCCATGGGGATTGGGGTAAAAGTATATCAAAAGTTAGAGAAAGAAATGACTTTAGACGGCGATTTTGAAGACTTTGTTTGGTTTGAGTTAACAGTTAATGCAAATAACAGATAATAAAGAAAGCAATGGTATAAGACTTTTGGTGAGCAATAAACACAAGTTTTTGTGGACCAATGTTGTAGGAATGCTACAACACGTGTCTATCAACAATTAGTTCCACCATCTACTTTGAGAGTAATCCTTTCGGATATTCACCGTTGCACTAATGTTTAGCTTCTACCAGCACATTACTATGCAGTATCAAGACCAATGATAGTGTCAAATGGTGTTCTCAAAGTATATGGATAAAAAAATTCATTTGTTAAAAATCACTCTTCCGAGCCATTCCCATATCATTCAAGTTGATGTGTTCTAAGTGGCTCATTCCTGAGTCCACTACACTTTAACCAGTGATCAACCCGTCGAGCATATATCAATTAGAAAAACATAGATAACAAATTACTTTGTTAGCAACTTTTCCAAGATTACTTCCCATATCATTCAAATTGTCGTGCTTTCAAATGCTTCATTCTCGAGTCCATAGCATTTTAACACTTTCAAAGTGATCAGTTCGTCAAGAAGTTCCTTATATTTATAGAACTTAAAATGAAATAGTGAAACATCATTATTGAGAAATGATGTCCACTTTTTTTTTTTGGTTTAAAAACTCACCTGTTGTCTCACACCCAAGCTAATAAAATTAGCTACTTATAACGGAAAATAAATTACAAGAAATGTAAAGAACGAAAATTAAATACATAAAGTAAATGGCGTAATGTAAATGACGGAATTTAAGTGTGATAAGTGTAAGAAAGTAAATAATGTAAAGACAAGAAAGTGATTAAGAACAAGATGTAAAGGAAATGCAAGACTTAGATTAAAACATGAAAATAACTTGATAGAAATTGTAACAATCAGTTTAGGACCGATTGGATCTGCCTAAAATTAATGAAGGTTAAGCACCTCTATTTATACAAAACATTAGAATAAACCCCAAGGGTTAGAGGTTGCTTAGGGACAAAGTTTGCCAAAATCAACAAAAGTACATAAAGTTAACTAAACTTGTCTTTTTCAAGATATAAAACATGGCGGAAAATTTGTCTTCAAAAAGGTCTTCAATACTTGATTCCCAAGCTTCAAAAGTCTGATCCCATGGAGTATGTGGCTGAACAAATTAAGTCACCCAAAAAGACATCTGCAGATTAATGTTGTGGGAATGCTACCAACACTGCAGAATTGCCAAAAAGAAAGAAATTAGCCTACTATTAGAATAAAATAGGTAACATCACAACTTTTAGCTTCATGATAAAAAAAATGGAAAATAATATAGAAAAAGACTCAATGTAGGGATGTGAAAGTAAAATAAACTATCCTAAAATAGAGAAAAATGAGTGTTAATATGTTGATTTCTCAATGTATATCATGCGCTCCACTCGTCTGACTCAAAACAAGGCGCCATGACTATTTGTCAAATCTACAAGAGGCCTTGTCAGGAAGCTTCGATTTTCTATCACTTTAGAGGATTTCCTTTAAGATCCAACAATGGGGGACACTCGTATAACAGGAACTTCAATTGTGGAGGAGGCAGAGGTAGTACACGTGGTGGACAAACAGGTGGTTGGACTGGTAACAGGAATTACTTAGGTCGTATTAGAACTAACGCAACCTATTTTTCATTGTATTCAGAACCTGATTACCATGTGAAAACACAAATTCTCATCGGGGAAATTGTTCACATGAAGCCCCTAGGGGGTAATCAATGTGAAACAAGGATTAGACTCCCACAGTCCAATGGACAACAACCTACCAGAGAACTCTCTACTTTTGGACTTGATCAGACTAGCAGTGGGTCAGACAATTGGTTTAGGCCTCAACATTTTGCAAATTAGGCAGGTAAGCAAAATCTTGGTGGATCTTCATATTTGCACTCCAGATATATCGTCCAATCACCAAATCTGTCATTTTCCGATACATGTGCTATTGTTAATTCTTGGATTCTAGATTATGGATCCACTTTACTAGTTAAAGGGGCATAGGTCTACACTGGGTTTAAGAAAGTGGTAGTCGAAAATGGTATACTTTTGAACATCTCATATATTGGTCATTCCACCTTTAAATACACTTTCATTAAAACACGTACTCTTGGTCCCTGGTCTAACAAATATATATATATATATATATATATATATATTGCTCAATTAGTACATGATAACCCGTGTATTAGTGAGTTCTCATGCCATGGCTTCTTTGTGAAGGATCTAGCAGGTTTCTTCCTCCACCACATTCTGTGTAATGTTCACAACCTCTACTCTCTATCAGTGATAACTTATTCTTCAACAACTTCAAGTCTACTATGGGCCTATGGCACTTAAGACTCCATCATCATATGTTTTACAACAACTTCTTTTTTTAAACAAATTCAATAAATTAGATGTATGTAATGCTTGTCATATGTCTAAAAGTTCAAGATTTTCTTTTTTTAAATAATTGTTCTCATAGGCCTTTGGAAACTATTCACAAGGACATTTGGGGACCTTCTCCCACACTCTCTTATTCTGGCTTTCGTTACTATATCACTTTTATCGATGATTTTAGTATATTTACCTGGCTATGTCCATTAACTCATTGGTCTCAAGCTTTTGAGTCATTTCGACATTTCAAAACACATTATGAGAATTTATTTTCAACAACGATTAAGTTTTTTCAATGTGATGGGGAACCTGAGTTAACTCAAGGACAAACGGGGAAGCTTTTGTTTGATTCTGGTATTACTTATCGTATCTCATGTCCCTACACCCCTCAACAGAACGGGGTTGCCGAACACAAAATATACATCTTTCAGAAATTGCACGAGCATTATTATTTCATGCAAATCTTCCACCAAAATTCTGGTATGATGCTTATGCCATTGCCTCCTTTCTAATTAACCGAATCCCTTCCCAATCTCTCGAGCACAAGTAACCCTATGAAATTCTATTCAAATCTCCACCAAACTACTCTTTCCTCAAAACCTTCGGTTGCCTATCACTACTAGAAAAACAGGCAACGGCAGAATTTTCGCCGGAAATTTTCCGACGGACTTCAAAGAAGTCAAACACCGTTGACTTTCGTCGATCTGCTGGAAATATTTTTCTGACTTTTTTTAAAAAATTATAAGGGTTTTTTGCGGATTTCTGACGGCTTTCCGACGGATATTAATTTTTTTAGTTATTTAATATTGGAGAAAGTTAAAAATAATTAATTACATTTCCTGGCCGATTTCCGAAAATTAAACAAAAATTGGAGTAAACAAAAATTCCCAAAAATTGGAAATATGGTATACGAATTGCCAAAGCGTTAGCCTCCCAAAAATGGGGAAAGTATAATAACTTGTTTAATTACAATGGTGTAATATAACAGAAGATAGACGACAACTTACTAATCTAATTTTTAGCAAGAAACAAGATTACAAAAGAGTGTCGCCTCTAAGCCATAGCCCGACTTCACCAAAAAGCCGCAAAAGTTTCCCCTAAGCTCACATAGTCTCAACTAAGCCTTCTTAGAGGCAGCACCGCTATAACCTGAGATACACACTGATACCAAACAAGTGTTAGGCCAAAAAGCCTAGTGAGTTTGAATAAATAAGAATAATCAATAACAAGATTTTAATAGCGTTCTTTTCCCGAGTACTTCAAGTAATGGAGTCAATGGGGGAACTCATAACACCAATCAAGTTCCACCCAAAGAGACGAGATACCTTAGTGTCAACTATAAAAATTGACACCACAAGGCCCGACACACCCGGGGTTACAACGCAGGCATTGCCCCGAATGGCGGGGGTCTAGGCACATACCATCATGGTGGCACCCAAGACTATGTCCTCCTAGTGTCTACTTGACTTGGTCCATCCAACAATTCTATCTCAACCATAATGTCCAATAACTCATAAATAGAGCCTATCAAGCCAACATATGTAGCCTTGAGTTACATTAAGTGTAATATAATCGTTTCATACATAAATTTCCCAATACTCTCACATTGTCACATTATGCATTACTCCATAACCAATATGAGCCTACAATCATGATAATCAACACAAAAGAAATGATTATTTACCAACAACTAAGTCAAGCCTCAAGGTGAGGTCATCCATATACAAAGAGCATTTTTAAACAAGTTTCCCATTCCTATCAAGTGGCATTTCAACATACTCATATATCATTTATATATTTCCAATATCATTTAGTCACCACAAAAAATAGGGGTTTTCATTAAGAACTTAGAAAAGTAATAATAAAGCAATAAATGGTGTGTATCTAGTTTATGGAGAGATTTAGAAGAACTCACAAACTAGTTTGGACAAAAACCTAGAAAAGTAGCAAACCCTAAAAGTTAGGGATGAAAGCTTGAGACTTGAAAGCTAGGAATCCCACAATGAATGCTCCAAGACTAGCTTTAATGGCAAGATCAAGTCTCCAACAATCTTAAGATTAAAATAAATGAGGAGAGAGTCTTTGGAGAAGAGAAATCACACCCCAAGATCCCAAAATCGCCCAACAAATCGAGTCCCACCAGAAAATAGGGTTTAAATCCGCCAAGAGTTGTTTTTATAGCATCAGATCGCGGGTGCGACCTTGCCCGGTGACCTTGCCAAATGTCACTGTCGCCGGCACAGTCGTGGGTCTAACCCGCTCTCGGTATGTAACACCCCTAAAATTTGAAAATAGCAGACAATTTAAAACTTCCAGAAATCCCTTAATTACATAACTTGGAACACGAAAATCTAAAGTTACAAGGGAAGAAACACAACAACATGTATCAGAGTTCTAACGGAACTATCTAGTCCCACAAACGGAAACAAAGTCTGACGGGTGTTACTACAATCACCAAGTCCGCTATCTTCTCAAACCGGATGATGTCACTAGGGTCATCCTACCGGAACTTCTACCCAGTTTCACTTGCCACTCAGATCCATCTAAGACCTGATATACATGTCGATAAGAAAAAGTGTTAGGCTTAACGCCTAGTGAGTTAAAGCAGTTTGATCATATAAACATAATAAGACGTTTTAAAACCAATAACGCACTCTAAAAGCATCCATACTTGAAACATTAGATATAAAAGTTTTATTTCCATATCACGTCTCTACCCACGCCAAATACACCTTTTTAAATAACTAAACACCATTCAGTTTCTCCTAAAACGCACCCATGAACTATTTTATCAAAGCTATTTGTATAAATAAATGGTACATTTCAACACCGAAAGCGTGGGTAAGGGAATACCCGAAGATAACACCTTTCGATGACGGGGGAGACCTGAATTCCATCGAATGTGGCGGAATACAAAGTTAAGCCACTTATCAACGTTCACGAGATTTACCATGGTCACGGATCCTCGTATACGGCTCCGTTGAGCAACCACCGCAAGATGCTCAAATGACCCTAGTCTACTCGACCTCTAGATGAGTGTCACCACAAAAGTCACAAGTCCCCATATATGGCTCACAATGGGCACCACCGCAAGACTTAGCTTCGTATACGGCTCTGCAGAGCACCACCGCAAGCTTACATAACAACATGATTTAGGGACCACTCACTAGACTCAAACATGGACAATAAAAACTCCATGATGAACATAACGACTCATATGCATATGGATTCATTGCATTACAGTCTAAACATTACATGACTCCAAATGAATGAGCTAATGCATTCAAACATGTAATAATCAACATTTCTATAATAGTTACCTTTCCATACAATGCTCCATTGAGCCATTTAAATCGGACGACGTCCCAAAACTCATTTGAGTGATAAACAAGCCATAAGGTATCATAAGACATTGACAAAATAATAAACCCATTATGGCTACATGAGCCAAAGTTCAACTTTTCCAAAAATGACACTTTCTAAAGTATGGTTGGTCGAAGGCCAAAACGTAAGGTTTACAATTATCCAATATTCATAAGGTCAAGAATGACCGTTCCCAATAACCGAAGTAAAGCAATTAAGTTCCAACATTCAAAACTCGTTAGTTTGGTAAAATCACCAAATAAACTGTAATCAAATAATTACCCATAAGTTTCCAACTCTTAAAATCACTCCATCAAAACCCATTTGTAACCCCAAATTGCACATTTAGAAAGCATCAAATTATGTTATTCAAATCCTTCAAATCCCATAAAATGTTTACTAATGGATCAACATCCACTTTGGTGACCAAAACGCCCAATATCATTTTATAAATTGTTTAGAAACATTTAACAACCCAATATGCTCAAGAATCCCAAAACCATCAAAACCTATTTGAATATCAAGTGAGCACATAATTGTATGTTTAAAACCTAAAACATTTATATTTTGACATGTATATAGTTTTGTAAAACAACTAGAACTCACCTTGTTAGATTTAGGCTAAATATATAAGTTTTACCCACAAAGCTTGAACTTCTAGAATGAAGTCTTGAATCCCTTCACTAGCTCCAAGTTTCCACCACAAACCTTAGCTATAAATATTCCTAAGTCAAACCAATTCCTAACAAATGGAAAGAAGAGATAACCAAGAAACCCTAATTTTTTAGATGAGGGAAAAAGAATTTACCTTAACCAGAACTTGATCTCACCAACTAAATACTCCTAGGGCCACAAATATGACCTTGACCTTCAATCCTCCAAAGAATGGAAGTGAGTTGGGTGAAACCCTAGAAATTTAGGGAGATGAGGAAGGAACTCAAATCTTGAACCCACACATGAAAACCTTGCAATAATTATCCCAAACACAATACTTGAGACTTAGAAGATGATTCCACTAACCTTAGATGAAGATTTGATGAAGGAGAAGGGTTGGAAGAGAGGAAATCGCCTCCAACCTCCCAAAATCGTCTCCAAAACGAGTGGTAGAAGAAAATGGGGTTAGAATAGGTCAAAACCACGTTTTTATACAAACAGCACGCCGGGGGCGACTATGCCCTATGACATTGTCGTGTGCAATGTCGTCGAGCCTCAATCAGTCGCGGTACAGTTCAGGCGATTGTTCCCTTGTCACAGTCGCGAGTCACTCTCGCACCAAGCATGACTCGACCCGATTTTTCTTCTTTTAGGCAGTTACAAGACCAAGCTTAAGGGTCTAGGATCATCGAGAGGTTATAGACTGAAAATTAAGCTCGAGGTACAATGGACTACGAAGATGAGACGTGACACGCCAATAAATCTTACTTGAATTTTTTGGGTGTTACATGGTACGTCCCTAACGACAGGGCCCATCGACTTTGCCTATAGGCATTGTCGCCGACACAGTCGCCGCTCCCACACCTGCTACGGTACGTGCCTGGCGACTATGCCAGGCGACCTTGCCCCTTGGTACTGTCGCCGACATAGTCGCCCAACTCCTCCCAGGACTCGATTTTGCTTCAGTTTTAGTAGTGGACTCCAGGGTCAATCGTTATGGATTCTAAAGCTGCTAACCAAATTAAGGTTTCAAAACCCACAAATATAGTAAAGAGCTATAGAGGGTGGAAATGTTTTCAAGGGTCACTTACTTGCGGGTTTTTTTTCAGGGTGTTACACGGTGGAATTTAATTAATTAATTAGATTCTGCCAGAAAATGTTCACCTTAAATTTTGTTTTAATTTTTTCTAAGAAAAAAAATAATAAATAGATTTGAAAAAAGAATCCACCGAAAAGAGTATAAATAAATAATTAATTAAATAAAAAATAAATAAATAAAAAATAAAAAATAGGATTTCCAGCGGATATTGATGGCTCTATTTTTTTGTTATAAAATGAGTTTAAAATACCCTTTTATTTCTATCATTTTGCTCTTACAATTGGCCACTTAAGCTTTTCTTTTTATTATGCAAATCAGGCCCAAAAGACAATAAAAAAAAGCCCCAAAAAAGAAAGCCCAAAGAAATGGATATTTTTCTCTCATTTGAAATCAGACGTGCATCAAGAGGAAGAAGTTCGAGCAGAGAAGCGCACGACTTCTCACGCGGCCAAAGTTGCGCCTAAACTCGCGTCCGGCGTTGTTTTGTCCAAAATCCAGGGAATCGGGCGGCTTCTCGCGCGGCTAAACCCGCGCCCCAAGTCGTACGTGGCAAAAAACGTGGGTCTTCAATCGTTTGGAGCGGTTTTCATCGTGGGAGGTATAAAAAGAGCGATAGAACAACCTTTCAAGGGGAATCGCATCATATTTCGAAAAAGAGGAGAAGAGAATCCGATTTCTTGAAGAGAAAGCAAAAGCAACTCATTCAATTTCTTTTTGGTTTAGGTAACTTAGGTTTTTCTTTCCTTTCCAACATTTGTTTTCTTTGATTTTTTCTTTCCTTTCCAACATTTGTTTGTTTTGATTTGGATGGTTTGATACTTTGAGATTCCATTGTAAACATTTGGGACAAGCTTATTTGCTTGACTTCTATTTTCAATGTCAATTTCATTTGGATTTTCAGTTAAATTGATCAGTTGATTGAATTTATTATGAATGATTGTTAATCAAACCCTAGATACGTAATCGTCTTGGAACTTTGATAAAGTAATAGCCGATTTCGTTTGGTTTCAAAAAGGTTTCCGAATTGAAGTCTTGAAATCTTGCATTCAAGGCCTTAATAAGCCGAGCTTACGAGCTTATGGCTTTGAGTTGGTGTTTTTCTAGTCCAATAAAGCTAATTACGCCTAAGCATTTAAGAGCTTATTTAATTTCTTATTCGTGATTAAGATCCGATTGAAGAGCTTGTTTTAACCGGTGTGAATTTAAGGAAAAATAGAGGTCGTTAGATCTTGTTAACGAATATAATCAACTTGGGTTCGTTCCTTGTGTCTACGCTTTTGGAATCAATGACAGGTGCTACCGTCTTAATCGAAGTTGAACTAATGTTGGGTGTTCTTTTTATCGTTTTTGTCTAGTTTCTAATTGCATGTTTAGTTTAGTAAATCAAATCCAACCCCCCCCCCTTTTGTTTTGTACTAAAAGTATAGAAGTCGAATAATTGTCACGACCAATCCTTGTGGATTCGACCCGACTTACCGTTGTTTCAATTTTAGTTGTAATTAGTCGATAGTTGGAACTTATTATTTGAAGGTCTCGACACCCGTCAGATATATCCGCGAAAATCTGTCGTAAATATTCGCCGGAAATTTTATTCTTTTAATTTTATTTTTTTAAGAAATGAAATAAAATTTCCGACGGATATATCCGCCGGAAAGTCGTCGGAAAGGTTTTTCTTAATTAATTAACTTGTCTATTAGTTAGAAAAAGTATTCCGACGGATGTATCCGCCAGAAATTTCAGATCCAGCGAAAAGACCACCGGAAAATTGCTTTTCCGGCGAGTTTTATTCCGGTAGTCAAGTTCTCCGAAAATCCGCCGAAAATCACTATTTCCGACGGATTTTTTCGCCGAAAATGGTCCTTTATTTTGTAGTGTATGTTACCCTTTCCTTGGCTCAATCCGTCTTGACAAACTTTCTCCAAAATCGACTGCATGCCTTTTTCTTGGTTGTGCCCAAACCACAAGGGTTACATTTGTTATGACCCTCGAACCGCCAAAACCTATTCTTGTTTACTCTTTGTGAATATTAACAAGAGAAAACATAATCAAAGTTCCTATAAATTATCTTTTCTTCTTAATTTCTTAAGTCATAACCTTAAACCGTAAATTGAAATGTTAACTTGCCATGATTTACGCTTACTAGTCTTATTTACACTATATTGCATTTTATCAATTGATTAACCTAACGTCGTCGTCACCTCATTAGGTTAAAAAAAAAACTAACGTCGTCGTGACCTCCCCCGGTATAATTAAGGAGCATAAGGTAACAACTAGACACTTTTCAATCAAAAAGTTACAGAAAGTTAAAAATAGCAATCCATAAATAGTCGCTTAGCTATTGAATGAAATTGAGAAAGCGGCATCCTTTATATTCGTGGTTAATGTTTACTGATCACTTCATTGTTGAGTTATGATCCTTTTCTTATTCTGTTATTCATCATAGAATTGAGAGTGAATTGTGGATTTAGTCCTTGTGGTTTTATGATTTATTTGAACATTGTCCTCATTCTATTTTTATTGTGGATTTGGTTATTGTGGTATTCAATTTGTCTTAGTCATGGTCCTTCTGACTAGCATCTTCGTTAACTTCGTTAAATCAATGACCATTTTCGTCATTTGCCATTTTTTTGTCCTTTTACGATAAGAAAAAACAATACTTTTATATATACACAAACGATATCAAAATAAATAAATAAAAAATATTATTGTATGATTTGATTGTTTAACTTTCTTAAAAGATTGACTATATTAATATGATTTAATTTTATTAATACGATTTAATAGCATAAATAATGGAAATCGACAACAAAAACTTAAAAATACCTCGAAATCAAGTAAAAAACTTTAAAAATATCTCGAAATAATGAAATTAGGCTAAAAACACATAAGCCATTATTGAACGTCGGTAAAAAGATGAAGACACATCGATTAAAACCGTGCTTTTTGTAAAAAAAATCTATATTATATGGTGCTACTGTATGAAAAAATTTCTCGGTTCGTCCCTGATGATGGGGGATGATGAAAAACCCAGGTTGTTTAGGATGGAGATCTTGTATTGGGATTCAATATGTAGCGAACTTTATCGTAGTATTTGGTTGGTTGGAATCCGGTGAGATCTTAAAGATTTGAAAATTGACCAAATTACATATATGCGCTTAGTTCATTCTTCGAAATTTAGTTCGGAAATCCAATTCCGTATATAGCGGAATTTAAATTCCTTGTATTATAGTAAGGAATTTCAATTCTTTTTCATGCCTTCTTTAAGAAATACTATTCTTCGAAATTTAGTTCAGAAGTCCAAGTTCAAAGTTAGTTTATTTTCAATTCAATTTTCCTATTTGACAAGGACAAAAGCTACAGGTGATTTTTTTTTTCTTTATTAGACTGAATTTTATTTTTTAAAATATAAAATTAAATCAAATGATATATTCATCATTGTACATTTTTTGTAAATATAAAATAAACCATAGTTGTCATAAATGCTAGAGAATTCTATTCATTCCATCGATCGATTGAATGTTTATAATTATTGAATCGATAACGACAACTTACACATTTTCTCACCGCCGTACATGCTATAGTCCTTTCTCTTCGATCTTTTTTATAAGGGTAATGTTATCACAAATGTTATATGCACCTTCTTCCTATTTTTTTATTAAATGTTCGAATCAAATCAAATTATATTGAAAATATAAAAAATAAAATTTGATGTAAATGTATAAGAGGAGAAAAATAAGGGGCAATGACACAAATAACACTTTTTTAAAAAAAATTTTTGACAAACTAACACCTTTTCAGAGAAATTGCCCAAATAGCACCCTATTACGCCGGATCCATTACGCCTCCTTCCGGCGTAAATTGTTCATGGGTCCCACAACTGACAAACCAATAAATAAATGACACGTGTCATTAATGTCCCCCTTTTCCAGACAACTCTTCCTAGTGGGTCCGGCGTAAAACTCCCCCACCCCACCCCACCCCCATCCAGCGTAAAACCACCCCACCCCCACCCCCACCCGGCGTAAAACCCCCCTCCCCCTTGAGTTGACATAATATTCCAATCATTTTTTTAGAATTATTAATTGTTGCTGACATCAGTCCTAAAGGGTTTTTTTTTTTTATGTTTTGTATTATTTTTTATGTTTTGTATTATTTAAAACCCTTTTTTTTTAATTTTGTAAAAAAATTTGAATATTTTTTTTTGTAAAATAAAACCCGTATTTTTTTTTCAATTTTTTGGCACAAAATTATTTATAATTATTATTGCTTTGAAATCAATTTTTTTAGTAGACATATTATTCCTATCTTCCTCCTTCCCAAAAAAAAATTACCTTCCCAAGATATATATCGATTTGACAACACAATGACAATAATCAGATATATTTTGACCAACTTTATAGCCGATTTTTTTTGACCTAGATATATTACTCAATACCCGGTTATTTGGGCAATTTCTCTGAAAATGTGCTAGTTTGTCAAAATTTTTTTAAAAAAGTGTTATTTGTGTCATTGCCCCGAAAAATAATAGGTATGCGTGTAATTGACTTCACCCACCCCTTTTTTGAAATATAATATTTGACAAATTTTATATTAGCCTAATATATAAAAGTCAACAAATATCCAGTAATTTTATAAATTAAAGTATTTCCATTATTTATGCTATAATTTAATAATAAAATTAAATCGTATTAATATAGTTAATTTTTAAAAAAAATTAAACAATCAAATCATACAATAATATTTTATTTTATCTATTTTGATGTCGTTATATGTGTGTGTATAAAAGTATTGTTTTTTTCTTATCGTAAAAGGACAAAAAAATGACAAATGGTGAAAACGGTCATTGATTTAACGCAGTTAACGGAGATGTTAGTCAGAAGAACCATGACCAATACAAATTGAATACCACAAGAATCAAATCCACAATAAACATAGAATGAGAATCATGGTCAAATAAATCACAAAACCACATGGACCAAATCCACAATTCACTCTAAAATTGAGTTATGATTTCATTCATATTTGATATCCTTATAATCATAAAGAGAGGCATTGCTAGTATTTTACTTAAACCAATTCCTCGTGTGGGGAACCATAGCACGATATATACCTTGGAGTAAATTGACGTTGAAGTGACTCGCAACATCAACTTGCTATAATGGAGTATGTACTTGATCTATATATATAGAGAGGGAGGATCAAACGAGAATAGGAATGGCAACGGGCCGGGTTCGGGCCGGGTTTGGGCCGGTTATTGGTATCCCCGTCTCCGAAACCGATAACCAAAACCGTCCCCGAAACCGCCCCGATCCCCGTCGGGGATCTTATCGGGTATCCCCGTTGGGTCCCCGCGGTTTCCCCGATCCCCGTTGGGGAACCCGTTAAGGTTAAAAATCGTATTTCCCCATTGGGTTTTCCCGTTCACCGTTGGTTATACCCGAACCCGAAACCGGACCGGATTTTTTTTTACAAAATGTAATTGTCACAACTAAAAATAAATTACAATTTTTATGAACATAAGTCTAAATGCCTAAAAAATGTTTTAAATTACGATATAAAAGTAAATAAAATTCATATATCATCCAACTAACATTACGGTTTCACGATTAAACAAATAAAATAAACTTTTTCGGGAGGCTTGTTTGGGGAGTTGAGATAAAATGGATTAAAAGATTTTAAATTTTAATATAATGTTTGTAATTTTCTTTTAATGATATTATATATATATATATATATATAATTTAACATATATATATATATATATGTGTAAATACATTAATATTTATATATATACACATATCGGGCCGGGCCGGGCCGGTGATCACCGTCCCCGCCCCCGTCCCCGTCCCCGATAAAATCCCCAAATATATCCCCGATCCCCGCCCCGTCCCCGATAAGAAGTCCCCGAACCCGGCCCGAAAATTTCGGTTTTCGGTTTTCACCATCGGTTTCGGTTATTTTTGCCATCCCTAAACGAGAACGATACCTATTTAAAAGAACATTAGAATGGCAAATCACATACAAAATCATAAGTGATTTTACATGTGATTCCCGCGACCTTAAGTCGCGGCAAAAGTCGCCCGCGTACCGTGATTTTGCATGACTTACCCGCTAATGTAAAATCACTTATGATTTTATATGTGATTTGTCGTTCTCGTGTTCTTTTAAATAGGTATCGTTCTCGTTTGAACCCGACTATATATATATATATATATATATGAGGTGTATTATATCTGGGAAATGATGGTGAATAGATTATTGAAGGAGGGTGGAACCTCCAGCAAATTTTATTAAAAACATAAACTTTTCACACCTAATAATAAACATCAATGGAAAAGACATTGAAAATAGTGAATTTGTTATGCAAATATAACAAATCAGATAGCGCAAATTATTCATTTTTAACCCACTAATGTTATTTGTAGAAATTGATCGAGCAAACTCTTGATATTATAGTTAAACCCCATGCAGCATGGGTTAACCGCTTAAGGCTATGTCCGGCTTCGGGGGAGGGACTAAAATGAGGGACCTTATCGAGTAGAATAATATCATATCTAAAGGCTAATTAAAATCAAAAGGAGGTGACTAATCATGCCCTTTGAGATCGACATTACACTTGTTACACCTTTTAAGTCATATGCCACTAGGGAGCAACTCAGGGAAAAAGGCATCTGATAAAAAAAATGAAACAAGCACTTTAGGAGGGAAACTAAGGGAGGTTTCACCCACCCCAGATAACACAATATCTACTTCCACACTAAGGGTAGATTTGAAAATACTTGGGTTCTACATAAAGCTCCCCCATAGAAACATACTGAATAGGCCACTACCAAACAGTCATTTATAGCTGACCGAATAAGCTACGAGTCAAATTCGTGGAGCAAACTTGTATCATCTATGAAGTTACTCTAGTACCCTCATTATTTAGTTCAGTCTCCTTGAATTTGTGCTAACTGTCTTGTATTTGAGGCCGGCACATCCGAAAATTTGCATGTTGACCTTAGCAGAAGTACTTGGTTGATGGGAAATATGGATTATCATGGAGGCATTGACATCTGGAAATTAGAAATGGAAGTTTTCATCATATATATTCTTCCTTCATGTGATATGATGACTTGTCAAGTTTATCTGGGAATTCAAGACTATGGGATGGAAATTTTATTTAAAGGGAGTTCTTTGGTGTTGGCACTTTGCATAGAATCTGTTTTTGGTTAATTAATTTGCCCACTGGAATCCTATTTTCCTTCACGAAATTTGTTAATCTAATACATATATATTTACTCTCCAAATTTTTTGTCTTTCGTTGATATTCTTTAATTAAGACAAGTGGGTCTGCATACTCCAAAGTAGAGAAAGTGCGCTTTTGTACTATGGATCCAGATAGTACGCATATAACTCAAATACACCCTTCAGACCCCAAGTTGCAACATTAAATTTATTGTAATTTTGTGACTGTAACTCAAATACACCCTGCAGCCCCATTAGTTCTAGCCATCAAAAGCTTCAGTTTCAATAACATTTTTTTGCCATTTTTATAATGTTTGATGCGATATTATTTTGAAATTTTTATGCAATGATGTTTTCTGATCTCTAACGTATATCCCAAGCTCACCCACATCAATCCGTTTGACTTAAGAGAAGCAATTAACTCCACATTTCTTCCAATCTTGGATCTCTGATTCATCTTTTTGTCGGATTGATATATATATACTGTAAATCATCCAACAACTTTTCATTCATAACCACAAGGGCTGTAGCGTGGTGGTAAAGGCTTGGGGAGTTCATAGTTCTCAACCCGGGTTCGAGTCTCACTAGTAGCACTTGTGGCCACTGAGGATAATCTCAGGGCTGCACGCTTTAGCAGCTGGGCCAAATGTCCTAATTGTCAGGGATCAGTCTGGACCATAGGCCCAGGATACCCTTTCCAAAAAAAAAAAAAAAACTTTTCATTCATTGATACTCAAGGTAATTTAGATTGTAGCATAATTAACTGAGCGATAACTAAAACCAAGTAGTAATATAATTGTATTTGTCCCTTTTGTTTGCTGTTTCATTTTGGTTATTTGAAGCGTAACCGAGGTATATTTTTATCTATTCTTTAATTTGTCAAGTTCTTTCGTGCATATCTAGTGCCTCGCTTATCAAATATTCAATTAATCAACTAGATTAAAAGCTTGAGCAAATATTTATATTAAGTCCACTTAGCCTAAATATATATATAAAAAAGATATTGAATCTTGGCAACAACTAATGCATGAAAACTATAATCACCATTTTTTTTTTGAGCGTGTGTGTGCATTGTTATCAAATTACAATGTTCTTTTTTGCACCTTCAAAAGTAATTGTTGGTTAATATTCAAACCAACTACAATGGTTAGAAATGTTATCTGATAAATGGGTTTAAGTTGAACTCACTCGAAAACAAGGACATTGTGTTTAGTCCATACAACATATGATATATATAGAGAGAGAGCGTCATTCATTTGCTAACCACGACATTGGTACTAACCATGCTAACCAATCTCAACCGTAGATTGATGAGATCAATGGTCCACAATTAATTATTTTTTATTAAATTAAAATATTAAAAACGGTTGAAAAAAATACAATGCATGTATGCATAGGGGTATTTTGGTCAAAATACAATTCCTTTTAATTTGGGGAACATGTGTCTACCAAATAATTAGGGATTTCATCCCATAAAAAACACCAACTTCCCAATCCCACCGCCGTCATCACCTTCACTTGAAAACCCACCTCCACCATTCTTCCCACTACCACTCACCGCACCTCCGCCGCCGCCGCCGCCACGCACCGCCGGAACTGCTTCAGCGCCTTTCACACCCACTGTCGGCGTCTTTTTCTTTTTTCTTTTCAAACAAATCGTTAATAATGCAACCAAGATGCATAATAACAAAAACCCACCAAGGGAAACGCGCGATTATGAGAATCTTGATTTTCCGGCGATGGTTCGATTTCTTGGCGGCGGTGGTGGGTGGGGTTGGGTTCGCCGGAGAAAAAGAGGGAGACGGAGAAATAATGCATGGGAGGTTAAACGCATCGCCGCATAAATCAACGTTACCGGAAAATAAAGTGGAGTTGAATTGAACCAAGATAGGGGTCGGCGGATTTTGGCCGGAAAGTTGGTTAAAACGATTTTCAGGGTTTGAAGAAATCGATTTTCAGGATAGTGCATATGTGTACACTTGCATACAGTGCATATATGCATATGTTTGCTGAAATATTATATGCATATATGCACACTGATATCTAATATACATATGTGTATATTAAGTATATGCATATGTGCACATTGAACATATGCATATCTGCACACTGGTATCTAATATGCATATGTGCACATTGAGTATTGTGAATATATACATGTTGTATATGTGCATATGTACATATCAGTTGATCTATTCTGCATTGGTTGAGATACGCACTGACGTCTAGACATGCATATATGCACACTCGAAATATGAAAATACATTAAATATTATATTTAATATAACTACCATATTAATAACTCATTGAAATATGGAAATACATTAAATATTAAATACTAGGTTCGACCCCGTGTATTACACAGGGTAATTTAAAATAAACCATTCCAGAAAACTTATCTTACATATATGAATGATCATCGAAAGTACGATGCTACTTTTCCAAGTTTTTTTTTCCCTTCAGAGCTTTTTTTGCAGCTTGTTACAAAATGTCCTTGTTTTAAGCAATTTTCACAAAGAATGTTTTGCAAAAAATTAATAAAAAGTATGAATAAATATTAAGAATTTATAGAACAATAATAGAACGTAAATGAAATTATAGAAAAATACATAGTTAAAATATTAATAAAATAAGAACCACGTGTCATAAATTACCAAATACTTCTTTTTATATAACATTCTTTGTTCTATTGCTAATATATAAGTAATATATATTAAATATCATAATGTCAAGAAAATAAAATTAAAAATGTTATTTTATAAAACTTCATGATAAAAATCAAAATTCTTGTATTAAAATTTAAAGAGGATGAGGTTTTATAAAAAAAACTCTTGAAGTAAAATTTGATATGAAATTGCCAAAAGAAAATTAATACAATTTAGTGATTATTTGTATCAAATCTCATACTAATTTCAATAAATCTCATACTAATCATGACACATTAAATCCAAAAATATTCAATATTGGACTCATTTCGAAAGTATTGACGAACCGATTACAATAGTATAATTTGTAAAAAATAAAAATGTTTTTTAATGCATTTTAGTTCATATACATTATTTATGTTTATACGATAAGAGTCTAAAATGAAAAATAAAAAAGTAAGGGATTAAAAGTAAACTACATACCTAATTATAAGGGTATTAATGTAAGGTATAAATTAAAAAAATTGAATTAATGAAAGATTTAAAGAGAAATGAATGTGGATGTGTTAAATGAACTTATAATGTAAAATGAGTCCAGATACATGTTTAGGCGGGAAAATGAAAAAATGGACTCATCAGAAGGCGACACGTGTCCTTCTAGTTACTTATTTATTATATGTATAGATTATATTTAATATTTAGATAACTACCATATTAATATTTCTTTTAAATATGGAAATACATTAAATAGACGTGAATTATGAAATGCCCATATTACCCTTTGAGGACATAAACTCTAAGATGATTCTGATTGGTTGAAAATTGGTTAGTACAGTTAGCACAAATGTCGTGGTTAGCAAATGAAGGGAACCCTATATATATATATATATATATATATATATATATATATATATATATATATATATATATGTATGTATGTATGTATCTTGGCAAGCCAACAATGTGGGACTTTCTTGGACTGCTCCTCACATCAAAATTTTAGCATTGTTTGGGCTTTTAATTTGGATTGGGTTAGGCCTAGATTCGGTCCTTGCAAAGTACCTATCTATTAGCGAAAGACTTGTAACTTAATTAGGAAATCAAATTCCTAGTTAAATAGGGGACTGTTTGAAGATTTCATAATTGTAAATATTTTTCATATATATATATATATATAGATACATATTCCTTAGTGGAATAGAGAGAGAGAGAGAGAATTTCTCTCGATTACAATTCTCAAATATTCTCATGGTATCAAGAGCTATCTAGGGTTACACCCCAAATCAAGATCCTACGCTCCTCTGCAAAATCACTCTCCTTTTTTTCTCTTTTTCTTCCCGCCGATCATGGCTCCAGCCACCACCTCTGATGACTCTGGTGTCTCCTCTTCCTTCCTCCCCACCACTCCTCTTCCCCTCTCCACCCTAATCCATATGATCACCATCAAACTATCATCTACCAATTATCTTTTATGGAAAAGCCAATTAGTTCCCATTCTTGAATCTCAAGATCTATTGAAATACATTGATGGATCTTCCAACCCACCGTCATAGCAAACCGATCAACAATTACGTATGCTTCTATACTAGTCTCTCACCGAAGAAGCAAAGGCAATCGTCGTAGGCTGCACCAACGCTTGCGAAACCTGGAAATCACTCGAATCTGCCTTCAGTCATTCATCGAAATCTCGGGAACTGAGTCTGCGCGCTGATCTGAACTCTCACGAAAGGCTCAACCAGTGTCCAAGAATTTGCAAGAAATTTCAAGAAAATCTGTGATCAACTAGCTTCGATTGGAAACCTGTTCTTGATTCATATAAATCCCAATGGTTCCTTCAAGGATTAGGGGCTGATTTTTTGACCTTCTCTACGGCACAAATGGCTCTTACCTCTGTTCCTTCGCTTCCCGATCTTGTTCACCGAGCGGAAGCCCATGAGATTTTTCAGAAATCTCTCACACCCGCAACACCAAGACAACGCCCCAAATTTTCATTGTATAATTTCCATCGTTAAGACTTCTAGTCTTCCTTATTGTTTAAATCTTAGTTATCTTGCGTTTACCGTTAGTCGTTAGCACCTCAGGTTGAGCCCTGCTTGTATGCTAGGAAATTTTGTTTGCTTGGGCAAGACAGTGGCTTGCGCGGCTTACCCCGCGGCTTGGAAGCCGCGGCCTAAGCTGCGTAACCTTTTGGATGTCTCAGTCCCAAGGGCACGCGCGGGCTACGCCGCGACCTCATGGTCGCGGCCAAAGCCGCGGGAACACCCTTGCAGCTCTTAGACGAATTTATCCCCTTTTTCTCATTCACTTCTCATCTACCTCATTGAATACACTCTCAACGACCCTCTCTACCTCCCTTCTCATTTATGAACCGATTTTAGGGTTCCTAGGAGCATTTACTCTCCTTAAATTCAAAAGTTTGGAATCATCATTCAAGATTGGAAGCTAGGGTTGTCACCTCCATCTTCTCCATTGTCATCTTCTTCCAACAAGGAGATTTTAGGGTTTAAGGTTTTCATCAAAACCCATTTTGGTGAGTTCTGTAACACCCTAAAAATAGGGATAACAAAAATCCAAAAAACGGACATGAGGTATACTAAAAATTGCCAAAGCAAGAGCCTCCTTAAATGGGAAAAATACACAAACCTGTTTAAATACAGTTGTAATTAAACGGACGATAAATAACAACCAACTAATCTAATTTCCATAACTAGGAAAGAGATTACAAATAAGGGTGTCATTTATAAACCCAAAGGTTCTCCTACCAAAAGTAAGTCTAAATGCAATATCCCTTAATCTCTCACCCAAGCATCTATGCCAGCTTAGAACCAGCGCCGCTATAACCTGAGATACACATCGACACCAAGCAAGTGTTAGGCCAAAAAGCCTAGTGAGTTGAACAATAATAAGCATGCATGAGCAGTTACAATTCTTATCAGCAGTTAACCAGAGTTCAACAATGTGGAGTTAATAAGGGAGACCCATAGCACCAATCAGTTCCACCCAAAGAGACAATGTACCTTAGTGCCAACTACTAAGAGTGACACCCAAAGGCCCGGCACACCCGAGGACTACAACCATGGCATTACCCCGAATGGCGGAGGTCTAGGCACATACCCACACGGTGGCGCCCAAGACTACATCCTCCTAGTGTCTACCGACTTGGTTCGTCCAACATAATATATATAGGAGGTCTTTAGGTATATATCTACCAATGCATTTCGATACCAACCATGGGTACTATGCTACCATCCTCACATAAGTCCAATGTGAGACTCAAATTCCAACATATTCAATGTTCAATAATTAAGGAGCTGTTTGACAGTTGCTGAATGATTTAGTACAGAATGATTAAGTGATCTGAATGATTAAGAGGTTTTTATGATATAATGTAAAATGAAATATGCTTGTTTGTTAATTGTTCATAATGAAATCATGGCGCTTAATGGTTAAGGGAGGGTCAGGATACTAAACCATTAAGAGGATTTTGGAACCATTAAGAGGTAGCCTTTTTTTTGCCAAACAAGATTCACCACTTAGCGATTCAAAGATTGTCTCTTAATATAATCATTAAGAGGTAAACAAACAGCCCCTAAATCGCCAAGAAGGCATTCCAAGTAGAATTTATCATCTACTATACCACATATAATCCATCTCATGCCAAAATGCCAACAATGTACATTCATGGAGCAAGTCCCAAATATTCGACCAATAGAGCAAATCATGGCAAATACTCATAAAAGATAACCCAAAATACCCATTGTGGGTGTGCATAATGAAGACCCCAAATACTTTCACAAAATAAAGTAAATCATGGGATGATACTTGTTAAAACATATTTCTCATATAGTCTCATGAAAACACCATCAAATACTTAAACCCGTAAAGATGAACATTTTGAGTAAATATGTGATAATAACAACAAATAAGCAAATATGATGTGTATCCAGTTTTAACAAAAGTTTAGTAAACTCACCTTGCTAGATTTAGACTAAATCTAGATTTTACCCACTTAGAACTTTCCTTGAAGAACTTGATTCTTCAAACCAAATCTTTCAAAACCTAGATCCACAAGGTTCCAACCATAAATATACATATTCTACCATAAACAATCATTTCCCAAACCATATACATGGATACCTCAACTAATACCGAAACCCTAACTTCCATAACCGAAGAGAATAGAAGATTACCTTAACCCAAGCTTGAGTTCACCAACCAAAACACTTCTAGTTCACCAAAATGATCACAAACCTTCAATCTATGAAAGGGAGAACAAGAGGTGGATGAAACCCTAGAATATTTTGGGGAAGAAGATGAATAGGGAGAGATGAGAAGCTTACCACCATAAAATGCTCTAGTATACTTCAATAGACTTCCAATCTCTTGCTAGATCCTTGAAAAGCTCTCAAAAACGAAACCGTAGCACTTTGAATCACCCAAATCAGAGCTAGGATGAAGGAGATATGAAGGAATGAAGTTTGGAGCTGAAAATCGCGATTTAAGCTCGATCCAGTGGATTTCGCGACTTGTGTCGCGACCTTAAGTCGCGGCATAAGTCGCCCGCTTCCCTGGTTTTCTTCTCGATACTGTTTTGGCCATAACTTCTTTGTTATAGCTCCGTTTTTGCTTCGGAAAGAACCGTTGGACTCGTAATTGAATCATTCATCCATCTAGACTATAAAATCAAGGATTCAAGTCCAAAATCAAAAATCTTATTTTTCCTTAATATCTCGGTTTCTATATTAACTTGGATCGATATCTTTCGAAAATCGGGGTGTTACAAGTTCATACTACCATTTTTCTAAACCTTATACATGTCAAAACATATATTTTAAACTCCAATATATCTCTTTGGTTTTGGATTCATATTTATTACATTTTGACCTAACTTGAGTTTTGGGAGATTTTAGGGTTTTTGCTATATTTTGCTAAAAGGAAGGGTTCCATTTATATGTAGTAAAATATAGTACTACTTGCACATTTTGGTGAGGTACTTGAAAGAATGCATAAGATCTCATTTTATGATTGTCATTCTTATCAGCAGTTAAACTTGGAAATGCATTTTGGAAATAAATGTTATTGGAAACTATATGTTTAACTATAGTTGGTCACAAATGAAATTGTGACAAGTCTAGACTATTACTAGTGGATCCCTAGGTATTGAGTCGGCTTATTTTGACTTTACATGGTCACTCTCTTCCAATTACTCACACAGGCACACGTAGTATAAATACGGAAATCACTTTACGTGATATACTTGTGGTTCCACAACTCACGCGGAACCTTCTTTCCATAAGTCGCCTTACACGAGACTTACCTGTTGATGTTATTTTTTCTGAAAATACCTTCTCTATTCAGAACCGACGGGACGGCACAATCTTGGCAACCAGGAGACGTAGTGGTGATTTGTATACGCTACGGACTATAGATGCGACAGTTCTTTCAGATTTACGCGTTGTACCTAGAAAAGGCTCTTTCAAATTGTGTCACGAGCGGCTTAGTCATGTACATCCACGTCTTATCTCAATATAAACAAAAACATGTTTCTCTTTCATCAATTTTACCAACACCCACTATTTGTGAATCTGAATATCGCGCACTTGCAAATGTTGCGACCGACGTTATCTCGACTACGCATCTGCTTAAGGAATTTCATATCCATGTTCAACGTCCACCAACGATTTTAATCGACAATAAAAGTGCGTTATTCATCGGTTCAAATCCGGTTGCTCACAAACGTTCCCGACATATTGCCCTCGATTACCATTTTGTCCGAGAGCTGGTTCAGAAAGGAATTCTCATCACACGGTTCGTGCCGAGCCACCTCAATGTTGCTGACAAAGAGTCTATCACAAACTCTTTTTTTACTTTTTCGTACCAAGCTTACCGTCGGACCACACCCGCCGTCTGCTTGAGGGAGGGGGGGGGGGGTATTAGCGATAGACTTGTAACTTAATTAGGAAATCAAATTCCTAGTTAAATAGGGGACTATTTGAAGATTCCATAATTGTAAATATTTTTCATATATATATAGATACATATCCCTTAGGGGCTGTTTGGTTGGTTTTCCATTAAGTCCTGTATAGATAAAGATGTCTGTGTGGATAAATCTGTCTGTATAGATTGAGATACCTTGTTGTTTGTTTGTTGTGCTGAATAAACGGTCTGGATGTCAGAAATGACTATTTTAGCCCTCATTGTATATTAAGCACTGATCAACATAACTGTTTGGTAAATGTGCTGAATGGTTGATTCTAAACAATAAATATTATCAACCTAACTGATTTTTAAAATAAAAAAATTTCATTAACATAATTATATGAATTCAATGACAAAATCACAACAAAATTTAATAAGTACTTATAATTAAAATAGAAGAAATCATAGTTTGGATACAAGTCCATTTGCAACAAAATTAATAAGTACTTGTCAAACAAAAAGATACGAATTCAATACAAATTTCATAAGTTCAAGCATTAGATACTAGTCGATTTGCAATTTCATCACGCAAAGTAGCCATATATTGTGTGCTATTAGCACCCCATTGTGTCCCATCTAGTGCCGCTTCTCCACCTCCAACTTCTTCTTCATTGGTAAACATAGTGTCTTCGTTGCTCTCCATAAATAGTTGATCTTGAATATTGCATTTTCTTATGAAATTATGTATAGCAAAACAAGCAATGACCACATTCCTTTGTTTTGTAAACGGAAAAGGGGCCATCTGCTTTAAGATTGGAAATCTTGCTTTCAATACACCATAAGCACGTTCAATAACGTTCCTTAGTTGTGCATGTGCATGATTGAACCGTTCCTCCTTAGATAAAGCACGTCGGCGTCGAAAATCTGCTAACCAATACCTTGTGTTACGGTATGGTGCCAAAAATCCACGGGCATTAGAATATGCAGCATCACAAAGATAATATTTGTCTGCAATTGATATTCAAACATGAAAACATTATTTCAAAATAAAAACTTTCAAAAATAATTAAAAGTGATGCATACCTTCAGGCGGAAAAGGAAAACCAGATGTTGTGTTAAATGCGACTTCGTTTAGAACTCTAGAATCATGCGCTATGCCTTCCCATCCAGCCCAAACAAATGTGAACATCATATTGAAATCACATATTCCTAAAACATTCTGATAACATCGTCCACCTCCTCTTCCTCTGTAAGCAGTTTGATGACTAGCAGGCACAATTACATGTACAAGAGTCCCGTCTAGTGTACCTATTGCACCCTTCATTGAAAAATAAAGTATACATATTTAAAAATTATTTAAAACAATATTAAAAAAGTAAAAATAACACATACCGGAAATATTTCTCTCAAACGTCTTTGTTGATTTGACATATTCGAGGTGGTTGTATCGGAGGCTGCAGGACATACAATTTCTCTTGCAAACTTCATCATACCTCTTAGAACTTCATGAAAACAATTGTGGATAGTTTCCGTCGATCGTTGAAATCTACCTTTAATCACTCTATATCGTTCATTATGTCCAAGCATTGTCAAAAACATTGCCATCTTTTCTTCAACACATACATATCTACCATCTTTCACCCATCCTTTTTGTTTGAAGTGATTGCATAGTAATACATATGCATCACGAGACATACGCATCAACTCTTGACATTGTATGCTAGGTCCATGCAATAACTCTTGTGTGTATGCATGTCCGCTCATTGCCGAAGAGTTGTCACGTACTCTTTCAATTCTTGTTGACACATTTCTTCGTCGTCTTATATACCAATATAATAGAATTATGAACAAAAGTTCTTCCCGACGAGTCAACATCTATTCAAGCGACAACATTATAAATATCATTAATAAATTGTCAAGTACCATAAATAAAATTGCAAAATGTCACCGAAAATGAACATGCAAATACCAAGCTATCACCATAAATAAACTAGCAAAATATCATCGAAAATGAACATGCAAATACCAAGCTTTCACCATTCACCATAATATTACCAAAATATCATACAATCATCTAATAAAATGTCACAATGGGCATACAAAAATCAACACTAAAAGATCACCACAAAAAAAATGTCACATGGGCATATACAATCACCAAAAGATCACCAAAAAGATCAACCAAACTACTTGTAACCTTGCTTGTCCCCAACTGTCCTAACCCATTCCTTTGCAAACTCGGTTGGTATAGTCATCCACGCTTCCCTATTATCCTTGTCTCCTAGAAGGGCCATTGCAATGCGAAATAATGGGTCTTCTTTGGCCCATCCAAGCTCATTAAGCTTTTGGAGACATGCATTATATGATGGGATCTCTAACATTTCAGGGTTCTCATGCTTGCCCACCAAACTCTTCAAAACAATCATGATATCATCATCAACTTGGGAGGATGGTTGATTGGCTCTTCGGTTGTTTCTTACATTAGTACGAGAAGATGCAGGATTTGAAGATATAGGTTGTGAACTCACGATCTCCACTTCCTCAATGTTGTGAACATGAAAGGGCTCAGTAGTTGGCTCGGGATCATTGGATGATGGTCCGAAGCTTCCAACACCCGTAGAAAGTCCCCCCTCAAACAATTGGGCACACAACTCAGGAAATGGGAGACTCGTAGTCCTTAACGACTCCACATATCTATTGGACTGTGTTCAAAAAGTTGCAATAAAACTATAAGTAATTAAACAAAATCAAATTTAAGTGGAAAGAAAAGAAAATTAAAGCAAGAAAATGACCTGAATCTCCAACTCCCACTACTCAGGTGTCAAGTTAAAAGAGTTTGTTGAAGGATCATATACATTACCGGTTTTGTTTTTCAATTTCAACCATGCGCCGTATTTTCCTTTCAAGTAGTCAAAATGATTTCTCATTTGTTTACGATCAACGACAAAGTTGTGTGCATCTTTTAAAGTGTCCGCCACTTTCTTCTATAAAAGTGGTTTCAAGCTTCCACCCTCCTTCCCATTCAAGGCAATCTCGAGTATACAAGTTTCTAAGAAAGTTTTGACAACGTTGTTATTCTTCCAACTTACCCTAGTTCTTTTTGTAGGTTGTGAATCGACGGTTTGTTCCATACCTAACGTGATAATAAACTACCCAAATGTCAACAAAAATAAACTGTTTAAACAGATTTCTAAAAAAAGTCAATAAAAAACATGTTAACGGATCTATTTGTAAAACAAAAACAAACCTTTTAGACAAATCTGTTGGTAAATAAAAATGTTATACACATAATAATAAATAAACATTATACACATGTTAAACACTTTATAAATAAACATTATACATAGTCAGGAAGCATGGAAGAAACACTTGTCAGGAAGCATGATATCAGGAAGCACATGGATATTAAAACACTTGATATTAGGAAGCATGGAAGAAAAAAAAACATCAGAAAGCATGGAAGAAATCAAAACTCATCGTTTGATATTAGGAAGCAAAAAAAATCAGATCTGAAAAACAGATCTAAAGTTTGAAAAAAAAATCTTAAAGAACAAATAAAACCATTGTTTTGAAAAAAAAAACCATTTCTGAGTTCTAAAAACTTATCAGAAGTTTTTTTAAAAATCATGAGAAAAACCATCTTTGAGTTCTAAAAGTCATCTGAAGTTATTTTTAAATCATGAGAAAACCTTTTAGAAAAATCATTTGAAGTTTTTTTTTAAATCATGAGAAAACCTGCAGGAGATGTTGAAGAAGACAACAACAACATGTTATTCTAAAAAAACATGAGAAACATTGAAAAAGCCAACAACATGTCGTGAATCTACAAAATCAAAAGGTTGCAGAGATATACCTAGTTACGATGAGGTGGAAGCTAGAAGCGACAATGTGGAAGAGACCGCCGAGAACCACCGGCGTGGAAGAGACCGGCGAAAGCAGCACTGGCGAGGAGCAGATCCGACGAGATGGAGGCTGGAAGCAAGAGAGTTTTTGTGCGTGAAAGGTTTTTGGGTGTGAGGGTTTTGGGTCTTTGCATCTGATATTTGTTTTATTTGGGAGGGGTAAAGTTGGAATAAAAATGTCTGTTTCAATAAAGCATACCTCTTCAAGCTGAGCGAATAAGTCAGGTCCTTTATAATTAAGCCACTAACAAACACCTCTAAATAGCTGACCGAATAAGCTATATCTTCTATTAAGCTTCTTAAGCCACTACCAAACAGGCCCTTAGTGGGATGCAGAGAGAGAGAATTTCTCTCGATTACAATTCTCAAATATTCTCATATCTTCGTGTAACTAGTTATGGGTTGATCTCGGTTCTCGATCCATGATGTGCATCCCCCTAGAATGGCACACGAGGTTCATAACGATTATATATTGCTCTCTCATTCCATTGTATTCTCATAAAAATTTCTACAGACTTAAAACATAATTTATGAAATTGACTGTAAAAACTCTCGTGTAAAACATCTAAAGTATTATCGGGTTTGTCCTAAGGGGCACCAGTTCAGTCTCTTGAACTCGAGATTTTGGGTTCAAAACCTGTTACTAACATGAGGAATGTGATTTTCATCACTTCCTGGAAATAATATATATGTCCAAATATAATTTTGAAAAATTCAAATAATAGAATATTGTGAACTTAAACCAGTATTAATAATTTGTTTTTTAACGATAAATTAACATATAACTAAGCAATTTTATAACGAAAACTTTCCAATAAGAAATTATTTATGCAGTTGAATCCCATTTGGTCCAAGTATAATTATCACCAAGTTACTTATCATAAAATCATGTGTCGATGTTAGTTCACACCACTATATATCCGTGTTTTTTCGTATTTGTTTCAATAGATCCCTCTATTTCCTCCACATCTAACAATAAAGGGACAAGACATGCATGTGAAACCTAGCAGAAACCAGGGTCCACATGGGAATAAATTCGGGGATAAAATAATATCGATGTTAGAATTTTGGTTGCATAACCACGGAGTTTTGTGAGGACCGGAATTTTGAACTGTTATAGATCATCAATAGCTCGCAGTCACTAATTCAGAGAATGGACAAGATAAAGTTGATCGATCTTGAGAATATTCGACAAGAATTAATGGTTTATAGGAACTTAGCGATTTCGACAGCAGGCAAAAGCATAAGGTGATGAGAAACAAGTATTTCACATGCAACTAATGGGAACTTTAAGCGCACTAAACAAGCTAGTCTTTTCTATATTAATTCTGTCTATCAATGCTCGAGCAACACTCACTTTATAGGTTCTAGAAATTGTGAATTCAGAGATTTCTGGGATCAATGTCCATCAAAACATAGCAAGTTTTTTTTTTTCTATTTGAAGAAAATACTAAGTTGATCAAGATCTTTTGATATCGATCATATTGGAGGAAAATAAAGCTTAAATGGAAGATATGAGTTAAGACAAAAGGAAGTGTTTTGGTGTATAGTGTTGGGCAGCATAAAGAATAAAGCAGAAACTGAAGCTATCAAGTTAAAGAGCTCTGTAGTTGTGGGATCTGTAGCTATAAGTGTTTGCTGGCTCAAGAAGAAGTGACACAACTGGAAAAGGAAACTGAAGCATGCGATCTCATGGAAGATGAAAAAGTGCCTGACATGGAGGAGTTGGAGCTAAAGGTGAGCATGATAAAAATGGATAAGGAAAAAGAGTGAATCTTTTTCAAAAAAAATTTACTAATTGACCATATTAATCTTGAATTTTATATATTCGATATACGATTTAAAAACACATAAAACCATAAATTGACATCGCATGAAAAAAAAAACGCATTTTTGTAAAAAAAAACGCATTTTTGTAAAAAAAAACGTCTTATAATGTATTGTAGTTAATATATATATGAGTATTTATTTTTAATATGATAAGAGTGTAAAATATAAAATTAAAACGTAAGAAATATAAAATAAATTAATTTATATTTAATCATAATATTTAATAATATGATTAAATCCAGACATATTTAATATTGGGTTCATTAAGATATTGATGATTTGATTACAATGATATAATTTGTAAAAGAATAAATGTATTTTTTAATCCGTTTTAGTTCATGTACTTATGTTAATATGATAAAAGTTTAAAATGAAAAGTGAAAAAGTGAGGAATTAAAAGTAAACTAAATAACTAACTCTAAGGGTGTGAAATGTAACATTGAATTTTGAAAATAACCATTTTACCATTTTATAGGGTATAAAACATAAGTTTAAAAATAATTCACTACATATTTATGGTATTTAAGAATAAGATTAAATTTAAAAATATTCGATATTGGACTCATTTTAAAGGTATTGATAAGACAATTACAATGATATAATTTGTAAAAGATGAAAGGTATTTTTTAAATTTATTTTAGTTCATATACGATTATCTATGTTAATAGATAAGGGTGTAAAATGAAAGAATGAAAAATGAAGGGATACAAAATAAACTAAAGAACCACTTATAAGGGTATAAAATGTAATTTAAAAATTGTTAAAACTTTAACTATAAATATACTTGATGGTTGTTACGAGTCAAGTTAATTCCACTTGCTCATTGTCCTCAAAATACCATCACATTTTCACATTAAAATCAACATTTACTCTAATGAACATCAACCCAAACCGGGTCTTTAGTTTTAGTGGACTTTAATCCAAACCGGGTCTTTAGCCTATAATTTAACTTCAACTCAAACCGAGTCTTTAGTCAAGACGCACCTTAACCCAAACCGGGTCTTTAGTTTAGTCGGACATCAACCCAAACCTGGTCTTTAGCCTAGATGGACATCAACCCAAACCGAGTCTTTAGTCTAGTTGGACGTCAACCCAAACCGGGTCTTTAGTCTAGTTGGACATCAACCCAAACCTGCATACTTCCAACGAACTTCATTAACCAACAATCGTTTCCCATATTCATTCTTGACCTAGATTTCCAAATCCAATATCATAAAAGAAGTATTACCATAGTTGTATGACATATGCATAATACTCTCTTATAGGCACTTACCTTTGCCTATTTTACCATCAAGGACAAAACCCTAAAATCTCTTTAAGCATAAATTTGACAATGCAACATCATAGAACGAGGTAAAGTATGTAAACGATATTAAATATGTATAATACTTCCATGTAGTTAAGGAAAAACCAAGAGAAGATGAGGATAACTCACACAATAGGGTTGTTAGTGAAACCCTAGATTTCTTAGTGGGGAAAAAGAGAAGAGTTGAGCTCCTAGCACACTAGCACCTTGTAATAAATGATGATAGAACCCTAGAGATGCAATAAATCTTCTTTGCTCCTTTGTATTGGCAATAAATGTTGGTAGATGGCAAGAAAGACTGGAAATCGCCTTCAATGTGGAGAGAAAACGTGTTTGGTGTTTTCTTAAATGACCCTCCAAAGCCCCTTTTATCATATCTGAGTTTTTTAGTCAAAATACCCAACAGCGATAGTGACATGCGAGTATGCCCTTGGCATACTAGTCGCGCATACTCGCCCAAAATGTACTGAGACTCCCTTGGTCTCGGCGATAGTGACACCGCGAGAATGCCTTTGGCACTCTCTCCGGGCATTCTCGCCCAGATTGTACCGAGACCCATTAGGCCTCCGCGATTATGACACCGTGAGAATGCCCTTGGCATTCTCGTCGGGCATTCTCGCCCAAAGCCTCCAGCCGCTGATTCCTTTTTCGTTTCGGACCCGATCCAAATCTAAACGACTTGACTCAAAACTAAATACTCCAAAACGTAAAAATGAGTATTTCTACGATCAAAATAAATACCAACTATACTCTACCGCACAAGAGAAAGTGGAGTTAACAAAGGGTTAGAGTATGATACTTACTTAGAATTTTGAGGGTGTTAAAATCCTCCCCAACTTGGAAACGGTTTCGTTCTCGAAATCCACATTAGGCGAAGAGGTGAGGGTACCTCCGCTTCATATCTTCTTCGGCTTCCCAATTTATATTGGCGCCCCGGTGGTGCTTCCATTGCACCTTAACCATGATGATTTCCTTGTGTATAAGCTTCTTTGTCTTCCTTTCTAGAATTACGTCGGGTTCTTCTATACAATGGTTTCCTTAGTCCACCCTTATCTCAGAGAGGGGAATGACGTTTTCCTCCTCCACTAGACATTTTCGAAGATAACATACATGGAATGTTTTATGAATTCCACTCATTTTCGGATGGAGCTCCAGTTGGTAAGCTTGGAGTCCTACTCGCTTAAGTACCGTGAATGGTCCAAGGAAACGGGGACTCAACTTCCCCCACTTCCCAAATCGGATAATTCCCTTCCAAGGGGACACTTTCAACATTACCCAGTCCCCCACTTGGAATTTTATCGGTCACCTCTTCTTGTCGGCATATCTCTTCTTCCTGTCTTGAGCCGCCTTCAAGCGCTCACGATTACCTTTAATCTTATCCGCTATCTCTTGCACTATCTCAGGCCCCGCAAATTGTTTCTCTCCCGCTTCAAGCCAACATATAGGAGTTCGACACTTATGACCGTGTAACGCTTCAAACAGAGTCATTCCGATGCTCGAGTGGTAGCTATTACTGTACGCGAACTCCACCAAAGGCAGGTGCGAGTCCCAACTACCCCCGAAATCGATCACACATGATCTCAACATATCTTCAAGCGTCTGAATTGTCTTTTCGCTTTGGCCATCGGTTTGGGGATGATAGGTCGTACTCAACTTCACACGCGTACCCAGTTCTTTTTGCAACCCATCCCAAAAGTGTGACGTGAACTGGCTATCACGATCCGAGACAATAGACAAAGGCACACCATGACGAGATACCACTTCGTCAATGTATAACTTTGCTAGCTTGTCCATAGGTAGAGTCTCTCGCACGGCCAAGAAGTGTGCGCTCTTGGTCAAACGATCCACTATTACCCAAATGGTGTCGTAACCCCTTAAGGTTTTTGGCAATTTCGTCACGAAGTCCATGGTGATATGCTCCCATTTCCATTCCAGAATTTCCAAGGACAAACTTCCATAAGGTCGTTGATGCTCGGCTTTCACTTGTAAACAAGTCACATATCGCTCTACGTAGCGCGCCACATCAAGCTTCATAACCGGCCACCAATAGTGCAATTTCAAATCTCGGTACATCTTCGTGCTTCCCGGATGGATAGAGTACTTTGACTTGTGGGCGTCCTCGAGAAGAAGTTCTCGATTACCCCTGATCTTGGGTACCCAAACACGTCCGTCGAATAGTTTTACGCCCCGATTGTCTTCCGTTAAGAGTTTATGTTGTTTTCCCATGATTTCTTCCTTGAGATTCTCTTCTAGTAAGGCTTCGGATTGCGACGACTTGATCTGGTCAACGAGTGTAGACATCAACTCGATTCGCACAAAGGTGGCTCGAGGACCTCCCCCATAGACTTTCCGACTCAAGGCATCGACGACGACGTTTGCCTTACCCGGATGGTAAAGCAACTCGCAATCGTAATCCTTTAATAATTCCAACCACCGCCTTTGCCTCATATTCAACTTTTTTTGATCGAAGATATGCTTCAATCTTTTATACTCCGTATAGAGGGTGCATTTCGTACCGTAGAGATAGTGTCGCCATAACTTTAGAGCGAACACCACAGCCGCCAATTCCAAATCATGGGTGGGGTAGTTGATTTCGTGAGTTTTGAGTTGTCTTGACGCGTAGGCCATCACCTTTCCCTTTTGCATAAGAACACAACCCAATCCCATCTTCGACGCATCGCTAAAAACCACAAAACCTTCTGATCCTTTGGGTAGAGACAAGATTGGAGCTTTGCATAGCTTCTTTTGTAGAGTTCAGAACGCCTCTTCTTGCTTCTCGGTCCTTGCGAACTTTACGTTCTTTCGGGTTAAGGTCGTTAACGAGGAGGTTATCTTGGAAAAGTCTTGAATGAATCTTCGGTAGTATCTCGACAATCCTAAGAAACTTCAGATTTCCGACGGACTCTTGGGAGGTTACCAACTCATCATCGCCTTGATCTTCGTGGGATCCACCTTCACTCCTTCCTTTGAGACTACATGTCCCAAAAACTGCACCTCTCGAAGCCAAAAGTCATACTTGGAAAATTTTGTGTAGAGCTTTTCCCGTCTTAGCACCTCTAGAACTTCTCAGAGATGTTGCTCGTGATCCGCTTCATCATTGGAGTATACTAAAATATCGTCGATAAATACTATTACCGACTTATTAAGGAATGGTCGGCATATTCGGTTCATCAAGTCCATGAATTCAACCCGGGTCAAAGTAATTAAAGCTTTACATGGAAATAATGAGGGGGTTTGTTATCGGACAACAAGGCATCACGTCAAGGGGACAAGGCCCATGGCAAAACGTGGTGGTTGTCATGAACTATCTCCTTAAACTTGGTATTCCTTTCAACGACTTTTGCCTCGAACAGGTTGGAAACGGGCAACACACTGAGTTCTGGACTGAAAATTGAAGAGGAATCGGGGTTTTTAAAGACAAATTCCCCAGAGCTTTTGAGCTGGAGCAGAACCCAAGAGCTACCGTTACCGATAGATTGGGAACCATGGGTCGGGATGGAATTGGCGGAGGGATGTTAGAGCTAGGACAAGAATCAACCGAAATGGAGCAGCTGATGGGAATTAAGGAATCAGTCGTCCTTACCGATTATGAAGACAAATGGAAGTGGTCCCTCACCCCGGATGGGGTATTCTCGGTCCAGTCTCTGAGAGCTGAAATTGAGAAGGTGGAACTTGGAATCAGTCCTTACAAGACCCGTTAGAACAACTTCTTCCCAGCAAAGATTAATATTTTTTCATGGAGAGCGTATCTTAATCGTCTATCAACTAAGGACAGATTGGAGATGTTGGGAGTTGAGCTGAACAACACCTTATGCCCCTTTTGCAACTATGACATCTAGACGATCCAACACATTCTTTTCGGTTACTGTAGAGTGTTGAAGATATGGAATAAGATTCAACGGTGGTGGGTTTCCGCTTCTCCTCTTTCAATTCTTTGGAAACGTCTTTGGATGACATTGATACTTCCCGTCTCTCTTGCATCGAATAGGTGTCGAAGCCATGCTTATGATCACATGTTTTTCCTTATGGCATTTTCGAAACAAAAGTGAACTCTTTGATTTCATCGTTGTCAATTCCGTTAGTTGAATGATTTATAGGTGTAAAGGGAGTCGTAAAAACTTTGTTGAGTGGAGCATCTCTCCTTCTCCGAGCCTCAGGTCGATGTAATTTCTTGTTGTTGCTATCCTCTGGCTAGCTTCTTTTATCTAATAAGACTTGGCGCTTCCAAAAAATAAAAATAAAAAACCTTCTCCCATTTACAACATATATATACATCCAAATGCTAAAAGATTTGGTTATAATCAACAATAATTCACATTGATTGATCTTATCGATCAATTATAATTTACGACCTTAATACTAAACCCCAAAGCCTAAACCCTAAACTTTAGCATTAATCGTTACCTCTAAAACCTAAACAACTTAGTTAAATAGACTATGATTACCTTTAATGAACCCTTATTGTACATCAAGAAATCCTAAAGCTAACATTGATCATAACCCTAAATCGTACACCACTGGTATACCCCTAACCTTGTAGTAACTCTCCCCCTCATCTAACTCCAACCTGAAACCCTAATTAATTAACGACAATCCTAATTGTTTGTAACTATCTCTAATCTTTATTTCTAATAGTAAAAGGGTTAATAATATTGAACCAACCTTAGGTGGTGGTTTATTCGCCTTTTTAATGTTGTTTATTGTTTTTTATGTATTATTCTAGTTATAATATGATTTATTTAGTACTTAAATGAGTTAAATCGACCTCTTAATTTTGTTTTGTAGTAGATCTTACTTTACTACTACAAGTTCTTCTGAAACGATCGTTTTCTATATTTAAAACATATACTATCAACACTTTTTGGTTGACATGACCGCATGATTATCGCTTACACCACCAATTAATTAATAGTACTTGAAACATCATTATTCAAGATAAGCTATTGTCATCCTAACTCCAATGACACCAACGTTGCTATCCATATATCTATATGCACCACATGCATACAAGGCAATGCATAGGGCATGTTTGCAAAAGATACATGTCAAAGTGCAAATATCTTCTTGAATATGGTTTCTAAACTCCATTAAGTACCAAATCACCATAGGTTTTTGTGAGGGGTGTCACTTGTATATTTCTCGTTTCTTCTCGTGGATCTCTGCTATGCTTCCTTGTAGTCTCCTACATCGAATAGTACTTGGATCTCTGCTATGCTTCCTTGTAGTCTCCTACATCGAATAGTACTACACTAATTTTTCTTTAACAGTTATAAAAAATACAACACATAAGTATTTAAATACTCCTATTGATTGATGAGAATAGAATCGGGTGATATAAGAAAGGACTACCAACACATTGCACTCAAGCATATATAAATAGGCTAGGGTTGTAAACAAACCAAACATTCAACGAACGGCGGGAAGTCCGTTTATGTTCGTTTATTTAATAAATGAACGAACATGAACAAATATTTTATGTTCGTTTTGTTAATGAACGAACATGGACAATGGTTTCTTTCATTTATTTACGTTTGTGAACTTTCGTTCATTTATGTTCGTTTACTTTCGTTTATGTTTGTTTGTATATATAAATATATTTATATATATATTATGTCATAATATGTAAAATCATTATTAAAATTAAAATTTTAGAATTCCTTTTTTATCCCTTCTAATCTACCCAACTTTTCATTTTGTTATGTTGTTTTTTAGGAACGAAATGATGATAATGGTGGTTGTTTTTTTGTTCATTTGTATTTATTCGTTTATGTTTGTTCGTTTACATTTGTTTAACATCTTAACGAACGAACACGAATAAACACATTTTTTTAACGAATGAACATAAATACAAAAAATCCGTTCGTTCACTATTTGTGTTCGTTCGGTTAAGTTAAACGAACGAACACAAACAAGCCTCCGTTCGTGTGATCATTTTGTTCGTTTACAGCCCTAATATACAAATGTATATTGATGAAGTAGGCCACGGTAGATTGGTAGCTTGATTGCAAAGTGTTGCTTGTTTGATTAAAACAAAAAGGTACTACACAACTTTCATCAAAAGAATTGCTTAACCATTAAAAGAAAAATGCACTATTAACTCGAGTTATCTAAACATTTTTGCCTATTAAACCGAAATGTTTGTCGCAACTAATATTATATCAAAGCAACGATATACTATGTCATATATGATCTTGATTATTTCTTTATTGATAATTAGGTTTACAATCACTCAACCTATCAATGATATTCAACATTAGGTGACAAACGAGTTTAACAAGTCACTACTTACCATCTGTTCGATTGAAAATGAAAGAATAACTGACTAAATAGTAAATAATTTTGTTTATTGAGAATTAAATATAAATTTAAAAGAATAATAACTAGTGTTATCTAAACGAGTCGACTTATAAAATAAAAAAATTGTTATTAGCTACAAGCTAGCTTATAAGCTAGTTTGCCAAACAAAGCCTAATAAATTTTCTTTTCAGTATAATTAAGGTCCAAATTTATTTATTTACTTATCAACAAATATTACAAAACACAGATAATATTGTTTTTTGTTCTTTTTTAATTTTGTCTTATTAAAAAAATATGTAATTATTATCAATTAACAATTGTCATAAACTACGTGTTACATTAAAAGTTTCCGTTTTAACAAAATACTAAAAATGTATATTGTGGATTTTTGTAGAAAAAGTCAGAGGTGAAGGAAGGAGTATTCAACAAATAGAGTTGCATCATGTATTGAACCACAATGAGATGTGAAAAAAGAAGTCAATACCCTTCAGCCCATATTTATTTCTTTGTTTTCTCTCTAGCCCAACCCGATATATCAGGTCCATTAACCAGAAAAAAGTGCTTTCGGTGTTTGGTTCGGCGTAATAAAGGGGTAAGTAGAGGTGCTCAAAAAACCGATCAATCCAACCAACCCGATTAACCCAACCCAACCAACCCGGAAATAAATCAACCCGAGGTAACCCGACATATAATCGATAAGAAATTAGAACAACTCGAATCTATTGGGTTGATATTGGGTTAGACCCAAAGTAACCCGACCAACCCGATAATCCGATAAACGTTTTAGCGAATTTTCTAAAATTAATTATATATCCCTTTAATATGTATAAGTTACCAAAAACAACTCGACAATAACGAGCAATGGAACTCATAAGAGGACATTGTTAGAAAGTTATATGTAATACCTAAATATTTGATGAACTCGTATATTCTTTTAAATGATAGATCGTATTTCAATGAAAATTTTCTTTATTTTCAATATTGTTTTTACTTTGTTTAAACACAACCCGACCAAATCGATCAACCCGAACGGGTTGGGTTGGGTTGCATTTTTGTTTGGATTGAGTTGGGTTGAAAATTCTCAAACCGTCAACATTTGGTTGGGTTGTTGAAATGCCTTCAACCCAATCAACCCAACCCGTAAACACCCCTAGGGGTAAGAAATGAGAATCATGATAAATAATATAATAGGTCTATTACTCCAAAATCTAGATCCATTATCATTCTTGACCAAATTAAGGGGGAATGGAAATTTTATCCATTTTCATTCTTATTATAAAATAAACCAAACAGTTAAGTAATTCCACTTTATTATTAGTTATTGGTTTGGCAATAAAGTTATCGGAAGGTATGTAATAAAAATAACATATTTAATAATGACTTGTTGAACTTACGTAATAGTGGCGGACCCATGATTTTAGCAGACACCTTTAAAGTGGATCAAAGGCTCATAAAGTAGCCCAATCTGTTTTTAGCCGAATTCCACTGTTGAGATATATTTTTTAAGTTTTTTGGTTGATTTCAATGGATTTTTTCAGTTATTTTTAGTTGACTTCAATATTTTTTTTTGGTTGATATTTCATGCATTTTCTAATATCATGGAGAACCGCTCAAAATTTAACTGGGTGCACCTTTCAAACAAGAAAATATTTTACTTACAAAATGCAATTAAGTGTGTGCATGGACCCCGCTCAAGCATAAATAGATCCACCCCTGCTTACACAAAAAAATAGATCACATGAAGAAGGTGCATGTATGTATGTATATGTATATATATATATTGTGTGATTCCAAATTAGCATGTTTTATTCCCTATCGTAATAACAAGATGCATACTGCAATGCTTAGAGCATCTCCAACGGGAGCTTTTTGTAAAGCTTTTTACTATTTTATAAGTTATTTGAATAACTTTTTACTATTGGAATGAAAAATTAATTGAAAAGCTTTTATTCTATCAACCTGTTATTGCAATTGTCAATTTACATTTCACTCCTTTAATCTTTTATTTTATCCCTTTTTTTAATATAATTTTTATTTTAAACCTTAGTATATTTTAATTAGTTAATCTAACCATTACATATTTATAATAGAACCAAATATATTTTTTAACAAAATACATTATTAAAAAGCTTTCGTTAAGACCATCAAAATGACACCAATATCGAATAATTAAAAATAATATAACAATCATATAATATATTTATCGTCTTTAATTTTTTTTCTAACGAATTCATTTTTTTATAAGTTAAGTATTTTTTGTTAAAACGACAAATTAATTAAATGAGGGACTTTTATAAAAGATTTTAAATAGATGAGGATAATTTATAATGTAATTGATGAAAAAACTTTTGACATTGGAGAAGGTTTTTAGGATAAGTTTTTGTTAAAAAAAAGTTAGTGAAAATCTGATGTGGTAAAAATAAAAAGCCATTCAATGACTCATGCATTGTGGATGCTCTTATATACTTCATTTCAATAGAAACCAAGTATACACGTAATTTTTTTTTTAGAAAGGGTATCCTAGGCCTATGACCCACACTAATCCCTGACAATTAGGGTCTTTGGTTCAGCTGCTAAAGCGTGCAACCATGAGTTTATCCTCAGTAGCCCTGAGTTTGTTCTCGGTTGTTTTATTATTAAATTATATTTTATGATTTCACAGTCAAATTGTAGAACTCCCCAAAATCAGACTTAAATGTTAAAAAAATAAAATATAACAATTCATTTCACAGTTATCAGTTATATATTAAATAAAAATATTTATGACTATAATTTGCAATCATACGAGTTACAATATAATTAAAAATATAAAAAGTATTACAAAATAAATCAAAATTCAACGAACGTTGTTTTATTTTTTATTCCATAATTTTTTTTTTCTTAATTATTGTAACAGGTTCAATTCTTTATATTTCATATCCACTTCATATAAACAATTTTCAATTTACATGACAATAGTTGATTTTAACTTGTCATTTTAATATAATAAAAAGTTATAATATTACTTGACAATTTACTATAGATGCTTACAATATTTACCAAGGGTTGGTTCCGGTTTGAGAAACATGAGAAGTAATTATCAACCGTTAGATGATAAATGCAACACATTAAGATGATGAGATGCACTAAGATCAATTCTCTTCTAAAGCGTAATCCATGGGATGAAATAAGATATCAAAGGGGGTTAGCTCAGTTGGATAGGTAACATCTTAGGGTGTGTGGGGTGAAAGCCAAACTACCCGGGTTTATTCCCACGAGCAACACTTTCCTGAGATATCCAGACTCTGGATCTGTTCCTTCGGGGCCGGGGCCGAGACCGGTTCAGGTGGGTCCAGTCTATGGGACCCTCTAGTGGTCTCTACCCTGCCGGTCGAGTTCAGCCAAAGGCTGGACCGGGTCGCAGCGGATTAGTGAGATTGCTCGTAATAAAGATCCGACACCGCTGAAACGTGTGCGTTAACTTACCGTTCAAAAAAATAAAAAAATAAAGCTCCCATCATGTTAACCTCAATTTCGCTTATTTACCGAATACCCGTAAAAAGAATAAAAATGTTTATGAGATCTTGAAACGATGGTGTCATTTGCCAGCGCATAGACAAGATTTGTTAATACGCTTTAAAGACGGAGAAGCCTGGATCTTTTTTCACACTAAATCAGACGCACAGGGACAGAGGGAGGGAGGGAGACAACCACTTCAAAAATCTTTACAGAGATCATAGTTAAGAACATATCAATCTGTATCTACATTCGTCTTCTACATACACATCCAAGTGTAATATGATGTATGTATGGGAAACCCTAGAGGATAAATAGGTTGGGTTTAGGACTATAGACGTGTGATTGGTTACAGATCCGAGTCATGGAGGAGGTAACCGGAGATGGTGGCATGATAGGAATGAGGGATACGACGGAGATGTTGAACAGTGGCGGCAATGTACGGCCTCCGATGGGTGAAACGACGGCGTTTATGATGTCGGGATCTTTCAAGGAAGGAGTAGGAGGGGGGAGGGGTTCAGGTACAGGTAGTCGTAGGAGGTTTTCGGTGAGACCTAGCTTAGACGCCGACGAGTTTATGAATCTGCTACACGGCTCGGATCCGGTGAAGCTGGAGCTTAATCGGTTGGAAAATGAAGTTAGAGGTGACTAATGCGGATTGATCCGATGGACTGATTAATTCATTATTGTGGTTTGAGATTTTGGTTGTTTTTACTCTGGATTTCGTTTGACTTTTTTTTTTTTTTTTTTTTTTTTTTTGCAGATAAGGATCGAGAATTGGGTGAAGCACAAGCAGAGATCAAGGCGCTCAGACTATCTGAACGCTTGAGGGAGAAAGCTGTTGAAGAGGTTATACTTTTTTAAACCTAACTTTGGTTATGTTTTTATAGATGAATTATAATCTTCATTGGGAATGTTGTGGACTTTTATTTATTTGATGCACCTGAAAATTTAAATTTGAATTTGGATGCTAATTTGATATTTGGTAGAGTGTCTTGCTTCAAACTCTTGCACTGCTAACCTGTTGTTTAAATTAGCTTGGAAGATGTTAATGGGTCTTCTGTTCTATCTTTAATCCCTCTAAACAAGATGCGTCTTGTGTACAATGATAGTTGTAAGTTGGATGTTGAATTATTCTTAATGTAATTAATTCCAATATAATTTGAATCAGCGGATCCTTCTTGTTTGTACCTGATATTTATGTAAGATACATGTCTTTTTGTATGTTAATGCCATGTATTAAGAAAAACATGCAATGATGCAATGTCATCGATGGTCGTACTCAACGTTTGCCATTTCTTCTATGAATGAGTCAGATATAGGACATGCTTTTGTCATGTTCGCTTTTTCTAGTTTTTTTTATTAGTTTGCTGATTCAGATATAGGGTGTTTCTTCGAATATGGCAACTTCCGTAAATCATTTCCTTTTCTGAGTTCATGACGACTGTGATATGAGATGGCATAGTTTCACACATATGGCTTAAACCACCTATTCTTTTTTCGGTTCTCTTTTCTCTATCTGGACGTTAGCTTGCCGTTATGGTTCAATGCTTTACATGGTGAGGAGTCTTTTGTCATTTAACTTCTGTGCAAGATAACAATTCCTTGTTACACATTTTTTTCCTTTTGAATTTATAAATTCAGTTTTAGTGTGTGGTTTTCCTTAGATGGCACTGCTACTTCATCACTGAACTTTGTTTGCTTCCAAGAGTTTAATAAAAATTAAGAATTTGGTACTCTGGTCGTCCCGCCACGCTTTGTAGATTTCACTTCTACTTTGTTGGTATTTACCTTGGGAAGGAAACCAATATCTTGCACTTTTTGGTCAAAACTAACCTTTCAATTTGTGGATATAGTCGATTTCTTTTTTTGTTTTCTTGTTCGGGTTTCCCTATCTTTCATTTTATGTTGGGGTTATATAATGTTCCCTTTTGGACTTGTGCTTTCCAATTTTCACCAACAAAATTTCGGCGAGGATATGATAGAAATGCCAAGACAATTTTGCATCCACTGTTAATTATGCTTCTTTGACTTGTGGAAAATTCTACAAGTTTATAGTTAATGGGCTAGTATGTTGCAACATAAGTTATTCCTTGTGTAAATTTTAATTGCCTCATAAGGGATTTACATGTTTGTTGACTTTTCCGTTTTGCCCTCTTCTTATCTGTTGCATGTTTTCTTAAAGTTGTATCTATAGTTGGGGTTAACTTTGACACGGTTTTCTCCTGATTTTGTTTGCTCACCTTAGCTAACTGAAGAATTATCAAAGGTGGATGAGAAGCTGAAGTTGACAGAATCTCTTCTAGAAAGCAAAGTATTGACCGAAGCATTTCTATCCTCCACTGCTTCTACATTCTTTTCATCATACCATCAGATATGACAGGATGCACTTTTTGGTTATGTAGAATCTTGAGATCAAGAAAATCAATGATGAGAAGAAAGCATCTATGGCAGCTCAATTTGCAGCAGAAGCCACTCTGCGAAGAGTTCACGCTGCTCAAAAAGATGACGATATGCCACCAATTGAAGCCATCCTTGCACCATTGGAAGCTGAGCTCAAACTCGCTCGACAAGAGGTGTGTATTCTTACTTTTCGCAAGATATCCGATGGGGATTGATAATGACTTGGAACATAATGCTGATACTTGCTACAGTTTAGACATTTCACCTGCCTTTTTGGTTTTCAGATTGCAAAGCTACAGGATGACAAAAAAGCATTAGATAGATTGACCAAATCAAAGGAGGCTGCTTTACTTGAAGCTGAGAGGACTGTTCAGGTTGCCTTGGCAAAAGCTTCTATGGTGGATGATCTCCAGAACAAGAACCAGGAGTTGATGAAGCAGATAGAAATTTGCCAGGTATGGTGGTTTTAATACCATCTCTTTACAAGTTCATGTAGGCCTTTAATTGGTAACAAGAACTTTTCTAAATACATATCCACATGTGCAATGGTACTCGATTATCAGGAGGAAAATAAAATTATGGATAAAATGCATCGCCAAAAGGTTGCGGAGGTTGAAAAGCTTACCCAAACTGTACGTGAGCTTGAAGAAGCTGTTCTTGCTGGTGGTGCTGCTGCCAATGCAGTGAGGGATTACCAACGAAAAGTTCAAGAGATGAATGTAAGACACATTGAAGTTCTATCCTCATAGTTGACTAATGTTACACATATCCATGTGATATTCTTTAGTCATCATAACTAATTTGTTGATTTTCAACATGTAGGAGGAACGAAAAACTCTGGACAGAGAGCTAGCTCGTGCAAAAGTTACAGCAAATAGAGTGGCAACAGTGGTAGCAAATGAATGGAAAGATTCTAATGATAAAGTGATGCCAGTAAAACAATGGCTTGAGGAAAGAAGGTTCTTGCAGGTATAACTTATTTGTTGGTTTTGGATATGGAAAAATATTCCAGCACTTTCTTTTCCTTAAAAGTTTTATTCATTTTATTTTTTCAATTATTGACTTGCCGATTTCTAGGTATGACTATAGTAGTACTCTTCTGTTAACAGGGTGAGATGCAACACTTGCGGGATAAGCTAGCTATAACCGAGCGTGCCGCAAGATCTGAGGCGCAGTTAAAAGTAGCATTCTGTTTATAAGCATTTCTTAAATGTTGTCTGTAGTTTATCATGACTGAAAACTTTAATCTATTTATGTAAATTTATAGGAAAAATATCAACTGCGACTTAGAGTTCTGGAAGACACTTTGAGATCACCTAACCCCATCAGTCGCAGTGGCTCATCAGATGGAAAAAGCATGAGCAATGGTCCTTCACGCCGCCAGTCTCTAGGTGGAGCAGATAACTTCTCTAAGTTGACCTCAAATGGGTTTTTGCCCAAGAGGTCACCATCCTTTCAGATAAGATCTACACTTTCTGCTGGTTCGAGTTCTGTGTTGAGGCATGCAAAAGGTACATCAAAGTCATTTGATGGTGGTACTAGATCACTCGACAGGGGTAAACTTAATTTGAATGGAGGCAACAGTCCTACTTTTAATTTTGCGCAATCCTGTGAGGGGACCAAGGACATTGAGACGTCTAATAGTTCCTGGAAAGGAAATCCAGATGAAAAACCCAGTGACTTCCCTGGAACCGAAACTGAAGATACTGTACCAGGACTGTTGTATGATTTGCTGCAAAAGGAGGTGATTGCCTTGAGGAAAGCTGGGCATGAGAAGGATCAAAGCCTTAAAGACAAGGATGATGCCATTGAGGTTAATTTATTTCCCTTTATTGTTATTATTTTCTTCACAACGATATTGTTCGTTATTTGGATTCTAATATTGCTTTCAGATGCTAGCAAAGAAAGTAGATACATTAACCAAGGCTATGGAAGTTGAGGCAAAAAAGATGAGAAGGGAGGTAGCTGCGATGGAGAAGGAGGTAGCTGCTATGCGTGTTGACAAAGAACAAGACAATAGGGCGAAACGGTTTGGGAACGCCAAGGGTTCTATGAATAGCTCTCAGATAAATCCAGCCAGGTATCCTATATTATTACATTAATTTTTCTTACATGTATATCTGTAAACTTCTGGATTGCATGTATATATTATCTTCATATAAGTTTTATGGATTTACCATAAATCGACAATGACATCGACAATCTAGATGCTTTTCAGTTTTACATCACTGGAGTAGCTTCAGGGCAGGAGTTCCCTACATCTAGATTTCATGTATGATTCATAGAATTGTTATCATATTGCATATGCTACGTTCATCAATTTCTCCTAGTTCTAATATTGGGAACCAATTTACATCTGTACCTTGAAAGCGTTTGAGGAGTAAAATGTGAATCTTACCAAATTGTATAAATCTATTTTTTCTAAAATGAAACCAACCTTCTATTCTTGTAACTGAAGCAGTGAAGCTAAAAGCAATGACAATGCAAGTTACTGCAAAAGAAGTAAATGATCATCTTTATGTGACAGAATAAGCTTATATAGCTATTGTCAGGGCAACGGATGGTAGCCGTTTGTCACATGCTGGATTTTATGGGGTCACATGTAGGACCTCCTTCATGATAATTGTGTATCATCACATTACATCTTGTGCACACAATTTATTGCTATGTCAAGCATATTGCCTTAAGACAGGATCACTAATTCACCCAAGACAAAAATAATCTTCCTTCTCTCTCCCCTTTGTCTTTGAGCATCACTTTGTGTTATTGCACTTGATGTTACTTAACAGAATATGAATATATCATGAATTTACGGTGGGATGTAAATTTGATCACAAGTAGAACTGCTAGCAGCTTTAGGGACATAAGGTAACACCCCGTGAATATGTATGTTATGACATTAGCTTCAAAAGCAGTGGACAAAAATGAAGTTCCTTTCTGAGATATATTTTAGTATAATATTTGTTAGAAATCAGCATACATGATCAACGTGCTTCTCTATGGTAAATCTTAAATAATACTTTCCTTTTCTACCACACTATTGATTGACCGCTGCCATTAAGTCCAAACATTTTTGTTTTACATGTTTTAATATGCATTTGAATGAATGTGATCTGCTTGCATTTTCCGAGCCATGCTTATCACATCACAGACCAAATAATATAATGGAGCCCAAGGTTCCACTGAGGTGACTCAATCACATATAAAAACGATTCCAGACCAAATTATATTATTGTATAATTCACATGGATAAAGTTAAGACTGGCTGGGTTGGTCCTTCTGATAATCTGGTAAGGAAGTTGTCATGAAGGATTTTTCTCTATCATATTTGATAAAAGCTTAAATACCAATTTTCTTATGGGTGATAGATTGATGCCAAAACTTATGCCAGTGCCATTCATGTCATTTATCAAGGTGCCTTCACTCAACATTGGCTTCTTGCTTTAGAGAACAATTGAAGATTCTTTCTTTTTGATCTATGTATGCAGGAATGTGGCACGAGGTGGGTTGACACGGAACACCCAATAACATTACAAAACATGTATTGGGCCTCTTCTTCTTCAACCTTTGTTTTTACTATTTTACCCTTATCGTGGTGGATTCGAATGTGTAACTAGCATACCAATGACCGGTTGTACCTTGAAGATGGAAAAAAGCCAGGAGTTGGATGGTGTGGTGGGGGGCTGAAATTGGTATGCTTTCTAACTAACCAACCAAGTGGAGGGACATTGAAGTCGAGCTAACCTTTTTCGCATGTGGTTGTATAGTTAGCTTTGTCGATGCGTTTGCAGTTCTATATTTTGTTATCTGCAGCTGCAGCTTCCTTCCTCAGGTTTGTTAATATTGTTGTAATGATCAGATGAAGAAAGGCAATATTCCTATGATTGTGGGTTGTATTTTTACAGTGTTCTTTTTTTGATCTATTTAGCAGTTATGAATTTTAAAAGCAATTGCTTATTTTCGTCTTTAATCCTTGTGGGATAATTTGGGCAATAGGGATTGGGTCAGAAGGACCCAATCCCTATCCCTGTGTCCACCGGTCCTAATTGGTGTTTTAATTTGGCTCACGAGTTGAACGAGATACAGAGTTAGAGATCTAAATACAGTGTGCTTTTTCAGCCATTCGTTTAAATCTTGAAGCAGAAGATCTCAAATGGTTATTATAATGTGCTATTATTTGACGTTCCATCTATCAAGCAAGTGGCTGCCAAAATACAACAGCCTCAAACTTGATTCAAAAGTCCATTCACCACACATGGAATGTGAAACATACCTCTTGTCTAAAGACTCAAAATATTCAAAAAAGTTGCATATATTCCTATATAACATAATAGAAAGGAAGATGAGCAATCCACTTTCTTTCTGCTAAGAAATACTGAGTTTTGGTATCTTCAAAGCCCGAGTCTTGTGGCCACCTGAACAAAAGATTTACGACATCTCCAAGACCGGAGAAAAGTGAGATTAAATGTGTATCTACACCAACGTTTTTTCATTGGAACACATGCATTGACATTTGCACACAGATGTGTGGACATTTTCACTAAATTATAACTAATTGTCCATATAATTGTTTATAGAAATGTTGCTTTTAAAACACGTTACACGACATATTTTTATTTTCACATTTTTGACTACCAAATGAATTCTCGTCTTTGTGAATCCAAGAAAGTACCTTGTTGGAAAAACGTCGTCAACCAAGCAAGATTCGATGGAATTGCAACATAAGCCGACCGTATGTTAAATGATGTGATACGTGCAAGTGTGTCGGGCAGAAGAAGTCCTCTGTGAAAAGGTTATTCAAGTGATAAGGTTATTCAAGAAAAATGCTTTGTGTATTGCAAAGTTGGACATAAATTGTCATAAGGCGTGGACACACCTTATGCAGTGGGAAATTTCTGATGAGTTAAAAAGCCCAATACTTGTCCATAGTCAAACAGGGCCATTCCTTTGTATAAGTAAACTCGTTTAGAAGAGAGGGAAGGTAGAGTGAAAAATACTCAACTGTCTTCTTCTTCTTCTCTTTGTGTGATTTTGGCAAACTTGGAAGCCAAGTTAGGGAGCTGTACCTCAAGATTGGATGATCTTATTGTTACGGTAAACTCTATAGTAATCTCCTCCTTTTGTTCATCATTATACAAGCTCCATCTCTCCCCTGTGGATGTACACTATCTCAACGATACTAGTGTTCTTTATGTAAACTCGGTGTTCTTTATGTTTGATAGCATTTGCATTGTAGAGTATTGAATTAGATTGCATTTTCTTTGTTGGTACATTTGAACACATTTAGGATCCTCATATTCTGTTTCGGTTGTTGGGTTACATCTTTGCATATTTTGGAATTTATTTGGGACATTTGTGCATTGTATTGTGTAAAACATCCCCAACACCGTAAACATTCTCAAGAATCACAAAATATGTCTGCCTCCAAGTCCTAATGAAGTGCAAACCACCAAGTAGTCCCATGAATCCGATAACAAAACCCAGTCCCATGCCATCATAAAACCACAAACGTTCAACATCATCTCCATCTCCATCTGCACCAACGTGATTGTATGATATATGATAGGTTCCTGTTAAGAACCAAGAAGAATAGTATTCTTTTAGGGTAAGAATGAACCACAAGAGTTGTTTGGTAAAAAAAACGTCTTACCTTTTCATTTCCACAGAGGGCTTTAAATACAATCAAAATAAAACTGTTCAGCTACATTCTAGGACACTAACTCCACAATTGATCAGGGCTTCAACTGCTGAATTGACCAATTCCACATAAAACCCACTAAAGGTTTATTTGAGAAATTCCTAACTGCTTAAAATTAAAACAGGACTGAAAAATTAAATCACGACATAAGAAAATTAAAACAAGACTCAATCCTCATATCTGGGATTTTTCTTTCTCACTCTTTGAGACCTGCGTGTCCTAACATTACCCCCCTCATTTAAAGCAACCTTGTCCTCAAGGTTGGCATCAGAGAATCGAGCAAGTAGCTCATGGGTGGGTTCCCAGGTGGCATCTTCTGCTGGTAAGCCTGTCCATTGGACCAAACTTTCCTCGACCGTAGTCTTCCCCGTGGTGGTCCAACGAGTATCAAGGATGGCTGCCGGCTCGGGCGCAATGCTCCCGTCAGCTGAAATATTCGGTAAGACAGAGGTAGAGGCCTGGTGATCGCCCACGAATTTGCGAAGGAGAGACACATGGAACACATTGTGAATTCGAGAGCTCGCAGGAAGTGTCAGTCGGTAGGCCACTTTGCCCAACTTTTCTTCGATTGGAAAGGGGCCATAATAGATACTAGCGAGTTTGTGGCAAGCCCTTTTGAATACCGAGGTCTGGCGGAATGGCTGGAGCTTTAGAAAGACATAATCACCAACCTGAAACTCGATATCGCGCCGTTTTAAATCAGCCCGCTGCTTCATTTGGTTGCGAGCCTCCTGTAGATTCTCCTTGAGTTGCTTTAAAATATGATCGCGATCAGCGAGCATTTGGTCAACTTCATCCACGAGTGAGGTGCTGGATTCATATGCTGGGATTCCTGGGGGAGGTCGACCATATAAAGCTTGGAACGGCGTCATTTTAGTTGAGGCGTGGAAAGAGCTGTTATACCAGAATTCGGCCCAAGGCAGGAAGGTGGACCATTTTCTGGGTTGTTGGGCAGTGAAGCAACGTAAGTACTGTTCAAGGCAGCGATTGGTCACCTCAGTTTGGCCGTCCATCTGCGGATGGTAAGAGGAGCTCATATTCAGATGTGTGCCAGACATGTTGAAGAACTCCCGCCAGAAGTGGCTTGTGAAGGTGGGGTCACGATCGCTCACTATTGATCGCGGTAAACCATGCAATTTTACCACGTTAGCAACAAATGCCGTCGCAATCGTTTTGGCGGTGTACGGATGTGAGACAGGTATGAAATGGCTGTATTTGGTAAGGCGGTCGATGACTACCAAGATTGTATTAAAACCATGGGAAGGAGGCAGACCTTCAATGAAGTCCATGGCTATGTCTTCCCACACTTGGCAAGGGATGGGTAAGGGCTGTAAGAGGCCAGCTGGTTGTTGGGTAAGAGCTTTGTTGCGTTGGCAAACCTCACAAGAAGAGATGTAGGTTTGGATAGTCTTGTGCATAGACGACCAATAGAACTGACGAGCGATTCGTTTGTATGTTCGTAGAGTACCCGAATGACCTCCCAAGGGTGAATCATGGAATTCCTTCAACAAGAGCTCAATTATGGCAGAGTTTGGTGGAATAACAACACGATTTTTGAAGTAGACCAACCCATTGCGTTCAGTATATGGTGCTCCAGGTTTGTCACGAGCTCTTTCAACAATTGATATCAGATATGGGTTGGACGTCACCTCCTTCTTCAATGAGTCCCATATGGTGGTTGTTGGCATAGATAAATGGTGCAAACAGGGGCTGCCACTCACCCTTGACAAAGCATCTGCAGCCTTATTTTCGATGCCTGGTTTGTATAAGATCTCATAGTCATAGCCCAACAACTTAGCCACCCATTTCTGCTGTTCTTGAGTTGCCACCCGTTGCTCGAGTAAGAACTTTAAGCTGCGCTGGTCTGTGTGAATAAAGAATTTTCTACCAAGTAAATAAGGGCGCCATGTGCGAACCGCTTCCAGAATAGCCAACATCTCTTTAGCATAGACAGACCATGACTGTTTTGAGACCCCCAGTGCACGACTCATGAAAGCAATGGGTCGAGATTGTTGCATAAGGACACCTCCAATACCATCATTAGACGCATCAGTTTCAACAATGAAGGGCTGCTCAAAGTTGGGCATTGCAAGAGTAGGTGTCCTCGTCATAGCATCTTTAAGTTCCATGAATGCTTTGTCCGCCCCCTCGCTCCATGCGAACTACCCCTTTTTAAGAAGATTGGTCAACGGCCGAGCAATGATCCCATAGTTCCTTACGAACTTCCGATAGTAGCCGGTGAGACCTAGAAACCCACGCAATTCGGAAACATTAGTAGGACATGGCCACTTCACCATGGCTTGGATTTTAGATTCATCCACCATCACGCCCTGGGAAGTGACAATATGACCGAGATACTCGGTTTGTTGTTGCCCAAACGTACACTTTTTGAGCTTCACATATAGTTCGTGATGCCTTAAAATTTCAAAAACCTTTCTAACATGTTCAATATGCTTGGTCCAATTGGGGCTATATACGAGAATATCATCGAAAAATACGAGGATGAACTTTCGCAAATACGAGTGAAAAATCGAATTCATAAGAGCTTGGAAAGTGGATGGTGCATTACATAGCCCAAATGGCATGACCAAGTATTCATAGTGACCATTGTGGGTTCGAAACGCGGTTTTAGCAACATCTAATGGATGAACTCGTACTTGGTGATAACCCGATCGTAAGTCGATTTTAGTAAAATATGAGGCTCCATGGAGCTCATCAAGCATGTCATCAATAGTGGGAATTGGAAACCGATCCTTAATAGTGACAGAATTTAAAGCTCTATAATCGGTGCAAAATCGCCAAGAGCCGTCTTTCTTTTTTACGAGTAAGACCGGGGAGGAGAAAGGACTAGTACTCGGGCGAATTAACCCCAATTGAAGCATATCATGAACCTGTTTTTTGATTTCAGATTTTTGAAAATAGGCATACCTGTATGGCCGCACATTGACAGGTTCTGTCCCTTCTTTGAGGGCGATTTGGTGCTCAATGGCTCTTTTTGGGGGAAGGCGATGTGGCTCAGCAAATATTTCCTTGAATTCGTCCAGTAGGCTTTGAATTTCCTTGGCAATCAGCTGCTCTTCAACTTCCTGTGTAGTTTGGATGCTAATTGCATAAATTGAACACCCATGCCTGGAATTTTTAGACAACGACTTAGCTGTAGATGCACTAAGAGGAGGGGTGCTCCTTCCCTGGAGTTGGTACTGTTTACCAGCCCATTGAAAGTCCATCGTCATGTTTTTCCAATCGCAAGTAACCTTCCCCAACAGTTCCAACCATTGCACCCCTAAGACCATATCCAAACCCATTAGAGGCAAGGCATAGAGTGTAATTGAAAATGGAATACCTTCGACCATAATTTTCACATTGTCAAACCGTCCTTGACATTGCAAAGTGCTGCCGTTTGCGATCTTTACTGAAAATGGAGGTGTAATAAGGATCGTTAACTGCAAAAGCTTGGCTATTCTCTCACTTATAAAGTTGTGAGTAGAACCGCTATCGACCAACACGTTCAACACATGTGTGCTGACCTTTGCCTCGACCCTCATGGTTTTGTTGATTGCACAGCCTGACAGTGCATGTAACGATATCTCCGGCACTTCTTCCTCAAGCTCGTAGCCTTCATTTCTCCTTTCATCATCGCCCTCGTCCTCTGCTGCCAATAACATGATTTTCGGTGCTTGACATCGATGGCCTGGGGTGAATCGTTCGTCACAATTAAAACATAAACCCCGTGCCCTTCGCTTCTGCATTTCATCCCACGACAAGCGTTTGGTAGGTGGGGTTGGCTCCTTCTTGGTGGCTGGAGAGACCTCCGAAAAAGCTTGGGTGAGAGGTTTATAAACTTTTCGTTGTCTTTGTAATTGCTGATCCTTCATTCGAGCATATCCAATAGCATCCTTGAGGTTCTGGGGTTTGAACATCCGAATTGCATATGCAATTTCCGGTCTGAGTCCTCCCATGAAAGTTCCGACTAAGGCCTTCTGCGTCCAACCTTGTACCCGGTTGCCCAATCTTTCGAACTGTCTTTGGTAATCCTGCAATGAACCTGTTTGTCTTATTTTAGAGAGGGCCTCATCAAAGTTTTCCCCTTCTGTTGGACCAAATCGAGCCCAAAGTTCCCCCACGAACACCTCCCACGACACGGTCTGATTTTCATCCTTATAAGCTCTTTTAAGCCATTGCCACCATTCGTTGGCTTCCCCTTCTAAGTGATAAGAAGCTAGAGGCACCTTTTGGGCCTCCTCCGTCATTTGGAAATCGAAGTACTGTTCTGCTCTTGTGTGCCACACGATTGGGTCTCCTCCATCGAACTTGGGAAACTCGAGCTTGACAGGTTTGGATTCAAAAATTGGTTTGTCCCGCCCATTTCCTGTCTTGTTCTTGTTAGAAGGACGATCACCCCCGTCATGTTCACGACTGCAGATCACCTCAGACAACTTGGTGATAGTTTCCTACAATCTAGACATTTTGTCCATGATACTACTCTCCAGAAGGTTAAACCCTTGTTGCAGAAACTCAACTTTTTCTTCAACTTTCTCGATTCGTTCTTTGTTTGTTGCCATAACAGATGTCTTGATACCACCGGATGGCGGTCCCGATCAAGGCTCTGATACCAAATGATAGGTTCCTGTTAAGAACCAAGAAGAATAGTATTCTTTTAGGGTAAGAATGAACCACAAGAGTTGTTTGGTAAAAAAACGTCTTACCTTTTCATTTCCACAGAGGGCTTTAAATACAATCAAAATAAAACTGTTCAGCTACATTCTAGGACACTAACTCCACAATTGATCAGGGCTTCAACTGCTGAATTGACCAATTCCACATAAAACCCACTAAAGGTTTATTTGAGAAATTCCTAACTGCTTAAAATTAAAACAGGACTGAAAAATTAAATCACGACATAAGAAAATTAAAACAAGACTCAATCCTCATATCTGGGATTTTTCTTTCTCACTCTTTGAGACCTGCGTGTCCTAACAATATATCCATACTTTTGCAACTCCACGATAACGGCGGCCCACATACTTTCGCCAACCTTTCTCCGATCCATGAGGGGACACTGCCCGTTAACAGATTGTTGCTTAAATCCATGGTGACCAACCGTGTCAAATGTTGCAAAGTCGCAGGGAGATTCCCCTCAAATATGTTGCTTTGCAAATGCAATGATCGTAGTAGTTCTAGAGAACCCAACGAACTTGGAACACAGCCTGTTATGGTGTTATTTGTGACATTTATCACCTGCAACCTAGTCAAGTTCCCTAAGCACCAAGGAAGCTTTCCGGAAAAGTTATTTTGCGATAAATCCAGCACTCTGATACTAAGTACCTTGCACAAGTGTATTGGAACCCTTCCTGTGAAACGGTTTTTTGAGAGATTGACAACTTTCAGATCCGGGTTCATGTTCCATTTATCGTAGGAACATGTCTCGAGAATAAGTTATCAGAGAGATCCAACAGCTTCACATTTGTGGGAAATGCGAATGATCAAATTTGTTTGAGTTCAGCATCAGAAACCTGTCTAAAGGCATGAGTAAGGTTATCATAGCCATGAAATCCTGGCAGTTTACCACCAATCTGGTGGGATAAATCCAAGTAAAAAATATGAGATGAGAAGTTCTCAAACCACTTTGGTATCGTATCTACAATACTCGAGTTAGAAAGTTGAGATGTGTCTGTGTTTGAAGCCAATTCAGGAAATGGGGTCCGGATGTGGCACGATCCCATACCAAGTCCCTGGAGTTGGAAGGGAGGAACCCATTCTGAGCTGACATTCAACACCAATGAATTCGAAGACAACGAAAGGTTGGCCCCACTAACCGATTATAACTCATATCCAGCTCCCTTGAGATGATCACTTGGATCGCGGAAAGTATGCTCTCCGAATAAAATAATTTGACCCTTATTGCCTTGGGTATCACAAATTCCGTATTGCGATAATCCAAATGAAAACTTTAATCTTAAAGGCTGTAAGATCAAGTCATTATATACACCTAGATTTTCGTTCACATCTTTATGTGTGAAATCGATGGTTACGAAGGGTTAAAACGTAACTGCACAGCAATAACAACCGTTAATGGATAATATTTGAGAGCAGTTACAACTGACTCAGAGCCTGAAGCAACGTTTTCAGAAGGAGTCGGAGGCCGAGTAATCAGAGTGTCTAGAAGCTCTAATCATATGGACCCCCGCAAGGAACATGGCGGTCCTGAGGTTTCAGATGCCTATGGCGAAAGGCCAAAAAATGTCTGTTTATTACACAAATGAAAAACAATTCAAAGGGTTTGGAACCTAAGTAATCTATGTGGCTCATCCGCACGCCGGAGCTTTATTAAATAAAACAAAAATGATACAAGCGGAAACGGGGGGGGGGGGGACATAAAGCAAAGCCCCGTATATTAGAACATAAAATACATCACCTAAAACGATGCCTTTGTGCTTTTTTTGAAGCAAAAATATCAATCACTGTATCATAGTTAACATTTGCTAAAAACTTACTCTCAATACTCAAAATTGCTAACCCGTTCAATCTTTCTTAACTCATAGAAAGATTGGATGCCTCTTCCGTGTAACAATCCCTGCAAAACTTGTAACTCCATAAACAAATATTGTCCATCGATATCAGAATCATCATCATTTGTTAAAGCAAGTTCAAGATTCAAACAACATTTTTTCAACTCATCATTATGTAAAGTAACTAATTTTCGTCCGCCAAACATGATTCAAGAAAGATTGAATGGCTTAGCAATTTTGAGTATTGAGAGTAAGCTTTTAGCAAATATTAACTATGATAAAGTGATTGATATTTTTACTTCAAAAAACGCACGAAGGCATTGTCTTAGGTGATGTATTTTATGTTTTAAAACATGAGTCAAAAAAGCGCATGATGGCACGACCGCCTTGACCCCCTCCTTATTGCGACCTAAGGTGATAGAAGCAACATTTGTGAGTGTGTATCCCACACCTCCTAACTCACTTATGGTTGTCTTATCATCAGGTCGATCTCACGTAAATCACAATCACACTAAAGTGATTGATGACACTAAATTCAACAAAAAAAAAAAGAACCGGTAAAAAGCATCTCATGGTTCCATTATTGGCAAACTCAGCTTTCTGCCTTATCCGCTCCCATACCATATATCACCCACCTAGCATGTCCATTATATTAGTAGATAGAACGAGCACTCCATTTTTACTAGGTGGCCTACGAATTGAGCCTGCACTAACATACAAGTCAGATAGACCAAAAAAGAAAATGATGTTATTCAATATATTAAATTGTACAAAAATCGAATAAGTGATGTAGCAAAGCCTAGCCCCGGCCAGTTGCATCTTTAACAAAAGTGACATCCTCGGTATATATATCTGCATATACGACTTTCCCAGTTCCAACAAACAAACCAACATCTGAAAGTACAAAAACGATACATCAATTGTATAGGAATAAATCATTTGAATAGAAAATTAAGATCTATAACCTAAACCTAGCGATGCTAGTCACGGGTAGGCCGTGAATACAAATGATAGGTTTCGCTATTTTTGGAAAAATTAGTGCACTAAGGTGCCGTTTGTTTTTTAAGAGGTCTAAAGTCTGAAGTCTTATTTTAGTTATGATTAATAAGAGGTGATGTGTAAAAAGGTCTGAACGATTCAGACTTAAGAGCTATTAAGATGTTTTTTTAAAAAAACAAACAACCCCTAAGCCATCTCTTTTCCTGAGAATCATATATTACCAACCTAGAACAACTTCAACTATCATTGTGTTAAACCCTTCTTTCCTCTCTTTAGAGATAAAGCTTTCATCCCCTAAATTACCAGGCTTGTAGGCCTATCGTAAAAGTCGTTTAAGCAATGAAAGCTTCTGATTCAACAAATTCCCATCAACCCTAATATTAGAACAATGTTTTTGTAACACCCGTAAAATTTAGTTTGTCTATTCCTCTGAATTACATTAATGGTTTGAATGATTAACCTTGCATGATCTAACTTAGAAAAGGAATCCCGAGTCGCGAGTATTTAATTTATGTACATTTCTTAGCTCGTAGATTCGCTAGATCGGAAAATCGGGATTTTGGGCTTCGGGGTGCCTCACGCGACTATGCCCGCGACAATGCCAGAAGGCAAAGTCGTCGGTTGAGGGTGACCATCGGTTCACTTCGGGTGACTTTGACAGCGACAATGCCCGAAGGCAAAGTCGCATGTCATTGTCTCTAAGTACGTACCAAGAGGGGGCGTGAGCCGCGACAATGCCCTTGGCAAAGTCGCCCGCGTGCTCCAGGGTATATTTATTCTGCAGTTCGACCACTTCACTCATTTCTAACCTAGAACCTGTTTTGGAAACCATTTTTCCTCTTCAAAACCCTCTAAACTAGGGGGTGTAAATGAGACGAGACAGCTCGCGAGCTACTCGAGATCGACTCGGTCAACACTCGACTCGAATAGGCTCGACTCGAACTCGAGCTCGACTCGATATACTAACGAGTCGAGTCGAGCAACCTCATACTCGACTCGATAAGCTCGTGAGATACTCGATATATAAGCAAAATAATAATAATAAATAATAATATTATTTTAATTGATGATGATGATAATGATAATGATAATAATAATAATAAACTCAAGTTTTTAAAAAGAATGGAAAATGATAGTGTAAAAGATATAGGGTGTGTAATCCATCCCACATTGGTGGAATATAGAACCCAAAGCTTAGAACTCCACTATATATTAACCTTTCTCTCCCTTGCTTTTACATTATTTGCTTTTGCTAAATGGCTTGAGCCTATGTGCTTGTTTTAATAGGAGTACCCTTTAAAAGTGGGTTCACCTTGAGTTCTTTTAATCTATTTTTTCACCTTGAGTTCTTTTATGTATTAAACGAGTTCGAGTTTGATTAGAGTTTTCGAGTTCGAGTTCGAGCTTGATTCGAGTTTTCGAGCTCGAGTTCGAGCTTGATTCGAGTTTTCGAGCTTAAGTTCGAGTTGCGATTCGAGTTCGAGTTTGGAAATTGGTTATCGAGTTCGAGTCGAGTTTGTATTTTCACTACTCGCGAGTTTTCGAATCGAGTTCGAGCTTGATAATCGAGCTTCGAGTTCGAGTCGAGTATAATGATACTCGAACTCAACTCGCATCATTTACACCCCTACTCCAAACCTAGGGTTAGATAAGCGCATTTACGTTGGAAGATCAAGCAAGGATTCAAGTCCCTTCTACTCCAAGTCTACATCACCCTCTTTCTTAGAGTTTTGGTACTTTTCTAGGGATTGTGAGTTTACTAAACCTTATGAAAACTAGATACATACCATTATATGTTACTTGCTTACTTTGTTACATTTTCTTGTGAAACTCCCATGTTTTCCATATTGTTCATATATTAGGTTTTGTAAGTCATTGGTCGAGTATTGACACATACATAAAAGGGAAACTTGCAAGTGTCCCAAACATGAAGATGTTCTAATATTGGTAATCTTGAATGGAGGGAGTTAGCCCACATTCTTGGGTTCGACTTAGTTGATTAAATGTTTCTAAATGTCATGTGAGTGACTATATTTTGTATTGGAGATTATCATTGTGAAAACGAGAGTGTTAATCACGATAAGGTTTATGTGAGTACACTATATGGACAATATGCTTAATATGACGATGGAAAATATGTGAGGGAATTATGTAAGTCCCTCAAGTCATGTGCAATATTTATTTCTCAATGTACCTATGATTGGTATTGTGTTATGTCTCATGAAGATAAAAGCATATTGGAACTTGATTATACATTACTGGAGGAACCAAGTCAGTATACACTAGGAGGAAATAGTCTTTGGGTGCCATCGTGTGGGTATGTACCTAGACCTCCGATGTGTGTCCCACAATCAGTGCAAATCAATCAAGATGAAAAATATATCGAATTGAACAATTTCTATTTCACATTCAATTACAATACAGAGAACTCTCACACTTTTTCTCTCTCTAGAAATTGATACACGCATAACCTCTCTTAGTCTTCTAGTCTAATGATTCTACTAACGAAAATCTATTTATACCCACTACTCTTACAACACAAAACACTCACAACATTTAATGACTTTGACTTTATTACAAATATTTTGACTTTAGCATGTGAGGCTTTGACTTGAGCTCTTAACTTTGACTTTTATCTTCAATTTCATATTCAGTCTTCATGATCTTGTGTCCAACATATTTGTGCACTAACAATCTCCCCCTTTGGATTCAAGATCATCTTCCAAAAAGAATTGCAATATAATCTCCCTCTTTGTAGATTTCTTTCAACTAGAATCATCTTCAGAAATAATAAGCATTGAAGCACAATCTCCCCTCTTTGTTCGATCTTTAACAAATTTAATCTCCCTTTTTGTCTAAGCAGTCTTCTAACTTTCTGTAATCTTCCCAAAGTCTGTGAGCATATTCTTCAAGAATCTTTAATAATCTCCCTCAAAAGTTATAGAAACCTCTTTCAGACTTTAGAAAGAAATTATCTTCAGATTTTGCTCTATTTTGCTTTAGCAAAGCAAATCATCTTCAAAGAAAATTTCAGTAAATTTCAGCAACCTTTCCAAAATCTCTTAACTTTCTCTTTCAATTATGTGCAACCTTCCCACAACTTGCATTTCTTGACAAATTTTTGCAACGAATTTTCTTCAAATCATACTTCTTGAAATAATTTCTCCCTTAATTTCCTTTCCATTTCTTGATCAACTCCCAAAACTGTTCTTCAACTTTAAACTTTTCTTCAACCAACATTTCTTGAAAATAGCTTCTCCCCCTTTTTGATGATGTAGAGCAGAGAAATCATCAAAACTTCACCAAAAAATGTCATTTATCTTTTCTGAACATTGATCTTTAATACTGAACCACTGAACATCCGTCAATTCATAAGATATTCATCCAAATCTTTGCAAATTCAGACAAATATGAATGTAACACCTGAATCAACAAATGAATCAGTTAAAATGTCAGTCAGTAACACGAAGTCACTGTGTAACAAATACACATTGGAAAGGAGCTTTTTGATGTTCACTCCCCCAGGTCTTCCATTCAATCATCGAATAACACAAGGTTAAACTATGAACGTTTAGACAGAAAAACGAATTTCCTGTGTGTAAGTGCTTGTGTCTGAAAGAATTAGGTGCCGTTTGTTTTTTAAGAGGCCTGAAGTCTGAAATCTTATTTCACGTCTGATTAATAAGAGATGGTGCTGAAGTCTGAAATCTGACTCAATAAGACTGTTTGTTTTTGTAACGTCTGAAGTCTGAAATCTGAATTCTGAATCTGAATCAATAAGACTGTTTGTGGTGTCTCATGGTGGAAAAAGATTGTACTATGCAATGTTCAATTTAAATGCAATTTATTATCAAATTTATATTTTTAATTGAGTTAAACACATGTTATAAAAGGGTTAAGACGGACCATTTTCCAGCCAACCGAACCCCTTATCCTCAACCTCAAGCCCTAACCCACACTACGACGTTGTTCACTGCTCCGTCTTTCCCTCTTTCGTCATCGTTATCTCCAAACCTCCATTGAAGAAAATCGTTTCTTTTAACACTTGTAAAAAATGGGCATTTTAAGGTTCCCTCAATCTCTTCTTGTTATTCTACAAGATCCAACACAACAAATTTTCATCTAATTCCATTATTTTCTCCAAATTTTACCAATTCATACTCTCCAATTTCCTATCCTCGTTCAAAATTCTCAACACAAAAAGAACCAGAAAAACCCTAATTTTATCAAAATCTGCATCTGAAGAAACAGAGGTCACCGCCGAAGAAGACGAGTGGGTCAAGAATTTTCCTGACAAGAAGAAGCCATTATACTCACACAGCTTGCCTTGTGTCGAATCATGGTTGAAGCAATTAGGGTTTTTTCAGAGCAATGATGATAGAGTTGTTTGGTTTATTGAAAAACCTGATTGGAGGTGAGATCGGTAGGTGAGATCTAGAGGGAGGCGCCGATGAAATAGTGTTTTAAGAGGATTTCAGAGCTTTTATTACCTCTTATGAAATCAGAGATTTTCAGAGCTTTTCAGCTCTTTGTTTAAAAAAAACACTATTAATCTTTGGAAGTATGACCGAATAAGTGTTTAGAGGTAATAAGATGTTTTTTTTTCAAAAACAAACAGGCCCTTAAGCATGATGATTGCTTTTAATAAATAGGCTAAAAAATGTGTAAACCATTGAGACAACAACAGTATTACACAGACACAATTATGCATGATCGAATTGCGAAGGTGGGGCAGACTTCCTTCTTTTCAATATCCAGATTTTCCAAATGAAAATCAGATAGATTATATGATGCATCCCCAAGAAAAATTGAAACATCTTCTTTTTAAGAAAAAGATGAGTAGCTGGTGGGGTTTTAAACAAGAGTTGACATGGGTTAGTTACCTGTTTCAACTTTCAATGATGTTCATGAAAGAATTGTGAAACAACAGTAATATGGTTGCCCGACTCAGAAAAAGTTGGTGCAGAGTTTGATATTCTTTTACTCTGATCTCTCACCCTCTTTCTTTTTATCATTGAGCTCGCTTCTAACCAAACTCATTTTTCATTTTACCTCATCACACATACACACACTTAGATATAATGACTCCTTGCCTCTCGATCACTCAAGGATAACTTCTTGGGTAGGAAACACTAGTTAACGTGAATCCATAGAAGTTCAATTAATTTCTCACACAATGAACCCATGTAGTCCTATAAAATTTTGCTCAAATGGTTTAACTTTTTCAGTTAAAGCACAAAAATACATGTCAGATGTATGTATGCTCATGAAAATAATCATGAAGATTTGAGCATTTTAATCATGAAGGATTCTCTCAAAACAAGGATATTGAATGAATAAAATGAATACAAAAGACTTGTTTGAGAATACTGACATTGTATGAAAAGATCAAATATGAATGATTTTATCAATCAAGGTTTAGGTCATGAAAATTGGATATTGTCTATACGAATCAAATATAGACATTCTTGAAAAAAAAATGTTTTGAATGAATCAACGCTCGAATATCAATGAACTTCAAACGGGATGTCTTACCATCGAAATTTAGTTTCAAAATGAGACATGGTAAAAACATAGGCAATAAAAGTACTAAACCGGTGTGTGTGAACACTTGAAAGTATATGGAAAAGATAATACACAAGTATTAATCTTTGGAAACACACGATTTGTTTAACATTAAAGCACATGTAAAAGGAAAACATTTAAGATCACACTTCTAAATTCATGAAATCATTTTGAGAATAAGAAGTGGTTTGAATGTTTAAGAACATGTTTTCATATCTGAAAGTCGTCCTTCTTTCAAACATGTATGAGATTAAGAATAGAATAATCCTTACGCTCCACATTAATCTCATAAAGTCGGCTCCAAAGTCATGATTGATATGATCATGTAAGCTCCCCCTCAAAATCTGCAATTAGTCAAAAAGTCGTCAAAGTACAAAGTCTTATTCACAAAATTTATTGAAAAGTAAAAACATGAAAGCAATAAAACTTGTTAAGAACGAGTTCTGATCAGATGTAATCAGAAGTCAATGTTCGTACTCCCCCTGAAAATATGCATCATAACATATGTCAGTATAACAATACATGCAAAAAAATTCTAATTTCCCCTAAAATGTAGATCGTCTTATCTTTGTCTCACACTCCCCCTGAAATCATGAATAGTACTTTTCAGTGCAGATATCTTTCAGATTAAAAGTAAACAAATAGAGAAAAATAACAAAACTAAACTATACAAGGTAACAACAGATTAAGTCTTGAGATTTAGCATGCCAAGTTTTGAAATGAGAAAAATCTTTTTTCGTCAAGAAGCTTGGTAAACAAATCCACAAGTTGATAATCTGTGTTTACAAAGTAAAGTTCGATTGTACCTTTTTCAACATTAACTTTTATAAAATGATATATCACGTCAATGTGATTGGTTTTCGTATGTTGAACAAGGTTTGCAGATATTGCAATATCACTCTTTGAATCACAGTAAATCGGGATATTGTTGTACTTGAAGCCATAATCTCGGAGTTGTGTTCGCATCCACAACACTTGAGAACAGCAGCTAGCCGCAGCTACATACTCTGCCTCAGTTGTTGAAGTAGATACACACAGTTGTTTCTTCGAAGCCCAACTCACGAGCTTCTTTCCCAAGAATTGTATGTTTCCCGAAGTACTCTTCCTGTTAAGCATACAACATGGATGATCTACGTCTGAATACGTTGTGAGCTCAAATACAGTATCTTTAGGATACCGCAGACCAAGATCTGCAGTGCCTTTCAGATACCTAAATATACGCTTTACCGCTGAAAGATGGGATTCTTTAGGTGAAGCCTGATATCTAGCACATAAGCATGTAGAAAACATAATATCTGGCCTACTAGTCGTCAAGTACATCAAAGAACCAATCATCCCTCTATAGGTTCTAACATCGACAACTTTTCCCAAACGATCAGCTCCGATCTTAGTTCCTGGTGCCATCGGGGTTCCAATCGGAGTACAATTTTCCATTTTAAATTTTCTCAGAATATCAGAAATGTACTTCGCTTGATAAATGAAAATCCCCATAGAAAATTGTTTGACTTGTAATCCGAGAAATAAATTCATCTCTCCCATCATACTCATTTGAAATCTTGACACCATAAGGTTTGAAAAATTCTTACAATACTTTGGATTAGTTGAACCAAATATGATGTCATCCACATATATTTGAATTAAAATGATATCAGCTTTCTCCTTTTTAATGAAAAGAGTAGTATCGATTTTACCTTTAGAAAAACCCGACTTGACTAAGAATTTTGATAGAACGTCATACCAAGCGCGATGGGCTTGTTTCAAACCGTAAAGAGCCTTGTCAAGGATGTAAACATGATATGGTTTATCTGGATTGACAAAACCTTCAGGCTGCAAGACGTAGACTTCCTCCTTTAGAACGTCATTCAGAAAGGCAGTTTTCACATCCATTTGATATACTGTGAAGTTCTTGTGTGCAAAGTAGGCTAAAAACATTCTGATTGCCTCTATACACACAACTGGAGCATAAGTGTAACACCCTCGTCCCGCGTGACTAAGGACGGAAGATGCCACAATTAGATTTAACACAAAACATATTCATCTAAAGGTTAAAACAGAGCGATTACTATAATTTACCAAAATATAATTACAAACCACAAATGGAGATAACATTTTGTACCAAAATACATTCCCAAAATACACATGTATATCATCTACATTAGTTATCAAAAGCTTAACCAAAGCATATCATAATGCATTATCTTCCTTCTTGTTATCTCCACAACTCTCATTCCAAAAGCTCTACTGAGTCATTTACCTGCCGAGGACAAAGAAAACCTCGGCTGAGCTTAAAACTCAGTGAACAGATAATAGTAACTAAACAATATACATGAGATAACAAGTTCAAGATGAAAATTAACATTTAAGATGATATTCCATATTTAAGATGTTTATGAAAGAAATCAAAGACAAACGAATGTCCCGAAGGTATATTAAAGGTTTAAAAATCAACAAACATCACAAGAACGCTTTGTTCCCAAAAGGATGATCAGTCCGTTTGGGATCGAGTGAGGAAAGGGGTGGGAACACAACACGACAATCCTCTCCGTGGATTTAACCACGGCCGTAACATATTCTCCGATAACGGTTCCTAGGATCGATCCATACGCCCTATATTTGACCGGTATCTACTCAGTCCGCTTTTAAGGACTATATATAGTGAGGACGCCATGATCGTTTTAGCCACCATGGAAGCATCTCAACATCGGTGTCCCCAATGTCAAGTCTATAGACAAAAATCACAATAGATACAATCCAACAAGTCAAGAAATCCATGTTCCAAATCTCAATTGAAATGATAATTGAAAAGGAAAAATAATACTCATTTGTATTTAACAAGCATGAAGTCAATTTGGAACCAATTTATCCGGATTAGGAAGCCTTATGCAAATGGCTATCCCCGTGTCAAGTAAAGTATGATATTCGTACCTGAAAAGTATAGGATGGAATACCACAATCGGATGCTTGTAGTGTTGATACTAGTCACACAAAGTCACCTTTACATAAAACAAGATACAATTACTATTTCGATAGTAATCAATATACTTGTTTGAGTAAATAAGTCTTAGAGCCTCTTTCTACTCATTATTATCTATAGAGTAGTTTTAGATAGTTTTAAGGTTGATTAGTATAAGATTCATCATATGGTACAAGCCATATGTGCACAAGGTACAAGCAATAGTTGCAGCTCAAGTTCCAGAACATATCAACTTCTGTCTCTTTAAAGTTTTGCTGTTTTACACATACTTAGAGGACAAATTACACTTTTACTTATAAATGAAAGTTGTAATACTCTCTCTTAGGAAACCAAAAGCACAAGATTCACTTTATTTGGATCAATGACAATTTTATATGAATTTTACAAAAACAGTGTGCAGATCCCGAGTTGCAGTTGACCAGTTCTGGAAACTCACGGTTTTGAGCGATTTAGACTAAAATCAGCTCTTAGTGTAAACTACAAAGATGTACTAGACTCTTCAAGGTTTCCAACGGTATATTGCACATCTCATTTAGACCAAGTAATGATTTTATACGAATTTTTGAAACAAGCTGAAAGTTTTGATCACCCTTGTACACAACAGCTAATTTCAAAATCAACCAATTGAGTTTCATTCTATTCAATATGCAAATAACACCAATAATTATCATCATCCTAAATGATCTTTTTAAGCATAAAATCAAGACTCTTTAACTTCATATCTAAAATCCACCATTAGAGACCTAATTTAAGCTAAAACCTCAAAATAATGGAATTCATACCCATAGCTTAACATACCTTGATTCCAATGATGATTTAAATTCTCAAACAACTTGAACCCTTCAATCTTCTCACAAATTCAAACCTAAAACAGAAGTTAAACTCAATCATTGAAACATTGACCTAAATAGAAGATTGAACTTAGAATAGAAGAAATTATACACATACCTTTGAGTTCTTAGGTTATAATCCTCCTATCTTCAACTAATTTGATGATTTGTTTAAGTAATTTGGTTTCATCAATGGCGGTTCTTGAAGAGAGGAGATAAATCAGATTAGAGAATGAATACGCATGAGGTTAAAGGTTTTTAGTGAATTTTAAGAGTATTTATATTTTCCAATTTTTCACTTTGACCCCTCAAGTCTAATTTCTCAACTTTGTGCCCTAATAGGAGTTCATTTAACATTTTAAGTTAAGTTTAGTTTCATTTTGTATGGGTATGGTCCCTTGTACAATATTGTATCACAAATTACTCCAAGGTACAAATCGGTTAAGCATATAGTACAAACATGTTATGCACATTGCTACCCAAAGTTCACTTAACACAACTTGTACGAGTTAACGGAACACGAGTGGTATAGTCGACCTTTCTTAGACAACAAGTCTGTTATAGTCTTCATCGATGATATTCTGATCTACTCGCGGGACAAGGTCGAACACCGTCAACATTTGCGGGAAGTTTTGGAGATTCTTCGGAAAGAGAGATTGTTCGAAAAATTCTCAAAATGTGAATTTTGGTTTAGGTCCAATTCTTAGGCCATGTGGTATCGAATGACGGGGTGAAAGTAGATCCGACGAAGATTGAGGCAATGATGAATTGGGAACCGTCGACGAGTCCAACGAAGATAAGAAGTTTTTTGGGCTTGGCCAGTTACTATTGACGATTTATTCAAGACTTTTCAAAGATTGTCTCTCCACTTACATCGTTGACAAAGAAGAACGTGAAGTTCCTATGGACCGGGGCTCAAAAGAAAGCCTTTCGGACTCTCCCCAGAAGCTAGGGGTGCTCACGGGTTGGGTTGATCGGGTTGAAGGCTTTTTAACAACTCAACCCAATATAGGCGGTTTGAAATTTTTACAACCCAACCCAACCCAATCAAAAGTACAACCCAACCCAACCCAACCCAAACCGTTCAGGTTGATCGGGTTGGTCAGGTTGTGTTTAAACAAGATGAAATCAAATTTACAAATATAAACATAAAGAAAACATTTCTTTGAAATACAACCGAATGACCGATAATTCATGAGAATATGTAAATTCATAAAAAATATTACGATATTACATATAAAAATGTCTAAACCAAATGATAATATGTCAATCAACAACAATCGTTTTAGACGTCTCTAACCCCGATACTTTCGCTTTCTTGGCCTTGAGGTTGGTCGTGATCATCAACCATTTGGTACAACTTATCCATAATTCTTAAATCTTAAATATATCACATTTAGTTAATTTTTTAGTTTGCACATATATATATATATATATATGTGTGTGTGTGTGTGTGTGTGTGTGTTTAAATTTATTAAACATATATACGAAGGAGTTATATTGATAATATATGTAAATGAAGAGGGTACGCAATAGTGTAGTTGTCTAATTTACATATTAACATAAACTTAATAATCATATTAAATCCACAAAATAAAATGATTGGGTTCATCGGATTGGGTTGGGTTCAAATAATAGTAACCCGAGTTGTGCTCTTACCCACATCTGGACAGCCACCAGCCTATCCACATCATGTGTCAAGTGATGCCCAACAAAAAATAGGACAGACACCAGCCATTGTCCAACAAAAATGGCCGGTCCAATTAGAGCTAAGACAATCTTCAAACCCAATAACAACTTCTTGACCCAAATGACTTGGCAAGTGTCAGAACCAAACAAGACTTCAGCAACAGGCAAGTAGTAATAAATAAACATACATAGAGAAATAAACCTCTAATCAAGAACCCCAGTCCCAATAAAAGTAACAAACATGGTAAACCTTTGGAAAACTCTGATTGGTTCTCCTTTCCCACTCCATGGCATAAAATTATGGCTCACGGTCATGGACCTTTAGCAGTGGCTCTCTTGAGTCTTCAGTTACCATCATCACTTCAATTATATTTGTAAGAAAATTCATTAATAGTCGTTCTTGAAGCACTTCCCTGAAAATCAAATAAATGCAAAAAAAACTTTCAGAAGGAAAAGCAAGCATGCCTTTGAGGTGTTATGTTGAAATGGTAACCAAAAACATGACACTTGTTTCCAAAGAAGATATGGGAAAATAAAGCCAACAACTTTTCTTGTTCAAATGAAGTTGGGGAAAATGCCAAGCGAAAGCAATAGTCAGCACATATACACCTGGTTCAAGAACAACTAGTATAACAAGTATTCAACAACGACAAAGTAAAAGGAACCGAACCAATACCGTAACAAATGGAGAAATTTGAATTTTAACTTAAATAGTTGGCAGAGAAATGTGTTTAACAGTTTCATATGACATGTCATGTCAATATAAAAATTGTTGCAATTTGCTTGTGAAGGAATGAAATATGAATAAATCGACAAAGTTGAATTTTAACTTCAGAAGTTAACAAAGAAACAGTTTCATGTGACATCTTAAAGTAAAAATTGACCCACAACCACAATGTACCTTTCTCCAAGGTTCGTCTTGTGATGTAGCACAAGCACTATCCATTTTTACATGGTGACCTGCAAATTGAGCCTGCCCTTACATACAAGTCAGACAGACCAACAAGTGATGTAATTCAAATTATTAAGTCGTACAAAAATCGATTAAATGAGGTTCCAAAGGCTACACTCTGTTGCATCCTTAACAAAAGTGGCATCCTCAGTATATAAATCTTCATATACTACTTTCCCAGTTCCGACAATCAACCCGAACATCTGAAAGTACAAAAACGTAACATAAATTGTATAGGAATCAATCATTTGAACAGAAAACTAAGATTTATAACCTAAACCTAGTGATGCTAGTCAATGTAGGCCGTGAACACAAATGATAGGTCTCACTATTTTTAGCAAAATGAGTGCACGAAGCCATCTCTTTTCCTAAAAATCATATATTACCAAGCTAGAACAACTTCAACTACCATTGTGTTAAACCATTCTTCCCACTCTTTAGAGATCCTAAATCATCAACTGGCTTATAGGCCTCTTGTAGAAGTCATTAAAAGCAATGAATGCTTCTGATTCAACAAATTACCATCAACCCCTATATTAAAACATTGTTTTGTTTTAAGACCTCGCAATTTGATCAGATATCTTTGTCTGAATAGACATCAACTCCACATTTTCACATTCTTGAATCAAGGGAGTTCTATAAAAATGAATCACTTGTACAGCAAAAGACTTGTCAACATTGCCTAACTCTTGTGCATCTACTAATGCCAAAAGCGATTCTCAACAAATGTTAAATGTTGATAACAAAAATGTAAAATCTAATTAAAATTGTTTCCTAACAGCACCATAAATCATTAAACTTTGAACCCCACTTATGGAATCTTGTCGCTTTGGATGGCGAGGGAACTAATGGCAGCATATGTACCGAAACCAGGTTCTTTCCCTCTTCGTGGAGATCCCTCCTGGAAATCTCCCGGTTTCCCCTCAAAATAGATGGGACTTCATTTGACATTTGATAATTGATGATGATGAGAAGATGCAGCAATCTAGCTAGTTTGCAAATTGGAAAAAAAAAATATAAATAAATGACGGGAAGTTTGAAGAAAATAGCAGTCATCATAAACAATGAATTATTAAAAGAATGAGAACCAGAAAGATCGAAAACCCCCCAAAGTGAGACATAGGTTGAAGAATTGATTGATATAAAATGAACAATGTATGATAATAGAACACATAAACAAGAAAAGGAAAGCTTACAAGGACAAGGATGAAATTTCTGCAAAAGAAGGAAGATGAAACGAAATATAAGTTGTCTCCTTCCTTCGGTTCTTCCATTGTCTCCAGAAGGAGGTTTACAGTATTAGCCTGAGAATTTTGACACATCATTACACATATAGGATGCAAATTGTTATAATGAAAAGTAGGAGTTCAGACAAACCAGACTATCCACGTCATGTGTCAAGGAAGCCCAACAAAAACTAGGACTCTGTGCAACAAAAACAGCCAATCCAAATTAGAGATAAGACAATCTTCAAATCCAATAACAACTTCATGACCCCAAATGACTTGGCAAGTCTCGGAACCAAGCAAGGCTCCATCAGAACAAAGACATTTGCACATCATCAGCAGCAAGCAAGTAGCAATAAATAAACATACTTAGAGAAATAAGCCTCCAATGGAGATCCCAGTCCCAATAAAAGAAACAAACATGGTAAACCTTTGGAAACCTCTGATTGGTTCTCCTCTCCCACTCCATGGCAGATAATGATGATAAGCAGAGTTGAAAATGCCCAAACCCATATGCCAAACAGAAAAAAAGAAGTTAGGAACTCAGTCCCATGGACAACAATGGGAACAGTCAAATTAAAAGAACAAGGGAAAGTAACCACGATTAGGATTCGACACCCATATCACAGAAGATGCGAAGAAGCTCATAGTCACGGACCCTTCAGCAGTGGCTCTCTTGAGTCTTCAATTACCATCGTCACATCAATTATATTTTCAAAGAAAATTCATAATAGTCTGTTCTTGAAGCACTTCCACAGAGATTTAATAAAATTAAAAAAGAAACTTTAAGAAGGAAAACCAAGCATGCCTTTGAGGTGTATGTTGAAATGGTAACCAAAAACATGACACTTGTTTCTAAAGAAATGGAAAAATAAAGCATACATGACAACTTTTCTTGTCCAAACAAAGCTGGTTAGAATGCCAAGCGAAAGCAATAGTCTGCACATAGGTGTAATCAGTATTCAATAAAGACAAAGTAAAAAGACCTTGATCAATACCATAACAAATCGACAAAGTTATTACATTATAGACCAGCTCAGAACCATCAGGCGTTTAGCAAAGCAGGGTTATGAAGGTTGAAAAAACAGGACCATGTCAATATTTTTTTCCTTCCAATAATACACCGGATAGCTGGTGAGAATTGACCGTACTATTACAACCCAGATTGGACCATACCATCATCTTTCAATAAAACACTCTCCAACATGCTCTTTTCTGGTTTCCAGGATCTCGTTTTTAACCATATATGGTCACAAGACCAAGAAATAAGAAATATTGTTACATTGAAAAACTAAAAATGAATCGAAATAAGAAAACTTGCACCAAATAATTGGTTCATGGGTTCACCTAAGAAAACGTTGATAGGATGAGAAATGTAAGACCCTTGGGGTTGATAATATGAACAAAAGAAAATCAAATATAAAAGAAAAAGTTCAAGGATCAAACCTAAAAATGGTCATGGAGATGGTTCCATAGCAGGTTTGTAATTGTCAAACACACCTAAATGAGCATGAATATGATCCTGTAATCTCCAAAATGTAGCTACTGCAATCATCATTGAATCTAATTGATCATCAAAGGAGTTGACTGTACACTGGAAAATGAAACAGGGGTCCTCTATTCTTGTCAATTCCGATAAGCCTCTGAAATATGACATCTCCATAACTTTTTGGACCAAGTCCTCTCTCTTTGACAATTTAACAAACAGATTGTCTACACAACAGATCAATCCAGAAAAACAAGACAAAAAACCCATGAAACATCAAAATAAACACAGAAACATCATAATATGAAAACCTCTCCAAGAAGAGACTCATGCCAAAATATAGGCAAATAAAAAAATCAGCATTGAAGTTACCTCGGGATGTAAAATATTCTTGTAAAAAACAGAGGAGACAAACCTGGGGAGAGAATCGTTCTTCCTTGAACACGATCACAGTCTCCATATCTCCATTTATCCCAACCACTCTCTCAAGTCTCATCCAAGATTCAATCCTTGTTCCTCTTCATTATTACCTGCCTGAATCTATTATTATAGATCCTAACAATAACCACAATGACATTAGCAACGAATAAGTCAAAATTTTACAGCAGACTGAAAAAAACCATAATAATATATCACATCAAAGGTACTTTGAAAAGCGCGATACACTTACACGCTTGAGCAAGATTATCATAAATTAACATCATGATAACACACTAAACCCTTCCCCAATAGCAACTTAATTTTTACATGTTCTTGTTATCGATCAAAAGAAAACAACATCAGTTTCCAAGAACAATGTATGTCGAGGAAGAAGTAATATTCAGGAACTAATCAATACCAGTAGTGCTTCGTGAACAGTCCTTCGATTTAGGGTTCCAAGACGCCATTGATTATGAAAATCCTACTCCTGATGAAGATCGTAAGGAGAATTGTTTTGGTTCATGGAAGGTTGAGGAAAGCCGGTTTATGTGTTAAATAGGTTTCGTCCTCGTATGAAACTCGATTGACCAATTTGACTTTTATGTAGTCGGCTTACAAATTAACCGTGACAGAATCATTTAAAAGCTTATTTAATTCCAAACAAATCAAATAGTATTTGATTGGCAATCAATAACCTACACGTTAATTTAATTAGGGGAGGGCTAAATGCACTTTTATTTTTACTAAACACACCAAAATGATTGAAAAATGATTATATTTTTTTTGTTTTTTTTGTTTTTCGTCTTTTTGTTGTCTTTTTCTTTTTCTTTTTATTATATATTTTTGTTTTGATTTGAAAATAAATAAATATTTATAAATATAAATATTACTAATTTTTTTTAATTATATAATTATAAAAATAGAACATAAATATTGCGATTTAACATATAAATAGAGCATAAAATAATCTATATTACATTCGATTATTCTAAAATAACATTATCCGTAGTACAATTAACACGTAAAAGCTTCATGTACTTCTTTATTCGCTTTAAAACGAGCTCAATATTGAATATCTTTTTAATTTAACCGTACTATTAAATATTATGAATATCTACGAATTAATTTTTTTTCTATTTTATTTTTAGCATATTAAAAACACATAATCATAGACCAAGTAAAATATTTAAAAAAAACGTTTCTTTTTTTTTATAAATTACACCACTATTATTTGTTCGTCAATAATTTCAAATTAAGTTTATTTTTGAATATTTATTGATTTAGTACTATTATAAAATAGAATAAAGACGTATCAATTTATATATATATATATAGAGAGAGAGAGAGAGAGAGAGAGAAGATAGCATACCGATAAATATTTGTAATGTTTATTGTAGTAAAAAAAACGAGGTATACAAATCTCTACATATTTATATTAGATTTTTTTATTGAATTAATTAAAATTTTATAATCAGATAAATTATAAAGGTATACAACTTACATCAATAGGGACAAAAATAAAATATGATTGAAAATACATAACAAATTAATTCAGAGTCAAACGGCAAGTACGTCCCACGTTCATACCACACTGGCGGAGTGGACCTAAGCGGCAAGTACGTCCCACTGCTTGTCATACTTATAACATGTAATATCACATTATATTTTGAAGCAATCAAGACACCTATTTCAGGCATTGTCATCCAGTGTTCAAATGGTGCACCATGATCTGATCGAAAGAAGTTTAAAGTGTTGTAAGTAATATCCCAATATTCACCTCCAAAAGCGTTGATATACTCTGTCGTGTATGTATCTAATCTTCCATCAAGTTATACCGAATTGGCCCCTAAAAGAAAATTACATTTTTAAAATCTCTAGGTTTTTCTCTATTTTAATATAAATGATAGCATAGTTATTGGAACAACACAAATGCTAAAATATTAATTTTTTCATTTTAGCATAGTTATTAGAGATTCTCTTAGAAACCAATTATATTTCAAATAAATAAAGGCATTTTCATTGTTTTTTAGAATTTTTCTATAAATATAACAATCAATAATCTTTTGCAAAGTAATAGTAGTTGAAAATCAATTAAGCTCATTTAATTTCAAATGGGTAAGTATTGCTTTAGAGCATCTACAATACTTAGGGTTGTTTTTTTTTTTTTTTTTAAACTTTTGATGGCTCTTAAGTCTGAATCGTTCAGACCTTTTTACAAACCGCCTCTTATTAATCATAACTAAAATAAGACTTCAGACTTTAAATCTCTTAAAAAATAAACGGCACCTTATAATAGAAGACTTTACACTTTTTTACATTAGTTTTTCATTTGTATTTTTTTAACAAAAACCTATTTTTATAAACTTCTCAATTCAAAAACCATTTCAAAACCTTTTTTTAATTCAATTATGTTATAATCTATCTTCATCTATTTAAAATGTTTTATAAAAACCCTTATTTTAATTTGTCGTTTTAAAGTCCACGTCATTATTTTCGAAAACAAAAATTACTTAACTTAAAAAAATGAATTTGTTAAAAAAAAATGAAAGATGATGAATAGATGTTGGTGTCATTTTGATTGTCTTGACGAAAGTTTTTTAATAATATATTTTATTATATATTCGATTTTATTATAGATATTTGATGAATTAAATTAATGAATCAAAATGTAATAAGGTATAAAATGAAAATATGATTAAGGGATGATGCAAAATGAAATTTTAATTGGAAAAAAGTTTGACTCCTACATTTCCACCTAGGGTGTAAACAAGTCAAGCTTTTAATGAGCTACTCGGGCTCGAACTCGTTTATCTCGAGCTCGAGCTTAATTATTCTCGAGCTCGAGTCGATCTCGAACACAAAATAGAACTCGTTAAACTTATCGAGCCGAGCTTTATAACACCAATGTTCGACTCGGCTCGTTCTAAAACTCGATTCAACTTTTCGAGCCGAGTCGAGCCATTCGAGCATACCCTTTTTCGAGCCAAACATGCCCATATATTTATTAACCATACAATAAAAATATAAAAATTATCGAGCTCAAGCCGATAAACGAATTAATCGACCGCGAATTCGAACCCATAAACGAGCTTCGAGCTCGAGCCTAGTATTAATTTTTTGAGTTCGGCTCAATTAACCTACTACTCAACTTGACTCGACTCGTTTACACACCAATAAGTTTTTCACTCGGATGCTTAAAAAATATTGTTATAATAGTAAAAAGCTATTAAAAGGTTATGCATTAGAGATATTTTTAGATTTATTTTTTTTGGATATTTTTATAGGTTTAATGCATGAAATAAAAATGTACTTTCATAAGTTTCATTATTATAGTATTGTATTTTTATTTTTATTTAAATTATTTTTTATCAAGACATTTTACTTAGAAAAATTTACTTCTTATAACAATAAAAATACAATACTATAATTAAGAATTTATGAAAATAAAAAATAAATTATTATTTCATACATTTAGTCCTATTTTTTGTTGATTAAATATTTCACACATTCTTATCAAAATACACATATTTGACGTATGCTCGTAAAGATGCCGTCTTATTTATTACTCCCTCCGTCCCCAAATAAATGTCTACATTTCTATTTATGTTTGTCCCAAAATAAGTGTCCACTTTCAAAAAGTAGATAGCTAAATTCTCACATTTACCCTTAATTAATGCACAAATACATAAGAGTTGTGAAGAAAAAAAACATTAAATAAGGGTAAAGATGTCATTTGATACCAAAAATAGATAATAATTATGCATGTCTAAAACTGTGTGTCAAATCAAATGTGGACACTTATTTTGGGACGGAGGGAGTATTATTTAACTTTTTCAATAAACCCTAATAGAGGTTGTTGGTAGGGGTGTACATAAAACCGTCAACCCGTAAAACCCGACCAACCCAACTAGCTCTCAACCCAATTAAACCCAACCCGTGAAACCGTGAAACCGTCAAACCGCCAAACCGCTAATTAGAAGGGTTGAAATTGGGTTAGGAAAACTCAACCCAACCCAAACCGCCAACCCGCCGCTTATTTTTTTTTATAAAATTATATTATATATATATATATATATATATATATATATATATATATATGCAGTTTATTCACAACCCAAATTAACTTTAAGACTTATGGATTATAATTTATAATTGGATGATTGTAATTAGAGCTGTAAACGAACCGAACGTTCAGTGAACCGTTCGTGAACCGTTTGGCGGGAAGTTCGTTTATGTTCGTTCATTTAATAAATGAATGAACATGAACATATTTTTTTGTTCATTTAGTTAAATGAACGAACATGAACAATGGTCTCGTTCGTTTATTTATGTTCGTGAACGTTCGTTCATTTATGTTCGTTAATGTTCGTTCGTTTGCATTCGTTTATGTTTGTTTACGTTTGTTTATGTTCGTTTACGTTTGTTTATTATATAAATATATTTATATATTGTGACATTAATATGTAAAATCATTAAGTAAATTGAATTTTTAGAATTCTTTTTTTATCGCTCATAAGTTTACATAGTTTTTCATTTTGTTGTGTTAGTTTTTAGGAACGAAATGATGAGTAATGGTGGTTGTTTTTTGTTCATTTATGTTCGTTCGTTTATGTTAATTTAAATTTATTTATGTTCGTTCGTTTATGTTTGTTTAAGTATATTTGTGTTCGTTTGTTTATGTATGTTTAAGTCCATTTATGTTCTTTCGTTTATGTTCGTTTAGCATCTTAACGAACGAACATAAAAAAACACGGACAAACACATTTTCTTAATGAATGAACATGAACACAAAAAAAAAAATTAAGTATATAATATTTATATACGGCAAAATGTAACAAAAAAACTCACACAACCTCCTCACCAAAGTTCGAACCTCTGACTACCTAGGGAGTCAAAGACTCTTTTATCGCTAGGCCAAAGGCCCTTTGGTCTAAAAAAATTTCATTCGTTTACCGTTCATGTTTGTTCGTTTGTTCGGTTAAGTTAGACGAACGAACACGAACAAGCCCTAATTGTAATAACTAATAACTTTGTTGAGAATAATTTTAGTATTATTTATCGTATTTCAATCGACAAATTTATGTATATTACTAACCCGCCAACCCAACCCAACCCGCCATAACCCGCAAGGGTTGGGTTGGGTTGAAATTTTCCAAACCGTCATAATTGGGTTGGGTTGTAAAAACGTTCCAACCCGCCCAACTCAACCCGCGTACACCCCTAGTTGTTGGATTACTTATTTAAATGACTTATCTATTTATTTCATTTTGTTATCGTAAATAAGTTATTTCTAGTGTTTTGATTGCTGAAAAAAACTGTTTATGACTTTTTATCATCGCAAATAAGTTGTTTTTAATACGTTAGTTCATATTGACATATCAACTTATTTGAAACAACTTATGATTTTTTTTGGTTATTTTACATTTATAAGCAATCTCAAACACCCCTAAATAACAACATATTAGTTTATTACGTTTTGACATCACAATAAGTTAATACATACACTCTTTATAAAACTCTTTTTTGTCACCACATAAGTTAGCTAGAAGCGTACTCGTGCAATGCATCGAGATACATCACGATTTTAATGTTTTATTTTATTTTTTTATCTTTTTGTTGATTTATAGCACGATTTTGGATGGTTTTGAGAAAGTGATAATGTTTTTTTTATAAATTTGTTTAATTTAGGCTAATAATATAATATTTTTTATATAAAAAAATTAAATATTTTGTTAGAATTCAATGATTATCTTATATATTTTAATGACATATAGAAAAAATAACCAATTACATATTTAATAATGTAATTAAAATAAATTTATAGTAATATAATATATTAATTAATAGGGATACATGGAAAGGTCTGCATAAAAGGAAATCCTGCACATATCAAATTGTTGGGTGTTAGAGCATCTCCAACAACATTGTTATCTTGTTTGCTATAATAGAGAATCAAAAGTGAAAATCTCTAAAAAATATTACATTCAACTCCAACAGATTTGCTATTTTAGAAACTTTAAAACAACTTATATTATTATAATATTCTCTAATTTATCATCCCAATACACTTTAAAAAAAACTTAATATAAAATGATAAAAATTGAATCTTATTGGTGAGATTGAATAAAATAATTATTTCTCTCTCCAATCATCAAGTTTTAGAGAATTCTCTAAACTTAGAAAAATTTCAAGTTTTCTCTATTTTAGCAAATAAGATAGCAAAGCTGTTGGAGAGGTTTAGAGAGCAAAAACCCAATTTTTTCTATTTTAGCAAAGTTGTTAGAGATGCTCTTAGAAGCTTGCAGTAATAATATGTATCTTGTGCTTTGAAACTTGTAAATTAAGATATTTTTAAAATGTTGCATAAAATGATGGTACCTTGTGCCTAATAATTTGTATTTAAAAGTTTTTTATCCGTGTTTTATCTATACTATTGTATTAAAGTTCTATTGCGGTTTTTGGAAAACCATTTTTGGAAAGCAATAGTATAATTAAATTTTACATGTAACACTCTTACAATTAATTATTTAATTTACTTTATATTCCTTGTTTTTTCATTTTTCATTTTACATCCTTATCATTTTAACACAAATAATCGTATATAAACAAAAATGCAATGAAAAAATACGTTTCTTTTTTTACAAATTATACCATTATAATCGTCTCGTCAATACCTTCAAAACGAGCCCAATATTGAATATTTTTTAATTTAACCGTACTATTAAATATCTACGAATTAAATTGTTTTATATAAAAATTTTAAAACGGTTATTGTACAATAACATTTACCATCTTTAAATGTTACATTTATCACCCTTACAATTACTTTTTTAATTTACTTTACATCCCTAAAAATTCTAAAACGGTTATCGTACAATCTTTTGTACAATAACATTTACCACCTTACAATTACTTATTTAATTTACTTTATATCCCTTATTTTTTCATTTTTCATTTTACATCATTATCATATTAACACAAATAATCGTATATGAACAAAAATGAAATATGATTGAAAATACATAACAAATTAATTCAGAGTCAATGCATGATTCACATATAAGTGCACCAAACGACTCAAACACCGTGTTTTCATGACTAAAGTATCGATAAGGACGAAGAATACAAACTTAAAATAAAACGTTGTTGTCATTTTGATTTCAAAATGTTTCGCGAGCGGATACATACATTTGTCAATTGTTTCTTCGATTTCACGATTTTTCGTGCCACATCGTGTGCGGGTATATGCCTAGTAATATATAAGTTAATAAGCACTTTTAATTAATAAAAATACATAAGTTGTTTTAAATAAGCAATCCCAAACACCCTCTTATTTTAATATATTAATATTTTGTATACTCAATTTAATGGAAGAAGATCTTAAATACAAATCATGTAAATATTATAAAATATATAAACCTTATATTATGAAACAATCAAGATATTATGAAAAATAATATAATTCATTTACTATGATCATTTTTTTAAATTACGAAACAATCGAGATTTTTATGAAACTCAAATATTTAGTAGGTTAAATGAACGGTTAGAATTGGGTTGTATTTAAAACTCCTTTTTTATATATTATCTAAAAATAGATATATTCTGTATTCATTGAAGTACGTTTTTTTCAACCCTTGTTATTCGGAAAAACACCACATGAGTTGTGAGTGTAATCCATATGTGTGAGATTCTAAGTTCAAGTCTGGACACCGTTCATCTGCCAATGAGATGCATGGTTGGTCTACCTTTCCAATGATGACTGTGGGACCAATGTGAGGCATCAAATGAGATGCATGGTTGGTCTACCTTTCCAATGATGACCGTGGGACCAATGTGGTAGGGATGCCTCAGATGGTGACATCTACCCCTATAAACACATATTTGCCACCTAGCAAGTATCGTTTTTAAACTTCGTCATATGTACGGATGATAGCGGTGGTTGCAACTTTGTTACGTTATGATTCCTTTTACGGTCGTTTACCAAACGTTTATCGACAAAGGTCACTACTCTCATTTACCTAATAGGGTAACATTCTCAGTCACCAAAATAGATTGATGGTAAACGTTTATAACCCAACAAGCACTTACCAGGCAAGAGTTATCGCCCTCATTTACTGGGTAAGACTCTCGATCCTTGACTTCTCTCTTACCGGATAAGATTTTCGGTCCTTGTTATGTTCATCTCATAAGGTAATTGAACCGATAAACTTACCAAAGTAAAAGTGTCAAGTAAACGACCCCTAGTCCATTAATTCCAGATCTATTGGCAAGAAGAGAGTGAGAGGTTAGAAGATTGGCAATGTACAAATCACACTGCATGAAATCAATATTCCAGAAATATGAACAAGAGATTGATAAGGATCCTAATAAGAAATATTATAATTACAATCGCTACTAAATCCCTTACTACCTCTGGGCTGAACACGATACAACTTATTGAATAATAATAATAATAATAATCCTCTACCCTCTAAGTTAACTACCCTCCACCTTAAACGCATTTCTCATGGTCTGATGTACATCAATCTGCACCATCTTCTCAATCTCAAATCATCATCATCATCATCATCATCTAATTAAACCTGTACCAAAAACCATTGGATAATTCTCCTAAATCTATTGCTTTCAAGATTCAAATGTTGATATGAATGTTACTATAAATTGTAAATCAATCTGTATCCGTATCCGTGTCTGTATCCGTTGATAGTATTCTTTACATGTCACTACAACAAAATCGTGTGAAGCCGCTTTTGTTGTGGTGTGTGAAATGTGTTCACAGGTTCTATTTCAAGATTTGAAGCTATATAAACATCATTTTTCTAGTCAGCAATAAGTATGAATGATCTTAAAAGTTAAAACTGTACCTCTTGTTTTGGAAGATATAGATTTACCTATTCGGAGAAGACGCTCATGAGATCGTTTTGAGAGATCCGATGCGTGATCGGGATTCCTCCTGCTTTAGAAGTCTCCAAAAATTCGCTATTTGGCTCCTGTTTTACTCTCCTTCCACCGTTATCCCCATGATTCACGTTTCTTATCGGGGGTTCAGCTTCATACACAGCAAAACGGCTTGGAATCGAAGTCCCTTTCCCGACAAATCCCAGATTCTTCAGAGGTCCCTGATTTAGCACTTGACCAGATTCACCAAATGAAATTTGTTTCTCACCCGATCTTTTACCGGCAAGATTAAGAATGGAATTTCGAACCTGACAACCCGTTCTATTCTCTGAATCTACCGGACAGCCTGTCGTTTTCGTATCTCTTTCAGATCTTTGACCAATACCATTTGAAATACAATCAGATTGAGGTAAAACAAGGCTATAGTCAATTACAGAACTTGTATTAAAGCTAGCAGTCTGATTAACCGAACCACCACTATTTCCTACTTGAAACCCGGAGGATTGAGTAGGGACCACGAGCCGGGAGGGCTGAACGGTAATTGATTGTTTCTGTAGCTGCTGATTTTGCAACATACCCATTAACACTTTATGACCATTTTGACCTCCCAATCCACCGTAACTACCAACCATGTTGTTAGAATGCCACACGCCTAATCCTGAATGAACATCCTCTATAACGGGTTGCGAAATTTGTTTGGTTATATTTGATGGGAGAGGTTGACCATAAGACATAACATGATCCACAGGCATACATTTAGATGCTTGCAATAGAGGTTGGTGGTCAATTACCGGCAAACCTACGTTAGCAGTTGGCCGACCTAAAAGCTCTGCATGAAGTGCCGCCAGTGTTTGAGGAGGGATTTGTCCGGAAGCCGCCAATGCTTGAATCTCGAATCTTCCATAGGGACCTAGATTTGGAGTTTGTTCCATAGACCCACAAAATGAACTAGGACCTCCTCCCTGTTGCTGAGCCACACCGCTTAATCTCTTCAAGTATAATCTGAATTTCTGCACAGTTACATCACAAATAGTCGCTCATTACAAACAGCAGAAATTTATACACACATGATTATATGAAAAACGTAAGATGATGGTTTGCACCCGATTGAGTTTAGGGTTTAGGGTTTGTGAAAAGGCCAATGTTTGAGCATTCGACAGGATGTTTTGACTCCAACTAATGAAATTATGGGGTTGAGAACTACTTTGCTTCTAGAAGAATTTCAGTTCTATACAATCTTCTTGACAGTAGAATGTAACCCTCGCGATATTAAATCAAATATACGAAGAAAATCTAAGAAGATATGATACACAAATCAAATAGAAGCCAAGGGCGTTTAAGCTATATGCACGGGATGGGAGGCAAACACACCTGTAAATGGCTAGCGACATTTTCTCTGGTCAAACCTGGAACATTCATCAATTCAAGAATTCTTTTTGGCACCGCCTCTGAAAAGAAAGTAACAGATCAATACGCAACAGAAAGACACAAGAACGGAAATGTACAATGATATAATTTGTTTCAAGCATAGCAGAATAAACGCATTGCTACTTTTATATCTGTTAGATTTAGTTAGTTTGTTAATCTGTTTAGTTTGTTGTTAAGCTGTTGATAAGCCTACGTGGAAGTTTGTTTATTTTCTTTTTTCTGTATATAAATAGGAGGCTGATGTATTGTTTCTAATCAATTAATACAGAACTCCTTCCACACTTTCTCTCTCTATCTTTACATTCTCTATTTTCTTCTTCTCTCTAAATTCCAAAATGGTATCAGAGCATCGTTGAAATCCTTCTTTTCTTTTCCGCTGTTACATTTTTTTCTCTCATTTCTTCCTGTTTTTCTGATGCTTGTTAGATCTGTCTTGTAATCGATCAAGATGACTAACACTGAAACTCCTAATTCTGGTTCGACTGGTTCTGGAATCAATACCAGTGGAATCAACGCATCAGCCTACTCGAATCCACTGTTTCTAAGTCATACAGATAATCCAGGAGAAGTAATCGTCTCTCAAGTCTTCAACGGGAAAAGATTTGGTGCTTGGAAACGAGCAATGACGCTGGCACTGTCGGTGAAAAACAAGTTAGGTTTTGTAACCGGAAGAACTAAGAAACCTGCTGAAGATGATCCAAGTTATGAAGATTGGGAAAGATGCAACTCGATTGTAATCACATGGATCTTGAATGCTGTAAGTCCAGAAATTTCAGAAAGCTTGATCTATCACACTTCAGCAAAGGCAATTTGGAACGAATTGCATCACATGTATGAACAGTCGAATCTTGTTGTAGTTTTTCAATTGCAGAAGGAATTAAACCTCATGTCTCAAGGAAGTGATTCTGTGACGACATATTACACAAAGTTCAAACGAACTTGGGATGAATTTGTTTCTGTAGATGAAATGCCTGATTGCAGTTGTACAGCAGGAGAAGCCTGGTTAAAACGTATGGATAGACAACAATTGGTTCAGTTTCTTTTTGGACTAAATGATAGCTACGCTTCAACAAGGGGAAGCATTTTACACAGGAAACCTACTCCTATTCTTGCAGAGGCATATGCGATTCTTATTCAAGAAGAGCAACAACGTGAAGTCACAGCGCCGATGAAACTAAACATCGACAGTGCAACCATGTATGTCAAGAATACTCCGAATAAGTCTGTTTTTAACAGTGAATCAAGGAAGAATCTGATTTGCAATTATTGCAAAAAGAAGGGGCATATTAAATCAAAGTGTTACAAACTAAATGGCTTTCCAGATCATTTTAAATTTACTAACTCAAAGAAATCAACTGCTAATGCTACTATCGGAGAGGAGATTAATACAAATGATTTTTCTGGTGGAAACACAGAGGTGACAAGCAAAGATTATAATCAGTTGATGAGTTTTTTAAAACAATGCAAGATTGTTGATTCGGCTCCTTGATCTGGAAAAAGTGATATTTCTGATAATGCTTTCACAGCAGCTGTTAATGGTTTTGCAGCATGTGCAGGTAATTCAACATTGACTTCCTATTTTCAAAGTTTGTGGATAATAGATTCTGGAGCATCTGATCATATGTGTAGTCATTATTCCATGTTTTCTTCAATCACAAAATTGTCTAAACCTCATAAAATCTCTTTGCCAAATGGCAATTTCTTGCTTGTTGAACATGTAGGAACAGTGTATCTTTCGTCTCATTTGTATCTCTCTCAAGTTTTGTTTGTTCCTACATTTCATTACAATCTATTATCTGTCACAAAATTCATAGCTCAACATAAAACTCCTCTTCATTTTACTGATTTACATTGTTATATGCAGGACCCTCTCACCAAGAAGCTCTTGGTACTTGGTAAAAAAAAGGGAGGCCTGTATTTTTTGAATCCTGAAGATTTCAGAGATAGTTTCTCTAATCATGTTGTTTCTGATTCAGTTGATAGACTTTGTTCCCTGTGGCATTTACGTTTTGGTCATATTCCAGTGAATAAACTCAAACAGTTGAATCTTGTTTCTTTTGAAAGTAATAAAAACATGTTTCATTCATGTGTTACTTGTCATAAAGCTAAACAACATCGTTTACCATTTCCTGAACGACTTACCAAGTATATTGATATCTTTGATCTTGTGCACATTGATGCTTGGGGTCCTTTTCACACTCCAACGTATGATGGTCATAAATACTTTCTCACTATTGTTGATGATCATAGTCGGACCACTTGGATATACTTACTAAGTCACAAAGGGTCAGCTTTCTCTGTCATTCAATCTTTCGTTCAGTTTGTTCAAACTCAATTTCACAAAACCATCAAAATTATTCGTTCTGATAATGCAAAAGAATTGGGAAGTAGTCAAGAAGGGAAATTTTTTTATGCTTCCAAAGGCATTATACATCAATTATCCTGTCCATACACTCCTCAACAAAATGGGTTAGTCGAGCGAAAACACAAACACTTGTTGGAGGTTGCTCGTTCTTTAATCATTCAATCCGGTTTACCCTTACAGTTCTGGAGTGATGGTATCCTAACAGCTGCATATCTCATTAATAGAACCCCAACTAAAGTGCTTGATCATCTCACACCTTTTGAAGTTTTATTCAAGTGTAAACCCGAACTCCACCATATTCGTACCTTCGGTTGTCTTTGTTTTGTGTCCACTCTTCCAGTTAATCGACATAAATTTCAATCAAGAGCAAACCCACATATTTTCTTGGGTTATCCTTTCGGTAGAAAAGCTTACAAAGTTATGGATTTGAATACCAAGCAAATCTCATATTCTCGATATGTTAAATTTTGTGAATCTGAATTTCCTTTCATTAAGGGTACTGATATTTTCTCTTCTGATGTTCCTCTTCCTACAGTTGTTAATAATGACATTGACATTTCAGATTATTCTCAAAATCGTCCAGTTCAGTCCTCAAATCCACCTTTCCAAAATCATGGGTCAACTGAACAATTTTCTACATCAAATGATTCTGTTAATCATAGTCCAGAAACTTCTTTTACAATTCCTAATTGTCAAGCTAATGATTCTTCGGTTCCTCGTAAATCTTCAAGAGTTCACAAACCACACAGTTGGCTTGATGATTTTGTTTGTAATCAAGCTCATTCTGATTTCCAAGATTTTGTCTCTGATATTTGTCCTCATACAATGACTAACATGTGTTTTGATTCTCATAATTTATCTTTCACTGCTTTGGATAGTACTAGTCAATGTTTTATTGCTAATATTGTTTCTATTGTGGAGCCCAAGAGTTATGAAGAAGCTATCAAAAGTCCATATTGGCAAGAAGCCATGGCTAAAGAATTTGCTGCTCTAGAAGCTAATCAAACTTTTATATCTAAAACAAAACCAAGCCAAACAAACCCAGTATATCCCACGAAGCAAATGTGTGTGCCAGCAGGTAATATAACAGGTAATAGGGAAACATAGCAGGTAGAATAACGATTCAAGGAATGTAAAGAGCTACTTTAATCTACTATATATATAAATATATATAATTAATTAAGGTGGGATGGACCTAAAGGAGTACATAACTGATGCTGAAGTATCAAAAAGAGAAGGAAAAACATACTATCAATTCCGAGTTGGTTCACGGCACTAACAAATTGCTGATGCAGCTCCACGGACCAAACAACACGTGGCTTTTTTGATGCACCTGGGTCATCGGTTTCAATTTCACAATCATCTTCTTCTTTAATATTTCTCCGTTTTTTATGAGATGTCACCATCCCATCTGCTCCATCGTTAACAGAAGAAGCATAGTCAGTATCATCACCTCTTTTGTGGCGGTCTTTGTCATCCACGCTCCCTGAATGTTCATGTTCTTTATTTTCGTTCCATTTTTTCCTTATAACATGCTGCCATATATTCTTCAACTGTTCTTCACGTATAGGCTTGATCAAGTAATCACAAGCCCCATGTCTAATACCCCTTAACACAAGGTTTGTTCTTCCATCCGCTGACATCACTGCAAATTATAAACCATGTTTAGTTCACAGGGTAACAGTCATAAAAAACCGTATGCAAAGCAAAGATTATAGATATGGCGGGACCGTTGACCAACACAAATTGGGCATGCGCTAACTGAGTAAGAATAAAAAGGTACAGTCTGGGTAAGCGCCAACTAAAAATGGTTCTTTACCAAGTGTTTGGGTAAGCACTGACCGAGTCAGAAAGCAACCCCTTCCTTACTGGGTCAGCATCTTGGTCAGCATATTTGTGGGTCAACGTATGTTGGTAAACAGCATCCAGTCTTACCGGGTAAGCACCTCTTACCCAGTAAGAGGTGGTCAGCAGGTAGTAAAATAAAATGGAAAAGAACTTACTTATGACAGGAAGGTCCATTTCCAAGCCAACGAGTTCGAGGAGTTTAAAGCCATCCATATCAGGCATATGTACATCACTTAGTACCACATCGAAGCAGCCTTTCCTTTCCCTTAGCAAATTCAAAGCAGCAGTTGCCTGGGAGCAAGTTGTAACTGCAAAACTCGAGCATATTAGTAAAGCGTAGAGCTAAAGTAACATGGCTTACTCCATCGTTCTTGAAGGCCATGCTCGAGAAGTCCTATGGGGTTAAAAATACTAACATCTTATGGAATAAAATATTAACATGCACACGTGCATAGACTCCAGGAAACATTTTCAATTACTTGTATGCATATATGCATACCGTACAGATGAACGGTTATTAAGGTGTTCCTCAGTTTTTCATTTTTTTGGGTTTTCCCCCGAACCTCACTCTATGTATATGTATAGGTATAGTATAGTTTAGAGAAGAATCTAGAACATATATATCTGGCCGATGTCTATCAAGGGGTTACTTATTTATCGTAGCATACTAGCATCCAGGATTCCCTCACAAGGGCAAGCGTCCATAACTTCTTATCCTCTCTCCACCACGTGCAAAGACTCTAGAACAAGTTTTGCATCATATCTTTACATAGCTTATATTATATTATTTCTGACCATTTTATCTAACCACAAAAACTTTTGACGAGTAGCAGGAGAGGGGGCAAATCATATATAAACCGGCTAAAATCATAAACCGTGAAACCAGTTTGTATGTGTTGTCTCATAGATGAAACGTCAATGAATGTTTTTGCAGAACACAAAAATACGTTTACTCATACTCGCATACAAGAACAGAACATGTGAAACAATATGAATCATAGCTTAAAACCAAACTCATTAGATGGTCTTGGTCGATTTTCATGGGTTTGGTTTCACATGTGATGATTCATCTATGAAACAATACATGAAACTTGTTTTCACGGCTTGTAACATTCAGCGGGTTTCTATTTGATTTGTGGTCTAGAAGAACATGCCTAAAAGTCCCAGAAACAATCAAAATATAGAAAATAATCGAAATCCATCAAACTACATAAAGCATTTCTAAACCAGCTTCTCAAAGCTACGTTAATAGATCCACGTGCAGAAAAGAAGATTAGTTAGTTAACTAAATACAAACAAAATATACTCTATAAAGTTAACTTCAGAAAGCCTATTATCCTATTTCCATAAAGGTTGAACCCCATGAAACGTCATTTAGGTTATTGGCCATCCACTAGATCTAGAGTCGTAAATGCTCATATTTAACGGAAGCATCTCAACGTCAAAATCAACAAGCCCTTTATTCCAACCTAAGAAAGGATATACCCCATATACTGAATCCAATTCAAAGAAAGCAAACTCTTTCTAAACCAAAAGAGAAAGAAAAAAAAGCAGAGGAATCGACTTGGCCCTTTTGGACTCATCTAGAAAGAAACATCAGGGACGATCCTGGAACAACTTAGTTATATCAACTCGTATTACCTCAAAACAAACGTCCCAACCAATTATTAACACTCGAATTTCCCAAACTACCCCAATTCCTCTCACCTAAGGCTCCTACTCAATGAAAACCATTTAAAAATGGTGGTTAAACTTTCAAGAATTTAAATCCGTTATTATGCGATATAAATTCCGAATTCAAGTTAACAAAAATCCTCTAGTTCTTGGTTTCGTATTCTAAGTTCATTCCTTATTACTTTCGGCATATAACCCCTTCATATTTATAACTCAAAAGGTCTACTAAACTTAACACAATAGAACAAAAGATAAAAGTTGCAAAAGATAAAAAGTCCAATGGCCCTACTTCCCCATATAAATTGCAACAATTTCCATTTTGGGATTTCTCATACTGATTACAACATTTAAAACTTTCCATGGTAACTGTTCAATTAAGCTTACTTGCTATCCCACATCAATTGAGTTTTCTGTTTTCCCCCAAAAATTGCTACTGTTTTGCTATTATTGAAGGTAATCTAGTATTATGCATCGTTAATCATGGTGAAATTCTTCAAAAATAGACATTAAATATACACAGAAGGGAACAGGAAACATCGAATTTCCACCAAAATATAAAAATTACGTTCATAAAATAAATTAAAAGGAGAAGAAACTGCTGACCATGATACAAGCATCTACGAAGCATTTGCTCCAAAATCTTCAAGCAAGTGACGTCATCGTCAACAACAAGAACTCTCAAACCCGCGGGGAACTGATCCGAGACGCCCGTTTCGGGTTTACAACTCAATGACCCGGACCCGAAACTGCTCCCGTTCGTCATACCTCAAGCCACCAAGAACAAAATCAAAGTGAAATTTAGTTGATTTCTGTGTTGTCTGCGAAAGGCAGCAGTGGCATAACATCAAAGAGGAATTAAGAAACCCTGGAGGGAGATTTGATTGGAGCAGATCTAGGAGAGTATTTAAGAGAAATTCGGCAGTTTTGTGGGTAGAAATGAGAGCAATGATTGAGAAATATGGTGTATTTATTATGGGAAATTGGATTATGGGTGTGTGCGTGTGATCGAGATGAGGGGAGGAATTGAATGAGCCGGAGTAGAAACAAGACCGGAATGGTGATGAATTTACGCTGTCTCCTTATTGGCAAATACATATTCTCCCGGCTCCCTTGCAAAATATTAAATAAGGGTAATGATGTTTGGGTTAATAAAAAAGTGTAATCTTTATGTATGTCTAAAACTGTGTATCGTTTTAATTGTGCACACTTATTTTGGGACGGTAGGAGTAATACATAATAGTTTCCCCAAAATTTCTCCAAAATGGAGAACTAAAAATCAAAATCTCAAAAAAAAAAAATACCATCTCCAACAAATTCCCCATTTTGGAGACTCCAACATCAATTACAATACTAAAATATTTCATTCATTTATTAAAATATTATTTCTCTTTCTATATATTTATTTTCAAAATTTCCTATTGGTCCTCTCACTTGGTAATCGTTTTTTGGGGTAATCTTCATATTTGGAGAAAAAACTTTTCTTTCTCCTACTTTTTCCATTTTGAAGATAGTTTTTGGGAAGTTGTTGGAACACAATTTAGACCTAAAATCCCTATTTTCTCCATTTTTGAGAAAATAGAGAAGCTGTTGGAGATGCTATAAGACGATTTTTCACATATTCTCCAAAATAGAGATTTTGGGGAATGAGGATTGTTTGTTCCAAGAGATTTTTTAAAACCTTCTCTAAAATACAAAAAAATACTAGGAGATAAAGGTAAAATTATCTAAATTTAGAATCTTTGAAATGAATCTGGGCAAATCACGAGAGCGTGGTCTAAAGATTCAAGAGATCCTCCAAGAAAACAATCCAAATGGGGAGAGTACCAAGGAGCACTCAAATTGGACGGGGTTAAAATGGACGTTTTTGTATCTTATTTGGGCGCAAAGGAACAAAATGGTGTTCACGATGGATCGGGGGAAGATTACAGACTTATTTTTTGAGTTTCAACGTAAGGCTTTCGAATGGATCACAAAAAGATCAAAAAAGAATGTAATGAGCCGGAAGGAATGGATTGTAGACCCAAAAAATTCGTGAAAATGAGTGTTGGTACTGCAGTGTTTCGGTGCTGTTACGGTGAGGTTTCGGTGAAGTTTCGGTGCAGTTAATGGTGAGATAACGGTGTTGTCTCGGATCTGAAGTAGAAATATATACAAACAGTAGTTGGTGGATGCAACGCAAGTACCTTCGACGAGTTCGAGACTAGACCGATTGTTTTCTGTTTTGTTGTCCAAGTCTCTTGTTGCTAAGAATTCGGTAGTCTGTTTGGTCGGTTGGGATGTAGTTGGTTTGCTCCTTGCAAACCTATGCTCTATGTTTTTTGGGTCTGATTGTAATTGGATACTCAAGTTGGTATATAATATTCTTGCCTTTCAAAAAAAAAATTATAAATTGTATTGAGTATTTTAATAATATAATTCATATTGTAATCTCAAAATGGAGAAGTTGTTGGAGATGAACATATTTTTTTCTATGAAATTGATTTTTGATTCTCCATTTTGGAAAATCTGTTGGAGATGCTCTAAAAATATGATGAAAATGACCGACGACTATATAGGGTAGGGTTCCCTTAAGACCATATGTTTTTGTGAAACCAACTATGAGGACATAAAAATACACTGAACTTAAGTGTTTTTGTTGTGAAAGTTCAATATTTTTGTTTCTATTTTCATATGTTTTGCTATGAAGGTTTAGTGGGTTTTTATGGTGTCACGAAAACGAACTTGTTGATCCAAACTCTCTCAGTGATTTGATAAAGACCCTCTTCTATACTTAGTGAAAATTACGTTTATTAATATGTATTAGTGTTTCACCATCAGCGATCAGACTGGGTCTGTTCAGTTATCGCTGATGATCTTTCTTATAAACATTCATATGTATTAGTGTTTCACTATCAGCGATCAGACTGAGTCTGTTCAGTTATCGCTGATGGTTTCTGATGTAAACGTAATCCATGAAGACAAGTTTCGCGTCAACAGATGTTCATAGTTGAATCGAAGACAAAGCTGCTGAACAAAGACAAGTCTACTAGTGACCTGATGCGGATATCAGTGAAGCAAAAACGACTCTACTCATACGCGAAGAAACCTGAGGAAAAGCTTCAGCGATAGCTGAACTTCTTTGTATCTCTGAAGGAAGAGATATTCAGTGATCGATGATCACTTAGCTTATGCCTCAAGTCTCTTTTGTCTTTCCCTGCACACCCAGTATGATGTGTTAGAACGGACATACCTCTGCCACAATTCGTACAACAACTCTGTCAACTACACTGTTCATGATACGGCCGAAAGCATGTCTCCCAAAGTCAGACTTTCTCTACCAATCAATGAAGGACACGTGTAAAGTGCCCTGCCATGCATTTAATGCATAGGGTATAAATAGAAAGATTATCTCTCCATCTGAAGCGCGCTCACCTCTAGCCTTCATCTTTCTAAAATATAGAAACCCTTGTTTTCTATACTCCCTAATCTCCAATTCTCTATATTCTTGTGCAACCATCTTAGTGCTTTCTTAAGTTTGTTTAGATTGAGTTTTACTTAATCTTATTCCCCAACAAACTTGTAAATTGTGTTTGATTTATCAATAAACAATTTATTAAACTTTAAATTATGTGTTTGTATTCAACCCCCCCCCCCTTTACAAACTTGTTAAGCACCTTCAGGACCAACAAGTGGTATCAGAGCAGACTGTTTAATCTAATAAACAAGATCTTACTTTATTCTCTTCCATACTATTCTAAAATGGCACTTAACACAAACAAAAACTACTATGACAATGGTTCACTCTCTAAACCTCCTCGATTCAGCAGAGATAACTTTGCTCTCTGGAAGAATCGAATGATGCTATTTCTAGAAGGTGTAGACCCTACAATACCTGATTATGTAGCACATGGACCTTATGAACCTTTCACTATCATAAGCGTCGTTCCCGCCACTACCACCACTCCTGCTATCCCTGAACGATATGTTGTCAAGGAAATAAGACAGTGGAGTGATGAAGACAAAAAGAAAGTAGGTCTAGATGCAAAGGCAAAAACCGTTATTTCTATGGCTCTACCTGATGAAGTTTTCCATTCCATTATGCATCTTAAAACTTCTAAGGAAATGTGGGACACCATAAGTGTTCAATATGAAGGAACCACTGAAGTCCAAGAAACTCGAAAGATTAACTTGGTACGTCAGTATGAAAGTTTCATCTCTGGTAAGAACGAATCTCTCTCCGATGTTCACCAGAGGTTTAACTGCTTAATCATTGATCTAAGAACTGCTGGCAGGACCTACTCTAATTCTGAGATCTTGACTAAATTCTTAGAATGTCTACCTGAAAGCTGGGACAGTTATTCAATGTGTCTCAAGCTGACAAAAGACTTAAATTCTCTCTCTCTTAGCACCTTGCATGGAATATTGCTCAACTATGAACAATCAAATCTCCTGAAGAAGAATCTTGTAAAAGATTCTAAAGACTCCAAAAGCACTCTTGTTGCTTTAGTCTCTTCAGAGATAATTCTGTCTCATCGATCTACTCTTACTATCACTGAGTTAGATTCTAAATCTGATGAACTATCAGACACTGATCTGTCAGAGTTTGATGAGTCCTTAGTACTCTTGACAAACTCTTTTAAGAGATTTGCAAGAAAGAGCAATTTCCGAAGAAATAAGCCTCTATCTCTCACTGACAAGCCAAAATCAACCCCTGTTGATAAGGCTACTGCTACTTGCTTTAACTGCGAAAAGATTGGACACTTTGTAAGTGAGTGCAGGTCGAAGAAAGTCTTCAAACCTTCTACCTCAAGAAGATCCAGTGATGATAAATACCTGAAGCTGAAAGAAAAATATCAAAAGTTGAAAAACTATAAGCGAAAAGGTAAAGGTCTCATCGTTGAAGAACACGACTGGGTTGAATGAGAAGAATCAATTTCTGATGAAGAAAAAGTCGTTAATCTCTACCTCATGGTTGAGATTAAAGAAGAAGTGGAAGAATCTTCAGAAACTTCCATGAGCTATATATCATCTCAGGTATCTATCTCAACTAATACATCTCTATCTGAAGCAGAGAGAAGTCGCGTTGTTGATGTGCTGACGATTGACTTATACAACGCTCTAAACGGCAAATCTCTAGCTGAAAGCAAAAACAGTGATTTAACTAAACAGCTAGAAAAATGCCATGAAAAGATCATAGAACTGACTTTTTTAGAGGAAAGTTTGAAAGATCAAGTCATTGTTAATGAAATCATCAGCATTGAACGCGAACAAGCCATCGTTGCTCTAAAACAGAGAAGGCTACTGTTGAAGGATGATGCAAGTCCTCAACAAAGATCACTGAGATTATAAGTGCTCAGATCCCTGCCAGTGATAGAACTGGTCTTGGTTTTTGGAAACCACTGGATGAACCCAAAGAAGACAGTTCCATGCTTAAGTTTGGAACGTTCGTATCTTCTATCTCTTACACTTCTTATGCTCAGTTCTATTCTTCATCTCTTTCTAATCCCCTCCCTGAAGAAATATCTAAAGTCTCTAAACCTGCAGATAAAGGAAAATCCATTTTCCATCCTCAGAAGGCATCCAAGAAAGCAAAGTTGAAAGGTCCTTCTAAACCTTCAGTAAATCAATCTTCTAACTCTGTGATAGAAATTTTTGATCTCTATCCTCCAAAGATGAAGATTGATCTTAAGCCTAAGAGATCTGAAGAAATGAAATTTCCTCCCAGATCTCATGCTAAAGGCATTCTTGGAGTTGGCCCTGCTCATCTTAAATTTTCAAAACCTACTACTAATGATCCTAAAACCACATTCAAATATAGAAAATGCTATCACTGTGGATTTACTGACCATATTGCTAGCAAATGTCCAAATGCCACTAAAGTTGATAAAAGAGCTAAAGTGAAGATGAATGCCTTCAAGGCTGAGAAGGTCACCAAAGCTGAAAAATCGACCAAGGTGAAAAATACCACTAAGGTTAAGAAATTAACCAAGGTGAAGGTTGCCACTGAAGTTGAATCTTCATCTGCTGTGAAGAATGTTGAACCTTCCATCTCCACTAACCCTAAAGGACCCATTGAAAAGTGGGTACCAAACAAAGCTTAATCTTCCTTATGTTTGCAGGGATCAAAGGGCATCTGGTATCTTGATAGTGGATGCTCTCGACATATGACAAGACAAAAAGACCTGCTCACTGAATACAATGAAGAGAAAGGTCCCGCAGTGACCTTTGGTGGAAATGGAAAAGGATATACCCGAGGGTTTGGTGTCCTCAGCAATGGGACAACTACCTTCAGAAGAGTCGCTTATGTAGATGGACTGAAGCACAATCTGTTGAGCATCAGTCAGCTATGTGACAAAGACTATGAAGTTCACTTTACCAAGAAAGCATGTTCAGTGATAAATGAGAGAGGGAAACTTGCTCTCAGTGGTTATCGTAAAGAAAATGTTTATGTAATAGATATGGACTCTACTACCACAGAAAACATATGTTTTCTTTCTAAAGCCTCTTCTGATGTCAACTGGCTTTGGCACAAAAGGCTCTCTCATCTAAACTTCAAAACCCTGATTTCTCTCTCATCTAAGGAACTGGTTTCTGGTTTTCCTCAGCACTCATATGCTAAAGAATCTCTCTGCTCGGCATGTGAAAAAGGAAAACAAATGAAAGCTAGTTTCAAGTCTAAACAAGTTTCCTCAGTGACAAGTCCTCTTCAACTCTTGCATATGGATTTGTTTGGACCTGTCAACATCAAATCAATAGTTGGAAAGAAATAAACACTTGTCATTGTAGATGAATACTCTCGCTATACCTGGGTTATCTTTCTTCGCTGCAAGAGTGACACTTCAGAAGAACTGATATCTTTTGTTAAAAAGATGGAAGTACTGAATAATCTTACTGTTCGTTTAATAAGAAGTGATCATGGAACTGAATTCAAAAACAGTTCTCTGAACAATTTCTTTGAGAACAAGGGAATTTCTCACAGCTTCTCTTCTATAAGAACACCTCAGCAAAATGGAGTTGCTGAAAGAAGAAACAGAACGATCATCGAAACTGCTAGATCAATGCTCAGCGATTCTCACCTCCCTACTCAATTTTGGGCTGAAGTTATGAATACCGCATGCTTTACTCAAAACAGATCGTTGATAGTAAAGTGATTTGGAAAGACAACTTATGAACTTTTTCATGAAAGAAAACCTTCTATCAATTTTCTTCATATCTTTGGTTGTCAGTGCTTCATTCTAAACAACAAAGATCTACTTGGAAAGTTTGATCCAAAAGTTGACGATGGAATATTTCTTGGATATTCCTCTATCTCCAAAGCCTACAGAGTCTTCAACAAAAGAAGACAATCTGTGGAAGAAACAATTCATGTCACCTTTGATGAAACTCGCTCAGCGAACTCTAAGCCAATCGCTGACAATGAAGAACTAAATGCTTGGATGTTCTCTCATTACAGAGAAACAAAACCTTTCTTCTCAAACCATCAGCACACAGATCCTCCAGCTGTTGATGATGATCCAAACATCATACCTCCTAACGCTGAATCCACCTCATGGGTTTCAGCTGAGCCTCTAAACACACTTCCTCCATCAGATCCATCTTCGTCTAAAAACCTCTCAGAAAACAAAGGTTTGTCTGACACTCAACAATTATTAGTTGATGAACCTCAGGCTTCTTCATCAGTGAACATTCCTATTGTTGATCCAACCTCTGAAATGAGCGATCATGCTCCTGCTCAGGGATGGACCAGAGATCACCCCATAGATCAAATTCTTGGTGATCCTGATGCAGGTATTCAGATACGACGAAGTTCAGGTAATATATGCCTCTTTGTCAACTTTATTTCTTTAATAGAGCCAAAGAAGACTGATGATGCCCTTAGAGATCCAAACTGGGTCAGCGCTATGCAAGAAGAGCTGACTGAGTTTACTCGTAACAAAGTTTGGAATCTCGTTCCTAGACCATCTGATAAAACTGTTATAGGCACCAAATGGGTGTTTAGAAACAAATTAGATAAACATGGAACTGTAACCCGCAACAAGGATCGATTTGTTGCTCAGGGATACAGACAAGAGGAAAGCATAGACTATGATGAAACCTTTGCCCCTGTGGCTAGGCTCGAAGCAATTCGACTCTTCTTAGCTTATGCAGTTTACAAAGACTTCATTGTATATCAAATGGATGTAAAATCAGCGTTCCTAAATGGAAAGGTGAATGAAAAAGTCCATGTAGAACAACCCCAGGGTTCTATGACCCTAAGCATCCAAATTATGTTTATAAATTGGATAAGGTTCTCTATGGTCTAAAACAAGCCCCTCGTGCTTGGTATGACACTCTCTCATCTTTTCTTATATCTGAAAATTTTGAACGTGGTAAAATTGATAATACATTATTTTTCAGAAAGATAAAAGGTCATATTATTCTTGTACAAACATATGTTGATGACATAATATTTGGTTCTACTAACCCATCTCTATGTACTTGCTTCGCTGAAAGAATGAAGAAAGAATACAAAATGAGTATGATGGGTGAGCTAACTTACTTTATTGGTCTTCAGATTAAACAATCTGAAAAAGGTACTTTTATCAGCCAAGGTAAGTATGTTAAAGATATGATGAAGAAGTTTGATCTAACTCAAACTTCAGCAATGAAAACTCCTATGGCACCTCCTCTGACATTAAACAAGAATCCATCTGGAAAACCTGTAAATGTCACTGCCTATAGAGGAATGATAGACTCCCTACTGTATCTTACAGCGAGCCGACCTGACATCATGTACTATACTTGTTTATGTGCACGTTATCAATCTGAACCTAAGGAATCCCATCTGATCGCTGTAAAGCGAATCTTCAAATATCTGAAAGGAACTCCTAACATCGGTCTTTGGTATCCCAAAGACTCAGGGTTTGATTTAATTGTATATTCTGATAGTGATTTTGCAGGATGTAAACTCGATAGAAAAAGTACTACTGGTGGATATCAACTCCTAGGAGGAAAGCTGGTAAGTTGGACAAGCAAAAAGCAAAATTCAGTGTCCACTTCCACAGTTGAAGCTGAATATGTAGCCTCTGGGAGTTGTTGTGCTCAGGTCTTATGGATGATAAACCAACTATTAGACTATGACCTTCAGCTATCAAAGATTCCAATCTATTGCGACAGCACTAGTGTTATCGCTATAGCAAATAATCCAGTGCTACATTCAAAGACGAAACACATAGTGTAACACCCGTAAATTCTTAAGGTAAGTGTTATGTCTCCCTTAATGCATTGATTTCACTTATGTGTGAATGTGTGTCTTTGTGTACATTTTATGATCTTGAATTATGTTAGAATGCCATGTATTGATTTACCATCCTTAATCGTGCAAACCTTGTGCTCGTTATCGTTTTCGGTTAAGTTTTCGGGCTGTTTCAGGTGCCAAGCGATTGTGCCACGCGATTGTGCCATGGCACTATCGCGGAAGGAACTATCGCCGAGTTTTTACCGCGGGGGAGGGAATCCTTCGCGACTGTGACACGCGATAGTGCCAATGGCACTATCGCCGTGCACTATCGCCCGCGGGGTCTAGTCGATTTAATACACTTGACAGCCTCATTTCTCACTTAACACTTTATAAAAAAACGGGAGAACTCTCTCTTAGGCGATTTTTGGGAGTTTCAAACACATACTCATTGATTGCTAGGGTTTTGGGTTGTTGAGAGCATTACGTGGTCATCAAGCTTCATCCAAGTGTCCCCATTGAAGTGTTCTTCAAGATTCTCATTTCTCGCCTTCAAGTCTCATCTTCTCCAACTTCTAGGGTTTCCATATTTTCTAGGTTTTTGGGTTCAAAACCTAGATTGTGAGTTTACTAAACCTTTGTTAAAACTAGATACACATCATAATCTCCTATTTGTTACTTTATCTCTATATGTTCAAATGTTTGGGGATTTCTTCATGAAAATAGTTGGAAGATGTATATATATGGGTGATTTGCCATGATTGTTGTTATATGTATCATTATTTGGGATTTGTCTCATAGATACATAATGTGGGTTACTTGATATGTTAAATGTATGCATATATGGGTATTATGATGATTCTAGTTGGAACACCATTTTGGTGATATGTTTATATATATTGATGAGCATGATTTACATTGGGTCTTTTGTTAGACATCATGAGGATAAGGTGGTAATATTTACCCGTAGTTGGTATTGAATTATGTGGGTTGAAATATACCTAAAGGACCCCTTATAAATGTTATGTAGAAGAACCAAGTCAGTACACTAGGAGGATATAGTCTTGGGCACCACTGTGATGGTATGTGCCTAGACCTCCGCCATTCGGGGAATTTTCTTAGCGATAGTTTTCGGGTGTGTCGGGCCTTTGGGGTGTTCCTTGTTAAGGGCATCAAGGTATATCGACTCTTGGGTGGGACTTGATTGGTGCTGTGGATCTCCCCTATTGACTCCACATTTGTTGAACTATGGTTAACTGCTGATAAGAAATGTGACTGTTCATGCATGCTTATTATTGTTCAACTCACTGGGCTTTTTGGCCTAACACTTGTTTGGTGTCGATGTGTATCTCAGGTTCTAGCGGCGGCGGTCTTAAGCAGGTTTAGTTGCTTTGGGGTGAGAGCTTGGGGAATTGCACATGGACGCGTTATACTTTTGGTTATAGACCGTTTGGGTCTATAGATGACAACCCTTTTTGTAATCTCTTTTCTAGATGTAGAAATTAGATTAGTTGGTTGTTGTTTATTTTCCGTTAAATTACAATTGTGATTAAACAGGTTATTTAAATATATATATATATTCCCCATTTTTGGGAGGCTCTTGCTATGGCAATTTTAGCATACCTCATGTCCGTTTTCCGGATTTTTGTTATCCCTATTTTTAGGGTGTTACACATAGAGATCATATATCATTTTATCAGAGATCATGTGATGAATGGTGATATTGAACTTCACTTTATCCCTACTGACTATCAGCTAACTGATTTGTTCACCAAACCTCTTGATGAGACAAGGTTCAACTTTCTCATCAGCGAGCTTGGAATGCTGAATCTTGAAGAGTAATTATTCATCTTTCACGCACTATGTCAGTGACTCTAAGTTCCCCTTTATCACTTAATCTCAGAATAAATATCTGACTCTTAGGTATGTTCTCTCACTCTCAATCACTGAATGTGGATTCAGTAAGTCACTTTGTTTCAAAATCAAGACTTTAATCACTGATTTTTCTTCAAATGATTAAAAGCTTTTTGAAAAACAAACTCTATATTTGACATTTCTTATCAGAGATTCTTTCAAAAAGAAAACCCATCTCTGACTTTTCTTCAGAGATAATTTCAAAAAGGACAAATGAAACGTTTTTTCTCTCTCCTATGGCGTCATTTGAATCGACAATCCACGACATGCCTTTTTCTAACACGTTCGTCCGTTGCCCTTCTATCCAATCAACTTCGTGAAACGTGTCCATGTCATGATGAGCATTTGTTTTCCCGCCTCACTCTCTCTCTCTCTCTCTCTACGTATAAAAGGAATGCCTTTTCATTCTTACCTCTTTACGCTTTCTGGAAATCTTTTCAAGCAAGAATCTCTCTCAAGGCATTTCAAGCAAACAACTCCTTCAAGCTTTGCATTTTCTTAACTTCAAGATCAAAAGGTTACTTTGTTCATCTTTTCTTCGTAAATTTTGTTACAAAATCCTAAATATGTTCCATCATTATGGGTTTTTCACAAGATTTCTTAAACTTTAAAATCATTTTTTTTTATTTTATTGATTCAAACATTTGGTTTTCTTCATGTTCTTTCTTCTTCAAGAACAATGTTTATTCTCAAAATAATTTAAAATTTTCATGTGTTTCTTTCTAAAAACAGAAACTGGTAAAAAAAATTTTGACTCTAAACCTTTGTATCTATCTTTTCTCCTTCTTTCCCTATTCAGAAATGGCACAATCAACTCTCATTGCTTCCAAGACCGTCAAGTTTTCTCTCACTGAATCTGAAATTCCCAAGAACAATCACCTTGCACGCTTGGACTTCGATGTTGTCAAATACCCATACTTGGTGGAAGCAGCTCAATTCCTGAAGCAGTCGTGTCTTTCTTACGCAATCACTGTAGATCCTACACCATCCAAAACACTTCTACAACAGTCTTGGTTCACTGCTGACGAAACCACCATCACCAACAAGAAGGGTGAACTGTTCCCAGCTCTCTCCTTCCGCACTGATTTAGGACCGGGCATGATGAGTGCATAAAGTCTGAGGAAGTCACTCCGATTCCCTGACAAACCCAAGGGTGGATTCAATGCCCTCCCCACTGCTAGGAGAACAAGCCTCGCGCCACCATTCCCAACAAGAAGCTGACAAAGATCTTGAAGGCCAATATGCCTTCCCAACTGAACTGCATCTTCTCACACATCATTCAATGTATGAGTGGGAAGAGTGGATCAGACGAGAAAAGTTCAGATCCATTGTCACTATCGCGTGGCACTCTCGCACCTAACCCAAAACGACTCGAAAACTTAACCAAATTCGAAAACGAGCGCGAGGTCTAAACACATGGATCTTTAATACTAACCAGATAACAACATAACATAAAAACAAGGTTCATAAGCATATAAAGGTTCATATTTCCAGATAAACACAATTAATATATTAAGGGAACAAATACTTACCTTGAGAATTCCCGGGTGTTACAATTTATCAATAAACAATTTATTAAACTTTAAATTTTGTGTTTGTATTCAACCCCCCCCCCTTCTACAAACTTGTTAAGCACCTTCGGAACCAACAAGTAGTTTCACATGATCCCAAGTCTAACTATATACATTGATATTTTTTTCTAAAATGGGTGTTTGGATTAGTTTATGCACCCCTAGATTAATTTATCGGGTCTTTAATCTAGAAACAAAATCTCTAATAACCTAGAAGAGACTTGAATCGATGATATCTAGAAGACAAACTAAGTTTGGATTTTTATCATTTCTATCATCATAATATATATATATACTTTTTGTTGGTTTGCATTTCTTAACCGTGAATGTTTGTATCAAATTACGTGCACCTCGACTAATCGTGCAGGTTATGGAGATTAGCCTATAAAATCTTCAATAGGCATGGAAGGGCTCGAATTAGTAACCTACAGAGAGGAGTCCCAAAGGTCTGAGCCTTATTATCAGTGAGTTAACCCCCTCAAGGTTTATATGTGTGTAGGAGCAAGTTTCGTTAGGAACCTAACACAGGTCCGTTCTTGACATTTTATAGACCCCGGGCAAGATATAAAAAAAGAACCTTGATAAGTACGAAAAAAATCTTGAATATATCGTTTTTATCATCAGAAATAACATTGAATCCAAGAAATACTAATAATTCATATAAAATCGTTTTTGAGTACTCCTAGACGCAAAATCAATCAATAATTATTTCTAAATTAATATGATCTACCATATTATTTTTACATAGCATCAACATCCTATAATATACCTTTAATATATAGATTGACATCATTTGGAGTCACAATGTTGACTATTCGGAGAATAACACTCTATGTAAATCAATATAAATCAGTTGTGTTTCCATCTCACCTCAAGTTAATGTTTTTCATCAACGTTTTAAACTTTTAGGTTAAAATAATTTTTTTCAGAACCATCAATCTTAGAATCAAAAACCCATATTGATTATAGCTTGAGATCTTATTCTTGTATTAGAGATAGAAGTATATTTAAGATTCATCACTCAATATTAGGTAATAAAGAGTTAATATATAATGTATGAAAAAACAAGTGTTGTTTTAAAATCTTAAATATAGATATAAATTGAACCTTCTTATATGGTTGGTATTTTTTTTTTCAAAAGATAAGAGTTTTCAAAAAGTAGGAGTATATTCAGATACAAAAATAGAATTCATGTAGATAGAATAATCAAAAGAGTCTGTGGAAGATGAATGATGGAAAATATATCGAGGTTTCTAGGCAATTAATTTTAGACTTTGGTACTAGATAAAAAACTTAGAGAAACAATAAACAATATTATAAAGTGAAGTACCAATTAACTTTTTACATATTTTCTTTTCCAACATAATTAATTAATAAATGTTTGGGTCCTTAATATAATAGGAAATTCTTGATTAGATACAAAAAAAAATTGTCTCTTTTATTTATTACTACCATACTAAAAAAATTGTCTATTTTATTTACTAATTTTTTTTACTACTATTATATACTTAAAAAAATGCCCTTATTTCTTGTGGTCCATGGGTGTATGTCCGACCCGCCTTCCCCTAGGGATGGCCCTGACCTAAAAGTGTTTAGAAACCAGAGAACCACCCACAACACGACACATGACATATTTATCATAAATATGAATGTGTTATTCATCATAAATGTTTTAAAATATTCATCGTGAATGTGTAATTCACGATGAATAACACGTCCATATTCATTGTAAATGTGTATTCATGATGAATAAAACTTATATATATATATATATATATATATATATTCATCATGAATATGCTATTCATGATAAGAATAGTGATTTCCTGGGAGGGAGGCATATGTGATAGGAAGCTAATCAAGGACAGGCTAAGGAACATGAACTTAAACCAAAGATCTCGCCCGTGAAGTAAATCATCGTACAAATGGGTTGGGTCCACTTATTTTTCTTTATTGGTTTATGTGCTATTTATGATAAATATTCATCTTGGGACATGTGCATGTTATGACCGGTTCCTGAATTCCTAAGCAATTTTGGGTTTATAACATGAGTTCTTATATATATATATATATATAGGGTCAGGTTCAAGAGAAAACCTCAAAAAAACGGAAAAGTGAAGAACACCCTGGTAACCCTTCATCTGGACTAGTGGTGGCTAAACATGGCCCTTCATCTACACTTTAGAAATCTTTGGGAGATCACAAGCAAGACCACGACTTTAAAGATGATGTTTGGAACTCGAAATTAACTTGTAACCGAATTATGGTAAACAAAGGAGTAATTTAGGATGAACACCAAAACTTGTAACAAAAGATGCAATTATAAAGCAAACTACTTGTATTACTCCAAAATACTTGCAAAGATCAAATCATCAAATGCTAGTAACAAAATTAAGAGGATGCCAATGTATGCCACAATTCGAAAATGCCTAGGATTTCTTGTTCATGAGTTAACCAAAAGATGATCAAAAAGATAGTTGCTCCAAAAGATCTCTAAACTTTCTTGTCTAAAAGATGGATGATCAAAATATGATATATAAACTAACACTTGCAACCTATTTATACAAAATCATGCTTAGTCTCCAAGGTAGGTTACAATGCAAGTAACAAGCTCATGGGCTAAGCCCTTTTCCTTTCCCTAATTTCGGCCAAGAGGGGAGCCCAAACATACGGCCTAAATGCAATCATCCAATAAAAATCCGAGAGCGAGCCCACTTTAAGTCCAATTTCTATTCTTCACGGCTTCTCCGGAGTCTCGATAATTCTGAAAATTAAAAGATAAAAATAAACGTAAGAAACTAGACTAAAATTCAGCAAATCATTAATAAATAAACAAAACCTAAGAATATCCTAAAATGGTGTAAAAAAAATGAATAAAGACACAATTCGTTAATTTGGGCAAATAAAAGACTCCTAAATGACACAAAAAGTGATGTTTTAGGGTTAATAAATTAGCACCTATCAGTGAGTTGAATCATCATGACTTTCTTGGTCATATTCGTCAGAAGGATAGGTGATTCTTGGAATGCACATAGATTTCTTGGAATTATCACCGATAAGAGCTATAGAAGGGCTTTTTATTTCTTTGATGATAGTTTTTCTTTGGATCTTTTTTTTATAATCGTGGGTTTCTGGGTCAGCTTACGCGCACCGACTAATCCCCGGGTGACCAAGAATGGCCTGGAGTCATCGCATGTGAACCTCTATGGCCACAAGGGCTTTGGCAGCGCCTAGATTTGAATCATGGGTAGATGAGATTTTCCACTACATCCCCCAATGGCTTTGTTCGTAGTTAAAGAGAGATCCGTAAAGAACAGTGAGAGGAAGATTATCAAAGTCCTTGGTCGTCTTGATACATGTACAAATTTTCTCCCATAAATCGGGAAGACCGTCCATGAATTTACACAAGGCTTCCTCGTTGTCATATAATCTTCCTAGAAGTTTGAGATCGTTAAAAAGACTGTTAAAACGATTATAATAGTCAGAGAGAGATTCTCCCATTTCATGAGAAAAGAGTTCGTACTTACGTAGATATTTTTGCTCTTTTTGATTTCTTCTGTACCCTCATACAGAACACAGTGTGGTCCACATTTTTTTGGCAGTAGACAGATTTACCAAAGAGTGGTATACCTTATCAGGGAGGGAAAGAGCAATGATTGCTCTAACTCTAGAGTCAAGAGCAACAAGATGTTTGTCATCCTAAGTATAATTCTTGGGCTTTTTGAGGATGTACCTCCCAGTAGCAGAGGTTCGTTCTTCATCCGAAGAATCAACAGAATCACTATAAATAACATCTTTATCTTTTTCTTTGTCTTTGTCTTTGGGATCAACACGAATTTTTTGAAAACGATCCCAGACTTTAGGGACAATGGGTCCCTCACGAAGCACAATAATGAAACGACTATCCACACTTTCAAGAAACAACATCATGCGACTTTTCCAAAGAGAAAAGTTGTTGGGGTTGAACTTGGGTGGTTTGGCTATAGAGCCATTGTCGTAGGAGTTGGAAAAAGAGTTTTGAGAAGAAGAGTCAGCTTTCACAGAGGAAGGTGATGCCATTGCAGATCTAGTTTATGGATTAAACTAACCCGCTCTGATACCACTTGTTGGTCCCTAATAAGTAAAACAATATTGTAGGGGGGTTAAATAGAATACACAAAATATCACTTAATTTTAATTCTTTTATTGATATAAAATATCAAGAATTACACATAGAAAACAAAAGATTGTTGCGGAAAAGAACAGGAAACTATTATAAAAATCTTACACTTAGAAAATTTTTAGAACACAACTTTAGAAAACAGTAAGTTCAAAAGCTATGAAGATGAGAGAAATAGTTGCCAATTTTTCTTGAGTGCACTGAGTTCTATTTAGCTGAAAGCGTAGTTTGCATGGAGGAAGTCTTCACCTTTATATACTACCCAATGCATTGAATGCAAATGACACTTGTCAAATGTAGATTGGATCTTTCAGATTTTTTTCAATAAATTATAAGATATTTGAAGTGACTTATCAATATACAATTGGGATTTTTGTACTATGATAAGACAATATCTCAATAAAATATGCCTGGTACAAATATTTTTGTACTATGAAGAAAGTCTCTATCAGATCAGAACTTGGGTGAATATCCTTTGTGCAATAGAAAGTTTCATTCATTTTGTTAGAAGGATGTTGGAAACAAAGGGGTATAGTCAAATCATGAGTATTTGACTATAGATATGGCCGAATGAAAAGAATGTTCGATTGAGAATGATTGTTGAATGATCGGCAGGATGTTGGCGCGTCGGACAAGACTAACCCCGGAGTCGGTGGAGTGTTGCATATGTTTGAAGGATTACTTGGATAACATGCAAAGAATTCAAGATCAAACATCACTCGAGGCTGATATAGACGTCGTGGAAACAAATTTGGATGAAAACGAAGTGGACCAAGGACTAAGTACGCCGCCAACTGTAACCGACGACGATGCTAGTAGTGTCGGTGGCATATCACTTTACGACAATGAAGAAGACGAATTAGACCTCGATCACCTTGATGATAATACGGATGTTGACCGACTTGAAAAGCACGAGACTATTCACGAGTATAATGATCCACACTACAATTACAATCCATACATTCCATGGGGAAGATGGGGTGAGGGGGGGGGGGGGGGGGGTTTGGGTGTTTAATAAGTGTGTTATTTTCTTATAATTGATGTAATAACATTGAAACTTAAAATTATAAATAAAACGTATTTTTAAAGTGTATTTGAGTGATCCAATTTTATTTTTTTATAGTTTAGTAATTGATATAATTAAAGTTTTTTAAAGTTTATTAATTGATATAATTAAACCTATTTTTTAAAGTTTATTATATAATTAATTATATTGAAAAAATAACATGGACCGGTTGATGGACCGGTTAAGGCCCGGTTACGCTTAACCGATTAGACCCACCACTACCCGGTTACCCACATTTTAAGCCCAAACCGTAACCGGTCCGAGATCGGTTGGGCTTGGCCCGGTTAAGCAAGCCACTGTAGCAGCCCGAAGCCTGATTGGGCCCGGCCCGGCCCGAGCCGGTTTTTGGCCACCACTAATCTGGACGGTATGCACTTGTGTATAAAAACCAAAAAAACAACATAATTTACCTGTATGCACAAATGCATACTGTCCAGATGAAAGGTTATCAGAGTGTTTTTCAGTTTTCCGTTTTTTTGAGGTTTTCCCTTGAACCTCCGTCTATATGTGTGTGTGTATATATATATATATATATATATATATAATATGTATATATAGAGAGAGAGAGGAAGGTTCAAACGAGAACGCTAACTATTTAAGAAAAAACCCAGCAAAAAACAACATATCATGTACAAAATCATATGTGATTTTACGCTTACCCGAAAAAATAGGACGCAGACGATGTTTAGGTCGCACGCATAGTCGCGTGAATTATATATGATTTTATACGTGAATCATATATGATTTTTCTATGTACTCGGTTGTTCTCATGTTAATCCACCTCTCTATATATAAAGCAAAAGACATGTCCACCACTTTCCCTATCCTCTGTTGTTTCTTCAATATCTTCTCTACCATCTTGATCATGGTATATGCCAAAAGCAACTTTTTATAACTCCAACTCATGATTTAAGTAATCATGTGTTGAAATAATAACCGAGTTATTACTATACGCATGGAAGACTCTTGATTGAGAATTTTGAACAACAATACTATTATTTACATCCACATTGTCGGTTGGTTATAATAAATGAAAATAAAACACAAAGTTGAATGATGGTGGAACTGCTTTTCAAACACTAACGACTTCATGTACCTTGGTTTGCCAATCAAATCTTTGAGCACGTTGAATCTTTTGGAGTTTAATCCTCCAAAATGGATCATGATTTGATTAACTGAATTCCAAAATTCTAACTGAATTGCTTTTAGATCCAACTTCAAATTTTGTTGGGTTTAAATTGATTTATTATTTAAAGAATTAAATTGATTTTTCACTCTAATTCGGGGTTATTTGTTTACCTCTTAATGGTTCCATTAAGAAGCAACCTCTGAATCGCTAAGAGGTAAATCTTGTTTGGCAAAAAGAAATGTCTGTCTCTTAATGGTTCCAAAATCCTCTGAATCATTTTGTATCATGACTCTCCCTTAACCATTAAGCGCCCTGATTTCATTATGAACAATTAGCAAACACACATATTTCATTTTACACTATATCATAAAAGTCTCTTAATCATTTTGATCACTTAATCATTTTGCACTAAACCATTCAGCAACTGACAAATAACCCCTTCGTTTTTTACAATAAATCAATATGTGGGATTTTAAGCTAAAACTCGAGACGAGAAAACAAATTGTGCATGTTTTGATGCTTTATTGTGAAGAAAATATCCCCAATCACTTCAACTTCCCAATTGACAACACTGGGTCCATTTCAGGTATCAACATTCGATGTCATATTTAACAAAATCTTCAAAATAAAGATTTTGGAGTTATTGTTGTTTCTACAAAACATTGTTGAAAAAATATATATGAGAGAAGAAACTTTTCTCATTATCATCCATATTTGAAGTTAAATTTTGGAGGAGTGATAAATTATCTTAATTATTTTTTACTTATTTTGATGGAGAAAGAAAGATGAAAAATAACATAAAATTATAATTTTATAGAAATGTGTCTGGAAATTTGTTAAAGTATTTAATTTGTTATACATATTTTAATAATATAATTAATGTTAGAATGTTCAAAATTAAAAAAAAATACCGGAGTTGAATGTAATTGTTTTTAAAAAAAATGAGATTAGATAAATTATAAATAAACTAATTTTTATTGTAAAGAAAACTATGAATAAAAATATGGATAAATTGTTTTTTTACTTTGGATAAATTATAAATAAATGTTGGATGGCTTAAAGTCTAATCGTATCTCCTCTTTATATTTACACTTTTCCTTCTCTTAAATTTTGAGGCATTATTTCTGACATATTAAATTATCTCATTTGCAAAATAAAATACAATGGATAGAGATATTTGCACCATCACCTATTAATTATTATAACTCATTAATTACATCATTATATCATTTTATATATTTTTTTATTATTACATTTTTATAATTTTTTAATATCACTTTTATTATTATTATTATTATTGTAAAATTCATGATTATTATTTAAATATTTTTTATATTCATTTGTAATTATATTTTTTATTTTTGTTTCTATGTATTATCATTTAAGATAATATGTTTCTTTACAAGAAAAAATAAATTATGTATTTTAAATTTTTAAGTACTTTTATAAATATAACTTTTTCAATATTTTCATAATTTATATATTTTTATTATTATTGTATAATAATATGTTTTCTATATATTTTTTTATAACAATATTTTTTATCATAGAAAAATAATACAACATAACTAATTCATATTCGAAGTTTTAATAAAAATTGATGAGTTATCATCTGAATTTTTAAAGATTGCTTAAGAATTGATGAATTATTCTTTAGATATTTAAATGCTTAAATAAGAATTGATTGGTTATTTTCGAAGTTTTTAAGTTGGAAAAGATTATCAATTATTTTATAAAATCTGGTTGAAATATATGCAGTTATAAAATAAATGATATATTATTATTATTTATAAATAACAAGAAATTTATCTTTTTAGTCTATTTATTAAAAAAAAACAATGAGAGAGAGGAAAAAAGAAAGTAATTAAGAGAGAGAAAAAAATTAAATAACTTTTCAAAATTCAAAATAACTTTTTCAAAAAAAATTGCACCTTTAATTACACCTAAAATAGGTACGGAGTGTAAATAGCAAACCCCAAATATTTTATACGGTGTTGTTATTTGCACCCACCATAGGTGGGGGGTGCAAATGCAATTTTGACTTTTTTTTTTGAAAACAACATTGGGAAAACAAAAAAGGTTAGATTTTCGATAGAAAAAACATTAAATCACCTAGAAATTAGAAAAAACATCATGTAATTCAATTTCTCTCACTTATATCCTCTCTTTAACTCTCTCTCTCTCTCTCTTTGTTTTTTTCTTTTTTATTAATAGACAATAATAATTAGTGCATAGTCATTATTATTTTATTTATATTATATATAAAACGAATTTTAAATAAATAAATAAACTAAAAAGACAACATGTCTTATTGTTTATAGAATATAATATATCATTTATTTTGTAACTTTATAAATTTCATGAATCGAATAAATTTTTTAAAAATTTATATAGTTACTTATAATTTTTCATTTTATCTATATTCTTGTAGAACACCACATTGATCTTTTTGCAACTTTATAAGTTCATTAAATAACCCATCATCTTTTCTGGCTTTAAATCTTCAACAATAATCAACCAATTCTTATATTTAAGTTTTTGAATATCCAAAGATTAATTCATCAGAATCAGCCTTTAATAAAAAATATAGAAAAAGTATTGTCATATAATAATATAAAATAATTTATTTTAATTGTTCTTTATATTTATATATTTTTAACATATCTTTTTATCTTAAATATTATTAATACAAAGAAACAAAACTAAAAAATAATAATTAAATTAATTATAAATAAAATAAGTGGTTTTTTATAAATAATAAAAATTATTTAACATAATATTAATTGTAATTTTACAATAATAAAACAATAAAAACTTGTAAGTGAAAAAAATAAAAAAATTAAAATATAGATAAATTTGAGTGTTGATGTAATTATTGAGTTATGATGAATAATAGATAGGTAGGGGTGTGTCTAACACATAGGTAGGGGTGCAAATATCCTCACCCGTGGAAAAATCTTCTATTGGTTATCAAATTTATAAAATATTTGTCGGTGCCATAAATTCTATCATTATATTGTTATTCATAATTCAAGCAAAAAGAATGAAAATGTAATAGGTATATTGATCATTTATTATTATTTCATTCCAATTCTAAAGCTATATTATTTAAATAAAACGTGCAAATTCAAATTCTTTTAAAATATTTCATTTCAATTTCAACCAACCAAATATTTTACAATATAGTATTGATTACTTTTCGTGTGTGTATATGTATGTATGTGTATGTGTATGTATATATATATATATATATAGAGAGAGAGAGAGAGAGAGAGTCAGGTTTAGGAAAAAACCACAAGAAATGAAAAACTGAGAAACACCTCGATAACCGTCCATTTGGACAGTATGCACATGTGCATAATACACACGTGCATAAAAACCAAAAAACAACTTCAATTATTTGTATGTATATGTGAATACAGTTCAATTGAACGACTATCAAGGTATTCCTTAATTTTTCATTTTTTTAATGTTTTCCCCCGAACCTCCCTCTATATGTGTGTGTGTATATGTATAGCCGTAAGTTCAAATGAGAAATGCTAAGTGTGTGAGAAATTAATAAGTAATCTTAGCTATTCATACGGTCAACATCGTCCCACATATTTTACGAAACTACCCCTCTATATTCTGCAGACCATACAATGAATTATTTGGTGCTTCATAGTCAAAATCGTAAATGTTGACCAGATGAACGGTAAGATCATTTATCTATTTCTCACACACTTGACATTTCTCTCTCTCTCTCTCTCTCTCTCTTTATATATATATATATATGTGTGTGTGTGTGTGTGTGTGTGTATAGAGAGAGAGAGAGAGAGAGAAATCAAACGAGAACGCTAACTGTTTAAGAAAACAAAAAAACAACAAATCATGTGCAAAATCATATATGATTTGACTTTAACTACCAAAAAAATGGACACAGACGACTTAAGTCACGGGCAAAGTGCGTGAATCATATATGATTTTGTACTGATTCAACCGTTCTCGTGTTTTTTTTAAATAAATATTGTTCTCGAATGAACCCACCTATATATATATATATATATATATATATATATATATATAGGGGAGCGATCAATTGGAAACCAGTATTACATTGGAAACTTTGGAAACCGAAATCAACCAATCAGTGAAATTTTTTTTAATTGAAAAGGTTATTTTTGTCTTTTACATTATTTCATAATATATATGGTAACTGTTATTATTATTATATTAATAATTATTTAATTTTAATTTAACTTATATATGGTAATAATAATCATTGATTAATTTAAAAATGAGATATTTAATTTAGGTAAATTATTTAATTTTAATTTAGCTTATATATGGTAATAATGAAACAATAATGCTAACACGATGAACCTGATGAATCTATTTTCATTATGAAACAATAATGCTAACACGATGAACCCGATAATCTATTTTCATATACGGATATGCAACTGAACATGTAATGAAACAAAAATGGGAAGTTAACAAAAATGACACAAATTCATCATGTTTCATTATGAAACAATAATGCTAACACGATGAATCTATTTTCATTATGAAACAATAATGCTAACACGATGAACCTGATGAAATCTGTAATCCAATGAAATCTGTAATCCACAAATTCATTCTGTTTCATCACAATATTAGATTGCGTGGAAAATTTTATAATAAAATGAAATTAAAAAAATATTTTCTTACATTTTAAAAGAAAAATAATTTTTTTGATGAAAAAATAAATGCTCCACGTTTTCATAGTAAAAAAATAACAAAATTTAGATTGCGTGGGAAATTTTATTTTGGTTTCAAGTAATCTAAATAAAATAAACATTTCTTGCCATATTTGAGACACAAAATCAAAAGACATATTTACCCCTTTCATCTATTATTTTTATTTATTATTAATAAATTAATTAACTTACTACCATATATAATTCAAATGAATCTTAACCATTGATTATAAAGATCAATGGCTGAAATTTGGTTTCCAAAGTTTCCAATGAAACTTGGTTTCCAATTGATATCACCCCTATATATATAGGAAGAATTTCATTTGAGAAATGCTAAATATACGACAATAAAGAAGTAATCATTGCATTTCATTCGGTCAAGATCGGCTTTGACTGATCAAATATTGCGTCTTTGATTGGTCAAAAATTACGGCCCTGACTGGTCAAAAATTACGACTATTCCAAAAATTGAAGGACAGTTTCGTAATTTTTACAAATATACAGGACGAGTTCATATATGAACCTGTATGATTCACATATGAACTATATGTTCATATGTGAACCAGTGTAATTCACATATGAACTCTTTTAACTGATTCATATATGAACCAATTAACTGATTCACATATGAACTAATTAACTGTAGGTTAATATATGAATCAGTTGAACTAATTAACAGATTCACATATGAACTAATTAACTGATTTATATATGAACGTATAGTTCATATATGAATCAGTTAAAATAGTTCATATGTGAATTACACTGGTTCATATATGAACATATAATTCATATGTGAATCATACAACTTCATATACGAACTCGTCCCGCGTATTTTACGAAACTACCCCTCTATATTCTAAAGACCACACAAGGAATTATCTTATGCTTCTCGGTCAAAGCCGCAAATATTGACCAGATAAAGGGCTAAAATCATTTATTTATTTCTCATATTTTTAATATTTATTAAATGAACCTAATCCTATATAGGGGTTAAATCTAGTGAGGACCATAAAAATATTACAAACTTAAGGACTAATATAATCCCTTGATTAGAATAAATCAAGGGTCAATAACAAAAAAAAAGCTTATTTGTAATAAAAGGATAAAATAAGGGTATTTTTGACATTTTGTTAATGATTTTTAGGGATATAATTGAGATTATATTACTAAATTCAAATACACGGTCTCCAAATAAAATTAATAATTCATTAATTCCCATTCATCTCATTCACTTCATCGTCTCCGTCAAGTTTCCCAATTTCATCTCCATTAATGATAAAGATCATTCACTGGAAGTTCAATTCATAATTTTAATCGTCAATGTCAACTGATAAAGATCATTCACTGCCGAAGATAAGGATTAAAGGTAACGTTTTTTTACTAAAATCTTTAACATTTAAAATTTAGGGTTTTAATAGGAGTTGAAATTGATTTCTTCATCTGCAGTTGGTAGAAAGAGCAAGAGGTTGGTAGATAAAACAAGATTCACTGTCGTTGACGATAAAGAACAGAAAAAAAGGAAGTGAGAGAAAACAACATCTACTGTTTCCAACTGAAAAACCTCCAAATCATTCCTCGATTTCTACTCAGAAACTTTGATTTCTCTCTCTAAACCCCATCTGGTGAGAGAATGATAGAAGCTCTTCATCGAATGAAGAGTCAATCCAACAAGCTCTTCTCAATTTTGGATTTTCTCTTCATTGCAAAGAAGATTGTTAGCAATAACAATGGAGTTTTTAGTTGATTAATATCACAATTCTTGTTTTTTAAGTTTTTTTTAAGATTGAAATTATCTTCCCAGATTTGGGGTTTTGTGTTTGATTTCCCAGATTTAGTGAATTTGTGTGTTTCATATGATGAATCTGTGCGTTTAATCTGGTGAATCCATGTGTTTTATGTGATGAATCCATGTGTTTTATGTGGTAAATCCGTGTGTTTCATGTGGTGAATTCGTGTGTTTCATCTGGTGAATCTATGTGTTCCATTTGGTTCATATGGTGAATTGTGTATTTCATTTGTTTCATATGGTGAATTATGTGTTTCATCCGGTGAAATAGCATAAAGATGAAACACTGTCAATATTAACCTTATAAAAATAATAATTTTCATTATGATTCAATTGGTGAGTATGTGTTTCATATGGTGAATCTTTGTTAGCAAAATGACAATTATGCCTTTTTCATGTGGTGAAATAGTTTTCAATTAAAACCATAGGATCAAAACTAAATTATGGTTTAGATCGGTTGTCACAGTTTTCAACCTTTTTGTGGTTCTCATTTGATTATCGAGACAGGTTCAAACGAGAATGTAGTCAATTTGCGAGAAGGCGATAAGAAATATGAGCCACATAATTATTTAATTAAAAAATAGCATAAATAAATTTAAAAAAAATTAGGATAATTACAATTTGAATTGGATAAATCCTTAAAAATCTCATAATATCTTTAAAATTTTTTAATTTTAATAAATTCATAATTTTTTTTTTATCAAATTTATATTATTATTTTATAGATAAAATCATAGTTTTTATCAAATATCACATGTTATATCCATAACTAATTCATTATTTATTTCACCATTTTTTTCTCTATTTTTTAGATTTACGTTTTGAATCACTTGTGATTAACTTCGTTTAACATGTGATATATTATTATGTATCACATATGATCCCACTATGTGGATTTTTTGTAAATATCACATATGACAATATATGTCTGAATATAAATGACGCATAATCACATGTGATAATAATTAAATCACAAAAAGATCTATAAATATAAACATACATAATCACATATGATTAACTAAAATATATACAATTATCACATTTGATAATATTTACATCACAAAAAGATCTATAAATAGAAGTATACATAATCACATATGATTAACTAAAATATATACAATTATCACATGTGATAATATGATATGTGATATACATAAATATTCTTATAATGATATCACATGTGATATTTGGTTAAAATTATGAATTTTTTTTATTAAAAGTATATTTAGAAAAAAATAATAAATAATTGAAATTAAAAAATAAATAAATTTAAAAGATATAATGAGAATTTTAAGGATTTATATAATTCAAAATGATAATTATCTTAATTTCTAAAACTATTTTTTATTTTTTATTTATGGTTTTTTTAATTAATAAATTATGTGTTCCACATTTCTTCACGTTTTCTCACAAATTAGTTTGTTTCTCGTATGATCTCCTCTCTCTCTCTCTCTCTCTCTCTCTCTCTCTCTCTCTATATATATATATATATATATATATATATATATATATATATATATATATAATCTATACTATATTATAAAGCATAGATAAAAAACTCTTAAATATAAATTATTAGGCACAATGTACCATCATTTTATGCAAGATTTTAAAAATCTCTTAATTTACAAGTATCAAAGCACAAGATACATATTACTACTGCAGGCTTATAACACTCACTAATTTGGTATGTGCAAGACTTTCCTTTTATGCAAACATTTACATATATCACTATTAATTAATATATTATATTACTATAAATTTGTTTTTAATTATATTATTAAATATGTAATTGGTTATTTTTTCTATATGTCATTAAAATATATAAGATAATCATTGAATTCTAACAAAATACTTAATTTTTTTATATAAAAAAACGTTATATTATTAAGCCTAAATTAAACAATTTATAAAAAAAAAACATTATCACTTTCTTAAAACCATCCAAAATCGTACTGTAAATCGACAAAAAAAAACAAAAAAAAAATGAAACATTAAAATCGTGATGTATCTCGCTGCATTGCGCGAGTACGCTTCCAGTATACTATAAAACAGACATAAAAAACTCTTAAAAACAGTTATTAAAGCTTAATGTACAACCATTTAAAGCTAATTACTTAAAACTTAAATAAAGAATGAAAACTTAAAATCTTTTCCTATTTAACTATTATCTCTAACAACTTTAACTCCCTAAAATTAATCCTTGCATAATTAAATACAGTATAAAAATCAAATTTTAAATATAAAAAATCTAAAATATAATTTAAAAATCTAACAGAATATTTAATGTTTATTTTATAAAAAAAACATTATTTTATTAAACCTAAAATAAATTACATTATTATTAAACTATCGAAGAAACTGTTAAAAACAAACTTTTATGCATTAAGTACTGTTTATTGATACACATTACTTAAAATTCAAAATTACTAATTATGATGCATGACTACAAATTTCTAAAGCTATATGTTTTAATTCATAACTAACCGATATATAAACATAATCAAAACATGGTAAACATCTTAATTTAAATATAAAGAATTTAAAATATATAAGATAATCATATTGTAAATCGACAAAAAACAAAAATTAAAAGAAATGATGCATCTCGCTGCATTGCGCGAGTACGTTTCTAGTATATTATAAAGTATGGATAAAAAACTCTTAAATACAAATTATTAGGCACAAGGTACCATCATTTTATGCAAGATTTTAAAAATCTTTTAATTTGTAAGTATCAAAGCTCAAGATACATATTACTACTGCAGGCTTCTAACACCCACCAATTTGGCATATGCATGACCTTTCTTTTATACATACCTTTCCATGTATCACTATTAATTAATATATTATATTACCTATAGTTTTGTTTTAATAATATTATTAAATATGTAATTGGTTATTTTTTATAGATGTCATTAAAATATATAAGATAATCATTGAATTCTAACAAAATAACATTATATTATTAAGCCTAAATTAAACAAATTTATAAAAAAAATTATCACTTTCTCAAAACCATCCAACATCATACTGTAAATCGACAAAAAAATAAAATAAAAATTTAAAATTGTGATGTATATCGTTGCATTGCGCGAGTACGCTTCTAGTATATATATATATACATCCTACATCCGGGTAAGCCCATAAGGCCTTAAGGGTGCGTTTGGTACGCAGACTGGGTGAGACAGGACGGGACAAAAAAAATAGTCCCATGTTTGGTATGCCATGGGACAAAAATTATATGGGACAAAAATTAAGTTTTTTAGTTCCACCAAAATAGGTGGAACATAATGGGACTAAGGGGTCGTTTACCTAATGCTTACCCGGTAAGTGTTTACCAAGTCACGTTACCTTATCGATGGACATGGCAATTGGCAAGGACTATGAATCTTACCCGGTAAGAACTATGGCAAGGTCCAAGAGTCTTACCCGGTAAGTGATGGTTACGACTCTTACCCGGTTAACGCTTACCGGATGATTTATTGCGTACGATACTGTTTTTCATGACTAAAATCTTAACATGTAAGGTAAGTGTCTAAGTGATAGTGTCGAATTTACCGGTAAGCGCTTATCGGGTAAGTAATTGGGTAAACGGCCCCTAAATGTAAGATTACAATATTACCCCCTTTCAAACATATGATTTTAAACCTAAACTAAACGTGGGACATATAGTTAGTCACGTCCCGTCCCATCCAGTTGCGTACCAAACGCTAGCTAACTGATCCTTTTGCATAAGTATGCTGGTCCTAAACCAGTCCCCAGCTGAACCAGTTTTGAGCCTTGAAATGATGACTGGTTCAAGGCCACCGCTCTCTAACAAGATCCTAGGCGAGCCTGTCTTGGTCCAAGACACTCCTAGTAGACCCACTGGTCCTGTAGTTCAGAGTTCATATTTCAGTGATGATGTTTACAAGCTTTTTCTTCTTTATCAATTCACACAAAACTGGAAAACAACCCTTCAACTCTTTTGATTAGAGGACAGATATGTATCTTATCTTTTTAGATCTGAATAAAAATTTGTTTTCTTTCAAATTCCTATCCACCAATCGCATGAAGACACATAATATACACGTCTTTCTATCCCAACTTGCATATTCCAGTAAAACATAGAATATAACATATATAAAAACATTAAGCCCAATTACTTACCGAGTTTAAGTTGCATATTCCAGTAAAACATAGAATATAACATATATTCTTATAAAATTTATTTGACAAGTTTTAAGTAATTGTGTAAATATCAAAAATTAAAAAATAATTTTTAATTTACAGCATTTATCTAAATAAAATTTAAAATTGTAATTACCAATAAATATCAGAACATCAAGTTACCTACTAGGCTACTACACACTACCCAGGCATCTTTATTCAAAAAATTAAATGATTATTTTAATAAATCAATTTAAAACCATATTAAATATATTAATATTTTACAAAAACTCGTGAAAACTAAAAATAAAATAAAAAACACTGGCAGCTCAACTCAATACGTTTCTACCTTTTTAAAAATCAACCTTGCATACACCTCGATTAATCTTCAAGATAAAAGTCAGAAAATGGCCTTAAAAAGACTAAGAACCCAAGGCCCAATCTTGAGAAAGAATTATGGTAGATATGTCAAGAAAGAGTAAGGGGCCGTTTACCATACAACTACCGGGTAAATGCTTATCGAGTCACTTACCCACGAATATGGCAAGAACCGAGAATCTTAATTAGTAAAAAGCATAACAAGAATCAACAATTTATTTTGATGGCCAAGCATGTTACTCGATAAGGTAAGCCAGACCAATGACTTTTACTTCTACAGGTAAGCGCTTAACCGATAAACATTTGGAAAACAGGCCCTAACTTGTTTTGGATGGCTAATTAAAAAAAAGGTTTAACCTCATACTCGAATCCCCCGACTCAAACCGAGCATGAACGCTTGAAGGAAATACAATCCTTTGCCTCACGCATGTCGACGACATCTTTCCGTTCATAAGAGACCCAAATAAGGTACCAAAACTTGAAATACAAACTTCTGATCCTCCAAGGACAACAATTTTGCAAACAATCTTATTGTGACACCCAAACCCCCCATCACAACTCTCAACCTAACTCCTTAACTAACCCAAAATAGATCTACATCAAAATTGTGATATAAAGTTAATGGGAACATATACCATTAATTAACATTCAAAACAATGTATGCATCGTCTTAAACAACCGGAATCAATATCTTCTCTCTGCTTCCAACCAAACATTCTTCCATCCTAAATTTACCTGAAATAAGATATGGTATACAACGATTAACTAAATACAGTCGTATGAGATCTATCAGTGTATAAAAACAATAAGCGAAAAGTGTGACACAACGACCAAAAAAAATCGTGGTAAACAGGCAATAATACCCTCTCCACGTGTTGAGTATATGACTAGATGTGAAGATATCAAAGAGTTGATCCAAGTTTACATGATCCACAGAGAGATTTGACATAACCCAGTTTATGTTTTTGACAAATAAACCGTAGGCCTATGTATAATCCGAAATCAAGACCTTAAGTCCTACCTACGTTTATCACATAGTGGCCAATGTTATGGTTGCCAACCTTGGATCACATTATATATTGTCAATAAAGAACCACCTAGATATCCAGCAGGATACCTTTTACCATCTTTTGAAGCACAGAATCCTATCGTTCACGTCTTCAGTACCACCTGAAACAAGTCCCAAGGCCCTAGATTATACCTTTGGCCACCAGTTCCAAGCACTCCCTGAAGCTGGCATGCTAGCCCTCCAATTCAGAACCAGATAGTAAAACCCATCACACACCCATTTTAGTAGAAGGATGATGCCACTATCTTTTCGTATGTTTTCAATGTACCCACTCGTATTTTTTCTTCTTATCTCTCTCGTGTTGTGTTCACCATATGATAGGCATAGGTTTATGGAATATTGCAAGAAAATATGCAATAGCACATGAAGTTTGTACTTTTGTGTGTTCTGCTGGAATCAATTTAGTGTTCTTTAAATCTTTAACTTTTTCTTTGCTATAGAAACCTCTAATTCTTAAAGAAAAAACAAGGCCAAGACGCTCAAACACAATCTTTGGCTGGATAATTCATTTTTGACCATAAATGGTGTATTTTCACCATAACTCAATTCTATGGCCAGAGAAAAAAAGGAAGAAGATAGTTCTGTGGTCAATTTCATCAAATCCAGAAAGTAGCACTGCCTGAAAGAGTATAATCCTATAAAATAATAAACAACCAAAAAATTGCCTTTGAACTATCCAAAAGTCAATCCCAACTTTCACTTGGTTAAATGATCTCAATAAGCATTGTTGTCCACAAGATTGGTGATAGGACAAATATAGAAAAACAAAAGTGAACAACAAACCAACCAAAATTTGTTGAACCCAACCAGATGTGGCTGAAAAACGGCAGGAAGTAAGTTCAACTTGCAAAAACCAGCCCCGTCACAGAAATATTCCAGTTGTTTTAACATCCAATCCCCATAATTCATCTGAAAGAAATCAAACCTGGCAAAATAAAATATCTTAGATTACAGCAACATCTCTGCAATCTGGACAGCATTGAGGGCAGCCCCCTTGCGTATTTGGTCCCCACAAATGAAGATATCCAATCTGTATTAAAACAATAAACCATTAAGGTGTTGAACATAAATAATCAAACATCTGAGAGAACCAGGTGTTGAAGAGTTACAAACCCATAGTTTCCATCTTGAGACTCATCCCGACGAATTCTGCCTACTGCCACATCATCTTTGTTTGAAACTTCCAAAGGAGTGGGGAAGTGATTGGTAGCTCGATCATCAATAACAACCACACCAGGAGCTTTCCTCAAAATCTCCCTTGCCTCATTCTAGTTATAAAACAAAAGAGCAAGTCAAAAATTGACTATCTGGCAAAAATTATCCATACCCATTGATGCATCAGGAAAGGCAACGAAATAAAATTACAATATTTTAAGATATGTAACTACTTGGTTAACGCATGAGTGATGAGACCAATATAAAAATACCTTTTGTACAAAGTACATAGAGGATAGAGCTACACATTATGTTACTTATGAAGAAATAGTGTCTTTAACAGAGGTGTTTCACAGAAGTAAATAGCTATTAACCAGGCTGTTATCCTGTTAACTACAAAGTGATCAGAATTAAGCTGAACAATTCTTATGGGCTCTAGATTTCGAACATTGATTTTCATCTTTGAAATAACATACGCCTCTAAAATGACTAAAGCGAGCAGTTAAATGCAAATAATTTGACAGGGTGGATCACCTTGAGATATTCAAAAGTGAGATATTCCATTTACTATACAATTAAAAATGCTACCCTAGTGGTCCAAAGTTTAACAACTAACAACCTGCTACAGTCGACAGAGTTTTTTAATGAATAACCAGGGTATTTGGCACCCTTTGCCCAACTAGTTACAGACCATAGTCCATGCATAGCACCTCACACATGAACCAAGAAAACTTAGCTTCCAATTAGTGGATGTGGCACCTAAGAAATTGATAGCACCTGTGGTTCCAATTTCCAAACTAAGACCTCTTAAACCAAGGTCCCAAGCCTTACCCACTAGGTCAACCCCTGCGGTTGATAATACTAAATTTACTAGTACGAGAAAATTCCAGTGAACCCCAGTTCCGATGAACTTAATGATAAACGTTGGTTTCAGGCATGCGCCGTCTAAGATACATAATATAAGCACATTAAGCAATTGCTTCTTTTTTATGAGGCATGACAATGATGTGGAAAAGACATGTCAGTTCTAAAACAGAGGAGAAAGAAGATCTCTATTCAACTTCAAAAATGTTTCATTTCTAGCAAGTAGCAACCCTTCAGCCTGTACTTGCAGTAACAACTTTTCTTTTTAAGCTCCATTGTTGTGGTTGGGTCTGGCAAGCTGAGACCAAGCAATTATCTACTGTTGTTGCTAGCTCTTTAGTTTCTTTCAGTGGTTTAACCCTATAAAGTCTAAGGCAAAGATATATAAAAATCTCAATAATCTTCAACAGCTTATCGATAACAGATGGTCATTACCGAAACTGTTGGAGGAAACCAATTTCCATATGAAGCAAGCCAACATACATAATACTCAATTTTTTATGAAAGTAGCATGACTGCCAAACATGCTCTTATAAAAAGAATCAGTGTTGTCATACAATATAAGAGGGTAGGTGAAATTGCAAAGCATTTGGCAATATCCAACTATAGATCAGCCATAAATAAATGGACATATTTTCCAGGAGAACTCCTCGCAGAAATTGTTATTGTCAAGTGAAAATTAACCAGATACAGTACATAGATTTAATTCTAAATGTAAAGACATTAACATTGTAGTGTTTTACAAGGGTACCTCATCAAGGGGGGTTGCAAACTGTAAGTTCACACTCTCAGCATGTGCCCGCATGACAGGAACTCGTATACACGTTGCAGTCACTTTGATATCCTTGTCGTTCTATGGTGTAAATCAAAGGTCCATATTACTCCCGCTTAGCCTTTTTCATCAAAAGAACCAAAACAGTGGTGCATGCTTCCAGGATATCAAAAACAACACTTACCCAGATTTTCCTTGTCTCTTTTACTAATTTCATTTCTTCCTCGTTATATCCATTTGGAAGAACTGGTGCATTATGTGAAAACAGATTGAAAGCATACTGCATTCGGAGCACAAAATGTATTCAGTTACCAGTTTAACCAATATAATATGTATTCCTAACTTAGTTCACCCTGGCATTTTAACAAGAACTAAAAATGATAAAACCTGCTGTTTGAAGATTTTACAAGTCGGTCGTTTCCCTTCAAGCACCTTCATTTATAAAAAGAGAAACCAAATTCAACAAACATGATATACACCATAAATACAAATCAATTTGTTTTAAGTAATTTTCAAAACCTCACGAGTCTGCAGTTCAAGCTCTTCCATGGCCGCAGCACCAGCCCCACTAGCTGCCTGGTATGTGCTAACCACCATACGCAATACCTGCAAATTCTCGTTTATCATGAAAAATCAATACGATATTGATCCAAAATGGCTACCACTGGTTTACAAACAAGTGTAATTTCTCACCTTTGCCCGTCTGTGAAGAGGAGTGGCGGCCATCAAACATATGATGGTAGAACAATTAGGGTTCGCAATCAATGCCCCTTTACCCGACCCAACCCTAATATGCGACATTGCATCAGGGTTAACTTCCGGGATCACCAGCGGCACACCGTCATCCATACGAAAAGCAGAGCTATTATCCACCACAACAGATCCACAATTCGCAGCAATAGGTCCGAATTCCTTACTAATTGAACCACCGGCGCTGAACAGAGCAATGTCAACATCTCTGAAGCTGTCAGCGGTTAGCTCCTCGACGACATACTCATTGTCTTCGAATGTGTATTTCTTTCCGGCGGAGCGTTTGCTAGCGAGCATCTTAATGGATCGGTAGGGAAAGGATCTGTCGGATAGAACGGATAAAAACTCCTGGCCGACGGCCCCGGTGACGCCGACGACAGCAAGCGATGGGGCGTCTTCTCGTAGTGACATACGAACTGAGAAAGGGCTGGCGGTAGAAGGAGTAGGTTTGAGGCGGTGGAGGGGGAAGGTGGTAGCAGCGGTGGCGCCATCGAGGAAGCGGCGGTGAGCGACGGCGGGAGACTGCATGTTTACCAAATGGATGATCGGAGAAATGTAGAGACGAACTTGTAACGGAATATGAGAAAGAGGCGGCTAAATGCTGATAGGGTTGAAGGCTTTGGACTAAAAGTAAGTGGAAGTTACACTTTGAGTCCTAAATTATTATATAAATACATTTGAGTCCTTCACTTTTTGAGAATATAACATTCAGATCCTTACTTGTCATTTAGAAATTATAATCAATCAATCAATATATCAATTAAAGGAGGAACCACATGTGTTAACGTGGTCTCTCCTAAAGTTCACTTATCTATTTTCTCATTCATCCTCCTTCTATCTTTCTTTTTTCCTAATTTCTCATTTTAATTTTTCATCAACATTTATTATTCATTATGTTTACATTCAACATTATGTTTTTCATTTTCCCTATCTCCTCTCCGTCTCCGTCTCCATCTCCATCTCCCACTATATTAAATAAGAAACAATATAGCTCCTCTTCATCTCCCTTTCTATATATCACTCGATGTGTTCTCCATTATTCTTCAAAAAAATTATTTTTCAGGTAAACTCCTCTCCCTCTCCATCACTTGATGTGTTCTTCATTTAACAAACCAGTTTTTTTAAGGGTGCATAGGTTATGTCTAGACTAATCTCTTGACAAATTATGACCGTAAGACATCAACCCTGATTAAACCTTAGTGGCCACAATTGTTGTGTACCCATGGATTTGAACCCTGCACAGATGGATATTCCACCACATCCCCCAACACGCGGTGTCGAACACCAGTTTATATTAGGAAAAGTTGACTTTAGGCTTTAACGACATGAAAACAATATAAATTTGTGATTTGGCGAAATTCGGTATCAACTTATAATGTCTTGGTATTTGATTAAAAGCTAAGGTGGCGTTTGGTTCGTGGAATGGAATTCGATGGAATTGGAATTCATCAAGGAATTTGACTTTGAATTAATTGGAATTGGAATTTGATGGAATTTGACCACGCATTTTGGTCGCGTTTGGTTGGATGGAATTGGAATTGGAATCTGTTGGAAAGAAAATGAATTCCATAGGATACCCCGTGGAATTGTGAAATCCGTGTTTGAAGGAATTTGATGGGATCCGCAGGATTCCTTAGTTTTAATTATGTGAACCAAACAAGACTTTGGAATTTGGTCAATGGATTTGGACATTCCAATTCTATTGAATTCCATCCAATTCCGCGAACCAAACACCCCCTAATAATCGACAACCCCAACCGGTCCATATGGAACCCACCTCCAAGGACACCAATGTGAGGGGGCATTTTTTGGCTCGCTCATCGGTTGAGGCTAGCGAGGGGTCTAGGATCGAACCTAGGACTTGTCTTGTATTTGGACATAATTATCCCACCCTTTTGTCAATTAAGTTACTCGTCAGAGACTATTTGATGGGTTATTAGTAATACAATAAACAGTATAAAGATATATATATATATATATATATATATATATATATATATATATATATATATATATATATATATATATATATATATAATCTATAGATTAAATGGGAGAACTTATATTGATACACTCTTCTTGTTCAAACAAAAAAACATATTTCCTCAACTTTTTGAATCTTATTGAGACGTTATTGAATTCAACCAAGATATGTGTACGTAAGAGACGACTCTTTATCAATGGTACAAAAAGTCTTTGGGTCCGTTTGGTTTATAGGAACGGAATGGAATGTAATAGATTTCATATCGGAAATTGGATTTGGATTTGAGAGGACTTGGAATCTTTTTGTGTGTTTGGTTTGTAGGATTGAAATAGATTTGAATTCCATTATTTATAAAAAAATATTAAAATAATTGTAAAATAATTAAATTACCTTTTTATTTAACAGATTATTAAAAAAAAAGTGTTTTTAACATATTTTTAAACATTATTATATAAAATCCTACGAAATCCTAGTCATCCCATTGGGATTTCAAAATCCTATGTTGGAGGGATTTCAAAAAAATCCTGGGATTTTAAATCCGAACAATCCTGCAAATCAAACACAAGAATGTAATGGATTTGAAATCCAAATCCCTTCAATTCCAATCTATTTCGGCAAACCAAACGCGACATTTGTGTTGGGTGAATTCCTAAAGGAGTAATTAATCATTCTCCTGGTGCAAAAGGTTGGCTAATTATATGAACTAATATTGCTAAAACTCGTCTTTTTTCATTAAGGATGTATCGAAAGACCAATCTTTATTACTTGGGTTATTTTTCTCTAGGTAATCATTTTTTAAAATTTATGTAAAATATAAAATTTATGTAAATTTTTCTTTAGGTAAGATTACAATATAAAATGACTTAGAAAAATATGGACATTTATGTAAAATACCCTTGCATAATTGGAAAAAAGAACTCCAAAACAGAAAATATATATTTTTTAATAATAATAGAAAATTGTTGTTTTTAGATTTTTTTTTATATCTTACAACGAAAATAGGAAGTGGTTACAAATAAAAATATACATTAGGACATAAACTTTGAAGGATAATTAAACCACAAAATTCACATACTCAATTCAATTTAAGGTAATCGGCAGTCAAGGGTTTGAACACATGATTGGCATGTGTCTCCATGTAGTGCAAAAGCTTCGTGGGCAAATGCATGTAGACAACCCAATCGTCGTTGTTGATCGGGCTTCCCGTCACCATGACATAACAGTCGGTCCTAGCCAACGGTACATGGCATGAACCGAACACCAGCTTCCCCCACCCGAAATCCATCTTATCCGTGATCGAAAGCCTTTGCCCCGATGACACCATGATCGCAACCCCTTTCTCCGTTCTGGCAAACGGACGTGATATCAACGCTTTTGGTCGTTGATCCTCGACCCAATCTATCAACTCCAAGAAGTGGTCTTTGGTGGCTGCACTCTTCAAGAACTCGTGAACATGGTTTGCCACCACACTCAATGGCATGTCCTTCAAATCCTGTATAAAAGTAATGTTTAGAATTGCGCTCAAACATTACATTTATCTGTCCTAATAGACTGGTTTATACTTAATAATATACGATACATTAAAATACGTCTAAATGTCTTAATATATTATTTTATATTATAGTATAAATTATGTGTCATATTTAAAGATGTTTGGGAATTCTCATAGCATCTATAATGGAGGTTCTTATGAGAATCCACTTTTTGTTTTTCTTGCCACATTATTTCTAACTCACCAAATTAGAAGCCTACATAAAACTCTACAATGGTAGTTCTTATAAGGACTATTTTTGTGGGTCTCATGTATTTTTTTTCCAGCATGAATAGTATAAAAGTAAAATATATATATATATATATATACAAAAACTAATAAAATATCATTTCACACAAAGTTCAAGATAAGAAAACCACAAGGGCTGTGGTGTGGTGGTAAAGGCTTGGAGACTTCATAGCGTTCAACCCGGGTTCGAGCCTCACTCGCAGCACTTGTGACCACTGAGGATAAACTCAGGGCTGCACGCTTTAGCAGCTGGGCCAAAGACCCTAAGGGTGCGTTTGGTACGCAGACAGGACAGGACAAGATGGAACAGGACATGACGGAACAGAACAGGACAGATGTCCAGCGTTTGGCAAGACATGACAGAACTGGACAGAACAGGACTAGACCGGTTAAATGACGAATTATATAATGCAAATGTTATATATAAATTCAATCGTTTTTTAGGATGAATACAATTGATTGAAAGATTGATGAAATCGATCTCAAGTTTAAAATTTAGAAAATATTTCAATAGACTATAATTTACGATTTTCAAAAAATAGTTCCATAAATAAATAAATATATATATAGTATTTAAAATATAGATTTATGTTATTTCGGGTTTTTGGACGGGTTGGGTGGCCAACGATCAAACCCAATCCGAACCCGGATATCCTCCCAAATGTCGGGTTTCGGATTATCGGATTTCGAGGTATTCGGGTTTTGCAAAAACATCTTATTTTCGGTTCGGATTCGGATTTCGGACTATTCGGGTTTTACACATCCCTAGCTTGGAGGCGTGGATGATGAGAAGACATATTTTATGTTTTTAACAAATGGTATATTAGTCAAAGTATTGCTGTTCTACTTAGTTCCAGGGGGTTGGAGTGGGACAAGTGTGTCTCATGCTTGTTCCACTTAGTTCTAGCGTGTCCCACATATGGTCACGCCAAACATGGGACAAGCCTGTTCTGTTTTGTCTTGTCCCACTCTGTCCTGCATACAAACGCACCCTAATTGTCAGGGATTAGTCTGGGTCATAGGCCCAAGGATACCCTTTCCAAAAAAAAAGTTCAAGGTAAGAACTAAGATTCTTGTACAAGAAGTCCAAACATGTGAGTGTAATAAGACTATGTTTGGTAAACTAACTGATAAACTAGCTTTTCAAAACGCTACTATGAGTAGTTTTTCAATAAGATAACTTATAAGCTAGTTTATGGTCATCCAAACATGTAAAAAAAGCTAACTTATAAGCTAGCTTTTTTTTTACCAAACAATGCCTAACTCTCTCCGACAATAGTTTTTACGAGAACCTACACTTTTTGCTAATAAAAACCTCCCAAATGGAAATGTTTTAATAAGTTTTTTATAAAACTTTAGAAATAATTTGTGCTATAATTAGTTTTTTTCAAACTTTTGATAAATGTATGATGAACATATATTTTTATAAGATACTTTTTACTACAAGACATTTTTTGAAAAAAAATGTCATAAAAAGCTATTAGGATTTTTTATTTTAAAAGTGTCCTATAAAATTTATCAGATACCTAAAAGTGTCATAATCAAATTACCGTAGCATTAATTTTTACATAGAGTAGCACAACTTATTTGGTTCTATAAGGTAATCTATTATGATTTAAACATATTTGACATATTATAAAACCGATTTTATTACAGTGATACGATGATTTGAGAAAAAAATGTGAAAACTAGACAGAAAAGGGTGTTTTCATGACGTTTTTGGAGAACCGAACAAAACCAAACCAAACCGAAACATATTTGAAAATTATTTTACCTTTGATCGGATCCCTCCGAACGGGATAGATAAAACATTACCAAAATGTGCAGCCATTAGTTTTTGTTTCTCGACCCCTTCTCCTTCGCTTAACCTTCGCCTTCCATCAACTGCAACTGCGATATTGCACGTATTGCCAAGATGACCCGATTCCTCCAAGAACGACGCCGTAATCTTCCATAAGAAAGAGGTAAACGACTCTAGTTTCGACCTTTGGCATCCGTTTTCGCTGGCCAACAACTGGAGTCTCTTAAGATCCTCACCCTCGATATAGTAGATACGACTTATAAGTTGCGAGTCGAATTGATCTGGTTCTGCTGGTTCACTTTTGGGATCCATTTGAAGTAGTGATGGGAGATCAGAAAGGGGAAGAAACACATTGGCGACTGAAGTCGAGTAGAGGGTTGGGCGCCTAGGGCTGAGGATCGAACGTCGAAAAGAGGGCAAGTAAGATGGTGGGATTGATCGATTGATATCGGCCCAGGATGAGACAAACATGCTGGCCGAATACCCGTCTGCGACTCGATGATCGAACATGCATGCGATCACCATTCCCCCACATTTCAACGTTGTGATCTGCAACATTATGATCAAATTTGGGATCATACGGTAAGGTGCCGTATGTTTTTTAAGAGGTCTAAAGTCTGAAGTCTTATTTTAGTTATGATTAATAAGAGGTGGTGTGTAAAAAGATTTGAACAATTCAGATTTAAGAGTCATTAAGAGGTTTAAAAAAAAAACAAACAACCCCTAAGTGTCACCGTAACAAAATTAGTTTTATAGGATAATAAACATGTCTAAATGTCGTAATAGATTGTATTATATGATCAAATTATACGTCCCATGTAAATGTGTTGCAAGACATTAATTAATGGTATGATTTTTTTTTACCATTCTAACAATTTTTTTAGGACAATTTTGAAATAATTTTTTTTTATATGATATCACATGCATGAAAATTGTTTTATAAAAGCAAATGTTAAAAAAAGTGTTCATATGATATTTCTTCCAAATGCCTTGTAGAAATAAAAAAAACTAATATGACACTTTATTTCAAAATTATTAAAAAACTTGTTAGGACGTCCAAAAACATTCTATCGACTTACTGTAACACGAATAAATTGTTTGGTGTTTTAGTTAAACTTAGGGCATCTTTGTTAGCAGTTTAATGATATATATATATATAATGGCTTATTCTATAAGCTTCTAGTGGCAGTTTCATGCAGAAAACTAAGTTTTTTTTTCCAACTATGTCCCTTCCAATAAAAAAAAGCGCACATTTCATCTATGAAAAAGTCCTTCCAAACAAAAATCTTCCTAAGATACGAAAAGGTTAATCCATATAGATAGCTTTATCCTTATAAAACTTAATAAAAACCAACCAAACACTCCCTAAAATTATATAAAATAGTATATCAAGACATTTAGACGTCTTAAAAAAACCCATTTTGTTTGTTGTAATATGTAAATCAAAGTTCTTGGATTAATGATGATTTGATCACTATTATCAATCAAACATAACACATGAATTTAAGTTAAATAAACCTGAATGGCAAGCACCCCATGGTGCCTGGTAGGCATTAGTTTTCCCTCGATACTCTGATCGGGATCGTAAATGTTGAGGTCCCGGAGCTCGACATCAGCGGCAGCATGGATAAATTCGACACCTCGATTGTTGCAATGAATCTCAGGCTCACCGGCGGCGTTGTGGACAATCTCTCCGGCAAGTGGGTAGAATAATACCAGTGTTTGAGATAAAGAAGTCTTGAGAGCATCTACCATGTTGGTGACATCATCATCTACTGTGGTCTGATGTTGGGATTTGTTGTTATAACAGAAGAAAGAACCGACGTCAAAGGGTGGCACCAGCAAGTCTAGGTTGGTAAAGGGTAGCCAGTGGTCATGCCACGGTTGCTCTGCTGCCACTACTTCAGTCTTTATCACCTTCACTGAGAAACTTTCAGTTTTAACACTACCCATCTCGGAGATATATACAAGATATATTATATATATATATATGTATATTTACACAGATTTAGACAGAGGGAGTGTGTACTGCAAAGTGCAATCAAGATGCAGTGGCTTTCATCACATAAGGGTATATATATATATATATATATATACATAGAGAGAGAGAAAGGGGATGTTCGGTTAAGTTTTTATTTTATGTATGGATATAGTTGTCTGCATAAATAAAGTTGTTTGTATTAATTTATCTAAATTGTTGTTCGATTGTTGTACCGAATAAACCATCTGAATAACGAAAATGACTATTTTACCCTTTGATTTAACCAACAATAAATATCTGTCATATTAGCATCCAGCAAATCAAGATCCCATATAAAAACAACAAACACACCACACATTTTTTAGTTAAACCCCAAATACAACACAAAATTTTACATCAATTCATGAGATGGAGATAAGCCATATGAAAACCATCTTAAAAAGTTCTGAAAACAGGTGGATTATATTATGTTGTTTTTTTGGGGGTAACCTTACTTGCATTTGCAACCATCGATATGGAGTCATTGCACGTGAATTTTCATTGCCACAAGGACTTAATTTGACGACGCCTAGATTCGAATTCAGGGAAGATGAAATTTCGATTACATCCCTTGAGTGCGCCACAACCCAAGCTGCACTAGAAAAGTGAGTTTCAATGACGCGTCTTTAGCAATGACATGTTTCAGCAAGAAGTTATAACGATAACACGTCGTCTCTATAAACCATGACGATTAATTGACTTTTAGCGACGACAAAAGTCGTTGCTAAAACCCCCGTTTCTTGTAAGTCGACTCTATGTTGTTTTACATTATTGTAAAACATAATTTGTTATTTCATATCGTGAAAAAAAAATACGTGTAAAAGAATTTACATTGTAAAACAGATATTGCAAAATATAAATATATATGAAATAATTAAGGGTTGGGTTCCGATAAAAAGTTGAGGTTAATGTGAGAAGCGTGAGAAACGATTACTATCAACTGTTAGGATGAGAAATGAATGCACATTAGGATGAGATGCACCGAGATAAGATGCACCCTGATGCACCAAACCAATTCCTTAATTTCTAAGCCGCAATTCATGAGAGAGCATGCATTTGATTAAAAGTGATCAACGATTCAGATTCATTTCTCACGCTTCTCACGTTAACCTCAACTTATCACACCATCGTTCGCCAATGAAATAATAACTTAAATATGTAAAACAACATGTATAGTCAAATCAATTTTCAGTAGGTTGTAATCTTTTTGTGTTCTTACGTACGTGATTGCGAAACAAATATATGATTTCTACCACATTTTCTATATTTTATGCAATAAGAGTTCCAACTTAAAAGAACTCCATTATTTAAAGAAAATGGTCGAAATCCCAGCAATATGAGACCATATATAGACAAAGAACCTTCCTGTCCCAAAAATTCTACCCAAAGATTTGGATTTTCACATTTGTAAAATATACATATATATATAGAGGGGTGACGTTATTATGCAACATTTTACATGATGCAACCCTTGCAACCCCTTTATCCATCACACATTTTACTTTTAGTTTTTTTTTAATTACTTAAATTGTGTGGTGGATAAAGGGGTTGCATGGGTTGCACTATGTATAGGGGTTGCATTTGAACGCTTCTCTCTCTATATATATATAGAGAGGGGTGTTCAAATGCAACCCTTTTATATGGTGCAACTCATGCAATCCCTCTATCCACCACTCATTTTATTTTCACATTTTTTTATTAAAAAGTGAAAATAAAATGAGTGATGGATAGAGAGGTTGCATGAGTTGCATCATGTAAAATGTTGTATAATAACCTACCCCTATTTATATATATATATATATATATATAGTGTTTGGTTCATTTGAGAAATGGTAAATATATGAGAAATAGAGAAGTGATCTTAGCCATTCATATGGTCAAGATTGGATTTAATTGGTCAAAAGTTACGGCTTTGACTGGTCAAAAATTACGGCTCTTCCAAAAATATAAGGGTATTTACGTAACTTTGACAAAAACACGCGCGTGTTCATATATATGAAGGCATGCAGTCATATATGAAGGCATGCGTTCATATATGAATGCGCGTGTTCATATATATGAAGGCATGCAGTCATATATGAATGCATGCGTTCATATATGAATGTTCGTAATTTTAAATAAACACTGACTGCATGTCTTCATATATGAATGCATGCAAAAAAAAAGAGTGACATTCATATATGAACGCCTGTTTTTTACATGCCTTCATATATGAATGCATGCGTTCATATATGAATGTTCATAATTTTTACATAAACACTGACTGCATGCCTTCATATATGACTGCATGCCTTTATATATGAATGCATGCGTTCATATATGAATGCATGCAAAAAAAAAGAGTGACATTCATATATGAACGCCTGTTTTTTGCATGCCTTCATATATGAATGCATGCGTTCATATATGAATACGTACAAAAAAAATAGTGGCATTCTACTAACATTCATATATGAACGTCTATTAACATTCATATATGAACTTCTGTTTTTTGCATGCATTCATATATGAACACACACGGCTAAAAAAAAAGAAAAAAAAGTGATATTCATATCTGCGTTCATATATGAATGCGTTTGGATAATTTACAAAAATACCCTTCGAATAATAAACAATGTGAGGAACACGGGAGTGGACCATGAGAGCAATTATCTCCTAATTCTCGGTCAAAGCCGCCGATCTTGACCGAATTAATGGTTTAAGATCACTTCTCTATTTCTCATATATTTAGTGTTTCTCAAATGAACTTTTCCATATATATATATATATGTATATATATGTATTGGAAGGATATTTTGTTTGAGTTGGTCAAATTTCAATTGCAATTATTTACACATACGTCAACATGTTTGTATTGAAGCCACAACCACTCCGTTTTGAAGGTTCTGTTAATTTTTTTGATAACAATTTGGCCATACACTATTGATTTAAATCAATAATTTTGTTAGTTGAATTTAATCTTTCACTAGTAAACGATTGAAATAGTGGTTAATATATTGATTATAAAAATGATGTAGATATAAACATATAGTAGTTATATTATATATAGATGATGATCGAGCTCGTGATTAATTGTTTCTCGAAAAAATAATAAGGATGGTAGCACAAGGATCTTATAGTTCATTCGTGAGGTTCGAAATTCAAGTTACATGTTGTGTATTAATTAGTAATCATTTTTCTATATTAATTGATACTACCAATCACAAATAATTAAGGTCATTAATTATTAATATTGGAATTTATTAGAGAAAAAGGTATGTCAATAATCCTGCTTTAATTTTGATCCATAATTTTCATAATTGTTTGTCAACTAGCTTATAAGCTAGCTGGTAGCTGATAAGCTAGTTTTTCAAAACACTACTATAAATAGTTTTTCAATAAGCTAGCTTATGATTATCCAAACATGTAACAGAAAAAAAAAACTAGCTGATTTATCAACTAGTTTTTTATTATATGTGTTAAATCATATTCATGATTACTCAAACTTTTATTGGACTTCATAAATGAATAACGATAAAAACTTATGAAAACCAATTATATAACGTAATTAATTTATATATCATTTTTGATACCTTTCGTTGTTTAACTTTGTATTATATAATATTATGTTAATTAAAATATTTGTCAAAAAAATCTTGGTTCCATCGTTAATGACCCTAGCTACTTTTAAAAAAAAAGTTTCGTTTAATGCAAAGTTGGTCCATGTTTAAAAACACGATTTCTTGATTTTGTTCGACCTACCATACTTTCTGAGTTCTATTTTAACACATTAAATTTGCATTTATTGCAACCAAATCACCGGAAAGATGAAAACAAATTGCGTGTGTTATACACTTTATTATGCTTCATCATTGATAACTAATAGCATCTCCAACAGCTTCTTCAAAATGAAGAAAATAGATATTTTAGGCATTTTTGTGCTCCAACAGATTCTCCAAATCTTTCTCCAAAATGGAGAAAGTAGGAGAGAGAGTGTAATTTTCTCCAAATATGGAGAACTCTCCAAAATCTCCAAAAATGATTACAATAAGAGAGAAATTATTTTTTTATTATATTCTACCAATAAGATTTTTTCAAATGAGATGGGTATGAGAGATAAATAATATTTTATTAGATTTATACAATATTTTAATATTATAAGTAATGATTTCATCTCCAAAATAGAGAATTTGTTAAAGATAGATGTAAATTTTTATATAGATTTTGACTTTTAATTCTCTATTTTAGAGAAATTTTGAAGATGCTGTTAGAGATTCTCTAATCTACACATTTCTAGCTTAAGTAAGCAATAAAATATTGTTATAACCTTCGGTGCTAGAAGGTTTAATTAAGCAATAATAATAGTGGAGCAGTAAAAGGTCTTGAATTTTTTTTTGTTATGTTTGATGAACCTCATTAAATCTTGTTTTTGCATTCCCTAGTCTTCCATATCTATATTTATACTATATTATAAAGCAAAGATAAAAAAACTCTTAAATACAAATTATTAGACACAAGGTACCATCATTTTATGTAAGATTTTAAAAATCTCTTAATTTACAAGTATCAAAGCACAAGATACATATTACTACTGCAGACTTCTAACACTCACCAATTTGGTATGTGCAAGGTCTTCCTTTTATGCAGACTTTTCCATGTGTTACTATTAATTAATATATTATATTACTATAATTTTGTTTTAATTATATTATTAAATATGTAATTGGTTATTTTTTCTAGATGTCATTAAAATATATAAGATAATCATTGAATTCTAACAAAATACTTAAACATTATATTATTAAGCCTAAATTAAACAAATTTATAAAAAAAATTATCACTCTCTCAAAATCATCCAAAATCGTACTGTAAATCGACAAAAATAAAATAAAACATTAAAATCGTGATATATCTCGTTGCATTGCACGGATACGCTTCTAGTTTTCATATTTTTTGTGCACTTGAGTTTGTGGTTTTTACATCAAAGGCAAAACATGATTTCTGCCGGACACATCAATAACTGGATATATTTACTGTAAGATCTTACATCGGTTGGGGAGGGGAACTAATATTGTTTTATAAGGGACTGAATACTTAATCCATCAAATGTAGTTTTAAAGCTGTGAGTTCAGGTGTGGACAAAGCAGTACGGTTGACCTGATATCCCACATTGGTGGGAGAGGGGAACTAAGGTTTGTCTTATAAGGGATTTGATACCTCATATATGATCAGACACGTTTTAAAACAATATCTGGTACGGTTAGCTTGAGATATAACATCTACTATTCGACCATTGACTAAGATATGTCTATGTTTAACTAATGGCAAGCACTAGAATAGTTGGAATCATACCCGACCAAAAAATGATGTTATCCTGGCACACTTCAAGTAATTACTGTAAAGCGAAAACCTGACAATCCCTTTTTATAATAGGTTGTGTAAAATGACTTATATGCCACTTTTCAACTACTCTCGACTTATTATACACTTTACAATTGAATATGGATCCAATTGTTGGTGTACAACTTTGGTCAAAATCTATTATCGGTGTTTTAAAAAACTCTAAATGAAAATTATTGAAAATTTCAAAAAATATCAGTCAACAAAATACAAGACAGTACTTGACTCTAGGTAATGTGATTAAAGATTGGCAATTTGGCATGGTTAAATAAATTTGCTTTACAGACTATGATGGATTCGAAATTTGCAGTCTAAATACATGATTATTATGTTACCAGGTATCCACCATAAAATAATAAACTTATAATAATTCATCTTATGTATATTGACAGTGAACAAGAAGTTTTTTTTTTTTTTGGGAAAGGGTAGGCCCAGACTAATCCCTTGGCAAAGAAATCGACTGCGAAAGCATGCAGCCCTGAGGTTAAACCCAGTGGCCACAAAGTTGCGAATGCAGGGAATCGAACTCGGGTTGAGCGCTATGAACTCCCCAGGTGATTACCGCTACACCACAAGCCTTGTGGTTAGTGAACAAGAAGTTTAAGTACGTTAGAACAATTTCAACAAATTCTTTAAAATATTTTTAAAAGAAAATAACTGAAAATCAAAATCTCTAAAAAAGAATTATATTTAACTCCAATAATTTCTCCATTTTAGATATTACAACATCAATTATATTATTAAAATATTCAATAAATTTGAGATATCAATAAAAATTCACATAAATACTATATAAAATGATTTTTTATATTATATAAAATTTAGCAATTATTTTTAAAAAAAATTCTAAATTTGGATTTTTTAGGGTTTCTTTTCTTTCTCTCCTCTGAAGAATATAATTAAACAGAAAATGGATTAAAATATTCAAAATCTCACTTTTCTTTCATCTTAAAATATTTATAAAAGATGCTTCATAATTTTTAAATAATTGTGTTCTCTTAAGGTTTTGAGTTATATTATCATATTTTTGTATCATGTGTTCATTATTTTAATTGAATTGCATACTTTTTGTTTGTAATTATTAAACTCATGGTTTATTATTAAAATCAAAATGTATTCAAAGTTTATTATCAAAGTTATGAATAATTGCACATCCATAGGCGGCTATTTGATATATATTTTGGCATTGTTTGGTAAACTAGCTTATAACTTTTCAAAACGCTATTAAGCTAGCTTATAAACTAACTTTTTTTTGCCAAACGTAACCTTATTAAGCTAACTTATAAACTAACTTTTTTTGCCAAACGTAACCTTTGTCTAATTAAATATAAGTATGCAAGCTAAATAAAGCAGAGAAGGTTAAATGAGAGCATGCATGGTTAAAATAAGATAATAAGAAAACAATTAAATTACATTTGTTTTTACATGCAATTATGGAACACGGTTAATGCAAAAGTGAACGTGCGATCTTGCTCGCAACCTCAGGTCGCGTGAATCACATGTGATTTTAGTGTGTGACACATGATTCGGTTGTTTTCGTGATATTTATTATCCTCGTATGAGTCTGACTCAACTATCAATATATAATTCAACCATATAATAATCTATAAAATAATATTGTTAACTATAATTCTACCATATAAATAATTTATAAAAACAATAGTTGATAAATTAAAGAGTATAAAAAAAATATTATAATTATAAAGATCACTATGTAACACTCGTAAAAGCTTAGTTTTTTTCCCTAACCCTTCCCTTGACCTTTGCATTTTCCATCCGTGCATGTTTTGGTATTGAAGGGAGAGGGAGCTTAAGTTTAAGGCATTGTTTGGCAAAAATGGGTACATGTTTGGATGGTTATAAACTAGTTTTTTGATAAGTTACTTGGAGTAGCTTATGAGGAGTTTTTTGTGATTATTTCAATTATGCCCCCTATTAATATTCATAATTATATATTAACTTTTAAATATAAATAATTAATTAATGTTCTTTTTGGTAATTTAAATGCTTATAAGCTAGTTTTTGCCAAACGTGATTTTTTCATCAGCTAGCTTACCAGTCACCAATTAGCTTATTAGCTACCAGCTAGTTTATCAGTTATAAGTTAGCTTATCAGCTAGTTTGCCAAACATAGCCTAAAATTTATCAATTGTGCTTGCATATTTTATCGTAACGACTCATCGAGCCGCAAAACGAAGATTTTTGAGTGCCAACACCCCCCATGCGACAGTGACCGACGACCTTGACAGAGGCACAATCGAATGTCATAGTTGCTGCGAGGAAACGAGGCTCGGTACATACCGAGCTATAGTGACACGGCGATGGTGCCTTAGGGCACAACCACTGTCATTATCGAGGAGGTTGTATCGCGAGTAGGGGGAAGCCGGTGATAGTGCCAAGGGGCACAATCGCCCGCATGGCCTAATGGGTTATAAACTCTTAGTTTGTTTTTCTTTCCATTGTAACCTAGAAATCAGATTTGAGAACGTGAAGAGAGAGCATTGGGTGCGATTTTGGAGTCCTCAAACCCTCTCCTCGTTAACTTTCCATCCTAGGGTTGTTGGGGGCATTTATTGAGGGATTCAAACCTCTATAAATCACATTAAGGTGTCGTTTGTTTTTTAAGAGGTCTAAAGTCTAAAGTCTTATTTTAGTTATGATTAATAAGAGGTGGTGTGTAAAAAGGTCTGAACGATTCAAACTTAAGAGCCATTAAGAGGGTTTTTTCAAAAAACAAACAACCCCTAAGTCTCCATTTAAAGCAAGATCCAAGCATCAATCTCATTTCCTAACATTTCTAGGGTTTTGCTATTTTCTATGTTTACCTTAAAAACCTAGATTGTGAGTTTTCTAACTGTTGTAAAACTAAATACATATCATTATGTGCTACTTTATCTTTATATTGTCTATCTTGGTGGAAAACTCTTTTGTGTAATAAAACACTCCTACACCCACATTTGGAGACCTTTGTAAGTTTTATTAACAAAAGTGTTACTTGGAATGGTGTATATGGTGTGTGATCTTCATGAATACGTCTACATCTTAGAGTGTGGACCTGATTGGGATTTTGACCTAATGGAAGACTTACATTATATTAGCTTATATAATTATGGTGATTATGCCACCATGTGCACGAAATGTGTTTTAATACCTAACATCTTACATGAGGAGCTCCATGTGTACTTAACCCCAAAATTGAGGGCCTTGGAATATGTAGGATACGATTGTATGAGTATGATAGTGGTTGGACTACAAATGCCCATTTTGATATTATATACACTTTACTTTGAGTAAATTTTGTATTGGGTTATATTGCAATTTAGATGAACCACAAGTCACTAGTCGGGGTGAGCATCGGAAATGGGTACCCACTTTTGGAACCGAAACCGCTCTGGAACTAGGGCTGTAAACGAACCGAACGAACACGAACGGAGGCTTGTTCGTGTTCGTTCGTTTAACTTAACCGAACAAACGAACGAACACGAACGGTAAACGAACGAAAATTTTTGTGTTCATGTTCGTTCGTTAAGAAAATATGTTTGTTCGTGTTCGTTTATGTTCGTTCATTAAGAGTTAAACGAACGTAAACGAACGAACATAAATGAACATAAACGAACGTAAACGAACGAACATATACGAACATAAACGAACGAACATAAATGAACATAAATGAACACAAATGAATAAAAAACAACCACCGTTACTCATAATTTCGTTCGTAAAAAATAACATAACAAAATAAAAAAAATGGATATACTTAGGAGGTATAAAAAAGGAATTTTAAAAATTAATTTAATTAATGCTTTGACAAATTAATGTCATAATACATATAAATATATTTATATATATAAATAAATATAAACGAACATAAACGAACGTAAACGAACATAAATGAACGAACGTTCACGAACGTAAATGAACGAACGAGACCATTGTTCATGTTTGTTCATTTAACTAAAAGAACAAAAAAATGTGTTCATGTTCGTTCATTTATTAAATAAACGAACATAAACGAACTTCCCGCCGAACAGTTCACGAACGGTTCACTGAACGTTCGGTTCGTTTACAGCCCTATCTGGAACTGTCGGTTCCAGGACTGGAACCGATGTGATTGGTTGCGGTTCCTAAAATACGGAACCGATTAAGACTGGTTCCGGTTCCGGTTCTCATTTTTTTGGAACCGTTACCCGTTGGGTACCCGCCGAGACAATTGTTGGGTCATCTGAAGATTTGAAGATGACCTCCTGATCTTCCATCTTATATCATCCTACTTAGAATATGTTTGAGGTTCTTTTAGCAGCTTGGTTTCTATACAAATGTTCGGCGAAGTTGAAGATCAACCGAAGAAGACATAGAAGGAGTATATCTCTCAAAGCGGATTGAAGATAGTCTCCTTAGCCTAAAGCCAAGCATGCCCAAGTGATCAACACTATCAGCCAGGATGGTGTCAATCACATATCTCCTTAGAGTATGAAGGTGTTCTCACATCTTCAAGGAGCAGCCGAATATCTTTCAAGTCTTCGGTAGCCGATGATCTCATCTCTCCTTAGAGTATGAAGGTGTTCTCACATCTTCAGGAGCTGAAGATCTCTCAAGTCTTCGGCAGCCGATGATCTCATCTCTCCTTAGAGTATGAAGGTGTTCTCACATCTTCAGGAGCCGAAGATCCTTCAAGTCTTCGGCAGTCTATGCTTAAGGATTTCTTTCAAACACATTGTACTTGTCTGACAAAGTATATTGTGATATCTTGCATTGACGTGGACCTCATCTGGAGATCAGATAAAGTAAGTTTTGTCTACTACACCATTTTAAGGAAAGGTCTCTACCATCCTCTGCAGGTCAACACTTCAAGCCAAAATACCTCAAGACAAAAGGTACATCCTGTACCTTGCTGAAGACCTGTGTCCATCCCTTGCTCAACAGGTGTCCCATGCATTTAATGCATGAGGCACTATAAATATGGAGGATGGTTCAACATGCAAGATCACCAGCTCTCAAGCATTCAAGCTCTCTAAGTGCACTGGCATTCTCTCTCTAAGAAGTTCTTATTGTTTTCTAAGTATTTTACAATTGTTCTTCATTTCTCTTTGTGTAAGATTGTTTGAATAGATTTCATCTATTCTCTTCCGCAACAATCAAAAGTTTTATATGTGTAATTCTTGATTTCAAATCAATAAGAATTAAATTAAGAGAAAAACTGTGTGTATTGTATTCAACCCCCCCCCCCTTCTACAATATCTCTTTTATTTACTTACTGCTATTTGGGACCAACAAGTGGTATCAGAGCGGTTCAGTTTAACTCAATAAACTAGATCCGCAATGGCAGCCTCTTCTTCTTCTTCTTTGAAAAATGATTCTTCTCAAAACTTCACTGCTGTTTCATACGACAATGGCTCTATAGCCAAACCACCAAGGTTTAACCCCAATAACTTCTTCTTGTGGAAAAGTCGTATGATACTCTTTCTAGAAGGAGTTGACAGCAGATATCCAACTATCTTACATGAAGGTCCTTTTATTCCTAGAGTTTGGGACCGGTACAATGCAGATAAGGCAAAGGCTGATGAGGACTCTTCTGAGGAAGAAAGAACTCCAGCCACTGAGAGATACATTCTAAAGGACCCCAGTAAATACAATGATGAAGACAGGCGTCTTATAGCTCTTGATACTAAAGTCAGAGCCATCATTGCCCTCTCTCTGCCTGATGAGGTCTATCATTCTCTCGTTAACCTTTCTACTGCAAAAGAAATGTGGTCCACTCTGTATGTTCTTTATGAAGGTACGTCTGAGGTGAAAAAGAGCAAAAAGATTGCTCTTGTAAGAAAGTATGAACTCTTCTCTCATGAGAAGGGTGAGTCTCTCTCAGACTACTACAATCGCTTTAACAGTCTTCTCAATGATCTTAAACTTGTGGGTCGCATATATGATAATGAGGAAGTCTTGTGCAAGTTCATGGACTGTCTTCCTGAGTTTTGGAAAAAACATCTGTACTTGTATCAAGTCTACCAAGGATCTTGACTCTATGCCTCTCACTGCCTTGTATGGCACCCTCTTCAACTATGAGCAGACTAAACTGCTTAGGAAGTCATTCACAAAAGACATCAAAGGCTCTTCTCTAGCCCTTGTCGGTGAATCTTCCAAAAGTACTGTGTATGTCCCTAGGATCACCTATCCTTCTGACTCTGACAACGATGGTCAAGAGGACCCCAATGAACCTTCAGAAGCCTATCTCAGTGAGGCTGATGATGAAGGAGAGGAGACCTCTGTGGCTCAGCTGTCAGATGGTGTTGCCATGCTGGCTGGCTTTTCTAAAGGAAAACCTCGCTTCTCTTCTGGAAAATCCAGGTTTTCTAGAAAACCCTCCTCTACTCTTTCAAAAAACGCTTCCTCTGACAAATCAAATGAGGAATGTTACAGGTGTGGGAGGAAGGGACACTTTGCTTCTGAATGCAGAAGCAGGTCCTCTGATAAGTCTAGACTGTCCTCCTCTAACCGTACATCCTCTAGGTCTGTCAGAACCAAGTCTGACTCCTTCCGATCTTCTTTTCAAAAGTCAAACTCGTCTGTTCCTTCAAATTCTGACCGTGCTGAAAAGTACAAGGCCAAATACAAGAGAGAGAAGGAAATGAATGCTCTTCTAGCCAACAAAGGAAAAGGTCTTCTTGCCGAATCTCATGATTGGGCAGATGAACCAACTTCCGAAAGTGACAAGGACATGGCCAACCTTTGCTTTATGGCTAAAATAGATGATGTTGATGGTGAAACCTCTTCCACCTCCATGGCTCTTGTGTCTGCTGAGTGCTCTACCTCATCCACTCAGGTACATCCATTTTTCTCTCTCTCTGATGCTGAGAAAATTGAAGCCTTTGACTCTTTGACCATTGACTTCTATGAAGCCAAGGATGCAAAAAAGAAGGCAAATGCTCAGATAAAATCTCTTTCTTCTCAGCTGCAAATCTGTCTTTCTCAACTAAAACACTTTGACAAAATCAAGGTTGAGCTTGAAGATTTGAAAACTATAAATTTTACTCTTGCTAAAGAGAAAAATAAACTTCTTAAAAAGTTTAAAAAGGAGCAAGAAACTGTGAAAAAATGGACAAGCTCCTCCAAGAACTTAGAAAATATTTTTCAGGATCAAATATCTTGTGATGACAAATCTGGACTAGGCTTCGGGAAATATGACCTTGAACCTCCTTCTGACACCCATGCTCTTTTCTCTCTTCCCTCATTCTATGAATCCTCTGAAGAGAACTATGATGACTCTGAACCTCTGGACTCCTCTGATTTCCCTAAAGATCTCAAGTTTGGAAAGTTTATCAAAGCTAAGAGCATTGACTCACCTAATGAGAGTGAGGAAGTCCAAGACTCAAATGACCCTTCTAAACCAATTATTGAGTCTATGTGTTCCTTAAAAATAAACGAGCCTTCCTCTTCTAAACCCAAACCTTCCAAAGTTCCTCAGCCTTCTTCAAACAAATTCTCTTTCTCAAAAAGGGAAAATCTGTTGCCAATCTTCCTCCCCAAAAGAAACTTCTCAAGAAAAACTCAAAGAAACCATCTTCTTTTCCAATCCCCAGAGCTGTGATGTTAAATAAGCTAAATTCCAAGACACCCTCTTCTATTCCTTCAACTGACTCTGGCAAAGGTATCTTGGGTCCTAAGCCTCTTGACTATCCTCTAACCTCTAAGGCCATGAAAGTCAATGTGACCAGTCATCACAAGGAATCTGGTCAAAGCTTCAAAAAGGTTTTTACATATAGAAAATGCTATAACTGTAGTAATACCTTTCATCTTGCTAAGGATTGTCCTCTGGAGAGAATTGATAAAAATGCCTCCAAGGATACTTCATCTTCTTCTAACTCAAAAGGACCCATTTCCAAATGGGTACCAAAGAACTGATTTCTTTGTGATTGCAGGGTCTAGGGCACCAACAAATCTGGTATCTCGACAGCGGGTGCTCAAGACATATGACCGGCAACAAATCTCTTCTTGTAGACTCCGTGCCATCCAAAGGTCCTTCTGTCACATTTGGTGATAATTCCAGAGGAAGTACTAAAGATTATGGAACACTCTCAAATGGTTCCATCACCTTTAACAAGGTAGCCTATGTTGAGGGCTAGATGCACAATCTTCTAAGCATAAGCCAACTGTGTGATCTGGGCTACAAAGTGATGTTTGAATTATCTTCATGCATCATTTTCAACAAAAAGATGGAAACCGTACTCTCTGGCTACCGCAAGGAAAATGTCTATGTCATAGACATGGGACATAGCTCATCCTTCGGAACAAACATTTGCTTTGTCTCTGAAAACACTGCCAAAAGATGTTGGCTCTGGCACAAGCGTCTCTCTCACCTCAACTTCAAGACTTTGAATGTCCTTTCAAACCAGGAGCTTCTCACGGGCATGCCAAAGTTGTCCTTTGTGAAAGAAAAGTTGTGTGCTGCATGTGAGAAAGGGAAACTCACAAAATCTTCCTTCAAGTCCAAGCAATGCTTCTCCATCACTCAGCCTCTTCAGATGCTCCACATGGATCTGTGTGGACCAGTCAGTACCCCAAGCCTTGGTGGTAGAAGGTACATTCTGGTTATTATTGATGAATTCACTCGTTACACTTGGGTATTTTTCTCAGGTATAAAAGTGACACTACTGAAGAAATCATAAAGTTCATCAAAAAGTCTGAAGTGTTGAATGGACAGCTGGTAAGATCTGTAAGAAGTGACAACGGAACAGAATTAAAGAACAGTATGTTGGATGACTTTTTCAATGAAAAAGGCATCTCTCAGAACTTCTCTGCCGTCAGAACTCCACAACAAAACGGTGTAGTGGAGAGAAAGAACAGAACGCTATGTGAAGCTGCCCGATCCATGCTGAGTGAATCTCACCTCCCTATCTACTTTTGGGCCGAAGCAATCAACACTGCATGCTTTACACAAAATAGGCCCATCATTGTGAAAAGACACAATAAGACTCCTTATGAAGTCTTTTATGGTAGAAAACCCAACATTGGTTTTCTTCATGTCTTTGGGTGTGTCTGCTACATTCTCAATGATAGAGAAAATTTGGGAAAATTTGATCCCAAAGCTGATGAAGGAATCTTCGTGGGATATTCTCTCACTTCCAAAGCTTTCAGAGTGTACAACCTCTGAAGGAAGTGTATTGATGAATCCATCCATGTCAAGTTTGATGACCTCAAGATATCATCACTCTCTTGTGATGATGAAGAATTGAACAGATGGATATCCTCCTGTGTTGGTGATGGTCCTCTTCCAACATCATCAGACATTCCCTACACAGTTCCTACTTCTCTCTACCAAAACAATGAACCCTCTACATCTCACAACCCCTCCTCTCATCAAGAGGATGATCCTCAGCCTACCCAACCTCAACATACACTCCAAATCATCCCAATCTCTCAATCTGACATTCATTCCTCACCTATACAAGCCGATCTTCCATCCATCTCTCCTCGAAATTTCCCCTCCAACTCTCCTCTACAAATCTCTTACCCTCCTCATTTACCTCCTGCCCTAAAGTGGACAAAAGATCACCCTATTGATCAAATCATTGGTGATCAACAAGCTGGTGTACAGACTCGAAGAGGTGTTGGTAACATTTGTCTCTATGTGAACTTCCTTTCTCTTATTGAACCAAAGAAAGTTGACGAAGCTCTAGCTGATCCATGTTGGATTACTGCCATGCAAGAAGAACTTTCTCAGTTCGAAAGGAACAAAGTCTGGAGATTGGTTCCTCGTCCTTCCAGAAAAACCATCATAGGAACCAAGTGGGTCTTTCGGAACAAAATGGATGAAGAAGGCACGGTGATCAGAAACAAGGCTCGACTGGTTGCACAAGGCTATAGGCAAGAGGAAGGAATTGACTATGATGAAACATTTGCTCCAGTTGCCAGACTTGAAGCCATCAGAATCTTCCTTGCTCATGCTGCCTACAAGAACTTCAGAGTCTTCCAGATGGATGTCAAGAGTGCCTTTCTGAATGGGGAGCTAGCTAAAGAAGTCTATGTGAAACAGCCCCTGGCTTTGAAGATCCAGTCCATCCTGACTATGTGTACAGATTGGACAAAGCTCTCTATGGTCTAAAGCAGGCTCCCCGTGCCTGGTATGACACTCTTGCTGACTTTCTCCTGAAGAACAAGTATACAAGAGGTAAAATTGACAACACTTTGTTCATCAAGAAAACCTCAGGTAATCTTATCCTTGTTCAAATTTATGTGGATGATATCATTTTTGGTGCCACTGATGAGTCACTGTGTGATGAGTTTGCCTCTCTCATGAAAAGCCAATATGAGATGAGTATGATGGGGGAACTTACCTTTTTCTTAGGACTTCAAGTTAAACAATCTTCAGAAGGAATATTTATAAATCAAAGTAAATACATTCGTGACCTTCTGAAGAAGTTCAATTTTGAAAACTCCTCCCCCATGAAAACTCCCATGGCACCACCTTTGAAACTCCATGCTGATCCGGATGGTGTATCTGTGAATATCACCAGCTACCGAGGTATGATCGGCTCTCTTCTTTATCTTAATGCGAGTAGACCAGATATTATGTTTGCTACTTGTCTGTGTGCGCGTTACCAAGCCAATCCGAAAGAATCTCACTTGGCTGCGGTTAAACGCATTTTTCGGTATCTGAAAGGTACCATGAATCTGGGTCTTTGGTATCCCAAAGACTCAGGTTTTGATCTAATGGGGTATTCAGATTCTGATTTTGCAGGCTCTAAAATTGATAGGAAGAGCACCACTGGCAGCTGTCAACTCCTTGGTGGCAAGCTTGTTAGTTGGTCTAGCAAGAAGCAGAACTCAGTCTCCACCTCTACCGCTGAGGCTGAGTATGTAGATGCTGGAAGTTGCTATGCTCAAATCCTCTGGATGAAGAACCAACTTAGAGACTACAATCAGCTGTACTCTCACATCCTAATTCTGTGTGACAACTCTAGTGCGATAGCCATCGCAAACAATACGGTGCTACACTCTCGTTCCAAGCACATCGACATCTGATATCACTTCATTCGGGATCACATTTCTAAGGGTGATATCGAGTTACATTTCATCCCTACCGACCTCCAACTGGCGGATCTCTTCACCAAGCCTCTTGACGAAGCTCGGCTCAAGTTCCTAATCGGAGAACTCGGTATGTTAAATGCCGATATTTAATTTTTCTTTTGTTAAAAAAAAAAAACACAAAAACAAAAAAAAAAAGAGAGAAAGAAAAGAAATCAAAAAAAAAATTGTGAGATAGAAAAGAAAAGAAATAAAAAAAAAAGAAATCAAAAAAAAAAATTTGAGAGATAGAAAAGAAAAGAAATTAAAAAAAAACTTAGTATTTTTTTTTCCAATAAAAATCATTTTTTTCCTTTCTTTTTCCTTTCTCCTCATCTCCCACACATCTCTCTCTCTCTTCCTCTCCCTCTTAGCCGATCTCTCTCTCACTCTCTCCTCCCATCGGTAGCCGACCACCAACACCACCCCATCGGCTACCGACCAACCACACCTTCGGCTCTCTCTCCTTTCAGCCGATCTCTCTCTATCACTCTCCTTCGGCTCTCTCTCTCACCCACTTCTTTCCCTCTCTCGGCCTCTCCTCTCCACCGAAACCCCTCCCCTCTCCTCCCCACTTCGGCTACCAACTCCCCTCCCCTCCCTTCCTTTTCGGTTTTCCCTCTCTCTCTCTCCCCACCTCTAGCCGATCCCCCCTAGCCGAACCCCCCTTAGCCGAACTCACCCCCTCAACCGAACACCCCCTAGCCGATCCCCCCTCCCAACCTCACCACCCCCTTAGCCGAAACCTACTCCCCCCCACTCCCCTCTTCTTCGGCTAACCCCTCCATCCCTCCCCTTTCGGTTCTCTCTTCCCCCCTTTTCGGTAACCGAACCCCATTCCCCCTCCCTTTATACCACCAAACCAAAACAACCCCTTATACCTCCCTAGCCGACACCCCCCTCCTCAACCAAACACCCCCTAGCCGAAGCCACCATCACCACACCCCCATCCTCTTTTTTCTCGGTAACTGATATGCATTGAGAAATCAATGCATTTTCACTCTTTTTCTCTTTTTTAGGATAGTTGTTTTATTTTCAAATCCCTAATTTGAGTCTTTTGTATATGTTATTTTCCATATTTCTTTATGAGGCTTAATGTGGTGGTGAAACTCATCTTTTGGTTAAATAGTAGCTTATTTTATGTTTAATGTTTAAATCTTGCAGCAGTTAGTCACAGCATTCCCACAACATTGGATGGCAGCAGATTTTTTGGATGGGCTTAAATGGATCCAGCTGTCATTGTTATTGGGCCAGACTTTTGTTGAAGATGTGGGCTGCTGATTTTTGTAGAAACCATCAAATTTGCTTTTTATTTTTGGGGAAATGTCAAAAAGCACTTTATGGATTATAACTTTGTCTTTTGTGATATCTTGGGCCCCAGGTTGGTCTTTGCCCAATGGTTATTACCCAACTTCTTTTGTATAAATAGGTAGGTTTAGGTGTTTGTTTAAGAGGCAAGTAAGTAATCTTGAGTAGTGTTTACTCTCTCAAGCTTTGAATTAGCAAGTACTTTTCATTTCCAAGGAGTTGTTGGAACTTTTGATTTCAAGATCCAATCGGTTGCATAAACCGATTGTTACTTTTACGCTAGCTATTTTAATATAAGTCTCGTATTTATTTTATTTCTTGCTTTCTCGTATTTATTTATTTACGCTTATCGCATTTATATTCCGTTATTTATTATTGTCATTTACTTTACGCAATTTATTTTATGTCTTTAATTTCCGCTCTTTATATTTCTTGCAATTTAATTTTCGTCATGAGTAGCTAATTTCATTAGCTTGGGTGTGAGGCAAATGGTGAGTTTTTAAATCAAAAGAAAGTGGACGTCGTTTCTCAATAACGATGTTCCACCATTTCATTCTAAGTTTTATAAATCCAAACGCACTTCTTGACGAATTGATCGCTTTGAAAGTGGTAAAGTGTAGTGGACTCAGAGATGGGCCACATTAATACACGTCAATTCGAATGACATAGGAAGTATACTTGGAAAAGTTGCTTACCAAGAAATTTGGCAACTATGTTTTTCTAATCGATATATTCTTGACGGGTTGATCACGAGTCAAAGTGTTAAAGTGTAGTGGACTTAGAGATAAGCCACTTGGAACACGTCAACTTGGATGATATGGGAATTAACTCGAGAGAGTGATTTTTAATAAACTTGTTTATTTATCCATATACTTTGAGAGCACCGTTCGACACTATCACTGGTTCTGATACTGCACAGAGATGTGCCTGGTTGAAGCTAAATCCAAGTGTTACGGCTGAATCCGAGAGGATCGTTCTTAAAGTAGGTGGTGGAAATAGTTGCTGAGAGACACAATGTTGTAGCATCCCTACAACATTGGTCCACAGAAACTTGCATTTGATACTCACCACAAGTCTTACACCCTTGCTATCTTTATTCTCTGTTATCTTATTTTAACTGTCAACCAAGCCAAACAAAGTCTTCAAATTCGCCATCTGAAATCATTTCTTTTATTACACTTTTATTGCACTTTTACAACAATCTCTGTGGGACGATATTCGGTATTTTACCATTTTATTACTTGAAAGACGATATTGGGTCTCATTGTATACTTGCTTTGAGATTCAATTAGCACACGTCTATAGGTATATTCCACGCACTATCAAGTTTTTGGTGCCGTTGCCGGGGATTGGCTTGCTAAAAGTCTGTAAAAGTTTTTTTAAAGATTTGATTTTTCTAACACCGTTTGAATCACCATCTCTTGGTGTATGCCAAGAATACCGCGTGGGGAGTTATTTGAGTTCGACCCGGACATAGAACGAACATTCCGTAATAGAAGAAGGACTCAAAGAATTGCATTGATCATAAAACCTCCAATCATGGAACCACCTCTGCCAGGTTTTGAGAATAGGATGCCTAGACTAGAAAATCCACCAAGACAACAACCGATTTTTCATGATGCACCACCCATTTTCGGAAATCCACCCGAAATCCCTTTTCAACAAATACCAAATCAAGGGAACAATAATCATAACCATAACCGAAATCAACATCCTAATGATGACGATACAGAATCCAATGGTCACAATGACAATAGGGATGATGCTCCGAACATAATTAATCTTGCGAATTCCAAAGAGGGAAAGATTATGGACTATGTTATTCCTGATTTTGAGCAATTAAATTCAGGGATAATTAGGCCCCATATTCAAGCCCTCCATTTTGAGCTAAAACCCATCATGTTCCACATGTTACAAACCAATGGACAATTTGCCGGAATGCCATCGGAGGATCCTCACTCTCACTTAAAATCTTTTATGGAGATCACCGATGCATTCTTGATCCCTGGGTATCTAACGATGCCTTGAGACTCACTCTTTTTCCATTCTCTCTAAGGGATCGGGCAAAGTCATGGTTTAATTCATTGGCACCTGGTTCTGTACCATCTTGGAGCAATATGGCTGAAAGGTTTTTGCGAAATTATTTTCCACCTACCCGTAATGCTAAGTCCAGAAACGAAATTTGCATGTTTAAACAAATGGACGATGAAGCAATTCCCGATGCATGGGAAAGGTTTAAGGAGTTGTTAAGGAAATGCCCTCACCATGGCATTCCCTACTGTATTCAACTCAAGACGTTTTACAATGGGTTAACCCCCATGGCGAAACAAATGCTCGACGCGACATCAGGAGGGGCCTTTACAGCCAATACCTATAATGATGGGTATGAAATTCTTGAAAAGATTTTAACAAACAATGGACATTGGGCTGATCCACGTGCTCAACCTCAAAAGAAAACTGTTGGGATTCATGATGTCGATGCATATACTGCATTAACAGCACAACTTGCTTCCATGGCCACAATGCTTAAAAACTTATCTTCAAACCAAGGAATGCAACCAATTGCTGCTACATCTACTCAGTCAGTCCTTTCTGTGCAATGTGTTTGTTGTGGTGGGGAACACTCTTATGAACATTGCCCTCAAAATTCTGAATCAGTGAATTATGTTCAAAATAGATCTGCTCCCTACGGCAACACATACAATGCAAGTTGGAGACAACACCCAAACTTTTCTTGGAACAGTCCATGTTTAAATCCGCCTGCACAAAAACCACAGGGAACTTCTAATTTTCAAACACAACATCACGCTAGTAGTTCTCAGCATCATCAAAACCAAGGTTCACAACATCATCAAAACCAAGGTTCACAACATCATCAGAATCACAATTTTCAAAATAACCAACCGCCTTTTCAAAACAAACAACATGCACAAACTGAATCATCATCTTCCTTGGAAGCTATGATGAGGGGTTTCATGACCCAAACTCAGACTGCACTCCGGAACCTAGAGACTCAAGTCAGTCAAATTGCTCAGAATCAGAACAATAGGGCTGCAGGCACTTTACCCAGTAACACAGAGGTCCCAAAAGCCCCGGGAAAAGAACATGTGAAGGCTGTGACCCTTAGAAGTGGTAAAGAACTGACAAAAACAGTGTTGGAAGAATTTGGACCAATGACCAAATCAGATTTTGAAAAAACCATAAGGTCAGAATCCAAAGCCACGTCATTACCCCCTGTTGATGAAATACCAACCAAGCTTCTAGGAGACCAAGAGTCTAAGGAAACCAACCCTATCCCTCAAAGGTTTGACTACCTATTCCCAGAAGAAACTCTTAATAAAAAGACAGTGGAAAGTGATGTTCCAACCACAACACAAGAGAGTGCACCTAAAGGCATAAGGGACCCATCTTGCTCAACACATTCAAACAAAGCTGTCATAAAACCAGTTCCTCCCTATGTACCTTTTCCCCAAAGGTTAAGGAATCAAAAGGAAGAATTGCAATTTAAAAAATTCTTGGATGTGTTTAAAGAGTTGCATATCAACATCCCTCTTGTTGAAGCAATTGAGCAGATGCCCAGTTATGCCAAATTTCTCAAAGACATCCTAAGTAAGAAAAAGAAGTTAACTGAATATGAGACTATTGCCCTTACTAAAGGATGTAGTGCCCTCTTGACTAACAGAATACCCCCGAAGCTAAAAGACCTAGGGAGTTTCACCATTCCATGTTCAATAGGTGGGAAGGAAGTTGGAAAAGCCTTGTGTGATTTAGGAGCCAGTATCAATCTCATGCCATTGTCTGTCTTTAACAATTTAGGAATAGGAGAAGCCAGGCCTACCACAGTCACTCTCCAATTGGCTGATAAGACTATTGCCTACCCAAAGGGCAAAATTGAGGACGTCTTAGTTCAAGTTGACAAGTTCATCTTTCCTGCAGATTTTATTATCTTGGATTTTGAGGCTGATAAAGATATTCCCATTCTCTTGGGAAGACCCTTTCTAGCCACCGGGAGAACTTTGATAGATGTCCAAAAGGGAGAGTTGACCATGAGACTCCAAGACCAAAAAGTCACATTTAATGTTTTCAATTCCTTGAAATACCCTGATGATGTAGAGGATTGTTCGGCATTAAGTGTGATTGAATCAATGTGTCATAATGAGGGAGTAAGAAAAGCCTGTGAGTTAAAGGTAGAAAATGATGAGAACTTGACCATAGATGAAGAACTTGATGTTGAGGAATTTGACTTAGAAAAAGAGGAAGTGGTCCATGTGAAAGCTGTAGCATTTGAACCATTGGAACTTAATGAACAAAAGCCTTTTACACCATCAACTGTTTCACCACCTGACCTGGAGTTAAAGCAACTCCCATCTCATCTTAAGTATGCTTTTCTGGGAGAAGAAGGAAAACTGCCTGTCATAATCTCCTCTACCCTAGAATTGCATCAAGAAAAGAAACTTGTGGATATGTTGAAGTTGCATACTAAAGCCATAGGATGGACCATTGCTGACCTTAAAGGGATTAGTCCCTCTATTTGTCAGCATAAAATCATTCTAGAAGACAAGGACTTCACATCCATAGAACCACAAAGGAGGTTGAACCATGTCATGAAAGATGTAGTCAAAAAGGAAATTTTGAAATGGTTAGATGCAGGAATCATTTTCCCGATAGCCAGTAGTTCTTGGGTTAGTCCAGTCCAATGTGTCCCAAAAAAGGGAGGGTTTACTGTAGTTGCAAATGATAAAAATGAACTCATCCCTACTAGAGTAGTCTCCGGATGGAGAATTTGCATGGACTATCGTAGACTAAACAAGGCTACTCAAAAGGACCACTTTCCATTACCTTTTGTTGATCAAATGTTGGACAGGTTAGCCGGTAAGGAGTACTATTGCTTCTTGGATGGCTACTCAGGATATAATCAAATAGCCATTTCTCCCGAGGACCAAGAAAAGACAACATTCACATGTCCCTATGGCACTTTTGCTTTTAAGAGAATGCCATTTGGACTGTGTAATGCTCCTGCCACCTTTCAGAGATGCATGATGGCCATATTCTCTGATATGCTTGAAAAATCCATAGAAATATTTATGGATGATTTTTCAGTATATGGTTCATCTTTTGATAATTGTTTGCAAAATCTAAAAATGAGTCTTGAAAGGTGTGAAGAAACTGATTTGGTCCTTAACTGGGAGAAATGTCATTTCATGGTTAAAGAAGGAATTGTTCTTGGACACTTAATTTCAAAAAGAGGAGTTGAGGTAGACAAAGCTAAACTTGAAATAATTGAAAAGCTACCCGAACCAACCACTGTTAAAGGAATCAGAAGCTTTCTTGGTCATGCTGGATTTTATAGGAGATTTATTAAAGACTTTTCAAAAATCTCAAAACCTTTGTGTATACTATTGCAGCATGACCAAAAATTTGATTTCAATGAAGAATGTAGAAATGCATTTCTCACCTTAAAGAAAGCTTTGGTGACTGCGCCAGTGATTGTAGCTCCAGACTGGAACAAACCTTTTGAAATCATGTGTGATGCCAGTGATTGGGCTGTAGGAGCAGTCTTGGGTCAAAGAAAAGAAAAGATATTTCATTCAATTTATTACGCAAGTAAGACATTGAATGAAGCACAAATCAACTACACACCAACAGAGAAAGAATTGTTAGCCGTGGTTTTTGCCTTTGAGAGATTTAGATCATATTTGATAGGGACAAAAGTTATTGTACATACGGACCATGCCGCCATTAAATACTTGATCTCAAAAAAGGACGCTAAACCTAGATTGATTAGATGGGTCCTGTTGTTGCAAGAGTTTGACCTAGAGATTGTGGATAGAAAAGGAATAGACAATCAAGTAGCGGATCATTTGTCTAGACTTGAGAGGTCTAGTGAGGATAAAAAAGGAGGAGATATCAATGAGACCTTTCCTGACGAAAAAATTCTTATGGTACAATCTGACCAACCATGGTTTGCTGACATAGCAAATTATCTGGCATGTGGTATAAAACCCCCCGATTACTCTGGCCAATTGTTCAAGAAATTTCTCCATGACACTAAATCTTATTTTTGGGATGATCCTTTTCTGTTTAAACTTGGTGCAGATCAAATCTTAAGGAGATGCATTCCTGAAACTGAGGTGGCAGCAGTCCTGCAGCATTGCCACCAAGCAGCATATGGAGGACATTTTGGAGGCCAAAGAACAGCAGCAAAAGCTTTACAATCTTGTTTTTATTGGCCTACTCTATTCAAAGATTCCCATAACTTTGCACAAAGATGCAATGAATGCCAAAGAAGTGGTTCCATTTCCCAAAGGAATGAAATGCCACTAAATGGGATCCTTGAGGTAGAGTTGTTTGATGTGTGGGGAATTGACTTTATGGATCCCTTTCCACCATCAAACCAATGCCAATACATTCTTGTTGCTGTTGACTATGTGTCAAAATGGGTTGAGGCAGTGGCTTGTGTGTCTAATGATGCTAAAACTGTGATTAAGTTTCTCCAAAAACAAATTTTTACAAAGTTTGGTACCCCCCGTGCACTAATCAGTGATGAGGGTACCCACTTTGTGAATAATATGTTGCATGGAGTCCTTGAAAAATATAATGTCAAACACAGAATTGCCACCGCTTATCACCCACAAACCAATGTACTGGCCGAGCTCTCTAATAGAGAGATTAAAGGAATTTTGGAAAAGGTTGTAAAACCTAACAGAAAAGATTGGGCTTTCAAACTAGACGATGCTTTATGGGCATACAGAACTGCTTTTAAAACACCAATTGGTATGTCCCCATATAAGCTAGTCTTTGGAAAAAATTGCCACCTCCCTTTGGAATTGGAGCATAGAGCATATTGGGACATTAAAAAGTTGAACATGTCTTTGGACCTTGCTGGAAATAAAAGAAAGATACAACTATGTGAGATGGAAGAGCACATAAACATGTCATATGAAAATGCTAAACTCTATAAGGAGAAAACAAAGAAATGGCATGATAAAAGAATCCATCACAGAGAGATTAGAGAAGGCCAACATGTTCTACTGTTTAATTCGAGGTTAAGACTGTTCCCAGGAAAGTTAAAGTCCCGTTGGTCCGGACCTTTCCAAGTCCATAAAGTTCATCCATATGGAGCAATTGATTTAATTAACCCGGAAGATAGCAGTATTTTCAAAGTTAATGGTCAGCGTGTGAAAGTGTACCATGAGCCTGTAGCATTACCAGAGCATTGCCTGGCAGAATCTGCTGCTCCTTGAGAGAGTTTCCATGTCTAAAAAAAAAAAAAAACTGGTTCTCATTTATGTATTATTTTAATATAAGTTTTCTTTTTCTTTATGTATCATTTTTAAGTTTTCAGAATATGTCTAATATTTAATTTATTTTTCAGCTTTTTGGAAGAAGCTTCTTGAGGAAGCCAAATTTTTTGTTTCATCCATGATATTGGCGGCAGATTCAAAAGAAAAAGGACAAGGGAGATGATGTCATTTAATGACCTCATGCTAATAAGTACATCAGGGGCACAAGGCTCAATCTTTTTATTATCATTTCATGCCCAAGACATCTTGTTTCCCCAATTTCCAACAGGTATTACCCACCAGACCAAGATAACCTCCATTTTTCTTTAATCCCTTTAACTTCCTGATTTCTTCCACCAACCTTTCATTATCTCTCAAGAAACCTTTCAATAATCTGCTCTCAAGAAACCTTTCTCTCAGACGTCAAACCCTAATCTATGGCTCGTATGAAGCAAATCGCTAGGCGACCTCCGACGAGAAGAAGTGGCCGACGGCAGGCCACTGCAGTCGACTCCGCTGCCACCGCTGAACCCTCCGTCGACGAGACCTCCTTTGTCATCGAAACCCCGGCGGTGGTCGACACCACCATCGCCACCACCTCGATCGAAAACCCTCTACCACCACCCGCCAAACCCTCGATCACCACTGACATCGGAACAAGCACCGATAAAACCCACCCCTCTACCACCGACGTTCCCCCTCCACAAACCACCACCACCACCGAAGCCCAAAAACCCCCTGTCGAAAAACCCTCTTCTAAAACCACTGAAGCCGTCGCTATGGAAACCCCAATCAACCCCCCTGTAGACACCACTACAACAACTTCTATTGGGCTGAACTTGAATGAACCGGCGGTTGATACTGACGAGGAGCAGACCACCACCCACGTTGTAACTCAGGTAACTCCTCCTAGCCCTAGAACCACTCTCGAGGGCCATATCACCTCCGAATCAGAAGAGGAGGAGGTTGATGTGGCTGAAAGAAATACTGCAGTACCTGAGGTTGTCACAGTCGAAACCCAAAAGGGCGCTAGGTCTGAAAAAATAAAGGGGTTATGGGTGATGAAAGTTCTTCCAAAAACTTCGATGTTGAGGTTATTGGTAGTTTGATGGACGACCTGGGTATTCCGCGGACTGTAGAGCTTGGGGAGGGTGGTGATGTCGGTCCTAAAGAACCCTCTAAGGGTGGAAAATCCAAGTCCACCCTTCGTTCATCCCCTAGAAAAAAATCAAGTTTGGGGAAGAGGGCTGCCTCTAAGGACCCCCTCACTGAAGGGTCGTCCAAAAAGAAGGCGAAAACAGCCTCCAAGGGTAAAGAAAAGGCCAAGGCTGTTCCCACTCGAGCTTCCAAAAGAACAATTTTGCAGGAGCCTTCTGCTGCCGCTGCAGCATCCCCACAGCATCCCGGGGCAGAAACTTCCAAGCCCTCCAGCGTGCCGAGACCAAAGCTCCCGAACGATGGTTTTAGCTCTCTTAAAGCTAAGCAGGAATTTGCCAAGCAGAAGGATAAGACGGCCTTACCTGAAAGGGGATTTGATGAGCAAAGCATAGAGGATTACGGTTTCATTAAAACCGTTGTGGAAGCAAATGGATGGGAAAACTTCTGTAAGGTACAACAATCCTACAACCTTACCCTTGTTAAAGAATTTTATGCAGAAGTGAGTGTATGCATAGGCACCTCACTCACTGTACGAGGTGTCGAGTTCCATTTTCACTCAACCAAAATAAACGAGTTGCTAGGATTTTCACCCCCCGATACACTGATTTTGACAAACTTTTTCACCGATCCACTGAAGAAAAATTGAATGGGATTGTGCAACTTCTTGGCAAGCCCAACACAGCTTGGGAGCCTCATGGAAGTTTTAGGCTCCGAACTTTCAAAGCCTCCAATCTCACATCGAATGCCAATGTGTGGATGCATTTTATTAAGCACTCTTTGTATCCTACCACACACGATGGCACTATAGGAGTAGAAAGAATGTTGGTCCTGTATTGTGTAATGGAGGGTTTGACCATTGATGTGGGAGAGATGATTTTGAAGTGGATCAAATATTGCTCTACAAGGAAGCAAGGGAAGTTGTTTTTCCCTATTTTGATAACTAATTTGTGTCATTCAGTTGAGGTCCCCACTTATGATAAAGATGTGATAGTGAAGGAGGAAGAGGAGAATTGGGTCATTGATACTAAGTTGGTGCATAGACTGAAAGAAACCGCACCAAAGCCCAGAAATTCTTCTGAAATGATGACCATGATTCATGAACTGATAACCCAAAACAGTTCACTAATGGATGCCTTATTCCAACAAAGGCACAAATATTTTGATAGAATTGACAGGTTGCAAACAGAGTTGACGGACAGCATCAAAGAATGCAGTGGCATGTCTACGGAGGCAGCCAAAAAGTACAAGGAAGTCCACGAAGCGACCACCCGCAGCAAGGTACGGGTTCTGGGAGGGAAGCTGAAGAAGCTAAAAGAGGAAAACTCGAGGTTGGCTGAGAAGAACGCAAGGTTGAGGGAAAAATACCGCAAGATCAAGGCTAGTGCTACAGTTGCGAAGGCTGCAGCATCTGATGGCCTTTCTGAGGAGGCAGAGCCTACTCCTTCGGAGTAGGGCAGGTTTATTTCACTACTTTTAGACTTATAATTTTTTTATTTTATTGAGTCAAGGGATAGTTTTTATAACTTTTAGGTTTGTTTTTATTCGAGATTGCATGTGTTAGAATATTTTCAGTTTTTGTGTCCATAGCCCAAATAATTCTTTGGTTTAATCACCGACTCACCTGGTAGTTGTTCTTGCTAGAACTAGCTGCATGTTTTTGGGACACATATGATCACACTCCACCACAGATTCTAAGGAATGAAATAGGCCATCACTTCCATTCTTTTGTTGCCACTTGACACCTTCATGCATATTTAGAAACACATCCAATGAGGACATTGGACATTCCAAGTTTGGGGATGTGAGGGTTACCCCTCCTTTACAAAAAGCAGAAACAAAAGATCAAAACAAAAGAGCAAAGCTGTAATATGATACTTTGTTGAGAATATGTCAAGATGCACCCAAAATGTCCCATAGGGGCAAGGTGCACACTTTCAATTAAAAGAGCACAAAAGTACCAAAATTTTGAACAAAGTTCAAAATGATAGCTATGTTGAGAGGAAAAGGCAAAGTGAGGAAAAGATGTGCCAAAAAAAAAAGAGTGAACCCAAATGTTAAAGTCCTATTGACCTTAGAAGTGGTACGTGTTTGAGCAAACAAAGATAATGTGTAGCTAGCTTATGGTTCATACACTTCTAGAATATGAGTTTGTCACTAAGGATTTATGAAAGGCTATGGATTGCATTTGTTGGTTGATTCTTCATGTGTGTGCACTTACACGCCACAATCTTGAAAATTTTCAAAATTGAGTCATTTAAGTTGTTTCTTTTAGTTGCTTGGGGACAAGCAACATTTTAAGTTTGGAGATGTGATATGCATTGAGAAATCAATGCATTTTCACTCTTTTTCTCTTTTTTAGGATAGTTGTTTTATTTTCAAATCCCTAATTTGAGTCTTTTGTATATGTTATTTTCCATATTTCTTTATGAGGCTTAATGTGGTGGTGAAACTCATCTTTTGGTTAAATAGTAGCTTATTTTATGTTTAATGTTTAAATCTTGCAGCAGTTAGTCACAACATTCCCACAGCATTGGATGGCAGCAGATTTTTTGGATGGGCTTAAATGGATCCAGCTGTCATTGTTATTGGGCCAGACTTTTGTTGAAGATGTGGGCTGCTGATTTTTGTAGAAACCATCAGATTTGCTTTTTATTTTTGGGGAAATGTCAAAAAGCACTTTATGGATTATAACTTTGTCTTTTGTGATATCTTGGGCCCCAAGTTGGTCTTTGCCCAATGGTTATTACCCAACTTCTTTTGTATAAATAGGTAGGTTTAGGTGTTTGTTTAAGAGGCAAGTAAGTAATCTTGAGTAGTGTTTACTCTCTCAAGCTTTGAATTAGCAAGTACTTTTCATTTCCAAGGAGTTGTTGGAACTTTTGATTTCAAGATCCAATCGGTTGCATAAACCGATTGTTACTTTTACGCTAGCTATTTTAATATAAGTCTCGTATTTATTTTATTTCTTGCTTTCTCGTATTTATTTATTTACGCTTATCGCATTTATATTCCGTTATTTATTATTGTCATTTACTTTACGCAATTTATTTTATGTCTTTAATTTCCGCTCTTTATATTTCTTGCAATTTAATTTTCGTCATGAGTAGCTAATTTCATTAGCTTGGGTGTGAGGCAAATGGTGAGTTTTTAAATCAAAAGAAAGTGGACGTCGTTTCTCAATAACGATGTTCCACCATTTCATTCTAAGTTTTATAAATCCAAACGCACTTCTTGACGAATTGATCGCTTTAAAAGTGGTAAAGTGTAGTGGACTCAGAGATGGGCCACATTAATACACGTCAATTCGAATGACATAGGAAGTATACTTGGAAAAGTTGCTTACCAAGAAATTTGGCAACTATGTTTTTCTAATCGATATATTCTTGACGGGTTGATCACGAGTCAAAGTGTTAAAGTGTAGTGGACTTAGAGATAAGCCACTTGGAACACGTCAACTTGGATGATATGGGAATTAACTCGAGAGAGTGATTTTTAATAACTTGTTTATTTATCCATATACTTTGAGAGCACCGTTCGACACTATCACTGGTTCTGATATTGCACAGAGATGTGCCTGGTTGAAGCTAAATCCAAGTGTTACGGCTGAATTTGAGAGGATCGTTCTTAAAGTAGGTGGTGGAAATAGTTGCTGAGAGACACAATGTTGTAGCATCCCTACAGCATTGGTCCACAGAAACTTGCATTTGATACTCACCACAAGTCTTACACCCTTGCTATCTTTATTCTCTGTTATCTTATTTTAACTGTCAACCAAGCCAAACAAAGTCTTCAAATTCGCCATCTGAAATCATTTCTTTTATTACACTTTTATTGCACTTTTACAACAATCTCTGTGGGACGATATTCGGTATTTTACCATTTTATTACTTGAAAGACGATATTGGGTCTCATTGTATACTTGCTTTGAGATTCAATTAGCACACGTCTATAGGTGTATTCCACGCACTATCAGTAACCGAACCAAACACCCTCCCCATTTTTTTTATCTCTCGGCTCACACCCTCCCACCCCAAAATCCCCTTAGCCGAAGACCCCCCCCCACTTCACACCCCCTAGCCGACCTACCTTTAACCGACTACCCCCTCCAGCCAAAAATATCTCCTTCGGTAGAGACCTCCCACCGAAGCACTCCACACATCCCTTATACCTCTCCCTCTTTAGGCCTCTTCATCCTCCCGAAATCCAAACCTTCCCCCATCCCTTGTTTTTTTTCTCTTCTCCTTCCCCTCTACACAAACCGAAATCCCCCCCTTTTTTACACCATTCGGCCGACGCCACCCCCCTCCCTCCCCAATTTTTTTCTTTCCCTTTTCCTTTCCCAAGACTCACCTACCCATCCCATCCCTCCTTTTTCTTACACCACCTACTATATCCTACCTTTCCTTCCTTTTCTTCCATATTCTTTTCCAAACCTTTTCCTTCCCCATTTTTTTCTTCCATCTATCCCACCCTATCCCACTCTCTTCCCATTATTTCTTTCCCTTTTTTTCCTTTCCTGTTAAAAAAAAGATTATAAATAAAAAATAAAAAAAAAACAGAAAAGAGCCCCCCCCCCAAAAAAAAAAAAAATGGGCCACTGAATTTATGAGTTCTTCGTGTCTTGAAATTTTTCTGTGTGTCGGTCTTTTTTTTCTATGTGTTGGTGTCATCATCAAATAGGGGAAGAAATATTGTTGGCTCTCTGGTTGATTTGGTGATGACTCTCCAACCAACACTTAGAAACTCAAGAAGACCTCTCTCAACAAGGGCTCTCTATCCACCAATCAAGCTCTCAGCCCAGGTATGTTTTCCTTCATAAACTCTCCCGATCTACAATGGGTTGATGCTTGTGACACTCCAGTGTCTAAGGCTCCTTCCTCTGTAGTGGACCCTTCTTCCCTCTCCCTAGTGAAGCCTGCTAGCACTCATTCATCAAAAGCTTCCGGCACCTCCGCACTTGCTTCGATGACCATACGACCGAAAGAACCTTCGGTTGTTGCCCATGTCACATATCCTTCTTCAAAGCGGAGGCACTCACCTTCTTCCCCTCCCTCTCCTCTCAAGAGGTCGAGGAAGGTTTCAAGGGCCAAGCCACAAACTCCACCCACCGATTCTCCACAATCGATAGGTGTTGAAATTTTCCCATCTGGGCCCGGGGACTCTGCTAAACCCAAAACCACCTCCTTTGTATCCTCACAAAATGATACAATTGTAAAATTGAGGACCCCTATTATTCCCTCATCAACCTTTTCCTTGGTTGATAAGGATGACTTGGACTCCTTCCCTATCCAAGGTGCATCTTCTCCACCTCACAGCCTATCACCCAGGATTCTCAGTCCTGATGCTTCTGCACGATCCAAGGATGAATCTGCCCTTCCAGGAGCAGGTTCGGAGGATCCCGAAAATCTTCTGACTTCTTAGTTAAGAGGGAGTATGAGTTGAGGGGGAGCATCTTACCACTCAAGCTTAAACTCTGCTGAAACTAATTTTGCAATGGACTATGTGATCAAAGCCACCTGACATTAGTTGAGGGGGAGTATGAATTGAGGGGGAGCATCCAACCACTCAAGTTCAAACAATTCTGGTTACTGCCTTCTGTATCTTTGTATATATTTGCTTTCTCATTCTTTATTCATTGTATTCATTTATTCGTTTGTATAGCTATACTTTTTCATTTCTCTTGTAAATGTCAGATATACAAAAAAAAAGAAAAAAAAGAATGGTCTATGTGAAAAGAACCCCAAAAGAGTAAAGATGGGTCAAAATGAATTTATTCAGTACACTCTTTGTTCTATTCTTTAGTATGGATGTCATCCTCAAATAGGGGGAGATTATTGGGTCATCTGAAGATTTGAAGATGACCTCCTGATCTTCCATCTTATATCATCCTACTTAGAATATGTTTGAGGTTCTTTTAGCAGCTTGGTTTCTATACAAATGTTCGGCGAAGTTGAAGATCAGCCGAAGAAGACATAGAAGGAGTACATCTCTCAAAGCGGATTGAAGATAGTCTTCTTAGCCTAAAGCCAAGCATGCCCAAGTGATCAACACCATCAGCCAGGATGGTGTCAATCACATATCTCCTTAGAGTATGAAGGTGTTCTCACATCTTCAAGGAGCAGCCGAATATCTTTCAAGTCTTCGGTAGCCGATGATCTCATCTCTCCTTAGAGTATGAAGGTGTTCTCACATCTTCAGGAGCCGAAGATCTCTCAAGTCTTCGGCAGCCGATGATCTCATCTCTCCTTAGAGTATGAAGGTGTTCTCACATCTTCTGGAGCCGAAGATCCTTCAAGTCTTCGGCAGTCTATGCTTAAGGATTTCTTTCAAACACATTGTACTTGTCTGACAAAGTATATTGTGATATCTTGCATTGACGTGGACCTCATCTGGAGATCAGATAAAGTAAGTTTTGTCTACTACACCATTTTAAGGAAAGGTCTCTACCATCCTCTGCAGGTCAACACTTCAAGCCAAAATACCTCAAGACAAAAGGTACATCCTGTACCTTGCTGAAGACCTGTGTCCATCCCTTGCTCAACAGGTGTCCCATGCATTTAATGCATGAGGCACTATAAATATGGAGGATGGTTCAACATGCAAGATCACCAGCTCTCAAGCATTCAAGCTCTCTAAGTGCACTGGCATTCTCTCTCTAAGAAGTTCTTATTGTTTTCTAAGTGTTTTACAATTGTTCTTCATTTCTCTTTGTGTAAGATTGTTTGAATAGATTTCATCTATTCTCTTCCGCAACAATCAAAAGTTTTATATGTGTAATTCTTGATTTCAAATCAATAAGAATTAAATTAAGTGAAAAACTGTGTGTATTGTATTCAACCCCCCCTTCTACAATATCTCTTTTATTTACTTACTGCTATTTGGGACCAACAACAATTTATAAAATGATGTTTTATTTGTTAGGTGTTGACGACTTGACGTGAAATGTTATAGAAGTCGTTTTGTTGCTTTTAAGACTCGAGAGTGTCTAATTTATTTATATAATAGTTAGTTTTTATCGGATTAGTTTTCACCATTTGTTGTATTTTGTAATTTGCACTAGACGTAAAAAGTTAAAATTACATTTTTATTGTATGAAATGTTAAATTTTAAATAAAAAAATTGAATCTGGGTACCCGGAACCGGTTCCCAGAGGTTCCGGAACCGGTTTCAAAATATAGAGAAATCATGTAAGAGATTCTGGTTCCTTCATTCTAGGAACCGCCGGTTCCGGTTCCATGAATAGTGACCGGGTACCCGGTTATGCTCACCCCTAGACATTAGGAGGATATAATCTTGGGTGCCACCTTGGAGGTATGTGTTTAGATCTTTGTCAATGGGGATAATGCCTTGGAGGTAGTCCCCAATGTGTCGGGTCTTTGTGGTGTTGCTCGTGAGGGTGAACATCAAGGTATTTCGACTCTTGAGGTGAAACTTGTTGGTGTTTTGGGTCTCCCCCATTGATTCCTTATTTGGACCTTGATGGCTTCCAATGATTTCTAAATTCAAATATGGTTTATATTATGCTCAAATTCACTAGGCTTTTTGGCTTAACACTTGTTTGGAGTCGATATGTATCTCAGGTTCTAGCGGCGTGGTCGCCAAAAAGGTTTAGAGAAAGACCTTAGACGTGAGTTTGGGGAGATACTTTTGGGGACGCCAATCTTGAAGATTATCATTTTTGGATTATAGATGACACCCTTTGTAATCTTATTTCTTGCTAAGAATTAGATTAATAGGTTGGTGTCTTTTGTTGTCAAATTGCATACTTGAAATTAACAAGTGTTTATATTTCCCCTTTTTTGTGAGAGCTCGTATCTTGATATTTTATATACCACATTCCCATTTTTAGAAATTTTTGTTTGTCTCAATTTTTGGGGTGTTACACACTATTTCGCTTCTTTGTTGGATCATCGATGCGAATACAGTGGTCTGACCAGGACCAATAACCAATACAAAAGTAAAATGTTTACAACTCAAAGTCTTGAACCCAAAACTGCTCCCCACGACAACAAAATAAAAGTAAAATAAAGTTAAGTTTATCTGTCAACAAGACCTAATATCAAATACAAATTAAAAGAACTGTTGGTGATTTAAGTGTCATCAATCATTTCAGTGTGATTGTGATTTACTTGAGATCGATCTGGTGATAAGGTAAACATTAGTGAGTTAGGAGGTGTGGAGTGCACACTCACAAATATTGTCTTTATCACCTTAAATCTTCGTAAGGCGAAGGTCAAGGGGTCGCACCCCTTAGCAGGGTTCTAAGGGCAACGGGATCCAAGGGGCAGCGCCCTGGCGGTTTACGGTTTTTTAGAATGGTATAACTTATAGAATTTTAGTTTCAGGATGAACCGGATGAAATTCAGAAGGTTGGGAACCTTCTTGAAATTGTTCCCAAACTTAGTGATATTTTGACTAAGTGTTGATCAGAGACAGTGTAACCAAGGCTAGGGATGGAAACATGGTGGGTAATTCATCCCCTATCCCTTCCCCGACCCCGCTTTGGGTATAAAAATAAATCCTCACCCCGACCCATTACCAGCTAAAGCGGGGAATCCCCACCCTACTGGTAAAATTTTCATCCTTACCAGGGCCTTTGATCTGGACGTCGGGTATAAAAATAAATAGCCACTTTCTACAAAAATCTCCAAAATGTTACCCATTTTCGCCAATGGGATTAAGCTAGTCGTCGGCGAAAAACAAGTGGGACCCACCAAGACATGTGGCATTATCAGAACACACCACCTCACCCTCTTGAGAAAAAAACCGACATGGAAGACCCCATACACGACCAAATCTGACCCGAGCCACCAGACCGTGACACGTGTCCCGACACCAGTCACATTGGCGAAACACCTTTCCAAAATTTTGCCAATGGCGAAATCATTTTTTTGACCAACTTCTTTTACTAGGGCTGACGTATACTATTGACTTCACACTGATTTGACTTGTCATTAGGGCTTACGTGTCGTTAGCACACAGCGACACATGTTCGCCAAAACCCTAATTTTTTACCAGATCTTTTTCCTTCATTTTTTCCTTCATTTTTTCCTATAAAGCCTAGGTATTGTTTTGAAGATCAAACACACCATACAAATATGAATTCACGTCCTAGTGATAGTGTTAGCTTATATCTTCAGAGTGATGGTTCGTTACAAAAAGTTAATGGTGTTACTGAGTATATTAATGGTGCTCTGAAACGTATATTACATTTGTCTTCGCCCTTAACATATTCTACATTGTTTAATCGAGTGATGAAAAAGTTACATTTAGTTAGTGAGGTTAGATTATTTTACAAAAACCCTGTAATGGGTGGTGAGATATTCGAGTTTGGTGATGACGATGATGTTCCGACGTTTGAAAATGTGGTCTACCAAATTCTACAACAAACGTTGACGTTTTTTTGTTGTCGATTGTGGTGGTAATAGTGGAGATGGATCTAGTGTCATGATCAATCAAGCAAATAGCTCATTTCCTGCTATGGAGAATGAAACTATGTATCAACAGTTTCCTACAACATAAGGAGGTAGCGGTGGAAATCCATATTTTTCCGGAAATCAGTAAGGTAGTTTCTTTTCATCTACTGGTCAAACCATGTATCAACAGTTTCCTACTGAATGTGGAGGTAGTGGTGGAAATCCATATGGTGGCCATAGTTTATTTCCACAACAAAATTTTGTTCAACCCACTAACGCCAATAATGAGTTCCTACAACATTTCCCATAAGAGTATCAAACTCATCCCAACTTTAATTTTTCAACAAAGCCCGTTGTGGTTTTTGAACGTGCCGTTGACCATGGAATGAGACTCAACCAACATTTGAACGAAACTCGAGACTTGAATGAGTCTCCGTTTTTGGAGGCAAACATAAAAGATGGCGTTGTCGTTGCCACTGAGATTTTGAATATTCCTAAAGAAGAGGATGAAGAAAACGAAGATGACAGTGATGATCGTTAAAATGATGATAGTGATGATCGTTCGAGGGATGAACAAACCAAGATAAGGAATAATTTCTAAAGCTGAATTAGTTTCTTTTCAATTTAGAAGGGAATTATATAACTATTCAAAGGTTTTGGCACATACGTGCGACCCCCAAGGGTACCGATTCTGTGCATCCAAATCCTCAAGCAACAGTAAACAACAATCATGGACGGTCAATAAGTTATGTTGTAACACCCGTATTTTTGGTATGTCAGATTTCTGTTACCTTCCCAATAATTTATCTAACTCCGGTTACCTAAGCTTTCCATTTTGGTTTTAATATGGGTTACGAATAACTTTCGTAAGCTAAATGAATCGAATTTCGGAGTGTCGAACGGGGTGAGCGACCTTGGCAGGCGACTGTGATAGTGTCACTGTCGCCAAGTGATTTTGTGTAAGTCTAGATTCCCAACTTGTTGAAATTGTGACCTTTAATCGTTTTGTTATACTCCTAATCGTGGTATCTATCCCTTTTGTCGTCAAGTAAATCGCGGGTTCGAAATCTAGGGTTTTTGGGTTTCGGTACCTGTGGCGCGATTGTGCCACGCGATAGTGACAATGTCACTATCGCCAGGGCACTCTTGCGGGGTACATACCACTCGCGGTACAAGCGGCGCAATTGTGCCCGCGATAGTGACAAGTGTCACTATCGCAGAGCACTATCACTGGAGACGTACCGAGAGTTCCATGGAGCGGGCGATAGTGCCTCGCGATTGTGACATTTGTCACTATCGCCGGACAAGGTCGCGGTCGGGGTTTGGAAGTATAAAAACGACCCAAGTGATCCATTTCTCATTTATTGCATGTGTGGAGCTAGTAGGGCGATTTTGGGAGCGATTTTGGGTGCCCTAGGTGAGTTTTCCTCACCTCTCTCTTTATTTATTCCTAGATAATGTTATCCTAAGATTATTTACTCCTCATTCTAGGTGGTCAAGTGTTTTTGTGAAGATCTCAAAGTTCTCAAGTGCTAGATCTCTCCAACTAGAAATTGCTAGGGTTTGGAATAAACCCAATGTGAGTTCATACTTCCTTTTTATCAAACTTTATACACATCAAAATGCATTTTTTTGACTTCTAGATATCTCCTTGTTTACACTTTCATTGTTGATGAGGTTTTGACCTAACTTGGTATTTTGGGGATTTCTAGGGTTTCTTACCATTTTGTAAAATAAAGAAATAACCCATGTCCTAGAACTACAAATATGGTTGGTTTCATATTTTGATGAAGTAAATGTTCAACTTGTGGCATTTTGGCCAAGTTCATGTTTCAAATGATGGTATGGGTATTTTGTTTGAAAGTGGCATTTCGGGAAAAGGAAATAAATGGTTTAATGTGAGGAAGTCCATGTTTACATTCAAAGGGTTTTATATATATTTGGGAATGAGAAAATAGATTTATGTCTCATGTTTGAGCTTTGTATTTTCTTATCAGCAGTTAACCATAAAATTGTGATTTGGGAAATAAATGGTATTATGAACTATATGTATGATTATAGTTGGTCACAAGTGTTATTGTGACAAGTCTAGACTATTACTAGTGGATCCATAGGTATAGAGTCGACTTATTATTTGGGGGTAATTCTCGTATGTAGCTAGTTGATACATTGGGCCCTAGGGTGGCAACTTGGTACGGTTATGTAGGACCGGATACTAGTCGTGGGTCATAAATGTAAATCCTGACGAATGAGCATGACTAGGGATCATTGGGTGCCCTCCCCCACATCTTAGTACGAGCCGGCGTGTTCGTGGCCTTGATCCTAGTATGGTGAGCTCAAAACTTAGAAAGTGGCTTACTTTGTGTTTTGCCACAATCCTTGGAATTCGAGTTTTTCCCGTCATCGCAAGATGAAGTCTGGGCCGGAAGGTCACTATGTGCTTATCAAACCATTTACAAAGACGGTTGTCGAAAACAATTTATTCATGTTGCATTTAATTCTTCTTACTATCTTTCATATAAACTGTATGTTCTCACTAGGCTTTAAGCCTAACATTTTTTCTCAAATGATGTGTATAACAGGTTCCCTTAGCGGCGGGTCGTCGAGGGGTTGAGAGAAGAGCGTGGACTCTTGAGGGCAATTTTTGGTTGATTAGATATTTTGGAGTTTTTGCGCTCGAACAATTTATTCATATTTTTGGTATTGGGATGACAACCTATGTAATCTAGATAGAATTGGTTTAGATTAGTTTGTTGTCGATTTCCCATGCATATTATATAGGTTTTGTAAACGCATACGCTTTTACCCTTTTTGGGTGGTTCACTCCAATTACAAATGTTATATTGCCAAATTTTCAATTTTCAAAATTACCTCAATTTTTAGGATGTTACAAGTTGGTATCAGAGCTCTAGTTTAAGTGAACTAGGCATGAATGTAAGATGTCTAGACTTAGACTGGGTATGTTAGGCAATGATTTGTGAGTTGGGTAGAACTTCTAAGACGGGTTAGTCTTAAAGTCGATGGAAGTTATGTCATTAAGCGTTGTGATGATGGTAACAAGGACCCTTATGTGTTATATGTTCATAATCTCACTTAGCTAATGTTATTATGAGGATATTTTACGTGAGTGTACTTGATTTGCTAGTGTTATGACAATTGGTAGACGTAGTAGTACGTTTCTTTCGTGCTTACTTCAGTTAATCTCTTTCTTACTCCTTCTCGTGCTTGTGTGGTAGCCATTATTCTAGTATGGTGAACACTCGCAATCGACCTTTAGCTGATGGGAATGTACGTGAAGATAGCTCGCCCGAGCGGAATCCAGTAGTTAGGGCAGCGACCGTCGTTCCTCCGGGTATGCCACTTATATTCACGGGAAAGGTGGAACAAGTGCCGAGAGTGGAGTTGGCATCCACAAACCCGTTTGTTCAGGAGGCAAACCTTCAAGCCGACATGATGGCCAGTATTATGTAGATGGTGTCATCGGCTATGGAGAAGAAACAGGAAGCGTTTCTGAAGCTGTTAGAACACCGCGATGCCAGTCTCAAGAGAAATGAGGCAGTTGCAGAGAACGTCGTGGTGGGTTCTGGTGGCACCGGTCAGGGTGTTAGAACGGAAGAGCACAGGGTCGTGGGTGCTCAGAAGAGTGGAAGGAGCTGCACTTATAAATCCTTTCTGGGATGCGGGCCGCTGGAATTCTCCGGTTCTGACGACCAGGTTGTGTGTGTGAAGTGGATTCAAGCTGTCGAGCAGGCTTTTGGTTCGTCTGAGTGTGGGGACGACCAAAGGGTGAGGTTTGGTACCCAGTTGCTTAGAGATTCGGCACTCACATGGTGGAATGTCACCCAAGCCACTCTCTCTCCTACCGTTTTGGCTCAGTTGTCTTGGGCCGAGTTTAAAAAGAAGATCTTGGAAGAGTTCTGCAGCGAAAGATCTATGGACCGAATTGAAGCCGAGTTTCGTTCCCTAGTGGAAGGAAACTTGACGGTGAGGGAGTACACCCGTCAGTTAATGGAGAAACTAGGATTGGTGGGGCACGTGGCCCCAACGGAGAAAGAGAAGATAAAGGCTTATCTCAATGGCCTACTGACGGACATGATGTCAATGGTCCGCAACTCTAAAGCTTCTAACTTTCGGGAGACGATTGAGGAAGCTCAATTCATGGAAAAGGTTTATGCAAGAGGCTAGCTAGAGAAAGCGGCGGCGGTGGTAGACAAGAGGAAGTGGGAAGGCAATTTCGGACCTCCTAAGAGGAATCGACCTTTTGTTGGGAACCGGAATTTCAACAACCGCCAAGAGCCATAGTGGTGCCATAGGTGCCGAAGTAAGCACCATGGCAACTGTAATCCCAATTTCACCGCTTGTGTCAAGTGCGGTAAGACCGATCATCTTACCAAAGATTTTCCGATCAAAGGGATTGTCTGTTTTGAGTGCAAGATGTCGGGACATTTTCGAAAGTATTGTCCGAAGTGGAAGACGGGGAGTGCCCCGGAGAAGAAAGAGAACCCTCCTAGAGTTCCTGGTCGAGCTTTCCAGATGACGGCCAAAGAGGCCAAGGCATTCACCGACGTGGTATCGGGTACGTTTTTTCTAAACTCCGTACATGCTCGTGTGCTATTTGATTCGGGTGCCAGTTTCTCTTTCATATCTGATTCGTTTCGTGAAAAACTTGTCATGCCCACTAATAGTCTAGAGAATGATTTAGTGGTCGAGATAGCTAATGGTAGTCAAGTGTTAATCCGTGACGTCTTGAAAGATTGTACTCTTGGTATTGAGGGAAAGAAGTTCTTAATCAATTTGATGCCAATGGTCATTGGTGGATTCGACGTAGTGGTCGGCATGGATTGGTTGGCTGACAATCATGCCGAAATCCTATGCTCCAAGAAACTAATCTGACTCCCTATATCAGATGGTGACATGGTGGTAGTTTATGGCGAAAGAAGGAAAGGTGATGTGACAGTTATCACCATGGCTAAAGCGCGAAAGTGTTTGGTGAAAGGATGTTCGTCCGTTCTAACTTATGTGATAGACGTGAAACTCGAGAAGAAGAAGCTCGAGGACATGAAGGTGGTGCGCGAATTTCCCGATGTCTTTCCGGACAATTTACCCGGTCTGCCACCGATCGTCAAGTGGAGTTCCGGATCGATCTTATACCGGGGGCGGCTCCAATTGCGATAGCTCCTTACCGGTTAGCGTCATCGAAGATGCAAGAGATGATGACTCAACTCCAAGAACTCCTAGATAAGGGATTTCTCAGACCGAGTTCGTCGCCTTGGGGAGCTTCGGTCTTATTTGTCAAGAAGAAGGATGGCACAATGAGAATGTGCATCGATTACCATGAATTGAATAAGGCCACGGTGAAGAATAAGTACCCACTCCCGAGAATCGACGACTTGTTCGATCAACTTCAAGGAGCGGGTTATTTTTCAAAAATCGACTTGCGTTCAGGATATCACCAAGTGAAGGTGAGAGGGGAAGACGTTCCGAATACGGCTTTTAGGACGCGTTACAGCCATTACGAATTTCTCGTGATGCCATTTGGTCTAACTAACGCACCGGCGGTGTTTATGGACTTGATGAATATAGTGTACTGGCCATTCCTCAACAAGTCGGTCATTGTATTCATTGACGACATACTCGTGTATTCCAAGAGCGAGTCAAAACACGAGCAACACCTTCACGAAGTTCTAGAAGTGTTGAGAAAAGAGAGGTTGTACGCCAAATTTTCCAAGTGTGACTTTTGGCTAGAAGAGGTTCAATTCTTGGGTCACGTGGTCACTCGAGACGGAGTGAAAGTGGACCCCTCCAAAATTGAAGCCATGATGAATTGGGAGCCTCCCAAGAATCCGTCCGAAATCCGAAGCTTCTTGGGTTTGGCGGGATATTACCGGAGATTCATTCAAGACTTCTCCAAGATCGCTTCTTCCTTGACGGCTTTAACTAGGAATAATGTGAAGTTCGTGTGGACAGAAACGCAAGAGAAGGCGTTCCGGACCCTGCAGAAGAAGGTGTGCGAAGCCCCAATTTTATCGTTGCCCGAAGGATCGGAAGACTTCATGGTTTATAGCGACGCTTCGAATATGGGGTTGGGTTGTGTGTTGATGCAAAGAGGCAAGGTGATCACCTACGCATCGAGACAACTCAAGATTCATAAAAAGAACTACCCTGCCCATGATCTAGAGTTGGCGGTGGTGGTGTTCGCGTTGAAACTTTGGCGACATTACCTCTATGGCACGAAATGCACTCCTTACACGGATCATAAGAGTTTGAAGTATGTTTTTGATCAAAAGGAGTTGAACATGAGGCAAATGCGGTGGCTCGAGTTACTCAAAGATTACGATTGTGAGTTGCTTTACCATCCCGGTAAGGTAAACGTGGTGGCCGATGCTTTGAGTCGGAAGGACTATAGCGGGAGCATTCAAGCTACCCTATCGAGAATCAAGTTAGTGTCAAGTCTTATTGAGAAGATCAAGGCATCTCAAGTGGAAGCATTGTTGGAAGAAAATCTAAAGGAAGAAGTCATGACAAAGCAATGGTCTCTTAACGGAAGATAGCTGTGGGGTTAAATTGTTCAACGGTCGTGTGTGGGTGCCCAAGGTTGGGGGCAATCGGGAACTTCTTCTTGAAGATGCTCACAAGTCGAAGTATTCCATTCATCTGGGTAGTACAAAGATGTACCGGGACTTAAAGCTACATTATTGGTGGTCGGTGATGAAGATTGACGTGGCACGTTACGTAGAGCGTTGCGTGACATGTTTGCAAGTAAAGGTTGAGCACCAACGACCGTACGGGAGTCTTCAGTCCTTGGTGATCCCCGAGTGGAAATGGGAACATATTACCATGAATTTTGTGACTAAGTTGCCAAAGACTATTCGAGGTCACGATACCATATGGGTAATAGTTGATCGGTTGACCAAGAGCGCTCATTTCTTGGCCATGCGTGAGACACTACTGATGGACAACTTAACGAAGCTTTACATCGACGAGGTGGTCTCGAGACATGGGGTGCCCTTGTCTATTGTTTCGGATTGTGACAGTCAGTTCACTTCAAACTTTTGGGATGACCTACAGAAAGAACTTGGTACGCGTGTAAATTTGAGTACGACCTACCATCCTCAAACTGACGGTCAAAGCGAGAGAACAATTCAAACGCTTGAAGACATGCTAAGGTCTTGCGTTATTGACTTCAGGGGTAGTTGGGATTCTCACCTACCTTTGGTGGAGCTTGCTTACAATAATAGCTACCACTCGAGTATCGAAATGGCTCCGTTCGAGGCCTTATACGGGCGGAAGTGTCGAACTCCCGATGTTGGCTTGAAGCGGGAGAGAAACAATTTGCCGGACCTGAAATCGTGCAAGAGACGACTGATAAGTTCAAAGGCATTCGGGAAAGATTGAAAGCGGCTCAAGATTGACAAAAGAGTTATGCCGATAAGAAGAGGCGACCTATGGAATTCCAAGTAGGCGACCATGTGATGCTAAAGGTGTCGCCATGGAAAGGTATCATCCGGTTCGGAAAACGCGGGAAGTTCAGTCCTCGTTTCCTTGGACCATTTAAAGTACTTAAGCGTGTTGGCTTGCGGGCTTACCAGTTGGAACTCCCTCCAGAAATGAATGGAATCCATAACACCTTCCATATATGTTACCTTCGGAAGTGCTTGGCGGAAGAGGAGAGCGTTATCCCTCTTCCCGAGATTAGAGTGGACGAGGGTAACCATTGTGTTTAGGAACCTAAAGCTATTCTGGAGAAAAAGTCAAAGAAGCTTCACCACAAAGAAGTCACTATGGTCAAAGTGCAATGGAAGCATCATCGCGGTGCTAATGTGACGTGGGAAGCCGAGGAGGATATGAAGCGAAGATATCCTCACATGTTCGTGTAGTTGGGATTTCGAGGATGAAATCAATTCCAAGTTGGGGAGGATTGTAACACCTGTAATTTTGTTTAAGTCTAGATTCCGAACTTGTTGAAATTGTGACCTTTAATCGTTTTGTTTTACCCTTTTTGGGTGGTTCACTCCTATTACAAATGTTATATTGCCAAATTTTCAATTTTCAAAATTACCCCAATTTTTAGGATGTTACAGTAAACAACAATCATGGACGGTCAATAAGTTATGTTGTAACACCCGTATTTTTGGTATGTCAGATTTTTGTTACCTTCCCAATAATTTATCTAACTCCGTTTACCTAAGCTTTCCATTTTGGTTTTAATATAGGTCACAAATAGCTTTCGTAAGCCAAATGAATCGAATTTCGGAGTGTCGAACGGGGTGAGCGACCTTGCCAGGCGACTGTGACAGTGTCACTGTCGCCAAGGCATAGTCGCGGGGGCCTTGGTGCTCTCGGTACATAGTTGGCGAGAATGACCCATGAGAGTGACAGTGGCATTGTCGCCTTGTCACAATCGCGGGGAGGGGCTGACTCTCGCTACCTCTCGGAAGACTATGCCATGCGAGAGTGCCCTTGGCACAATCACATGGCAATGTCGCATGCGGGGGCAGGGACTTGTATGGTGAGTTGTTCCAACTTTTCTCATTTATCACCTTCACCAACCAAAACCTTCATACATACTCTCTCTCTCTCTCTCTCATTTTTCTGTCATTGAATGCAAACCCTAGGCTCATGTAAAGCAATAAATACTTGGATTTCAAGAAGCTATTTTATCATCTCCTTCAAGAATTGTTAACCTAGGGGTTCAAGGTCAAGAGTTGCTACCATTCTTAGAAGATTTCTTGGTTTCTAGGGTTTACCTAAACCAAACATTGTGAGTTCATTCTTACTTTTAAAAACCTTATACATGTCAAACTACATTTTAGACTCCTAAATCATCTCCTTGTTTACACTTTCTTTGTTAAAAGGATTTAGACCTAATTTGATATTTTGGAGATTTTTAGGGTTTCTTACCATTTTGAGATGGGATGAAGTATACTATCTTTTGAGCTATAAAATGTGCCTTATTTCACACATTTGTGGTTAAATATCAAAATAAATGCATTTTAACCATGTTTATAATTCTCATATATAATGGGATTTACTTGATGAAAGTGTTGTTGGGGAAAAATAGAACATGTGGATGATTATTGTTTTTTCTGATGACTGTTGCCAAATTTATAACAAATGGAAAACCTACTCTTAAGAAAGCAAGTAAACTATTTGGGAATGATTACATGAACTATATGTGTGATTATAGTTTTGGTCACTAATGTAATTGTGACAAGTCTTAGACTATTACTAGTGGATCCATAGGTATAGAATCGGCTTAATTTTGGAATATTTCCCGTTTGTAACTAGTTGAGACATTGGACTCTCATAAGGCAATTTGGTACGGTTATGTGGGACCGAATACTAGCCATGGGTCGTAAGTGTAAATCCACGGTTATGTGGGACCGAATACTAGCCATGGGTCGTAAGTGTAAATCCAAGTGAATGCGCATAATTAAGATCATTGGGTGCCCTCCCCCACATCTGAGTACGAGCCGACGAGTTCGTGGCCTTGATCCTAGTATGGTGAGCTCAATAACTCGAAAAGTGGCTTACTTTTGTGTTCCACCACGATCCTTGGAAATCGGGTATCCCCCGTCATCGCAAGATGTGTTTTGGACCGAAAGGTCTTTATGTGATTGTTGTTTCATTATGTAAATCCAACTCTTTCAAAGATTACTTATTTATTTCATTTAAATCATTTCTAATTTATTGATATAAACTGTATGTTCTCACTAGGCGTTAAGCCTAACACTTTTTCTCAAATGACGTGTATAACAGGTTCTCTTAGTGGTGGGTCGCCCAAGGTTTGAGAGATGAACGTTGGGTCATTAAGCCATTTTTGGATGATAGATACTTTTGGAGTTATGGCGTACAAAAGTTATAGTATTTTGGGAATTTGGGTTGACAACCAATATAATCTAGATGTGTATTGTTTAGATTACTTTGTTGTCGATTTTAATATTCTTCTACAGGTTTTGTAAACGCTATTATACATTTATCCGTTTGGGTGGTTTCCTCCATTTATAAACGTCATATTGCCGAATTTTCGAATTTTAAATTTACTCTAAATTTTAGGGTGTTACATATGTCTTCTAACAAATACTTTCTCAAGTACTAAAGAAGGCAAACACGAATTGCGTCATCGTCCGATAAACCTTCGAACCATTCATCACTATCAAATATATTCCAAAAATGCCCATTCTTCACATCTTTATGGCCAGGTATATTACTAAACAATCTACTCCTAATAGCCAAATGTCTACTAGGTGGTAGACGAACCTCGATACCAAATCGAAACGCAGTAATCAAACAGAATTCATATCTGCTAAAACGTAGAACCCGACCTCTTACACAGAATAATATTTTTCCCTTTTTTAAATGAAGGGACTTGACATTGGAGAACTGTATGGATCAACATCGGATCTCTATGAAAACTTTAGACATCCAACCAACTCTCAAAACACGTCTCCCTAAACATACTCATCCAGAGGGGATTTCATTATAACTTTTCCCTTGAGTTTTTTTAAGGAAATTGATTTGTCTCCTCAACGTTACAAAACTCTTTCCCTAAAACAAACAATTACACAAAATATAATCATAAACGTTATCACTAATAACAAAAAATTTATAAAAAGCCAGAATTTTTTTATCCACTTACATTCTCATCCATTTTTTAAAACGGCGACGGTCATGCGGTGGTCAAAGGCGGTCACGCCGTTTTGAGGTGGTCAACGACGATGGCCGGAGGTGGTTGGCGACAGCGGTAGGCGGTCGACGTCAGTGTCAAACGGTATGGTGGTTAGTGTAATGTGCTTATTGTATTGTGGTTGTTGATGGTCCCCCCTATAAATTATAAAAATACAAGTAGGTACAAAAAATAGAGTATTTTGGTAAAAAAAAAAAGATATTTATAAAAAGGTAGTGAGGTCAAATCAAAATCAGCATTGGGAATGATCTTCATGCCATGTCAGCGAAAAGCATTTCGCCAATGGCGAAAATATGGCACCTTGTCACATCGACGAAAGGTGATTACATCTTGGGCAGATTGGGTTGGGACACGTGTCAAGTTCTGACGCATTGTGTTTGGTTTTTGTCTCAAGAGGGTGAGGTGGCGTGTTCTGATAGCGCCATGTGTCTTGGTGGGTCTCACATGTTTTCGCCAACGGCTAGCTTAATCCCATGAGCAATGGGTAACATTTTGGAAATCTTGTAGAAAATGATTATTTTGTTAAATCACTCCCACAAAAATAAGGGATGAATTATTGTATTTGGAAAGTGAACTTTCACAATTTAAAGAGATTATTTGATCTACAAATCATCTCCAAATCCCAAAACTCTTAACAGGAGCCCTCAAACAAATCTGTTGGAAGAAGAACTACGAGATTATGTAAGAGAAATTTGGTCATTTCATGAGTAGTAATGAAGGCAATGATTAAAAAGAAATGTCCACAAATTACGATCTCTTATTCTTTTGTGTGATCCTCAATTTAGACCACAAAATTTAGTTAAAAATAAAATCTAATTTCTCTATCATCTCCTATAATTTTTTCCCTCTCTTCATAACAGACAAACACAATTAAATGTGCACACAATGTAAGCAGGTTGTGAACAATTTTTTAGAAAAACTATTATAATTTATAAACACACTCTAAAACTACGAGATCTTGTATAACTTGTGAACCAACTAAAGCAACAACACTAAATCTAAACCTAGTGAACACCTTTAATACGAAATTTCTTATGGTTGTTTTTTGTGTTCACCATGTTTACATATTCAATTGTCAATGTGTGTGCGTGTATGTTACAGAAGCGGCAAGAGGAGAGAGAAAAAGTTATATTCATGGAATTTGACTTTTTCCTTAAAACATACATTAATTATCTCATTATTATCTTAAATTAGGGTCATGGATCTCACAAATTGTAGAGTTCTCAAATACCTAAACCCGTATATATAGCCTTAGGTTTATTTGAGAAATGGTAAATGTAAAAGAAATCGAGAAATGATCTTAGCCCTTTATCTAGTCAACATTTGTTGCTTTGACCGTGAAAACCAGATAATTCCTTATGTGGTCTGTAGAAGATAGAGGAGTAGTTTCGTAAAATACGCGAAATGAGTTCATATATGAACTTATGTGATTCACATATGAACTTATACGTTCATACGTGAATCAGTTAATTAGTTCATATGAGAATTTGTTAATTAGTTAACTGATTCACATATGAACTTACAGTTAATTAGTTCATATGTGAATCTGTTATTAATTCATATATAAATCACTTAAAGGAGTTCATATATGAACATATAGTTCATATGTGAATCATACAGATTCATATATAAACTTGTCCCGTGTATTTGTAAAAATTACGAAACCGTCCTTCTATTTTTGGAATAGCTGCAACTTTTAACCAGTCAAATCCGATCTTGACCAGTCAAAGACGCAATTGTTCATATATAGGTTAGGATTACTTCTCTATTTCTCATACATTTACCATTTCTCAAATAAATGAAAATCTAGAACACCTAAGAACCATTAGATTAACTGATTAAATTGATGTGATTAAATGGATGGTTACAACAATATTCTTTGAACTAAAAAACCTCCCCTACCCCCCCCCCCCCAAAAAAAAAAAAACCATGTTTTTATTTGAAACAAAGACTAAAATAAAATCAAGCGAAATAAATTACATAAAAAAAATGATCATATATTTCTCGTTAATTTGATATCCATATTAATGTACTTTTCATCCGTTTTTTTTATGGTTTTTCGATATTCTATTTATCTATCATTTTTCCTTGAAACTGACCATATATATAATCTATATTTGTTTACCACTAACAATTTTTATACACACACATATAGAGAGAGGGAGGGGGGGGGCATTAAAATGCAACCCCTTTATATGATGTAATCTATGCAACCCTTTTATCCACCGTTTATTTTATTTTTATTTTTGTAATTAAAAAAAGGAAAGAAACTGAAAATAAAATGAATGGTGAATAGATGGGTTGCACCATATAAAAAGATTGCATAATAACCTACCCTCTCTATATATAGGTGCACAAATTTAATACCGGCAGGCTCTTTAGAACTAAGTTTTTTTCTTTTATGAACAATCTTTAGAACTAAGTTTAACAACTTAAAAGATGGACCACATTTTCAAACCTAGCTTGTCCTTTTTTAACCAACACTTGAAAATTATGAAGTTGAAGAGGGTATTGGGGAAAGCAATAGGAGACAACTCCCTCTCTTCATTAGAACGAGATCCAAAAAAAAAAATAGTGTAGTACTTAGAAGTTGGAAATGTTGAATTTTACTATTAGAAATTCAATAAAACCACGAGATATATGAAAAAAAACAGCAACTTAATTATAAAGATCTAAACTTTATTAATAAAGTAGTAAACTTTATTTATAAAGATTAACAATTACTTAAAAAAACAGGTTTATAATTATTATAATGTGAACCTAATAACGAATCTATCCTTCACGATAGATACGTTAGAAGAAGGGGTAGAAGATAGATAGACTGTTCACTCTAATGAACGGAAAAGGAAAAACAGAACAGAAATATAAAACCAACCTGTTTGAATGATCTCCAACGAACAGCACACGAACTCAATTGCACGGTTTTTAAACCTATCCTTAAAGGTTTTGGAGGATCTCTTTGCTTGTTATGAGATTAAAACTAGCCAAACCCCCAGGATTTGATACAGTATGCTTAAACACTAACAGCAATAGTGTTAAGTTTTAATGCAAACTTGAGACAGAATTCGTGTAGAGAGCAAAGTCGAGATAGCTCGGAGACAGAGAGCAAAACACAGATCGAGTGAGAAGAGAGCAGATCGTTTTTCCAGCGTGTTTCATCAATAACACAAAGCTTCAATTTATACTGTAAAAATCAAGGAATAATCTCATAATATTCCTTAATTAATCCCCAAGAATCGGATTGGAAGTTAGAGTCTCCAACTAATTACCCCACGTTTTTCTTTTTGAGAAATTCAATATTTATCTGATAAAATTAAATTAAAACCGAAAACCTTATCTGAAAATTAAGAAAACTGTATAATTATCTGCTCATTATTAAATTAATTATCTCTTGTATCTCGATCTGTAAAAAGAAAGCTCGTAGCTCGGGGCGAGGCTCCTCAGCTCCGATGCGAGCGTGCGCGACTCTTCGCGAGAACCGCGCCCGCCATAAACCCACCATTTTACTCAAGACCCACTTGAGATGATAGGCTTATAAACCACAGTTTATTTTGTGTCTCTACCAATGTGGGATGGAAAAATTCCAACCTCACACTCAATTTCAAACAGGAAATAGCCTACACCAAACCCAATCACTCAAGTTGATTAAGCAACTGATGATTTGAAGATACGCACTGTAGCAGAAAGAAATTAAGCAAGCATAATCATCAAAACTATCAGACGAATCCAGACGTATAACCTAGAATTCCCGACTAGGAGTAGGAACTTGAAGATGATCAAACTTGGTATGCACGAGGTCAGTTATCAAACCGTTTAGCGTATTCACAGAAACAACCGCTCTACACATACACATACATAACTGATAGAATAGGAAATGATTGATAATATAGTTTGTGAATATTTTGTAATATTCTTTGTAATATTTTCTGTATTTACCCTCTTTTGGGCCTATATATTGATGGCATTGCATAACTCCTAAGGTAAAGAGATTCACATATTTTCATGGTATCAGAGCTTGCTCTTTTTTTTCCCTTTCTCTGCTCTCTCTAAATCTCGTCATCTCTCTGTCCAGGCTGCCTCCGTCCATCAGCCCTAGTCATCATGACAGAAGGTAAAGATCCCACCCCTCCTCCCCCTTCCTCCTTTCATCACCACCATGCCCACACCCATCAACACCTTTGCCCCAACAGCAACAACGTAATTCCTACGTCGGAGTACTTGGTGCAGCCCCTCCTCCAAGCATTGAAGTGTATTATTAGATACATCAAAGGAACTTTGGAGTTTGGTGTGCATCTTTATTCTACTCCTATTACTGGTTTGACTGCCTATACGGACGCTAACTGGGGAGGGTGTCCTGACACACGACGTTCAACCTCGGGCTATTGTGTGTTCTTGGGCGACAACCTTGTTTCTTGGTCTTCGAAACGACAACCCACTCTCTCTCACTCTAGTGTCGAAGCGGAATATCGAGGGGTGGCTAACGTTGTCGCTGAAGCTTGTTGGCTCCGCAATCTCTTGCTCGAACTTCATTGTCCACTTCGTCGTGCCACGATAGTTTACTGTGACAATGTAAGTGCGATCTATTTGTCTCGTAACCCTGTTCAACATCAGCGGACAAAGCACGTGGAGATGGATATTCATTTTGTCCGGGAACGAGTTGCTCTAGGTCAAGTTCGAGTTCTTCATGTTCCTTCATCTTACCAGTACGCAGATATTTTCACTAAGGGACTCCGTCGGCGGCTCTTTCTTGACTTTCGGTCCAGTCTGAGCGTTCGTCCTCCTCCCGCTCTGACTGCGGGGGTGTGATAGAATAGGAAATGATTGATAATATAGTTTGTGAATATTTTGTAATATTCTCTGTATTTACCCTCTTTTGGGCCTATATATTGATGGCATTGCATAACTCCTAAGGTAAGGAGATTCACATATTTTCAATAACTTCTACCCAAAAAAGTAAAGCATTTGTTTTTGTGAAACATGAATAACTAATAGCATTAGGTGTGCAAAGGAAAAATAAAGAAGGAAAAGTAATAAAAACATATGAAAAGGAAAAACCCCACATCAAGCAAATAAGACCAAACCCTAGCCTAAATTGACAACCCCCTAAACCCCAAGACCCCACCCCAAAGTGAAAACATGTCCGGCTCCTTCCAACCAACTGACAAAGTTATAGTCCTCCAACCTACATTAGGACAAAAGTGGTTTTATAGGAGGACTAAAATGTCTAAACATGCTAATAAAATACTTTATAGGACTAAACCAAAAAAAACGTCATATCTAAAAGTGTTACAATAGGTTTATAGGACGTTTTTAGTCGCTTTAACAAGTTTTTTAGGACACTTTTGAGAAATGTCCTATAAACCCATATTTTTATAGGACACATTTTCAAATAGTGTCGTATAAAATAGCTAATACAATAATTTATTTTGGAAGGGTCCTAAAAAACTTGTTAAAATGCCCAAAAACGTCATTCTATAAAGCCAATTTTGTTGTGCCAGCCCACAAACCTAGTACTTTGTCTCCAAGTGCACCTATCAAAGGTCATGTGATTGGCAATGTCTAAGATCACCATGTCTAGCCTCAATTGCTCATCTCATGTCCTCCTCGACCTACCCCTCCCCACCCCCTCGACCTACCGCTCCTACTCACCCCTTCAACCAACAATCTTTCCATTCTCCTCACAGGTGCCGTAATCGGTCTCGAACGCACGTGCCCGAACCAGTGCAAAATCCCCTCTCTAAATTTATCTGTTATTTGGGCAACTCCCAACTCCACCCTGAATACCTCATTCAGATCCTGTCTAACATGGTATGGCAACAAGCAGTGGCGGATCCAGAACTTAGGGACTACTAAAGACACTTTAATTAACATAATATAAAATATGGTGAACATAAGTACCATAAACGAAGGTTCTAAAAGTATGTTACACAAAAGATTTGAACCAAAGTACATTGTATTTTCATACAATTTGCCCTATAGAATAGAAATTATAAAAACGTTATTGAACTTCCTTTTTTTACAATGTTGAGATTTTTACAGTTCATTTAGATGTCCGAGTCATCAAAGTTCCTTTTTCACTTCGTAGTTTATTCGACTAAGTTTATAAGTAAACATGCATCATACTATTTCCACCAAATTTCTAGGAGTTTTCAGCTTTTGCTTTAGTTGTTGCAGGTTGTTAAGAGTTGATTTCCTAGTTTTATAACACTGGAGCAATCATGTATATACAGCCATAACATACAGCAAGTATAATCAGAAACATAAAATAGAAAGCGAGGAAAAAAGAAAGTACAATGGGATACACAATACCTTCACTGTAGCTAGGACTTCAGCTGCACCCATCTTTGCTCTTTGTGCGGCATATGTTGGTCATTTAGCTTCTCTTAAGCAGTTCGACAAAACCAGATAGTGTCTAGAGAAAAGAGTTTAAAAGAACTAAACTTATTTATTGCAATTTCTCATCTTTGAGCCTTTGGAGATGCCAAGTTGGTTGTTGTTACCAAAGGTCCTTTGGCCTAGCGGTTTCGGAGTCTTTTGCAGGGGTTCAAACCTCACCAAAGGTGAGGAGGTGTGTGAGTTTATTTGTTGCATTTGCCGTATATAAATATTATATACTTCAAAAAAAAAGTTGGTTGTTCTTTTCCTTCAAATGGAGCTGCAATGTATTTTTCATTTCAATTGTCAAGAATCACTTAAAAGATAACTAAAGAATTGCCATCAGAGCTGAGAACATAGGTGCTGATCTCAAAATAAGAAATACCTCAAAGTGACTATGATGTTGGTGTCCTAACGAATTGCCATCAAAGCTGAGACTGATGTGATTTAGAAGTTCCATCAAGTTGAAACACAAATTCTATAGGACGCTGGTAAGATATGTTGTTTACAAAGTAGAATGTCCGGCCTTAAAAGCAATTTGAGTACATGACCGTTTGATAGTTCAATGTTTGACATCTGAAATAACGTAGAAATCACCATTTTTACAAATGAACCTCTTTTTTGGAACAGATAAGTATCATTACTTAGGGAACTTTTATCAAGCACGTGACTGCGCTATATGATACTGAAAACAAGTATAATTGCAACTTTGCAAGGAAAATAAACTTATCCTAACAGACCCTTCAAACTTGTGATCTTTGCATAGAGATTCTCTCCCATCAAAAAATTGTAAAACCTGAAAAAACCTACTGCAATGCGAAATTCTAAAGCTCCAGCGACATAGAGGAAGATGAGCAATACCTACCTCAATTTACTTTTGTCGTGGCTGATGAAATTCAGTAGACAAACCTGAAAATTATCATTTCAAAAAAGATGTACACAAATAAATTCCACCTGTGTGTGCTATTGACTTGCTAATACAACAAGTGTTAGTAGTGTGTCACAAACCAAAGGAAGAAAAACAGTAATCTCGTCAATTTCATACATGAATAAAAACGGAATTAAAGATGCACCAAAATAGTACTAGTAAAGGTTGATTCACGACCAAAATTGATAATAGCAATGTTAGAAAAAGATTCCTATAATATATACATGTTCTGCGAGTCATAATAGATTTGACCCTTAATGGCCATAAGAAGAGGCTTTTTGGGGTTGTTGCCATCGTAGCCCTTCAACTCCTCTGAAATCTTGCTGAGCTGAACCGGTGGCAGGAGAGGCTGCACATTTTCTTTGAAAACCTGGACATCATGGATGATGGAGACATGACCCTCGGCCAAAATGTTGACGACCTAATAGACAGAAATACCAAAAATGACTACAATGAAGAAAACACTCGAGAGTTTGGGTGTAAGCGGTTATGGCTTCTGTGAGAGCCTTCAGCTATTCCACACCAATGATTGACTATTCTTGTGTGGAAAGGATAAATTTGTTGCTCAGAAATCTCGCAGCCTTTGTAATGAACAGTCATTTCTTCTCACCTCTCAACACAAGAAGTTTCAGACCGCCAAACCATGCCTAACATAATCCCAAAAGTTCTATTACCACAAAAGATGATACTATTGCATTGTATTTACATGTACATGCATAAGTAACCACCCATCAGAAAACTACCCAAGTGTGAGAAAAGTGAAAACTTTAACAATTACCCATGAAGACTACTGACATGTGTGAGATGCAATAACTAAAATATACCTTGAGACATACACATACATGGCGAAAACACATATATAACGGGATGCTACTATATATATAACCTGTATTGCTATGCCAACAACGAAAGTCGAACAACAATCATAGCACAAGTAAATAGGGACAGTAAACTAGTAAGAAGCATGTTATACCCTAGAAGTTGCATTGGCTAGGAGAAGTGAAGGGGTAGAAATGGGAGTAGTTTTAATAAGATTGTAATAGCAGTAGTTAATAGGTGCAGGGGCAATTTTGGAAGTGGGAGTTTTCTGTTACAAGGGGGAAAAGTAGCTTTAAGGGTGTTGTCCGAATCGAAAAGGCTTGATTTGGTCAAAACCTAGTCAACGGTCAAAAAAAATCCCAGACCAGTCTCGATCTAGCAAGGTAAAGACAGAACCTTGACCATAGGTATGCTTTGGTTCGGTCCGAAAAAGTCCGATTTTCGTTCGGTCTGGTGCTTTTGAAAAAAGGATGGGAAAGCAAAAAAGGAGACAAGGGGAAAAAAGGAAAACACCGAATCAGTCCGGGTTTATCTGGTTTAGAAAAAGACAAATTCAGGCCTTATCTGGTCTGAAAAAGGACCTCTGACCTGGTTCGGAGTGATGTACACATACGCTTCTCATGCCTTTTGCATTGTTTCATGTTCCAACTTACTGTTTTGAAGTCTTATGCATGAATCCACTCTATTATGTTGTTAAAACATTGTGAAATCATTCATTTGGTTACCCTAAGAAGCTTTTCATAACTTGATCATATTTAGATTTCAAGCAAAACATCACTAATGTATGAAAAACCTATAGTTTGACTTTCCAAAAATCAAACCATTGCACTTTTGGATTCAAACTCAAATTCACTTATATCCTTCAATTAAAATTTTGGGTACTATACTACACTACTTCGAACTCCATAAAATCCATTCATAAGTTTCCTATACTCAAATTTGTGTCAAAAGTCTCTTTACTTGATTCAAAACCACATTTCGACTTTACAAAAGTCAACCATGCATACTTTTGATTTCTATCTCATTCAACGTACATTTGTGTGTTTGAATACTTATAATATCTTATTGAAACCCCAAATAAAGCATTCATAGTTGAGTTTTACCCAAGTCTGTCAAAACATTATGGTATAAACTCAAATTTACATAAAACTAGTTTTAAAGTTTGTTCATAAAATGTTTTTTTGATGATTATAAAGCTTTCATATATCTCCAATAAACATCTCATTTCAGTTTCTCGCTCTTCAATTTTATATGAAATGCTTCAATTTGGGTTCTAATGCAAAATTGTTTGACTTTTATAGAAAGGTCAAATGTTTTGTATTTCCCTTTGAATCACCATGTATAAAACCTGTTTTAATATAGAAAATGCAGTTGAAACATTTCAATTAACATGTTAATCAACCTTCCAAGCCATTCTAAGATTTAATGATCAACTTTAGTTCCTCAAACTTCAGACCACAGTTTGACTTTCCAGAAAGTCAAATTGTTGGGAGTTCTCAATTCAACTCTAGATTAAACAACTCTATAATGGTCTCATTTCTGTTCTCATGAATTACTAAAACCTTGATATCTTTCAAAACTTGCAAGACTTTAAATAAAGATAAGAGATCAAACCTTTTAAAGATGGTTGATCGATGATTAAGATGTATGCACTCAAAGCTTGAACTAGTTCTTCCTTCTTGATTTTCCTTTAAAATTTCATTGCATATTTTCTGATTCATCAAGTCAGCATATCAATCCAATGTTGATTCATTCCAACATAAAGTTAATCACAGGATGAGATGCAAAAGATGCCATATTTATTTATCAATAGTAATAGAAGCACTTAGGGCCTGTTTGTTAGCAGCTTAATGAGCTTAATGAGACTCACAGTTTATTCAGTCAGCTATATATGACTGTTTGGTAGTGGCTTAATGATATAGAAAGTGGCTTATTCAGTAAGATTTCAAGGGGGAGCTTTATGCAGAAAGTCAAGTTTTTTCCAAACCAGTCCCTCTCATTAAAAAACACGTTACTTCCATCTATGAAAAAACTCTCTCAAATAAAAACCTTCTAAATCTATAAAGACAGATTACTCCACACAGACAACTTTATCCATACAGAACTTAATGGAAAACGGAAAACCAACCAAACAGCCCCTTACTTGTGTGTGCTATTGACATGAGCTAATACAGTAAGGGGCCGTTTATCAAACACTTACCAAGTGAGTGCTTAATGGGTGTCACTTACCTTCCAGGTGAGCATGACAGGGACCTAGAATCTTACCCGGTAAGAGGCATAGCAAGGACCGAGACTCTTACCCAGTAAGTGAGGGAGAAGACTCTAACCCGATAAGCGCTTACCAGGTAAAATTTGCTTACCAATAATCCGTTTTGATGGCCGATAATGTCATCCAATAAGGTAAGTGAGGGTGGGAGCTCTTGCGGGTAATTGCTTACCCGGTAAGCGTTTGGTAAACGGCCCCTAAGTGTTAGTAGTGTGTCACAAATCAGAGGAAGAAAAACAGTAATCTCATCAATTTCATACGAATTATGCTTTTTCCCAAAAAGGTGAAGCATGAACAAAAAGAGAATTAAAGATGCACCAAAATAGTACTAACAAAGGTTGAGTTATGAGCATCATAGATTTGACCTAAGATGGACATTATCGATGATGAACACATGACCCTTGGGACAAAATGTTGACGATCTAATAGACAAAAATACCAAAAATGACTACAATGAAAAAAACATTCAGAGTCTGGGTGTATGCGGTTATGCCTTCTTTGAGAGCGTTCAACAATTGCACACTAATAATTGACGATTCTTGTGTGTGAAACGGAAAGATTTGTTGCTGAGAAATCCCGCAGCCTTTGTAATGAACACTCATTTCTTCTCACCTCTCAATTTACTAAAATGTTAAATAACCTTTAACACAAGAAGTTTCAGACCACCAAACCATGTCTAACATAATCCCAAAAGTTCTATTACCACAAAAGATGATGCTATTGCGTTGTATTTACATGTAAGTGACCACCCATCAGAAAACTACCCAAGTGCAAGAAAAGTGAAAACTTTAAACAATTACTCATTAAGACTACCCACATGTGTGAAATGTAATAACTAAAAATTACCGGGAGACATACACAGAGCCATACACATACATGGTGAAAACACATATATAACGATTGCTACTATATATAACCTGTATTGCTAGGCCTACAACAAAAGTCGAACAACAATCATAGCACAAAGCATTAGGTACAGTAAACTAGTAAGAAGTATGTTCTACCCTAGAAGTTGCTATTAGTTGCATTGGCTAGGAGAAGTGAAGGGGTAGAAATGGGAGTAGTTTTAATAAGATTGTAATAGCAGTAGTTAATAGGTGCAGGGGGAATTTTGGAAGTGGAATTTTCTGTTACTACGGGTAAAAAGGGAAAAGTAGCTTTACGGGTCTGTTAAATAGGTGCGAGTAGGAGGGGGGAAAGCATTCTGTCTTGAAATTAAATTGGCGTGAGCCTTGGGAGAGCCCAGCCTCTCGAATGCCAGTATACTTTATTGTATGTCTTAAGTTTTGTTAGTGGAAATCATATGCAATCCTAAGAATTCTGCTAATTTGTGTATAAGAGTGCATCAAAGTACCCATTTTCTTACAGTAAAGCAATAATCAAGCCAATTCTTGGACCTGACACCAATATTTGCAAACCAAATAAGCAGGAGTTTCGGTAGTGTGCAGGATTGAGCTTGAACTTATAAGTAGTACAAAATGATACAAAAACATGAAAAACACATGCTGAGAATAACCAAGTGAACAGGACGGTCTTGGAAGGACCAGCAGCCCGATCAGCACCCTGCTACCAAACTAAAAATTAACAAGGACCTGATAATGTTAGCTCATCATGAATGAAGACAAGGAAACAACTAGTGACAACATTCCAAATCAAGAAGTGAGAGAAAAAGAAAGAGCGCAACTAACCTAGTCATCATTACCTACAGACATATCAACTATTAAGCCAGCCATTGTCTCCTCAACAAGCTAAAGTCCTCCTAGATTCAAATAACACACAGTTGGGCAATTTGCTACAAAACAGAGCTCGATGAAGAGAGTCGAATGAAACCATCACTTGTAAACGTGCGTCAATAAAGAAGATTGGTGCCCTTTGTCAGGCAAGCACTACATCGAAGATGGTAATTGGAGCAAAACCGCACAAAAACAGCTCATGCAACCTACAAAATGCTAGCCTACTCTAAGCTAAACCACAAAAATTGGCAAGAGGCCACAAAACTAAATGAAACTACCATATGTAGACAAACTGAAACAATAAAATCTAGAACCATTGCAAGCAAACCACAATCAACGGAAGCTGAAAGTAAATGCATGACCTTAGCCCCAAAAATACCAAACACCCCCTCCCCCCCCCCCCCCCCAAAAGAAAAACAACCCATCAAATCTACAAAATACCATAAAATTAAATGAAACAACCATTCATAGACAAACTGCAAAAATCGAATCTCAAATGTCAAAACCGTTGGAAGATGTTGGTTATGAAATCCAAAGATTGGTCACATTCTGGGATCCGTTTGTGGTGTTGGCCCTTGGCAAATCACAATGAAGAAAGCGAATGAGACCGGAACCCATTAATTAGGGTTTAAGGGAGGACAAAGAATACCAAAGAATGTATGGATTTATGAAACTGGAATCGAATTACCAAAAGTATTTCATGATGTCTAGACGATGATATTCAACTTTGTAAACAAACAGATATGACGAATTGAAACCAGACATTTCAATTAAGCCTCTGCTGAATCTGGCGGTGAAGTCTCATGGAACAATTATGAAAAATCAATTCCATATAAATAAATACAGTATGAGCAACATAATAAAGCATGGCTCATGTATCTGTTACTACACTAATTAAAATCAAATATGGAAGGTTAGTAATGGTTGTGAGTCTACGACAATACGAGACTGAAGAAAACCTAAATAATGATAGAAATAATCAACCTTACACCTTCTACCCTCGATTCCAGAAACAAGCGATGAATCCAAAAGTATAACCTGATTTCCGATTAGGTTCCGGTGCCGGAAAGATGATCAAACCTGGACAGTGGACACCGAGGGTTTAGCATGAAGGCTATACACATAACGGTAATATTTTGGTTTGATTTATGATTTTACCCAAACCGTAATGAAGTGAATATCAATAATTTAAGAGTAAATTACGTTTTTAGTCCCTGTGGTTTGTTGAAAATTTCTATTTTCGTCCCTATGGTTTTGAAATTACGATATTCATCCCTATGGTTTATAATTCATTACTTTTTTCATCCTTATAGTTTAATTTTTATTGCTTTTTTCATTCTTATAGTTTAATTTTTATTGCTTTTTTCATCCTCATGGTTTACAATTCATCTATTTTATTCCTCATACCTAAAAGTAGAGTTTGGCCTCAGGGATTAAAATAGAAATGAATTGTAAATCATAGGGACAAAAACTAAAATTTCAAAACTATAGGGACAAAATTTGCATTTTTTAACAAACCATATGGACTAAAAACGTAATTTACTCATAATTTAATTAACTATTGAGTAAATTACGAATTTGGTCCATGTGGTTCTTTGAAATTTTGGATTGGGTCCCTTAAAGGACTTAATTACAGTCATGATCATTATGATTTCACTTTTGTTGCAGATTAGATACCTCACTTAACTCCCTCTAAAAAACTGGAGGGACATTTATGTCATTTTAAAAACCCCTTTCACATGCCCCTCACGTGATGAAAGCTTGTAGAAATTGTGATGCTTAGAAAATCTCATCGAGAGAGAGAGATGATAGGTGGAAGCATAAAAAAGGGTTTTTAAAATGACATAAATGCCCCTCCCTCACTTGGGGGCATGTGAGGGGGTTAACGGCATTTTTTTAGACGGAGTTAGGTGAAGGAATCAATCCGCAACAAAAGTGAAACCACGATGATCATGACTGTAATTATTTCTTTGAGGGACCTAATCCAAAATTTCAAAGAACCATAGGAACCAAATCCGTAATTTACTCTTAACTATTTTTAACGGATTAATGACTATTTTTTTCAATTTGTTACTGCTAGTTTTTAAGGAATAATTATTATAAAATAAAATACAAAAAGTAGTTGAGTTGATTATAAAATTTATTATTTATACTATCTATACTATATTATAAAGATGACATAAAAAAAGTCTTAAAAACAAGTCTTAAAGCTTAATGTATCGTTATTTAATGTTAATTACTTAAAAAACAGTCATAAAAGCCGTATGTACTACATTTAATGCTATTTATTAATTTTCAATCATTATCTCTAAACATTTTAACTCACCTAAAATCATTTCCCACTTTAACTCTCCTAAAATAACTCTCAGCATATTTTAAATATAAAAAATTTAAAATATAATTAAAAAATCTTACAGAATATTTTATAAAAAAAATTATATTATTAAAACAAAATAAATTACATTATATTATTAAGTCTAAATTAAACAAATTTATATAAAAAAAATCATTATCACTCTCTCACAACCATTCAAAATTGTAATGTAAATCGACAAAAAACAGAAAATAAAATGAAATATTAAAATCGTAATGTATCTAGCTGCATTGCACGAGTACACTTCTAGTAATACTAGATTTTTTATAATATAATTTTTTTATATTATTAAACCAAAATAAATTACATTATATTATTAAGTCTAAATTAAACAAAATTATATAAAAAAATCATTATCACTCTCTCACAACCATCCAAAATCGTAATGTAAATCGACAAAAAACAGAAAATAAAATGAAATATTAAAATCGTGATGTATCTAGCTGCATTGCACGAGTACACTTCTAGAAATACTAGATTTTTTTATAATTGGTTTAATAATATAATTTTTTTATAAAATATTCTGTAAAAATTTTTAATTATATTTTAGATTTTTTATATCTAAAATATGCTGAGTTATTTTAGGGGAGTTAAAAGTGGGAAATGATTTTAGGGGAGTTAAAATGGTTAGAGATAATGATTGAAAATTAATGAATAGCATTAAATGCAGTACATACAGCTTTTATGCTTGTTTTTTAAGTAATTAGCATTAAATAGCGGTATATTAAGCTTTAAGACTTGTTTTTAAGAGTTTTTTATGTCATCTTTATAATATAGTATAGATAAAGAATGGATAAAAAACTCTTAAAAATAATTCACTAAACTATATTTACTGTTATTTAAAGTTAACTAATTAAAATCTTTTAAAAACAACTAATAAATCTCATTATACTACTTTTAATGTTATTTATTAACTTTTAATCATTATCTTCCACTTTAACTCCCTAAAATCACTTCTCGCATAACTAAATAGAGGATAAAAATCAAATTTTAAATATAAGGGATCTAAAATATAATTAAGAAAATCTAACAGAATATTTAATGTTTATTTTATAAAAAAAATATTATATTATTAAACCTAAAATAAATTACATTATTATTAAACTATCGAATAAAATTCTTAAAAACAAGTTTTTATGCATCAAATACTGTTTATTGATACACATTACTTAAAATTCAAGATTACAAGTCATGATGCATGAATACAAATTTCTAAAGCTATATGTTTGAATTCATAACTAACTGATAAACATAATCAAAACAACATGATAAACATCTCAATTTTAATATAAAGAATTTAAAATATAATAAGATAATCATTGAATTCTAATAAAATACTTAATTTTTTTTTATAAAAAGCATTATATTATTAAGTCTAAATTAAACAAATTTATAAAAAAAATCATTATCACTCTCTCAAAACCATCCAAAATTGTACTGTAATCGATAAAAAAACAAAAAAAATAAAAGGAAACACTAAATTCGTGATATTTCTCGCTGCATTGTGCGAGTACGCTTATAATATTATAAAACATCTATAAAAAAACAATTAAAAATAATTACTAAAGTTTAATGTACCGCTATTTAATGCTAATTATTTAAAACTTAAATAAATAATGAAAACTTAAAATCTCTTGCTATTTAATCCTTATCTCTCTAACAAATTTAACTTTCCTAAAATAATTTTTCGCTTCAATTTTCCTAAAATCACTCCATACATAATTAAATACAGGATAAAAATCAAATTTTAAATATAAAAAATCTAAAATATAATTAAGAAAATCTAACAAAATATTTAATGTTTATTTTATAAAAAACATTATTTTGTTAAAACTAAAATAAATTACATTATTATTAAACTATCGAATAAACTCTTAAAAACAAACTTTTATGTATTAAGTATTGTTTATTGATACACATTATTTAAAATTCAAGATTACAAGTTATAATGCATGAGTACAAATTTCTAAAATTATATGTTTGAATTCATAATTAACCGATAAACATAATCAAAACAGGATAAACATTTTAATTCAAAATATAAATAATTTAAAATATATAAGATATAAATCGACAAAAAAACAAGAAATAAAAGAAAAAAATTAAAATCGTGATGTATCTCGCTGCATTGCGCGAGTACGCTTCTAGTTTTTTTAAAATATCTTAAAAACTAATTTGAAAAAAAAAAGATATTCATCCAACTAATATGAAGGAGTGCCTAAACTTTATGGAAAAGCAAAGCCAAATCTTTTATGAACCACAAATGGACTATTTCTGAGAGATGGAAGACATAACACGACAAAATTGCCATGTTATCCTTTTTACAAGAGGATGTGGCTAGGTAGACATATAATGTTGCCAAGGATTTTGTTGATGATGGAGAAGATTTTAAAATGGAATACGATAAAAAGTTGCTTATAAGTCATCTAATGGTTTCCTATTGTGTCAATTAGATGATCAAGTTGATCTTAGGGGTTGTTTGGTAGATGCAGAATGATTTAGTGCATAATGATTAAGAGACTCTTATGATATAGTGCAAAATGAAATACGGTTGCTTTTTAACTGTTCAGAATGAAATTAAGGCTCTTAATGGTTAAGGGATGACCAGGATACAAAATCATTCAGAGGATTTTTGAACCATTAAGAGGCAGACTTTTTTTTTACCAAACAAGATTCACATCTTAACGATTCAGATGTTGTCTCTTAATGGAATCATTAAGAGGTAAACAAACAACCCCTTAATGGTAGTATCATGACAAACGTCGAGATCTTTTGATAGGAGGGATGATGTTGAAGTGGTTGGTTTAGTCGTCGTGTATTTGAGGAATGAAGCTAAGAACTGGGTTTGGAGGGGGCACATGAGAACCGAATGTTGGAGGTAACAATGTTTATGTAAAAGTTTGCTATCACGTCATGTATCATCCTGATTACTAGGGTTGCTACAATCCGGAAATGACACATGATTATTTTTTAAATCTTCCACCGTGCGTTCTTGATGAGTTGATTGAAATCAAGAGAAGCAAAGCAAGCATCAGAAGGTATGTTGATTTGATTGGCTTCAATAGTTAGTTCAACAACCTAAACATGTGTTTAATGTTTTTTCTAACTATATTAAAATCAATGCAAATCAAACATTCTCAACATGTCTCACTCATAATTAGGGACTGTGAAGAATAATGTTGGGTTTTAAACAATTTTGTAACCGTTCACGCAAAGGAAAATTAAAATTTTTAGGTTACAAATTTTATTAGAAAACTTTTCTAAATAAAATCCAATAGGAACCAATGATTCATTTAATTAAACAACATACCATAAGGTGTTTAGAATTTAACTTTCAGATTTGTAGTCGGTTTTGTCAGAGCACTTAGAAACCAAACAAGCTCCCTCTATCGGTAGTCCACACACGAACACGTTTGGCACCTCCACTTGGTGCTAGCCCAACACCCTAAGATCTTATATGTGTTTTACAGAAAAGAATATGAGTTTTTTTTTCTTCTGTATTTTCCTTGATAGCTTAAAAGCATCTCGAACAGATTCCTTGAAATTTCTCCAAAATGAAGAACCAAAAGGCAAAATCTCCAAAAAGAAATTACATTGATCTCCAAGAAATTTCTTCTGTATTAAAATATTTTATTCATCTATTAAAATATTATTTTTCTCTATCTAAATACTTATTTTCAAAGTTTCTTATTAGTGCTCTCACTTGATAATCATTTTTGGGATGTTCTCCGTATTTGGAGAGAAAAAACCTGTTAGGACTGAAAGTCCTAGTGCGTGAAAAGTTCTATAAAGTATTTATAGAGTTTATTTGTTAATTATTAATCGCGTTGTAAAAGCCTTATTTTATTATTGGGCTTTGTTTTGCTGGTTGGGCCTTAGGCCTTTAGGGTTTTAGCCTGTAACACCCTAAAAATAGGGATAACAAAAATCCGAAAAACGGACATGTGGTATATAAAAAATGCCATAGCAAGAGCCTTCCAAAAAAATGAGGAAATATTCAAACCTGTTTAATTACAGTTGTAATTTAACAGACAAATAAATAACAACCAACTAATCTAATTTCTATATCTAGAAAAGAGATTACAAAAAGGGTGTCATCTATAAACCCAAACATCTTCTCCAAAAAGATATGTCCAAATGCAAAATTCCCCAAGCTCTCACCCAAAGCAACTACGCATGCTTAGAAGCGGCGCCACTAGAACCTGAGATACACATCGACACCAACAATTGTTAGGCCAAAAAGCCTAGTGAGTTGAACAAGAAATAACATATAAGATCAATTACAATTCTTATCAGCAGTTAATCAATGTTCAATAAATGTGGAGTCAATAGGGGAGACCCATAGCACCAATCAAGTTCCACCCAAAGAGACGATATACCTTGATGCCAAATAACAAGAGTGACATCCGAAAGGCCCGACACACCCGAGGACTACAACCATGGCATTACCCCGAATGGTGGAGGTCTAGGCACATACCATCACGGTGGCGCCCAAGACTACATCCTCCTAGTGTCTACTGACTTGGTTCGTCCAACATAATGTATAGGAGGTCTTGAGGCATATTTCAACCAAGTATATTTCAATACCAACCATGGATACAATATTACCATCCTAATCAGCATAAAGTCCAATTTAAGACTCATATGATAACCAATTTTCGTCATGAAGATATTATATCACCAAAAGGCATCCCAAGTAGAAAATCATCATAATACCCATATATGCATACATTAAATCATGGCAAGTTACATATAAACATATTTCCATGAGGAACCCCAAATACTTGAACATTTAGTGAAGAAACATTTCCAAGTAAAGATGCAATAATAACTAGTAGGAGATTATGATGTGTATCTAGTTTTAACAAAGGTTTAGTAAACTCACAATCTAGGTTTTTGATTAAAACCTAGAAAATAGGAAACCCTAGGTGATGAGGATGAGACTTGAAGGAGGAAGGTTGCACTTTGAGAAACCCTAGAAAATCTTCTTTAAGGACAATGAATGCAAGATCAATAACCCCAACTACCAAGATGATTGGGATTAATGAGGGTTAGGGTTTGGTGGAAATGAAACTGATTTGAGAGCTCCAAAAATCTCCAAGAAGAGAGAGAGATGTGGAAAAATGAGGTTAAAATCGGCCAAAGGACTCACTTAAGTCAAATACCCGTCGGTGATAGTGCCCGGCGACAGTGCCATTGGCACTGTCGCGAGTCACAATCGCGCCCAACCCATAGGTCGCGGTACACTCCCCGCGAGAGTGACTTGCAATAGTGACATTGTCACTATCGTGCGGGCACAATCGCACCAACTCACGACCCCGCAGTACATCCGCCGCGATAGTGACCTGCGATAGTGCCCTTGGTACTATCGCGTGGCACTATCGCGCCACACCCCTGATAGCCCGAAAACTCAGCCAAATTTGATAACGAGCACGAAGTCTAGACAATTAAAATGATTATATAACTCGTATAGCATTATAACATTAAAATAGTAATCATGCGCATATAAAAGACTCCATTTTCTCAAATAAACACAATTAAGGAAATGAGAGGAACGATTACTTACTTTACAAATTTCCGGGTGTTACATAGCCTGAGTATTTAATGTTTGTTTTCTAATCATTAGGGTTAGATGTTGCGAGATAAGATTGTGTGCTTATCAGGTTTAGAGAGAGAGTTTGCTTTTCAATCCTATGTTTGCAACTCTCTCAATCATTCAATACAATTAATCTTTCAATTATTCATTGTTACTTGAGCAATCTGGGATTCACAATTGGTATCAGAGCAAAGAGACGAAGATTTGATTCGAAAAAGGTAAAAAAAAATTCTCTTCTCTGTGTCGATCGACTTCTTGATTGATTTTTGGGCTTGTTGATTTTTGCTAAATCTTTGAGTCTAGTTGCTCCAAATCTCTTTAGTTTTGTTAGATTAAGTGATTGGTAAAGTTTCATCTTCTGATTCGAAGTATTAATCTTGAATTTTGGGTTTTTATAGATCTAAAGTTTAAGTCTGTGTTCTTAATTTTTTTTTAAAAATCATTGTTTTTGGTTGAAAATCAATGAAAAAGAGTTTAGATTTCTGAATTCAATCGATAATCATTGCTAAAGTTTATTGGTTTTCGATTAAAAGTTTTTATTTTTTTGAGTTTGGGGTCATCTGCGTCGCTAAACCCGGTTCTTACCCTACCCAGGTCTCGTGAAGCCCTCTCCACTCAAACCCGGCTCCCACCCAAACTGTTTTCTGTTTTATTTTTATATTTTTTTCTTTAATAGAGGTTATTTGTCCTTATCTAAAAGTGTCGTCTTAGAGTGTTATTCGTTCCTCTACATCTTTCTTGAATCAAATCGTGATCGTCTTACGACCATCTTGTTCAAGTAACAATGTCTTATTCTAATTATCAACAAGAAATTTATGATCTCAAATCCAAGATAGTAGTTCTTGAAGCTAGATTGGAAAACAATTTCAACGTGCTTGTACAAGTTAATAGTGAAAATGCTGATAATCTGAGTTGGGCACAAAGTTTAAAATGTAACACCCCAGATTTCAGTTGTGTAACCTTACTATTCTTATGTTAAGCTTTTGTCGTTAGCTCCGTGTTTGGTTGGTTCTCGTTTTGGTTTTTGTGAAGTTTGGGGGAGAAACAGTGAGTTACGCGAGTTACACCGCGACTAGAGGTCGCGGCACAACCCGCGTAACCCTCTGTTGGATATTGGATTTTGAGAACTACGCGAGTTACACCGCGACTAGAGGTCGCGGCATAACCCGCGTAACCCACTGGATGGTTTAGGGTTTTTGGACACGGGCGAGTTATGCCGCGGGTTGAAGTCGCGGCATAACCCGCAAAGTTGCATAGACCGCTTAAAGAGGGTTCAGATTTCTAAATATCTCATTCTCTCTAATCTAAATATCTCTTTCTCTCTCTCTTATTCTCTCTTTATCTTTCGATCTTCGAAGGTTCGTTTGGTTGCTAGTTTTCGTCGTTTCTAGCAAGGGGTCGGTGTTTTAAGCTTCACCTCTACATCGTGGTCATTATCTGATTTTTCGGGTTTTATTCTGAAAACCTACCGGTGAGTTCCTACTATCATTTTACAAACTTTATACATGTCAAAACTCTTATTTGCGAAATCTGAAGTATTTCTACGGTATGATTTCATGTTCTCTACATTTTGATATAAATGAAGTTTTTGGTGATTTTCGGGGTTCCCGATTAGTTTTGACTAAAATAACGGGTTCCGCCTTATCAGAAGTAAAAGGTTGTTTTACTTGCCCATGTTAGTGGCTTATTGAAAGAATGTATATAAAATGATTTTATGATTATCTTTCTTACCAGCAGTTGGTCTGGAAAATGACATTTTGAAATATAAATGGATTGATAGCTATTTATCTAGCTTTGTTGGTCACATGAAATATTGTGACAAGTCCTGACTGTACTAGTGGATCCCTAGGTATCGAGTCGACTTATGGCTGGGAAGGATATGCCCCTTCCGTTGTTATGGCTGGGAAGGATATGCCCCTTCCGTTGTAGTTAGCTACATTTGATCCTCGGGGGAAACTTAGGTACGGTTATGTGAGACCCGATTCTAGCCATGGTTCAGATGTAGTCTAATGAACGAGTATGACATGGTTCCTTGGGGGCCCTCCCTCACATCGTAGTACGGACTGAAGAGTTCGTGGCCATGGTTCCATGTATTTAGCTCATAACTTGGATTTAGTGGTCTACTTTGTGTTACACCACAATCCTTGGTAAAATGGTCCGTTTGTCATCGTTTAACGAGTTTTGGACCGAAGAGGCCCGGTTGTGGCGAAATGTTATCTTTACGAACTAAACCTTTATGAAAAGATTTCTTTATGATACTGATGTTTATATCTTTTGAGCTTTATAAACTGTATGTTCTCACCAGGATTTATAGTCTGACACTTTTTCTCAAATGATGTGTATAACAGGTTTCCATTAGCGGTGGGTGCCGGGGTTTTTGGAGAGACGAGTTTTGAGTCTCGGGGTTTTTGGAGATGTTTTAAGTATTGTTGCTGGGCATTGTTAAGTCCCATTCTTTTGATCAAACCCTTGTATAGAATCGTATAGTCTTAAGGACTAATCCCATTTATGGGAAGTTAATGGAATTGCTTTCGTCATATTGTCAGGTTTCCAGGTTTTAATTTACTCTGATTTTTGAGGTTGTTACAAGTTGGTATCAGAGCTCTAGTTTAAGCGAACTAGGCATGAATGTAAGATGTCTAGACTTAGACTGCGTATGCTAAGAATTGATCCGCGAGATTTGGGTAGAGCTCTTAAGATGGGTTAGTCTTAGAGTTGACGGAAAGTACGTTTATCAGGCGTTGTAGTAGTGGTGACAAGAACCGTTATGTGTTGTATGTTCATAATTTCACTTAGCTAATGTTATTATGAGGATACTGTACGTAAGAGTGCTCGAATTACTGTTAATATGACAATTGGTAATGTGGTAGTACGTTTCCTTTGTGTTTATTCAATCTCTCTCTTATCTCTGTCTCTGTTCTGGGAAACAGTTCAGTATGGTGAATACGCGTGGTAGACCGCGTACTCGTGTTGACGAACTGGAAGCGACAGCCTCCACAGCTGATCAGCCGGAAGGAGTTGAGGTTGTCGTGCGTCCGCCAGTTCAACAAATACTAGGTGGGGGGCCAGAGGTCATTCCGCGTGTGGACCTGGCTTCGTCCCACCCAGTAATCAGGGATGTTAGTTCCCCGTCTGAGTTGATGGCCAGCATGATGTTGGCAATGAGGGAAGAGATGGCAAAGCAGCAAGAGTTTCTGCTAAAAGTGATTGAGGACCATGATGTGAACAATCGTAGAAGTGAGACGGTTGTGGAAAACATCGTAGCAGGTTCTGGAGGCGTTGGTACAGGGGTCAGGGCTGAGGAGAACAGGATTGTTGGTGCTCCGGGAGATAGGAAAAGTTGTTCCTACAAATCCTTTTTGGGTTGCGGACCGCCAGAGTTCTCTGGTTCTGACGACCCAGTCTTGTGTGTGAAGTGGATCCGAGCGGTCGAGCAAGCTTTTGGCTCTTCTGAATGTGGTGATGATCAGAGGGTGCGGTTCGGTACCCAATTGCTGAGGGACACTGCACTCATCTGGTGGAATATCATCCAATCCACTCTATCTCCTGAAGTGTTGGCCCAGTTGTCTTGGGCCGAGTTCAAAAAGAAGCTGCTAGAAGAGTTCTGCAACGAGAGGACCATGGACCGAATTGAGAAAGAATTCCGGTCCTTGGTGAAGGGAAGCCTGACGGTGAGGGAGTACACCCGTCAGTTTATGGAGAAGCTGGGTCTGGTGGGGCACGCTGCCCCAACAGAGAAAGATAAAATGAAAGCTTATCTCAACGGCTTGCCAGCGGACATGCAATCGATGGTCCATAATTTCAAGGCTTCTAACCTCCGAGAGATGGTGGAGGAAGCTCAATTCGTGGAAGAGATGTTCGCGAAGAGCAAATCTGAGAATTCTGTGGTGGTGTCTGATAAGAGAAAGTGGGAGAGCAGTTCAGTACCTCCCAAGCGGACCCGACCTTTTGTCGGAAACCGCAACTTCGGAGGTTATCAGGAAGCAAAGTGGTGCCCGAAGTGTCGAACCAAGCACCATGGTAACTGTAACTCTACTTCTAAATTCTGCTACAAATGTGGGAAGAATGATCACACCACCCGCGACTGTTCTGTCGTGGGGATGGTCTGCTTCGAGTGTAAGGCACCGGGGCATGTGAAGAGAGATTGCCCAAAGCTCAAGTCGGGTAGTGCGGCGGCAAGGAAGGATAACCCTCCGAGGGTTACGGGTCGAGCATTTCAGATGACGGCCGAAGAGGCCAGGGCATCCACTGACGTGGTATCGGGTACTTTCCTTATAAACTCTGTACCTGCTCGTATTTTGTTCGATACGGGTGCTAGTTTCTCTTTCGTATCTGAATTGTTCCGTCAGAAAATTGCTATGCCCACTACTAGTCTTGAGGATGCATTAGTGGTAGAAATAGCCGATGGTAGCCAAGTTTTGATCCACGAGGTTCTGAAGCAGTGTACTCTTAGTATCGAGGGGAGAGAATTCTCAATCGATCTATTGCCGATGTTAATCGGGGGTTTCGATGTTGTGGTTGGCATGGATTGGTTGTCAAACAATCATGCCGAGATCGTATGTTCCAAGAAGTTGATTCGACTTCCCAACCCCTCTGGTGAAGTCGTTGTCATCTATGGTGAGAAGAGAAAGGGTGAAGTGGCAATAATCACAATTGCAAAGGCACGCAAGTGCTTAGAAAAAGGATGTTCGTCTTTCTTAGCCTATGTGATCGATGCCAAGTTAAGGAAATCAAAGCTAGAAGATGTGAAGATCGTGCGCGAGTTCCCAGACATCTTTCCGGACGACTTGCCCGGGTTGCCACCCGATCGTCAGGTAGAGTTTCGGATTGATCTTGCGTCTGGCACTGCACCGATCGCTAAAGCACCTTATCGTTTAGCGCCATCAGAGATGCAAGAGATGGTAGCACAACTCCAAGAGCTATTGGAGAAGGGATTCATAAGACCGAGTTCGTCACCTTGGGGAGCTCCGGTCCTATTTGTCAAAAAGAAGGATGGCACAATGAGAATGTGCATTGACTATCGTGAGTTGAACAAAGCTACAGTGAAGAACAAATATCCTCTTCCGGGAATAGACGATTTGTTTGATCAACTTCAAGGAGCGGGTTATTTCTCCAAAATCGACTTACGATCAGGTTATCACCAAGTGAAGGTAAGAGAAGAAGATGTTCCGAAGACGGCTTTCAGAACGCGTTACGGCCATTACGAGTTCCTTGTAATGCCTTTTGGCCTGACGAACGCACCAGCAGTGTTTATGGACTTGATGAATAGAATGTGCCGACCTTTCCTCGACAAGTCGGTCATTGTATTCAATGATGACATACTAGTGTACTCCAAGAGTGAGTCGGAACACGAACAACATTTGCGTGAAGTTCTAGAGGTGTTGAGAAAAGAAAGGTTGTACGCCAAGTTTTCCAAGTGCGAATTTTGGCTTAAAGAAGTACAGTTTCTGGGTCACGTAGTCACTCGGGACGAAGTGAAAGTAGATCCCTCCAAGATTGAAGCTATGATGAATTGGGAGCCTCCTAAGAGTCCGTCCGAGATCCGAAGTTTCTTGGGTCTGGCGGGATACTACAGGAGATTTATCCAAGACTTTTCAAAGATCGCTTCTTCCTTGACAGTTCTGACTCGGAAGAATGTGAAGTTTGAATGGACCGAAACCCAAGAGAAGGCGTTCCGGATCCTTCAAAAGAAGTTGTGTGAAGCTCCGATCTTGACATTACCTGAAGGGTCGGAAGATTTCGTGGTTTACAGCGACGCTTCAAAGATGGGATTGGGTTGTGTGTTGATGCAACGAGGTAAGGTAATCGCTTATGCCTCGAGGCAGCTCAAAATACACGAGCAGAATTATCCAACTCATGATCTGGAGTTAGCAGCGGTGGTGTTCGCCTTGAAACTTTGGCGACATTATCTTTACGGCACGAAGTGTACTCTTTTCACAGATCACAAGAACCTGAAGTATGTCTTTGATCAAAAAGATCTGAATATGAGGCAAAGGAGGTGGCTTGAGTTGCTTAAAGATTACGACTGTGAATTGCTTTACCATCCAGGTAAGGCGAACGTGGTGGTCGATGCGCTAAGTCGGAAGGACTATAGCGGAAGCATTCGAGCTACCCATTCAAGAATCGAACTAGTGTCTAGTCTTGTCGAGAAGATCAAGACATCACAGTTGGAAGCACTGCTAGAAGAGAATCTAAAGGATGAAGTCATGACTAAGCAGCGTTTGCTCTTAACGGAAGATAGCCGTGGAGTGAAACTGTTCAGCGGTCGTGTGTGGGTGCCCAAGATTGGGGGTAACTGTGAGCTGTTACTGGAAGATGCACACAAGTCCAAGTAATCTAAATATCTCTTTCTCTCTCTCTTATTCTCTCTTTATCTTTCGATCTTCGAAGGTTCGTTTGGTTGCTAGTTTTCGTCGTTTCTAGCAAGGGGTCGGTGTTTTAAGCTTCACCTCTACATCGTGGTCATTATCTGATTTTTCGGGTTTTATTCTGAAAACCTACCGGTGAGTTCCTACTATCATTTTACAAACTTTATACATGTCAAAACTCTTATTTGTTAAATCTGAAGTATTTCTACGGTATGATTTCATGTTCTCTACATTTTGATATAAATGAAGTTTTTGGTGATTTTCGGGGTTCCCGATCAGTTTTGACTAAAATAATGGGTTCCGCCTTATCAGAAGTAAAAGGTTGTTTTACTTGCCCATGTTAGTGGCTTATTGAAAGAATGTATATAAAATGATTTTATGATTATCTTTCTTACCAGCAGTTGGTCTGGAAAATGGCATTTTGAAATATAAATGGATTGATAGCTATTTATCTAGCTTTGTTGGTCACATGAAATATTGTGACAAGTCCTGACTGTACTAGTGGATCCCTAGGTATCGAGTCGACTTATGGCTGGGAAGGATATGCCCCTTCCGTTGTTATGGCTGGGAAGGATATGCCCCTTCCGTTGTAGTTAGCTACATTTGATCCTCGGGGGCAACTTAGGTACGGTTATGTGAGACCCGATCCTAGCCATGGTTCAGATGTAGTCTAATGAACGAGTATGACATGGTTCCTTGGGGGCCCTCCCTCACATCGTAGTACGGACTGAAGAGTTCGTGGCCATGGTTCCATGTATTTAGCTCATAACTCGGATTTGGTGGTCTACTTTGTGTTACACCACAATCCTTGGTAGAATGGTCCGTTTGTCATCGTTTAACGAGTTTTGGACCGAAGAGGCCCGGTTGTGGCGAAATGTTATCTTTACGAACTAAACCTTTATGAAAAGATTTCTTTATGATACTGATGTTTATATCTTTTGAGCTTTATAAACTGTATGTTCTCACAAGGCTTTATAGTCTGACACTTTTTCTCAAATGATGTGTATAACAGGTTTCCATTAGCGGTGGGTGCCGGGGTTTTTGGAGAGACGAGTTTTGAGTCTCGGGGTTTTTGGAGATGTTTTAAGTATTGTTGTTAGGCATTGTTAAGTCCCATTCTTTTGATCAAACCCTTGTATAGAATCGTATAGTCTTAAGGACTGATCCCATTTATGGGAAGTTAATGGAATTGCTTTCGTCATATTGTCAGGTTTCCAGGTTTTAATTTACTCTGATTTTTGAGGTTGTTACATAAAAAAAGAAAAAGAAAAACTTGCTGAAGAAAATGATGTTTTGAAGAAGCAATTTTCAGAACTCTCGAAAAAGTTTGAAAAATCAGAGAATTTTGAAGCCCAAAAAGAGAAGACTCTGGAACTTGAAGAGAAACTGAAAGTTGTGGAGAGTGAAAATATTGATCTCAAGAATAGGCTTTCTATTTTTGAACAAGAAAAAGTAGACTTTTCAAATAAAAAGAAAAATTTTGAGAGAAAGATTCTCGAGCTTTTAAGGAAAGTTTTCGATGAAAGAAAGGTTTTTGAGCTTCAAAATGCAAAACTTTCAAAACAGATTTCTGATTTTGAAAAGGTTTTGATAATTGAGAGAGATAATTTTGCAAAAGAGCAAAAATGTTTTGAAACGACAAAGAAAGTGCTTGAAAAGAAAATTGTTGCGGTTTTCAAAGAAATATCTGATAAACGCAACAGTATCGAAAAAGACTTTGGAAGTGAAAGGACGATATTTGAAACAGAAATTCATAAGCTTTCACAAAAATTATTTGGATTAGCAACAGAGGTTTCGAAAGAGCAGAAGATAAAATCTGATTTATAAAAACAATTTGATTCAATTCTCGAAGAAAGAAATGTTTTAGCCGTAAAAGTCAAGAAACTTGAAGAACTAAATTTCAAAGCCGATTTATCTGAACAAACCAGTCCCGATACTGTTGTTCAGTCTCCTTATTCTTCAAGTTCAACTTCCACAACTATTTCTTCGAAGAGTTGTGTCAAATCAAATGAGTTTTCAAAATATCGGATTATCCCTTCAAATCTTTTCTATAATTCTCTTGTTGATAATATAGATAATCAAGTGTTTCGAAAAGTGAAAATGGTTTGGAAAAATAAATCAACTACAGAAGACATTGATGGAAACACGTCATACAAATCTCCTGTAGTTGATCCAAAGTCACCGACTCATGTCTATTCCACAACTAAGTTGATCAGTCTGAACCGATCAAATATTTGTTGCACTTATTGTGGAAACAGTGACTTTGTGGATTCCAGGTATGTCAATAGCTGGTATGGTACTTATAGTATCCCCAATTCTCAGTTTCATAGCTTCAAAGCTAAGGCAACTAACCATCAAGGATCCATCAAAACATGGATACCAAAACAAAAATCTGTCTAATCTGTGTTTGTAGGGATGTAATGTGGGCTTTAATTCAGATTATTCACGTCACATGACTACAATCAAGGGTTATGCCATCTTTTGAGGGGGAGTACCGGGTTTATCCTACCTTTCAAATCGACTTCTGAACACTTCAATTCAGGACTCGTTCTTAAATGTTTGTTGACTTCTGATTATCTCTAATCAGAAATTTTACTTCAATGTTCTATCTTGGTGAGTTAAAGGGGTGTTAGGGCTTATAATGTTTCTATGGTCAATCCAGAACCGGAAGGACCTACCCAAGAAACACATCCTTCATAGATATCAGTGAGGGGTCTAGCTTGATAGAGGAGTTCAGAGTGAAAAGAATATGGTGACGATGTCACAGGACTTAAAAGAATTATTGGTCCTTACCAAACCGAGTCAGTTATCCGGGTTACCACATAATCTATTCATTCTCATTCTTTGGAGATGGATATTAAAACAGACATAGACCAAATGTCGATAACTCGTGTCACCCCACCTAACCACTCAAGTATCTCACAAAAGATACTTGTTTCATATATTCACGGAGTTTTAGCATATAATCTATCTATTCCTCACTCGGAGGACTTAGATATTGAAAAACGAAAACATCAGCTCCGGTCTCCGAACTTCATTCTACTCACTGTGTCTATTGATTTCAAACTTGCGTCCCAGGTTGAATCAATCTTTGAGCCTAACAGATACATATTTATATTTCTTTCACACACGCACGAATCTTTGTGATTCCCCTTACATTTCTTTGTGATATCGCCGGAACAGTTTGAGAAGTAATTTTAATATTTTACTTCAGTGATAACTGGAAGTCCTATCAGAGATACCCCCTTGCCAACTCTGAAAATAGGCCACACAATTATTCTTAATTGTTGTGATAACAGTTACTAATGTGTTTCTATGTTAGTTGATTACCCCATCTTGGTTACTAAATGTTTTATCTTATCTTTTGTTGCTCATCTGGTCAGTTTTTGAACATACATGATGCTCAGGATTCTCATAATCATCATGAAGGGGAGAATGCAATAACAAAGACACAAGTTTCAAAGACAGATTATCATGTTGAGGGGGAGTTAGCAAAAGCAGAAGGGGAACAAAATTATCTTATTTTTCTTAAATTTGAGGTTGAAAAGCCATGGATTTCAAGATTGCATTGGTTCTTCTATCCCTCATCATATGGTGTTCGCTACAAGTTATTTTCTCCCACGAGCTGATTGAAACAAGTTCTTAAGCTGAAAGTCAATTCAACACGCGATTCAGAGACAAATTCTTTGTTTTTTAAACTGAAGATGCACTGTGGAATGTCACGTAACTCGCACATTATTTTTCTTGTGTGTTGATCCGATGTGTTGAGTTTCTACAGTTGAAAGTTGCTCAATAGTGCATTCAATCGAGACTATGGTACATTGAATCTGGTGACAACGTTGAAGTTATGAAGACCAAGAGCTTTATTCAAGGGGGAGCTTGGAATGACATGAAGACAAACAACACCAAAGTGTTTCAGAGATTCAAGAGGGAAAGAAGATCAAGAAGTGAAGATTTGAAAGAGATAAATCCTTTATACAACTTTAGGGGGAGATTGTTAGGACTGAAAGTCCTAGTACGTGGAAAGTTCTATAAAGTATTTATAGAGTTTATTTGTTAACTATTAATCGCGTTGTAAAAGCCTTATTTTATTATTGGGCTTTGTTTTGTTTGTTGGGCCTTAGGCCTTTAGGGTTTTAGCTTGAGTATTTAATGTTTGTTTTCTAATCATTAGGGTTAGATGTTGTGAGATAAGATTGTGCGCTTATCAGGTTTAGAGAGAGAGTTTGTTTTTCAATCATTCAATATAATTAATCTTTCAATTATTCATTGTTACTTGAGCAATCTGGAATTCACAAAACCCTTCTCTATTCTACTTTCTTCATTTTGAAGATAGTTTTAGGTAGTTGTTGGAGCAAAATATTGGCTCAAAATCCCCATTTTGATCCTCTAACAACTAAAAGATTGATTAACCTTTTAATGTTAGTCTATTAACTTATTTATATTAACTGAATTATAGATATACTATAACTCAAATAAGGTTATGTAATTACTTGTAGTATTTATAAATAAATATTTTAAACTTTAATATAATTATATACATTTGCATGTAACACCTTGTAATTATCATAAATACAATTTAACACATATTTTATAACCATCATCCAAGAATAATCATTTTAATAATCAACATGATTAAATTCGAGTATCTGAAAATGGAAGCAAATGTATTTTTTGTGTGTAACCCTATAAGTTTATATATATTCGTTGGCAGTATCTTTGTGTTATACGTGTCATGGATATATAGTAACTTACAACCATGATGTATAAAAAATGTCATTTACCTAACAAAGTAGAGTGGCCATATTCGTGAAGAGTTCTGCCAGAAATGTCGTTTACCCAACAGAGTAGAACGACAATGTTTCTTATCTTATTATGTTCTTTTAAATTGATGTAAATTGTAACACCCCGAATTCTGTTTTGGCCAGTTTAGGAAAAGAGGTGCAGGCAGTGGCCCACACAAGTTGCCGCGCGGCTGGGCCCGTGCCATAACCCGCGCGGTGCACTGTCTGTTTAAGGGTCCAGTGAGTGGCGCGAGTTAGCCCGCGCCATAACCCGCGCGGTGGGTCTGGACAGGTTAAATTGGGGGGTTCCCCCCCAAATTCATTTATTTCCTATCTTTTCTCCCAAGTTTCTCTCCCAATCCTCTCCCTCTTCATTAACTTCATCTTAGGGTTTGGTCCAACCACCATTCATTTCATTGATTGCTAGAGTTAAGAGCATCATCCAAGGTTTCGGTTTGGAAGTTTCACCACCATCTCCATCTTCATCTTCTCCAAGGGGTCAAAATCTAGATTTTTGGGTTTTCTTCTAAAACCTACTTGGTGAGTTCCTACTATCATTTTTCTAAACTTTATACATATCAAAGCTTACATTTTGAACTCCTATATATCTCCTTGGTGTTGGATTTATGTTTACTACATTTTGACCTAACTTGAGTTTTGGGAGATTTTAGGGTTCCCAATCATTTTCAAGAAATAAAAAAGGGTTCCATCTTATTTGAAGTAAAATGGGTATTACTTGCACTTTTATGTGCGTCACTTGAAGGAATGTATATAATCTCATTTTTATGATTTTCATTCTTATCAACAGTTAAACTTGGAAGTGCATTTTGAGAATTAAAATGTTATTGGAACCATATGACTAACTATGGTTGGTCACAAATGATATTGTGACAAGTCTAGACTATTATTAGTGGATCTCTAGGTATTGAGTCGGCTTATATTATTGGGATGTCTTTTCCCCTTTTTGTAGTTATGGATGCATTTGACCCTCGGGGGCCTTTGGTACGGTTATGTGAGATCGGTTACTAGCCATGTGTTATAATGTAGTCCTAGTGAACGAGTATGACTTGGTTTCCTCGGGGGCCCTCCCTCACATCTTAGTACGGACCGACGTTGTTCGTGGCCATGGATTCCAAGTATTTAGATCACAGCTCGGATTGTAGCCTACTTTTGTGTTCCGCTACAATCCTTGGTAAATCGGGTATCCCCCGTCATCGCAAGATGAATTTTCGGACCGAATGGTCCTTATGTGACAAAGATTTCAATTGTAAACTAAACTTTCTTGAAAAAATTTCCTTTCGGTACAATTGTTTATGTCTCTTGAATTTATAAACTGTATGTTCTCACTAAGCTTTAAGCCTAACACTTTTTCTCAAATGATATATATAACAGGTTCCCTTAGCGGTGGGTTGCCAAGGTCGTGAGTGATGAGCATGGTTTTGAGGCATTTTTGAGATGACTAGTATTTGATGTTGGACATTTGTTTAAGTCCCATCTTTTGGTGATTTTGGGTCGACAATCGATGTAATCTAGATAGTTATGTTTAGATTAGTTTGTTGTTGATTTCCATATCCGTTCACAGATTTTTGTAAAGGCTTAGTACTTTTCCCCTTTTTGGGAGGTTTATACAAAATACAAATGTCATATTGCCTAATTTTCGAATTTTAAATTACTCTAATTTTTAGGGTGTTACATAAATATTATCATTGTTACTATAGAGTTAATAAAGATGTGACTGTTATTCTTCAATTTTTGGCTGACAAGAAAGATTTTTAACTAAAAGGAAGATTTAGTTGGTTTTGCTATGCTTTTCCCTTTAAAATTACGAATCTACTGTATTTGCTTTTTACGATGGTCTTTCTTTCTTTTTTCAATTATCCACTCATCATTATAATTTATAAAGGTAACCAAAGAGGCCATTAATTTCCAAAAAGGTTCACAATATTCGATGAGTGTTCTTTTTTTCTCCCTTTCCTTCTTTTTCTTTTTATTATATACTAGTGATGGGTCCGTGCATTGCACGGAAGAATAATTTTTTTGTTGGAATATTGAACCGATTTAAAATGAAACGTAATTTCTCTGTTAACAGTTAATGAAATACAATGTGAAAAACGAATGTATTTTCATAAGTGGTTAACTTGTATATATTCTTAATCGTTTGTTGTTATGACTTTGTGCAATAATATTGGTAATAGTTTTGTATTATATTATTTAAAACTCAAACGACATGTCTCACAACATATTTATCTGACTATTGACTTCAAGACCTCATAGTATTAATCGATAAAATAAATATCTTATTCCCCTACTTCGAAAAATATGATTGTGGGTTTTGAAAAATATAAACAAATCCTCAGTAAATAAATAAAATATAAAAAAATAGTTTTTCAAAGAAACAAAAATATAGTGGAATACCTTTTGTTCAGTTGCAGGTTCCGCCATTGACACCCGACCGTTCATCTTCTTCTTATACTCTGATGATACATATGTCATCTTTATAATATAGTATAGATATAGATAAAAATAAAAGAATCATCTATAAATCTATTTTAAAAATAAAAAACAAAACAAACCCTTCATATTTTGATGCAATTTGCGGTACATGTCCTCACGTCGTATATGGATAAAGAATCTCCGTTTATTTATTTTTTATACACCAATTTTGGTACGAGATTGTAGAGGTTACGAAGTATTAGGAGTTGCCGCAAAACGATTGGAAGGAATGTTCTAGAAAAAGACTAAAGTATTGACTTGACGATCAAATTCCACTCTCGTGAACCAAGCTCAAACTGTACGACGATCATCATTGCTTCATTCATCTTCGCTACTCATCGGTGATCCTCTCTCTCTCTTCCACTCTACTACATTAATTTCATAATCTATTTTTTGTTTTCATAATTTTGATGCTGTCATTCATCCATCGTTTTTATTTGCTACTGATAAATACATGTCACTTGAATTGTGGTAAAATTTATGAAGTTGTCAGGAATTTACCGAGATTTTTGTGAAGAACACAATCTAGCTAGTGAAATAGCGGTGAAATTGTTTAGACCCGGCAAGTTCCTGGAGAGAAATTTGTTTTTATTTGAAGAAATAATAAAGCACATTTAATGGGATTGAGAAACAGCTTTTAATTAGTAAAATGTGTGTCTGATCCGAATTTGGATTCTTTTAGGTAGATTTATGTCTCAAGATGTGTGATCACGTTCATTGATGCCTTCTTTTAGATAAATGCCATGGCCCATGGGTTCACTCACTACTACAAATATTTTACTTGGATTTTTGTACAAATTTATTTGATATATTGTTATGTTCCTAGGAAACAAGCTATTTTATTTAAAGTTTTTTTGGCAGTTATTTACTTTTATCTTCATAAAAGAAACATTGGATAAGGCCTTGAAGTTAGAAGCCAAACAAACCTCCAGTGGCCCTGAGGGTACTCGAACTAGTGACTGATCATATCAGTTGAGCTACCTCTAGGGTTTCATAACAGAAACATATTATTTGTTTATGGCTTTAAAGTTACCTATGAGTCAAGAGTATGTCAAAATTTGGAATGGAGGTAGTAGTCAAATTATATTCATGTAAATATGATTTTACATGTTCTCCCTGATCCTACTTTTGAGCGAGATCTACTGGGCCAGTTCGGTTTGGTATGCTTTTACATGTCCATTAAAGTCAATATTGCTTATGAATGAGAAGTAAATGTGCACCCAATTGTTGCATTAAGTGAAATTTCCGTGATCCCAATTTGGATAGATTTTGACGTAATTGGAACTTTACAAGCTTTCTTGAGTTGGTTGATACAAACAAGTTTATTGATGAAAGTGTGTTTGCTTAAATTGCTTAATATTTATCCTTTTTCATGTACGGTATGATTTCATTTAATTATGGTTGCTGATTATATGTTGTATAACGACATTGCAGTTAAAACAACTCCATAGGATGGGTAAGACAGTAAACGTGTATGGATTCCCCAATTTAGTATCTGCAGATATAATCAAGGCAGCTCTGGAGAGATATACTGGTCTGGGGACAATTGTTGCTCTAGAGGTTAGAAAATCAAATGGAGGGTCAAGAGCGTACGCGAAAGTACAGTTTATGACCAGGGAAAGAGTAGATTACATTTTAGACCTGGCTAGTTCTAAGCATCTGTGGTATGGTTCATCTTATTTGAAGGCTTGGGAAATGGATACTGACATTGTACAAAAGCCTAGGCAATTTGCCTTGGACATGGATGGTATAACCCTTCATTTTGGTTGCCAGGTTTCAAAGGAGGTTTTGCAAGCGCTCTGTGAAATGAGAAATGCAACAGTGAGATTCGGGTTTGGACTAAGGAGGTTATACTTTCAGGTTTCATATCCCACCACTTCTTACAAGCTGCAACTCTCTTACGATAATATCTGGCAAGTGCAGCTACATCGTTCACGTGGCCATGCTGCAAGTTATCTTGTTATTCAGGTTTGTTTAATTGAGCAACTATGTCCTTGAGAGTATTATGGAGTGATTTTTTTTTTGAAAAAGGAATCTTTCATGCTCATGTTAAAGTTGGTCTGCATTGGTAAACCATTTATCAATCTCCATTCTCAAATGATTAAGTCAGATTATGGCTCTTCTTATGTGTAGTTTGTGCATAACAATTTGTATCGTAAATATATTTGCTGTTTTAGATTGTGTCTCTTTGTCACTATTTATTCTCCATCTTTTGTGTACATGTGGACCATTTTACTTTTTATGGATGCTAGTGCTACATTGTTACGAAAACTTATTATCGATTTTTTTGTGCTCAGTTGGTAACACTTCTAACATAATTAATTGTTCTGCTAGCGAATGTTAGTTATTTTGAAGAGGACACAGTAGAAGTCCAGGCTGAACTTGGGACTTAAATATATGTGGGTCCTTTGGCTTCTTGCAAATTTTATACAGGATGGTGCTGGTTTTTTCTTCAGGAAGCTGGTGTCACAGTTTGTATGCTTGAATATTCTATTTGTCTAGCAAGCGAATGTGGGATTCTGTTATCAAGCAATACCTTTGAGGTAGTGGATGTTGGTACCAGGGCTGTTTTGAGGCCCTTTCCTATATTGTTAAACATGGAAACCTTTCAGGAGCAGGTGTTACACATAATGGTCCTTTCATCCAGACGTTACTAACATGCTATTGCTGTTGTTATCGTTATTAGAATTACTTTTATTAATTTTTGGACTGTTTATGCAAAGAAAATAAAAAAGGAAGTAGAGGAAAAACACCACCGGAAGGGTGTGGACTAAAAAGAAAATCTTGAATTTCCATCCTTGTAGTTTTGTTTAGTTTAACAGCCAATAAAAAGATGATTCAAAAGCATTAGCAATTAGATTAATAATACATATCATAACCTTTGTAACCTTGGTTCTTTTGAACCATGAAGCATTATATCATAACCTCTCTATATACACACAGTGATACATATTTCCCAGATGTTGTATGCACATTTTTTTATTATCTTGGAAACCTCTGTTTCCTTGAATCATGACTGCAGCGACGCACCCGGAGCCATGCAACATAGGGTAGTATATGGCTATATGCTAAAGAATGCAAAACCTTCTTTTGAAAAATCTGATATTGAGAAAAGAAAATCATGGAGATCTCACATTTTGTTAAACAATCTCTGGCAAGCCACTGTTTCCTTATAATCGGTGATTGCTTTTTTATCTTTGTTTATTCATGCAGGAAAAAATATATAAGCATTTACCTATAAAACTCCTTATGAGTTTGAACGAAGGTTTTAGTGTTTTTGTAAAGTTTAAGAGTTTTTCCCCATATAATACTGCTATTATCGGGTAAATCTCCTTTGTTTTTACTGTCACCTTGTTAGGTAGTTTTCACACTCCCACACAAAAAGATCCTAAATTTACTATCTTACAGGCTTGAGGTATGGTACTTAGAAAGAAGCAAAGGCTTTTGGGCTCCTAATTGGTCATGGAGTTGTACACCGGAGATCTTCTATATACTAGGCTCTCATGGGTTCTTAACTTCTTATCTTTGTGTTCTTCTACTCTGTTTATAAGAAAAATGGGAATCACAAAGTGTTAGTTTTTGGTCATATTCTGCTCCTACATGGAAATCAAAGATCAATAGCTTCCTCCCAATGCGTAATTCTAGTGTGTCATGTACCTGTGTCTTTTTGGTTTGTTATTGCATTTACTGCTCATGTTCAGGTATTAAATTGGAAGCAACATATTGCTATCAACCACATTCCAATGGGCGCTTTAGATTAAAAACGAATGTCAAATCAGTAACTCTCTTACACAAACCATTAAGTGGACGTTACTGATCTTGTGCAAATATGAATTAGTTGGTTGAGAATAGATACTGCATTAGTAGATAAATACGTTCTGTTAACTTTTGTATGGCTGATATCTGCAATATGCTTTCTGGTGAGCAAGTAAGTCCAACAAGTGATGCAATTTAAGTAATATCTTCCAGTTGTCTTAATCATCTCAAATGAAATGTGTTTATCTGTTATTTTGTATTATTTGTTACGAGATCCTACTTTAATAAAAATTCTTGAAAATTACTTTAAGGTAATGATGCTTAATTAGTCATATTAACTATCTAAGCGACCAGTGTATTAAGTAGATGTAGATTCACTCAATAGACACAAGTATTGCTTTGTAAGAGAAACATATAGATGATATTGCTGCCCTTCAAAGTGTTTACAGACTGAAGCATCAACTTAGTATCCTCTGTTTTTTTGGGTAAAGCTGCATCCTCTGGTTCGTCTTCCCTCTTTTATCTTTCGTATAATGTCAATTGGTATCACTAGTTTTTAGATATTTGACATCATTAAAATAAAGCGGGACGAACGATGACTTTAGCATGATGAGAATGTATGCCAAACAACATTGCATAGATATGAGTTACGTACTTAAGATCAATGTGATATGTTTCACATCTGGGTGCAAAGTTCTTTCTCTTCTTTTTTAAAATTATTAATGACTGAATCAAGGTCTCTGTTATTTTGTAGCTATATGGTGCTCCTCGAATTTATCAGAAAGTTGAAGACAACATTCTGAACTATTATAGGGAAATTCCTGATGATCAGTGGGTTAGGGCAACTGACTTTACTCCATCTTTCTCCATTGGACAATCCTCTCATCTATGTTTGGAGCTTTCCCATGGTGTTGAAATCCCAAACCTTCGTAGCTACTTTCCATATTATGAAGAAAGTAATCGTCCATTTTACGTGGTGACTGGTCATAGTTTTTCTCAGAATTTGGATCTAGTTCCGATAGTGGGTCCTGCCCGGGGTTTAAATATTCCATATAAAATAGTTTTTAAGGTCTGCTCCTTGGTTCAGCATGGTTGCATCCCGGGACCAGTACTTGATGCTAATTTCTTTGAGTTGTTGGATCCACAAAGAAGAGACATTGCCTCCATTGATTATGTTCTGGAAAAACTCTATTATCAAAAAGATTGTATTTATGATCCTGTAAGGTGGATAACCCAGGAATACAGAAGAAACAAAAGGTTAAGGTCGCCGGATATCTCATTAGATGCTGGTCTTGTATATGTGAGGAGGGTTCAAATTACACCATCAAAGGTGTATTTCTGTGGGCCAGAAGTTAATGTGTCTAATCGTGTTTTACGTCATTTTTCAACATATATTGATAATTTTCTTCGTGTATCATTTGTTGATGAGGAACTAGAGAAGCTGTATTCAACAGATTTGTCCCCTCGTACAACTAGTCGAAGCGAGGAAAGCAGAACTGGCATTTATAGGAGGATTTTGTCAATTCTCAGGAATGGCATAGTTATCGGCAGTAAGAAGTTTGAATTTCTTGCTTTCTCATCAAGTCAGTTACGGGATAATTCCGCATGGATGTTTGCTTCAAGTAATATACTTACTGCTGCTGATATAAGGGACTGGATGGGTGATTTTCGTAGTATAAAAAACGTTGCCAAATATGCTGCTAGACTTGGTCAATCTTTTGGTTCATCAAAGGAGAGTTTAAGTGTTGCACGGTATGAAGTTGAAAAAATTCCTGACATAGAAGTTGTTAGAGGCGTTACCAAATACGTTTTTTCTGATGGAATTGGGAAAATATCTGCTGAGTTTGCTAACCGCGTTTCCATTAAATGTGGCTATGACTTTATTCCATCCGCCTTTCAAATTCGTTATGGTGGGTACAAGGGTGTCGTGGCTGTAGATCCAACCTCATTAAAGAAGTTGTCATTGAGAACGAGCATGTGCAAGTTTGAGTCAGACAACACAAAGTTGGATGTTCTTGCAATAAGCAAGTATCAGCCTTGCTACATGAATCGACAACTAATAACTCTTCTTTCTACACTTGGGGTTAGGGATCATGTCTTTGAGAAGAAGCAAAAAGAAGCAGTAGACCTACTCGATGCCATCTTAAGGGAGCCCATGAAGGCACAAGAGGCATTAGAGTTGATGTCTCCCGGAGAGAACACCAACATTCTCAAGGAAATGCTGACATGTGGATATAAGCCTAATGCTGAACCATTTCTCTCAATGATGCTGCAAGTTTTTCGTGCAACAAAGTTGTTGGAATTGCGTACTAAAACGAGGATATTTGTTCCTAGGGGAAGATCAATGATGGGATGCTTGGATGAAACCCAAACACTTGCATATGGGGAAGTATTTGTGCAATTTTCTGGTGCAAGAAGGGGGGTTTTGGGTGATGATTTCAGTGGAGGCAGCTCAAACAATTGCAGAATTGTTACTAGGAAAGTGGTGGTTGCTAAAAACCCATGTTTGCATCCTGGTGATGTACGAGTTTTGAGGGCTGTTGACGTTCCACGATTGCGCCATATGGTGGATTGTGTTGTTTTTCCGCAGAAAGGACACAGGTAAAACATATTGCATCTTCTTCTTTTGTTCATTCTCCTTCAGCTCATTCTTGTCTGCTTGGCTTTGTGTAAACTTGATGATTATTTTCTAAATTCAAATACCCACATATTTTCTTTTTCTGAAAGGTAAAAAATGACATGTCAAATTACCCTAAACATTATGCATTTTCATTGAATATATTCTGTTTGCATCTATCTTCAAAATTTTGCAGTATAACTTGAGGTAAAAAAGAACTTTTTGTCTCATTGTTATGAACACCGACTGCATTCGGGTTTATAGTAGAGAACTCTTCAGAAATCTGGGGAACTTTTTTGTTTCCTTGAATATCATAAAGAAGATAATATATGGATGAACAGATAGAATTCTTTTAAAGAAAACTATTTGAAATGCATATGGACTTTTGATCATGGTTTCATTGTGGGTGCCCTATGTTCAAGCAAAAGCGTAAGGCAGTACCGCAGTATCTTCTGGTATGATTGATGAAACTTACTTTCTTGGGGGTGGTCATTCACTTTGCAGTCTTTTCAAGGGCAGCTTGATGATCATTGATATGTTAGTTGCTGCAGTATTATCTCCCAACGACCGTCAATATATATATTTTATTTTATGGATATTTCGCTAGTAATATTGTATGATTATGCTCAGCTTGCCTTGTGCTAACATATTTCCCAAACCACATGTGTGTATGACTATAGGCCTCATCCAAATGAATGCTCAGGAAGTGATTTGGATGGAGATATTTACTTTGTCTGTTGGGACCCTGATCTAATTCCACCTAGGCAAATCGAACCAATGGATTATACCCCGGCACCAAGTATGCAACTGGATCACGATGTTACTATTGAGGTACAGATACTTCACTACATATGTCTCAGTTATCTAACTTGAAGTTTCTGTACTGAAGTCTCTTGTTCTTGAATAAGTTTTATGAATGCTCGTCTTTTTTGCATTATTCTCGTAAGGATCTTGTTGTTCCTGTTTTATCTACTTCAGGAAGTTGAAGAGTATTTCACGAACTATATAGTCAATGACAGCTTAGGAATCATTGCGAATGCCCACACAGTCTTTGCAGACAGGGAACCCACGAAAGCAATGGCTGAACCTTGTGTAGAGCTTGCAAAGCTGTTCTCCATTGCTGTGGATTTCCCAAAGACCGGGGTTCCCGCGGTGATACCAGCAAATCTCCGGGTAAAGGAGTATCCGGATTTCATGGAAAAGCCCGATAAAACCACCTATGAGTCACAAAATGTGATCGGGAAGCTTTTCCGGGAAGTGAAAGACATCTCACCACAAGACAGTGCCGTCAGTCCGTTTACAAGGGACGTGGCATTGCGGACATATGATGCTGACATGGAAGTACTTGGCTTTGAGGATTACGTCGATGAAGCATTTGATTTCAAAACCGAATACGATTACAAGTTGGGTAATCTGATGGCTTACTACGGCATCAAGACTGAAGCCGAACTACTCAGTGGGAGTATCATGAAAATGTCGAGGTCTTTCGATAGGCGGAACGATGCTGAAGTGGTCGGTTTAGCCGTTAAGTCCTTGAGGAAGGAAGCTAGGAAATGGTTTAGGAGTGGAAGAGGAGAATCGGATGCTGGAAATGACGATGTTTATGCAAAAGCATCGGCTTGGTATCATGTCACGTATCATCCTGATTACTGGGGTCGATACAATGAGGATATGACACGCGATCATTTCCTGAGTTTCCCTTGGTGTGTTCACGACAAGCTCATCGAAATCAAGAGACGCAGATCACACAGCAGACGGCATGCTGATACTGATTGGCTTCAACAACAATTCGTCAATAGCCTGACTCTTCTATGAGTACGGTTCTTCGAGTTCTATGAAACTCGGTTCATGTGGATCTTCTCGATTTGGTTTAATCTATGTGTATAGTTGTTTGAGTTCTATCGAACAAGCTACTTTTGGGCTTGGTTAATCTATCTATCTGTACATAACCACGCAAGTTTGGTATTGTTTCTTTCTGGATTGTGTTTGCTTAAGTTAGGGTTTAATGTAAACATTGTGGTTGCTGATTACTGTTTGTAATCTATTGGTCTTGGTTTAATCTATGTGCAAGGGGGTTTACCAAAAGCTTAACAGGGTAAGAGTTTTTGCTCTCACTTACTGGGTAAGATTTTCAAACCTTGCTATGTTTATCCTAAAAGGTAAGTGGATCAGTAAGCGCTTACCGAGGAGGATATGAAAAGGCGTCATCCTCACTTATTTATCACAGGTTGCAGTTAAGAAGATGACGAGAAAGTATTTTGTTTTGGAGCCACCAACTGTTTGATGAAATGTCTAGCTGGGTTTTTTCTATTTAAAGTTTATGAACGCTTCAAAAGGGCTGCTAAAAAATCATTGGTTCACTCATGTTCAAAGTCATTGAGAAGGAAAACTTAAGGTATTTATGACAAACTTTAGTTAGTTGATTGGATATAATTAATTCACTTGCAATGCTAACCAACTGTTGCTTGTCAAGAATCTTTCCGGCTGAAATTGGTCGGGATCCGACCAAAAGGTGGAGTTGGGTATACACCTAACGTGATCATCGTTAAAGCAGGAGAGGTAATGCCCACACTTCTTCACATAAGGATATGGTAAATGAAGATCATTGTTTGAAATTTCGATTAGTAGATGTTATATGTCTGTTTATTTCAATTCTAAGAAACGTGTTAGAACTTCCCATAAACAAATAGCTTAAATAAATGTTTGAAAGGTGGGTAAGTGGTGCTCATCATCAACACTTGCATGTTTAATTGATGAAATTTTTGGAATAGTTGTTTACATTGGTGTTCAAAATGAGGAAAAAGGAACATTTGGAAATGCTGTGATAAGGAATAAGCACTATAACTTATTAGTAAAAAACAACTCTATTTGTATACCTTGAAAGTGATATCTTTCAAAATACCGATTTTTCCTACTTGTTTGTGAGACAAGATGCTAGTAATTAAGTGATATATAAGAATCCAATAAAAAATCTTAGTTAGAAATCATTAATCTATTATGCAATTGAAGTATGAAAGATGGCAAATGTCTTACCCGGTACGTACTTACCGGGTCAATTACCTTACTGGATGTACATGGCAAGGACCTAAAATCTTACCTGGTAAGAGCAATGGCAAGGACCAAGAGTCTTATCTGATAAGTGAAGGTGACGATTCTTACCCGGTTAGCGCTTACCGGATAAATTATTGCATACGATACCGTTTTGGTTGACTAGAATCTTACCCGGTGAGTTAAATAATAGTGTAGACTCTCACCGGTAAGCACTTACCGGGTAACCCTTAGTTTGTTGAGTTCTATGTGAACAAAGATCAAATCTTTTCTTCTTGTCGAGTTTCTCTATTCTGTTTCGAAATGTCACATGGAAATTTTTATTGGGTAAGATTTATTCTTGTAGTATTGGTCAATTAAAATGATGTGGTGATTGAAGTTTGATTCTTTCAATTGCCCAATGAACAGAGAAGTGTCTGTAATTAATTTTCCAATTTGATGGCTTGACTTAACACTATCCTTCATTGTTTTTCATTGCTACTGCATATGTATTTTTGTTTTTCCAGCCTTGAGACCTATATTTCTCCATGATCCCCTCAGTTATATCATGAAAACTGTATTTTATACATCTGATTGGTAGTGTAGGGTCAATTGTTGCAATTTTCTTGGACGTGGCGACATGGTATTGCTACTATCGCCCACATTTTCTTGTCTATATCTCCTTTGGTTGGTTAAATGAAATCCCCTTTTCATCCTCATTGTATTAATCTTGGTAATTAATTTCAGATCTTAACACTCAACATTATCAAAGTAAAGTTGCAACGCTGTCTGAGCAGAAGATCAAAACATCTAAAGTACCTTCAAGGCCAAGCCAAAAGCTTTTAGGTGCTAAGGAAACTGTTGTGAAGGTGAAGGATTACAAGCTTGTTGCAACTTCTGAAGTTGTTCAGCTGAATTTAAACGAAAGCTTATTGCATCAGAGTGACCAAGGAATTTAAACATGCTTGTTGTAACTAAGGAATTTAATAGTAATCATGGAATAGGAAAGATTGTGTAATGTTGAGATTTCTTTAATAAAAATTCTCAATTTGAATGTTGATCTCTCTTGGAATTTACTTATTGTTGTTGTCCTATCCAAATTGTGTGTTTAATTTACCCTTAATATATGCATTATTTATACTTCACATGAACATAGACACTTCAGCAAGTACACGAATCAGCAAGAAAAAGACATCATGAAGAACATAGGTCAGCAGCAGATGTACTTCAAGAACACAGATTTTCCCACAGATATTTTTAATTATGGGTTTTGGACATTAAGTGCACCACATACAGTAACCAAATCAGTCTCGACAGTGCATATTCATTGAAGACTGATGTATTTGCACCAATCTGCAAACACCTGTTATACAAACCAATCTGTCCAATATTTATTTGTCCAAAAAAGTCCAGATCTGTTATCTATTTGCACAGATCTGCACATTGCACCCAAATCATAGAAGTGCACCGGATAAACAGGTCTGTGTACAAATAGGTCTATGAAAAGATATAACAATGTACAGGCCTGTCAAGTAAAAGAAACGACAATTTCTTTCCATTGTACACTTCCTCTGCAACATGATTTCCCAGTTATTGAGCTCTGCTTAGGGAAAATTTAACTTGTTTTGCAGATTTAACAAAAACGGGTCTATGAAAAGATATAACAATGTACAGCTTGATGAGAACAAAGTGAGTATAAACATCAATCTGAGAATTTTCATTAAAGAAGCAAGAGTACAAAATTCCAAAGATTGTCATTAATTCCTAACATTACATAATTCCCAAATATTGTCATTTCCAAATAAATGAAGTTGGTTGGGCATTTTTGTGTAGAAATTGCTCTTGAAGCTGTTGGTTGAGCATGAATCCCTTTTGTCCTGCTTTAGCCTGACAGTATCTGAAATGGCAGCATTCAGCTCCCTTTGTAAAAGTCTCCACCCTTTGTTCAAGAACCTGCACCCAAAATAGTCATCAGAGAGAAAGGTTTCTTCAGCAGACGTGTATTTTCATATTACACTATTACCCTTGAATCCCAGGCCAAGAATTATGGTTTCTTGGTGGTCAACTGGTCATGATACCTTCGTGCCTATTTTAGCCAGTAAAAAACATGGTAACAAATGTGTTTATACATAAAAACCTTATACAAATTGATGCAATTAATATTCTCATCCATCAAAAACATGGAAACAAGCTACATCTGTCTTCCATCAATTTCTTTGCAAGTAAAACTATAACATCTTTTGAGTAATGGACTAATGGGATACTAAGGGCCTGTTTGTTAACATCTTAATGAGTTTAATGGGGCTCACAGCTATTTGGTCAACTATAAATGACTACTTGTTAGTGGCTTAATGATTCAATCACTTATAAAGAACTGTTCTGGTTTCAACTTTTCATAGTTGCAAAAGATGTTCTTTGTCTTTGGACTTTTATCAATGATCTACACTAAAAATCAATATACAGATTTACTAAGACGTGTGATTTTACTTGCTATAACTCCCAAGTGCTCCGTGTTCTTTATCAATGTTCTTTGTCTTATAACAGAAATAATGGTTCCTTGAAAAACTCCCAAGTGCTCCATGGATGCTAGCAAAATTTGAAGTAAGCTCTCCCTAGGTGGTTTTTAAGTTGGAGAATAGCTGAGTAGAAAAAAGATATTAGTTACTTATGGTGTAATCTTATTCCAGTCTTGACAACATTTGCTCGAATTATGCTATATATCGTGTATTCGTATGTGTGCCTCCCAGGTCTGGAATGATGATTATGCAGAGTTCCAAACCAGGAAGCCAACCCAAATTGTAAGATTAGATATTATCAGCAACTTTCAAGTCATTCTGTATCAGAAATCAATCAACTCCAAGTTGCATTCAGGCCCTCAATATAAAATATAACATATAATTCACAGGGTTGTGTTCCGATAAGAATGAAAGTTATGGTTAGAAGGGTAAGAAGGGATCTCCACCCTTGGATACACATTAGGATGAGATACACCAAGATGAGATGCACCGGATCAATTCTCGTATCAAGCGCAATTCAAGGCCTGAATCAGATAGAATACTTGGAAGTCTATGTTTGGCTCCATTTGAAACAGTTCCTGCGGTTAAAAGGTAGATCAAATAACAATTTTAAGAAGAAAAACCAAAAGGGTTCTGCATTTCCCGACACAAATGCATCTACAATTTTGGAACAATGGCTAATATGTCTTAAAGGAATCTACATTCCAAGACCAAAATTAATGGGAACTTATCATGGTAGTGTCTTTCAGAATCCATAAGCCCATTTCATAACATCATCACCTATAAAATGCCCAAACTAAAACAACCTTCTTATAATTATGGCATGCCCTTTGTGGTTGCCCTATTCTAGAAGATGAGATCATTCAATTCCAAAGAAGAAATGTGACCATCAGTAATATCCAGCCTTCTATGACAATTACAGAGCCTCAATCCAATCCAAACATGAAATTACCCACCAAATTAGGTTAATTAAACTTGCATAAAAAAGATATCTTGTGGTGCAATGATACTAGTAATTTACGTTTTTAGCTATTTCAATAAATAACTGAGTCTTTCTTTATGCTGGACCATTTACTGCCATATGATGGGTAGTAATGACCTTTAATAATAGTCTGTTGGAATGCCTCTAGTTGGCATATTTAAGGTAAGGCTAGCCTCTTGAATCGTAACTTTTTACAATTCTATGAAGTGATTATGAAAAGCACCAGAGCTGTTCTCTGTGTGAATTAAACATCCAAATCAAGTGGTTGCTATCAGTGGTATCAGAGCCGTGTCCTTCTCCTGTGTGGTGTATGGTTCGGGTAAGCAATTCTAAAGTCATGGAGAAATATGAAGAATTGAGACAGAAGCTTGAAGGCCAAGATGAAACTCTTAAACAGATGCAGCAGAACGAACATCTCTGATTTAACAGAGGCTATGAAACTTCTGGTGGTGGCCCAAGGCAAAAAGCCAATTCGAGAAAATGAGGAGAATTCGTATGTATTCAATTCGGGTGAAGCCTCATAGAACTCAGAAACCTAAAGCTTACAACAACGGTAAGTGATTATAATTCTCAGTTTAATGCTCTAAGGAATCAAGTGGATGTTCCTTTAGAGGTATTGTTGGATCTGTACATTGGAGGTCTCAGAAATGAGATCATGCACACGATACAACCCGAAATCAGGCAATGAAATTAGCAAGAATTCAGGAGGGGGCATATTATGCGTTGTGGGGTTTAGAGCCACCTAAATCGCATCCCTGAATCAACCAAGGCAGTAACACATAATCCTTCGTCTCATTCAAACTCCCCTGCCCCTACGTCTCTACCGGCACCAAAACTCTTACCGTCAAATTCCCAGAACCAGTTGAACCATAAAGGGTCTCCTTATCGAAATTCATTTTTTAGTCAGCCTTCCCATAAACCTTTTGTCAAAACCCAAACTAATACGTCCAAAAAGTCATAGAACCGGACCACTCCTTTCAAACAACTGACAAAACAGGAATATGAAGAAAAAAAGGAGGAACAATCAATGTTTCTTCTGTAATGAGAAGTATATGCCTGGTCATAAATGTACAAACAACAGGTTATACATGTTAATTTGCCCCTAAAACCAGGAGGATTGCGTGGATGGTGAGGAGTTGTTTGAGGGGGAGGTGAAAGACGACGACAACGGAAATACGGAGGATGTGTCACTTTCCATACATGCCTTACTGGGTTGGTAAAAAAACAACCAGTGTTGATCGACAGCGGTAGTACGAACAATTTTGTAGAGTTGGGCTTAGCAAAAAAACTTGGGTTACGATTGTCCCCGATCAAAGTAAAAGAAGTTACTGTGGCTGATGGGTTCAAACTTCCGGTTCGATATGTATGTAAGGGAGTTCATTGGTCGGTACAAGGAGTTGATTTTTGCGACGATTTCTTAGCGATGCCCATCGGAGGATATGGTGTGGTCTTGGGGATACAATGGTTGTCCACGTTGGGAGATATTAGATGCAACTTTAATCAATTATACTTGGAATTCTCTTGGAACGATCAAATAATCAAACTAAAGGGAATCGATAAGAACAGAACTATAACTTAGACAAAAAATAAACAGGAGGGGATAGGATGGACTGAAGATCAAGCCTACATTTTGAGCTCTGATAAGAGGTGCTCAGAGTTATGGACAATCAAGTTGGTCCCTGTTGATTTGGAAAACGTAAATGATGCAAAAGGGGAAAAATTAAAGACACTTCTCAAGTCCTTCGAAGATGTGTTTGCTTCCCCTACCGGTCTTCCGCCTATAAGGTCCCTTGATCATGGTATCACGTTACAAGAAGGTTGCAGTCCGGTCAACCTGAAAGCTTACAGATATGGAGCTCTACAGAAGAACATCATTGAAGAATTGGTACAGGAAATGTTGAGTACCGGAGTTATGCGACCCAGCAACAGTAATTTCGCTTCACCAGTCGTTTTGGTAAAAAAAAAAAAAGATGGAAAATGGAGGTTTTGTGTCGATTACAGGAAGCTCAATCACTTAACTGTTCGAAATCAGTTTCCTATGTAATAACCGGGCTTATTTCTAAACTATTTGGAATTGGGTATGAAAGGAGGAGTGGCCCATTAGGAAGGCCCATCTTGTAATTTTGAAAAGAAACAATATTTCACCCTAGAAGGATTATCAGTATTGTGTGTGTGTGTGCGGCTGTTTGAAATCTCAAGGGGGTTCTTGGCGTTTTGGGTAAGACCGAGAGAAAAGAAGGCTTCCAAGATTTCAAGTGGAATTTGTCGTCTCTTTGAGGTAAACCATCTGCTAATCTCTTATCTCTAATTGTTTAGCTGTGCAGTGGTTTGATTTGGAGGGTTTTTGTCATTGAATTGAGAACTTGAAGGTTGTGATTAAGAATTTTAATGTCTGGATGATTGTAGTTTAAACTCTAATGGCAAAAGATTGGTTCTAGTTCTAATTGTGTTGTTATTGCTGTGATTCTGGGTCTCTACACTCTGTATTTCTGGGTTTTTGTTCGAGCGAAACTGATATCGGTCGAATATGGTCATATCGGTCGAATGGTTTATCGGTCGAATATGGTCATATCGGTCGAATGGTTTATCGGTCGAATATGGTCATATCGGTCGAATGGTTTATCGGTCGAATATGGTCATATCGGTCGAATGGTCATATCGGTCGAATATGGTCACATCGGTCGAATGTTGTTTATCGGTCGAATATGGTCATATCGGTTGAATGGTTTATCGGTCGAATATGGTCATATCGGTCGAATGGTTTATCGATCGAATATGGTCATATCGGTCGAATGTGGTCATCCGGTCGATTATGGCCATACGTCTCTTATTCATGGGCCGGTTTGGGGAAAAGCAAGGTGGGGTTGAATCTTAAGTGGTCGACCCACTTTGGAAAGCAACCTAATAAATTGATTTTATTTATCTAAGGTCATAGGCATGTCGCCTCGAGCTAGTTCTATCAGATTAGTTTTTCGGCCAAAGGTTAAATGGAGTTGAGAGCGGGGATGAGGGTATTGGGTTAAATTCGTTATTTAGAAGGTTCCGGTAATTAACTGAGCAATGCCTCATTTTGATAGGTTCGACTCGGACTATTCTTATAGATTGACGGTTGTAACGGTGGACGTCAGGTGAGTTTTCCAAACTAAACCTTTTGATGATGAAAGCATGTGAAGTTTATTTTTAAACTTTGATTTATCATGATGGCATGATTTTATTAACTGTTCAAGTGTGTTATAAATTGTTGTTGATTATATGTATGCATACAGTATTTGTGGGTTACGTGACCTAAGTCGGGGAGTGTGGCCCGCCTACTCGTGCCGGGGAGTGTGGCCCGTTTATGTCGTTGGGGGTGTGTCCCAACATTAAGGCAGCGCGAGTTAGACACATCGTTTTAGACGGTCGTGTGGTCCGTAACGTGTTTTATTTTAAGTGCCATTATTAAATGATGTTTCAACTTCTGGAAAGTTTATCTGTTGCTTAACTGTTAGAGGGAACTCACTAGACCTATGGTCTAACCCTCGCTCTTTCAAAACTAAAAGTCTTTTCAGGCCGTCGTGAATTAGGCTGTGCAGCTAAAGGCAAGGAGAAGGTCTAGCGGGGGCGGATAGAAGACTGTCACTTAACTTTTAGTTGTTCTTTGATCTCAGTTGTGTATAGGTTGTTATTATGGCAAACCTTGAATTAATTATTGTAAGTTTGGGACCGTTAAAGCCGGGTTTATTATTCTATCTTTGAGATTATATTTTTAAGAACCGATCCGCTTGTTTAATTTTTGGCTGGGTTATTACATCCTATTCCCATAGTGGAAGAGCTAATTGATGAACTACATGGCAGCTGTTACTTTTCTAAGTTGGATTTAAAGAGCGGGTACCACCAAATTCGAATGAAGGAGACAGACATTGGGAAGACAGCCTTTTGGACTCATGAAGGGTTGTATGAATTTGTGGTGATGCCTTTTGGGCTGTCCAATGCACCTGCAACTTTTCAGAATCTGATGAATTCTGATTTTAAGTCGTATTTGAGAAAATTTGTTCTCGTTTTCTTTGACGACATATTGGTGTACAGTAAAGACTGGGATAACCATTTACAACACCTCCAAACAGTTCTCGAAATCCTTCGGAAGAACTCATTATTTGCAAGGTTTTCTAAATGCACTTTCGGTAGCAAACAGGTGGACTACCTTGGGCATGTAACTAGTGGAGAGGGGGTTATGGTAGATCCAAAAAAAAATAGAAGACATGGTGAATTGGCCAAAGCCAGTTACATTAAAGGAGCTCAGGGTTTTTTTTGGGTCTCACAGGATACTACAGAAGATTTGTTAGAGATTATGGAAAAATCAAGCCTTTAACTGACTTGCTTAAAAAAACGGGTTTGTTTGGACAATTGAAGCTGATATCGCATTCCAAAAGTTAAAGGAAGTCGTATCACAAACACCGATACTAGCTCTTCCTGATTTCGAGAAGCCTTTTATTATCCAAACCGATGCGTCGGGGGTAGGCGTGGGAGATGTGTTAATTCAAGAAAAACACCCCATAGCTTTTTTTAGCAGGGCGTTGGGACCTAAACACCTCCAATTAGCAACTTACGAGAAAGAGTTGCTAGCGATAGTTGCTGCTATTTAAAGATGGAAAGGGTATTTGTTGGGTAAACCATTCATCATCAAGACAGATCATCAGACTCTCAAGCATATTTTAGAGCAGAAGGAGTGTAATCCCACGCTTCAGAAGTGGCTTAGCAAGTTGTTGGGACTGCAGTATACGACTGTCTACAACAAAGGCTGTAATAATCAAGTTGCAGATGCACTTTCGAGGAGACCAAATGATGTTAATCTCTGCCCATTTTTTGCTATTTCTAGTGTGATTTCAGGGTGGAAAAATAGAATTTCACTCAGCGTTACCATGGATGGGAAACTTCAAGCTTTAATAGATGTTATCAAGGAAAATCCTATGGCATCTAACAAGTACCGGTTAAAAGAAGGGGTTTTACTGAGAAAGGGAAGAATGGTTGTGGGAAATGACAATGAGCTTAAGTTAGATCTCATCAATTTTTTTCATGATAGCGCCATGGGTGGTCATTCGGGTATACACGCTACAAATCAACGGCTATATCGGGTGGTCTATCGGAAGGGTATGCAGGCTCAGGTAAGAGAGTTTGTGCGAAACTGTCATGTCTGCCAACAATGTAAGTATGAAACCACAGCTTCTCCGGGGTTACTACAGCCTATCTACATTCCAAAAAGGTTTTGATCCGTAATCTCTATGGATTTCGTTGATGGCTTACCCAAATCAGAAGGCTACACAACCGTACTAGTGGTGGTCGACAAATTGAGCACGTTCAGCCATTTCCTGCCGTTGAAACACCCATATACAGCAACCTCTGTTGCAAAAAATTTCATGGAACATATCTCCAAACTATACGGAATGCCTGATAAGGTTATATCCGATAGAGACTCGGTCTTCCTCGGCAACTTTTGGAAGGAACTCTTCCAAGCCTATAAGACACTTTTGGCCTACTCAACTGCTTATCACCCCCAGTCTGATGGTCAAACGGAAGTCGTGAATCGATGCCTTGAGAATTATCTAAGGTGTTTTTCCTTGGAGGCTCTTACTTCATGGGTTAAGTGGTTTCCGTTGGCTCAATATTGGTACAATACCTCTCATCACTCTAGTTTGGGAATGTCTCCTTATGAAGCTCTTTTTGGCCAAAGCCCCCTAATTATATTCATTATCACCCAAAGGATTCTAATAATCAAGCAGTTGATTCCATGCTTAAAGAGAGGGAGGTTGTTGTCCAACTGCTCAAGGAAAATCTAACTAAAGCCCAACAACGAATGAAGGTACAAGCTGACAAGCATAGGAGTGAAAGGGTACTTGCTGTTGGGGATTGGGTTTATCTAAAACTACAACGTTACAGGCAACATTCAGTGAACAAGAGAGCTTTCATAAACTTGCGGCAAAGTATTATGGGTCGTGCGAAGTCGTACAAAGGATAGGCGAAGTTGCATATAAGTTGGCACTCCCCCTGGATCAAGAACCCACAATGTGTTTCATGTGTCCTTGCTAAAAAAGAGGATAGGGAACCATTCAACTTCGAGTCCTTTACCACCTGTGACTGAAACAGGTGAGTTTATGCGCCTTCCACTGAGGATATTGGATAAACAGATGGTGAAAAAGAAAAATAAACCAACATCGGAAGTATTGGTTAAGTGGACTAACACTGATCAACATCAACACCTGCATACCCTTCCAATAGACCACCCGAGATAGCCGTTGATTTGTAGCGTGTATACCCGAACGACCACCCATGGCGCTATCATAAATTTTTTTGATGATATCTAACTTAAGCTCATTGTCATTTCCCACAACCATTCTTCCCTTTCTCAGTAAAACCCTTTCTTTTAACCGGTACTTGTTAGATGCCATAGGATTTTCCTTGATAACATCTATTAAAGCTTGAAGCTTCCCATCCATGGTAACGCTGAGTGAAATTCTATTTTTCCACCCTGAAATCACACTAGAAATAGCAAAAAATGGGAAGAGATTAACGTCATTTGGTCTCCTTGAAAGTGCATCTGCAACTTGATTATTACAGCCTTTGTTGTAGACAACCGTATACTGCAGTTCCAACAACTTGCTAAGCCACTTCTGAAGCATGGGATTACACTCCTTCTGCTCTAAAATATGCTTGAGAGCCTGATGATCTGTCTTGATGATGAATGGTTTACCCAACAAATACCCTTTCCATCTTTGAATGACAACAACTATCACTAGCAACTCTTTCTCATAACTCTTTCTTAGGTCCCAACGTCGTGCTAAAAAAGCTATGGGGTGTTTTTCTTGAATTAACACAGCTCCCACGCCTACCCCCGACGCATTGGTCTCGATAATAAAAAGCTTCTCGAAATCAGGAAGAGCTAGTACCGGTGTTTGTGATACGGCTTCCTTTAACTTTTGGAATGCGATATCAGCTTCAAATGTCCAAACAAACCTGTTTTTTTAAGCAAGTCAGTTAATGTTAACTTCGAGTCCTTTACCACCTGTGACTGAAACAGGTGGGTTTATGCGCCTTCCACTGACGATATTGGATAAACGGATGGTGAAAAAGAAAAATAAGCCAACATCGGAAGTATTGGTTCAATGGACTAACTCTGAACCTGAAGACAGTACTTGGATAGACTTTGATGTGTTGCAGAAGCATTTTCCGGAGTTTGATATATGGGCTCACTACTATCCTTGAGGTCAAGGATAGTTTGATGGGGAGAGTATTGATACTAGTAATTTACGTTTTTAGCTATTTCAATAAATAACTGAGTCTTTCTTTATGCTGGACCATTTACTGCCATATGATGGGTAGTAATGGCCTTTAATAATAGTCTGTTGGAATGCCTCTAGTTGGCATATTTAAGGTAAGGCTAGCCTCTTGTAATCGTACCTTTTTTACAATTCTATGAAGTAATTATGAAAAGCACCAGAGCTGTTCTCTGTGTGAATTAAACATCCAAATCAAGTGGTTGCTATCATGCAAAGTGATTGAAAAATTAAATTTAGCCAACCAAATCGACACACCAAAACTAAGCTCAACTGCAAATTGCAATCACATATCACAACACCCTTGTGGTTTAATTTAATTGACGAAGTAAAGCTGAATCTTTATCAAAAAGCATATCGAAATCAAAGACCAGATAATTCAATTCAATTCAATTCAAATCAAATCAAATTTCGACAAACATATTGTTCTAATGAATGAGGCAATAAATGATTTGAAAAATACATAAACACACCTTGATATTACGAGCTTGATCGGAGATTGGAGTAGGAGAAACAAACCATCTCTTGTTTCCTCTCCCCTGCTCTCTCCCCTTCGTATGAGCAGAAGTTGTTTTCTTCATCTGTCTAGAGTAAGAGCACTCCAACAACATTGCTAATTTTTTTTCTAAAATAGAGAATGAAAAGTCAAAATATCTAAAAACATTTTCTTCTAACTCCAACAGCTTTTCTATTTGAGAGAATCAATCATTATTTATATTATTATAATATTCCATAATTTATCATCCCAATACACTTTTTTAAAAAACTTAAAATAAAATGTTAAAAATTGAATATTATTGGTTGGATTGAATAAAATAATATTTTCTCACTCCAATTTAGAGATTATAGAGTTCTTTATATTTAGAGATTTTTTGATTTTTCTCTATTTTAGCAAACCATATAGCAAAGCTGTTGGAGATAAATAGCAAAGAAAAAAACCAAAATTTTCTATTTTAGCAATGTTGTTGGAGATGTTCCAAGCAACTCGATCTGGAATGTAATTGATAAGCAAAAAGGTATTAGAAAATGGGTTTTTTTAAATGACATAATCGCCCCTCACCTGGAGAGCATGTGAGGGGTTTAACGGACTAGAGTTAAATAGAGTTAGGTGGAGGGACCTGATCTGAAACAAAATCCAAACCACAATGATCTAACTTGTAATTAATTCATTTGAGAGACCCAATCCAAAATTTCAGAAAACCACAGGGACCAAATCCGGGATTTACTCAATATAATTCAAAAAGTAGTTGATTATTTTTTTAAAATATCTTTAAAACTAATTTGAAAAAGAAAAGATATTCATCCAACTAATATGAACTATATTAAATTAAAATATATAGCATAAGAAAACAAATTAAATTGCATTATCTATTAGATAAAATAGAATTAAAAACAAAATTAATATAATTATTAATTACGAATAAACTTATTTTGATTCAAAATTTTGATTATTGGCCCAACTTTGGAATTGAAGCCATGTGACGAAGGAGTGCCTAAACTTTATGGAAAAGCAAAGCCAAATCATTTATGAACCACAAATGTCATCGAGTGACTATTTCTGAGAGACATAACACGACAAAATTGCCATGTCATCCTTTTTACAAGAGGATGTGGCTAGGTAGACATATGATGTTGCCAAGGATTTTGTTGATGATGGAGAAGATTTTAAAATGGAATACGATAAAACGCTGCTTATAAGTCATCTAATGGTTTCCTATTATGTCAATTAGATGATCAAGTTAATCTCAGGGGTTGTTTGACAGTTGCTGAATGGTTTAGTGTTAAATGATTAAGAGACTCTCATGATATAGTGCAAAATGAAATACGGTTGTTTTTTAACTGTTCAGAATCAAATCAAAGCTCTTAATGGTTAAGGGAAGACCATGATACAAAATCATTCAGAGGATTTTTGAACCATTAAGAGGCAGATTTTTTTTTGCTAAACAAGATTCACCTCCTAGCGATTCAGATGTTGCCTCTTAATGGAATCATTAAGAGGTAAACAAACAACCCCTTAATGGTAGTATCATGACAAATGTCGAGATCTTTTGATAGGAGGAATGATGCTGAAGTGGTTGGTTTAGTCGTCGTGTATTTGAGGAATGAAGCTAAGAACTGGGTTTGGAGGGGGCACATGAGAACCGAATGTTGGAGGTAACAATGTTTATGTAAAAGTTTGCTATCACGTCATGTATCATCCTGATTACTAGGGTTGCTACAATCCGGAATGACACATGATTATTTTCTAAATCTTCCACCATGCGTTCTTGATGAGCTGATTGAAATCAAGAGAAGCAAAGCAAGCATCAAAAGGCATGTTGATTTGATTGGCTTCAATAGTTAGTTCAACAACCTAAACATCTGTTTAATGTTTTTTCTAACTATATTAAAATCAATGCAAATCAAACATTCTCAACATGTCTCACTCATAATTAGGGGATGTGAAGAATAATATTGGGTTTTAAACAATTTTGTAACCGTTCACGTAAAGGAAAAATAAAATTTTTAGGTTACAAATTTTATTAGAAAACTTTTCTAAATAAAATCCAATCGGAACCAATGATTCATTTAATTAAACAACATACCATAGGGTGTTTAGAATTTAACTTTCAGATTTGTAGTCGGTTTTGTCAGAGCACTTAGAAACCAAACAAGATCCCTTTATCGGTAGTTAACACACGAACACGTTTGACACCTCCACCTGGTGCTAGCCTAAAACCCTAAGATCTTATATGTGTTTTAAAAGAATATGAGTTTTTTTTTCTTCTGTATTTTCCCTGATAGCTTAAAAGCATCTCGAACAGATTCCTTGAAATTTCTCCAAAATAGAGAACCAAAAGGCAAAATCTCCAAAAAGAAATTACATTGATCTCCAAGAAATTTCTTCTGTATTAAAATTTTTATTCATCTATTAAAATATTATTTTTCTCTATCTAAATACTTATTTTCAAAGTTTCTTATTAATGCTCTCACTTATAATCATTTTTGGGGTGTTCTCCTTATTTGGAGAGAAAAACCCTTCTCTAGTCAATTTTCTTCATTTTGAAGATGGTTTTAGGTAGCTGTTGGAGCAAAATATTGGCTCAAAATCTCCATTTTGATCCTCTAACAACTAAAAGATTGATTAACCTTTTGTCTATTAACTTATTTATATTAACTGAATTATAGATATACTATAACTCAAATAATGTTATGTAATTATCTGTAGTATTTATAAATAAATATTTTAAACTTTAATATAATTATATACATTTACATGTAACACCTTGTAATTATCATAAATACAATTTAACACATATTTTATAACTATCATCCAAGAATAATCATTTTAATAATCAACATGATAAAATTCGAGTATCTGAAAATGGAAGCAAATGTATTTTTTGTGTGTAACCCTATAAGTTTATATATACTCGTTGGCAGTGTCTTTGTGTTATACATGTCATGGACATATAACAACTTACAACCATGATGTATAAAAAATGTCATTTACCCAGCAAAGTAGAGTGGCCATATCTGTGAAGAGTTCTGCCAGAAATGTCGTTTATCCAATAGAGTAGAACGATAATGTTTCTTATCTTATTATGTTCGTTTAAATTGATGTAAATATTATCATTGTTACTATAGAGTTAATAAAGTTGCGATTGTTATTCTTCAATTTTTTGCCGACAAGAAAGATTTTTAACCAAATGGAAGATTTCGTTGGTTTTGCTATGCTTTTCCCTTTAAAAATTATGAATCTACTGTATTTGCTTTTTACGATGGTCTTTCTTTCTTTTTTCAGTTATCCACTCATCATTATAAAGGTAACCAAAGTTAAAGGTGCAATTAGCCTCCTCCTAAGATAATCATTAAAATTAAAGACAGGAAACTTTATATTATTATCTTTAATAAAAATCATCAATTAAATAAGTTATCTTTATAATTTTAAATCTAAATTACTGTACCTTTTTTAATTAAAAAACTATAGCAAAAAAAATTTAATTTTTAATTTAACATCAATATTAATATTTTTTTAGATTTTTACCATTTTTTAAATTAGCAAGACATAGGTGCCGTTTGTTTTTTAAGAGTTTTAAAGTCTGAAATCTTATTTTAGTTATAATTAATAAGAGCTGGTGTGTAAAAAGGTCTGAATGATTCAGATTTAAGAGTCATTAAGAGGTTTTTTAAAAAAAACAAACAACCCCATAGTCTCAATCGTATTCGTATTCCAATATAAAATTTGGATTTTCTTTTCTAATAACAAATTACATTTATTCTCAATTTTACAATAGGATCTTGCATTACCATGGGTACACAACCAACTTATGAAACATTTTAAACAAGAAAGTTTAAAAGCTCTTTGTGGTTTGCACGTTTTTTGATCCCTAAGGAATAATTATGTTTTTTTTATCTTTAAACTTCATTTATTACGTAAAAAGACTCGGTTTGTATTTTGTCATGGTTTTGATCTCTAGACAAAACGGCCATCCATCCTCTCTAAGGTATAGCACGATAGGGGGGAGGGGGTTCCGATCGTTCAATATTTTACTTGTAGAATAATAACGATAAATAATCTATACAATATTATAAAGCACGGATAAAAAAAAATACAAATTATTAGGCACAAGGTACCATCATTTTATGCAAGATTTTAAAAATCTCTTAATTTACAAGTTTCAAAGCACAAGATACATATTACTACTGTAGGCTTCTAACACCCACCAATTTGGTATGTGCAAGATCTTCATTCTATGCAGATCTTTCCATGTATCACTATTAATTAATATACTATATTAATATACATTTGTTTTAATTATATTATTAAATATGTAATTGATTATTTTTTCTAGATGTCCTTAAAATATATAAGATAATTATTGAATTCTAACAAAATACTTAATTTTTTTTATATAAAAAACATTATATTATTAAACTTAAATTAAACAAATTTATAAAAAACATTATTACTTTCTCAAAACCATCCAAAATCGTACTGTAAGACATTGTTTGACAATCTAGCTTATAAGTTAGTTGGTAGCTGATAAGCTAGCTTTTCAAAACGCTACTATAAGTAGTTTTTCAATAATAAGCTAGTTTGTGGTCATTCAAACATGTATCAGCTAGCTTTTTTTTGCCAAACATAGCTTAAATCAACAAAAAAACAAAAAATAAAATGAAACATTAAAATCGTGATGTATCTCGCTACATTACGCGAATACGCTTCTGGTGTATCTAAATAAAGAAAAAACTATTAATACAAAAGGAATTTTAATAGTAAACACAAACCAGGAAAATACCCAATTTGCATTATTAATTTTACAATCATTTGTTATTATCCGATTAAAATTTCATAACTATGATCCGTACAACTATATGTTTATCTTTTGATGGATAAATAATATATAATAAAAAGAAGGAACACTCATCGAATATATTGTACGACTATGTGAACCTTTTTGGAAAGGGGAGGCTAATTACACTTTTAATTTTGCTAAATGCACCAATATGATTACTTTTCTCCTCACACACATCAACATCAAAATCTGTTTTTTACATTTTCAATGCATAAATTACATTCCCAATGCACGAATTGACCTGATTTTGACATAATTTTGGTGTAAACAACACTCCCCAGATCTTATATTTGAAAATATTAGTCTACACTCAAAGAGCTTTAAAAATTATATGCATCGAACTATTGTTTATAAACTTAAATTTTAAGATATTACACATTATCTTAATAACTTTTTAATAGATTTTTATCTTGATATTTTATAATCTTAGAAATATACTCATATAATGTAGTTTTATATATCTCAATTTGAATATTTTATTTTATTTTTGTCTTTCTCAATCTTATAATACGTTTTTATGTGGTTTTGAAAAACTGGTAATGTTTTTTATATAAATTTATTTAATTTGTTTTTTTTAATTTACTTTAGGTTTAATAATGTCTACTAATATAATTTTTTTATTTTGTAAAAACTATTCCTATAATTAGATTATTTATATTTAAAATGTGATGTTTATCTTGTATTTGATTATATTTATCGGTTAGTTATGACATTGAACTTTAAAAAGTTATACTCATGTATCACCTACTTCTAAAGTTGAGAATTAAGTAATTTAGTATCTATATCTATACTATATTATAAAGCACGGATAAAAAACTTTTAAATACAAATTATTAGGCATAAGGTATCATTATTTTATGTATGATTTTAAAAATATCTTAATTTACAAGTATCAAAGCACAAGATATATATTACTATTGGAGGCTTCTAACACCCACCAATTTGGTATGTGCAAAATCTTCTTTTTATGTAGATTTTTCCATGTATCACTATTAATTAATATATTATATTACTATAAATTTGTTTTAATTATATTATTAAATATGTAATTGGTTATTTTTTCTAGATGTCATTAAAATATATAAGATAAATCATTGAATTATAAAAAAATATTAATTTTTTTATATAAAAAATATTATACTATTAAGCCTAAATTAAACAAATTTATAAAAAAAATATTATCATTTTCTCAAAACCATTCAAAATCGTACTATAAATTGACAAAAAAATAAAATGAAACATTAAAATCGTGATGTATCTCGCTGCATTACGCAAGTACGCTTTTAGTTAAATAATAATACATAATGTTTAAATTGTTTTTATGTCTTTAAATCAAACTAGAAGCGTACTCGCGCAATGCTGTGAGATACATCACGATTTTAATGTTTATTTTTATTTTTTGTTTTTTTTATTGATTTACAGTACGATTTTGGATGATTTTTATTGAGTGATAATGGTTTCTTTATATATAAATTTGTTTAATTTAGACTTAACAATATAATGTTTTTTATATAAAAAAAATTAAGTAGTTTGTTAAAATTCATTAATTATCTTATATATTTTAAATTTTTTATATTTAAATTGAGATGTTTATCCTGTTTTGATTATGTTTACCAAAATTCAAATTTCATAATTTTAGGATTTGGGGATTAGAGATAAGGATTTTGGGGGATAAAGATGAAATTTATTAATTAGAGTTAAACGCATTTAAAAGTAGTACATATTGCTTCATTAATTGTTTTTTAAGAGATTTTAAGTAGATTAACATTAAATAATAGTACATAATGCTTAATACATCACGATTTTAATGTTTATTTTTATTTTTTGTTTTTTATTGATTTACAGTACGATTTTGGATGGTTTTTATTGAGTGATAATGATTTTTTATATATAAATTTGTTTAATTTAGGCTTAACAATATAATGTTTTTTATATAAAAAAAATTAAGTAGTTTGTTAAAATTCATTAATTATCTTATATATTTTAAATTTTTTATATTTAAATTGAGATGTTTATTCTGTTTTGATTATGTTTATCAGAATTCAAATTTCATAATTTTAAGGTTTGGGGATTAGAGATAAGGATTTTGGGGGATAATGATGAAATATATTAATCAGGGTTAAAAGCTTTACAAGTAGTACAGTAGGCTTTAGTAGTTATTTTTAAGAGATTTTAAGTACATAACTTTAAATAATAGTATATAAAGTTTAGTGAGTTGTAATTAAGAGTGTTTTTATGCCATCTTTATAATATAGTATAAATATAGATAGATATTTTATAATATAATATAAAAATAAATAAATCATCTATAAATCTATTTTAAAAATAAAAAACAAAACAAACCCTTCATATTTTGATGCAATTTTGCGGTACATGTCCTCACGTCGTATATGGATAAAGAATCTCCGTTTATTTATTTTTTATACACCAATTTTGGTACGAGATTGTAGAGGTTACGAAGTATTAGGAGTTGGCGCAAAACGATTGGAAGGAATGTTCTAGAAAAAGACTAAAGTATTGACTTGACGATCAAATTCCACTCTCGTGAACCAAGCTCAAACTGTACGACGATCATCATTGCTTCATTCATCTTCGCTACTCATCGGTGATCCTCTCTTCCACTCTACATTTATTTCATAATCTATTTTTTGTTTTCGTAATTTTGATGCTGTCATTCATCCATCGTTTTTATTTGCTACTACTGATAAATACATGTCACTTGAATTGTGGTAAATTCATGAAGTTGTTAGGAATTTACGGAGTTTTTTTATGAAGAACACAATTTAGCTAGTGAAATGCGTGATCAGCGGTGAAATTGTTTAGATCCGGCAAGTTCCTGGAGTTGCTAGGGATTTACAGAGAAATTTGTTTTTATTTGAAGAAATAATAAAGCACATTTAATGGGAGTGAGAAACAGCTTTTAATTAGTAAAAAGTGTGTCTGATCTGAATTTGGATTCTTAGCTTAGGTAGATTTATGTCTCAAGATGTGCGATCACGTTCATTGATGCCTTCTTTTAGATAAATGCCATGGCCCATGGGTTCACTCACTACTACCATTTCAGTGTGTGAGAATTGTTATTGAATATTTTACTTGGATTTTTATACAAAATTATTTGATATATTGTTATGTTCTTCGGAAACAAGCTATTTTATTTAAAGTTTTTTGGCAGTTATTTACTTTTATCTTCATAAAAGAAACATTGGATCATATCAGTTAACCTAAGTTATTTAAACTTGAAGTTAGAAGCCAAACAAACCTCTAGTGGCCCTGAGGGTACTCGAACTAGTGACTGCGGGGAACAAACCTAAGATCATATCAGTTGAGCTACCCTTAGGGTTTCATAAAAGAAACATATTATTTGTTTAGGTGAAGGATCATGTGACAAGTTGAGTGAACGGTGAGATGCGTGAGAAGTGGATCTGAACCGTTGATCTCTTTTAATCTCAAGCCCTCCCATGCATTGCACCTTAGAAGGGAATTGATCTGGTGCATTTTTTCTCGGTGCATCTCATCCTAATGCACGTTCATTTCTCATCCAACGGTCCATAACCACTTCTCACCGTTAACTCAACTTCTCACCGGAACACAACCCTATTTGTTTATGGCTTTAAAATTACCTATGAGTCAAGAGTATGTCAAAATTTGGAATGGAGGTAGTAGTCAAATTATGTTCATGTAAATATGATTGTACATGTTCTCCAAGATTCTACTTTTGAGCGGGATCTTCAGTGCCAGTTTGATTTGGTATGCTTTTACATGTCCATTAAATTGAATATTGCTTATGAATGAGAAGTAGATGTGCACCCAGTTGTTGCATAAGTGAAATTTCCACGATCCCAATTTGGATAGATTTTGACGTAACTGGAACTTTACAAGCTTCCTTGAGTTGGTTGATACAAACAAGTATATTGATGAAAGTGTTTTTGCTTAAATTGCATTTTATCCTTGGTATGATTTCATTTAATTATGGTTGCTGATTGTATGTTGTATAACGTTATTGCAGTTAAAACAACTCCTTAGGATGGGTAAGACAGTAAATGTGTATGGATTCCCCAATTTAGTATCTGCAGATATAATCAGGGCGGCTCTGGAGAAATATACTGGTCTGGGGACAATTGTTGCTCTAGAGGTTAGAAAATCAAATGGAGGGTCAAGAGCGTACGCGAAAGTACAATTTACAACCAGGGAAAGAGTAGATTACATTTTAGACCTGGCTAGTTCTAAGCGTCTGTGGTATGGTTCATCTTATTTGAAGGCTTGGGAAATGGATACTGACATTGTACAAAAGCCTAGGCAATTTGCCTTAGACATGGATGGTATAACCCTTCATTTTGGTTGCCAGGTTTCGAAGGACGTTTTGCAAGTGCTCTGTGAAATGAGAAATGCAACAGTGAGATTCGGGTTTGGACTAAGGAGGTTATACTTTCAGGTTTCATATCCCACCACTTCTTACAAGCTGCAACTCTCTTACGATAATATCTGGCAAGTGCAGCTACATCGTTCACGTGGCCATGCTGCAAGTTATCTTGTTATTCAGGTTAGTTTAGTTGAGCAACTATGTCCTTGAGAGTATTATGGAGTGATTTTTTTTTTTGAAAAAAGAATCTTTCATGCTCATGTTAAAGTTGGTCTGCATTGGTAAACCATTTATCAATTTCCATTTTTAAATGATTAAGTCAGATTATGGTCTTCTTATGAGTAGTTTGTGCATAACAATGGCATCATAAATATATTTGCTGTTTTAGGTTGTGTCTCTTTGTCACTATTTATTCTCCATCTTTTGTGTACATGTGGACCATTTTACTTTTTGTGGATGCTAGTGCTACATTGTTACGAAAACTTATTATCGAGGTTTTTGTGTCCAGTTGGTAACACTTCTAACATAATTAATTGTTCTGCTAGCGAACGTTAGTTATTTTGAAGAGGACACAGTAGAAGCCCAGGCTGAACTTGGGACTTAAATATATGTCGGTCCTTTGGCTTCTTGCAAATTTTTGTACAGGATGGTGCTGTTTTTTCTTCAGGAAGTTGGTGTCACAGTTTGTATGCTTGAATATTCTATTTGTCTAGCAAGCGAATGTGCAATTGGGGGGGGGGGGGGGGGGTTATAAGCACAAGGTTGAAACATCCTTCTCTTGATAGAGGTTTGCACAACATGATGTTGTCTTAGTGTTTGATTTCTTGCAACAGTTTAGTGTCATGTCAATGATGAATTTGAGTTAAAAGGTACCTTACACCTCGTTGATTCTTGTTGGAGAAATTTTCAAAATAAGTTAGAGTCTAAAAATATTTTGGGTTAAGTCTTAGGAAGAGTGAATTTTTTGTCCTTATAATTAATGGTCCGTTAATTTTTCCGTTAACTCCGTTAGTTAATTAATTCGGTTATTTTTGGAGGGAAGTTGAATCATTGCACCTCTCCATGAAAGGTTGCACCTCTCCATGAAAGGTTGCACCTCTCCATTTTTTCCTCTATATATATCCTCCTCTAGACACCGAAATGGGACAACTTTTTCATATACTAGATTGCTAGAGTTTGTGTTGCTATAGAAACATAAATTTCTAGTTTCTAGAAATCCTTGAAACTCAATAGTTCAACCGGATTATCACCACAAAGTGCGGTGTTGATAATTGCTCTACATACGTTGCTTCATTGTATCTTGAGAAGTAATTCGCCACAAACCCATAACACTTTGTTCTATCGAATGGTGGGGGCTAAATTGCTTTAAGGATAGAGATAACTCGCCTTGAAGCAATAAGTAGTAGATTTATTTTAGCCAATTTATTCCTATAAATTTAGAACCCCAAAAACAACAATTCTATTTTATGTTATCAAGCAATACCTTTGAGGTAGTGGATGTTGGTACCAGGGCTGCTTTGAGGTCCTTTCCTATATTGTTAAACATGGAAACCTTTCAGGAGAGGTGTTACACATAATGTTCCTTTCATCCAGACGTTACTAACATGCTATTGCTGTTGTTATCGTTATTAGAATTACTTTTATTAATTTTTGGACTGTTTATGCAAAGAAAATAAAAAAGGAAGTAGAGGAAAAACGCCACCGGAAGGGTGTGGTCTAAAAAGAAAATCTTGAATTTCCATCCTTGTAGTTTTGTATAGTTTAACAGACAATAAAAAGATGATTCAAAAGCATTAGCAATTAGATTAATAATACATATCATAACCTTTGTAACCTTGGTTCTTTTGAACCATGATCATATCATAACCTCTCTATATACACACCAGTGATGCATATTTCCCAGATGTTGTATGCACATTTTTTTATTATCTTGGAAACCTCTGTTTCCTTGAATCATGACTGCAGCGACGCACCCAGACCTATGCAACATAGGGTAGTATATGGCTATATGGTAAAGAATGCAAAACCTTCTTTTGAAAAATCTGATATTGAGAAAAGAAAATCATGGAGATCTCACATTTTGTTAAACAATCTCTGGCAAGCCACTGTTTCCTTATAATCGGTGATTGCTTTTTTATCTTTGTTTATTCATGGATCAGGAAAAAAAATATATAAGCATTTACCTATAAACTGCAAAGGTATAAAGCTCCTTACGTGGAAGGTTTTAGTGTTTTGTTAAGTTTAAGAGTTTTTCCCCGTCAATACTGCCATTATCGGGTAAATCTCCTTTGTTTTTATCGTCACCTTGTTAGGTAGTTTTCACACTTTCACACAAAAAGAATCCTAAGTTTACTATCTTAGAGGCTTGAGGTATAGTACATAGAAAGAAGGCAAAGGCTTTTGGGCTCCTAATTGGTCATGGAGTTGTACACCGGGGATCTTTGATATACTAGCCTCTCTTGTGCAAATATGAATTAGTTGGTTGAGAATAGATACCGCATTAGTACATAAAAACATTTTATTAAATTTTGTATGGCTGATATCTGCAATATGCTTTCTGGTGAGCAAGTAAATCCAACAAGTGATGCAACAGTTTGAGTAAAATCTTCCAATTGTCTTAATCATCTCAATTGAAATGTGTTTATATGTTATTTTGTATTATTTGTTAAGAGATCTTACTTCAAAATTTTATTGAAAATTACTTTAAGGTAATGATTCTTGATTAGTCATATTAACTATCTAAGCGACCAGTGTATTAGAAGATGTAGATTAACTCAATAAACTAAAGTATTGCTTTGTAAGAGAAACATATAGATGCTATTGCTGCCCTTCAAAGTGTTTACAGACTGAAGCATCAATTTAGTATCCTCTGTTTTTTTGGGTAAAGCTGTATCCTCTGGTTCCTCTTCCCTCTTTTATCTTTCGTATAATGTCAATTGGTATCACTAGTTTTCTTAGTTTTTAGATATTTGGCATCATTAAAATAAAGCGGGACGAACGGATGACTTTAGCAAGATGAGAATGTATGCCAAACAACATTGCATAGATATTAGTTAAGTACTTAAGATCAATGTGATATGTTTCACATCTGGATGCAAAGTTCTTTCTCTTTTCTTTTTTAAAATTATTAATGACTGAATCAAGGTCTCTGTTATTTTGTAGCTATATGGTGCTCCTCGAATTTATCAGAAAGTTGAAGACAACATTCTGAATTATTATAGGGAAATTCCTGATGATCAGTGGGTTAGGGCAACTGACTTTACTCCATCTTTCTCCATTGGACAATCCTCTCATCTATGTTTAGAGCTTTCTCATGGTGCTGAAATCCCAAACCTTCGTCGCTACTTTCCATATTATGAAGAAAGTAATCGTCCATTTTACGTGGTGACTGGTCGTAGTTTTTCTCAGAATTTGGATCTAGTTCCGATAGTGGGTCCTGCCCGGGGTTTAAATCTGCCATATAAAATAGTTTTTAAGGTCTGCTCCTTGGTTCAGCATGGTTGCATCCCGGGGCCAGTACTTGATGCTAATTTCTTTGAATTGTTGGATCCACAAAGAAGAGACATTGCCTCCATTGATTATGTTCTGGAAAAACTCTATTATCAAAAAGATTGTATTTATGATCCCGTAAGGTGGATAACCCAGGAATACAGAAGAAACAAAAGGTTAAGGTCACCGGCTATCTCATTAGATGCTGGTCTTGTATATGTGAGGAGGGTTCAAATTACACCATCAAAGGTGTATTTCTGTGGGCCAGAAGTTAACGTGTCTAATCGTGTTTTACGTCATTTTTCAACATATATTGATAATTTTCTTCGTGTATCATTTGTTGACGAGGAACTGGAGAAGCTGTATTCAACAGATTTGTCCCCTCGTACAACTAGTCGAAGTAAGGAAAGCAGAACTGGCATTTATAGGAGGATTTTGTCAATTCTCAGGAATGGCATAGTTATCGGCAGTAAGAAGTTTGAATTTCTTGCTTTCTCATCAAGTCAGTTACGGGATAATTCCGCATGGATGTTTGCTTCAAGTAATATACTTACTGCTGCTGATATAAGGGACTGGATGGGTGATTTTCGTAGTATAAAAAACGTTGCCAAATATGCTGCTAGACTTGGTCAATCTTTTGGTTCATCAAAGGAGAGTTTAAGTGTTGCACGGTATGAAGTTGAAAATATTCCTGATATAGAAGTTGTTAGAGGCGGTACCAAATACGTTTTTTCTGATGGAATTGGGAAAATATCTGCTGAATTTGCTAACAGTGTTTCCATTAAATGTGGCTATGACTTTATTCCATCCGCCTTTCAAATTCGTTATGGTGGGTACAAGGGTGTCGTGGCTGTAGATCCAACCTCATCAAAGAAGTTGTCATTGAGAATGAGCATGTGCAAGTTTGAGTCAGACAACACAAAGTTGGATGTTCTTGCAATAAGCAAGTATCAGCCTTGCTACATGAATCGACAACTAATAACTCTTCTTTCTACACTTGGGGTTAGGGATCATGTCTTTGAGAAGAAGCAAAAAGAAGCAGTAGACCTACTCGATGCCATCTTAAGGGAGCCCATGAAGGCACAAGAGGCATTAGAGTTGATGTCTCCTGGAGAGAACACCAACATTCTCAAGGAAATGCTGACATGTGGATATAAGCCTAATGCTGAACCATTTCTCTCAATGATGCTGCAAGTTTTTCGTGCAACAAAGTTGTTGGAATTGCGTACTAAAACGAGGGTATTTGTTCCTGGGGGAAGATCAATGATGGGATGCTTGGATGAAACCCAAACACTTGCATATGGGGAAGTATTTGTGCAATTTTCTGGTGCAAGAAGAAGGGTTTTGGGTGATGATTTCAGTGGAGGCAGCTCAAACAGTTGCAGAATTGTTACTGGGAAAGTGGTGGTTGCTAAAAACCCATGTTTGCATCCTGGTGATGTACGAGTTTTGAGGGCTGTTGACGTTCCACGACTGCGCCATATGGTGGATTGTGTTGTTTTTCCGCAGAAAGGACACAGGTAAAACATATTGCATCTTCTTCTTTTGTTCATTCTCCTTCAGCTCATTGTTGTCTGCTTGGCTTTGTGTAAACTTGATGATTATTTTCTAAATTCAAATACCCACATATTTTCTTTATCTGAAAGGTAAAATGACATGTTAAATTACCCTAAACCTTATGCATTTTCATTTAATATCTATGTTCCAAATTTTGCAGTATAACTCAAGATAAAAAAAGAACTTTTTGTTTCATTGTTATGAACACCGACTAGTAAAGAACTCTTCAGCAATCTTGGGAACTATTTTCTTTCCTTGAATACCATGAAACAGATTATATATTAATGAACAGATAGAATTCTTTTAAGGAAAACTATTTGAAATGCATATGGGCTTGAACCGATCGATCATAGTTTTATTGTGGCTGCCTTTATATTCAAGCGAAGGCAGTACCGCGGCATCTTCTGGTATGATTGATGAAACTTACTTTCTTGGGGGTAGTCGTCCACTTTGAAGTCTTTCCATGGGCAGCTTGATGATCATTGATATGTTAGTTGCTGCAGTAGTATCTCCTAGTGACCGTCAATATATATTTGTATTTTATGGATATTTTAATATTGTATGATTATGCTCAGCTTGCCTTGTGCTAACATATTTCCCAAACCACATGTGTGTATGACTATAGGCCTCATCCAAATGAATGCTCAGGAAGTGATTTGGATGGAGATATTTACTTCGTCTGTTGGGACCCTGATCTAATTCCACCTAGGCAAATCGAACCAATGGATTATACCCCGGCACCAAGTATGCAACTGGATCACGATGTTACTATTGAGGTACAGATACTTCACTACGGTGTCGTTTGTCTTTTAAGAGGTCTAAAGTCTTATTTTATTTTAGTTATGATTAATAAGAGGTGGTGTGTAAAAAGGTCTGAACGATTCAGACTTAAGAGCCATTAAGTGGTTTTTTTTAAAAACAAATAACCCTATGTCTCAGTTCTCTAACTTGAAGTTTCTGTACTGAAGTCTCTTGTTCTTGAATAAGTTTTATGAATGCTCGTCTTTTTTGCATTATTCTCGTATAAGGATCTTGTTGTTCTTGTTTTATCTACTTCAGGAAGTTGAAGAGTATTTCACGAACTATATAGTCAATGACAGCTTAGGAATCATTGTGAATGCCCACACAGTCTTTGCAGACAGGGAACCCACGAAAGCAATGGCTAAACCTTGTGTAGAGCTTGCAAAGCTGTTCTCAATTGCTGTGGATTTCCCAAAGACCGGGGTTCCCGCGGTGATACCAGCAAATCTCCGGGCAAAGCAGTATCCGGATTTCATGGAAAAGCCCGATAAAACCACCTACGAGTCACAAAATGTGATCGGGAAGCTCTTCCGGGAAGTGAAAGACATCCCACCACAAGACAGTCCCGTCAGTCCGTTTACAAGGGAGGTGGCATTGCGGACATATGATGCTGACATGGAAGTACATGGCTTTGAGGATTACGTCGATGAAGCATTTGATTTCAAAACCGAATACGATTACAAGTTGGGTAATCTGATGGCTTACTACCGCATCAAGACCGAAGCCGAACTACTCAGTGGGAGTATCATGAAAATGTCGAGGTCTTTCGATAGGCAGAACGATGCTGAAGTGGTCGGTTTAGCCGTTAATCCTTGAGGAAGGAAGCTAGGAAATGGTTTAGGAGTGGAAGAGGAGAATCGGATGCTGGAAATGACGATGTTCATGCAAAAGCATCGGCTTGGTATCATGTCACATATCATCCTGATTACTGGGGTCGATACAACAAGGATATGACACGCGATCATTTCCTGAGTTTCCCGTGGTGTGTTTACGACAAGCTCATCGAAATCAAGAGACGCAGATCACACATCAAACGGCATGCTTGATACTGATTGGCTTCAACAACATTCCTCAATAGCCTGACTCTTCGATGAGTATGGTTCTTCGAGTTCTATGAAACTTGGTTCATGTGGATCTTCTCGATTTGGTTTAATCTATGTGTATAGTTGTTTGAGTTCTATCGAACAAGCTACTTTTGGGCTTGGTTAATCTATCTATCTGTACATAACCACGCAAGTTTGGTATTGTTTCTTTCTGGATTGTGTTTGCTTAAGTTAGGGTTTAATGTAAACATTGTGATTGCTGATTACTGTTTGTAATCTATTGGTCTTGGTTTAATCTATGTGCAAGGGGGTTTACCAAAAGCTTAACAATGGTCATATATATTGATGCTAACCAAATCCCGAAGAGTATTTTGAATGAGAAGTCTGTTTATAACTCAAAAGTTTTAAGAACCGGTTCTCATAGGAACATAAACTGGTTCTTGAGAACAATTTATTTGTCATTGCGTAGTATAAACTCCAATTTTATCACAAACATTTAATCATAATGACAAAATACATCTTGACAAACGTATTCACGACGAGACCCCATGACTTCAAAAAAATTCAAGCTCAAAAGAATCAATGGGGTAAAAAACAAGTAGGTCAATATCAAGCATGAATGGATTGGAAGAAAACAATACGTTATGCGTTTATTAAATCATTTTTGTTTTGGATTTTGGTTCTTGTTTTCAATTGTTTCACACCTAAGCCCAGCAGAATGTGAATGCAACTAGTTCTGATCGATATTGATCCTTGTGGATGTCGTCAATTGTGTTTATTATTGGTCATGTACCTTAATTAGGAGTGTAAATGGATTGAATACATAATCAAACAAATCACATTTATTTCGTATTCGTCTTTATCGATGATGATAATTTTAACCTCTTTATGCAAGAAATATTTGATTTCATTATATTTTACTATTTAATTTTATTATAATATTATACTTTTATTTTACTTTATTACACTATATTAATTTTGAGCGACTTGTGATGATAAATTAGTTATATTTTTTATTATGAACATGATGATATTTCAAACCATTTGTTGTTATTAAAACTAATTAGATATTAAATTTTTAATGTTGAATATTTAATAATTGGTTTATTTGTAATGATGAGTATTTTAAAACTTAGACAACTTATAACAATAGAGGAAGGATCATGCGGGAAGATATTCATTTTGCAAGAAGGGGAGAAGGAATTCTAGCCAATTACCTAATTAAATCAAAAATTTAACTAATAGTCATTAATTTTTAATTTAAAAGGGCAATTATGACTTTTGAATAGGGTAGTTATGGCTTATCTCGTTCTTATATCCCTATTAAATTGGGATTTGATTTTTGTTTTACTTGCTATCTAATTCCATTCAATTATTTATGCACTTCTTTTTGCTAGACGGACCTTTGTTACATTCTTGAAGATTTGTTGCATAATTTGGCATCTCATTTTTTTTTATTGTTTGGTTTTCATCGATCAATGGATCCAAGTCATAATTTTCTGATTTTGGAATTCCTTCAATATATATATGAGATTGTGTTGCTAATCAATTCTTCCTTCCTTCCTTCCTTCATCCAAGTCACATATGATTTTGTGTTAAAGAAATACCAAGATGAGTTGATGTTTTTGTAATCACTTGTGATTATTGATAATTATACATTTGATAATATATTGATTATTAAAGTAGTATCACATGTGATATCACTTGATTGGTTAATTTGTTTTTACTGTTAATCACATATGATTACTTATGATTATTGACATGTTGTTCCTAATGTATCTTGATTTATTACGTAATATATGTGATAACACATTGATTATTTAGTATTATCACATATGATTACTTATTATCATCATATGAGCATCTTAGCCTATCACATACGATTACTATATCATCACATGATTACTTGATATCATCACATGATTACTTGATATTATCACACATGATATTCCATTGATAAGTCTTCAAGGTTGTCGAACGGTGGTCATCTTCATGGTGAAGATGAGAGAAAAACCGATTAGATGGAAGATTTGTTATATCATTAATTACTAAATAAATGATTCAATAAAGGTAATTAATAGTTATTTTTTTTTAAAAAAGGAGGTAATTGATAATTATGTTTGTTTTAAAGAAGTTAATTGATAATTATCAAATCCTATAAACTAGGGGCATATATATATATATATATATATATATATATATATATAGAGAGAGAGAGAGAGAGAGAGAGAGAGAGAGAGAGAGAGAGAGAGAGAGAGAGATAGGTTCATACGAGAATGATAACGATTTAAAGGAATAAAGGGACAATTCTGGACCAATCATAATTAAGAAATTAATAATTGTTTATTTTAATAAAAAAGGGTATAAATGTCTTTTTTCATTAGTAATTTTTATTTTAAGAAATTAGTAAAATCAAGTCCTAAATTAATAGGATTATTGATTCATCCATTCCATATTTCTCTCAACCCTTCCATATTTCTCTCAACCTTTCAATCTTCTTCACCCATCAATCCTCCATCAAAATTTACCGGCGGGAATGGTGAATTTGACGTCTCCGACGTCGTCTTCTTCGCCACAGCCGCTGCAAAACCGCACCACCACCACCACCGCACCAACATGTTACTTTCAGCGGCGGTGGGTTATACTCACCACCACCGCACCACCACCAACACCACAACCAACATGTGTCTTCGCCACAGCCGCTGCAAAACCGCACAACCACCACCACCGCACCAACATGTGACTGTCAGCGGCGGTGGGTTATACTCACCACCACCGTAGACGGCTTCCAATCGGCTTCCAATCACCTGCTCATCCATCAAATCTGACAGCCCCACCGTAGACGGCTTCCACCGCAGACGACTTCCAATCGGCCACCGCAGAAGACTTCCACCATAGACGGCTTCCAATCGCAGACGGCTTCCAATCGCCCCAGATGAGGTGTTCATCGGAGGTAGTCATCGGAAATCTATGAGTCGAGGAAGGAAGACGATGGGGAAGCAAGATGAAGGAGAAAGCAAAGTATTTAGAACAAAATCACATATGATTTTGGTGTTAAGTATTATAGCCAAGTTATTTAGTACAAAGTCACATATGATTTTTGGTGTTAGTATGAATTTGGTGTTAAATATTTAGTACAAAATCATATAAGGATTTAGAACAAAATCACATGTGATTTTGGTGTTAAGTATTATAGCCAAGTTATTTAGTACGAAATCATATATGATTTTGGTGTTGATTATTAATTTGGTGTTAAGTATTTAGAACGAAATCACATGTGATTTTGGTGTCAAATATTATATCCAAATTATTTAGTGAAGAATCATTTGTGATTAACATGATAAACCAATTTTGATTTCATTATAGCAACGAATCACTTATGATTACCATGATGAACGAAGTTTGAATTTTATAGCAGCAGATCAATTGTAATTAACATGATAAACCAAATTTGAATTCATTATAGCAGCGAATCACTTGTGCTTACCATGATAAACGAATTTTGAATTTATTTTCAGAAAAATTGGGAGAGATTGAGACGTGTTGAGATAAATTAGGAAGAAATTTCTTTTTTTATTTGAATTAAATATTATAATCCCTTTTTTTTGGAAGTTAATAATGTCTTAAATTATCCAAAACGTAATATGACTTTATTGTCATTTTACTCTTAATTTTAGAAACTATTATTTTTGGAATTAATTTAAAAAATGATTGGCTGAGAATTGTCCCTTTATTCTTTTAAACACATTATGTTCTCGTTTGAACCCACCCCTATATATATATATATATATATATATATATATAGAGAGAGAGAGAGAGAGAGAGAGAGGTAGGATCATGCGAGAAGTTAAACATTTTGCGAGAATGCGAGAAGTGTTTAATCATAAATGATTACACGGCTTGTAAGTGTGTTTAATCATGTATGATTAAACATCTATGTATTGTCAATATAACATGTCTTTAATCATATATGATTAAGCTTGTGTATCATATATGATTAAACACTTCTCGCCTTCTCGCAAAATGTTTAGCTTCTCGTTTGAACCTGCCCATATATATATATATATATAGGGGGTCATTCAAGGGAGAACTCGGTTGTTTGTGATAACCGTGAGATCCAATTTCAGCCACATATTAAGAAATAAATTAGGAAGTTATTAATTTTGGTAATTTTATTTGAAATTTGAATTTTAAGGCATTTTAGGTATTTTAAAAATATTATCTCTCCTCTCCCCTCTCTCATATCTCATCTCTTTGGCCTCTAACCTCCCTCCGACCACTGTGATACCACCAGCCTCCTGTAATACCACCAGCCTCCTGTGATACCAAGATGCACCGTGATGCCAATCCATCCTTATTATACTCTTGTTGTATTAGCCTTCATGTGGTACCATGCACTGTGATACCAATACCCATTCTAACATCAACAAGGGTGATACCGCTGTGATACCACTCCAACGCCTCTACGAAATAAAGCAACAAAAATAAAGATGATGCACATTGTGATACATTTTATAAAACAACAAAATAAAGACAAACTCATTAATTTTAAACAACAAACATAAAGATGATGCACACTGTGATACACTTTGTAAACAACGATGATACATATTGTGATACCAATTAATCCTAAACTTTAAGACATAAACTCATTGTGATACACACTGTGATACATACCGATTCTAATAGCAACAAGGGTGATACCGCTGTGATATCACTCCAACGCCTCTACGACCGGTGTGGTGGACGGAGTTCGATCGACAAGGAGGATAACAAATTAACAATATTTGAGTTTTGGTGATTCGTCGACGTCTCCGACGAGGAACGGATTTCGGTGCATTGTCGAGATATGTTTTGTACAACATCATCAAGATCTAGGCAGTGGTCAGGGGAGGGGGACGTGAAGGGGCATCGGTGGTGGCGGACCTACTGACGGGGATGTTGCGGCGACCAAAATACTGCCGACGAGGATGAAGGTGTAGCGGCGTTGAAGGAGAAGGAAAGGCACCGGAGTTGTGGGAGGAGGGATGTGTAGTGGCGGCCATGAGAAAGTGATTATAATTTTTTTTAGGGTTAACAGAACAGGGTCATGAGATATATATAGAGAGAGAGACGTGTCTGTGTATTTGTGTGAGTGTATTTGAGAGGAAGAGAGAAAAAAATGCAAAATTAAAATAAATTAAAAAATCAACACCAATTATTAATTTACCCTTTAAGTTTATTTTAAGAAATAACATTAATTGTTTTAAATGATTGGTTCATATTGGATTCACAAACTACTAAGTTCTCATTTGATTATGCCCCTATATATATATATCCATGGTTAAAATAGTTTTTTCTCCATTTTGCCCTTCCAATTAAATGCCAACGTGATTAATATTTGAATTAGCCATTTAAATTATAATTTAGCCATGATTATCATAACCCTTAAATAAATTTGGTGGTTGGCCAAGATTACTTCTCGTCTTCTCGCAAAATGTATACCTTTTCGTTTGAATTTGCCCCTATAACAATAAAGTAGTTATCTTTAAAATATTTATTATGAATGAATATAATCACAAGTCAAAACATTTATCCTTATTAAAACTAATTAAATTTAAAAACTGATGTCAAAGTGGATCATATCTTAAAAAAAATATCATAACAATTCAATGATTATGATAATTTCGATATGATTTATTGTTTACTTCAGAAAGAATTTTAAACATATTTTATTGGGAGATTTAAATTAGAAAAACAAATATGTTGATAATGTACTAATAAAGAGTAAATTACATTTTTGGTCTTTGTCGTTGTCAATTATTATCAAGTTTGATCCATCTTTTAAACTAAGGGGGTGTTTGGGATTGCTTATTTAAAACAACTTATGCTTATTTGTAAAAATGCTTATTAACTTATGGTTATTTGTAAAGTGCTTATTAACTTATAGAAAGAAGGGGCAAATATGGAATTTGGTTAAATAAGTTAATAAGGAGTTTCAAATAAGTTAGTTGAGAATGACTTATCAAAAACTGTTTATTAACGGAGTGGAGAAGTCATAAGCAGTTTTCAATCCAAACACTCAAAACAACTTATTTGCTGTTTGAAAACGCAATAAGTTAATAAGCACCTCAAATAAGCAATCCCAAACATCCCCTAATTATAATTTTGGTCATTATGGTTGCCATTTTGATTCTTTTTTGGTCCTTCTGACTAACCTTAGTTAAAATGTTAGTTAACTATTTTTGTGTTTTTCCCTTTTTTGTTTTAGAGTAAATTACAAATTTCGTCCCTATGGTTATATGAAATTTTGGATTAGATCCCTCAAACGAAATAATTACATCTATGGTTACTATGGTTTTATTTTGGTTATGGATTGGGTCCCTTATTTTTAACGACGCTTTAGTTTAGTCTGTTAAACACCCATGTGCCTCTCACATGAGGGGTCTTTTTGTCATTTTAACATTTATTTAATAATTGTTTTATTATACAAATTTGAAGGCACATGGTACAAGTATATAAAGCCTTCATTAAATTAAAAAAAAAATACAAACCCTCCCCCACCCCAAATTCTACAGCTTTCCTACCCATCACTACCCCAACACCATCTGTAACACCCTCAAATTTAGAAATAACAACTTATTAAAAAATTTCTAAATACATTAATAATTGATTCGTCTACAAACATAATTTAAGAATTAACCTCAATAGTCACATTCATTCTATACATACAATCTATGACAAGGACGGTTGCTACTAAACCCAACAAACAGTTACCAACTCCAACCTGCGGAAGACTTCACCAACTATTTACTCTTGTGTAAGGCTAGGGCTCAACTCTTCGTGAGGCTACTCGAATCCGAACCCCAAACTGGAACCTGATGCACATGCCGACAAATAAAAAGGTTAGGCTTAACGCCTAGTGAGCTCAAGAGTTTTAACATGAATGAATAAATCTTTAGAAGACAGGAAATCAGTTTTAAAGCAAGATCATTCGAATATATTATACTTCAAAATGGAAACGACACATTTCCCCATAATATACACTTTTAAAGACAATGCTTCCCAAACATGCATTTCTTATAAAACGATGCAACCCGCAACTCACCCAAAACAGGGTCATAGTTTGATACTCAAATGTACTAAAATGTAAACAATACGCCATATCCCAAAACACCCAAAACGGGGGTGGGGCATAATAATCGACCCTTAAATAACGGAGGACAATTCATAAAGATATGGTGCGTCATGGAAAACCCGCAACTCGAAATAATATCCACACGACCATAAAATAGAATGAACTCGAATTATTAAAACATGGACAATTAAATATTCAAATACGACGGGCCGACGACGGGGGCTTCCCGTATCCGTTGAGAGTGGAGGAACACAAAAGTATGCCACTCATACAACGTTAATCGTATGACACTTCACGACACACAAGCCCAAGTGTCCCTACGACTCCCTCCAAGCTACACCAAAGAGTCAACTGACCTTAAATGATACCGAAACCCTAACTTCCATAAATGAAGAGAATAGAAGATTACATTAACCCAATCTTGAATCCACCAACCAAAACACTTCTAGTTCACCAAAATAACCATAAATCTCCAATCTATGAAAGGAAGCACAAAGGGTGGGTGAAACCCTAGAAAACTCGGTGAAGAAGATGAAATGGGAGAGATGAGGAGCTTACCACCACAAGATACTCTTGTATACTCCAATATACCTCCAATCTCTTGCTAGATCCTTGAAGAGCTCTCAAAAACGAAACCGTGACACTTTGAATCACCCAAATTGGAGCTAGGATGAGAAAGATATGAAGAAATGAAGTTTGGGGCTGAAAAATCGGTTTTAAGCTCGTCCAGGGGGTTTCGCGACTTGTGCCGCGACCTTAAGTCGCGGCATAAGTCACCCGCTTCCCTGGTTTTCTTCTCGATACTGTTTTGGCCATAACTTCTTCGTTATAGCTCCGTTTTTGCTCCGGAAAGAACCGTTGGACTCGTAATTGAATCCTTCATCCATCTAGACTATAAAATCTAGGATTCAAGTCCAAAATTCAATATCTTATTTTTCCTTTAAATTACCGAGTTCTGTATTAGCTTGAAACGATAGCTTTTCGAAACTCGGGGTGTTACAATCCTCCCAACCTTAAAAGAGATTTCGTCCTCGAAATCTGGAATCACCAAGCACCCAACATTCACATTTGAAAGATCGATTGATTCCCTATCCCAAAGGGATGCCTTCATAAAACTCCACCACATATAAAGACCCGATTACATTCCGGTTGAGGTTTTCACTGAATTTCTCATAACGTGCCGTTACAAACTAAATCTCAACGTTCAAAATATTTCACCGACGCTAGGATGAAAGTTGAGTCCTTGATTAATCATTTTCTAAATCGTTAACTCTTGGTTGCCTCCCAACCTTAGATTTCTCATAATACCCCGAAAGCAACTTACGACCTTATCTAGTCATTTCCATCAAGAATACCCCAATCCGAACTATTCTCTTAGATACTTCTGATTACGACGCATCAAGGTCTCCTCAAAATTCATTTGTACTTAAAGTCCACCTCGACATTCCCCCCAAATGTCTCCAAAATCATCATCACTAAAGAGTTATTGTCCTTTGACGAAATTTCCTAACGACTAGATTGGTCTGAACCATCGCAACCTTTAAATCCGTTCCTCAAAGCTGACCCGGACACAATGTCTGCAAGTGCTCCCACACTTCTATAGACCCAAGCATTGTGTTTCCACCAGAAACATACCATTACGCTCTACAGATAGTCGATTATCCCAAATCCCATGAATCCTCAGATTCCTACAGATCCACTCCTAATATTGATGAAGATGTCCTTCCAAGGCGCACCAATCCGTCCTTTAGGTAACTGGTTAACCCAAATTCGGCTATCACTCAACTCCGTTCCAACCCCAACCACACAACATTCCTTTAACAAAATCTTTATCACCACGGGGATGCTTATACCCATCGGTACTTAAACATCAACACTTAACCTTCTTTTAATTTCCATCACCGAAAGGTCATTATTTCCCATAATCCAACCGGAATACTTCCAAACATTCCAAGATCCATTGACTTCAAGAAAACAAGTCGACACCTAAGACTAAGAGGTGACCTCGAAAATGTGGACATCCCGCCCACGATTTCATTCCAGACGGATCGTCGCACTAAGGCTGACACCTAACAAAATGCTAAAATTCCAAATCGCGCATTTCTAACAAACAGATCACCAAAATTTCCTTTTAATCGCGGAACCCACCAAGACGGTATGCCGACAACACAGCCCATGATGTGACACCGACTAGCAATCCATCACAACGAATCCCAAAAGAATCGTAGATAGTCACATAAGACCTTATCCCGCATGATTACTGAAGTATAAAATCACCCCTTAACTAGCGGAGAAGACTTAAATCTACTACTTCCATAAAACAAATGCGCACAGATTCAAAACTGAAACTCAAACTTTCACGACTGACCGCAAGTCGGAACATCCGACGCCTCCAATTACAAGGACTCCCTTAGTCCTTAATTACAACTGCTCTTACGCCAGGGTTAAAATCTATAGGCCTAATGAGTTCAAGGTTTTTCAACTAGTATGCCAATTTGAGTTTATAAAACTTTCGAATACAAAGGCTTCCTAACGATTAAACGTGCGGCAAAATACACTATCGTCCATGCGATAGGTTTCAAAATTGATTAACCACACAATGCATATGAAACCATTTCCAAAAACTCGTTTGTTCAATACTTACGTTAGTAAAGACAACAATAAAACATTCGCAACAATTTACACCATATAAGAGAAAATAGATTCATGCACCACAACACGTGCAATAAAGGTTTGTACAATTCCAAAAGAGAAATTCACAACTTTAATTTTTTAAAATCCTTCCTCTTTAACCAAAAGACGTTGTGGCCTAAAATTATCAACAATCCCAAACGCATTAGTTTAATCCTCAAGGCTTGGTAAAATAGTGGGAATACAAATAAAGTTTCAAATCGAGTTTAAAGCTTCAGATCGTACAGATAAACACCTTTGACCAAAAAGTAACTGTAACGATATAAACATTGCTAACTCAATAAATTCATTGCGGAAATTTCTAACGGTAAAAGTAATTGATTGAAATATGAACAGAACAAAAGTCCTGTTTGAAAAGATGTAAATATTTTATATATTTACTCATACCAACGTTATAATTAAATCCAAATGCAAATAGTATGCAACGATTGACATTTGTATAAAGCCCAAAGATAAATTGCATGATAAGGGAATTTCCCCAAAACAACATGTGGGATGACACCGATTAGTAAATCTACATTTAGACGCGTGCAGAAATGTATGAACACATGCTCCAACCTTATTTACGTAACGCCAAATGACGTACGATGAGACACCAAGGACCCAACTGAATTTTCGTAAGACTTACTAACGTGAAAACCAATTGGCGTCAAACTTTCGTTACTCGACAAAAGTGTAAAACGACAATACTTTTAAGATATTAAACTTTTAGGAGTTTCCTCCTTTTACTGAAATGAAAGTGAAATAGCGCTTTACAAAATTTACATGGGACACGACGCTAAATAACTCGCAAGCTTAAAAGAAGCAAAATTAAAACTCACGCATAAAAAGACATCGTATAAAACAATACTCCATGAAATTTCAACAAAACTCACACAAACTGAAATTCTCAAGAAATTCCGACTCAACGCGTGGGGATAACTTTTCCTTTAAAACCATTGACATATGTGGAGGAGATCCAATGCCTAGGTTAAAATCTCATAGCTACTTGCCCAATACTCAAATGACATTAAAACATGGGTATTACAATATCTGCAAATAGCGTTAAACAGGAGACGTGAATAAAGAGATTTTGATAACAATTTGCAATTATGTGCAACAAAACATTTTCATGAATGCTTAAGCTCACAGTTTCAAATCTGGTGCGTGTTTAATACTCTATCAAAACTTTATAATATAAACCACATTTTGTTTTACGAACATAAGAAACAATTTATGCAAATTTATTTCGGAAATAAATATAGTGCATGAGTTTGATCGCTACTTGGCATCATAGGACTACACTTCCCAAAAACCCGACATACTATTGTCATCCGGATGCATCAAACATCTTAAAGCAACACTCGGATTTTTCATCGGTTCACCTTACAATCTATCCTCGTATAACGTCAATTCCATAAGCTCAAGGTTCTACTCCAACCAATTATTCTTACTCAAGACGATCAACTTAATGCATTCAATGCACTTAACTATCACTTCAACGTGACATTGCTATAGACATTAACGTTTCCTTAGATTACTCACTTAGAAACCTTCTCACTACCCCAACGGTATCATACCAAGGTAGTTCAAGTATACACATGTAGTAGGTAGATTCACCATAACACTGGCCAGGTGCCATTATGAACGTACCGCACATGCTCATCCTTGCGACCCTCGACAAGTTTCCCGTTTCTAGTGACTCGATCAACTCCATAATATCTTATCTTAAGGTTCCTAATGTGCAACTTCACTTACAATCACTTATAAAAACGCTAGTTTGAGTCTAGGCATCCTACAATCAATACCTAATTCCCTCAAACTTAAGCTCTGATACCAACTTGTAACACCCTCAAATTTAGAAATAACAACTTATTAAAAATTTTCTAAATACATTAATAATTGATTCGTCTACAAACATAATTTAAGAATTAACCTCAATAGTCACATTCATTCTATACATACAATCTATGACAAGGACGGTTGCTACTAAACCCAACAAACAGTTACTAACTCCAACCTGCGGAAGACTTCACCAACTACTTACTCTTGTGTAAGGCTAGGGCTCAACTCTTCGTGAGGCTACTAGAATCCGAACCCCAAACTGGAACCTGATGCACATGCCGACAAATAAAAAGGTTAGTCTTAACGCCTAGTGAGCTCAAGAGTTTTAACATGAATGAATAAATCTTTAGAAGACAGGAAATCAGTTTTAAAGCAAGATCCTTCGAATATATTATACTTCAAAATGGAAATGACACATTTCCCCATAATATACACTTTTAAAGACAATGCTTCCCAAACATGCATTTCTTATAAAACAATGCAACCCGCAACTCACCCAAAATGGGGTCATAGTTCGATACTCAAATGTACTAAAATGTAAACAATACGCCATATCCCAAAACACCCAAAACGGGGGTGGGGCATAATAATCGACCCTTAAATAACGGAGGACAATTCATAAAGATATGGTGCGTCATGGAAAACCCGCAACTCGAAATAATACCCACACGACCATAAAATAGAATGAACTCGAAATATTAAAACGTGGACAATTAAATATCCAAATACGACGGGCCGACGACGGGGGCTTCCCGTATCCGTTGAGAGTGGAGGAACACAAAAGTATGCCACTCATACAACGTTAATCGTATGACACTTCACGACACACAAGCCCAAGTGTCCCTACGACTCCCTCCAAGCTACACCAAAGAGTCAACTGACCTTAGCGATATATTAACGAAAATACCGCTCCAAGGCCCAGCCTAAGGGGAATACAACCAAGGCATTGCCCCACCCGGCGGAGGTCTAAAATGCCCATCCAATGGCTACTCCACGCCATGATAGCACCACCCGGACTCATTCCTCTTAGTGTACTCCTTGAACGGACAAGGTCATAAAACATGTGTCCCGGAGTCCAACCCCGTACCACCCAAATGACCATCAAACAAGACTGCCTCATGTGCCTATGGATCCAATGCAACACAGTCTAAAATTACCCGACTATACCTGAGTGACAACAGCACTCGAGCCTGTAATTATAAATATGCAATAAAATGCATTAAGACGTAAACCATGAAATGGGACTCTACATCGAGCCATTAAACCCGGGCAAATATCCTCAAACCCCTTTTTAAGCCAATACCGAGCTAGGATGCTCAAAATCCATTTGACCAATAATTACCGGTTCCCCAAATAATGAAATGTCTTTAAACAACGTTTATGAGGACACATATCTCAAAGACGAGATTAAGCCAAAACTCCACACAAGATGGGACTAATGATTTTCCAAAGGGTTTATGAATGCAAATACACCAAAATGCATATAACATGAAATAGACTCCATTTGTACAAAATCATCAAATATGCATGAATCATGAAATAGATCTTACTTGTACAAAGTCACCAAGAATACGTAAATCATGCTATTTAGTTGCTAAAATGTTTAAACCCAATATAAGCATTTTAAGAGGTTAACACAACCCAAGTTTACCAAATATGAAAACTTATCAAGATACTCATACTTTGACGAATAACCAAGTAAATCATATTTTACTTTGAAATACCCAAAACTTATCAGCAGTTAACCATGTCATGTAAAACACTTTAAAATAAACATTTTGGCATGTACACCGTTTTCACAAATCAACTTGAACTCACCTTGCTAGATTTAGGCTAAATATAGATTTCCCCCCAACTAGAGCTCCTTTGAAGAACACTTGGATTCTCAAGTCAAAACTTCCGAAAACCTAAATCCATACATATTCAACCATAAATAAACATAATATACCACAAGAATCGTTTCCCAAACCTTATACATGAATACCTCAAATGATACCGAAACCCTAACTTCCATAAATGAAGAGAATAGAAGATTACCTTAACCCAATCTTGAATCCACCAACCAAAACACTTCTAGTTCACCAAAATAACCACAAATCTCCAATCCATGAAAGGAAGCACAAAGGGTGGGTGAAACCCTAGAAAACTCGGTGAAGAAGATGAAATGGGAGAGATGAGGAGCTTACCACCACAAGATACTCTTGTATACTCCAATAGACCTCCAATCTCTTGCTAGATCCTTGAAGATCTCTCAAAAACGAAACCGTGGCACTTTGAATCACCCAAATCGGAGCTAGGATGAGAAAGATATGAAGAAATGAAGTTTGGGGCTGAAAAATCGGTTTTAAGCTCGTCCAGGGGGTTTTGCGACTTGGCGACCTTAAGTCGCGGCATAAGTTGCCCGCTTCCCTGGTTTTCTTCTCGATACTGTTTTGGCCATAACTTCTTCGTTATAGCTCCGTTTTTGCTCCGGAAAGAACCGTTGGACTCGTAATTGAATCCTTCATCCATCTAGACTATAAAATCTAGGATTCAAGTCCAAAATTCAATATCTTATTTTTCCTTTAAATTTCCGAGTTCTGTATTAGCTTGAAACGATAGCTTTTCGAAACTCGGGGTGTTACACCATCTCTGGCAATTCCTTCCTTCATCGCCCAATTCAACAACCTCCTTCGTTGGCATCCATGTCCAATTGTCCATTGGTGCAACATTTCACCATCATCTCCATGGTTTTGTAGATGACCCTTGAAGTCTCCAACCTTACTGTATTAATCACTAAGCATATTAATATAGTGTTATATACCATTAAGCCATAGCAACATTCCACCACTAATAGCCATGCATTTACATGCTTGTATCTGTTGATTTACAGAATCGTGGTGGGTATGAAAGCAATGGATATGATGAAAGCAAAATCACCAAAACCATATGGTTGGAGTTCTTCGGTCGTCAATGTGATGAATATATCACTGCCAACTTCAACAAAATCGTAGAAATCCCCGGTTGAAAAAAGGAAGAAAGTGGTAGTGGGTATGAAAGAAAGGCAGGTGCAGTGGAGGTTTTAGATCATAATGGGTTTTTAGATCTAGATTCGAAATGAGTATGGCTGGGTTTTTAGATCTGGAGATGGTGGAAGAGGTCGAAGGTTGGAGATCATGGTTGCCGGAGAAGAGGGAGATGAGATGAGGAAGACGATCGATCAATGGGAAGGAAAAGGGAGTTTTGAATTTGTTTTCTCAATTAATAAATGATTATGTACGTACTTGTACGGTTGTACCATATGCATCCAAACTTGTGTAATAAAACAATTATTAAATAAAAAATTAAAATGACAATAAGCACATGGGGTGTTTAATGAACTGAATTTAAACACCGTTAAAATAAGGGACTCAATCCATAACCAAAATAAAACCATAGTGAACATAGATGTAATTATTTCGTTTGAAGGACCTAATCCAAAATTTCATATAACCACATGGAGGAAATTTGTAATTTACTCTTTGTTTTATTAGATCATATAGTAATTATAATTTTAGTCCCTATGGTTTTGTCTTTTTTCAATTTTGTGTTTCTATCATTTTATTTTTCATTTTATACTCCTTATTATATTAATGATAATTTTAACTAAAAATACACTAAAATTTTGTATTTTGTTTTGTAAATTACACTTTTAGAAAAGTTTTGTCGGTACCTTTAAAATGAGTTAAGCATTGAATAGTTTTTAAATTTTTATACAATTTATCCGATATATATTTGCAAATCCATCTATACAATCCAAAAAAACATTTTCTATTTTAAGTTGGGTTGGAAAAATGTGTCGTTTTTTCTTATTTATGTAAGATGAAAATCGAGTTTTATCTATTTCTATTAATAATAAATGTAGCGTTTTAAGATATTTCATTTAAATCTTTCCTTTGTCCAGAACCTCTGAGGTATTTCCCACTAACGTCAAAGGCCCACCGACAGGGGTCATCAGTTTTGAGATTCGGTTCTATTGGCTTAATAATGTCCCAAAAAGGTCAGAAATTGACCAAACATCAAGATCTAAGGTTGCTTGCATGGACATGGTCAGATGAAGCCATTCGTCATTGAGACTCTGAAGGAATCTGACATTGTTTTCCTCCGAAGTTATGTGGATGCCATATCTCTTACACTTGTTGATCAATGAGTTATATCTGTTGTAGGTGCTCTGAATAGATTCACCCGATAGAGCCTTAAACGTAAAGTATTCGTTTATACACAAGGCTCTGTTGTTTTTTAGGGTCTTAGCACCACCTTCGAGCTGTTTTTCAAGCTCTAACCACAGATCCTTTGAGGTCTCACAGGAGTCCAACGACTGAAAGATATCATTTGGAATGGCCATTATGAGTAGCCTTTTGGCTTTCTTTGAGAGTTCATGCAGGGCACTCTCCTGTTCAGTCCACTTAGCAACAGGTTTAGGATGTTGGTATTCAGGTATTTCTGGTGTATTTGCAGTAGCGGGGACACAAGGAACAATGGTCATAGGTATGTATGGAGGTTTGTGAAGAAACTCAACCAGTCCAGGATCCACTCCTTCAAGGAAGTGTACCATCCTAATTTTCCACTGAGGATATTCATCCCTAAGTAGAGTAGGAGGTTTTGACTGAGATCCTGAGCTGAAAAATTTGACAGCATTTGCCATTTGCAGTTGACACGAATAAAACAGAGAAACATAGTATGAGATGAACTGTAGATGAGAATAAGGATAAGCTCAACGATGATGGATATTTTGGTAAGAGAGAAGCTAAAAATCAACAAACAAGATTTGAATATGTCTTTAATGACTTGAGCACACTTGCCTTCGGATCTATATCAAACAGGTTGAAATAACTCTAGAAAACAGAGTGTATTCTTTGAATGGAGTACATGGTAAAAAACAGATTCAAACTACTACCTAGAACACTGGAATCAAGTATAGAACAAGATCCTTTGATATTAAGAATCAAAGTCTGCTCTGATACCAATTGTTGATCCCAAATAAGATGTTCTAAACTTGATATGCTTTTCACTACACAAAAACTAACAAATAAGAGTGCGGAAGCATTTTGAATTGTAGAGAAATTAGAAATTGAAAGGTAGCAGACACACTAGCAAATAATGAACAGAAACGTAAAATGCAATAAGATGATTACTAAAAAATCTGCTTCATTAATTTGCTCAAGAGCACCAAGAACACGCACTAGTATGTGCTGAAATGCTCAAGGAAATTACAAGGTTCTCTATGCTCAGTGTGTGCTCGCGTGATTCAAACAAAGGTCGTGCTCCTATAATATATGAGGAAGATGCACCCCGTAGTACAAGACAAAGGCTGACATTCCATAAACGGAATGCCATCTAGAAAGGTAAACAATCGTGCGCCGCATAAATGATATGGAAATCTTCGTACAACAGGCTCACGTGTTCAACATGTGGTGTTGTCTTGAACTATTGTCACAAAATCTTCCAACGTTCATCTCCAGAGGTTAGCCATCATAAAGGCTCTGTGAGTGATCACAGAAGCTCTGTGATATGAGATTGATCTTCAGGTTAGATTCTTCGGGTAGATGGTCGACAGAGTCTTCTGAGCTTGCGACTTCTGTGGTGGGCTTGGATGTTCTGAGCAGTCTTCTGAGGTTCCTATACTTAGCCTATATTTAAATACTTCTATACATGTGAGTTGGATCTAACACTCCCAGATCTTTTGCTAAAGGTATTCTTGGAGCTGGCCCTGCTCATCTCAAGTTTTCTAATATTACTACGCATGGTCCTAAAGTCACCATTAAATATAGAAAATGTTATCATTGTGGACTCACTGACCATATTGCCAGTAAATGTCCTAATGCCACAAAAGCTGATAAGATAGCTAAAGTGAAGATGAATGCCCCCAAGGCTGAGAAGGTCACCAAAGCTGAGAAATCTACCAAGGTGAAAAATACCACTAAGGTTAAGAAATTAACCAAAGTGAAGGTTACCACTGAAGATGAATCTTCAACTGCCGTGAAGATTGTTGAACCTTCCATCTCCACTAACCCCACTAGACCCATTGAAAAGTGGGTACTAATTAAAACTTAATCTTCTTTATGTTTGCAGAGATCGAAGGGTATCTGGTATCTAGATAGCGGATGTTCTCGACACATGACTGGACAAAAAGACCTGCTTACTGGATACATGGAAGAGAAAGGTCCCTCAGTGACCTTTGGTGGAAATGGAAAAGGATATACCGGAGGGTTTGGTGTCCTCATCAATGGGACAACTACCTTCAGAAGAGTTGCTTACGTAGATAGACTGAAGCACAATCTTCTAAGCATCAGTCAGCTATGTGACAAATATTACGAAATTCGCTTCAATAAGAAATCATGTTCAGTGGTAAATGAGAACGGAAAACTTGCTCTCAATGGTTACCGTATGGAAAATATCTATGTAATAGACATGGACTATACTACTACTGAAAATGTGTGTTTTCTGTCTAAAGCCTCCTCTAATGTCAACTGGCTATGGCATAAAAGACTTTCTTATCTAAATTTCAAAACCCTTAATTCCCTCTCTACTAAGGAACTGGTCTCTGGTCTTCCCCAACACTCATATGCCAAGGAATCTCTATGTTCGGCATGTGATAAAGGAAAACAGACTAAAGCTAGTTTCAAGTCAAAACAAGTTTCATCAGTGACAAGTCCTCTTCAACTCTTGCATATGGATTTATTTGTCCCTGTCAATATTCAATCCATAACTGGAAAGAAATATACACTTGTCATTGTAGATGAATACTCTCGCTACACCTGGGTTATCTTTCTTGGCTGCAAAAGTGACACTCTAGAAGAACTTATATCTTTTGTTAAAAAAATGGAAATACTAAATAATCTTACTGTTCGCTTATGGAACTGAATTCAAAAATAGTTCCCTGAACAACTTCTTTGAGAGTAAGGGAATTTCTCACAATTTCTCATATGTAAGAACTCCTCAGTAGAATGGTGTCACTGAAAGAAGAAATAGAACGATCATTGAAGCTGCCAGATCAATGCTCAGCGATTCTCATCTCCCTACTCAGTTCTGGGCTGAAGCTGTCAACACTGCATGTTTTACTCAAAACAGATCTCTGATAGTAAAGCGATTTAGAAAGACAACTTATGAACTGTTTCATGGAAGGAAACCCTCTATCAGTTTTCTTCACATCTTTGGTTGTCAGTGTTATATTATAAACAACAAAGATTCTCTTAGAAAGTTCGACCCACAGGCTGATGATGGAATATTTCTTGGATATTCCTCCATCTCTAAGGCCTACAGAGTCTTCAATAAGAGAAGACAAATTGTAGAAGAAACAATTCATGTCACCTTTGACGAATCCTGTTCAGCAAATTCTAAACCTATCACTGACAATGAAGAGCTAAATGTTTGGATGTTCTCTCATTATAGAGAAACAGAACCCTTCTTCACAAACCATCAGCACACAGATCATTCAGTCGCTGATGATGATCCAAACATCATTCCACCTAATGCTGAATCCACCTCATGGGTTTCAGCTGAGTCTCTTAACACACTCCCTCCATCAGATCTTCCCTCGTCTGAAAACCTCTCAGTGAACAATGATCTGTCTGACACTTAACAATTAATAGTTGATGAACCTCAAGCTTCTTCATCGGTGAATATACCTATTATTAATCCAACTCCTGAAGTAAGTGATTATGCTCCTACTCAGCGATGGAACAAAGATCACCCCATAGAGCAAATCCTTGGTGATCCCGATGTAGGCATTCAGACTCGACGAAGTACAGGTAATATCTGTCTCTTTGTCAACTTTCTGTAACACCCCGATTTTCGAAAGGTATCAAATCAAGTTAATATCGAAACCGAGATATTAGGGAAAAATAAGATAAAATATTTTGGACTTGAATCCTGGATTTTATAGTCTATATGGATGAAGGATTCAATTACGAGTCCAACGGTTCTTTCCGGAGCGAAAATGGAGCTATAACGAAGAAGTTATGGTCAAAACAGTGATCGCGGAAGTTTTCGGCTCGCGGTACATTTTCCACGGAAGTGCCCCGCGAGAGTGACACCTTGTCACTTTCGCTGTCACTCTCGCCAACAGCGTCTGGACGATTAAAATCGCGATTTTCAGCCCCAAACTTCATTTCTTCATATCTTTCTCATCCTAGCTCCGATTTGGGCTATTCAAGTTGCTACGGTTTCGTTTTTGGGAGATTTTCAAGTATCTAGCAAGAGATTGGAGTTCTATTGGAGTATACAAGAGTATTTTGTGGTGGTAAGCTCCTCATCTCTCCCATTTCATCTTCTTCACCAAGTTTTCTAGGGTTTCATCCACCCTTTGTGCTTCCTTTCATAGATTGGAGATTTGTGACCATTTTGGTGAACTAGAAGTGTTTTGGTTGGTGGATTCAAGCTTGGGTTAAGGTAATCTTTTATTCTCTTCGGTTATGGAAGTTAGGGTTTCGGTATTAGTTGAGGTATTCATCCACATGGTTTGGGAAACGATTCTTTGTGGTTGATTATGTTTATGTATAGTTGAATATGTATGGATTTAGGTTTTGGAAGTTTTGTCTTGAGAATCCAAGTGTTCTTCAAAGGAGCTATAGTTGGGGGGAAATCTAGATTTAGCCTAAATCTAGCAAGGTGAGTTCAAGTTGATTTGTGAAAACGGTGTACATGCCAAAATGTCCATTTTAAGTGTTTATGTGTTTTACATGAAATTATCAAATGTTGGGGTATTTGTTAATCTTTGATTAGTTGAAGTATTTAACTCTATAAACTTTGTATAACACCACATTTGAGATTTTTGGGCATTTGATATATGTGTCATAAATGAACGTGTTTTGAAGTCTTATTGCATGAATGGATCTTTGGTCAAAGATTTACGCTTTTAAATGTTTGTCGGGTTTTATGCGTCATCATGAAATGGAGTGTTTTATAAAGTATCACTTGCACTTTTAGGTGAGGTACTTGAAAGAGTGTTTATAGTCTCATTTTATTATTTTCATTCTTATCAGCAGTTAAGTTTGAGAAAAATACATGTCATTTGGCTTATGAGGCATTTTGGAAATATAAGGGTATAAGTCATTTGGAAAAATGGGTGCCTCAACTAATGTGAGTTTTGAACTAATCTTACTTTTAGTCGTTGTGTTTGCATAACCGTTGGTTGAGTGCGTTTATCGTATTTTTACTTCATTTATCAATGGGTCAATGGGTGCTAAGCCTGCGACTTGGTATTTTTATTTGATTTGGAGTCTTTGGACAATTGTCTAGTTTTGGTAGCTTGACTTAGAGCCTTGGTTGCGATATTGGACGAGGGACTCAACATAAGGATTGTTCGCGGTTGAACTCGAAATCCCGTGGGTGTACGTTTAAAGCCACTGAGCCTGACATCCCTTGCGCTTGGAATTATTGTCCAGCGTGGGACGATTAGTTTTCCACGTCGAGGCACGTTAGGCACCGGATGTGGGTATAAGTCCTTCGTGCTCAAGTATTACGATATTAGATGAGGGGCTCGACATAGGAACCCGACGGGGTTGAACTCGAGTTTCCGTGGGTGTACGTTTAAAGCTACTGAGCCTGACATCTCTTGCGTGTACTTTTGTTTATATGACTAGTCATAACAACATAAAATGGGCTTACTTTGTGGACCGTCACATTTTATGGAATCGGGAATCCCCCGTCACCGAAAGGTGTTGTTTTTGGGTATTGAGTTTTATTATCCAAGTTTTCGGTGACGTTTTGTATATTTGGGTTTTACTCTTGATTTATGGGTTGAGTATTATGCCCCACCCGTGTGTTGGGTGTTTTGAAATATAAGGTTTAACCGTACCTTCTAAATGGAGAGTCCAATTTATATTTTACGCTTTGAGTGAGTTTTGGGTTAAAGCTAAGTTATGAAGGGGCGGTTTACATTGGTATCATCATTTTGTAGTAGTTTGATTTGGACAATGTCCAAATTGGTGTTCTCCGTCTAAAATGCATATTATTGGAAAACGAGTCGTTTGCATATTCAAAGCATACCTTTTGAAATATTATGAATTAAACTGCATTATCTATTTTCACAGACATCTTTATATATGTTGAAAACTCTTGAGCTCACTAGGCGTTAAGCCTAACCTTTTTATTTGTCGGCATGTGCATCAGGTTCCAGTTGGGTTTTGGTTCTAGCAGCCATGAAGAGTTGAGCCTTAGCTTTGTGCAAATGTAAGTAGTTGGTGAAGTCTTCCGCAATTTTGGAGATAGTGACTATTATGGGGTTTTAGTAGCACCCGTTATTATCATAGGATTTTGTATAGAATGAATGTTTGTATTGAGGTTAAATCTTAATTTTTGTGGTTGTAGATAATTCCTTTATTGATGTATTTAGAAAATTTTAAATAAGTGATATTTCCAGATTTGAGGGTGTTACACTTTCTTTCTTTATTAGAGCCAAAGAAGACTGATGATGCCCTCAGAGATCCAAACTGGGTCAGCGCTATGCAAGAAGAGCTGACAGAGTTTGCTCGAAAAAAAGTTTGGAATCTCGTTCCCAGACCATCTGATAAGACTGTTATAGGCACTAAATGGGTGTTTAGAAACAAATTAGATGAACATGGGACTGTAACTCGCAATAAGTGTAGACTTGTTGCTCAGGGATACAGACAAGAGGAAGACATAGACTATAATGAAACCTTTGCCCCTATGGCTAGGCTCGAAGCAATTCGACTCTTCTTAGCTTATGCAGTTTACAAAGACTTCAAAGTATATCAAATGGATGTAAAATCGGCATTCCTGAATGGAAAGTTGAATGAGGAAGTCTATGTTGAACAACCCCCAAGGTTCTCCGACCCTAAGCATCCAAATTATGTATATAAGTTGGATAAGGCTCTCTATGGTCTAAAACAAGCCCCTCGTGCTTGGTATGACACTCTCTCGTCTTTTTTTATCTCTGAAAATTTTGAACGTGGTATAGTTAATAATACCTTGTTTTTAGAAGATAAAAGGTCACATTATTCTTGTGCAAATATATGTTGATGACATTATATTTGGTTCTACTAACCCATCTCTGTGTACTCATTTCGCTGAAAGAATGAATAAAGAATATAAAATGAGTATGATGGGTGAACTAACTTACTTCCTTGGTCTTTAGATCAAGCAAACTAAAAAAGGTACATTTATTAACCAAGGTAAATATGTTAAAGACATGCTGAAGAAGTTTGATCTTACTCAAACTTCAGCGATGAAAACTCCTATGGCACCTCCTCTGACATTAAACAAGGATCTAGCTGGAAAACCTGATAATGTCACTGCCTATAGAGGAATGATAGGCTCCCTGATGTATCTTATAGCGAGCCGACCTGACATCATGTACTCTACATGTCTCTGTACACGCTATCAATCTGAACCCAAGGAATCCCATCTAATCGCTGTAAAGCGAATCTTCAGATACCTGAAAGGAACTCCAAACCTCGGTCTTTGGTATCCTAAAGATTCAGGGTTCGATCTAACTGAATATTCAGATAGTGATTTTGCAGGTTGCAAACTTGATAGAAAAAGCACTACTGGTGGATGTCAACTTCTAGGAGGAAAGTTAGTAAGTTGGACAAGTAAAAAGCAAAATTCAGTGTCCACTTCCACCGCTGAAGCTGAGTATGTAGCCGCTGGAAGTTGTTGTGCTCAAGTCTTATGGATGAGAAATCAACTATTAGACTATGACCTTCAGCTCTCAAAGATTCCAATCTATTGTGACAACACTAGTGCCCTCGCTATAGCAAACAATCCTGTACTACACTCAAAAACAAAATACATCGAGATCAGATATCATTTTATCAGAGATCATGTGATGAATGGTGATATTGAACTTCACTTTATCCCTACTAACTATCAGCTCGCTGATCTTTTCACCAAACCTCTTGATGAGACAATATTCAAATTTCTCATCAGTGGGCTTGGAATGCTGAATCTTGAAGATTGACTCTTCACATTCAAGTATTATGTCAGTGATACGGAGTTCCCCTTTATCATCTACTCACTATCTAAACATCTTTGACTCTCAGGTATGTTTCCTCATTCTCTATCACTGAATGATATTCAGTAAGTTTTTTTTTCAACAATCAAAACCTAATCACTCACTTTCTTCAAGTGGCTAAAAGCCTTTTGAAAATGAAATTTATCACTGACAATTTCTTATCAGTTATTCTTTCAAAAGAAAACATATCTCTGACTTTTCTTCAGAGATACTTGCTAAAAAGGAAAATGAAACGATTTTTTCTCTCTCCTATGACGTCATTTGAAGACAATCCATGACATGCCTTTTTCTCTGACACGTTCGCCCGTTGCACTTATATCAAATCAAATCAAATCCGTGGGACGTGTCCATGTCATAATGACCATTTGTTTTCCCGCCTCATTCATTTCTCTCTCCTCATATATAAGGAATGCCTTTTTCCATTCTTATCTTTTACGCTCACTTAAACTTCTAAGGCAAGAAAAAGCACTCAAGACATTCAAGCAGACAAAATCACTATAATCTTCAAATATTCAAGATTATCAGGTTTTTGTTCTTCCCATTCATTTATCTTAAAAACATTCTTAAATCCTAAATATCCTCTTATTTTGGATTTTAAAGTGTTTCTTACATTAAAATCACTTCTTTTGATTTTAACTTACTCTAAAAATGTAACACCCTCAAATCTGGAAATAGCAACTAACTTAAAAAGTTTTAAATACATCAATAAATGGTTCATAAACAATCACAATTTAAGGTTTAACCTCAACACACACAATCTATTATCTACATACATCCTATAACAAGGGCGGGTGCTACTAAAACCCAATAATAGTCACTATCTCCAAACTGCGGAAGACTTCACCAAATACTTACACTTGTGAAAAACTAAGCACATCTCTTCATAGTACTGCTAGAACCAAACCCCCAACTGGAACCTAATGCACATGCCGACAAATAAAAAGGTTAGGCTTAACGCCTAGTGAGCTCAAGAGTTTTCAACATATATAAATTAAGAATTTAAAAAGGAAGGATGCAATTAAAATCATAACACTTCAAGATGATATGCTTCACTTATGAAAATGACCCGTTTACCAAATATGCACATTTTAAAGATGACAATTCTAGCATAAAAATAATCCTTCGCAAAATAGATTTTAACTCGAAACTCACTTGAAGCATTAAACAGGGATTGAATTTCCAATTTATAAAAACGCGTATAAGCCTTTATTTCTCGAAACACCAAAACACGGGTGGAACACTAATACTCAACACATAACTCATGGATGAAACTCGTACATATAAGACGTCACCGAAAACATGGATACTAAAAATACAATACCCAAAACAACACCTTTCGGTGACGGGGGAGGCCCATTTCCATTGAACGTGGCGGGAACACAAAAGTATACCACGTATCTATGTTATCGAATTGCACCTCAGATCATTGACTTTAGTTCACACTAACTTAAGTGTCACCTCAAGTCCCCAACACCTTTAGTGCACACCACTTAGTGGGCGTCACCTCAAGGATACCCGATCTTAGTGCCCATTCGCTCTCTAATAGAGTTCCAACCTCAAGGTTCCCATTCGACCTTTAGTGTCTACTCACTAGCATTCAAGGTAGGAGTCTCAACTCCTTACTTGATAACCCATGATGACTAACCCTTGTGCACAAGGATTTGAGCATCAACACCACAAAACCCATGGTTCCGGAGTACAACCCATAAAGGTTCATCACGAAAAACCGGGACAACGACAATGCCAACACGACATATCTTCCCAAAGTGAGAAATCAAGACTCCTCACTATCAAATATGACCGACTTACATGCCTATGGATCCAATGCATTACAATCTAAAATACATGACTCTGAACGAATGACACATGCACTTAGAACATGTATTCTCCAAAATAAAGTGCAATAAATGCAACTCACACCCCAAACTCCACTTTAAGTTATTTAAAACCGTACAAATGTCCCCAAGACCCAACAAATTCCAAGCCGAGCCATAAGCTCAACAAATCCAAAGACCCAACGTTGAAACTCATAAAATGAAATCAAACGTAAACAACTCGCAATAATGCAACATATGCTTCAAAACACACAAATAACTCCAACATAATTTAGATTGGGACATTTTCCAAGTGGGTTCATGCCTTTTTATCCTTTCAAAACATCCCATAACACCAAATTACATGCATTTATACTCAATAATATACTCCATGAAATAAATCATTAAGATACCAAAAATATATGATTTATTTATCAAAATACCCAAAATCCCAAAGATGTGTATTACATAAGTTTATAAAGTTAAATATACCAAAATAACAAAAACTTATCAGCAGTTAACAATTTAATGTAAAACACAAACACTTTAAAAATAAACATTTTGGCATGTACACCGTTTTCACAAATCAACTTGAACTCACCTTGCTAGATTTAGGCTAAATCTAGATTTTATCCCGACTTGAGCTTCCTTGAAGAAATTTGAATCCACAAGCAAAACCTTCCAAAACCTATATTCACAAGTTTCCAACCATGAATATACTTATTCAACCATCTAGAATAGTCCCTCAAACATTTTACATCAAAATCCCTATTTTGGCCAAAACCCTAATTTTGACTTAACTCCTCCAAAATTATCAAATCCGAAATTTGAGAAACCACACACTAGGAAATCATCAATGGAGTGCTTATAACTCATAAAGAATCTTAGAAATGGATGATATGAACTTACCACTTAGGTTTTGGGCAAAACCTAATAAACCCCAAAATCCCTAGTGATGGAGGTGAGAGCTTAATCTTGTATTAAGAGATGAACCCTTTAACATAAAATGGAGAGGGAACACTTTGATCTTCTTGGAAAAGCCCCAAAATTGGTTAGGGTTCATAATGGAAGGTGGAGGAACGTTTTGGGAGAGAAAGGGAAGAGAGTGGGAATGAGAAAATGAAATAAATGGCTGAAAGTCGAATTTTTAAACCCCCTGGTACCTCTCGGCGAGAGTGCCAAGCGATTGTGCCAGTGGCACTCTCGCTGGAACAATCTCCAAGATTGTACCGCGAGTCCAAATGGTTTGGCGAGAATGCCAAGCGATTGTGCCCTTTGGCTCTCTCGCTGGCATAGTCGCCCAGGTGCCCCCCGAACCTTAAAAATCCTCTCTTTTTCGACACTAAGGCCCTCGACACTCTTTGGAACTTTTAGTAGTGTTTTCCCAACAAGAATCCCACCAAACACAAGGTACAGAAACGCCCGGGGTGCCCCTATACTTATCGAAAATTACAGGTGTTACAAAAAACATTTAGTTCTTCAGAATGTTCTTTATTTCTCATAAAGAACACGGTTTTACTCTAAACACAACTTTGTTTTTTCTATGTTTCTTTCCAAAAAGAGAAACTGGTAAAACATTTTAATTATTTTTAGACTCTAAACTCTTTATTCTAATCTACTTCTTTCTATTCAGAAATGGCCCAAGCTACCCTCCTTGCTTCCAAAAATGTCAAGTTCACAATCACTGAATCTGAAATCCCAAAGAACAACCACTTGGCTCGCCTGGATTTTGAAGCTGACAAATACCCACATCTGGTGGAAGTTGCTGCATTTCTGAAACAATTCTGCATTTCCTATGCTCTCACTGTGGATCCCAAGCCATCCAAAACTTTACTTCAACAATTCTGGTTCACAGCTGACAAGAGTTTTATGACCAACAAGAAAGGTGAAGTGGTCCTGCTATCTCCTTCGCAACTGAATATGGTCCTGGAATTCTTACTGCTTTTGGTCTCCACAAAGCTCTTCGATTCCCTGCAAAGACCAACGTTGGCTTCGACTCTCTTCCCACTGATGCTGAGCTCATCCGTTTCATGGATGACATGGAATATACATGGGACAACAAGCCTCGCTCCTAAATTCCCAACAAGAAGTTGACCAAGATTCAGAAGGCGAACATGCCTTCACAGATCAATTACATCTTCACTCATATTATTCAGTGTATGAATGGCAAGATAGGATCGTTGGACCAGGCCAGCAAGATGCAGCTCCAAATGGGATATTCAGTGCTCGCCAGTAAGCACTTTGATTATGCTGGAGCAATCTTTGACGATTTATTGTCAAAGATCGAGAAGACTGAAAGGGATCGCAAGATTCCCTACGTTCGCTTCATCTGTGCTTATCTTCATTTTCTTCTCGCTGAGAAGTACCCCACTTCAAATGATGGTACTTTCTCAAAGGTTGGCCAACGAGCACTGGAAATCAAACCAGCTGACAACGAGGTAAGTCTCTCTACCTTACATTCTCGCCTCTCTCTACTCTTCTATTTCAGCGGCCATGCAGGAGGTTCCTTCTTCTGCTATCCCTGCCGCTACAACCCCTTCCAAACGACCATCAACTGCTCTTCTGGCTCTGCTAAAAAGGCCAAAAAGACCAAGGAGTCAACCACTTCTGGAATAATACCTGAGGTAGTTTCTCAACAAACTACTTTAGATGGATTCGTGCGTCGTTCCTCCACATCAACTACCACAACAACCGTGTCAGTGATGCCAATCACTGCCATAACACCGGTGACAACCCCAATCTTCTCAATTCTTCAAGATCCACCAACTGAGGTAATTCCCCCTATCACTAGTGCTCCCTCTACTTCTATCCCCATTACTACTTGTGTGTTCCAGATTCTAGTTCCTATTCAATTACAATCAAACAAACAAGATTAACAACAACAATTACCTGTTTGATTACTTGAATTGTCAAGAAATACACTTTCTCTCTCTAAAAGTCTTTCTCTCTCTAAAACCAAATTCTCTCAAATCTTGAATCTGATATTACAATCTTAGTTACGTACAACTGAAATACAAAGAGAAAAAGTATTTATACTACTACCTAATACTAAGGAAACTAAAATACAAAGACTACTAAGTTTGACTTATTACAAATAGACTTTGACTTTTAATGAGATTTGACTTTAGCAGCTTTGACTTTCTCAACCTTGAATCTTCAGTCTTCTTGATCTTGTATCCAACAGATTTATGCTCTAACAATCTCCCGCTTTGGATTCAAGATCACTGTTGAAAGATCTAGCAATTCAGTTCTTCTCTTTAAGTTCTGTTCAAAATAATCTCCCCTTTTTCATTGATAGTCTTCTTTCCAAAGCTGTCTTCAAAAATGATGAACAATCTCCCCAAACTTTCACGTAGAACTCTTTCAGACTTTTGGAAAGAAATTATCTTCAGAATCAGCTCGAATACTTTAGCAAATAATCTTCAAAGAAAAATTCCTCAAAATCTTCAGCAATTCTTTGATCATCTTCAAATCTTCAAATCTTTATCATTTCTTTGAAACCATCTCCCTTTAACTTCAAAAACTTTAACATTTCTTCATATCATCTCCCCCTTTTTGATGATTTGAGCATCTTATATCATCAAAACTTTTCGCCAAGAAATGTCATTTACCATTCTGATCTGTCATACTGAGCCTCTGATTCTGTCAACTCTCCAAGATATTCATCTAGATCTTTTCAAATCCAGACAAAATAAGAACATGTAACTCCTGAATCAACATATGAATCAGTTAATATGCCTGTCAGTAACACAAAGTCACTGTGTGTAACGAATACACAATATAAAGAAGCTTTTTGATGTTCACTCCCCCAGGGCTTCCATCCAATCATCGAAATACCACAAAGGCAATTTCTATGAATGTTATGACAAAGAAACAAATTCTTTGTGTGTTTGTGCACGTGTAGAAAGAATTAAGCACGAATGATTGCTTTTATAAGGCTCAACATAGTGTAAACCACTGAGACAACAGTAGATAAACACAGACTCTAAGTGCATGATTGAAGTGCGAAGGTGGGGCAGACTTCCTTCTTTTTCAATATCTAGATTTTCCAAATGAAAACCAGATAGATTATATGCTGCGTCCCCAGAAAATATGAAACATTTTTTTTTAAGAAGAAGATGAGTGGTTGGTGGGGTTTAAGCAAGAGTTGGCATGGGCTAATTGCCTGTTTCAATAATGTTCACCAAAGAGTTGTGAAACGCTAGTAATGTGGCTGTCCGGCTCAGAAAGTAGTTGGTGTAGAGTTTGATATTCTTTTACTCTGATCTCTCACCCTCTTTCTTTTTAATCAATAAGTTCACTACTAACCAAACTCTCTTTTCCATTTTACCTCAGCACACCCACACTCATTTCTTTTGACTCCTCACACTCAATCACTAAGGGATTAACTTCATGGGTAGGAAACACTGGTTAACGTGAATACATAGAAGTTTAGTTAATTCCTAGCACAAAGAACCCAGTCCTACAAAGCATATGTTGCTCACAATGATTTATCTTGAACATTTAAATCATAGGAAATATGGGTCAGATATATGTATGCTCATAAAATATAATCATGAAAATTTGAGCATTTTAAAAACATTGAAGTATTTTCAAACAAGTATATTGAATGAAAGAACATGAATGCAAGAAACTTGTTTGAAAATATGACATTGTATAAAAATGATCAGAAATGAATGATATAACAATCAAGGATTATGGTCAAGAATAATGGACATTTGTCTATACGAAACAATACATAGACATTCTTGAAATGACCGTATCGAAATGAAATATCGCTCAAAATTCTTTGAATTACAAACGGGGTGTCTTACCATCGAAGAAAAATTGTTTCAATTTTTAGAGACGTGGTAAGAACAAAACAAAAAAAAAATTCAAACCGGTGTGTGTGAATACTTGAAAGTATATAGAAAAGACAACTATACCAAGTAATTATCTTTGGAAACACACGGTTTGTTTATCAATTAAGCACAAAAATTAAAATGAAAACATTTAAAATCACACTTCCAAATTATAAAATCTGATTAAGAATCGGGAAGTGGTTTGAACATTTAAGAACATGTTTTCTATATCTGAAAGTTGTCCTTCTTTCAGATATATGTGAGATTAAGATAAGAAGTTTACCTTGTCGCTCAATCTTAAATCTCCGAAAGTCAGCTGTAGTCATGTAGATATGATCGTGTCAGCTTCTCTCATCCTGTAAGTCTCAAAGTCTAGTAAAAAATTTATTCACAAAATTTATTCGAAAATAAACGACGGAAAACAGTAAAACAATTATAGAACGAGTTCTGATCAGAAATAATCAGAAATCATAGTCTTACTCCTTTTGACTTATAGGCTCCCCCTAAAATCATGCATCACAAAAATTTTGTCAGTTAAGTATAATGCAGAAATTAGTTTTGCTCCCCCTCAAATGAATGTAGATCATTTAAAATCTTCTCTAACTCCCCCTGAGATCATGAGCAAACAATTAAAGTGCAGGTATCCTTCAGATATAAAGATAAAGAAAATGATGAAAAATAACAATACGTAACTTTATTAGGTAATAACTGATTATGTCTTCAGATTTAACATACCAAGCTTAGAGACAAGAAAATTAAATCTCTTCTCATCTAAGGGTTTGGTAAATAAATCTGCAAGTTGATAATCTGTTTTTACAAAATAAAGTTCAATTGTTCCTTTTTCAACATTATCTTTGATAAAATGATACCTTACATCAATGTGTTTGGTTTTTGTATGCTGGACAGGATTAGCAGATATGGCAATTGCACTCTTCGAGTCACAGTAGATTGGAATTTTATCATACTTGAATCCATAGTCTCGTAGCTGTGTTCGCATCCACAAGACTTGAGAGCAACAACAGGCAACAGCTACGTACTCTGCTTCAGCAGTCGAAGTGGAAACGCATAACTGTTTCTTTGAAGCCCAGCTAACGAGCTTGTCTCCAAGAAATTGTACCTGACCAGAAGTACTCTTTCTGTCCAACATGCAACCTGCATGATCTGCATCTGAATATGCAGTCAGTTGAAACCCTGTATCTTTAGGATACCACAAACCAAGGTCTGCAGTCCCCTTCAGATATCTAAAAATCCGTTTGACAGCGGCCAAATGGGATTCTTTGGGATCAGCTTGATATCTAGAACATAGACATGTTGAAAACATAATATATGGTCTACTGGAAGTTAAATACATCAACGATCCTATCATACCTCTATAGGTTCTAACATCAACACTTTTTCCCGAAGGATCAGTGTGGATCTTAGTTCCTGGTGCCATCGGGGTGCCAATAGATTTGTGATTTTCCATTTTGTACTTCCGAAGAATGTCCAAAATGTACTTAGATTGATTTATAAAAATCCTCGTAGAAAGTTGTTTAACTTGTAATCCGAGAAAGAAATTCATCTCTCCCATCATACTCATTTGAAAACGTGACACCATGAGGTTTGAAATTTTTTTGCAATATTTTGGATTAGTAGAACCAAATATTATATCATCAACATAAATCTGAATAAGAATAATATCAGCTTTTTCCTTCTTTATGAATAAAGTGGTATCGATCTTACCTTTAGAGAAACCAGACTTGACCAAGAATTTGGATAAGACATCGTACCAGGCTCGAGGGGCTTGCTTTAATCCATAAAGGGCTTTGTCCAAGATGTATACATGATCTGGCTTGTCTTGATTGACGAACCCTTCAGGTTGAGACACGTACACTTCCTCTTTAAGAATGCCGTTCAGAAAGGATGTTTTCACATCCATCTGAAAGACTGTGAAGTTCTTATGAGCAGCGTAGGCGAGAAACATTCTTATTGCCTCTATACGCGCTACTGGAGCATACGTCTCGTCATAATCAATGCCTTCCTCTTGTCGGTAGCCTTTGGCAACAAGTCTAGCTTTGTTTCTGATGACGACACCATCTTCATCCTTTTTGTTCTTGAATACCCACTTAGTGCCGATCACGGTTTTGCTTTCTGGTTTAGGAAACAGTCTCCAAACATTTAGGGCTTCAAACTCATTGATCTCTTCTTGCATTGCAGATACCCAGTCCGAATCAGCAAGAGCCTCAGATACTCGAGTTGGCTCAATCTTACTAAGGAATGAGTCATGCATACATTGGTTAAGTGTCGCTGACCTAGTCTGTACAGGCGTGTTGAGATCTCCAATTACTTGATGTAATGGATGCTCTTTGGTCCAGTGATGCTCATGTGGGAGTGGAATAGATACTGATTGAATATGATCATCATCTTGAAATCCACTTTCAGAATCTTCAACTTGAATTACAGGAGTGGGGTTTTCAGTTGAAATATCAGTTGCAGAAGTATCAGTTGGGACAACATGAACAGACTGTTGAGTAGACAATGTAGTACACCCAACTGAAATAGTTACTTCTGGCTCAACATTTGCTTGTTCATCTTCACCTGTAGGAGTAACAATAGGAATATGAATTTCTGTCTGAACTGGAGATGCTTGTTCAGTAATAACTTCTGAAGTGACTGGATGATGACAGCTTGTATCTTCAGACCTGTCAGTCACAACAGATTTAGATACATTAGTTCCAAGAAACTCATCATAAAAGAATTCAAATAACAAATCTAAATCAGTTAAATGTGAAGTAGATGTAGAAGCGTTATCCGAATTTGTCGTTGTATACACAGGTTCTGGACTGATCTGTCCAGAAGCTAATACACCAGTGATAACGGGTTCTGAATTGATTTGATCAGAAGCCATATCTTCATCAAATGTAACATTGACGCTCTCCACAACTGTCTTTGACTTCTTTATATAAACACGATATGCTGCAGAAGTTGAAGAATAACCGATAAAGATGCCTTCGTCCGCTTTAGCACTGAATTTATTCAGACTCTCTCTGTCATTAAGCACAAAACATTTACACCCAAATATGTGAAAATATTTGATAGTTGGTGTTCTGTTGTTGATTAGCTCATATGGAGTCTTCTAAAAACGGCGGTGTATTATGGAACGATTTTGCGTATGGCATGCAGTCAACACAGCTTCCACCCACAAGAATAGAGGTAGATCCGATTGACTAAGCATAGTCCGAGCGGCCTCGACTAGCGTTCGATTACGTCTTTCTACTACTCCAATTTGTTGAGGCGTTCTAGCAGCAGAATACTGATGTGATATCCCGACCGATTCGAGATATTCTTCAACAATCTTGTTCTTGAATTCTGTGCCATTATCAGTACGAAGAAACTTGACTGGTCGCTGCATTTTCACCTGGGTCGTCTTTAAGAATGAAATGAGAACTTCCGGTGTCTCATCTTTTGAACGAAGAAATTTGACCCACGTGTATCTGGAGTAATCGTCCACAATTACCAACACATATTTCTTACCACCCAAACTCTGAGTTCTCATTGGTCCACATAAATCCATGTGTATCAGTTCTAACGGAGAACTAGTGCTTGGTTCAGGCTTCGGTTTGTGTGCGACTCTCTTCATCTTACCCTTCTCACATGCTGCGCATAAGTGTTGTCTCTCGTATTTCAGCTCAGGAAGTCCCTTTACCAAATTCCCACGAACCAGCTTGTTGATGTAACGAAAGTTCAAGTGAGATAACCGTCTATCCCAGAGCCAACTTTGTTGCTGTGTAGCTTTTGTCATCAAGCATACCTGATTGTCAATCTGAACTTTAGACAAGTTGATGGTATAGAGGTTTGTCTTTCTATGTCCACCCAAGAGTTCTGTTCCGTCTTCAGTACGAACTGAGCAACTCTTAGACTTGAAGTTGACCTCTAACCCTTTATCGCAGAATTGACCTATGCTGAATAAGTTGTGCCCCAAACCTTCGACATAACTCACTTTACTGATCGTTATGTTGTCTTGTATAATGTCACCATATCCTAAGATAGGTGAAAGCTGATCCTTTCCGAATCTGACATTACCACTGAATTTCTCTGTATAGTTAGACAATAAAGCTTTTTGCCCAGTCATATGCTTGGAACATCCACTGTCCAAGTACCACATATGCCGGGTCTGCAAGAGAAATCAGGCAATAACAATTTTAGGTACCCATTTAAGAACGGGCCCTAACTGATTAGCACAAGATTTTGGTATCCACTTGAAAATGGATCCTCTGTTCATTTGAAAACCTTTAAAATCATTTGATCTAGAAGAATATACATGATAAGATCCATACCAATCAGAAGAATTATGAGAATAAGCAAAGTCAGTTTTCCGATAATTATGATGAAATTTAGTAGTAATAGGAGATAATTGAATCAACTGCTTTATTGAATAACGCTTGTAAGAAGTTACAAGGTTTTGTTTACGAGAAGCACATTGATCAACTACATCAGAATCACTACTAACAGATTTAGTACAAAAATTATCAGTAACTGATTCAGCTATCTCAGCATCCTTCTGTTTTGGTCTCCATTTGGATTGAGCTTTCAACTTTTTCTTCCTTAAATCTGAAACATAAGATGTATATTTATTAGGAAAAATAGATTTATGTGACTGAGGTTTCTTTTGTGTACCAGTGTATTTCTGTTTCTGTAATCGCTACTTCTTATGTTTCTTACAATTAGCATAGTAATCAGCAGTTACAGAAACTTTGTCATTACTAACACCACTTAGTAACACTTTGTCATTTTCAAGACAAGTAGAATAATCAGGAAGTTTAGAATGAATGTCAAACATATCAGATTCTTCCATGCTCCCATCATCAGAATTAAAAGAATCATTTGCAGACTCAAATAAGTCATCAGAATTATCAGATGAAGATTGAGAAGCCTTAGAAACTGTAGAACACTTTGTTGATTTAACTTGAAAAACAGTGTTCTTTAAAACTGTAGAAAATACATTTTGTTCTATATCAACCAAAAGTTTTTCATCAGATATAAAAATTTCAAGCTCGACTATTTTGCTTTCAAGAATAGATGTAGGAACATAAACCTTTGCAATTGCAGGTTTTGCCTTCATCTCTGAAGCGGAATAACTAACAAAATAGTCATTTGAAAAAACTTTTGGTGTTTCTGAAAGATAACTATCATTTAACTTTACATAGTTAAATGGTAGTTGCATTTTCTTTTTATTCTTTCTATTTTCAGTTTCTTTGGCCTCATCTTCGTCTGACAATTTGGTAACAAATTTAGGTTTTAAATGGGTATGTTTACCAGCACAAGCAAGAAAATCATAGTTATAAAGTGCCGGCTGTTTTCTGATGGCTTTCTTAAGATAATGGGGGTTGGTAAAACCAAGTCCCCATCTTTGCTTAACATCTACCTCTTCATTAGGAGCATTAAGAAAGATGGTTTGATCTGTTTGATCTCTTTTATAAAGTTTAACTTCCAGACCATTTACCTTCTTGTTCAAATTCTTGTTTTCAACCTGCAGTTTATAAATAGTTAGTGCAGATTCATTTTTCTCAAACTCATATCTATTTACTTTACCTTCAAACTCAGAAATCTTCTTTTCAAAGTTATCTACTTTAGATTTAGAATCAGAATCAGATTTGCGTAAAGAATCAATTAGATCTTTGTTTGAAATAACAGAAGTATTAAGTTCAAAGATCTTCTTGTTCTTTTTAGCAACCTTTTCCTTTTCATTTTTCAGATTATTTTGTAAATTTTGAAGCTCAACCACCATGGTTTCCAATTTGGTAATAAAATCTTTTGGAGTTAAGTTTAATACCTCATTAACTGCCTCATCATCTGAATCATCATCTTTTTCTTCTTTGCCCATGAGACAGATATGAGCATTTTCTTCTTTCTCTTCACTTTCATCCTCAGAATGATCCAACCAAAACTCATCTTCATCCATTAGAGCAATACCAGCTTCCTGTTGTCTTGCCAAAAGCAACTTGTTCTGATAGTACTGAGAGTTGCGAACTTTCAGCTTTCGACACTCTTTAGCATAATGACCCAACTTGCCACAATTATAACATTTGATTGAATCAGTTGCTGGCTTCTCAACAGCTGTGTAATCATTCACAAATTTCTTCTTCTCATATGGTTTCTTCTCACCATACTTATTCTCTTCAAATCTTTTGCCTTCCACCCTCTCTCGGTGCTCATGGTTCTTTGAACTTGATGACGAATAGCGTTGAGAATTTGATCCCGACTTCTTATAAAATTTCTTCTGAAATGCACGGGTCAACAATATCATAGCTTGTTTCAAACTTTCGCCATCATCACTATCAGACACAGAACCAGACTCTAAACTTGAACTCACTTTCTTTTTCTTCTTCTTCTCAATCTTTTCTTTCTTTTCTTTCTTCTTTTCATCAACAACCAAAGCTATAGGATCCGGAACCTTCTCAGCCTTTTTCTTTTCAGCTCTTTTCTCTTCTACCTCTTCTTCATTCTGTTTCAGGGTCTCATAAACTTCATGAAGAGGGATTTCATTCAAATCTTTCATTTGTTTCATCCTTCTTGTGTGCTTTTTCCATTCAGGACGAAGGATGCTCAAAAATTTCACATTGTTTTCCAACTGCTTCTTCTTGACTTTGTTCTTAGTCAGCTCATTCAGAAGCAAAGTAAATCTCTCATATGTGTCTTCTAGGCTCTCATTCTCCTTTGCCTTGAATTCCTCATAGTTATTGATACAGTTGGCCACCTTTATTTGATTCCCTATTTTTGATCCCATCATCATCTTTTCTAATTGATCCCACATCTGTTTAGCATCATGTTTGAAGCTATCAATTTTGATGTATATGTCATTTGGAATGCTTTGGAGTAAAAGAGATCTCGCTTGCTTGTCAGCTTTAAATCTACTCTTCTGTTCTTCTGAGTACTGAGAGAATTCAATTTTAACTGGTTTTGTCTTTATTTCTTTTTCCACATCTCCATCATCATCATCAACATCATCACCATCAATATCATCAGCAGGTACATGAATTATGATTGGTTTCATGGGACCTTCGGTGATAGACAGTAGAATATTCTCTCCATTTGAATGCCAATCTATGAAATCCAGGAATCTATCTTTCCATTGCTCATATTCACCTTTGAATAAAACTGGAGGTTTCACATCAGTTCCAATTGAAAGTGCATCTTTGGAAGTCATCTTGTATAATCCTGTTTGAAAAGTTAGTCAAATAAGAAACTAGAACTGATCGTTAGTCAAAAATATGAAATCACAAGAAAAATCTTGAAAAACTAGAAAAATCAGAAAATTCGAAAATTTTGACTAAGTATCAGAACTCGCAAGTCACTATTGAACTCGCAAGCCCTAAAACTCGCAGACTGAAGAACTCGCAGACTAAGACTTGCGCGTTCTATAAATTCTCAACCAAACGCGCAGACAAACTCGCAAGAAAACTCGCAGATATTTGCGCGTTTTGAAAAACTCGCAAGCAAATACGCAGATCAAACTCGCAGATCAAACACGCAGATTCGACAAAACTCTCAAGTGCCTAAACTCGCTAAAGACTATTCACGCTGAAACTCGCAGATTGAAGCGTGCGCGTTTCCCAAACTCGTACGTCGAAGCTTGCGCGTTTAAACCAAACTCGCTGGCTACTCTTGCGCGTTTCAACACTTAGAATTATTTCTTGAATCTTCAAACTCGCAGGTCGATGAACTCGCTAACTACTGTTCCTCCTCAAACTCGCAAGACGAAGAACTCGCAAATCACTATTCCTTCTGAAACTCGCTAGCTTCAATTAGCGAGTTTGTAGAACTCGCTGGCCACTACTAGCGCGTTTCTTAGAACTCGCAGATAGCCCTTGCGCGTTTCAGACCAAAATACTTCTTTTCGACTTGCGCGTTTTAAATGATGAACCTTGCGCGTTTCACGACGAACTTGCGCGTTTTGGCGATCTAGCGCGTTCTTCCGTTTTTCGACCCAAAAACCATCTTTTTCACCTTAAGTCGATCTTTTCTTGTCCAATTGATCTGTAACTTTGCAGAATCCTTTGTAATCAACCCAAGAACAAGTTTCAATACACAATTTTTACAATTAAACAATTACGAACCAAAAAGATTGATGAAACAGTGACTAACGACTCGTGTAACAAAACTCGACCAAAATCACAAATTCGATTGAAATTACAGTGCAATACGAAAATTAAAGTACATAGACTCGATCTAGTACACTTTTCGTACAACTCATAATCAAAATCTGCTACAAAAACACTCTCAAACTCAAAATTTGATTCTTAACAGTAACGACCACAGAGACGATGAACAGTAACTCGATTTCTTGAATTTCTTGATTTGATTTCACCTTTGGACTTGCTCTGATACCAATTGTGTGTTCCAGATTCTAGTTCCTATTCAATTACAATCAAACAAACAAGATTAACAACAACAATTACCTGTTTGATTACTTGAATTGTCAAGAAATACACTTTCTCTCTCTAAAAGTCTTTCTCTCTCTAAAACCAAATTCTCTCAAATCTTGAATCTGATATTACAATCTTAGTTACGTACAACTGAAATACAAAGAGAAAAAGTATTTATACTACTACCTAATACTAAGGAAACTAAAATACAAAGACTACTAAGTTTGACTTATTACAAATAGACTTTGACTTTTAATGTGATTTGACTTTAGCAGCTTTGACTTTCTCAACCTTGAATCTTCAGTCTTCTTGATCTTGTATCCAACAGATTTATGCTCTAACACTACTTCTTCTACAATTTCTTTGGTCATTAACCCTCCCAACATTTCGCATCAACCTCTTACAGCTGCACCCATAGGACCTGGTACTCAAACACATCCTCCAAATTTTGAAGGAGACATGCAATTTTATAATATGTTTGATATATCAGGTACTCCTAAACCCATATACACTTCTCCCACCTCTCCATATAAGTCTGATCGTCCTTTTGCTCAACCCTTAACTTTTTATTTCAGGTCCTACTTTGGGAACTGTTAACGCCAGTGTCAACAAACTAACTAACAAGGTGGATTCTCTCTCCTCCTCCATCAACACCACCACCAGTGCTGTCAACCAAGCTGGTGAAAAACTCAAAAGACTTACATCTGATTCCATTTCTAAGGCTGAAGCTTCTCAAATCACTGCTCTTCAAGGATAGATTGTCAAAATAAAGGAGGACTTAGTTGTTAATCATCAATAAGTTCAACTTCTACAGGGAAGATTTGGCTCACTTACAGCTGAGGTTCGGGGTCTCTCTTCAAAGATTAACTCTTGCACAACTCTGCTCAATCAGGTCCTGACAAAGCTGAATGAACCAACTCCTACACCAACGCCTTCATTCACGGAAAATGATCGTACATCGCTGAACATCTCCGTTGAATTTATTCATCAAGCCACTTCCGACATCCCTGATATTGAAGGTCGTTTGGAACGGTTGGAGGCTAAAGTTCGTTCTAAGCCTGTTGCTGAGGCTATAACCAACGTTGCTGAACTCCCCCGTGATGATAATGACAAAGAGGGGGAGAGATCACATGAAGAAAATTCAGATGCAACTGCAACTAAGGTTCAGGTAACGGAAGAACCTCCCTCTCAAGTTGAGGGGGAGAAGGTCGCTGAGGTTTCAGCGACAGAAGATCAAGCCCCTCCCTTTTTTTCACTTGCTATGGTTGATGAAGAAGAAGAAGAGGAGGAGGAAGAGAAAGAAAATGATGAAGAACTTGATCTCTCTGATCAAGGAAATAAGGATGTTGCTGACAATAATGATGATGATGATGATGATGATGAAGATGATCGGTCTCTCTGGTTCTCAGCTACAAACGTCTCATCAGTGCCAACTATGAAAGGCATTGTTATTTCTGAAGCAAGGGGAGAAGGGAAGCAGCTTCAGGTGCCTCATCCCAAGGCAAGCAGAAGGGAATAGCTGCCGAGGGAAACCTGAAACTTGTTTCACCATCTGAGGGGGAGAATCCTTCTCAGGTATGCCTATCCATTGTCCCTCTCTCTTTCTTTAACTACCAAACCCCTATCTCATTCTAGCATTTACCTTTCTTCTTCTATAAATAACACTAACTCCCTTCATTTTTTGCTCAGTCAGTTCTCTCCTCTGCTTAAGGGAGCTGAACTTCAAATAATCCTAGCTCCATTAGTTGAAGATCAAATAATCCCAACCTCCTTTAATGAGGTTGATGAAGAAGAAGAAGAAGAAGTCCTGCTCCATCCAGGAAGGCCCTCTAGACCAGCTCAATGGTCAGAGGAGGAACTAAATAAAAGAACAAAGATGATCTCTCACTTAGAGAGTCAACGTCTAAAGATCCCTCTTCCATCCTTATCAAAAGAGCTTAACTTCCCGACTCAAGCTGAAATCGAAGAATCTGTCAGAGGTGAGAAGCTGATTGCTGAATGCCAACAAGACGTGATGTAACACCCGGAAATTTATAAGGTAAGTAATTTTCCTCTTATTTCATTAAATTATGACTATTTGAGTGTAACACCCCGAATTTTCGTTTGGTTTTGCGAGGTTGTTTAAGAGGAAATGAAGTTCCTGTTTCTGTCTACAGGGCGCACGGGTCGTGCGCCCTCCTTCAGGAAAAACGCACGGGTCGTGCGCATGGATCAGGGTGCGAGGTAGTAATAAACGCACGGGCCGTGCGCCATCCCCCTTTGAAAACGCACGGGTCGTGCGCTGTGTTGGGATGTGTGTCAATCCTTGCTAAATATCTCATTTTGTGGGATTTCATTTAGTAATCTCATATTTCTCTCTCTCTCTTCCTTTTCTCTCTTTTTCTCTTTCAATCTTCATAGGCTCGTTTGGTTGCTAGTTTTCGGTGTTTGTAGCGAGGGGTCGGTGTTTTAAGCTTCACCTCTTCGCCGTGATCGTTATCTGGTTTTCCGGGTTTTATTCTGAAAACCTATCGGTGAGTTCCTACTACCATTTTACAAACTTTATACATGTCAAAACTCTTATTTGCGAAATCTGAAGTATTTCTACGGTATGATTTTATGTTCTCTACATTTTGATATAAATGAAGTTTCTGGTGATTTTCGGGGTTCCCGATCAGTTTTGACTAAAATGACTGGTTCCGCCTTATTAAAGTAAAATGATGTTTTACTTGCACATTATGTGATTATGTAAAAAGAATGTTTATGAACTCATTTTAATGATTTTCATTCTTACCAGAAGTTGAACTGGAAATGGCATTTTGTTTATAAAATGTGTTAATACCATATGTTTATTTATGGTTGGTCACATATGTTGTTGTGACGAGTCTGTACCATTACTAGTGGATCCCTATATTTTGAGTCGACTGTTTTGTTGGGATGTTATATTCCCCAACTTTGTAGCTATGGATTATATGTTCCTCGGGGGCAACTTAGTACGGTTATGTGAGGCACGATACTAGCCATGGTTCATAGTGATCCTAGCGAAGGAGTATACCTTGGTTTTGCGCTTGGGGCTTGATCTCACGTTGAAGCACGGACTTTGTGTTTCGTATCCGTGGATTCCAAATGGTTTAGCTCATAACTTGGATTTGTGGTCTACTTAGTGTTACACCATGATCCTTGGTAAAATGGTCCTTTTGTCATCATATAATGAGTTTTGGACCGAAAATGCCCAGTTGTGGCGAAATGTTATCTTGATGAATTAAACCTTTTTGAAAAGATTTCCTTACGATACTGATGTTTATATCTTTTGAGCTTTATAAACTGTATGTTCTCACCAGCTTTAAAGTCTGACACTTTTTCTCAAATGATGTTTATAACAGGTTTCCCTTAGCGGTGGGTTGTCGGGGTTTTGAGAGACGGGTTTGGTCTCGAGGCATTTTGAGATGACTAGTATTGTTTCAGGGCATTTGTTAAGTCCCATTCTTTTGGTACATTTATGGATCGTCAATTGATGTAATCTGATATAGGTGTCTAGATTAGTTTGTTGACAAACTCTATATCGATACAGGTTTTTGTAAAGTCTTAAGGACTGATCCCCTTCTTGGGAGTTTATTATCAATACGAATGTCATTTTGCCAAGTTTTGCAGGTTTTAATTTACTCTGATTTTTAGGGTGTTACATTGAGAATATGAGCCTTTTATATGTGCATGACGATCATTATTATATTGAAATGTTATATAAACTGGTTAATCATCTTAATTGCTTAAACCTCGCGCTCGTAATCGTTTTAGACTGAAATTTTGGGCTGTTGGAAGAGTAGCACAAGAGTGCCATGCGATAGTGACATTGTCACTATCGTCGATCACTCTCGCGGGAGTTGTACCGAGAGTTGGGGGCTCGGTGCGATTGTGTCGGCGCGATAGTGACAACGCGGAGAGTGTTCCGAGAGTGGGGGGTGCTCGCGATTGTGACTCGCGATAGTTCCCATGGCACTATCGCCGACGGGTGTAGTGTATTAAATGAGATTTTATCAGATTTTAACTTCATTTTCTCTCAACCCTCTCTTCATTTTGGCGATTTTGGAACCCTCTAAACTGATTTCTCCCTCACCAAACCCTAACCCTCATAAATACAAACCCTCTTGGTGATTGGATCTTGATCACTTGCAATAACTCCCCTCAAGGAAGATTTCTAGGGTTTCTTCAAGTTCAACCTCTCCTCTCCAAGTTCATCCTCCTACATCTAGGGTTTTCCTATTTTCTAGGTTTTTGTTCAAAACCTAGATTGTGAGTTTACTAAACCTTTGTTAAAACTAGATACACATCATAATCTCCTATTTGTTATTATTGTATATTTGCTCAAAATGTTCATCTCTATATGTTCAAGTATTTGGGGCTTTTCTCATGGATACATAAAATGAGTATTTTGACATGAATAATGTATACATGTCTTGGTATTATGATGATTTCTATTTGGAATACCTTTTTGGTGATATTGTATCTACATAATGGCTATATTGGTATTTAGGCCTTATGTTGGACTTATGTGGTTAGGATGGTAATATTGTCCCCATGGTTGGTATCGAAATATGTTCGGTTGAAATATACCTCAAGACCTCCTATATGCATTATGTTGGACGAACCAAGTCAGTAGACACTAGGAGGATGTAGTATTGGGTGCCACCGTGATGGTATGTGCCTAGACCTCCGCCATTCGAGGAATTTCCATAGTTGTAGTCGGGGGATGTGTCGGGCCTTTCGGGTGCCTCTTGTTAGTTGGCATCAAGGTATATCGACACTTTGGATGGAACTTGATTGGTGCTATGGGTCTCCCCTATTGACTCCACATTTGTTGAAGTTTGGTTAACTGCTGATAAGAATTATAAATGTTCATGCATGCTTTTTATTGTTCAACTCACTAGGCTTTTTGGCCTAACACTTGTTTGGTGTCGATGTGTATCTCAGGTTCTAGCGGCGCCGGTCCTAAACAGGCTTAGTAGCTTGGGTAAGAGCGTGGGGAACCTTTGCACTTGGACATACATTTTGTAGAAGAACTCTTGGGTTTATAAATGACACCCTTTTTTGTAATCTCTTTTCTATTTATAGAAATTAGATTAGTTGGTTGTTATTTATTATCCGTTAAATTACAACTGTAATTAAACAGGTTTGTATATTTCCCCATTTTTGGGAGGCTCTTGCTATGGCAATTTTATATACCTCATGTCGGGTTTTTTCGGACTTTTGTTATCCCTATTTTTAGGGTGTTACAAGTTGGTATCAGAGTTTTAGTTTAAGTGAACTATGTATTGTTTTAGGATATCTAGACTTAAGCTTTAGACTTTACTGTTTCACTGTCCATTTGGGGTAGAAATTCGAGGTGGGGAGAGCGTTAGGATTTATGGAATTACACTAATTGAGAGTTGTGATGATAGTGGCAAGAATCCTTGTGTATGATTCGTCCATAATTTCACTTAGCTACTGCTATTATGAATGTATTGTTACGTAAGTGTGCTTGATTTGCTATTATTATGATGATTGATGAAGGTAGTAGTACGTACAAAGAGTTCAACTCATTTAGTCTTTTCTCAATCCCTTTTCTCGTACGTGTATGGAAAACTTCAATGGTAAACACTCGTAAGTGGAATCTACAGCTGACCGACCTCTCTTGGTCAAAACCTCCATGGGGCCTCCCGTACCCAATGTCTTGGGAGGAGGACCCGAACAGATTCCCCACACGAACCTTGCGGCTAACAATGCCATCTTGGAGGAGGTAACTATGGAGACCAGGATCAGAGATAGTATGATGTTGTCCATGAACTCGGCCATGGCCCAACAACAAGAGTTTTTCATAAACTTCTGGAATATCGAGACGCCAGTCACCGACAACCGGAGACGATGGCGGAGAACGTCGTTATGGGGTCGGGTGGACCGGTTGTTGTGTCTGTTGAAGACCCGACGGATAACGGGAACAAGGTAAAGGCCAAGGGGTGCACCTACAAGGCGTTTATGGGGTGCAACTCGAAAGAGTTTGCAGGTTCTGATAACCCGGTTGCTTGCATGTATTGGCTCAAATAGGTGGAGATAGCCTTCGAGTCCAGTGAATGTGACATCTCGTAACGGGTCAAGTTCTCTTCTCAACTACTTCGGGGAGAGGCTTTGATTTGGTGGAATCTCACTCGATCCGCCCTTACTACCGAGGTTTTTGCCAAGTTAACTTGGCCGGTTTTCAAGGAAAAGATCATGGATAAGTACTGTAGCGAAAGGTCGTTGGACAAACAGGAACGGGAGTTCAAGGATTTGAAGAAGGGTACTTTGTCCACTGCCGGCTACTCCAAGCTCTTTTTGGAGAAGTTGAATTTGGTGGGACATCTAGTCCCCGATGAGAAGTCAAAGATTAAAGCTTATCAGCAAGGGTTATCGGCCGAGATGAGGACTGCGGTGAGAAATGCTAGAAGTTCGACATTGCAAGAGGTCATCGAAGAGTCCTTGCTTATTGAGGACGACATGCTTGCGGAGAAGGATAAGAAGAGGCAGTTTGGGGAGAAATGAAAGTGGGAAGGGTCATCTGGGCCAGTTCGTTAGTCGAAGTCGTTTGTAAGCTGTAGAGCTGGCGACCATCGTCAAGAGGATCGGTGGTGCCACAAGTGCAAGACCAAGCACTCGGGACCGTGCATCATCATAACCTATTCGGGTCCGGTAGGATGTGCCAAGTGTGGCAAGAAAGGTCACATAACTCGAGAGTGTCCTATTCGGGGGCCGGTGTGCTTTGAGTGTCGGGAGCCGGGGCACATGAGGAAGGATTTCCCGAAGCTAGTAGGAGGTAATAACGGAAATTCCGTGGGTTCGACGGCTAGAGTCGAGCAAATGCCGAGGGTGCCAAGCCGAGCTTTCCGGATGACTACCGAGGAGGCAAAGGAGGCCGTCGATGTTGTTACGGGTACGTTCCTAGTAAACTCCTTTCCCGTTCGTGTTTTGTTTGATTCGGGTGCTACGTGTTCCTTTGTATCAGACGTTTTATGTAAACAGTTTGTTACTCCTATTAGTGTCCTTCCTGATGCGCTAGTAGTAGAAATAGCTAATGGAGACCAAGTGATCATTCGAGACTGATTTTGTGATTTCACTATAGAGATTGATGGGAATCCTTTTGGAGTAGACTTGCTACCTATGGCTATAGGGGGGTTCGACGTGGTCATAGGCATGGATTGGTTGGTGAGGCATAAGGCTGACATCTTTTGCTCCAAAAAGATGATCCAAGTGCCTTTGCCGAAAGATGGTGTGGTTACCATCTACGGGGTGAAAGGGAAGAGAAATAATCCTATCATCTCTTCTCTTAAAGCTCGCAAATTTCTACGAATGGTTACCCTTCGTACCTGGCTTATGTGGTGGATGCGAAGTAAGAGAAGAAGTATGTGGAAGATGTGAAGGTTGTACAAGACTATCCGGACGTCTTTCCGGAAGACTTACCCGGGTTACCGTCGGAACGGCAAGTGGAGTTTCAAATCGACCTCACTCTGGGAGCGGCTCTGATAGCTCGTGCTCCCTATCGATTGGCCCCGATGGAGATGAAAGAGATGATGACGCAACTTCAAGAGTTGTTGGAGAAGGGCTTCATCCGACCGAGTTCGTCACCTTGGGGAGCCCCGGTATTGTTCGTGAAGAAGAAGGATGGATCCATGCGGATGTGTATCGACTACCGAGAGTTAAACAAAGTCACGGTGAAGAACAAGTATCCTCTACCTCACATCGATGATCTTTTTGATCAACTCCAAGGCGCGGGATGTTTCTCAAAGATTGATCTTCGGTCCGGATACCATCAAGTGAGAGTGAAGAAGGAATATATCCCGAAGACGGCTTTCTGAACGCGATACGGTCACTATGAGTTCTTGGTGATGCCTTTCGGCTTAACCAACGCTCCGTCCGTATTCATGGACTTGATGAACCGTGTGTGTCGCCCATTCTTGGATAAATCCGTGATCGTCTTCATCGACGATATTTTAATCTACTCAAAGGACGAGTCCGAGCAGGGGAAACATTTGCGGGAAGTGTTAGAAGTCCTAAGAAGGGAGAAGTTGTTTTCAAAGTACTCGAAGTGCGAATTCTGGCTCCAAGAGGTGCAATTCTTGGGGCATGTGGTGTCTAAAGATGGAGTAAAGGTGGACCCGACAAAAATCGAGGCGATGATGAGTTGGGAGCCTCCAACGAGTCCGACGGAGATTCGAAATTTCTTGGGTTCGGCGGTCTATTATAGACGTTTCATTCAAGATTTCTCCAAGATAGTCACGCCACTCACCTCACTAACAAGAAAGAACGTCAAGTTTCTTTGGACCGATGTGCAAAATCGAGCTTTTCAAATGCTCAAGAAGAGATTGTGCGAAGCTCCAATCTTTTCCTTACCCGAGGGATCGGAAGACTTCGTAGTGTATAGTAACGCTTCTAAGATGGGGCTTGGATGCGTACTAATGCAACGGGGGAAGGTAATAGCTTATGCGTTGCGGCAACTAAAGGATCATGAGAAGAACTATCCGACTCATGACTTGGAATTGGCGGCGGTGGTTTTTGCATTGAAGTCGACACTACTTGTATGGGACAAAGTGTAATCTATTCATGGATCACAAGAGTCTTAAATACATCTTCGATGAAAAGGAACTCAACATGTGGCAAAGAAGGTGGCTTGAGCTTTTGAAGGATTACGATTGTGACCTACTCTATCATCCCGGTAAGGCCAACGTGGTGGCGGATGCATTGAGTCGAAGGAGCCATGATAGTGGTGTCAAGATGTCCCTTACAAGGATCAATGTGGTATCGAGTTTGTTGAAAAATATAAAGACGAGTCAAGTGGAAGCACTTAAAGAGGAGAACCTCAAATCCGAAGTCATGATAAAGCAAAGGGAACTCTTAACGGAAGACGGTCGTGGACTCAAGCTCTTCCAAGGGTGAATTTGGGTGCCGAAGGTCGGGGGAAACCGTGACCTACTTCTTGAATTAATGAAAATTCAGTGAAGTACTTAACTCTATCTATAACACCCCGATTTTCGAGAGGTGTCAATTCAAGTTAATACAGAAACCGATATATTAAGGAAAATAAGATATTTGATTTTGGGCTTGAATCCTTGATTTTATAGTCTTGATAGATGAAGGATTCAATTACGAGTCCAACGGTTCTTTCCGGAGCGAAAACGGAGCTATAACGAAGAAGTTATGACCAAAACAATGTTTGGGCATATTTCTCGCGATTTGTAGGGCGCACGGGTCGTGCGTTTTTTTTCACAAAAAGCACACGGGTCGTGCTCAACATCAGAAGCATCAACACGGGTTAAAAACCTGATTTCAGCCTCATTTCACCCAAAACTTCATTTCTTCATATCTTCTTCATCCCAACCCCGATTTCAGTGATTCAAGTTGCCACGATTTCATTTTGGGAAACGCTTCTTTGTGGTTGATTACAATTATTTATGGTAGAATATGTATATATATGGTTGGAACCTTGTGGAACTAGGTTTTGGAAGATTTGGTTTGAAGAATTAAGTTTCTTCAAGGAAAGCTCTAAGTGGGTAAAATCTATATTTAGTCTAAATCTAGCAAGGTGAGTTTACTAAACTTTTGTTAAAACTGGATACACATCATATTTTCTTATTTGTTGTTATCATCACATATTTGCTCAAAATGTTCATCTTTTACGGGTTCAAGTTTTCATGAGACTATGTGAGAAATATGTTTTATAAGTATCATCCCATGATTTACTCTATTTTGTGTAAGTATTTGGGGTCTTCATTATGTATACCCACAATGGGTATTTTGACATGATTTAATGAATACATGTTTTGATATATTATGATAAATTCCAGTTGGAATACTCTCTTGGTGATATTGTATCTACAAAATGTTTATGTGGATAATTGGGTCCTATGTTGGGCTCACATGATTAGGATGGTGATATTGTACCCATGGTTGGTATTGAATTATATTTGGTTGAAATACACCTAAAGACCTCCTATATAAATTATGTTGGACGAACCAAGTCGGTAGACACTAGGAGGATGTAGTCTTGGGTGCCATCGTGTGGGTATGTGCCTAGACCTCCGCCATTCGGGGTAATGCCATGGTTGTAGTCCTCGGATGTGCCAGGACTTTGGATGTCGCTCTTAGAAGTTGGCATTAAGGTACATTGTCTCTTTGGGTGGAACTGATTGGTGCTATGGGTCTCCCCCATTGACTCCATACATGTTGAAAATTGGTTAACTGCTGATAAGAATCATATATGCTCTATTATGCTATTTCTTGTTCAACTCACTAGGATTTTTGGCCTAACACTTGCTTGGTGTCGATGTGTATCTCAGGTTCTAGCGGCGCCGGTTCTAAGCTAGCATAGTGCTTGGGTGATAGATTGGGGAATATTGCGTTTGGACTTACTTTTGGTAGGAGAACATTTGGGTTTATAAATGACACCCTTATTTGTAATCTCTCTTATAGTTATGGAAATTAGATTAGTTGGTTATTATTTATTGTCCGTTTAATTACGACTGTATTTAAACAGGTTTGTGTATTTTCCCCATTGTTGGGAGGCTCTTGCTATGGCAATTTTAAATACCGCATGTCCGTTTTTCGGATTTTTGTTATCCCTATTTTTAGGGTGTTACAAGTTGGTATCAGAGCTCTAGTTTAAGTGAACTAGGCATAAATGTAAGATGTCTAGACTTAGATTGAGTATGTTAGGCAATGATTGTGAGATAGGTAGAATTTCTAAGATGGGTTTGTCTTAGAGTCGACGGAAACTATGGTTATCAAGCGTTGTGGTGATGGTAACGAGAACCTTTATGTATTATATGTTCATAATCTCACCTAGCTAATGTTATTATGAGGATATTTATACATGATGGTGCTTGAAGTGCCGTTGTGACAATTGGTAATGTAGTAGTACGTTCTCTTGTGCTTGGTTTACTAATGTTATGATATTTGGTAGGCGTAGTAGTACGTTTCCTTCGTGTTCAATTCTGTTAATCTCCTTCTTATTCATTCTCGTGCTTGCGTGGACTGCCTTGGTATGTCGACCGTTGGGGTGGTAAGAAAGTTTCTGAATGGGTAACTATTAGAAAAAGTTAATGATCTTAGTATTCGTTACTTGGATTGACGGTAAGTATGGTGATTGCATTAAGTGGACAGTTTCGAGTCGGATTAATTGGTTGGATTAGAACCATAGACTTTTGAATCGATGTATTCGAGGAGAAATTGTAAGGTGAGCCTATGAAGTCTGTGATCTTTGCCTTAAGATGTTGAGCATCTGGATGACGATAGTCTAACTAGAGAAATCGAGGAGCGTGAGTTCAAGTTGATTTGTGAAAACGGTGTACATGCCAAAATGTTTATTATAAACTGTTTGTGTTTTGCCTCAAATTGTTAACTGTTGATAAGTTTTAGTTATTTTAAAATGTTTAGTTTTATAAGCATGTTGAGATACCCATTTTGGGATCTTTGGGTATTTTGGTAAACAAATCATATTGAAATGTTTACTTGATGATTTTACATATATAATTGGAGTTCAATTGACGTAAGGGTCATTTTGTGTATTTAATTTTATGAACCTTTTCAGAAATGCATATTATTGTGTTATGAGGCATTTTGAAAATATAAGGGTATGAGTTCATTTGGGAAAATGGTTTGTCTCAACCAACGATGAGATTTTATTTATTTATATTTTTGGTCGTGTTTGCATATTAGACGGTCAAACGGGTTCCAATATTTATATCGGTTTTTATTTGGGTATTTACGTAAAGTGTTGGGCCTTTGACTCAGTTTTGACTAAATGAGTCGTGTGGACATTTGTCCGGATTTATAACCGTCGTGGGTTTTGAGTATGATGATACTTAATTCGTGTCATTGGTGAGTTACATGCTTTGGGTGCTTTGGTCATTCATTTGGAGTCATGTAATGGATCCATAAGTACGTAAGTCTGTTTGTTTTGTAAGGCCTGAGGTTTTGGGTTACATTTAGTGACCGCTTGGGTTTGCTAGCGAGTAGGCAATAGGTGGCTCGAGCCGCTGAGTTGAAACTCGTCTAGATTGGATAGGCATCCATGTCCGTAAGACCTTGGGGTGGAACTCGACGGAGTATGGCAAGGGGCAACAAACTGTCCGAGGATTGTGATGTCGGGCATGGCATGGGAACTAGGATCGGGATATGTGGTGAAATCCGATAACATCACGGGTGGCCTCATTCACGTGTTCTCGCCACCCAAGATGGAAACGTTTAGATGACATGTAAGGAAGTTGTATGGGTGGCCTATTTACATGTTTCTCTATTCTCAATGTATACGGGTCTCTCCGTCGTAGATCCGTGGTATTTTTAAAAGTTAATGTCGTATTTTTACCAACTTTGGTTTGTGTAGTCGACGATAAATGATGGCCTTAATATTGGGTCTTTCCCACATATATTAAGGTTTGAATGGAATGCGTCATTTCCATGTTTCGGTATTTGTTTTCGTCCACTTTTACGGTCGTGTGAGTTTGTGTCGAATGTCCGTGTTCACGGCAAATTTTTATTTATATAGATTTTTATCTATGTTTTATGAGTTGTGTATCATGTTCCACTCGTGTTGGGTACTTCGAGATATAACATTTTACCCGCGTTTTATAAAAATTGGGAGTTCTCTCTCTATTCTCATTTTGAGCAAGTTTTGGGTTAAATCTAAGTTTATGAAAGAACGTTTTATATTGAAATCTTATTTCGTGCCGCATTGTGACTAAAAGAGATAAAACTTTAAGAGTTCGATATCATGAGCATGTTGTCTTGGGTTTTACAAACATTTTATTTATACCGTTTGTAATTAAATTAAATTACTCTTACAATTGCTCAAATCGCATGCATATGTCTTTACTAAATTTTGGGGAATAAACCGAGGTATGCGAGTCACGATTGGAAGTTTTATTTCATGACATTTCATGGTTAATTGCAGAAATTTTGGGGTTCGATTTTGTGAATTTCCCTTCTGTAGTTTTATACGAACGTCTTGTTATACACTGTTTTAGTACGTAAAACTATTACTCATCCATTACATAAATTATACTGTTGGTGTGAGTAATCGCATGAAATATTTATGTTATTTCGGATAGAACTTTTGCCCAGAACATATTTCAATTATTGATTTTACTGATAGGAGTTTTCCGCAATGCATGAATTGAATTTTCGGTTTGCATGACGTTGTAGTTACAGTTTTGGGTAAGTACGTTTTATCGGTGCGACCCAAATTTGAAACGCGAAAAAAAAAATTATTTACGTTCCTATTGTGTTGATACATTTGGGAAATGATCGGACGTATATAGGTCTTGTTGAAAATTTTATTTTCCGACGTTTTGTGTTAAAGTAAAAGATTTGAAAGTTGAAGTTGTGAAATCCTCTTTTGGGAGTTGTACAAATTTTTATTGCACATGTTATTGGACGGAAAATTATTTTTCATATGCATAGCATAAATTGATGCATACTAGGACCCTGGTAGTCCGTTTGAAAATTTTGTTACGCATCTTTCGTTACCGTTTTATTAACGTAAGTACTGATCAAATGAGTTTTGAAAATGGTTTTATATGTGTGGCATTGGTGATCAATTTTGAAACCTATCGAATGCACAGTGTATTTTTACCGTATGTTTAATTGTTATAAAACTTATGTATTTGAGAGTTTTATAAACTTCAAATTGGCATAGTAGTGTGAAAAACCTTGAATTCATTGGGCTATAGGTGTAAGCCCCTCGTGTTAGAAGTCGAGATTAAGGATTAAAAGAGTCCTCGGAGTTTGAGGCGTTAGACATGTGCTTTCTCCCAGTTAGTTAAGTAACGATCTTTATGCTTTGTTAAACCTGTGAATTAAAATCGTGTTCGGTTGTTTGGATATGGTTGGTTTTGGAATTGTGGGAAATTGGTACGACGACATGCTATGTGTCGGTGGCATACTATATTGTTGGGTATTCGTGAATAATGATGATGTTATGATTGACTGGTAAGGATGTTGGATTTGGGTGACTACTTCCAAGAGTAGGTGTCAACTTTGAATCGACATTGCTAATCGGGAATGAAATATTTGGTAGTATACCCACGTTTGCAGAATGGCCATCTCGAGGTTAGGTGTTGGCGCTTGATTTTGAGGACAATGACTGTTGGTGTGCTTCAGTGTACTTCCGTTAGATCTGGTGTGTCTGCAGGACAAGCGGTAAACTTAAGGAAACTAGATGTTGATAATTAAGAATCAATCATTGGTATTTTGATAATTGTCAGGACTTTCGCTGATTTGGAAATCGATGCTTGAGTGCATGGTGGGAGTTTGGTGGTAATGTTATTGGATACATTTGGTGAGAATGTCGAGGTGGACTTTAAGTACAATTCGATTATCGAGGAGACCTTGATGCGTCGTATTTAGAGGTATCTAAGGGAAAGGTTTGCTTTGGGGTATTCTTAGTGGAAATGACTGAATAAGGTCGTAAGTTACTCTTGAGGTATTATGAGCAACATAAGGTTGGGAGGCAACCGAGATTTAATGATTAAGAAAATGATTAATCAAGGACTCAACGTTCATCCTGACGTCGGTGAAATATATCGAACATTGAGATTGAGTTTTGTAACGACATGTCATGAGAAACTCATCGATAACCTCAACCGGAATGTAATCGGGTCCGTATATGAGGTGAGGTTTCATGAAGGCATTCCTTTAGGATAGGAAATCAATCGATCTTTCTAAGTGTAATGTTGGGTGCTTGGTGGTTCCAGATTTCGAGGACGAAATCTCTTTTAAGGTTGGGAGGATTGTAACATCCCGATTTTCGAGAGGTATCAATTCAAGTTAATACAGAAACCGATATATTAAGGAAAAATAAGATATTTGATTTTGGGCTTGAATCCTTGATTTTATAGTCTTGATAGATGAAGGATTCAATTACGAGTCCAACGATTCTTTCCGGAGAGAAAACGGAGCTATAACGAAGAAATTATGACCAAAACAGTGTTTGGGCATATTTCTCGTGGTCTGTAGGGCGCACGGGTCGTGCTCAACATCAGAAGCATCAGCACGGGTTAAAAACCTGATTTCAGCCTCATTTCACCCAAAACTTCATTTCTTCATATCTTCTTCATCCCAACTCCGATTTCAGTGATTCAAGTTGCCACGGTTTCGTTTTTGAGAGCTCTTCAAGGATCTAGCAAGAGATTGGAAGTATATTGGAGTATACAAGAGTATTTTGTGGTGGTAAGCTCCTCATCTCTTCCATTTCATCTTCTTCACCAAAGTTTTCTAGGGTTTCATCCACCCTTTGTTCTCCCTTTCATAGATTGGAGGTTTGTAACCATTTTGGTGAACTAGAGGTGTTTTGATTGGTGGATTCAAGTTTGGGTTAAGGTAATCTTCTATTCTCTTCATTTATGGAAGTTAGGATTTCGGTATCAGTTGAGGTATTCATGTATAAGGTTGGGAAACGCTTCTTTGTGGTTGATTACAATTATTTATGGTAGAATATGTATATTTATGGTTGGAACCTTGTGGAACTAGGTTTTGGAAGATTTGGTTTGAAGAATCAAGTTTCTTCAAGGAAAGCTCTAAGTGGGTAAAATCTATATTTAGTCTAAATCTAGCAAGGTGAGTTTACTAAGCTTTTGTTAAAACTGGATACACATCATATTTGCTTATTTGTTGTTATCATCACATATTTGCTCAAAATGTTCATCTTTACGGGTTCAAGTATTTGATGGTGTTTTCATGAGACTATGTGAGAAATGTGTTTTATAAGTATCATCCCATGATTTACTCTATTTTGTGTAAGTATTTGGGGTCTTCATTATGTATACCCACAATGGGTATTTTGACATGATTTAATGAATACATGTTTTGATATATTATGATAAATTCCATTTGGAATACTCTCTTGGTGATATTGTATCTACAAAATGTTTATGTGGATAATTGGGTCCTATGTTGGGCTCACATGATTAGGATGGTGATATTGTACCCATGGTTGGTATTGAATTATATTTGGTTGAAATACACCTAAAGACCTCCTATATAATTTATGTTGGACGAACCAAGTCGGTAGACACTATGAGGATGTAGTCTTGGGTGCCACCGTGTGGGTATGTGCCTAGACATCCGCCATTCGGGGTAATGCCATGGTTGTAGTCCTCGGATGTGTCGGGCCTTTGGATGTCGCTCTTAGAAGTTGGCATTAAGGTACATTGTCTCTTTGGGTGGAACTGATTGGTGTTATGGGTCTCCCTTATTGACTCCATACATGTTGAAAATTGGTTAACTGCTGATAAGAATCATATATGCTCTATTATGCTATTTCTTGTTCAACTCACCTTTCTTTTTGGCCTAACACTTGCTTGGTGTCGATGTGTATCTCAGGTTCTAGCGGCGTCGATTCTAAGCTGGCATAGTGCTTGGGTGAGAGATTGGGGAATATTGCGTTTGGACTTACTTTTGGTAGGAGAACATTTGGGTTTATAAATGACACCATTATTTGTAATCTCTCTTCTAATTATGGAAATTAGATTAGTTGGTTGTTATTTATTGTCCGTTTAATTACGACTGTATTTAAACAGGTTTGTGTATTTTTCCATTGTTGGAAGACTCTTGCTATGGCAATTTTAAATACCGCATGTCCGTTTTTCGGATTTTTGTTATCCCTATTTTTATGGTGTTACACTACCAGTACTGTAAAAGATCCCTCAAAATAGTAATTGGGACGTGTATGTTATGAGTCTTGATTATCCTTTATTTTGACATTAAAGTAATTTTCTTCATAATTACTTTGTCATTATCAAATAGGGGGATATTGTTGATCCATATTCTCTCAGTGATTTAAAAATGACCCTTTTTTATACTTAGTGAAAATTACGTTTAACATTATTTATTAGTGTTTCATCATCAGCGATCATACTGAGTCTGTTCAGTTGTCACTGATGATCTTTCTTGTAAACATTCATATGTATAAGTGTTTCATCATCAGCGGTCAAATACTGAGTATGTTCAGTATCGCTGATGATTTCTTATGTAAACAGTTATAAGTTTACAAATAAATAAATCTTGTTTAAATCTATTTGAAAAATAAAAACAAAACAAAACAAACACTTCATATTTTGATACAATTTGCGGTACATGTCCACCAATTTTGGTACGAGATTGAAGACGTTACCAAGTGTAAGGTGATGCCACAAAACTATTAGAAGGAATGTTCTAGAAAAAGACTAAAGTATTGACTTGACATTGACAATCAAATTCCTCTCTTCACTCCCTGTTATTTTCTTGATGACCAAGAAAATGATGAAAATATGATAATATGAATTTTCTTGCTGCCTAAGTTTATTCACGTACACACGCCTAAGCAATACATATAATTATATAATTTATTTTATTTTATTTATGAGTGAATTGTGGATTTGGTCCTGTGTTTTGATAATTTTTTTGACTATTGTCCCTATATTATATTTATTGTGGATTTGATCCTTGTGATATTTAATTTGTTTTAACCATGGTCCCTCTGACTAACATCTCCGTTAACTCTATTAACTCAAGGACCATTTTAGCCATTTTGCTTAACTTTTGTCTTTTTTCTATAAAAAGGTAAAAACAATAATTTATACACACACACACACACACACATATATATATATATATATATATATATATTTATAACGGTAACAAAATAAATAAAATAAGACATTATTGTATGATTTAATTTGCTTAAATTATAAATCAATTATATTAAATTCGATTTAATTTTATGGTTTTAATATTTTTGCCTATTTGGGTATGAAAACCTAGTTGAAATTTATATAGGGATTTGTTTAATTTTAAGTTATAAAGATAATAGTATATATGAATGAGCCGTTTGGTTATAATTTAAATAGTTGATTTTGAGTTTTTGAATGAAAGCAATATAAAAAACAGAACTCCTAATTTTTGGATGATAAAATTGGTTTTCAATAATTTGGGTGTTAAAATATCGATAATAAATTTATTTATTACAATGATAGAAAAAAAAACAATACAATTAAATCGTTTTTAACATAATAATTTTTTTAATTTAAACAAATTAAATCATAAAACCATGTCTTATTTTATTCGCTCTAAATAAAAAAAATATAGTTTTATGATTTAATTTGTTTAAATTAAAATTTTAATGACATTAAAGCAATAAAACCCTAACTTTTTCCACCACTATAATAAAACAATAAAATTAAATTGTATTTAATATAATTAATTGTTTAAATAAAAATTAAATTTATATTAATATTTATATTGGAGGTTTTTGGTTAATATATGTTAAAATTCTAGAAGGGTGGGTTTATGATTTTTGGTTCATATATGTTAACATGTGATTATTTTCAAGGGTGTGTTTATGGTTTTATGTTCATATATGTTAATACATGTGACTTATGTGCATAAATGCGATTTGTGTGGTCTGCATATGAGAAACATTTATGTCTATTTATGTGCATATATGAAATAGGCATTTGGAAGATTTTATGTATTTGTGTACATATGAACCCAAAAGCAACTATTTATGTGCATATATGTTAATACATGTGACTTATGTGCATAAATGCAATCTGTGTGGTTTCCATATGGGAAAAGTTTATGTCCATTTATGTGCATATATGAAATAGGCATTTGGAAGATTTTATGAATTTGTCCACATATGAACCCAAAAGCAACTATTTATGTGCATATATAAACATGGTTAAATGTGGTTCAATTTGATTGTCGTCCATGATAAAAGGAAAAAAAAACAGAAGACAGAAAACGGTTCCTATATTATAGAAGAAGACGTTGTGTGAAAATTAAAAAAAAAATCAGATATGCATATTAGGATAAACATTTAAAATAAAAGGAATAAAATCCATAAAAACCTCAAATTCCATATTTATCTCAACGTGATAATAGATATAATATAATATTAGAAAATTTTAAAATTCCAAATTACTAATTTACCCTTACTAAAAAACTGTTATGATTACTAAACCAACAAAATCTTTGCAATCCTATTGATCTAAAATGGTTAACAAAGTTAACACTAAATTATTAGTTAACAAAAGAAGGAGACAATATATATATATATATATATATATATATATATAGTGTTTGGTTCATTTGAGAAATGGTAAATATATGAGAAATAGAGAAGTAATCATAGTCATTCATATGGTCAAGATCGGATTTGACTAGTCAAATATTGCGGCTTTGACCGGTCAAAAGTTGCGGCTTTGACTGGTCAAAAGTTGCGGCTATCCCAAAAATAGAAGGACAATTTCGTAAATTTTACAAAACACACGAGTTGTGTTCATATATGAACATGTATAATTCACATATGAACCAGTGCAATTCACAACTGAACTCTTTTAACTGATTCATATATGAACCTTTGTGATTCATATATGAATCTGTATGAATCACAAAGATTCATATATGAATCAGTTGAACTAATTAATAGATTCATATATGAATCTTTGTGATTCATACAGATTCATATATGAACTCATCCCGTGTATTTTACGAAATTACCCCTCTATCTTCTATAGACCACACAAGGAATTATTCGGTGCTTCGCGGTCAAAGCCGCAAATGTTGACCAGATGAATGGCTAAAATTACTTCTCTATTTCTCATATATTTACCATTTCTCAAATGAACCTCTCCTTATATATATAGGGGACGTATCTTTTGCAAACCAATCAGATTGTGCAAACTTTGTGAACCAATCTTAGCCGTTCATCAAGTCTAATGAATATATGATTTTATTATGTTTCCTAATTTAAAATCATGATTATAATGAATAAACTTAACATTTTCTAATTTAAAATCATGATTATAATGAATAAACTTAACATTTTTCATATATATCACAATCATTATTAATGAATCATAATCGTTATCAATAAATATATCTATTGTTTCCTAAAATAGTGGTTTGCATAGTTTGTACTACTTTTAAATGTTTTTAATCATAATTAATAAATTTCATTCTTATCCCCCAAAATCCTTATCTCTAATCCCCAAATCCTAAAATTATGAAATTTGAATTCTGATAAACATAATCAAAACAGGATAAACATCTCAATTTAAATATAAAAAATTTAAAATATATAAGATAATTAATGAATTTTAACAAACTACTTAATTTTTTTTATATAAAAACATTATATTGTTAAGCCTAAATTAAACAAATTTATATATAAAAAAATCATTATCACTCAATAAAAACCATCCAAAATCGTACTGTAAATCAATAAAAAACAAAAAATAAAAATAAACATTAAAATCGTGATGTATCTCGCTGCATTGCGCGAGTACGTTCCTATTTGCTTCATTAATTGTTTTTTAAGAGATTTTAAGTAGATTAACATTAAATAATAGTACATAATTCTTAATACATCACGATTTTAATGTTTATTTTTATTTTTTGTTTTTTATTGATTTACAGTACGATTTTGGATGTTTTTATTGAGTGATAATGATTTTTTATATATAAATTTGTTTAATTTAGGCTTAACAATATAATGTTTTTTATATAAAAAAAAATTAAGTAGTTTGTTAAAATTCATTAATTATCTTATATATTTTAAATTTTTTATATTTAAATTGAGATGTTTATTCTGTTTTGATTATGTTTATCAGAATTCAAATTTCATAATTTTAGGGTTTGGGGATTAGAGATAAGGATTTTGGGGGATAAGGATGAAATATATTAATTAGGGTTAAAAGCTTTACAGGTAGTACATTAGGCTTTAGTAGTTATTTTTAAGAGATTTTAAGTAGATAGCTTTAAATGATAGTACATAAAGCTTAGTGAGTTGTAATTAAGAGTTTTTTATGTCATCTTTATAATATAGTATAGATATATATATAGGGCTTGTTTTATTTGCAACCCTTGAAAAGGTTGCAAATCTTGCAACCCACATCTTAACCGTCGGATTCATGATCGACGGTTACAATAGATATGTGACCCAATATTTTTAATTAAAACAAACAGAAAAATAAAAATAAAATAACCGTCGATCATGAATCCAACGGTTAAGATGTGGGTTGCAACCTTTTTCAGGGTTGCAAAATATCCTTCCACTATATATATATATATATATATATATATATGTGTGTGTGTGTGTGTGTGTGTGTGTGTGTGTGTAAAATATTGTTTTTACATTTTTATAGGAAAAAGACAAAAGTTATGCAAAATGGCTAAAATGATTCTTGATTTAACAAAGTTAACGAAAGTGTTAGTCAAAGGGATCATGACCAAGACAAAATGAATACCACAAGGACCAAATCCATAATAAATATACCATAGGGACCCTAGTCAAAAAAATTATCAAAATACAAGGACCAAATCCACAATTCACTATTTATTTATTATATATACTATTACGAATATAACTTTGTATACTTAATCTCAAATTTCAATATGGACATATATTTAGGACCTATGCAATGGTACCTACCCATAGACATGCTATTGTTATACATTTTTTTGAGTTGTACAAATTTCCGTAATCATATTTTGATCTTTTTGACGTTTACGGTATATAGATTTTTCAATGTATTTTTATGGGTGAGCATGGGACCAGTACCGTACCGAACCGGTATTGTACCGAAAATTCCCGATACCGAAAATGTGGAAAACTTGATACCGAATACCGTACCGATTAGAACGGAACAGTACCGGTTCGGTACCGGTACCGGTAATACTAACGATATTTCGGTACTAGTACCCCATCAGTACCGAACCGATTACCGAATATAGGAAAAACATGGAACCGATTACCGTACCGAAATACATGGGACGGTTCGGGATCGGTACGGTACCGGTTCGGTATCGGGATTTGGGACTCCTTGCTCACCCCTATGTATTTTAATATGAAATTTGATAATAATCCGATATTTCTATAATCCATAGATGACACATTTCTATCGTCCTGTTCAAATGATTCTAAAGTAAAAACTTTATTCTTTTTCGAATCTGAAAACGTATCTATTTTAAAAATAAATAAATCTTGTATAAATCTATTTTAAAAAATAAAAAACAAAACAAAACAAACACTTCATATTTTAATGCAATTTGCGGTACATGTCCACCAATTTTGGTACGAGATTGAAGACGTTACCAAGTATAAGGAGATGCCACAAAACTATTGGAAGGAATGTTCTAGAGAAAGACTAAAGTATTGACTTGTCATTGACTATCAAATTCCTCTCTCCACTCACTGTTATTTTCTTGCTGCCCAAAAAAATGATGAAAATATGATAATATGAATTTTCTTGCTGCCTAAGTTTACACACATACACACGTCTAAGACATACATATATTTATATAATTTATTTTATTTTATTTATTATATATACTATTATGTTTATCGAATATAACTTTGTATACGTAATCTCAAATATCAATATGGACATATATTTAGGACCTATGCAATGGTACCTACCCATAGGCATGCTATTGCTATACATTTTTCTGAGTTGTACAAATTTTCGTAATCACATTTTGATCTTACGGTATCTAGATTTTTCAACGTATTTAAATATGAAATTTGGTAATAATCCGATATTTATATAATCCATATATATATGACACATTTTTATCGTCCTGTTCAAATGGCTCTAAAATAAAAACTTTATTCTTTTTCAAATCTGAAAGCGTTATTACGATCTATTTTAAAAATAAATAAATCTATTTAAAAAACAAAACAAGACAAAGACTACATATTTTGATGCAATTTGCGGTACATGTCCTCACGTATATGGATAAAGAACCTCTGTTTATTTATTTTTTATTTATACACCAACTTTGGTACGAGATTGAAGACGTTACCAAGTATAAACGATTGTAAGGAATGTTCTAGAAAAACACTAAAATTCCTCTCTCCACTCACTCACTGTGGGAGGGTATCCATTCCATATAAATGTCCTCCGCGAACCAAGCTCAAAATGTACTACGATCATCATCATTGCTTCATTCATCTTCGCTATATACTCATCGGTGATCCTCTCTCTCTTCCACTCTACTACATTAATAATTTCATAATCTATTTTTTGTTTTCATAATTTTGATGCTGTCATTCATCCATCGTTTTCCTTTGCTGCTACTGATAATAAATACATGTCACTTGAATTGACGTAACTGGAACTTTACAAGCTTCCTTGAGTTGGTTGATACAAACAAGTATATTGATGAAAGTGTTTTTGCTTAAATTTTATCCTTGGTATGATTACATTTAATTATGGTTGATGATTGTATGTTGTATAACGTTATTGCAGTTAAAACAACTCCGTAGGAATAGGATGGGTAAGACAGTAAAAGTTTATGGATTCCCCAAGTTAGTATCTGCAGATATAATCAAGGCAGCTCTGGAGAAACATACTGGTCTGGGGACAATTGTTGCTCTAGAGGTTAGAAAATCAAATGGAGGGTCAAGAGCGTACGCGAAAGTACAGTTTACAACCAGGGAAAGTGTAGATTACATTTTAGACCTGGCTAGTAGTTCTAAGCGTCTGTCGTATCGTTCATCTTATTTGAAGGCTGGAGAAATGAATACTGATATTGTAAAAAAACCTAGGCAATTTGCCTCAGACATGGATGGTATAACCCTTCATTTTGGTTGCCAGGTTTCGAAGGAGGTTTTGCAAGTGCTCTGTGAAATGAGAAATGTAGCAGTGAGATTCGGGTTTGGACTAAGGAGGTTATACTTTCAGGTTTCATATCCCACCACTTCTTACAAGCTGCAACTCTCTTACGATAATATCTGGCAAATGCGGCTACATCGTTCACGTGGCCATGCTGCAAGTTATCTTGTTATTCAGGTTAGTTTAATTGAGCTACTATGTAGTGATTTTTTTTGAAAAAAGAATCTTTCATTTATCAATTTCCATTTTTAATTATGGTCTTCTTATGAGTAGTTGTGTCTTTTTGTCACTATTTATTCTCCATCTTTTGTGTACATGTGGACCATTTTACTTTTTATGGATGCTAGTGCTACATTGTTACGAAAACTTATTATCGAGGTTTTTGTGTTTAGTTGGTAACACTTCTAACATAATTAATTGTTCTGCTAGCGAACGTTACTTATTTTGAAGAGGACACAGTAGAAGCCCAGGCTGAACTTGGGGAATTTAATTAAAATACCGGTATTTCAATCGTATTTTACCAAAATATCCAAAATCTCTTCATTTTTGCCAAAATAACCATTAAGGCCGGGATTTAAGATATCCCGGAGTTGTCAATTTTTTTGAGAAATAGCGGGGTTACCCCGGGATTTAAGGCGATATCCCGGGGTTGGGGTGAAAATTTTAATTGAATTTACGATAGGCCGGGATGGGGTAACCCGTGATATCGATTAATATGATTTTTTATGATTTTAATATATATATTTACATTTTATACTCCTAAAGTTATTTAGTTAGTTTACTTTATACATTTTACTTTTCTATTTTTCATTTTACACTTTCATTATATTAACACATATAATCGTATATTAACTAAAATGCGTTAAAAAAATATGTTTTAATTTTAATAAGTTACACCATTATCACCGTCTCTTCGATACCTTCAAAATGAGCCCACTATTGAATATTTTTGGATTTTATTATATATCATATATACTACATTAGTAATATTTTTGAATATCATTAAACCACTACTAAAAATCATGTAAAACTAACAAATAAGGTGAGACTCCCATTAAGCATATTAAGATGCTAACAAACATGTCTTGAATTTGGTCAATCATTTCACCTTTTTTTTTTTTTTACCATTGACCCATTAAACATAAAAATAAAATTCAAATATCCTCATTTTAAAAATAAATGTATTGAAATTGTCGTCTCTGTATAATCAACAATTCTTAAAAGTTTTTACGATAATAATGATATTAAAACTAAAACATATATAATATATAATAAAATTCAAATTCAAATATCTTCATTTTAAAAATAAATGTATTGAAATTGTCGTCTCTGTATAATCGATAATTCTTAAAAGTTTTTACAATAATAATGATATTAAAACTAAAACAAATATAATATATAATAAAAATAAAATTCAAATATCCTCATTTTAAAAATAAATGTATTGAAATTGTCGTCTGTCTCTGTGTAATCGATAATTCTTCAAAGTTTTTACAATAATAATTTAATATGTATTAGATGAGAAGGAAAAATAATAAAAATGACTAAATACAAATTGTTTCTTTATATTGTTTAAAAACGAATTTATATATATAATGATATTAATATAATATGTAGTGGAGGAAAATAAAAATTGTCAAGTGCAGGAGGGATTCGAACCCATGAATTTAAGGATAAAGGCAACAAACACTACCCAATTGGGCTGCTCTTCACATGTGTTCCCAAATTGTGAAATATGGTATTTGAGTCAAAAAGCGGGGGGGCCAAGGCCCCCAATAGCCCCAAGGGGTTCCGCCACTGGCTGTATGCACATTTTTTATTATCTTGGAAACCTCTGTTTCCTTGAATCATGACTGCAGCGACGCACCCAGACCCATGCAACATAGTATATGGTAAAGAATGCAAAACCTTCTTTTGAAAAATTTGATATTGAGAAAAGAAAATCATGGAGATCTCACATTTTGTTAAACAATCTCTGGCAAGCCACTGTTTCCTTATAATCGGTGATTGCTTTTTTATCTTTGTTTATTCATGGATCAGGAAAAAATATATAAGCATTTACCTATAAACTGCAAAGGTATAAAGCTCCTTATGAGTTGGAAGGTTTTAGTATTTTGTTAAGTTTAAGAGTTTTTCCCCGTCTAATACTGCCATTATCGGGTAAATCTCCTTTGTTTTTACAGTCACCTTGTTAAGTAGTTTTCACACTTTCACACAAAAAGAATCCTAAGTTTACTATCTTAGAGGCTTGAGGTATAGTACTTAGAAAGAAGGCAAAGGCTTTTGGGCTCCTAATTGGTCATGGAGTTGTACACCGGAGATCTTTGATATACTAGCCTCTCTTGTGCAAATATGAATTAGTTGGTTGAGAATAGATACCGCATTAGTACATAAAAACATTTTATTAACTTTTGTATGGCTGATATCTGCAATATGCTTTCTGTTGAGTAAGTAAATCCAACAAGTGATGCAACAATTTGATTAAAATCTTCCAATTGTCTTAATCATCTCAATTGAAATGTGTTTATCTGTTATTTTGTATTATTTGTTAAGAGATCCTACTTCAAAGTTTTCTTGATTAGTCTTATTAACTATCTAAGTGACCAGTGTATTAGTAGATGTAGATTAACTCAATAAACTAAAGTATTGCTTTGTAAGAGAAACATATAGATGCTATTGCTGCCCTTCAAAGTGTTTACAGACTGAAGCATCAATTTAGTTTCCTCTGTTTTTTTGGGTAAAGCTGTATCCTCTGGTTCCTCTTCCCTCTTTTATCTTTCGTATAATGTCAATTGGTATCACTAGTTTTTAGATATTTGGCATCATTAAAGAATGTATGCCAAACAACATTGCATAGATATGAGTTATGTATTTAAGATCAATGTGATATGTTTCACATCTGGATGCAAAGTTCTTTCTCTGTTCTTTTTTAACATTATTAATGACTAAATCAAGGTCTCTGTTATTTTGTAGCTATATGGTGCTCCTCGAATTTATCAGAAAGTTGGAGACAACACTCTGAACTATTATAGGGAAATTCCTGATGATCAGTGGGTTAGGGCAACTGACTTTACTCCATCTTTCTCCATTGGACAATCCTCTCATCTATGTTTGGAGCTTTCCCATGGTGTTGAAATCCCAAACCTTCGTCAGTACTTTCCATTTTATGAAGAAACTAATCGTCCATTTAACGTGGTGACTGGTCATAGTTTTTCTCAGAATTTGGAGCTAGTTCCGATAGTGGGTCCTGCCCGGGGTTTAAATATTCCATATAAAATAGTTTTTAAGGTCTGCTCCTTGGTTCAGCATGGTTGCATCCCGGGGCCAGTACTTGATGCTAATTTCTTTGAGTTGTTGGATCCACAAAGAAGAGACATTGCCTCCATTGATTATGTTCTGGAAAAACTTTGTTGTCAAAAAGATTGTATTTATGATCCCGTAGGGTGGATAACCCAGGAATATAGAAGAAACAAAAGGTTAAGGTCACCGGCTATCTCATTAGATGCTGGTCTTGTATATGTGAGGAGGGTTCAAATTACACCATCAAAGGTGTATTTCTGTGGGCCAGAAGTTAGTATGTCTAATCGTGTTTTACGTCATTTTTCAACATATATTGACAATTTTCTTCGTGTATCATTTGTTGATGAGGAACTGGAGAAGCTGTATTCAACAGATTTGTCCCCTCGTACAACTAGTCGAAGCAAGGAAAGCAGAACTGGCATTTATAGGAGGATTTTGTCAATTCTCAGGAATGGCATAGTTATCGGCAGTAAGAAGTTTGAATTTCTTGCTTTCTCATCAAGTCAGTTACGGGATAATTCCGCATGGATGTTTGCTTCAAGTAATATACTTACTGCTGCTGATATAAGGGACTGGATGGGTGATTTTCGTAGTATAAAAAATGTTGCCAAATATGCTGCTAGACTTGGTCAATCTTTTGGTTCATCAAAGGAGAGTTTAAGTGTTGCGTCGGATGAAGTTGAAAAAATTCCTGACATAGAAGGCGGTACCAAATACGTTTTTTCTGATGGAATTGGGAAAATATCTGCTGAACTTGCTAACCGTGTTTCCATTAAATGTGGCTATGACTTTATTCCATCCGCCTTTCAAATTCGTTATGGTGGGTACAAGGGTGTCGTGGCTGTAGATCCAACCTCATCAAAGAAGTTGTCATTGAGAACGAGCATGTGCAAGTTTGAGTCAGACAACACAAAGTTGGATGTTCTTGCAATAAGCAAGTATCAGCCTTGCTACATGAATCGACAACTAATAACTCTTCTTTCTACACTTGGGGTTAGGGATCATGTCTTTCAGAAGAAGCAAAAAGAAGCAGTAGGCCTACTCGATGCCATCTTAAGGGAGCCCATGAAGGCACAAGAGGCATTAGTGTTGATGTCTCCTGGAGAGAACACCGACATTCTCAAGGAAATGCTGACATGTGGATATAAGCCTAATGCTGAACCATTTCTCTCAATGATGCTGCAAGTTTTTCGTGCAACAAAGTTGTTGGAGTTGCGTACTAAAACGAGGATATTTGTTCCTAGGGGAAGATCAATGATGGGATGCTTGGATGAAACCCAAACACTTGCATATGGGGAAGTATTTGTGCAATTTTCTGGTGCAAGAAGGGGGGTTTTGGGTGATGATTTCAATGGAGGCAGCTCAAACAATTGCAGAATTGTTACTGGGAAAGTGGTGGTTGCTAAAAACCCATGTTTGCATCCTGGTGATGTACGAGTTTTGAGTGCTGTTGACGTTCCACAATTGCGCCATATGGTGGATTGTGTTGTTTTTCCGCAGAAAGGACACAGGTAAAACATATCATCTTCTTCTTTTGTTCATTCTCCTTCAGCTCATTTTCTTGTCTGCTTGGCTTTGTGTAAACTTAATTATTATTTTCTAAATTCAAATACCCACATATTTTCTTTTTCTGAAAGGTAAAATGACATGTCAAATTATCCTAAACATTATGCATTTTCATTTTCATTGAATATATATTCTTTATTTTATGGATATTTCGCTAGTAATTTTGTATGATTATGCTCAGCTTGCCTTGTGCTAACATATTTCCCAAACCACATGTGTGTATGACTATAGGCCTCATCCAAATGAATGCTCAGGAAGTGATTTGGATGGAGATATTTACTTCGTCTGTTGGGACCCTGATCTAATTCCACCTAGGCAAATCGAACCAATGGATTATACCCCGGCACCAAGTATGCAACTGGATCACGATGTTACTATTGAGGTACAGATACTTCACTACATATGTCTCAGTTCTCTAACTTGAAGTTTCTGTACTGAAGTCTCTTGTTCTTGAATAAGTTTTATGATTGCTCGTCTTTTTTGCATTATTCTCGTAAGGATCTTGTTGTTCCTGTTTTATCTACTTCAGGAAGTTGAAGAGTATTTCGCGAACTATATACTCAATGACAGCTTAGGAATCATTGCGAATGCCCACACAGTCTTTGCAGACAGGGAACCCACGAAAGCAATGGCTAAACCTTGTGTAGAGCTTGCAAAGCTGTTCTCCATTGCTGTGGATTTCCCAAAGACCGGGGTTCCCGCGGTGATACCAGCAAATCTCCGGGTAAAGGAGTATCCGGATTTCATGGAAAAGCCCGATAAAACCACCTATGAGTCACAAAATGTGATCGGAAAGCTCTTCCGGGAAGTGAAAGACATCTCACCAGAAGACAGTGCTGTCAGTCCGTTTACAAGGGACGTGGCATTGCGGACATATGATGCTGACATGGAAGTACATGGCTTTGAGGACTACGTCGATGAAGCATTTGATTTCAAAACTGAATACGATTACAAGTTGGGTAATTTGATGGCTTACTACGGCATCAAGACCGAAGCCGAACTACTCAGTGGGAGTATCATGAAAATGTCTAGATCTTTCGATAGGCGGAACGATGCTGAAGTGGTCGGTTTAGCCGTTAAGTCCTTGAGGAAGGAAGCTAGGAAATGGTTTAGGAGTGGAAGAGGAGAATCGGATGCTGGAAATGACGATGTTTATGCAAAAGCATCGGCTTGGTATCATGTCACGTATCATCCTGATTACTGGGGTCTATACAATGAGGATATGAAACGCGATCATTTCCTGAGTTTCCCTTGGTGTGTTCATGACAAGCTCATCGAAATCAAGAGACGCAGATCACACAGCAGACCCCAATCTATGAGTATAGTCGTTTGAGTTCTATCGAACAAGCTACTTTTGGGCTTGGTTAATCTATCTATCTGTACATAACCACGCAAGCTTGGTATTGTTTCTTTCTGGATTGTGTTTGCTTAAGTTAGGGTTTAATGTAAACATTGTGGTTGTTGATTACTGTTTGTAATCTTTTGGTCTTGGTTTAATCTATGTGTAAGGTTGTTGTGTATTATGTTTCATTCCGTAGCTACTAAATCTGTTACAAACTAACCCGTATCGTTGGGTTTTAGTTGTTCATATTCATAGGGTCCTAAACCTTTACTTATAGATGTTATATTGTCGAAATTTCCCGTTTTATTTTACTCAATTTTTAGGGTGTTACATTAATCTAAGTAAAAGACCAAACATTCGTTCATATCTAAAACTAATTGAATTTAACTAAAGACGTTCTCAGGGCCGATCCTGAGATTTTGGATGCCCATGGCGGAAAGCAAAAAAATGCCCCTTATATGCATATAAAACAAAATAAACTATTGGAACATAATCAAGCTAGGCGGCTTATCCATGTGCCGATTTCCTGATCATATGCCAAGACATGGTGAACCTCCAACACCCTGATGTTTGTCTATCTAAATGAGTTTCAATTAAGTGTGTTTATGCCTCAAAGTCAGTTCACAAGCTCTCATGCTTACGAAGAATCTGTAATATCTACTGTGTTTCATCTAGTTAGTTATTATTTAAGGTTGAAAGAGAATGGTATACTTTGAGAGAAATGACATGTAATTCAAACCTTTGTTTTATCTACGGGATCATTTTGTCTGCTTTTGGCTTTAGCTTGTATAAAATATGGGCTCATGTATTCTTATAATATGAAACTTAATAGAGAGCCGCCTCTGTTTCCTGAACTAAACAAATAACCCTAATCAACTAATCTAAATAACCATAAAACGATTTATGAAATAAACCTAATAACGAAACAAACCAGAAACAACACATAAATATATAAAACATTAGAAATTAGAATTTAGAAATTTACCACGGTAAATCAAGAGCCATTCGAGAGCCAGAGGGTAGAGACAGACTAGACAATAATGTAATAGACCTTGAAGTCGTGAACTTTCTCTCCAAATGCGGCATCGCTTGCGTAACTCAGTTCACTAATCCTGAAGCAAGTTTCTTTTTTGCAGTTGGGGTAGCAAGATTGCTTCTAGCAGCAAGTGATCTTTTCTGCACCACAGTGGCAGTCGCTACCTCCATCGCCACACTTTCTACCACCGAGAGACCCACCATTTCACCAACCCCCTAATCGTAGCCCTGTGAAAACCATCACCATTCTTCACCCTCATCGCACCAAAACCCACCGAGAAACCCCACCCCTAGCCCCCTGCAGATCGATTCCTGTTACTTGGCTAGTGGCGGTCGCCACCACCGTCATGACAGTAAACAACCGGCGATTCGGATCAATTGTTCGAGTCAATATCACTAAACAATGCTATTTAAACATATCACTAATCTAAACTAAACAACCCATTAATTTTATGATTATTGATTAACCCTAAAATCTAAATACCTGCTGCGGCTGCCCCCCAAAGGCGTCGACCACTGGTCAGACCTATGTGAGTCGATTAGAAGAGATGAAGATTGTTGAAACACAGACCACAGTGAGTGATGAGTCGAAGATTGCCTTTGCCTGGAACGAGAGTGAGAGCGTAAGTGTCGATTGAGAGAACAGGCCTTGCCTTTGGGTTTGATAACAAATATTTTGTTAAGGCCCAAAATTAACCTACCTATATAGAATTGGGCTAAAAAAACTGATGTCCTGGGCCATCGCCCCACTGGCCTAGGCCCAAGGCCGGCTCTGGACGTACTATAAAAATCGGTTAATCAAACATTAACTTTCCTTATAGGAAAAATCAACCAATTAAAATTCAAAAGTTTATTATAAAAAAATCATTGATCAATACCACAACGTCTATCCAAATAAACAACTACCCAAATGAACGAAAATTAAACTACGAAACAAGACATAAATATAAATCTAAACGAAAGCAATAAAATTAATCTATGAAAGTTGTAAAGATCGATACAAAGAATGTCACTCTCTAAGAATCGTTTTTAACCTACGAAAGCGGTAAATAAATTAAGAAGTAGTGCAAGAAATTAAAAAGAGAGAAGTAAATATGGATTCAAACATAAATATAAAATATGGAGAAAACGAAACGTTACAACGGTACAACGGATGTTGAATGTGGATGAAAATATGTCACATAACCATCTTCATCTTCGATTCGTCAAAACACCCTTTCTTCTTCACATATCGAAAGACTTAAGAAACAAAAGATTACAAATAAACCTAAAATCTAAACTAAAACTACTTGGAAAAATGAATCAAACCAATACTCCAAAAGTTATCTTCATCCATATCCACATTTCAACCCAAATATCTGTCAAAATACGACGAAAATATAAAACTACCAATGTAATATTCCCAACCGATGATTAAACAAAAACTAAATAAAATATAATAAAATCTACGTGCAAACAATTAAACTAGGCGCAAAATGCAATTATAAACTAATATGAATGCCTGCACAAAATGCACTTAACATTAGGCTTAACACCTAGTGAAAACATACACTTTATATAAATGATTTGGAAATAATTAAAGGTCAACAATAAGTAACTTTTTAAAGACAGTGGGTTAAAGATAAGTAATGATATCCACATAGTGACCTTGCAGTCCAAAATACATCTTGCAATGATGGAGAAGACTCGATTATCCAAAGATTGTGGCAGAACACAAAATGTAACACCCCAATTTCAGTTTATTCATTATGCAAAAAGAAAAGAGAGAAAAAAAACCCAAGGGTGGGATGATTTAAAGTTGAAAATGTTTTGTGCAAGGGTTTCAATAAGTGATGCAAATTTACAAGGGCTAATTGTGAACTTGAGATTAACCTATTCAAGTTAAAGCATGGATGGAAGTTGAGAGAAATTATGGCAGCAACAGGTGGGCGTGGATTAAGGAAGCTAAGGGCCAAAAATGATGTCATCTACTTCACCTTGTGGTTGCCAAACATAATGTTTGGGTAAAAAAGTCCAACAGTCCATGGTCGTACGACAGACGGTAGATAACGCCCTTCCTTTAGGCGACCTCGACTAAAATGATCAAATATCCATCCGACAAATACCCTCGTACGACCTGATTTCAGTTACTAACCTACAATATACATTATGTCATGTTTTAATGCAGGATTCAAGGATATTTATGACTAAAGATTGTAACGATAGACATCATCAATAACAAAAAGCATAACGGACGCCATCATCAATATCAGAAATGGTCATATGCATTCAAAGACTTGGAAAACGGAAAGATGGAGTATAAATATGGGGTTGAAACTGCACATTTGATCATCTGATTCTCAGACCTTAGAAGTTCACAAATTATACTCTCAAGCTTGCTCAATCTCTCTTGAAGTTCATAAAGCCTTCCGCTGTTTATCGTACGACGCACGACCGAAGTTTAATTATACACGACGCACGACCAAGTTTACTTTATTGTATTATTTTACATTGTATTACTCTTTTAACACTTGTTCTCAAGGACGACGTCCCTGATTGACGTCCATAGTGCACGACGACTCACACTCGTCCGCGGTTTTTACCCATTTTGGGGTTTTCCGCGTCACCAATTCTCTTGTCTCATTTACTTTATTTTTATTATAGTCGTACGATTATTGTTGTTACTTTCTTTGGTTGGATCAAGCTCCACATTTACCTTAAATTTTCCTTGTGATATTTTTGGCATAAACAGTTTGGTGCCCACCGTGGGGCCCCATCCAAAGGAAATCTTCAATAATCTCACGACAGACTAACGTTTTCTCTTAGTGTTTTCTTGTCCAGTTATTCAGAATAATGGCATTCCAAGGAACTAAAGATCATATCGTAGCTCAAATGAACATGGAGCTAACAGCTGCTCGTGCTCGTATTGACGCCCTAACAACTCAAGCTCGACAAGCGGCTGAAACTATCGAGAATCTGAGAAATCAAAATGGAAATAATATGATGGGGACTACAAATGCCTATGTTGGTACCTGGAATGTGCCCCCTCCATTATCAAATTATCCTCGTCCACCATCAATTAACCCTGCAACTTTTGTGATTCCAACTATGCCTATGGCCTCAAACCTATTCAATGGATATGCCTCTGATGCCTCGCAGCAAACTAGCTTCAATAGGTCTGGCCATATTCCATTGGGTACTTCAAATGGTGTTCCTTTAGATCCCGTTGCACAAAGATTAAAGCTTCTGGAAGAGCAGAATGAACGTGTCCTATCAATGTTGGCCAAATTACCGGGGGCAGCAGTTCCAGTCGATGTCGAGCCACGTGCAGGGTTTCAAGCGTCACCGTTCATTGATGAGATCGCATTAGTAGATGTTCCAAAGAAATACAGCATTTCAAACTTCAGTCCAAAGTACTCAGGAGTCACTGATCCAACGGAACACGTCGCCCAATACAAGCAACTTATGTGGACTGTCTCAATACCGTACCAATTCCAAGAAGTTTGCATGTGCAAAAGTTTTGGGGCGACCTTGACTGGGGCAGCTTTACAGTGGTTGATTAATCTCAAACCTAAAACTATTGGGTCTTTTGCAGAATTGGTGAATCAATTCACTCAGCAATTTGCTAGCAGCCGAAAAATGGAGAAGCAAACGAGCGACCTCTATTACATCGTGCAGAAGAGTGGAGAGTCCATCCGGGGTTACTTTAATCGGTTCAATGCGGAGATGATTAGTATCCGTAACTGCGACGTAAAAACAGCAATCGAAGCATACAAACGAGGCATGGACGATAGCTCCGGGTTGTATCTCGATCTTACAAAGTATCCTCCGGAAACCTTTGAAGACGTACGAGCACGGACGCTTGCTCATATGAGGGTTGAGGATGACCTTGCTTTCAGAAATAAACACTCGGGCGACCGGAAAAGCTTAGGTGTTAAAAAGCCAGACTTCAAACCAAAGTCAACTAATCGATCGGAGCCTACTCGGCAGATTTCAAACGTTAGATTTGAAAAAAAAGGACCGACGACTTCTAAATCTGTCCAGTATCCTAAGGTATCATCTTATGGTTTCCCTGGATCAGCTAAAGACTTCGTCGTGTCCTTGAAGCAACTTCAGCAAAACGTACGATGGCCAAAGAAAAATGATAAAGACAATGACAAGAAGGACAAAACCAAATGGTATGACTTTCATAATGACTTTGGTCATATAACGGACGATTGCATCGCCTTAAAGAAAGAGTTGTCCTGGCTCCATTCAAAGGGTTACTTGCAAGAATTGATGGAAAAGAGAGACGCACGCCCTACATCTCCAGAGCATGCTAAGGTGATTAATTGTATCACTGGTGGTTCTGACATTTGTGGAACTACATATTCCGCTGCTAAAAGACATGTTAGTCGTGGTCCCGACGACCGACCAATTCCAAAGGAGGCACGACTCAAAGAGGACGCAGAATTGGAAGCTATGCCCTTAACATTCGACCAGGCGGATCTTAATGATGTACATCAGAAGCATCATGACGGACTAATTATCCAATTGAGCATTGGGAATTGTCTGACCAAAAGGATACTAGTCGACGGAGGTAGTTCAGCTAACATTATTTTTTTTGATGCAGTGAAAGCGATGGGTATCGACAAATCAGAGATTACACGACGTTCGACCACACTCGTTGGATTTAATGGTGGAGCGACAAACACCATGGGGGAAATCACACTCCCAGTATATGCTAAAGGGATCAACAGACAGACGAAGTTTAACGTTGTTGATTGCTCATCAGCTTATAATGTTATCCTTGGGCGACCTTGGATTCATGACATGAAAGTTGTGCCTTCGACGTATCATCAAACCCTGAAATTTCCCACGCAATGGGGAGTACAGGAAATTAAAGGTGAAAGAAAGGTTGCTAGAGAATGTTACAAAATTTCCTTGAAGCCCCCGAAGCAAACAGTATAGCAATTACAAAACCAGGATGTTCCTGGGACTGACGAAGACTATCGCTTGGAAGTTGTCGTCCTAAACCAGGATAAGCCTGACCAGATGGTTTATATAGGTTCGACGCTCGACCCTTCCTTCAAAAAGCAACTAATTTCTTTTTTGCAGGACCACTATGATTGTTTTGCCTGGACGCACGAAGACATGGTGGGTATCGATCCGAGTATTATTTCTCATAAACTCAACATCGATCCATCATTTAAACCCGTTCAACAGAAAAGACGAAAGTTTGCTCCTGAGAGGAATAAGGTTATCAACGACGAAGTTGATAATTTACTTATGTTAGACCACAGTCTCATTGGATTCAAGATCATCCAAACTGAAGATCGCAATCTGAAGCTAAAGCCGGAACGTCGACTCTCGATAATAAAGTCTATGTCTATTTGTAATAAATGTCAATGTAATTCAATGTAATTGTATTAGTTTACTTAGATTAAATATCTAAGTTATAAGTATTGTAATAGGTAACTTAGTTAACTTAGTTTGTTAAAGTTAGTTATTAGTTAGATAAAGTTAAAGTTAGTTTCTAGTTTACTTTATATTAGATTTAATATCTAGATCAAATATCTAGATATTAACTTAGATAGTGTGTTCAACACACTTAGTAGATTAAGATGTATCTCACTCTCTCAAGATCAGATCATAGATCACACATACAAACACACACATCAAGGTGTAAAAGAGAGAAAACATAGAGAACACATCAAAAGCTTAATCGATCAACCTTGTAATCGTTATTTTATATATCAAACAGGTTGGTAATCTTATTGTGTTGTTATTCTATAAACTTGTTATAAAGTATTGTTGGACCGACACTTGGTATCAGAGCGAGGTCGCGGGTTCGAGTCTTCCAGTGTGCAAATGCTGGGGGGGGGGGGGATTGTTGAGGAGAAATCCCAACATTTGCTGGGAATGCCACAAGCATCCAGCGCCCTCACCTTCGACTCGGGAGTACGTAACTGGCCGGGACTAACAGCCCGACCCGCTGGCTCCACGAAAGTGGTGCAGCCCCTCATGTCCGCCTGTCGCTTAGTACGGGGCTTTACGCTACCATGGTTTAAGGAAATAAAGTTGCGCCTTCACCATAAGCAATTGCTTTTGGTGTAGTGGTAAGCGCTTGATCCTAACAAATTAAGCGTGCTCGGGCGAGAGCAATCCTAGGATGGGTGACCTCCTGGGAAGCTCAAGCCTTGGGACCTAACAATTGGTATCAGAGCCTGATTAAGATCAAAAACAAGTTTATGAGAAAAACGACTCTGTGTTCTTGAACAAAATTCGATTTTGTGATTTTGTGATTTTGAGTGTTATAGGTGTTAGAATCGATCAGGTTGTGATCGTACTACATGCTAGATCGAGTTGTTGCTATTTAATTTCACTTTAAAGCTTATATCGAGTTCCAATTTGGTGATTAAGTGATCCAGCCAGAAGGAAACAGATTGGAAGAGAAGAAACCGGAAGAAAGGAAGTACAAAGCTGAAGGATCAAGTCAGACAGGACCACCGATGTGCTACAACTGTGGCAAAACCGGTCACTTTGCCAAGGATTGCCAAATATCAAAGGTTAGAAACTCCGACTTCTACAAGAACAAGATGCTTCTTGCAAAGCAACAGGAGGAAGGCAAGGCGCTGATGGCTGAAGATGAATACTGGCTGGATCACTCAGATGAAGAAGAAGATGAAGAAGAAGATGAAGAAGAAAAGGATGAAGCCGTCAATATGTGCTTGATGGGCAAAATCGAATCAGATACTGAAGCTGATTCAGAAAATGAAGAAGAGGAGGTATGTGATTTATCGTGTAAAGCTTTAATGAATAAAATGCATGCTATGGTTTTAAAACAAGAAGAGTTAGAATCTAATCTTAAGCGAGAAAATGGTGTTATTATTAATAAAAACCAATTGATACAAAAACTTAGCGATGAACTTGCTGAGAAGAAAGTATTAGTTGAGGTTTTACATACAAACGCTGACACCAACGCAAAAGAACAGACTATAATTCTAAAAGAGAATAGTGAGCTCAAGTCTAAATTGACAAAAAGTGAGATTGATTTTTATAAGTTTACTGAAGTGCATTCTTTATATACTAAAGAAAACAAGACTTTAATTGCTAAATTAGATGATTTGGAAAAGACGCTATACTCATTAGGTCAAAGTGAGCAAACCATTCATCTTAACAAACCGAAAAAGAACAAAGAAAATTGGGGAATCGGTTATGTGAAACCTCAACGTCTTCAAAAGGGTATAAGAGAAGTGCCTGCACTTTATGACTATACCTCTATGCTTGTTTCTCACCGAATCGCCTCATTTAAAGTTTTTAATACTAAACTATCAGAAGAGGATGAAGCTAATGAATTTGAAAAACGGATGAAGTCAACTAAAGTTCACGCTCCATTTTATTATGCAAAGTTGAATAATAGTTATGACTATCCAAATGATGAAAAGAAATCTCTTTCAACTGACTACTTTCAAAGTTATTCTGAAAAAGAGATGGAGGCGAAGCCTGTTATAGGTAAAATTTATGTCCCTTCTCTCGTGTTAGAAAGTAAAATTTATGAACTCGAGACCTCTTTATCAGATGAAAGACTTATGATTGAGATTCAACAAAAGGTTTTTTCAACTGTTATGAAAAATGTTGTTTTTACAAAGGCTTTTACTTCTAATGACATGTTTGGTTCATCAAACGAAGAGTTTAATTTTCTTAATTCTGACGGTGGTTTAGATGGCTGTTTTGAACAAATTGATTTTAATACGAAACTTCCTAACCATGCATCTTTTGTTAAGAAAACTTCAAGAAAAACCAGTTTGCCTGTGATCAGTGCAAAATCAACGAAAGCTTTCGTTGATAAATCAGTCTCTGTGAACGCTAAGAGTGCTAAAGGTAAGAAAATATCTCAGCATTCACAGAAACCAACCACTACTGGTAATTCTAAGAAGAAGCATTCAGTTGTTGCTCAAAGGTCTAACTCACCAGTTTTAAATGTTTCAAATATGAGCAAGTCAAGACCTGGAGCCCATTCTCAATGGCAACCAAAACGGAAGCTTGACAAGGCCGTTTTATCGTCTAGTAGTGTTAATTGTAATAAGACTTCGCTTACTAAAGATGTTGTGATTGCTGAAATTGCTGTTTTGAATCCAAAACTTGTTGTTTCTCGTAAACAATATACAATGAAGCAATTATTTCAGTTATCTTTATCTGCTGGAAAGTCCTCTATCTATAATAAACATGTTTCTATTACTTGTCAAGATTCTGGAGATTGGTTTGGAAATTACCATGTGCATTCATCTCATACCAACTCTCATGCCTTTAAAAAGAACAAAGGATCCAATTTGAAATGGATACCAAAATCTTGTGCTAACACAGAAGGACCCAAATTCTAGTGGGTACCTAAGGCTAAATCTGTGTTGCAGGCACACAAAGATTAAAGAGAAAGCGACTTCTGATTATGTATAGATCAGGACTCGTTCTTCAAAGTCAAAAATAGGTTTTTGGATAATGCAGTTCAAAACCCGAACATCGAAGATCAAAATAGGCTTTTAAACAAATCAGTTCAAGACCCGCACTTCGATGACCAAAGTGTATATTCCAATGTTGTCATATACAAATCTAAATTTCTAATTTCTCTTATGCAGACTAGTCATACGTGGTTCTTGGACAGCGGATGTTCCAAACACATGACAGGTCAAAAAGAGATACTGTCCAATTACAAAGACAAATATTGTGGAACAGTAAGATTTGGCAACGACCAATTTTCTCCAATCATGGGATATGGTGATGTACAACACGGCAATGTATCTGTCAAGAGGGTGAGCTATGTAGAAGGCTTATGACACAACTTGTTCAGTATAGGCCAGTTCTGTGACAAAGACTTAGAGGTCAACTTCAAAGCCAAGAGTTGTTCTGTTCGCAATGAAGAAGGCGAAGAACTCTTAGTCGGTACACGAGAATCAGACCTCTACACAATAACTTATCAGATGTCCAGACTGACAAACAAGTTTGTATACTATCGAAAGCTTCGATGCAACAAAGTTGGTTATGGCATCGACGTCTTTCTCACCTCAACTTTCGGTACATCAACAACCTAGTCAATGGAAAGCTCGTCAAAGGACTTCCAGAGCTGAAATATGAAAGAGAACATCTATGCGCAGCTTGTGAAAAAGGGAAGATGAAGAGGGCACCACATAAACCGAAGCCTGAACCAAGTACAAATGCTCCTTTAGAGTTATTGCACTCAAAGCTTAGGTGGCAAGAAGTACATACTCGTGATCGTGGACGACTATTCGCGATACACATGGGTCAAGTTTCTTCGTTCAAAGGATGAGACACCTGATGTTCTCATTACATTCCTGAAAACGACCCAGGTGAATCTGCAGAAACCGGTCAAGATTCTAAGAACAGACAATGGCACAGAGTTCAAGAACAACAAAGTTGAAGAATATCTCGAATCTGTCGGGATTTCACATCAATACTCTGCTGCTCGAACGCCTCAACAAAATGGAGTAGTTGAAAGAAGAAATCGAACGCTAGTCGAGGCTGCTCGTACTATGCTAAGTCATTCCAACTTACCTCTATTTTTGTGGGCATAAGCTGTTTCGACCGCGTGCTACACACAGAATCGATCCATGATACATCGGAGATTCAAGAAGACTCCTTACGCGTTAATCAACAACAGAACACCGACAATCAAATATTTCCATATATTTGGATGTAAGTGTTTCGTATTAAACGATAGGGAGAATCTCAACAAGTTCAGCGCTAAGGCAGATGAAGGAATCTTCATTGGATATTCCTCGACTTCAACTGCATATCGTGTCTATATAAAGAAGACAAAGACGGTGATTGAAAGCGTCAACGTCACCTTTGATGAAGAAATGGCTTCCGAACAACACAGTTCAGAACCCGCAATAACAGGAATACTAGCTTCTGGCCAACTCAGTCCAGAACCTATGTCTCAACAGAATAAATCAGATGAAGCATCAACTTCTACTAACCATTTATCTGATTTAGATTTATTATTTGAATTGTTTTATGACGAATATCTCGGATCTAATGTAAAGAAATCTGTTGTGGTTGACAGGATGGAAGACTTAACGACTACTCATCCAACCAGTTCAGATGTTCCAATTGAATCAAACGCCCCGATTCAACAAGAGATAACAATTCAAATGCCGACTCCAACAGTTGAAGAAGTGACAAATCAGAACGAGACAGAAGTAGCTGAAACAGTAGGATGTTCTGTACAGATCAATCTACAGCCAGAACAAGCTGTACCTGCTGAGCCTTCTGAACCTGCCACTTCAACTGAAATCACTCCTCATGAACAAACAGAAGAAGGTACAAGTGGATTTGTAGATGATACAACTGACATACAATCATCTAGTCCACTGCCTCATGAACAAAAATGGACCAAAGAGCATCCGATAAGCCAGATAATTGGCGATCCATCAAAACCGGTGCAAACTAGGTCAGCATCAATGAACCTGTGCATGTATGACTCCTTTCTAAGCAAGTTCGAGCCAACACGCGTATCGGAAGCACTTGCAGATCCAGAATGGGTGATCTCAATGCAAGAAGAGCTGAATCAGTTCGATGCACTTAAAGTCTGGAGACTCGTACCGAAACCTCAAGGTAAAACCATTATAGGTACGAAATGGGTTTTCAAGATAAAGAAAGACGAAGATGGAACCGTCATCAGAAACAAGGCACGACTAGTAGCCAAAGGATACAGACAAGAGGAAGGAATAGACTATGACGAAACATATGCTCCTATGGCGCGATTAGAGGCAATCAGAATGTTTCTAGCCTACGCAGCCCACAAAAACTTCACGGTCTTTCAAATGGACGTGAAGACAACATTCCTAAATGGAATTCTAAAGGAGGAAGTCTACGTCTCTCAGCCAGAGGGTTTTGTCAATCAAGAGAAGCCGAATCACGTCTACATTCTTGACAAAGCACTCTACGATCTGAAACAAGCACCTCGAGCCTGGTATGATGTCCTTTCCACTTTTCTAGTCAAGTATGGGTTTTCAAAAGGTACGGTGGATAACACTTTGTTTATTAAAAAGGAAAAAGGCGATATCATTTTAATTCAAATCTATGTAGATGATATTATCTTTGGTTCTACAAATACTAAGTACTGTAAGAACTTCGCAAACCTTATGGTGTCTAGATTTCAGATGAACATGATGGGAGAGATGAATTTCTTTCTCGGATTGCAAGTCAAACAGTTTTCTACGGGTATCTTTATCAATCAATCAAAGTACATTAGGGATATTCTTCGGAAGTTCCAAATGGAAAATTCAAAACCGATTGGTACCCCAATGGCACCAGGTACTAAGATTGGCAGCGATCCTTCGGGAAAGGCTGTTGATATTAGGACTTATCGAGGAATGATAGGTTCTTTAATGTATCTTACGTCGAGTAGGCCAGATATAATGTTCTCAACATGTTTATGTGCAAGATATCAGGCCAATCCTAAAGAAATCCATTTGTCTGCTGTAAAGCGCATTTTCAGGTATCTAAAGGGCACTGCAGATCTCGGTCTGTGGTATCCTAAAGATACTAGTTTTGAACTAACAGCCTACACAGATGCAGATCATGCAGGTTGTATGTTAGACAGGAAGAGCATGTCAGGACATGTGCAGTTCCTCGGTGACAAATTAGTAAGTTGGGGATCAAAGAAGCAACTTTGTGTTTCAACTTCTACGGCCGAAGCAGAATATGTAGTTGCTGCTAGCTGCTGTTCTCAGGTCTTATGGATGCGAACTCAATTGCGCGACTACGGTTTCCACTTCAATAAGATCCTGATATACTGTGATTCCAAGAGCGCCATCGCAATAACGGCGAATCCTGTTCAACACACGAAGACAAAGCATATAGACGTCAGGTATCATTTTATCAAGGATAATGTTGAGAAAGGAACAATTGAACTTTTCTTTGTAAAGACTGAGTATCAACTTGCTGATTTGTTCACCAAACCTTTAGACGAAAAGAGGTTTACCTTTCTAGTCTCGAAGCTTGGTATGCTAAATCTCAAAGTATAACCAGTAATTACCTATAAAAGTTTTCTAATTGTATACTTATTCATCATTTCTTCATTCTTAACTCTGATTGATATCTGCCATTCTATCATATGTTCATGATCCAAGGGGGAGTATGAGAAGAAATTGACATCTGGTCAATATTATTTCGAGGAGGAGCTCATAAAATATTGCATGTACCTTTTAATGCCAATTTTTTTTTGTAATGCAAGATTTTAGGGGGAGCTATTCAAGTCAAAAAGGGAGTACGGATATGACTTCTGATTACTTCTGATCAGAACTCGTACTTTAAAAGTTTTACTGCTTTTTGTCTTTTCAATATAAGTGAATAATTATTACTTTGACTTGACATTAGACTTTTGCAGAATTTTTGAGAGAAGCTTACAAGTTCATATTTCTATGACTTAAAGCTTAGCTTCATGAGATGAAAGATCACTCGTTAAGGTATAAACCTTTATCTTCATCTCATATATGGTTGAAAGAAGGACAACTTTCAATCATCGAAAACATTGTTTTTAATGTTCAAACCACTTCCCGATTTTTCAACACATTTTATATTTTAGGAGTGTATTTTTAAATGTTTTCATGATCAATATTGTGCTTTAACTGAAATAGTTAAACCAATCTGAGCATCACATGCATCATAGGAAAACAAAGAATCATTGTGCTAGGAATTAACACAACTTCAATGGAATCACCTTAACCAGTGATTTCTACCCAAGAAGTTAATCCTTAGTGATTGAGTGTGCAAATCGAAAAGAAATGAGTGTGATTAGAGAAAGCAAAAGGTTTAAAAGAAAGAGTGTGTGAGAACAGAGTTAAAAGAATATCACAACTCTGCACCAACTTTTTCTGAGCCGGGTAGCCAACATTCTAGTGATTCACAATTCTTTGGTGATCATTATTGAAACAGGCAACTAACCCATGCCAACTCTTGATCAAACCTCACCATCTACTCATTTTCTTCTCAAAAAGAAAATGTTTCATTTTCAAAGGGGATGCAGCACATATGCTATCTGATTTTCATTCGGAAAATCTAGATATTGAAAAGAAGGAAGTCTGCCCTACCTTCGCACTTCAATCATGCACATTGAGTCTGTGTTTAACTTACTGTTGTCTCAGTGGTTTACACAATTTTGAGCCAATAAGCAATCATCTGTGCTTAATTCTTTCAAACACAAGCACGAACACACAAGGAATTAGTTTCTTTGTCATAACGTTTATAGAAATTACCTTTGTGGTGTTTCGATGATTAAATGGAAGCCCTGGGGGAGTCAACATCAAAACAACTCCTTTCCAATGTGTATTCGTTACACTCAGTGACTTAGTGTTACTGACAGGCATGATAACTGATTCATTAGTTGATTTCAGGTGTTACATATCTAATTTGTCTGGATTTGCAAAGATCTGGATGAATCTCTTATGAATTGACGAATCAGGGGCTCTAACCGCAAGATTGACATTTCTTACAACAAATTTTGATGAAGTCGTTGCACTTAACATCAAAAAGGGGGAGAATGACTACAAAAGAAATGGCAAAGATCACATGTTTCAAGAATCACGTCAAAGACTGAATTCTATTGAAGACATGTTGATTTCAGAGAAAGATATTGCATCTTCTGAGCTGAACAAGAAGACTGAATTGGATAAATCTTTTTATTAAATGATCTTGATCCAAAGGGGGAGATTGTTAGACCACAGTCTCATTGGATTCAAGATCATCCAAACTGAAGATCGCAATCTGAAGCTAAAGCCGGAACGTCGACTCTCGTTAATAAAGTCTATGTCTATTTGTAATAAATGTCAATGTAATTCAATGTAATTGTATTAGTTTACTTAGATTAAATATCTAAGTTATAAGTATCGTAATAGGTAACTTAGTTAACTTAGTTTGTTAAAGTTAGTTATTAGTTAGATAAAGTTAAAGTTAGTTTCTAGTTTACTTTATATTAGATTTAATATCTAGATCAAATATCTAGATATTAACTTAGATAGTGTGTTCAACACACTTAGTAGATTAAGATGTATCTCACTCTCTCAAGATCAGATCATAGATCACACATACAAACACACACATCAAGGTGTAAAAGAGAGAAAACATAGAGAACACATCAAAAGCTTAATCGATCAACCTTGTAATCGTTATTTTATATATCAAACAGGTTGATAATCTTATTGTGTTGTTATTCTATAAACTTGTTATAAAGTATTGTTGGACCGACAACTTAAAACAAGAAAAATACGAGAAGTCAAGTATCCAGATTGGCTCGCTAATGTTGTAGTCGTCCAAAAGAAAAATGGCAAATGGCGAGTCTGCATTGATTTCACGGATCTTAACAAAGCTTGCCTAAAGGATCCATTTCCATTGCCACATATCAACTCTATGGTCGACGCTATAGCAGAACATGAGTTACTCACGTTCATGGATGCATATTCTGGGTATAACCAGATATTAATGCATTCTGACGACCAGGAGAAAACAACCTTCATGACGGATAAAGGTATTTATTGTTATAAAGTAATGCCTTTTGGTCTTAAAAATGCAGGTTCGACATATCAGCGATTGGTGAATATGATGTTCAAAGAACATTTGGGCAAAACTATGGAAGTATACATCGACGACATGCTTGTCAAGTCGAAACATGCGGACGATCATATCGGACATTTGAAGCAGTCGTTCGACATCTTGCGTGAATACAAAATGAAGCTGAATCCGATGAAATGTTCTTTTGGAGTTCGAGCTGGCAAATTTCTCGGGTATATGGTTACGCGACGAGGAATTGAAGCTAATCCAGATCAAATTAAAGCAATTGTCGAGCTAAAATCACCCAGAAATTTTAAAGAGGTTCAACGTCTTACATGACGTATAGCAGCACTGAATCGATTTATCTCCCGATCATCCGATAGATGTCATTTATTCTATAATGTCCTACACAAAAATAAAGGGTTCGAGTGGAATGAAAAGCATGAAGAAGCGTTGCAACAACTCAAAAAATACATGATGTCGCCTCCTTTTCTCTCTAAACCTGAGAAAGGTGAAGTCCTTCAACTTTACCTAGCCGTCAGCATTAATTCGGTAAGTGCAGTTCTTATACGAGAAACCGACGGTCGACAACTGCCAATTTACTATGTAAGTAAGACTCTACTAGATGTTGAAACCAGGTATTCGTCTATAGAAAAACTTTTACTTTCATTAGTCATGGCTGCTAAAAAACTACGACATTATTTTGAATCACATCCTATAATTGTGGTAACTAATTTTCCTTTAAAGTTTGTGTTAAGAAAACCCGAATTAACAGGACGATTAGCTAAGTGGAGTATTTACCTCAGCAATTTTGATATGGATTTCAAGCCCAAAACGGCGATCAAATCACAGGTATTAGCATATTTCGTCTCAGATTTCAGTCCAGAACTGGAAAGTACAATGACGTCCGACAAATTAATTGTGGCGACTTTGCACGACACTACATGGACGCTCGACGTTGATGGTTCGGCAAATATACGTGGCACAGGCTTGGGTGTCGTCCTACAGTCCCCACAAGGGGGCAAAATGGTATATTCCATACGATTCGATTTCAAAGCAACAAATAATGAGGCAGAGTATGAAGCACTAATTGCAGGAATCAAAATTGCTCATGACTTTGGGGCAACACGTCTGCACGTTCGAAGTGACTCGTCCCTGGTAGTTAACCAAATCAATGGAGAGTTCGCAGCAAAAGATTCAAGGATGATTGCCTATTATAAAATAGTCAAAGAAGAAGCAAAGAAGTTCAATCACTTTGTAATCGAGCAAATACCAAGAGATCAGAACACTCAAGCTGATGCACTGGCCAATTTGGGGTCAGCACTTAGTCGAACGACATTCGATAATATCCCAGTAGTTCATCTTACAACCCCGTCCATCAAGGAGGATGATAATATTTCAGTCGCACCAATTGAAGAAGAAAATTCTTGGTCGGACGACATTCGAAATTACTTAGAAAACAATCAATTACCCGATGATAGAATGGAAGCGAGAAAAGTTAGATTTAAAGCATCAAGATACGTTATGATTAGAGGACAATTGTATCGAAGGTCTTCGACTGGATTGAATCTACGATGTATTACCAACAAGGCGCAAGTACACAAAATTTTACAGGATATGCACGATGGAGAATGTGGAAATCACTCTGGAAGCCGTAGTTTAGCCAACCGGATATCAAGACAAGGCTACTATTGGCCAACGTTAAGACAAGATGCGATCAGGTATGTGCAGTTATGCGACGCATGTCAAAGACACACAGGTATGTCACATAAACTTTCTGAACCTTTGCACTCGACTTTGATTCCATGGCCCTTTATGAAATGGGGAATGGATATTGTTGGGAAATTACCACCTGCCCCCGGGCAAAAGGTATTCCTTTTAGTTTTAACAGATTATTTTTCTAAATGGGTCGAAGCAGCGGCTTTTTCCCAAGTCCGGGATAAAGAAGTTATAACACCCCGAATTTCGTTTGACCGTTTTGCGAAGTTGTTAAGAGAAATGGAGGTTTCTGTGTCTGTCGTGCGCCCTCCTTCAGGAAAAACGCACGGGTCGTGCGCAAGGGTCAGTGGTCGGCAGTGGTATTCGCACGGGCCGTGCGCCATCCCCCTTTAAAAAACGCACGGGCCGTGCGCTGTATTGGGATTTGTGAAATGCCTTGTCTAAATATCTCTTTTGAGAGATATTTCCTAAAATATCTCTCAATCTCAGTTTCTCTCTCTCTCTCTCTTCTTTTCTTTCTTCTTTCTTTTCTTCTTTTTAATCTTCAAAGTCTCGTTGGTTGCTAGTTTTCAGTGTTTCTAGCAAGGGGTCGGTGTTTTAAGCTTCACCTCTACGTTGTGATCGTTATCTGGTTTTTCGGGTTTTATTCTGAAAACCTACAGGTGAGTTCCTACTACCATTTTACAAACTTTATACATGTCAAAACTCTTATTTGCGAAATCTGAAGTATTTCTACGGTATGATTTTATGTTCTAAACATTTTGATATAAATGAAGTTTTTGGTGAATCTCGGGGTTCCCAGTCAGATTTGACCAAAATGACGGGTTCCGCCTTATTGAAGTAAAATGATGTTTTACTTGCACATTATGTGGTCGTTTGAAAAGGATGATTATGAACTCATTTTAATGGTTTTCGTTCTTACCAGAAGTTGAACTGGAAATGACATTTTGGTTATAAAATGTGTTTATACCATATATTTATTTATGGTTGGTAACATATGTTGTTGTGACGAGTCCTTACCATTACTAGTGGATCCCTAGGTTTTGGAGTAGACTGTTTTGTTGGGAGGCTATATTCCCCAAATATGTAGCTATGGATCACATGTTCCGTGATGAGTTTATGGTACGGTTATGTGAGGCCGGTTACTAGCCATGGTTCATGGTGATCCTAGTGAAGGAGTATACATTGGTTTCCCTTGGGAGCGCGATCTCACCTCGTAGCACGGACTCTGGGTTCATTGCTGAGGACTCCAAGTGTTTAGCTCATAACTCGGATTTGTGGTCTACTTTGTGTTACACCACTCTCCTTGGCAAAATGGTCCTTTTATCACCGTTTAAGAGTTTTGGACCGAAGAGGCCCGGTTGTGGCGAAATGTTATCTTTACGAACTAAACCTTTATGAAAAGATTTCTTTATGATACTGATGTTTATATCTTTCAAGCTTTATAAACTGTATGTTCTCACCAGGCTTTAAAGTCTGACACTTTTTCTCAAATGATATGTATAACAGGTTTCCCTTAGCGGTGGGTTGCACAGGGTCTTTGAGAGTCGAGCGTGGACTCGAGGCATATTTTGAGATGTCTAGTATTTTGGTGTTGGGCATTGTTTAAGTCCCATCTTTTAGTGAATTCTGGTTCGTCAAGTGTTGTAGTCTAGACGGTTATGTTTAGATTAGTATTGTTGATAAATTCTATATCCGTATGAGTTTTGTATAGTCTTAAGGACTGATCCCCTTTATGGGAAGTTAATATCATCACGGATGTCTCGTTGCCTTATTTCCAAGTTTTAATTTACTCTGAATTTTAGAGTGTTACAAGTTGGTATCAGAGCTCGAGTTTAAGCGAACTAGGCATGAATGTAAGATGTCTAGACTTAGACTGAGTTTGATAGGCATTGATTGTGAGATTGGGTAGAACTTCTAAGATGGGTTAGTCTTAGAATCGACGGAGGTTATGTTAATCAAGTGTTGTGATGATGGTAACAAGAACCCTTATGTGTTAGATGTTCATAATCTCACTTAGCTAATGTGATTATGAGGATATTTTACGTGAGTGTATTTGGGTTGCTAATGTTATGACATTTGGTAGACGTAACGGTACGTTTCTTTCGTGCGTATTTCAGTTAAACTCTTCCTTACCCTTTCTCGTGCTTGTGTTTGTCTGCTCTACCTTAGTATGTTGACCGTTTGAGTAGTGCAAAAGTTTCTTAGCGAGTAAGCTAAGGAATGATTGTCGTTTATAGCAATGTCTCTTTAGAATTATAGTAAGTACGTGGGACGCATTAAGTTAATCATCCTAAGCCAAATTCGTTGGTGGAATTAGGATTATATCTTGCTAGATCGATTCTGTTTAGAGGAGAATTGTAAGTTAATCTAATGGGATGGTTGCCCTATGATGCCTGAGGCATCCGGTTGATTATAGAACGTCGGAATATTGGGAAGCGTAGTATTAAGATGTGAATGTCGACCGAATTCATGCATTTAATTTTATTCTAAAATAAGGTTGCCTAAAGTGCTTTTCATGAGCGCCAACCATAAAGTAAATTACATTATAACATTTTGGCAAGACATTTAACACTCATCATATTTTAAACTATGAGCATAAACATGCTTAAATTGGTTTTGTTGCACCTGATTTCAAATTATTATCAAAACTCTCTTTATTCAAGTCTAGTGTTTAAATGTTATTTTTGGATGTCGAAATAATTGTGCTTTAACGCTTGTTGAGTTAATGGGCAAATAGCTGTGGAATTTTGACCTTGACATTGGAGCTCTTCCACGTATGTCAATGGTTTAAAGGAAAAGTTATCCCCATACTTTTGAGTCGGAGTTCTTGGAAATTTTGGTTTGTGCGAGTCTTGTTGAATTGCATGGAGTATTGTTTTACGAATTCTTTTAACGCGTGCGTATATTTTGAGATGCGTAAGTTAATTTAAATTGTGTGCAATTTATGAGTTCTTTGGGAATCGTGTCTCATCAAAATATTGTCTGAATGGTCACCTTACCTTATATTGAAAAATAAAAATTTTGACACCAATTGATTGTTAGCGTAAAGGAGTTTTATAAAATCCAGTTGGATTATGGTGTCTCATCTTACGACTTTTGCGTCGCGTAAATAATTTTGAGAGGCATGTGTGTGTGCATCATTATGTGTGTTAATCTCGGGGTTTTATTATCAAGTATCATATGTCGTGTACTATGTGCATTGGATTTAAGTATAACGTTGGTGTGAATGATTGCATAAACGATTTATGTTATTTTTAAAAACAGGACTTTCATTCTGATCATATTCCATCATTAACTCTTACTGTTAAAATTTTCGCTAAGCATTTAGCGAATTAGCGGTATTTTTGTCGTTGTAATTTTTATTCTGTCAAATGTGTTTATCCTTTCAACGTGAAGCTTCAAACTCGATTTGAAATTTTATTTGCATCCCCGTTATTTTACCGCCATTTGGGGAATGAATTATTGCATATGGGGTGAGTTGAAAATTCTTTCGTTGCAACGTCTCTTGGTTATATAGAGGGGAATTTTAAAGATAAAATAGTGATTTTCCTTTTGAGTTGTACAAACAATTGTTGCACGTATTGAAATACAAGAACCTATCTTCACGTTCATAGTATAAATTGTTGCGTATGTTTTACTCGGTATTTCTCAAGGTGCGAGTATTTTGTTAAGTTTTCGTATTCGGTAACTTGGATTGTTTTAACAGCATAAATTACTCATGTCGAACTTGAATATTTCAACAAGTAAATAGTGTGATTTACATATTCTGGGTGATTTTGTACACGTAAAATCTACATTATGATTTATGCATCTTTGATGATTTTGTGCATCTTAGTATAATTGCATTCATAAACTTTTGGAAAATCTTTTGTCTCAATACGTGTTGAGTTTTGGGAAATCATGTCCTAGTGGTGTGTATTTTCATAAACATTGTTTAAAGACATTTCATTATCTGGGGAAACGTTAAATGTCGGTTAAATGTGTTTTAAGGTTTACGAGACTTTCATTGGAAATTTACGTAAAGTGTCGGGCTTTTGGCTCGGGTTTTGACTAAATGGGTCGTGTGGACATTTGTCCGGATTTATAACCGCAATGAAGGATTTTAGCATGATGGGGTTTATTCGTGTTTTGGTAAGTTAAAGTTGAATTGTGAAAATAGTGTACATGCCAAAATGTTTATTTTAAAGTGTTTGTGTTTTACAATAAATTGTTAACTGCTGATAAGTTTTGGTTATTTTGGAATGTTTAATTTTATGAGCATGCGAGACACCCATTTTGGGATCTTTGGTTATTTTGGTAAATAAATCATGTTGAAGTGTTTCTTTGATGATTTTACATATATAATTGGAGTTCAGTTGACGTAAGTGTCATTTGGTGTATCTGATCTTATAAACCTTTTTCAGAAAATGCATATTGTTGTGTTATGAGGTCTTTTGAAAACATAAGGGTATGAGTTCATTTGGAAAACGGTTTGTTTCAACCAAAGATGAGATTTGAGTTAATCATACTTTTGGTCGTGTTTGCATAATAGTTGGTCAAACGTGTTTCAATATTTATTTCGGCTTTCATTTGGGTATTTACGTAAATTGTTGGGTCGTTGACTCAGTTTTGACTAAATGGAGTCTTGAGGACATTTGTACGGTTTAAAAACAGTTGTGGAATTTTGGAGTATGATGGCGATTATTCTATGCCATTAGGAGTCACATGTTTTGGGAACTTTGGTTTTTCAGTTGGAGTCATGTAATGTTAGACAGTCTGTCTGTTTTGTAAAGCCTGAGGTTTTGGGTTGCACTTAGTGACCGCTCGGGTTGGCTAGCGAGTAGACAATAGGTGGCACGAGCTGCTGAGTTGGAACTCGTCTGTATTGGATAGGCACCCGTGTCCGTAAGCCTTTGGAGTGGAACTCGACGGAGTATGGCTAGAGGCAATAAACGGTTTGAAGTTGTGATGTCTGATATGACATGGGAACTAAGATCGGGATACGTGGTGAAATCCAATAACATCACGGGTGGCCCCATTCATTTGTTCTCGCCACCCAAGATGGAACGTTTAGAAGTCATGTGAGGAAGTTGTATGGGCGGCCTACTTGCGTGTCCTTCTATTCTTTTGTGTACGGGTCTATCCGTCGTAGACCCGGGGTATTTTAAACACTAATGTCATATTTTTACCAATTTTGGTTATGTGGAGTCAACGGTAAATGATGGCTTTAATATTGGGTTTTCCCCACGTATATTAAGGTTTGAATGAAATGTGTTATTCGTGCATGTTGATATTTAGTTTTCTTTTGTTTTTGGTCGTGTGAGTATTGGGCCTAGTGTCCATGTTTTTGGACGTACGATTTGGATAGTGTTACTAATATTTCATACTTCGAGTTATACAAATTGTGTCAATTTATAAAACGTATTTGCAATGAAGTATCCGTCTTTGAAAGTGCATGACTTTGAAAAGGAGTTGTTTCTATGTTTTAAGGTTCATCATTTGAAAGGTTCTGATTTAAAGAGAAGTTCATCAATTTAAATGCTTTTACTTATGTAAAACTCTTGAGCTCTCTAGGCGTTAAGCTTAAACTTTTATTTATTTATTTATCTTCGTGTGCATCATTTCCTGTTGGGAGTTCGGTTCTAGCAGTGCTTTGAGGAGTTGGGCCTTAGCCTTGAGCTAGAGTAAGTTGTTGGTAAAGTCTTCCACAGGTTGGAGTTAGTCTACGCATGAGTTTCTGTAGCGCCCGTCCTTTATGGCCCGAATATATAGATTGGTGGTATGTTAGAGGTTAATCTTTATATGTGGTTGTAGACGGAGTATTTATGGACGTATTAAGAATTTTGAAGAAGGTGTATTTCCAGAATTGGAGTCGGATCAGAGTTGAGTGATAACAGAATCTGTGTTAACCGATTTCCGTAAAGACGCTTTAGTGCGCCTTGTAAGAATATCTTTAGCGATATTAGGAATGAATCAGTGAAATCTGAGAGTTTTGGGAAGATTAGCGTCGACCGTTGGCTTTGAGTTTGGAACCGTGCAGTTTGAAAGAATTGGTAGATGGAAAGTTAAGGTCGCTAATTTCCTGGAGGTAGTAATTGTCACCTAAGGTTGGGAGGCAACCGTAACCTTGGGAGTAAAGGTTACATTGAAATGTTGAGTGTTCGCTCGGTTAGGAGTGAAATATTCCCAAGTAGGGTAGCTTTTTCGTGTGTCGGTATTAAGATCTCGTTAATGATTCTGTTATTTAGGTTTGAGGCGATATTTTCTGCGATCAGTATTCCATTGAGAAGATTAGATTTCGAGGACGAAATCATTCTAAGGTTGGGAGAATTGTAACACCCCGAATTTCGTTTGACCGTTTTGCGAAGTTGTTAAGAGAAATGGAGGTTTCTGCGTTTGTCTACAGGGCGCACGGGTCGTGCGCCCTCCTTCAAGAAAAATGCACGGGTCGTGCGCAAGGGTCAGTGGCCGGCAGTGGTATTCGCACGGGCCGTGCGCCATCCCCCTTTAAAAAACGCACGGGTCGTGCGCTGTATTGGGATTTGTGAAATGCCTTGTCTAAATATCTCTTTTGAGAGATATTTCCTAAAATATCTCTCAATCTCAGTTTCTCTCTCTCTCTCTCTTCTTTTCTTTCTTCTTTCTTTTCTTCTTTTTAATCTTCAAAGTCTCGTTGGTTGCTAGTTTTCGGTGTTTCTAGCAAGGGGTCGGTGTTTTAAGCTTCACCTCTACGTTGTGATCGTTATCTGGTTTTTCGGGTTTTATTCTGAAAACCTACAGGTGAGTTCCTACTACCATTTTACAAACTTTATACATGTCAAAACTCTTATTTGCGAAATCTGAAGTATTTCTACGGTATGATTTTATGTTCTAAACATTTTGATATAAATGAAGTTTTTGGTGAATCTCGGGGTTCCCGGTCAGATTTGACCAAAATGACGGGTTCCGCCTTATTGAAGTAAAATGATGTTTTACTTGCACATTATGTGGTCGTTTGAAAAGGATGATTATGAACTCATTTTAATGGTTTTCGTTCTTACCAGAAGTTGAACTGGAAATGACATTTTGGTTATAAAATATGTTTATACCATATATTTATTTATGGTTGGTCACATATGTTGTTGTGACGAGTCCTTACCATTACTAGTGGATCCCTAGGTTTTGGAGTAGACTGTTTTGTTGGGAGGCTATATTCCCCAAATATGTAGCTATGGATCACATGTTCCGTGATGAGTTTATGGTACGGTTATGTGAGGCCGGTTACTAGCCATGGTTCATGGTGATCCTAGTGAAGGAGTATACATTGGTTTCCCTTGGGAGCGCGATCTCACCTCGTAGCACGGACTCTGGGTTCATTGCTGAGGACTCCAAGTGTTTAGCTCATAACTCGGATTTGTGGTCTACTTTGTGTTACACCACTCTCCTTGGTAAAATGGTCCTTTTATCACCGTTTAAGAGTTTTGGACCGAAGAGGCCCGGTTGTGGCGAAATGTTATCTTTACGAACTAAACCTTTATGAAAAGATTTCTTTATGATACTGATGTTTATATCTTTCAAGCTTTATAAACTGTATGTTCTCAGCAGGCTTTAAAGTCTGACACTTTTTCTCAAATGATATGTATAACAGGTTTCCCTTAGCGGTGGGTTGCACAGGGTCTTTGAGAGTCGAGCGTGGACTCGAGGCATATTTTGAGATGTCTAGTATTTTGGTGTTGGGCATTGTTTAAGTCCCATCTTTTAGTGAATTCTGGTTCGTCAAGTGTTGTAGTCTAGACGGTTATGTTTAGATTAGTATTGTTGATAAATTCTATATCCGTATGAGTTTTGTATAGTCTTAAGGACTGATCCCCTTTATGGGAAGTTAATATCATCACGGATGTCTCGTTGCCTTATTTCCAAGTTTTAATTTACTCTGAATTTTAGAGTGTTACAGAAGTCGTTTCTTTTATCCAAACTAACATCATTTGTAGGTTTGGAGTTCCATCTGAAATAACGTGCGACAACGGGACACAATTCATCAGTGACCGAACGCGAAGATTTTGTGAAGAAAGAAATATCAAGTTAGTAACATCGACGCCTCGATATCCACAGTCGAATGGTTTAGCTGAGTCGAGCAATAAAACTATCATTAATTCACTCAAGAAACGACTTAAAGCTGCCAAAGGAAAATGGGTGGAAGAATTGCCTTCCGTTCTATGGGCTAATCGTACGACACCTCGTACGTCCACAGAACAGACTCCCTTTTCCTTAGTCTATGGATGTGAAGTTGTGTTACCTATTGAGGTACGACTACCAACTTCAAGACATACGTCCGTTGAGCATAATTTAGTCGACCTAAGTTATGACCTCGACGCCTTAGAGGAACTTCGAGAAGCTGCTCACATTCGCATGGCGTCACAAAAACAAACTGCCGAACGACATTTCAACAAAAATGTCCAGGTCAAAGTTTTTCAAGAAGGTGACTACGTCCTACGACGAGTGTTTCAAAACACTCAAGAACCTAATGCAGGTAAACTTTCTACTAAATGGGAAGGTCCTTATCAAATCTCTAGTATCGTGGGTAAAGGAGCTTATAGAATCCAAACCCTCGATGGTCAAAATATCCCATGAAGTTGGAATGCAATTCATCTAAAAAGGTATTACTTTTAATTTTGTGAAAATTAATTTCTTTGATCATTTTTCATTTTTTTGAGAAAGATTACTGACTTAAGCATCGGAGGGTCGTTGGTCAAACCAACGACCACCCCACTAATGTTGATTTTCGCAGGGACGCACGACTTATTTGAATCTCATGTGATCACGCATATACATTCAATATCAATGAATGCATTATTATGAATTGCCTAAGGTCGATCGAAAGTTTCAGTTGATAATGATATGGTTGTATGACTAATGTAACTGTTTATTTACTTATTCAACGAACGACAATTTATAAAGGTAAGTTATAAGCATTGACAAGCAAAAAGAGTTTCGTTTCATAGGATGTCAAAAATACAAATATAAAGGACGACCACATACGGTCGACCTTCAGGTGAAAAGTTCAAAAGAAACTAAGTAGGAGGAGCGTCAGACTGTTCCTGCATGACGTCCGTCCTTGCTACTACCTCCTCTTCTCCTCCTTCGCTCCCATCCAGATCGTCGTCCTCGTCGAGATCCCTTTCAGTCCCCACCTTCTCAAGATAAGTCTTGAGCTCTTCGGCGGCCGATGCCATGGGATTCTTCCCATTCAGATGACGTCTCATCAAAGCAGCCCTGGCTGTGAGACGGGAAAAGGCTTCAAGCTGTTGATTTTCCTCCTCCAAATCTTTGACGTCGCCTTCCAAACCCTCGACTTTCTTTTGAAGAGACGCAACTTCACCAGCATAAGAAGTAGCGTCGGTGGTGGCTTTTATTTTCTCGATCTCCAGCTTGGTCGTTAACGCCTCAAGCTCAAGGACGCGATCCCTAAACTCAATCTTCTCATTTTGAGCTTCAACGAGTTTAGCCTTAAGGCTCTCAACCTTCATTTTCTCGGCCTCGAGCGCCTCTAAAGCTACCTTCTCCTTTTCAATAGCCTCATCAGCCCTTTTCTTGACATCAGGAAAAGACGCCCTAAGACCTTCTGTCTGAGCGTAAAAGCTCAGACAGGCTTGAAAAACCTGCATGACAACCAAGAAAGGGTTAACAGGTCGGAACAGTAAGTAACAAGGAAAATAATTAAGACATGATTACCATGAAGGAGAGACCAGCGGCATGGGCTCCCGTATCTTCCACCCTGGAATCCTTGTAACGATCGTAAAAGATTGGGAGGAGGAACTTCGCCAAGTGTGGAAAAATAACGTCTCTTTCGAGAACGTCATTTACCATGAAATCAGCTGGGAGAGTGGCTTTGAAAGTCATCTCTCCCACCTTTTCCTTATTCTTTCCCTCACCTTTAGAGGAGGAAGGAGGCTTCTCAACGCCCGACACCCCCGACATGGGAGCATCCTTCGTCGCCTTGGTCGAGCCTCCAAGCTCGACCCCAGCAACGGTGTCCTTCGCTAATGTCGCCCCTGAAAGGGATAATAGAGTGGCATCGCCCGTCTTCTTTGGTGAAGTCCGGGGTTTGCCTTGAAGACACTTTGGATCCAACCCCGCGGAAGGAGCAGATCGCTTCTTCGATTTCTCCCTGCCTTGACGGGCAAGCTCCAGTTGTTCGGCCCGTCTCTGAGCAGCCGACTTCGTAGATGAATCTTCTGGACAAAACGAAAGAGTTAGAAAAGACATAAAATGCGAATTACGAAAAAGACATTAAACGACGTACCAGTCATCTCTTCTTCTCTCTTTTCTTCTCTTCTTTCTCCTCTCTCTTCTCCTTGATGAGAACCTTCGACGGATGGAACCTCCGTAACAAAGACGATTTCGTCTTCTTCGTCGTTCGACCGAACAGAAAAAGAACGGTCAACGATACTCTTCTCCAAGATCCTTTGAACCTTGTTTAAAGAATCTCTGTTTGGCTTCACTTTAGTGAAGTAAATCACTGCCAAACAAAAAGAAAGACACCATTAGTATACATTATAAAACACACGACAAAAACACCCGACAAAATAAAAAAAACCTACCCGACTCATTCCATCCGGATGAAAACCATTGGCTATCCTCATCGTTCAAGGATGCCACTTGGAGGAAAACATAGTGGCGTTTCCAACCACGGTCGTTCACCGCAGTGTTATGCACCAGTACGGTATCTCCCTTCGTTCGAGGGAATAAACTATATCTATGATAGTTATCTGCTTTAACGCTGTAAGCTGCTAGAAGGTCATTCAAATTGAACGGAGCCCCCCAGTCGGCCGTAAGACGATCGACCACCTGGACAATTCGCCAGAATTGAGGCATTAACTGTCCAGGCGATAAGTCGAATGCATCTAAAAACTCCCTGACTAAGGGAGTAAATGGCCAAGAAAAACCTATTTTGAAGGGATATTCGTATAAAACGCCATACCCCTTCGGAACTTCATCTGGTCGTAAATCCTCCGGCGTCACTAGATTAACACCCTCGGGAATCTTAGCTAATTTCTTAAGATACTCTAGATTTTCTTCTTCTTTGTAGACACTAACAGGTTCACTCGACATTTTGAAATCAGAGACACTCACAGTGGCTTTCCAGTAACTAAGACAATCCCAAGCTTTTCTAGGCTTCTTAGCTAAAGATTTCTTATGCATAAAGTGACACAAAAAAGAACCAGAAGTCGTACCTTAAATAATGTTCTAAAACCTCGAATTTAGAATGGAAATGATTTTCGTCGCTCGGAAATCTCGCCGGAGGTATACGTTTTCTGGAAATCAAAGTGTAAAAAAGGAAAAGATTAGGATAATCTCTATTTATACTGTAAATTGGAAACTGAATCGCCGAGAAATCAAATCGCCAATCGCCAATCGACACGTGTCACCCGTGTCAGGCGAAACACTCGAGTACGTCCCTTCAATACGTGACACCTGTCCCTAATTAGCTGTCTAAATGGTTATTTTTGCAGAGGATAACGTCATTATCTAGTTGGAAACAAACTTATTTGGTTATATTTAAGTTACCCGCGTTTCTCCTTTCAGCACATGTCATGTTTTTAAAATTTAAATTTCAAAAAGTTGCCGCTTGAATTTTAAATTTGGGGGCAAACTGTTTGGGTAAAAAAGTCCAACAGTCCATGGTCGTACGACAGACGGTAGATAATGCCCTTCCTTTAGGCGACCTCGACTAAAATGATCAAATATCCATCCGACAAATACCCTCGTACGACCTGATTTCAGTTACTAACCTACAATATACATTATGTCATGTTTTAATGCAGGATTCAAGGATATTTATGACTAAAGATTGTAACGATAGACATCATCAATAACAAAAAGCATAACGGACGCCATCATCAATATCAGAAACGGTCATATGCATTCAAAGACTTGGAAAACGGAAAGATGGAGTATAAATATGGGGTTGAAACTGCACATTTGATCATCTGATTCTCAGACCTTAGAAGTTCACAAATTATACTCTCAAGCTTGCTCAATCTCTCTTGAAGTTCATAAAGCCTTCCGCTGTTTATCGTACGACGCACGACCGAAATTTAATTATACACGACGCACGACCAAGTTTACTTTATTGTATTATTTTACAATGTATTACTCTTTTAACACTTGTTCTCAAGGACGACGTCCCTGATTGACGTCCATAGTGCACGACGACTCACACTCGTCCGCGGTTTTTACCCATTTTGGGGTTTTCCGCGTCACCAATTCTCTTGTCTCATTTACTTTATTTTTATTATAGTCGTACGATTATTGTTGTTACTTTCTTTGGTTGGATCAAGCTCCACATTTACCTTAAATTTTCCTTGTGAGATTTTTGGCATAAACACATAAGAGAGAGAGAGAGAGAGAGAGGATAACTTCATGAGGAAGGCAGAAGGAAATGAGAAACCATAAGAGTTACGTATCCAAGAACCGACTTAAGTGTCATCGAGTTAGGTTCAAATTGATGACCGTTTTGGCTCTATTTTTAGCGGGGTTCGAGAAAGAAGTAGCGCCACGAGAGATGAACCAAAGCACTATTGGTTGTCCATGAAATGATCGAGAAATAAGTAAACAATCTAGGGCTTGTTCAAAGACGATACCGACGGTTCAAGGTAATCCATTAACCTTACTTGATGAGTTTTGTATGAATGAACTCGTTTTCTATCGTTCTTTCATATGGTATGAATTTGGAGGAATAATTATGGCCGTTTATTGATATTTTCAAGAAAACGTCATTGTTGACATCTCTTATGGGATGCTGCCGAAAACCCGAAACTAAAATCGTTGAGAGGATGGTATATGTTGTAATTTACCTAATAGGATTAGGAGTGAAGTACGCAAATACGGTTGATTTTATGCGAGAACTCGAGAGACTTATCGAGTATTTTGGATCCATAACGAAAGAGTTTGGACAACGAAAGGGGATTATGCAAAAATACGGCCAACAATGACGAGGTGTGACGTTGATGAAATTGGATGTAGAAGAAAAATATGGCCATGCATTTGTTTATATATATATATATATATATATATATATATATATATATATATATATATATATATACTAGGCATATGCCCGCGCGCAATGCAGCGCGAAGCATCTAACTCTAAATCCGAGAACTTGAACCATCAATCCCGTTTTGTTTTATTGTTCATCCATTTGAAGTTGAATTTGAATTTTTATGTTTTTGGGTGCTTTTGGATCAAGAGAACAAGTTAAGTTTTTATTTTCACGTATACATTTAAATTGAGAGCAAGATAAGGTTGTAACAGAACATGTTATTTAAGTAAAGAAGACCTGGGAATAAATTTAGTGAAAACATATAAACAATAGATATGATAGAAAGACTATCAGAAAAGTTTGTCAACATCAATCTGAGTATTAAATAAATCCATTTTTATGAGTTTGCATAATGCAAGTGAGCAATAATAAAGAAGTTGTATGCTTTTTTTGATAAAACAAAAGAAGATCAATTGAAAAGTGGATTTTTCTAACCACCAATTGTTAGTTATCGTCCATTACGTCGCTGCAATTTGGAATCTCCTCACCCTTGTCCAGCTTCAAAAAGACTTGGTCCACTACTTAGAATCAGACACAAATGGATAACTTCTGATAAAATCATTCTTCGTAATTTGAAAATTTCACATTCTACATTTCTTCAACATGCTTAAACTAACACTACTTTATTTTAACAATTTGCAAGTAAAATATTATCAACCAAATGAAAAAAAATGCCATCTTACATAGTTAACCATAATCAAGCAAGCGTTACAGCTTCAAGATGAACGAGAGCACGTCGTACCAATTACAATGTGTGTGTGTGTGCACGCATAATGAAAAGAAAAAAAACATATAACTGGAAGAAACAATAAAGGGAAAAGTAAAGGCTTCAACCACTCTTCAATGCCATTTCTTCACAATTGATTGAAGAAAATAGATTCAGATAATGGATGGTGAATTGGGAAGTAATGTTTTTTTTTTTGGGAAAAGAGGACGGAACCCCCGGAAAAATTTTATTCAAAGAAAAAAGAAAATATACAAATTACGAGGGGCATACCCCAAGATTTACAAAATGAGACTTCAAAATGTGTTTGGGCAAATACTAAACCCAATATTTTCCCCACCTATTTAAGAGAAGAAAATATAACCAATAATCCCAAATGAAAAAAAACACATATATCAAAGATCAAAAAATAACCCATAAAATGATCTATCATATTGTTGTAGTCCAAAGCCCAAACTTTCAAATAACCATAGCCCAAAATATCCACACCAATGGAAATAGTCCATTGCACAAATATCCAAGACATAAGAAATAGAGAGCTCCACATTAGGCCCATCATGAAAATAGAATAGTCCCATCCTTCTTCCAATTTCAGCCCCCATATCCCAATTCCATCCAAGGCCCATCTGACACTTTATTATGAAAAGACTACAATCCAAAAGAATTATACTCTTTTTATTATGGCAAACCAACACAACAAACAACCCATTTTCAACCTTATCTCCTCCATAGTACAACAGTTTCCAGAAATGGAAACATCTTTTCCAAATAAAGCAATTTGATGTTTTTTTGACTTTACTATATTTCTTTATTATCCACAAAAACCGATCTCACACTTTCTTTAATCAAAACCCAACTATAGAATCGAAGTTCCATCAAAGACAAAGTGGAATCGATATTAATCAAGGCCAAGAAGGAATCAGACATCCAAGGTGAACCTATTTTGACTTTACCCTTATTTTGAAATACAATCTTTCTGCTACTCCTTATATATTTCTTCAACATCAGATCCATTACCAACACCAAACAATATTTGTGCAAGATCATTCTATCCATTTCAGTTTCTCAACAAGCAGCAGTAATAAAACCCCAATCTGTTGGCCTTATCCAACATTCATCACCAAAGGACCAGATCCATCCTTTAAAGGAATTGATATATGCACCAGTAGTATACATCAAGCCATAGATCCATGACCAAAGGAGAATAATTTGTACACTTTCCCACCAACAATTGCAAATTGGCCTATGGCCTTTGCAATAGGACCCAAGAATAATATTGTTTGATTTGTAAGACCAATGGAAAGAATGAGAAACAACTGTTGGAAAACCAATATAGCTTCCAACATAGAGCACAAACCAATGAGGAGAAATAGAAGCAAATATTGAGTGATAATTGAAATACTCAATCGCAGAAAAATAAAAGGGGCCCATATGACAGCATAGAGTTCACAACTCACATCAGAAGGGAACCATAATACTATGTTACCCAAACTTCTTGTGAAAAACCTTAACAGATACCCAATTAACATAATCCCAATTTGAGATCAAACTGACATCAAACTGTGCAACCTACTCCATTCTTCCCTGTATTATTCTCCATTCTTTTATGCATTAGATCCTACTTATGGAGTTCAACTTGCACACATTACTTTTCATATGCATTATCCATTCCAACCAAATTTCTTTAGTTTATACTTCTTAGAGAGATTTAGTAGCAATTATAATAACACCAGATTGATTTCGTTCTATTAGAAGAGTTTGGTGAAGCATTTTTCTGGATTTAGTTATGTTTATTTTTGAACCTTGGATGCCCCATATCATTGCTGACATGAGACACATGGATGAGAACACGTTTAAATCCCTGATAATAGAATTTAGTGACTTAGGATGAACCGAACCCCCATCAAGCCTCATAATAAGTTCCATCGTATAAAAAAGATGTAGAGCATTAAAATATGACAAATATTACAAAATCAACCACCGAACAAGTATACAACAACATCGAAATATACCACATTCATGTTCTATAGTTGCACTAATGAATCTACATATTGTAGACAGAGTGAAACATACTATTATCTATGACTTATGTTTCATTTGATTACTCATCCATTACAAGAATTAAAAATAATACTAAAAACTCGCAACAACTAAACATAGTGAACGTGGAAAAAGATCATAAGTATGTCAAAAGAAGGAAACAAACATACAGGGCAAGAAGAAAAAAACTTACATTACAAGGGAACTCGAGGGTAGTTGAAGCTCTACAATACAGAAAACTTTATAACCAAAATATCACATCATGGCCAAATCAAGAGAGTAAAAAATAAAATATGTTCGACTATAAGGATGCTTTTATCTGGAGACCTAGAAACAAATAATAAGATGTTTCCTACAAGAGTTTTGTATCTTATAAGCTAAAGTTCTAGATATGTATAATTAGAGATAAAAAAATTATAAGCAAGGGGACCGGTAGGCAATTAAATTATGACTCTACATTAGACCGGTAGGCAATTAAATGACATCAAGATCGATCTTCTTGTTAAGGTTATGGGGAAAAATTTAATGTGCTTAGGCTCTAACCAAAGGAATTAAGTTTGGGGCCGCAGTACAAAATGAACTCTTTCATATATCCATCAGAGCAATGGTTATTGATGCAAAGTAATCAAGGATGAGGGAAGGAATTTAAACCCCTTTTGACCTACAACATAGGTATTGAAACAGCATTAGTCAATAACATGGGCTTAAAAGTTAAAAAGATCTACATTAGATTAATAGACAAATTGCCTAAGATACATATCATTAATGTTGATTCTCTCCAATCGGATTCCCCTATTCCCACCAGTTGGACTAAATAATATCCAAAGTGACTAAACCATGATGACAAGTTATAGTAACCTATGAAAAATGGCTTATAATGAAGCAGTTCTCCCGAACTTAAATTCCTGAGGAGGCAAATTAGGCCCAGTAGAATATTAAAAGTCAAAATCATCAACTCATGGAAGAATGCATGAGTCTAACCCACTAAAACTTAAAATGGCATTCAAATCAACTAAGAGCATAGTGGAATATTAAGTTACTGGTAGCCGATTTCTGTAAGTACATTTTTATGGGGGTCACATAAGTACATTAAGCTATAGTTGTTATGTCTTCTTGTATTAATGTTAAACATTAAATACTACTTGCAAGAAAAATTATTCATTTGACCCCCATATAATCACTAATTGGTCTAATTGATCCATATAATGTAAAATCAATTGTTTGGACTATACAACAGATTCCCACTGCTACACACCCCTCTTCCCCAACCCTCTGCCCCCACAACCTGTACACAAACTTTCTTAGTGTTCTACCAATTTTCTCTTGCTAATCCTCATGGGTATCATATAGGGCTAGTCTACAGCAACCATCAAACTCATCATTTTACTTTTGATAGAAATATATACGACTTAAAGAAAATTATGCCATTATCTTCCATTAAAAGAGGAAAAAATGGCAACTAAATGCACATTCACTCTCATATGACTATCACCCCCCCCCCCAAAAAAAAAACTACTTCAACCTAAACACTTAGTGACTTGACAGAAGCACGTAGTAATCACTGGGAGTACCAGCCGATATGATGATCCATTAAATCCGTGTGATAAAAAGAAACGATAACATTGATGTCCTTCACAACCACAAGTACCATTTGTGATTACATTATTCTTAGTTCTCTTATATGAATGATGTGTCTTATAATGGACCCATAATTTCAAACGCTAAAACAAATACTCCAATACCACCATAATTGACCTAAACCCATATATTTGCAAAACAACAACTCAAAATCAGTGTTGTTAATTCACAAAAATCCCAAAATTTACAAAACCCAGTACAATTCATGAAAAGCCCAAGTCGATGCCAAACCAAAACTTAAGAAGAAGAAGAAAAAGGAGAAACCCAATGCGATGCAGAATCAAAACTGAAGAAGAAGAAAAAACCCAACAAAAAAATCCGATTTAGAAATGCCATACGCCTGACAACCTAATTTTCTACACATTGATCCAGAATTTCAAACGCTAAAACAAATGGAAACCCCAAATTGATGCAGAAAGAAAACTTAAGAAGAAGAAGAAGAAACCTTAATCGATGCATAATCAAAACTGAGGAAGAAGGAAAGCGTACCTTGGAAAAGCAGAGCGGTCGATTGCATGTTAAAGGATGGTTTCATTGGTATTGTATAGCAATGCGAGAAGGGTCGTGCAGGATGGGGGGGGGGGGGAAGAACACCTACAAAGTTGGGTTTCCAAAAACCGATTTCCAAAAACCGCTTTTTCTAATAACTGTATTAGAACTTTCATATAATAGTATATATATATATATATATATATATATATATATATATAGTGTTTGGTTCATTTGAGAAATGGTAAATATATGAGAAATAGAGAAGTAATTCTATAGATCGGATTTGACTAGTCAAAAGTTGCGCCGGTCAAAAGTTGCGGCTATCCCAAAAATAGAAGGACAATTTCGTAAATTTTACAAAACACACGGGTGTGTTCATATATGAACATGTATAATTCACATATGAACTATATGTTCATATATGAACCAGTGCAATTCACAACTGAACTCTTTTAACTGATTCATATATGAATCAGTTGAACTAACTAACAGATTCATATATGAACCTTTGTGATTCATATATGAATCTGTATGAATCACAAAGATTCATATATGAATCACAAAGATTCATATGTGAATCAGTTGAACTAATTAACAGATTCATATATGAATCTTTGTGACTCATACAGATTCATATATGAACTCATCTCGTGTATTTTACGAAATTACCCCTCTACCTTCTATAGACCACACAAGGAATTATCCGGTGCTTCGCGGTCAAAGCCGCAAATGTTGACCAGATGAATGGCTAAGATTACTTCTCTATTTCTCATATATTTATCATTTCTCAAATGAACCTCTCCCTATATATATATATATATATATATATATATATATATATATATATGGTCCCCTTCATTTGCTAACCACGACATTGGTGCTAACCGTGCTAACCAATTTTCGACCAATCAAAAGCTTCCTACAGTTTATATCATTCACGCAATGCTATTAAATCTCAAAGGGTATTATTGGAATTTTACAATTTTCGGTCATTTAAACTTTTTCCATATTTTAAGGAGGTTTTTAATTTGGTAGCTATCTTAATATTAAATATAATATTTTTAAATTAAACTTGGTAATTTCCTAATTCACGCCACATCTATCCTAATTCACGCTACATTTATCTTGTTTCCATAGTTTAAAGATTTTTGTAAATTGGTAGTTATTTTTATTTTGGAATATATTTTAAACATTAAAGTTTGAAACTTAACATATAACCATATGCACATATGCAATCTTAAAAGATGCACAAATGCATATATGCACAGGTTGCATATATGAATATACAATTTACATCGAACTGCATATGCATATATGCACAGACTGCATATATGCACAGATTCACTGTTCTAAATGACCCTATTGGCAACATTGTGGCTCTGCGAATCCGCGTATCTCGATCTATTCGCTACAAAGCAAGCAATCCCTTAAACCTCGAGCTCGGATTTCAGCCATTTACAGAATCGTATCAAGTTCGGGTTTTGGCCGTGATATCCTACGTAAACATAGCAGCTCCTGAGTTTCGCATTCGCAGGCGATACCAACCCTTTCGCAAAAGAAATCCGAGGTACCGGAAACGAAAACGAGATATGCGGTGCTATCGGATTGTTATTGGAAGACGGTAGAGGAACACAGTTGACGACTTTTAGCTTCGTATCGTCGGAAAAACCGCATCTTTCCGGCGTGTGAGTGTAGGAAGTGCTCGGGATATCGTCGTTGGGGGACCCATAGTAGGATATCGGAGTCGATGGTGAGTAAATGAAGTCGGTGTGGTGGTGGCGCTGGTGGTGGTGGTCGAGGGCGGATTCGGGTCATCTCTAGTGGCTCTCGGAGATATGTAAGGTGACTGCAGGGCGGAGACGAAGGTGGTAGACGACGGCAATATTAGAGACGGAGAGTTATATGGAGATGATGATGAAATTGAAATTAAAATTAAAAAGAATAATTTCAAATTAAAAAGATAACTCCCAAAAATAACTAGCTGCATAATTTAAATTTAAGATTCTCCCTGATTTCATACCGTGATTATCTTCAAAATTAATTAAAATAAATTTCAGTTAAAATATAAAAGGAAATGTATTTTGACCGAAATACCCCTGTGCATACATGCATTTTATTTTTATAAACCGTTTTTTATATTTTATTTTTATAAAAAATAAATTAATTGTGGACCATTGATCTCATCAATCTACGGTTGAAATTGGTTAGCTCGGTTAGCACCAATGTCACGGTTAGCAAATGAATGAGCCTCTCTCTCTCTCTCTATATATACTAGTCATATACCCGTGTGTGATGTGGCACGAGGGTTAAACTTTCTTGTAAATTGTGATTGAAAAATTAATACGATTATTTAAGAATGTTCTATATCATCTAAATTATGGGTTGTTTGCAATAAAATATTATCATGAAACCCAAATGAAAAATACTAAGGTTGAAGCTTATAAGAGTCAATCATTTCATATAGTTTATTTGAAGAAATAGTCCGTGTATTAGATCTCAAAGAATTTGAGGACTTTGTTTTACTTCATATAAATTGAATACAGATAATAAAATGTCATATAAAACATAAATGATAATATACAAACATCAAAATTTTCATAATATCAAAAATTTCAAACAATTATTTAAATGTAAAAAAACATGATGCGTTGAATATTTAAATTACTCTGAGTTATAAACAAATTTCAACATCCCTTAACATCTAGGATATCAAACATCCCTCCATGCCATTTTACCCTTTTCATATCTCATCCACACTATAAGAAACATCTCAATCTCATCAGTTTCTATACTTCCTTAAATATAAGTATGGTATTCCCCATCAACCAATGCAAAAGAAAATCATTGATAAGAAAGTATATAATCTCATTGCAACATTGAACCTTTACATCGGTGAATGTGTGCGTATGTTATGGATGAAATCTAACCATGGTTGCCGCTGTAAAAATTATCGAGTTTGAAGGCGGATAACTTGAAATGGCACTCACGTTTCATGATTATATCATTTCGCGTGGTATATAAATTCGAATCTAATATAGAATAAATTAAAATTATAAATTGATTATATCAAATTAGTGGTTTATATTCATGTCACAATTTTCACACATTAAGGGATTCCGTTAGATTACATCCTCACCAAGTTAAGCATTCGTGGTTTACTTTGTTGCAACTTGTAATTTAAGAAATAAAATCCAAAATCAATATGTGAAAAGATTGGAAAGTAAAATCATGTATAATAAATATTGCTCAAAACGTCAATATAAGAAGATGACATGTAATAAATACATAGTGATATATATATATATATATATATATATATATATATATATATATATATATATATATATAGGGTTAGGTTCAAGGGAAAACCTCAAAAAAACGGAAAACTGAAAAACACTTTGATAGTCTTTCATCTGGACGGTATGCACTTGTGCATACATGTAATTTTGTAATATGCACACGTGCATAAAAACAAAAAACAACAACATAATTTACCTGTATGCACAAGTGTATACCGTCCAGATGAAAGACTATCAGAGTGTTTTTCAGTTTTCCGTTTTTTTAAAGTTTTCCCTTGAACCCCCCCCCCCCCTCTCTCTCTCTCTCTATATATATATATATATATATAAACTCATATTGTAATAATTGTTTTGATAAAAAAATCAGGAACAAGAAGTTAATTAAATAATTCATAAAAAATCCAAAATTCATGTTTAAGTAAACAAAATTACATTTTTTTTTCCTACAATTAAATTCTATTATTTGATGTCATTTAGTACGCAAGATAAAACAAATATTATTTGTTAAAGCCTACAAATTAAAAATTAGCATTTCTAATTCAAGTACTTAAATACATTTTACGTAATCTGCTAGGTATGAATCAAATATGGATGAAAGGCATGCCATGAAAGATCCTCAATAACAAATAATGTAAGAATAGTAGGTACCTTTCCTATAACAAGTGTTATTCAGATAAACATACTTTTAAAGACCAAAATATGAGATATCTAATAAACCATTTAGCTTGAAAACCATCACAGTAGTTTCTTCGGGGTAACTCTAGTGGCAGACACTTATCTTCTGATTTCTTCTCTATAATATTTTGCTTAAGTAATTGCCCAATTATCTTCCCATGTCTTGTGCAGATGAGCTACTTTATTTGTTCTACATTTTCTCTATGAAGGTAGCCTTCTTCTTCTCCAGACCTCTTATGCTTGCATATCCAAGTTGCAAACATTAGTAAATAAACAAAGTACTGCAAGGTTTGATTGTTGCAACTGTTATAGTCATTAACAAACCACTACAAATTAATAGGCATAAAATGTAAAATGGGCATAACATGTTCATGTTGATGTTGACACTAAAAAAATCATGGCCATGAAGAGTCAGAGTGCTTGAGAATTGCACCATCTTGTAGTTCAATCAACGAACTCTACGGCTCTATGTGTTAATGTAGATATTAAAACTGATATTCAATTACCAACCCTAGTATATAATAGTGCTCACTTCTCTGATCAGTTACATATGCGTATATGCAATTAACAAAGAATTGAATTGAGATGTATTTCAAAATTAGTTTCAAGAAAAATGTGTCAGCTGGACCTCGTTGAGAGGTGTCTTTCCATTTACCCACAATGAAAAAAACACATTTATGCACATAATTTGTAGAAGATACAAAAAGCACACCCACAAAAATAATAAATTAAAAACTTACAATGTTGACAAGTGTTAGGAATTTTTTTTTGAAGACTTTTAGAAAGACTTAGAAGAGGAAATAAATTCTGAGAAACAAATAGTGCACAAGTACAAATGAGCAAAGATGATGACCTGAATAAATCCATCTCTAAATGCTTCCATTCTACAGATGTTCGACTTCCTGTAACCTGCTACAAATCATTGTACTCTTCCATTTTCTATGGATTATAACAGAAATTGGTTAGTTCTGATAACATAAGTGCACATGTTAAAAAATCAAATTTTCCTCTATTATGTTTGAAATGTTCATTTCTTCAATTTGAATCCAGAGACATAGAAATCTTGGGGTCGCCTTTAAACTAAAAAAACGTACAGAAAATTGTGATGTGATGGAAAAATCACGTTTATGATGGAATTGTGGGTGTCTGTAGGAAGAAGATTGAGGTAATCAGTAACCATGAAAGTTCCAATTGCACTTATGATCGATATATGCAATATCGGCATCCATGTCACTTCAAATAACGCCTAAAATCCCATTTTAGTTAGAAACTAAAACTTAAGAGAGGGAGAGCCGAATCAGAATTTGATCATGGGGGTGGGGGAGAGATATTAGGATGGTTTTGAAAATAGTGGAGGAGGGCATTTAGGATTTTATGTACTTCAAGCATGGTAAGTAGTACCTCTTAAAAACTTGAAGGTTCTAGTTGTGTTCCCGAGCAATGTAGCAGGATACATATATAAGTTGTCAAGCCAGCGATCGCATGCTTTTCCTGCTGCATTTTGAGAAAGGTAGATAAATTGATCAACAAACAACTACGAGAAAATAACAGGAAACAACAAATCAAAAAGATACAATATGTAAAGGACAAAAATTTGAAATGGTTATCAATAAGAAGAGTGGGAAGGAATGATCAATCGAGAGATCAGTATTGAAATACCTCTTCTTACTCCAACTGATACTCGAATTGGATTTTGTCTTCTTCTTCATCTTCCAGATCTCCCAACTCAATTTTTCATTTGCAAAGAATGCATAGTGCCTGCACATGAGTTCAATTTGAATAGTGTTGCACACCTGGTATGAAAGTGAAAGCTTCTGATGCTAGTAACTTTTGCTATTTTGTAAATGGGTAACATATACATATCTTAGGAACTCCTCCAAAAACACAAAATAGACTGAAAGAAAATACTGCCTATAAAAGATTACTGTCACTAAAGCGATTTTCCACCGAAACTCTGGATTCCATTTGTGTCTTATGAAAACAAAACACATAAAACCAAAGACAATTTAAAATTATTCAAAAAACCTAACATGTGAAAATTAGGTCAAACTTTTAAGAAGATTCTCAAATAGAAGAATCTGAATTCCATTTGTTTGACAAGAACACAAAACACAGAATCAAGATGTGATATCACATTATTTGAAAAAACAGATTTGGAAAAAGCCATACAACCAGAATAGAGTGAAAATATTCACAATGGGGAGTCAAAAAATTGGGGAAAACTTCGAACAAACATACGTCAAAAGTAATAGTTACGTACCTGCGTGCGATGCGGAACGAAGCATCTCGAAATCCAAACCAAGATTGCTAATTGCATCCATGAAAGCAATTTTTTTAAGTTTTATATATAGACAGAACGTTATAAAACTTAGACCATGAGGTGAGCTTCCTACCATTCCAAATAAAAACATCATAGAGGCAGCTGCTACAATAGACAATTCAGCACCTGAAAGTGATGCCTCTGTCAAATCTCTTGGAATTTTCCTGATGAAATAAAAAACGGTAGACAAATCATGTAACAAAGTTGACTAAACCTTACTCTTAACTGATAAATCTTATTTGTAATACTGTGACGATATCTACCATATCGTTAATCGACCATTGCAGTTTGTCCAGACATTATCAGATCAGAAGCTAATAGCAATAATTGTTTCTTCCTCCTTAATTTCATATAAAATAAAATAAACATGGAAAAGACGCGATAATCATTCTTCAATCTTTGTGTCCTTGCTTCTAAGAGCATATTTGCTTAGTCAACCAAAGTACAATAAACGAATTATAAACCAAGGGGTGGTTACCATCACATGAATAGGAACCTCCTTTGCCTTAAATCCGGAAGAAAAAAACTTGACGTCATTGACAAAAGAAAGAACGCAGACCTACAAGCCAAATATAAGACAGATTAATTGCTAAAATGCAATGCAAATAAATCAATTCGTATATTTAGTACTATAAGTAGAAAGTTTTGGAGTTACTTGCTAATAGGTGAAAAAATTATATTTTATTGAAATAGCGTCGAAAGGGGAACGTACGTTGCATTTGTTTTTAGACCATGGGAGTACAAGTTTGTAGCTCAAATTGATTCTATCGTGATACTCCTTTTCAGAGATTGAAACAAATCCATGATGAAGATATGTGTGGAGTCAAAAATCCTAATCTTGAAACACCATAATCCTTGATGCAAATCCAATTATGATTCCTGGTTTTGGAACACCAAAGTCCAGCAAACTGAAACAAAAGGCATGATGAAGATACAAATTGAGTCATAAAATCTAGTTTTTAAACACTAATGTCATAGAAATTAGAGAAAAAAATGATCATAATAACATATGCTCATACAGAACCAAACTTAGTTGCTACATGATCCACCAATTATAGAAATTTTACCTGTCAGTGTCTTTCTGCTTCATTTCCGAATAAAACTCTCAATAACCTTAACTAACCCAAAAATAGTTTCTGGTAACCTCCTTGTATATTCAAAAAATTCATGATCTCTCTAATTACTCACTCCTTGTTTACCTTTCCTTCTATTCGTCTTCAAAGCCTCACTTGTCACCGGGGCAGCAATTGCAGGTTTTTGGCAAAACCCTCGACTTGGACATAACCCAATTACAATCCAAAAAACCGTGAACGTAATAGGTTTTGAAATTTGCGTAATCACATGATGAGATATCAATACCTTATCCTGACGTTGCTCTGTGCAATCAAGGCCGACAGTGGTGGGTAGATTCTGGAAAACACGAGGTTTATTGATATGTGAGGAGTTAACCGTGAAACGTGTATGAAACCGGCGCCGGCGGTGGTGCTGATACTGATGCTGTGATTGTGAAGATGAACAGAAATTGAAGGAGGGGGGCTTGAGGAAAGGTGTGAAGGGGTTAGGGGAAGTCAATGTAGAATTCATGGGAAGGGGTAAGGGTAGGATTTTGATTCACCAAGAGTCTTCATCTTCCCCAATTCTCTCCCTAACATTTTGATGTGTCGTCGTTGGATTTTCTCTCGATATGGGCAACATGAGCATTATCTCGATCTTGCTATGGGGAAAGGTTGTACCAGTTCTTCCGAAGGTTGAAATCGAGAGGGAGGCGAGGGTAGAGAAATTAGGCCTGGACGTGGTGAGAGGGGGAGACGTCGTGGGAAGCAAAGAAGAAGGCTTTCCAAAAACTGCTTTTCAAGAACCGTTTTAGAATTTTAATTATATAGTATAGATATATATAACCACCATGGAAATTTTGGACTAAATCCAGTTGGAAGCCACCATGGCCAAATGGTTTATGGTGCATGCACATGCATATATATATATATATATGTATGTATATCACATCTCGTATATTGTGTTGTAGTGAAACCCCATTTGGGTTAAGAGTTTCAAGTGTAATTATACACATATGCATATATTATATTATATATATATATATATATATATATATATATATATATATATATATATATTAGTATGTCATGGTAAAATGGGGATGGAGGATGAGAATGTCTAGTTATTTGATTGATTTAGAAAATAATGGAATTGACTAAGTTTAGGAACTCGTTCAAGAGCTTCATAATTGAGTGAGTAAATATTTATCGAAGGAGAGAATACTTAGAAAGATGTTGTGACTTGTGTAGGATTGGAAGCGAGCAAGTGATGTATGAGTCTATGCTAATTCAGGTGAGTTTCATGTGACTTTTGGACGTGAGATACATGCATGTATGTAATTGTTTTTTAGTATGATTGCGATATATATTTGCATGTAACGTTTTGAAATAAACTCGTTTTACATGCTAGTGATGTTAGGCGTATCATGAAACGAGATTTACAAACATACTATATTTATGTAATATTGGATGAATTGCATGCTACGTTTGGTGCATATTTCACGAATGATTAAATTGGAAAATTGTGATGTGGCTGTAAGTGTGGGGCTCATTACCGGTTTACCGGTAGAGGACGGCGGGAAACCGCATATGATGAATAATAGTAGTAAATGTACCAGAAGGGGTACCTCTGAGACTGCACTAGGGGACGGTAGTTAAGACATGTGCTTGTGTGCACCTCTGAGCTTGACTAGAGATGGACGGATTGACAGAGCCCCACCGTGCCAGGTGGACGTATAAGCTCTCTAATTTGATGGCAAATTGCATTTACGATATTTGCATGAGATGTTTGAATATGCATGACACTTTATGAAAGGTTTATGCATAAATGATTTATTCCCGATTTACTTTGTCATGATGATTTACAAATGAAAAGACGAAACCATGAACTCACTTAGCGTAAAGTGTAACATCCTAAAATTTAGAGTAATTTAAAAATTCGAAAATTTGGCAATATAACGTTTGTATTTGGAATAAATCACCCAAAATGGGTAAATGTATAAGGCATGTACAAAAACCTGTGAACGAATGAAAATTGACAACAAACTAATCTAAACATAACCTATCTAGATTACATCGGTTGTCAACCCAAGGATCACCAAAAGATGGAACTAATTCAAATGCCTCAAACACCAAATACTAGCCAACACAAAAATGCTTCAAGACTATGCTCGCCACTCAAGCCCTTGGCAACCCACCACTAAAGGAACTTGTTATACACATCATTTAAGAAAAAGTGTTAGACTTAAAGCCTAGTGAGAACATACAATTTATATTTTAAAGAAACACACACATTTGTAATAAAAGGAAATCTTTGCAAAAGAATTGATTTTATAAATGAAATATTTGCCATATAAGGACTATTCGGTCCAAAATTCATCTTGCGATGACGGGGGATACCCGATTTACCAAGGAGTGTAGCGGAACACCGAGTAGACAACAATTCCGAGTTATGAGTTAAATACTTGGAATCCATGGCCACGAACAACGTCGGTCCGTACTAAGATGTGGGGGAGGGCACCCGAGGAAACCAAGTCATACTCGTTCACCAGGACTACATTATGATCCATGGCTAGTAACCGATCCCACATAACCGTACCAAAGGCCTCCGAGGATCAAATGCATCCATAGTTACAATGGGGAAAAACATCCCAAAAATATATATAAGCCGACTCAATACCTAGGGATCCACTAGTAATAGTCTAGACTTGTCATAATTACATTTGTGACTAACCAAAGCTAAACATATAGCTTCCAACAACATTTACTTCCCAAAATGCATTTTCCAAATTTAACTGCTGGTAAGAATGAAATTCATAAAATGAGTTTATACATATTCTTTCAAGTACTTCACCATAAAGGTGTAAGAAATGATTTATTATAACCCATATCAAATGGAGCCCTTCATTTTTACAAAACTTAGCAAGAACCCTAAAATTTCCCAAAAACTCAAGTTAGGTCAAAATGTGATAATCATAAATCAAAAACCAAGGAGATGTATAGGAGTTCAAATTATGAGTTTTGACATGTATAATGTTTAGAAAATGGTAGTAGGAACTCACCAAGTTGGTTTTTGAAGAAACCCCAAAATCCTAGATTTTGACCCTTTGAGGAAGATGACAATGGGGAAGATGATTTGAAGCACTCTACTTGAACCCTTAGATGAATGACTTGAAGGATTCTTGAAGAACAATAAATGCCCTAAAAATCGCCAAAGTGAGAGAGAGATTGAGGTTGGTGAAGAGAGTTATGAGAAATGAACGAGAAAGAAGTCATTTAACACACTGGTACACGCTCACGATCTTGCCATGCGATAGTGACATTGTCACTATTACCGAGAGTTGGTACCTCTCCGGCGATTGTGCGATAGTGACACATGTTACTATCGCGAGTCACTCTCGCGTCGAATGTACCGAAGCCCAAAAATGCCCAAAACTCTAGATTTTCGCATGGGTCGATTTAAGGTTCGAAAATGCAACTCATTTTGCCCAGAAAGATAAACGGAAGACGGAGAAAAGACTAACGAATGACGAATACTCATATTGCGAAAATACCGGGTGTTACATAAAGTTAACTTTAGCATGTATCTCAGGATGTGGCAAGGGTAAGAGCAATAAGAGCAAATGTATGATTCGATAATGTATCACTAGGCCGCTTGGACCTACTTATTATTATTTAAGTTAATCGATATAGTATACCCCTTAAGTTGGATATGTATGAACGTATGCTTGATGACTAAGATGGTTTGATGTTTATGATGTTGAAAGTTCCGTTGCGATGTGATGGATTGTTTATATGATTTTAAGTTGTGATTTGCCGATACAATCATGGTGAAATTTGGGTGCAACACAAAAGATATAAATAAGAGTAAATTACATTTTGGTCCTTGTGGTTGTCATCTATTATCAAGTTTGGTCCCTTATTCAAACTAATTACAATTTTGGTCATTGTGATTGTCATTTTATTTCACTTTTGGTCCATCTAACTAACTTTAGTTAAAAAGTTTAGTTACATTAAAGATATTTTGGTCCTTTCACTTTTTTTTTCTTTTTCTTTTTTTGTTTTATTAGAATATATAGGAAATTAAAAAAAAGGGTTTTCAAAATTACATAAATGCCCCTCACGTGGGGGGCATGTGAGGAGGGTTAACGACAATTTTTTAGACGGAGTTAGGTGAGGGACCCAGTCCGCAACAAAAGTGAAACCACGATGACCATGATCGTAATTAATTCCTTTGAGGGACCCAATCCAAAATTTCAAAGAACCACAGGAACCAAATTCATAATTTATTGAATTTTCTTGCTGCCTAAGTTTACTCACATGCACACACCTAAGACATACATATATTTATATAATTTAATTTATTTTATTTATTATATATACTATTACGTTTATCGAATATAACTTTGTATACGTAATCACAAATCTCAATATGGACATATATTTAGGACCTATGCAATGGTACCTACCCATAGGCATGCTATTGTTATACATTTTTCTGAGTTGTATAAATTTCCGTAATCATATTTTGATCTTTTTGACGTTTACGGTATCTAGATTTTTCAACGTATTTAAATATGAAATTTGGTAATAATCCGATATTTCTATAATCTATAGATGACACATTTCTATCGTCCTGTTCTAATGACTCTAAAATAAAAACTTTATTATTTTTAAATCTGAAAGCGTTATTACCATCTATTTTAAAAATAAATAAATCATCTATAAATCTAGTTAAAAAAAAAAACAAAGACTACATATTTTGATGCAATTTGCGGTACATGTGCTCACGGATAATGGATAAAGAATCTCCGTTTATTTAATACACCAATTTTGGTACGAGATTGAAGACTTTACCAAGTATAAAGGAGTTGCCACAAAACGATTGGAAGGAATGTTCTAGAAAAAGTATTGACTTGGCATTGACGATCAAATTCCTCTCTCGACTCACTCACTCACTCACTCACTCAAACCAAGCTCAAATTGTACCACGATCATCATCATTGCTTCATTCATCGTCGCTACTCATCGGTGATCCTCTCTTCCACTCTACTACATTAATTTCATAATCTATTTTTTGTTTTCGTAATTTTGATGCTGCCATTCATCCATCGTTTTTATTTGCTACTGATAAATACATGTCACTGGAATTGTGGTAAAATTTATGAAGTTGTTAGGAATTTACGGAGATTTTTGTGAAGAACACAATTTAGCTAGTGAAATAGCGGTGAAATTGTTTAGATCCGGCAAGTTCCTGGAGTGAAATTTGTTTTTATTTGAAGAAATAATAAAGCACATTTAATGGGAGTGTGAGAAACAGCTTTTAATTAGTAAAATATGTGTCTGATCTGAATTTGGATTCTTAGCTTAGGTAGATTTATGTCTCAAGATGTGTGATCACGTTCATTGATGCCTTCTTTAGATAAATGCCATTTCAGTGTGTGAGAATTGTTATTAAGTAAGTTATTAGCAAATATTTACTTGGATTTTTATACATATTTATTGGACATATTGTTATGTTTTTAGGAAACAAGCTATTTTATTTAAAGTTCTTTGGCAGTTATTTACTTTTATCTTCATAAAAGAAACAATGGATAAGGCCTTGAAGTTAAAAGCCAGACAAACCTCTAGTGGCCCTGAGGGGACTCAAACTAGTGACTACGGGGAACAAACCTAAGATCATATCAGTTGAGCTACCTCTAGGGTTTCATAACAGAAACATATTATTTGTTTATGGCTTTAAAGTTACCTATGAGTCAAGAGTATGTCAAAATTTCGAATGGAGGTAGTAGTCAAATTATATTCATGTAAATATGATTTTACATGTTCTCCCTGATCCTACTTTTGAGCGAGATCTACTGGGCCAGTTCGGTTTGGTATGCTTTTACATGTCCATTAAAGTCAATATTGCTTATGAATGAGAAGTAAATGTGCACCCAATTGTTGCATTAAGTGAAATTTCCGTGATCCCAATTTGGATAGATTTTGACGTAATTGGAACTTTACAAGCTTTCTTGAGTTGGTTGATACAAACAAGTTTATTGATGAAAGTGTTTTTGCTTAAATTGCTTAATATTTATCCTTTTTCATGTACGGTATGATTTCATTTAATTATGGTTGCTGATTATATGTTGTATAACGACATTGCAGTTAAAACAACTCCGTAGGATGGGTAAGACAGTAAACGTGCATGGATTCCCCAATTTATTATCTGCAGATATAATCAAGGCAGCTCTGGAGAGATATACTGGTATGGGGACAATTGTTGCTCTAGAGGTTAGAAAATCAAATAGAGGGTCAAGAGCGTACGCGAAAGTACAGTTTACAACCAGGGAAAGAGTAGATTACATTTTAGACCTGGCTAGTTCTAAGCATCTGTGGTATGGTTCATCTTATTTGAAGGCTTGGGAAATGGATACTGACATTGTACAAAAGCCTAGGAAATTTGCCTTAGACATGGATGGTATAACCCTTCATTTTGGTTGCCAGGTTTCGAAGGAGGTTTTGCAAGTGCTCTGTGAAATGAGAAATGCAACAGTGAGATTCGGGTTTGGAAAAAGGAGGTTATACTTTCAGGTTTCATATCCCACCACTTCTTACAAGCTGCAACTCTCTTACGATAATATCTGGCAAGTGCAGCTACATCGTTCACGTGGCATTGCTGCAAGTTATCTTGTTATTCAGGTTAGTTTAATTGAGCAACTATGTCCTTGAGAGTATTATGTAGTGATTTTTTTTTAAAAAAGAATCTTTCATGCTCATGTTAAAGTTGGTCTGCATTGGTAAACCATTTATCAATTTCCATTTTTAAATGATTAAGTCAGATTATGGTCTTCTTATGAGTAGTTTGTGCATAACAATTGCATCATAAATATATTTGCTGTTTTAGGTTGTGTCTCTTTGTCACTATTTATTCTCCATCTTTTGTGTACATGTGGACCATTTTACTTTTTATGGATGCTAGTGCTACATTGTTACGAAAACTTATTATCGAGGTTTTTGTGTTCAGTTGGTAACACTTCTAACATAATTAATTGTTCTGCTAGCTAGCGAACGTTAGTTATTTTGAAGAGGACATAGTAGAAGCCCAGGCTGAACTTGGGACTTAAATATATGTGGGTCCTTTGGCTTCTTGCAGATTTTTGTACAGGATGGTGCTGGTTTTTCTTCAGGAAGTTGGTGTCACAGTTTGTATGCTTGAATATTCTATTTGTCTAGCAAGCGAATGTGGGATTTTTGGTGTGTTGTGGTGGTGGTTGGGGGGGGGGGGGGTAAGCACAAGGTTGAAACATCCTTCTCTTGATAGAGGTTTGCACAACATGATGTTGTCTTAGGGGGCGTTTGGTTCGTAGAATGATTTCTGATGGAATGGAATTTGTCAATGGAATTGGAATCTGGAAGGAATTGGAATTGAATGTTTTCAGGTTTGACCAAATGTTTGGTTGGCAGGAATGGAATGGAATCAGTCAAATGAATTGGAATATGTCTGTTTGGTTTACAAAGGAATTGTAATGGAATTCTGAAAAATGACAAAAATACCCTTTCTTTTATTTTTATTTATTATTTTTTTTTAAATGTCGAGAGAGAGGAGAGAGAGAGGAGAGAGAGAGAGAGGAGAGGAGAGAGAGAGGCGAGAGAGAGTAGAGAGAGAGAGGCGAGAGAGAGAGAGAGAGGAGAGAGAGAGGAGAGGAGAGAGAGGAAACCAAATCCACATCTGATGGGTTTTAATTTTGTTAGAAAAGGTTTGGAGGGTATTTTTGTCTTTTTGAAAAACCATGATGGAATGGAATTCAATTCCATCCATTTTCAAATGGAATGACCAATTCCTTAATCTAAGGATTTCATGGAATTCAATTCCATTCCCTTGGCAACCAAACAGCACGACGGAATTCGGTCAATGGAATTGACCATTCCAATTCCACCAGATTCCGGCGGAATCCAGCGAACCAAACGCCCCCTTAGTGTTTGATTTCTTGCAAGAGTTTAGTCACGTCAATGATGAATTTGAGTTAAAAGGTACCTTACACCTCGTTGATTCTATTTTCTGTTATCAAGCAATACCTTTGAGGTAGTGGATGTTGGTACCAGGGCTGCTTTGAGGTCCTTTCCTATATTGTTAAACATAATGTTCCTTTCATCCAGACGTTATTAACATGCTATTGCTGTTGTTATCGTTATTAGAATTACTTTTATAATTTTTGGACTGTTTATGCGAAGAAAATAAAAAAGGAGGTAGAAGAAAAACGCCACCGGAAGGGTGTGGACTAAAAAGAAAATCTTGAATTGTAGTTTTGTTTAGTTTAACAGACAATAAAAAGATAATTCAAAAGCATTAGCAATTAGATTAATAATACATATCATAACCTTTGTAACCTTGGTTCTTTTGAACCATGAAGTATCATATCATAACCTCTCTATATACACACAGTGATACATATTTCCCAGATGCTGTATGCACATTTTTTATTATCTTGGAAACATCTGTTTCCTTGAATCATGACTGCAGCGACGCACCCAGACCCATGCAACATAGGGTAGTATATGGCTATATGGTAAAGAATGCAAAACCTTCTTTTGAAAAATCTGATATTGAGCAAAGAAAATCATGGAGATCTCACATTTTGTTAAACAATCTCTGGCAAGCCACTGTTTCCTTATAATCGGTGATTGCCTTTTTATCTTTGTTTATTCATGGATCAGGAAAAAATATATAAGCATTTACCTATAAACTGCAAAGGTATAAAGCTCCTTATAAATTGCAAGGTTTTAGTGTTTTGTTAAGTTTAGGAGTTTTTCCCCGTCTAATACTGCCATTATCGGGTAAATCTCCTTTGTTTTTACTGTCACCTTGTTAGGTAGTTTTCACACATTCACACAAAAAGAATCCTAAGTTTACTATCTTAGAGGCTTGAGGTATAGTACTTAGAAAGAAAGCAAAGGCTTTTGGGCTTCTAATTGGTCATGGAGTTGTACACCGGAGATCTTTGATATACTAGCCTCTCTTGTGCAAATATGAATTAGTTGGTTGAGAATAGATACCGCATTAGCACATAAAAACATTTTATTAACTTTTGTATGACTGATATCTGCAATATGCTTTCTGTTAAGTAAATCCAACAAGTGATGCAACAATTTGCTATGATCTGTAGAAATGGTAATTGAATATTGCTGAAAGATTGGAACAAGCTGGCTTTCGAGAGGCCAGTACTCTCCCACACACACTCTGACGAGCCTGTTTACAAAATCAAAAAACTCACTTTACCCCTACTCCAACCCCCTATTAACATTCTGCCCCCCACTAACAAATTCCACTACTGCCCTTATTCACAGAAAGCATACGCTTGTTAAAATACTTATGCCACGTGTAATAGCACTTACTACTAAACACCCTTATACCCCCTCCTAGCATAAGTAAACCGCACTGGGGCTTTCCCACAATTTGAGTAAAATCTTCCAATTGTCTTAATCATCTCAATTGAAATGTGTTTATCTGTTATTTTGTATTATTTGTTAAGAGATCCTACTTCAAAATTTTCTTGAAAATTACTTTATGGTAATGATTCTTGATTAGTCATATTAACTATCTAAGCGACCAATGTATTAGTAGATGTAGATTAACTCAGTAAACTAAAGTATTGCTTTGTAAGAGAAACATATAGATGCTATTGCTGCCCTTCAAAGTGTTTACAGACTGAAGCATCAATTTAGTTTCCTCTGTTTTTTTGGGTAAAGCTGTATCCTCTGGTTCCTCTTCCCTCTATTATCTTTCGTATAATGTCAATTGGTATCACTAGTATTCTTAGTTTTTAGATATTTGGCATCATTAAAATAAAGCTGGACGAACGGATGACTTTAGCATGATGAGAATGTATGCCAAACAACATTGCATAGATATGAGTTATGTGCTTAAGATCAATGTGATATGTTTCACATCTGGATGCAAAGTTCTTTCTCTGTTCTTTTTTAAAATTACTAATGACTGAATCAAGGTCTCTGTTATTTTGTAGCTATATGGTGCTCCTCGAATTTATCAGAAAGTTGGAGACAACATTCTGAACTATTATAGGGAAATTCCTGATGATCAGTGGGTTAGGGCAACTGACTTTACTCCATCTTTCTCCATTGGACAATCCTCTCATCTATGTTTGGAGCTTTCCCATGGTGTTGAAATCCCAAACCTTGGTCGCTACTTTCCATGTTATGAAGAAAGTAATCGTCCATTTTCCGTGGTGACTGGTCATAGTTTTTCTCAGAATTTGGATCTAGTTCCGATAGTGGGTCCTGCCCGGTGTTTAAATATTCCATATAAAATAGTTTTTAAGGTCTGCTCCTTGGTTCAGCATGGTTGCATCCCGGGGCCAGTACTTGATGCTAATTTCTTTGAGTTGTTGGATCCACAAAGAAGAGACATTGCCTCCATTGATTATGTTCTGGAAAAACTCTATTGTCAAAAGGATTGTATTTATGATCCCGTAAGGTGGATAACCCAGGAATACAGAAGAAACAAAAGGTTAAGGTCACCGGCTATCTCATTAGATGCTAGTCGTGTATATGTGAGGAGGGTTCAAATTACACCATCAAAGGTGTATTTCTGTGGGCCAGAAGTTAATGTGTCTAATCGTGTTTTACGTCATTTTTCAAAATATATTGATAATTTTCTTCGTGTATCATTTGTTGATGAGGAACTGGAGAAGCTGTATTCAACAGATTTGTCCCCTCGTACAACTAGTCGAAGTGAGGAAAGCAGAACTGGCATTTATAGGAGGATTTTGTCAATTCTCAGGAATGGCATAGTTATCGGCAGTAAGAAGTTTGAATTTCTTGCTTTCTCATCAAGTCAGTTACGGGATAATTCCGCATGGATGTTTGCTTCAAGTAATATACTTACTGCTGCTGATATAAGGGACTGGATGGGTGATTTTCGTAGTATAAAAAACGTTGCCAAATATGCTGCTAGACTTGGTCAATCTTTTGGTTCATCAAAGGAGAGTTTAAGTGTTGCACGGTATGAAGTTGAAAATATTCCTGATATAGAAGTTGTTAGAGGCGGTACCAAATACGTTTTTTCTGATGGAATTGGGAAAATATCTGCTGAATTTGCTAACAGGGTTTCCCTTAAATGTGGCTATGACTCTATTCCATCCGCCTTTCAAATTCGTTATGGTGGGTACAAGGGTGTCGTGGCTGTAGATCCAACCTCATCAAAGAAGTTGTCATTGAGAATGAGCATGTGCAAGTTTGAGTCAGACAACACAAAGTTGGATGTTCTTGCAATAAGCAAGTATCAGCCTTGCTACATGAATCGACAACTAATAACTCTTCTTTCTACACTTGGGGTTAGAGATCATGTCTTTGAGAAGAAGCAAAAAGCAGCAGTAGATCTACTCGATGCCATCTTAAGGGAGCCCATGAAGGCACAAGAGGCATTAGAGTTGATGTCTCCTGGAGAGAACACCAACATTATCAAGGAAATGCTGACATGTGGATATAAGCCTAATGCTGAACCATTTCTTTCAATGATGCTGCAAGTTTTTCGTGCAACAAAGTTGTTGGAATTGCGTACTAAAACGAGGATATTTGTTCCTAGGGGAAGATCAATGATGGGATGCTTGGATGAAACCCAAACACTTGCATATGGGGAAGTATTTGTGCAATTTTCTGGTGCAAGAAGGGGGGTTTTGGGTGATGATTTCAGTGGAGGCAGCTCAAACAATTGCAGAATTGTTACTGGGAAAGTGGTGGTTGCTAAAAACCCATGTTTGCATCCTGGTGATGTACGAGTTTTGAGGGCTGTTGACGTTCCGCGATTGCGCCATATGGTGGATTGTGTTGTTTTTCCGCAGAAAGGACACAGGTAAAACATATTGCATCTTCTTCTTTTGTTCATTCTCCTTCACCTCATTCTTGTCTGCTTGACTTTGTGTAAACTTGATGATTATTTTCTAAATTCAAATACCCACATATTTTCTTTTTCTGAAAGGTAAAATGACATGTTAAATTACCCTAAACCTTGTGCATTTTCATTTAATATCTATCTTCCAAATTTTGCAGTATAACTCATGATAAAAAAAGAACTTTTTGTTTCATTGTTATGAACACCGACTAGTAAAGAACTCTTCAGCAATCTTGGGAACTATTTTCTTTCCTTGAATACCATGAAACAGATTATATATTAATGAACAGATAGAATTCTTTTAAGGAAAACTATTTGAAATGCATATGGGCTTGAACCGATCGATCATAGTTTTATTGTGGCTGCCTTTATATTCAAGCGAAGGCAGTACCGCGGCATCTTCTGGTATGATTGATGAAACTTACTTTCTTGGGGGTAGTCGTCCACTTTGAAGTCTTTCCATGGGCAGCTTGATGATCATTGATATGTTAGTTGCTGCAGTAGTATCTCCTAGTGACCGTCAATATATATTTGTATTTTATGGATATTTTAATATTGTATGATTATGCTCAGCTTGCCTTGTGCTAACATATTTCCCAAACCACATGTGTGTATGACTATAGGCCTCATCCAAATGAATGCTCAGGAAGTGATTTGGATGGAGATATTTACTTCGTCTGTTGGGACCCTGATCTAATTCCACCTAGGCAAATCGAACCAATGGATTATACCCCGGCACCAAGTATGCAACTGGATCACGATGTTACTATTGAGGTACAGATACTTCACTACGGTGTCGTTTGTCTTTTAAGAGGTCTAAAGTCTTATTTTATTTTAGTTATGATTAATAAGAGGTGGTGTGTAAAAAGGTCTGAACGATTCAGACTTAAGAGCCATTAAGTGGTTTTTTTTAAAAACAAATAACCCTATGTCTCAGTTCTCTAACTTGAAGTTTCTGTACTGAAGTCTCTTGTTCTTGAATAAGTTTTATGAATGCTCGTCTTTTTTGCATTATTCTCGTAAGGATCTTGTTGTTCTTGTTTTATCTACTTCAGGAAGTTGAAGAGTATTTCACAAACTATATAGTGAATGACAGCTTAGGAATCATTGCGAATGCCCACACAGTCTTTGCAGACAGGGAACCCACGAAAGCAATGGCTGAACCTTGTGTAGAGCTTGCAAAGCTGTTCTCAATTGCTGTGGATTTCCCAAAGACCGGGGTTCCCGCGGTGATACCAGCAAATCTCCGGGTAAAGGAGTATCCGGATTTCATGGAAAAGCCCGATAAAACCACCTATGAGTCACAAAATGTGATCGGGAAGCTCTTCCGGGAAGTGAAAGACATCTCACCACAAGACAGTCCCGTCAGTCCGTTTACAAGGGAGGTGGCATTGCGGACATATGATGCTGACATGGAAGTAGATGGCTTTGAGGACTACGTCGATGAAGCATTTGATTTCAAAACCGAATACGATTACAAGTTGGGTAATCTGATGGCTTACTACGGCATCAAGACTGAAGCCGAACTACTCAGTGGGAGTATCATGAAAATGTCTAGATCTTTCGATAGGCGGAACGATGCTGAAGTGGTCGGTTTAGCCGTTAAGTCCTTGAGGAAGGAAGCTAGGAAATGGTTTAGGAGTGGAAGAGGAGAATCGGATGCTGGAAATGACGATGTTTATGCAAAAGCATCGGCTTGGTATCATGTCACGTATCATCCTGATTACTGGGGTCGATACAATGAGGATATGACACGCGATCATTTCCTGAGTTTCCCGTGGTGTGTTCACGACAAGCTCATCGAGATTAAGAGACGCAGATCACACATCAGACGGCATGCTGATACTGATTGGCTTCAACAACAGTTCCTCAATAGCCTGACTCTTCTATGAGTACGGTTCTTCGAGTTCTATGAAATTCGGTTCATGTGGATCTTCTCGATTTGGTTTAATCTATTGTGTATAGTCGTTTGAGTTCTATCGAACAAGCTACTTTTGGGCTTGGTTAATCTATTTATCTATCTGTACATAACCACGCAAGTTTGGTATTGTTTCTTTCTGGATTGTGTTTGCTTAAGTTAGGGTTTAATGTAAACATTGTGATTGCTGATTACTGTTTGTAATCTATTGGTCTTGGTTTAATCTATGTGCAAGGGGGTTTACCAAAAGCTTAACAATGGTCATATATATTGATGCTAACCAAATCCCGAAGAGTATTTTGAATGAGAAGTCTGTTTATAACTCAAAAGTTTTAAGAACCGGTTCTCATAGGAACATAAACTGGTTCTTGAGAACAATTTATTTGTCATTGCGTAGTATAAACTCCAATTTTATCACAAACATTTAATCATAATGACAAAATACATCTTGACAAACGTATTCACGACGAGACCCCATGACTTCAAAAAAATTCAAGCTCAAAAGAATCAATGGGGTAAAAAACAAGTAGGTCAATATCAAGCATGAATGGATTGGAAGAAAACAATACGTTATGCGTTTATTAAATCATTTTTGTTTTGGATTTTGGTTCTTGTTTTCAATTGTTTCACACCTAAGCCCAGCAGAATGTGAATGCAACTAGTTCTGATCGATATTGATCCTTGTGGATGTCGTCAATTGTGTTTATTATTGGTCATGTACCTTAATTAGGAGTGTAAATGGATTGAATACATAATCAAACAAATCACATTTATTTCGTATTCGTCTTTATCAATGGTTTTATAGGGGGGGGTAATTTTAACATGTTTATGCAAGAAATATTGATTTCATTATATTTTACTGGTAACGAGTTGAATGATTTAAAATCATTATTTTAAGCGATAAATGCATGAAATTACTATTTAATTTTATTATAATGTTGTACTTTTATTTTACTTTATTAATTTTGAGCGACTTGTGATGATAAATTAGTTATATTTTTTTTATTATGAACATCATGATATTTCAAACCATTTGTTGTTATTAAAACTAATTAGATACTAAAATTTTAATGTTGAATATTTAATAATTGATTAACGATGAGTATTTTAAAACTTGGACGATTTATAACAATAAAGTAGTTATCTTTAAAATATTTGTTATGAATGAACTAGAAGAGTACTCGTGCAATACAGCGACATACATCACGATTTTAATGTTTCATTTTATTTTTTGTTTTTTTGTCGATTTACAATACGATTTTGGATGGTTTTGAGAAAGTGATAATGTTTTTTTATAAATTTGTTTAATTTAGCCTTAATAATATAATGTTTTTTATATAAAAAATTAAGTATTTTGTTAGAATTCAATTATTATCTTATATTATTTAATGACATCTAGAAAAAATAACCAATTACATATTTAATAATATAATTAAAACAAATTTATAGTAATATAATATATTAATTAATAGTGGTACATAGAAATGTCTGCATAAAAGGAATGATCTGCACATACCAAATTGGTGGATGTTAGAAGACTTCAGTAATAATATGTATTTTGTGCTTTGATACTTGTAAATTAAGAGATTTTTAAAATCTTGTATAAAATGATGGTACTTTGTGCCTAATAATTTGTATTTAAGAGTTTTTTATCTCTACTTTATAATATAGTAGAGATATAATCACATGTCAAAACATTTATCCTTATTAAAACTAATTAAATTTTAAAAACTGATGTAAAAAATGATCATATCTTGAAAAAAATATCATAACAATTCAATGATTATGATAATGTTAATATGATTTATTGTTCATTTCAGAAAGAAGTTTAAACATATTTTATTGCGAGATTTAAATTAGAAAAACAAATATGTTGACAATATGCGGATAAATGATTCATATGTGAATCATTACTAAAGAGAAACATGAGTAAAAGAACAATTTTGTAGAGTTGGGCTTAGCAAAAAAACTTGGGTTACGATTGTCCCCGATCAAAGTAAAAGAAGTTACTGTGGCTGATGGGTTCAAACTTCCGGTTCGATATGTATGTAAGGGAGTTCATTGGTCGGTACAAGGAGTTGATTTTTGCGACGATTTCTTAGCGATGCCCATCGGAGGATATGGTGTGGTCTTGGGGATACAATGGTTGTCCACGTTGGGAGATATTAGATGCAACTTTAATCAATTATACTTGGAATTCTCTTGGAACGATCAAATAATCAAACTAAAGGGAATCGATAAGAACAGAACTATAACTTAGACAAAAAATAAACAGGAGGGGATAGGATGGACTGAAGATCAAGCCTACATTTTGAGCTCTGATAAGAGGTGCTCAGAGTTATGGACAATCAAGTTGGTCCCTGTTGATTTGGAAAACGTAAATGATGCAAAAGGGGAAAAATTAAAGACACTTCTCAAGTCCTTCGAAGATGTGTTTGCTTCCCCTACCGGTCTTCCGCCTATAAGGTCCCTTGATCATGGTATCACGTTACAAGAAGGTTGCAGTCCGGTCAACCTGAAAGCTTACAGATATGGAGCTCTACAGAAGAACATCATTGAAGAATTGGTACAGGAAATGTTGAGTACCGGAGTTATGCGACCCAGCAACAGTAATTTCGCTTCACCAGTCGTTTTGGTAAAAAAAAAAAAAGATGGAAAATGGAGGTTTTGTGTCGATTACAGGAAGCTCAATCACTTAACTGTTCGAAATCAGTTTCCTATGTAATAACCGGGCTTATTTCTAAACTATTTGGAATTGGGTATGAAAGGAGGAGTGGCCCATTAGGAAGGCCCATCTTGTAATTTTGAAAAGAAACAATATTTCACCCTAGAAGGATTATCAGTATTGTGTGTGTGTGTGCGGCTGTTTGAAATCTCAAGGGGGTTCTTGGCGTTTTGGGTAAGACCGAGAGAAAAGAAGGCTTCCAAGATTTCAAGTGGAATTTGTCGTCTCTTTGAGGTAAACCATCTGCTAATCTCTTATCTCTAATTGTTTAGCTGTGCAGTGGTTTGATTTGGAGGGTTTTTGTCATTGAATTGAGAACTTGAAGGTTGTGATTAAGAATTTTAATGTCTGGATGATTGTAGTTTAAACTCTAATGGCAAAAGATTGGTTCTAGTTCTAATTGTGTTGTTATTGCTGTGATTCTGGGTCTCTACACTCTGTATTTCTGGGTTTTTGTTCGAGCGAAACTGATATCGGTCGAATATGGTCATATCGGTCGAATGGTTTATCGGTCGAATATGGTCATATCGGTCGAATGGTTTATCGGTCGAATATGGTCATATCGGTCGAATGGTTTATCGGTCGAATATGGTCATATCGGTCGAATGGTCATATCGGTCGAATATGGTCACATCGGTCGAATGTTGTTTATCGGTCGAATATGGTCATATCGGTTGAATGGTTTATCGGTCGAATATGGTCATATCGGTCGAATGGTTTATCGATCGAATATGGTCATATCGGTCGAATGTGGTCATCCGGTCGATTATGGCCATACGTCTCTTATTCATGGGCCGGTTTGGGGAAAAGCAAGGTGGGGTTGAATCTTAAGTGGTCGACCCACTTTGGAAAGCAACCTAATAAATTGATTTTATTTATCTAAGGTCATAGGCATGTCGCCTCGAGCTAGTTCTATCAGATTAGTTTTTCGGCCAAAGGTTAAATGGAGTTGAGAGCGGGGATGAGGGTATTGGGTTAAATTCGTTATTTAGAAGGTTCCGGTAATTAACTGAGCAATGCCTCATTTTGATAGGTTCGACTCGGACTATTCTTATAGATTGACGGTTGTAACGGTGGACGTCAGGTGAGTTTTCCAAACTAAACCTTTTGATGATGAAAGCATGTGAAGTTTATTTTTAAACTTTGATTTATCATGATGGCATGATTTTATTAACTGTTCAAGTGTGTTATAAATTGTTGTTGATTATATGTATGCATACAGTATTTGTGGGTTACGTGACCTAAGTCGGGGAGTGTGGCCCGCCTACTCGTGCCGGGGAGTGTGGCCCGTTTATGTCGTTGGGGGTGTGTCCCAACATTAAGGCAGCGCGAGTTAGACACATCGTTTTAGACGGTCGTGTGGTCCGTAACGTGTTTTATTTTAAGTGCCATTATTAAATGATGTTTCAACTTCTGGAAAGTTTATCTGTTGCTTAACTGTTAGAGGGAACTCACTAGACCTATGGTCTAACCCTCGCTCTTTCAAAACTAAAAGTCTTTTCAGGCCGTCGTGAATTAGGCTGTGCAGCTAAAGGCAAGGAGAAGGTCTAGCGGGGGCGGATAGAAGACTGTCACTTAACTTTTAGTTGTTCTTTGATCTCAGTTGTGTATAGGTTGTTATTATGGCAAACCTTGAATTAATTATTGTAAGTTTGGGACCGTTAAAGCCGGGTTTATTATTCTATCTTTGAGATTATATTTTTAAGAACCGATCCGCTTGTTTAATTTTTGGCTGGGTTATTACATCCTATTCCCATAGTGGAAGAGCTAATTGATGAACTACATGGCAGCTGTTACTTTTCTAAGTTGGATTTAAAGAGCGGGTACCACCAAATTCGAATGAAGGAGACAGACATTGGGAAGACAGCCTTTTGGACTCATGAAGGGTTGTATGAATTTGTGGTGATGCCTTTTGGGCTGTCCAATGCACCTGCAACTTTTCAGAATCTGATGAATTCTGATTTTAAGTCGTATTTGAGAAAATTTGTTCTCGTTTTCTTTGACGACATATTGGTGTACAGTAAAGACTGGGATAACCATTTACAACACCTCCAAACAGTTCTCGAAATCCTTCGGAAGAACTCATTATTTGCAAGGTTTTCTAAATGCACTTTCGGTAGCAAACAGGTGGACTACCTTGGGCATGTAACTAGTGGAGAGGGGGTTATGGTAGATCCAAAAAAAAATAGAAGACATGGTGAATTGGCCAAAGCCAGTTACATTAAAGGAGCTCAGGGTTTTTTTTGGGTCTCACAGGATACTACAGAAGATTTGTTAGAGATTATGGAAAAATCAAGCCTTTAACTGACTTGCTTAAAAAAACGGGTTTGTTTGGACAATTGAAGCTGATATCGCATTCCAAAAGTTAAAGGAAGTCGTATCACAAACACCGATACTAGCTCTTCCTGATTTCGAGAAGCCTTTTATTATCCAAACCGATGCGTCGGGGGTAGGCGTGGGAGATGTGTTAATTCAAGAAAAACACCCCATAGCTTTTTTTAGCAGGGCGTTGGGACCTAAACACCTCCAATTAGCAACTTACGAGAAAGAGTTGCTAGCGATAGTTGCTGCTATTTAAAGATGGAAAGGGTATTTGTTGGGTAAACCATTCATCATCAAGACAGATCATCAGACTCTCAAGCATATTTTAGAGCAGAAGGAGTGTAATCCCACGCTTCAGAAGTGGCTTAGCAAGTTGTTGGGACTGCAGTATACGACTGTCTACAACAAAGGCTGTAATAATCAAGTTGCAGATGCACTTTCGAGGAGACCAAATGATGTTAATCTCTGCCCATTTTTTGCTATTTCTAGTGTGATTTCAGGGTGGAAAAATAGAATTTCACTCAGCGTTACCATGGATGGGAAACTTCAAGCTTTAATAGATGTTATCAAGGAAAATCCTATGGCATCTAACAAGTACCGGTTAAAAGAAGGGGTTTTACTGAGAAAGGGAAGAATGGTTGTGGGAAATGACAATGAGCTTAAGTTAGATCTCATCAATTTTTTTCATGATAGCGCCATGGGTGGTCATTCGGGTATACACGCTACAAATCAACGGCTATATCGGGTGGTCTATCGGAAGGGTATGCAGGCTCAGGTAAGAGAGTTTGTGCGAAACTGTCATGTCTGCCAACAATGTAAGTATGAAACCACAGCTTCTCCGGGGTTACTACAGCCTATCTACATTCCAAAAAGGTTTTGATCCGTAATCTCTATGGATTTCGTTGATGGCTTACCCAAATCAGAAGGCTACACAACCGTACTAGTGGTGGTCGACAAATTGAGCACGTTCAGCCATTTCCTGCCGTTGAAACACCCATATACAGCAACCTCTGTTGCAAAAAATTTCATGGAACATATCTCCAAACTATACGGAATGCCTGATAAGGTTATATCCGATAGAGACTCGGTCTTCCTCGGCAACTTTTGGAAGGAACTCTTCCAAGCCTATAAGACACTTTTGGCCTACTCAACTGCTTATCACCCCCAGTCTGATGGTCAAACGGAAGTCGTGAATCGATGCCTTGAGAATTATCTAAGGTGTTTTTCCTTGGAGGCTCTTACTTCATGGGTTAAGTGGTTTCCGTTGGCTCAATATTGGTACAATACCTCTCATCACTCTAGTTTGGGAATGTCTCCTTATGAAGCTCTTTTTGGCCAAAGCCCCCTAATTATATTCATTATCACCCAAAGGATTCTAATAATCAAGCAGTTGATTCCATGCTTAAAGAGAGGGAGGTTGTTGTCCAACTGCTCAAGGAAAATCTAACTAAAGCCCAACAACGAATGAAGGTACAAGCTGACAAGCATAGGAGTGAAAGGGTACTTGCTGTTGGGGATTGGGTTTATCTAAAACTACAACGTTACAGGCAACATTCAGTGAACAAGAGAGCTTTCATAAACTTGCGGCAAAGTATTATGGGTCGTGCGAAGTCGTACAAAGGATAGGCGAAGTTGCATATAAGTTGGCACTCCCCCTGGATCAAGAACCCACAATGTGTTTCATGTGTCCTTGCTAAAAAAGAGGATAGGGAACCATTCAACTTCGAGTCCTTTACCACCTGTGACTGAAACAGGTGAGTTTATGCGCCTTCCACTGAGGATATTGGATAAACAGATGGTGAAAAAGAAAAATAAACCAACATCGGAAGTATTGGTTAAGTGGACTAACACTGATCAACATCAACACCTGCATACCCTTCCAATAGACCACCCGAGATAGCCGTTGATTTGTAGCGTGTATACCCGAACGACCACCCATGGCGCTATCATAAATTTTTTTGATGATATCTAACTTAAGCTCATTGTCATTTCCCACAACCATTCTTCCCTTTCTCAGTAAAACCCTTTCTTTTAACCGGTACTTGTTAGATGCCATAGGATTTTCCTTGATAACATCTATTAAAGCTTGAAGCTTCCCATCCATGGTAACGCTGAGTGAAATTCTATTTTTCCACCCTGAAATCACACTAGAAATAGCAAAAAATGGGAAGAGATTAACGTCATTTGGTCTCCTTGAAAGTGCATCTGCAACTTGATTATTACAGCCTTTGTTGTAGACAACCGTATACTGCAGTTCCAACAACTTGCTAAGCCACTTCTGAAGCATGGGATTACACTCCTTCTGCTCTAAAATATGCTTGAGAGCCTGATGATCTGTCTTGATGATGAATGGTTTACCCAACAAATACCCTTTCCATCTTTGAATGACAACAACTATCACTAGCAACTCTTTCTCATAACTCTTTCTTAGGTCCCAACGTCGTGCTAAAAAAGCTATGGGGTGTTTTTCTTGAATTAACACAGCTCCCACGCCTACCCCCGACGCATTGGTCTCGATAATAAAAAGCTTCTCGAAATCAGGAAGAGCTAGTACCGGTGTTTGTGATACGGCTTCCTTTAACTTTTGGAATGCGATATCAGCTTCAAATGTCCAAACAAACCTGTTTTTTTAAGCAAGTCAGTTAATGTTAACTTCGAGTCCTTTACCACCTGTGACTGAAACAGGTGGGTTTATGCGCCTTCCACTGACGATATTGGATAAACGGATGGTGAAAAAGAAAAATAAGCCAACATCGGAAGTATTGGTTCAATGGACTAACTCTGAACCTGAAGACAGTACTTGGATAGACTTTGATGTGTTGCAGAAGCATTTTCCGGAGTTTGATATATGGGCTCACTACTATCCTTGAGGTCAAGGATAGTTTGATGGGGAGAGTATTGATACTAGTAATTTACGTTTTTAGCTATTTCAATAAATAACTGAGTCTTTCTTTATGCTGGACCATTTACTGCCATATGATGGGTAGTAATGGCCTTTAATAATAGTCTGTTGGAATGCCTCTAGTTGGCATATTTAAGGTAAGGCTAGCCTCTTGTAATCGTACCTTTTTTACAATTCTATGAAGTAATTATGAAAAGCACCAGAGCTGTTCTCTGTGTGAATTAAACATCCAAATCAAGTGGTTGCTATCATGCAAAGTGATTGAAAAATTAAATTTAGCCAACCAAATCGACACACCAAAACTAAGCTCAACTGCAAATTGCAATCACATATCACAACACCCTTGTGGTTTAATTTAATTGACGAAGTAAAGCTGAATCTTTATCAAAAAGCATATCGAAATCAAAGACCAGATAATTCAATTCAATTCAATTCAAATCAAATCAAATTTCGACAAACATATTGTTCTAATGAATGAGGCAATAAATGATTTGAAAAATACATAAACACACCTTGATATTACGAGCTTGATCGGAGATTGGAGTAGGAGAAACAAACCATCTCTTGTTTCCTCTCCCCTGCTCTCTCCCCTTCGTATGAGCAGAAGTTGTTTTCTTCATCTGTCTAGAGTAAGAGCACTCCAACAACATTGCTAATTTTTTTTCTAAAATAGAGAATGAAAAGTCAAAATATCTAAAAACATTTTCTTCTAACTCCAACAGCTTTTCTATTTGAGAGAATCAATCATTATTTATATTATTATAATATTCCATAATTTATCATCCCAATACACTTTTTTAAAAAACTTAAAATAAAATGTTAAAAATTGAATATTATTGGTTGGATTGAATAAAATAATATTTTCTCACTCCAATTTAGAGATTATAGAGTTCTTTATATTTAGAGATTTTTTGATTTTTCTCTATTTTAGCAAACCATATAGCAAAGCTGTTGGAGATAAATAGCAAAGAAAAAAACCAAAATTTTCTATTTTAGCAATGTTGTTGGAGATGTTCCAAGCAACTCGATCTGGAATGTAATTGATAAGCAAAAAGGTATTAGAAAATGGGTTTTTTTAAATGACATAATCGCCCCTCACCTGGAGAGCATGTGAGGGGTTTAACGGACTAGAGTTAAATAGAGTTAGGTGGAGGGACCTGATCTGAAACAAAATCCAAACCACAATGATCTAACTTGTAATTAATTCATTTGAGAGACCCAATCCAAAATTTCAGAAAACCACAGGGACCAAATCCGGGATTTACTCAATATAATTCAAAAAGTAGTTGATTATTTTTTTAAAATATCTTTAAAACTAATTTGAAAAAGAAAAGATATTCATCCAACTAATATGAACTATATTAAATTAAAATATATAGCATAAGAAAACAAATTAAATTGCATTATCTATTAGATAAAATAGAATTAAAAACAAAATTAATATAATTATTAATTACGAATAAACTTATTTTGATTCAAAATTTTGATTATTGGCCCAACTTTGGAATTGAAGCCATGTGACGAAGGAGTGCCTAAACTTTATGGAAAAGCAAAGCCAAATCATTTATGAACCACAAATGTCATCGAGTGACTATTTCTGAGAGACATAACACGACAAAATTGCCATGTCATCCTTTTTACAAGAGGATGTGGCTAGGTAGACATATGATGTTGCCAAGGATTTTGTTGATGATGGAGAAGATTTTAAAATGGAATACGATAAAACGCTGCTTATAAGTCATCTAATGGTTTCCTATTATGTCAATTAGATGATCAAGTTAATCTCAGGGGTTGTTTGACAGTTGCTGAATGGTTTAGTGTTAAATGATTAAGAGACTCTCATGATATAGTGCAAAATGAAATACGGTTGTTTTTTAACTGTTCAGAATCAAATCAAAGCTCTTAATGGTTAAGGGAAGACCATGATACAAAATCATTCAGAGGATTTTTGAACCATTAAGAGGCAGATTTTTTTTTGCTAAACAAGATTCACCTCCTAGCGATTCAGATGTTGCCTCTTAATGGAATCATTAAGAGGTAAACAAACAACCCCTTAATGGTAGTATCATGACAAATGTCGAGATCTTTTGATAGGAGGAATGATGCTGAAGTGGTTGGTTTAGTCGTCGTGTATTTGAGGAATGAAGCTAAGAACTGGGTTTGGAGGGGGCACATGAGAACCGAATGTTGGAGGTAACAATGTTTATGTAAAAGTTTGCTATCACGTCATGTATCATCCTGATTACTAGGGTTGCTACAATCCGGAATGACACATGATTATTTTCTAAATCTTCCACCATGCGTTCTTGATGAGCTGATTGAAATCAAGAGAAGCAAAGCAAGCATCAAAAGGCATGTTGATTTGATTGGCTTCAATAGTTAGTTCAACAACCTAAACATCTGTTTAATGTTTTTTCTAACTATATTAAAATCAATGCAAATCAAACATTCTCAACATGTCTCACTCATAATTAGGGGATGTGAAGAATAATATTGGGTTTTAAACAATTTTGTAACCGTTCACGTAAAGGAAAAATAAAATTTTTAGGTTACAAATTTTATTAGAAAACTTTTCTAAATAAAATCCAATCGGAACCAATGATTCATTTAATTAAACAACATACCATAGGGTGTTTAGAATTTAACTTTCAGATTTGTAGTCGGTTTTGTCAGAGCACTTAGAAACCAAACAAGATCCCTTTATCGGTAGTTAACACACGAACACGTTTGACACCTCCACCTGGTGCTAGCCTAAAACCCTAAGATCTTATATGTGTTTTAAAAGAATATGAGTTTTTTTTTCTTCTGTATTTTCCCTGATAGCTTAAAAGCATCTCGAACAGATTCCTTGAAATTTCTCCAAAATAGAGAACCAAAAGGCAAAATCTCCAAAAAGAAATTACATTGATCTCCAAGAAATTTCTTCTGTATTAAAATTTTTATTCATCTATTAAAATATTATTTTTCTCTATCTAAATACTTATTTTCAAAGTTTCTTATTAATGCTCTCACTTATAATCATTTTTGGGGTGTTCTCCTTATTTGGAGAGAAAAACCCTTCTCTAGTCAATTTTCTTCATTTTGAAGATGGTTTTAGGTAGCTGTTGGAGCAAAATATTGGCTCAAAATCTCCATTTTGATCCTCTAACAACTAAAAGATTGATTAACCTTTTGTCTATTAACTTATTTATATTAACTGAATTATAGATATACTATAACTCAAATAATGTTATGTAATTATCTGTAGTATTTATAAATAAATATTTTAAACTTTAATATAATTATATACATTTACATGTAACACCTTGTAATTATCATAAATACAATTTAACACATATTTTATAACTATCATCCAAGAATAATCATTTTAATAATCAACATGATAAAATTCGAGTATCTGAAAATGGAAGCAAATGTATTTTTTGTGTGTAACCCTATAAGTTTATATATACTCGTTGGCAGTGTCTTTGTGTTATACATGTCATGGACATATAACAACTTACAACCATGATGTATAAAAAATGTCATTTACCCAGCAAAGTAGAGTGGCCATATCTGTGAAGAGTTCTGCCAGAAATGTCGTTTATCCAATAGAGTAGAACGATAATGTTTCTTATCTTATTATGTTCGTTTAAATTGATGTAAATATTATCATTGTTACTATAGAGTTAATAAAGTTGCGATTGTTATTCTTCAATTTTTTGCCGACAAGAAAGATTTTTAACCAAATGGAAGATTTCGTTGGTTTTGCTATGCTTTTCCCTTTAAAAATTATGAATCTACTGTATTTGCTTTTTACGATGGTCTTTCTTTCTTTTTTCAGTTATCCACTCATCATTATAAAGGTAACCAAAGTTAAAGGTGCAATTAGCCTCCTCCTAAGATAATCATTAAAATTAAAGACAGGAAACTTTATATTATTATCTTTAATAAAAATCATCAATTAAATAAGTTATCTTTATAATTTTAAATCTAAATTACTGTACCTTTTTTAATTAAAAAACTATAGCAAAAAAAATTTAATTTTTAATTTAACATCAATATTAATATTTTTTTAGATTTTTACCATTTTTTAAATTAGCAAGACATAGGTGCCGTTTGTTTTTTAAGAGTTTTAAAGTCTGAAATCTTATTTTAGTTATAATTAATAAGAGCTGGTGTGTAAAAAGGTCTGAATGATTCAGATTTAAGAGTCATTAAGAGGTTTTTTAAAAAAAACAAACAACCCCATAGTCTCAATCGTATTCGTATTCCAATATAAAATTTGGATTTTCTTTTCTAATAACAAATTACATTTATTCTCAATTTTACAATAGGATCTTGCATTACCATGGGTACACAACCAACTTATGAAACATTTTAAACAAGAAAGTTTAAAAGCTCTTTGTGGTTTGCACGTTTTTTGATCCCTAAGGAATAATTATGTTTTTTTTATCTTTAAACTTCATTTATTACGTAAAAAGACTCGGTTTGTATTTTGTCATGGTTTTGATCTCTAGACAAAACGGCCATCCATCCTCTCTAAGGTATAGCACGATAGGGGGGAGGGGGTTCCGATCGTTCAATATTTTACTTGTAGAATAATAACGATAAATAATCTATACAATATTATAAAGCACGGATAAAAAAAAATACAAATTATTAGGCACAAGGTACCATCATTTTATGCAAGATTTTAAAAATCTCTTAATTTACAAGTTTCAAAGCACAAGATACATATTACTACTGTAGGCTTCTAACACCCACCAATTTGGTATGTGCAAGATCTTCATTCTATGCAGATCTTTCCATGTATCACTATTAATTAATATACTATATTAATATACATTTGTTTTAATTATATTATTAAATATGTAATTGATTATTTTTTCTAGATGTCCTTAAAATATATAAGATAATTATTGAATTCTAACAAAATACTTAATTTTTTTTATATAAAAAACATTATATTATTAAACTTAAATTAAACAAATTTATAAAAAACATTATTACTTTCTCAAAACCATCCAAAATCGTACTGTAAGACATTGTTTGACAATCTAGCTTATAAGTTAGTTGGTAGCTGATAAGCTAGCTTTTCAAAACGCTACTATAAGTAGTTTTTCAATAATAAGCTAGTTTGTGGTCATTCAAACATGTATCAGCTAGCTTTTTTTTGCCAAACATAGCTTAAATCAACAAAAAAACAAAAAATAAAATGAAACATTAAAATCGTGATGTATCTCGCTACATTACGCGAATACGCTTCTGGTGTATCTAAATAAAGAAAAAACTATTAATACAAAAGGAATTTTAATAGTAAACACAAACCAGGAAAATACCCAATTTGCATTATTAATTTTACAATCATTTGTTATTATCCGATTAAAATTTCATAACTATGATCCGTACAACTATATGTTTATCTTTTGATGGATAAATAATATATAATAAAAAGAAGGAACACTCATCGAATATATTGTACGACTATGTGAACCTTTTTGGAAAGGGGAGGCTAATTACACTTTTAATTTTGCTAAATGCACCAATATGATTACTTTTCTCCTCACACACATCAACATCAAAATCTGTTTTTTACATTTTCAATGCATAAATTACATTCCCAATGCACGAATTGACCTGATTTTGACATAATTTTGGTGTAAACAACACTCCCCAGATCTTATATTTGAAAATATTAGTCTACACTCAAAGAGCTTTAAAAATTATATGCATCGAACTATTGTTTATAAACTTAAATTTTAAGATATTACACATTATCTTAATAACTTTTTAATAGATTTTTATCTTGATATTTTATAATCTTAGAAATATACTCATATAATGTAGTTTTATATATCTCAATTTGAATATTTTATTTTATTTTTGTCTTTCTCAATCTTATAATACGTTTTTATGTGGTTTTGAAAAACTGGTAATGTTTTTTATATAAATTTATTTAATTTGTTTTTTTTAATTTACTTTAGGTTTAATAATGTCTACTAATATAATTTTTTTATTTTGTAAAAACTATTCCTATAATTAGATTATTTATATTTAAAATGTGATGTTTATCTTGTATTTGATTATATTTATCGGTTAGTTATGACATTGAACTTTAAAAAGTTATACTCATGTATCACCTACTTCTAAAGTTGAGAATTAAGTAATTTAGTATCTATATCTATACTATATTATAAAGCACGGATAAAAAACTTTTAAATACAAATTATTAGGCATAAGGTATCATTATTTTATGTATGATTTTAAAAATATCTTAATTTACAAGTATCAAAGCACAAGATATATATTACTATTGGAGGCTTCTAACACCCACCAATTTGGTATGTGCAAAATCTTCTTTTTATGTAGATTTTTCCATGTATCACTATTAATTAATATATTATATTACTATAAATTTGTTTTAATTATATTATTAAATATGTAATTGGTTATTTTTTCTAGATGTCATTAAAATATATAAGATAAATCATTGAATTATAAAAAAATATTAATTTTTTTATATAAAAAATATTATACTATTAAGCCTAAATTAAACAAATTTATAAAAAAAATATTATCATTTTCTCAAAACCATTCAAAATCGTACTATAAATTGACAAAAAAATAAAATGAAACATTAAAATCGTGATGTATCTCGCTGCATTACGCAAGTACGCTTTTAGTTAAATAATAATACATAATGTTTAAATTGTTTTTATGTCTTTAAATCAAACTAGAAGCGTACTCGCGCAATGCTGTGAGATACATCACGATTTTAATGTTTATTTTTATTTTTTGTTTTTTTTATTGATTTACAGTACGATTTTGGATGATTTTTATTGAGTGATAATGGTTTCTTTATATATAAATTTGTTTAATTTAGACTTAACAATATAATGTTTTTTATATAAAAAAAATTAAGTAGTTTGTTAAAATTCATTAATTATCTTATATATTTTAAATTTTTTATATTTAAATTGAGATGTTTATCCTGTTTTGATTATGTTTACCAAAATTCAAATTTCATAATTTTAGGATTTGGGGATTAGAGATAAGGATTTTGGGGGATAAAGATGAAATTTATTAATTAGAGTTAAACGCATTTAAAAGTAGTACATATTGCTTCATTAATTGTTTTTTAAGAGATTTTAAGTAGATTAACATTAAATAATAGTACATAATGCTTAATACATCACGATTTTAATGTTTATTTTTATTTTTTGTTTTTTATTGATTTACAGTACGATTTTGGATGGTTTTTATTGAGTGATAATGATTTTTTATATATAAATTTGTTTAATTTAGGCTTAACAATATAATGTTTTTTATATAAAAAAAATTAAGTAGTTTGTTAAAATTCATTAATTATCTTATATATTTTAAATTTTTTATATTTAAATTGAGATGTTTATTCTGTTTTGATTATGTTTATCAGAATTCAAATTTCATAATTTTAAGGTTTGGGGATTAGAGATAAGGATTTTGGGGGATAATGATGAAATATATTAATCAGGGTTAAAAGCTTTACAAGTAGTACAGTAGGCTTTAGTAGTTATTTTTAAGAGATTTTAAGTACATAACTTTAAATAATAGTATATAAAGTTTAGTGAGTTGTAATTAAGAGTGTTTTTATGCCATCTTTATAATATAGTATAAATATAGATAGATATTTTATAATATAATATAAAAATAAATAAATCATCTATAAATCTATTTTAAAAATAAAAAACAAAACAAACCCTTCATATTTTGATGCAATTTTGCGGTACATGTCCTCACGTCGTATATGGATAAAGAATCTCCGTTTATTTATTTTTTATACACCAATTTTGGTACGAGATTGTAGAGGTTACGAAGTATTAGGAGTTGGCGCAAAACGATTGGAAGGAATGTTCTAGAAAAAGACTAAAGTATTGACTTGACGATCAAATTCCACTCTCGTGAACCAAGCTCAAACTGTACGACGATCATCATTGCTTCATTCATCTTCGCTACTCATCGGTGATCCTCTCTTCCACTCTACATTTATTTCATAATCTATTTTTTGTTTTCGTAATTTTGATGCTGTCATTCATCCATCGTTTTTATTTGCTACTACTGATAAATACATGTCACTTGAATTGTGGTAAATTCATGAAGTTGTTAGGAATTTACGGAGTTTTTTTATGAAGAACACAATTTAGCTAGTGAAATGCGTGATCAGCGGTGAAATTGTTTAGATCCGGCAAGTTCCTGGAGTTGCTAGGGATTTACAGAGAAATTTGTTTTTATTTGAAGAAATAATAAAGCACATTTAATGGGAGTGAGAAACAGCTTTTAATTAGTAAAAAGTGTGTCTGATCTGAATTTGGATTCTTAGCTTAGGTAGATTTATGTCTCAAGATGTGCGATCACGTTCATTGATGCCTTCTTTTAGATAAATGCCATGGCCCATGGGTTCACTCACTACTACCATTTCAGTGTGTGAGAATTGTTATTGAATATTTTACTTGGATTTTTATACAAAATTATTTGATATATTGTTATGTTCTTCGGAAACAAGCTATTTTATTTAAAGTTTTTTGGCAGTTATTTACTTTTATCTTCATAAAAGAAACATTGGATCATATCAGTTAACCTAAGTTATTTAAACTTGAAGTTAGAAGCCAAACAAACCTCTAGTGGCCCTGAGGGTACTCGAACTAGTGACTGCGGGGAACAAACCTAAGATCATATCAGTTGAGCTACCCTTAGGGTTTCATAAAAGAAACATATTATTTGTTTAGGTGAAGGATCATGTGACAAGTTGAGTGAACGGTGAGATGCGTGAGAAGTGGATCTGAACCGTTGATCTCTTTTAATCTCAAGCCCTCCCATGCATTGCACCTTAGAAGGGAATTGATCTGGTGCATTTTTTCTCGGTGCATCTCATCCTAATGCACGTTCATTTCTCATCCAACGGTCCATAACCACTTCTCACCGTTAACTCAACTTCTCACCGGAACACAACCCTATTTGTTTATGGCTTTAAAATTACCTATGAGTCAAGAGTATGTCAAAATTTGGAATGGAGGTAGTAGTCAAATTATGTTCATGTAAATATGATTGTACATGTTCTCCAAGATTCTACTTTTGAGCGGGATCTTCAGTGCCAGTTTGATTTGGTATGCTTTTACATGTCCATTAAATTGAATATTGCTTATGAATGAGAAGTAGATGTGCACCCAGTTGTTGCATAAGTGAAATTTCCACGATCCCAATTTGGATAGATTTTGACGTAACTGGAACTTTACAAGCTTCCTTGAGTTGGTTGATACAAACAAGTATATTGATGAAAGTGTTTTTGCTTAAATTGCATTTTATCCTTGGTATGATTTCATTTAATTATGGTTGCTGATTGTATGTTGTATAACGTTATTGCAGTTAAAACAACTCCTTAGGATGGGTAAGACAGTAAATGTGTATGGATTCCCCAATTTAGTATCTGCAGATATAATCAGGGCGGCTCTGGAGAAATATACTGGTCTGGGGACAATTGTTGCTCTAGAGGTTAGAAAATCAAATGGAGGGTCAAGAGCGTACGCGAAAGTACAATTTACAACCAGGGAAAGAGTAGATTACATTTTAGACCTGGCTAGTTCTAAGCGTCTGTGGTATGGTTCATCTTATTTGAAGGCTTGGGAAATGGATACTGACATTGTACAAAAGCCTAGGCAATTTGCCTTAGACATGGATGGTATAACCCTTCATTTTGGTTGCCAGGTTTCGAAGGACGTTTTGCAAGTGCTCTGTGAAATGAGAAATGCAACAGTGAGATTCGGGTTTGGACTAAGGAGGTTATACTTTCAGGTTTCATATCCCACCACTTCTTACAAGCTGCAACTCTCTTACGATAATATCTGGCAAGTGCAGCTACATCGTTCACGTGGCCATGCTGCAAGTTATCTTGTTATTCAGGTTAGTTTAGTTGAGCAACTATGTCCTTGAGAGTATTATGGAGTGATTTTTTTTTTTGAAAAAAGAATCTTTCATGCTCATGTTAAAGTTGGTCTGCATTGGTAAACCATTTATCAATTTCCATTTTTAAATGATTAAGTCAGATTATGGTCTTCTTATGAGTAGTTTGTGCATAACAATGGCATCATAAATATATTTGCTGTTTTAGGTTGTGTCTCTTTGTCACTATTTATTCTCCATCTTTTGTGTACATGTGGACCATTTTACTTTTTGTGGATGCTAGTGCTACATTGTTACGAAAACTTATTATCGAGGTTTTTGTGTCCAGTTGGTAACACTTCTAACATAATTAATTGTTCTGCTAGCGAACGTTAGTTATTTTGAAGAGGACACAGTAGAAGCCCAGGCTGAACTTGGGACTTAAATATATGTCGGTCCTTTGGCTTCTTGCAAATTTTTGTACAGGATGGTGCTGTTTTTTCTTCAGGAAGTTGGTGTCACAGTTTGTATGCTTGAATATTCTATTTGTCTAGCAAGCGAATGTGCAATTGGGGGGGGGGGGGGGGGGTTATAAGCACAAGGTTGAAACATCCTTCTCTTGATAGAGGTTTGCACAACATGATGTTGTCTTAGTGTTTGATTTCTTGCAACAGTTTAGTGTCATGTCAATGATGAATTTGAGTTAAAAGGTACCTTACACCTCGTTGATTCTTGTTGGAGAAATTTTCAAAATAAGTTAGAGTCTAAAAATATTTTGGGTTAAGTCTTAGGAAGAGTGAATTTTTTGTCCTTATAATTAATGGTCCGTTAATTTTTCCGTTAACTCCGTTAGTTAATTAATTCGGTTATTTTTGGAGGGAAGTTGAATCATTGCACCTCTCCATGAAAGGTTGCACCTCTCCATGAAAGGTTGCACCTCTCCATTTTTTCCTCTATATATATCCTCCTCTAGACACCGAAATGGGACAACTTTTTCATATACTAGATTGCTAGAGTTTGTGTTGCTATAGAAACATAAATTTCTAGTTTCTAGAAATCCTTGAAACTCAATAGTTCAACCGGATTATCACCACAAAGTGCGGTGTTGATAATTGCTCTACATACGTTGCTTCATTGTATCTTGAGAAGTAATTCGCCACAAACCCATAACACTTTGTTCTATCGAATGGTGGGGGCTAAATTGCTTTAAGGATAGAGATAACTCGCCTTGAAGCAATAAGTAGTAGATTTATTTTAGCCAATTTATTCCTATAAATTTAGAACCCCAAAAACAACAATTCTATTTTATGTTATCAAGCAATACCTTTGAGGTAGTGGATGTTGGTACCAGGGCTGCTTTGAGGTCCTTTCCTATATTGTTAAACATGGAAACCTTTCAGGAGAGGTGTTACACATAATGTTCCTTTCATCCAGACGTTACTAACATGCTATTGCTGTTGTTATCGTTATTAGAATTACTTTTATTAATTTTTGGACTGTTTATGCAAAGAAAATAAAAAAGGAAGTAGAGGAAAAACGCCACCGGAAGGGTGTGGTCTAAAAAGAAAATCTTGAATTTCCATCCTTGTAGTTTTGTATAGTTTAACAGACAATAAAAAGATGATTCAAAAGCATTAGCAATTAGATTAATAATACATATCATAACCTTTGTAACCTTGGTTCTTTTGAACCATGATCATATCATAACCTCTCTATATACACACCAGTGATGCATATTTCCCAGATGTTGTATGCACATTTTTTTATTATCTTGGAAACCTCTGTTTCCTTGAATCATGACTGCAGCGACGCACCCAGACCTATGCAACATAGGGTAGTATATGGCTATATGGTAAAGAATGCAAAACCTTCTTTTGAAAAATCTGATATTGAGAAAAGAAAATCATGGAGATCTCACATTTTGTTAAACAATCTCTGGCAAGCCACTGTTTCCTTATAATCGGTGATTGCTTTTTTATCTTTGTTTATTCATGGATCAGGAAAAAAAATATATAAGCATTTACCTATAAACTGCAAAGGTATAAAGCTCCTTACGTGGAAGGTTTTAGTGTTTTGTTAAGTTTAAGAGTTTTTCCCCGTCAATACTGCCATTATCGGGTAAATCTCCTTTGTTTTTATCGTCACCTTGTTAGGTAGTTTTCACACTTTCACACAAAAAGAATCCTAAGTTTACTATCTTAGAGGCTTGAGGTATAGTACATAGAAAGAAGGCAAAGGCTTTTGGGCTCCTAATTGGTCATGGAGTTGTACACCGGGGATCTTTGATATACTAGCCTCTCTTGTGCAAATATGAATTAGTTGGTTGAGAATAGATACCGCATTAGTACATAAAAACATTTTATTAAATTTTGTATGGCTGATATCTGCAATATGCTTTCTGGTGAGCAAGTAAATCCAACAAGTGATGCAACAGTTTGAGTAAAATCTTCCAATTGTCTTAATCATCTCAATTGAAATGTGTTTATATGTTATTTTGTATTATTTGTTAAGAGATCTTACTTCAAAATTTTATTGAAAATTACTTTAAGGTAATGATTCTTGATTAGTCATATTAACTATCTAAGCGACCAGTGTATTAGAAGATGTAGATTAACTCAATAAACTAAAGTATTGCTTTGTAAGAGAAACATATAGATGCTATTGCTGCCCTTCAAAGTGTTTACAGACTGAAGCATCAATTTAGTATCCTCTGTTTTTTTGGGTAAAGCTGTATCCTCTGGTTCCTCTTCCCTCTTTTATCTTTCGTATAATGTCAATTGGTATCACTAGTTTTCTTAGTTTTTAGATATTTGGCATCATTAAAATAAAGCGGGACGAACGGATGACTTTAGCAAGATGAGAATGTATGCCAAACAACATTGCATAGATATTAGTTAAGTACTTAAGATCAATGTGATATGTTTCACATCTGGATGCAAAGTTCTTTCTCTTTTCTTTTTTAAAATTATTAATGACTGAATCAAGGTCTCTGTTATTTTGTAGCTATATGGTGCTCCTCGAATTTATCAGAAAGTTGAAGACAACATTCTGAATTATTATAGGGAAATTCCTGATGATCAGTGGGTTAGGGCAACTGACTTTACTCCATCTTTCTCCATTGGACAATCCTCTCATCTATGTTTAGAGCTTTCTCATGGTGCTGAAATCCCAAACCTTCGTCGCTACTTTCCATATTATGAAGAAAGTAATCGTCCATTTTACGTGGTGACTGGTCGTAGTTTTTCTCAGAATTTGGATCTAGTTCCGATAGTGGGTCCTGCCCGGGGTTTAAATCTGCCATATAAAATAGTTTTTAAGGTCTGCTCCTTGGTTCAGCATGGTTGCATCCCGGGGCCAGTACTTGATGCTAATTTCTTTGAATTGTTGGATCCACAAAGAAGAGACATTGCCTCCATTGATTATGTTCTGGAAAAACTCTATTATCAAAAAGATTGTATTTATGATCCCGTAAGGTGGATAACCCAGGAATACAGAAGAAACAAAAGGTTAAGGTCACCGGCTATCTCATTAGATGCTGGTCTTGTATATGTGAGGAGGGTTCAAATTACACCATCAAAGGTGTATTTCTGTGGGCCAGAAGTTAACGTGTCTAATCGTGTTTTACGTCATTTTTCAACATATATTGATAATTTTCTTCGTGTATCATTTGTTGACGAGGAACTGGAGAAGCTGTATTCAACAGATTTGTCCCCTCGTACAACTAGTCGAAGTAAGGAAAGCAGAACTGGCATTTATAGGAGGATTTTGTCAATTCTCAGGAATGGCATAGTTATCGGCAGTAAGAAGTTTGAATTTCTTGCTTTCTCATCAAGTCAGTTACGGGATAATTCCGCATGGATGTTTGCTTCAAGTAATATACTTACTGCTGCTGATATAAGGGACTGGATGGGTGATTTTCGTAGTATAAAAAACGTTGCCAAATATGCTGCTAGACTTGGTCAATCTTTTGGTTCATCAAAGGAGAGTTTAAGTGTTGCACGGTATGAAGTTGAAAATATTCCTGATATAGAAGTTGTTAGAGGCGGTACCAAATACGTTTTTTCTGATGGAATTGGGAAAATATCTGCTGAATTTGCTAACAGTGTTTCCATTAAATGTGGCTATGACTTTATTCCATCCGCCTTTCAAATTCGTTATGGTGGGTACAAGGGTGTCGTGGCTGTAGATCCAACCTCATCAAAGAAGTTGTCATTGAGAATGAGCATGTGCAAGTTTGAGTCAGACAACACAAAGTTGGATGTTCTTGCAATAAGCAAGTATCAGCCTTGCTACATGAATCGACAACTAATAACTCTTCTTTCTACACTTGGGGTTAGGGATCATGTCTTTGAGAAGAAGCAAAAAGAAGCAGTAGACCTACTCGATGCCATCTTAAGGGAGCCCATGAAGGCACAAGAGGCATTAGAGTTGATGTCTCCTGGAGAGAACACCAACATTCTCAAGGAAATGCTGACATGTGGATATAAGCCTAATGCTGAACCATTTCTCTCAATGATGCTGCAAGTTTTTCGTGCAACAAAGTTGTTGGAATTGCGTACTAAAACGAGGGTATTTGTTCCTGGGGGAAGATCAATGATGGGATGCTTGGATGAAACCCAAACACTTGCATATGGGGAAGTATTTGTGCAATTTTCTGGTGCAAGAAGAAGGGTTTTGGGTGATGATTTCAGTGGAGGCAGCTCAAACAGTTGCAGAATTGTTACTGGGAAAGTGGTGGTTGCTAAAAACCCATGTTTGCATCCTGGTGATGTACGAGTTTTGAGGGCTGTTGACGTTCCACGACTGCGCCATATGGTGGATTGTGTTGTTTTTCCGCAGAAAGGACACAGGTAAAACATATTGCATCTTCTTCTTTTGTTCATTCTCCTTCAGCTCATTGTTGTCTGCTTGGCTTTGTGTAAACTTGATGATTATTTTCTAAATTCAAATACCCACATATTTTCTTTATCTGAAAGGTAAAATGACATGTTAAATTACCCTAAACCTTATGCATTTTCATTTAATATCTATGTTCCAAATTTTGCAGTATAACTCAAGATAAAAAAAGAACTTTTTGTTTCATTGTTATGAACACCGACTAGTAAAGAACTCTTCAGCAATCTTGGGAACTATTTTCTTTCCTTGAATACCATGAAACAGATTATATATTAATGAACAGATAGAATTCTTTTAAGGAAAACTATTTGAAATGCATATGGGCTTGAACCGATCGATCATAGTTTTATTGTGGCTGCCTTTATATTCAAGCGAAGGCAGTACCGCGGCATCTTCTGGTATGATTGATGAAACTTACTTTCTTGGGGGTAGTCGTCCACTTTGAAGTCTTTCCATGGGCAGCTTGATGATCATTGATATGTTAGTTGCTGCAGTAGTATCTCCTAGTGACCGTCAATATATATTTGTATTTTATGGATATTTTAATATTGTATGATTATGCTCAGCTTGCCTTGTGCTAACATATTTCCCAAACCACATGTGTGTATGACTATAGGCCTCATCCAAATGAATGCTCAGGAAGTGATTTGGATGGAGATATTTACTTCGTCTGTTGGGACCCTGATCTAATTCCACCTAGGCAAATCGAACCAATGGATTATACCCCGGCACCAAGTATGCAACTGGATCACGATGTTACTATTGAGGTACAGATACTTCACTACGGTGTCGTTTGTCTTTTAAGAGGTCTAAAGTCTTATTTTATTTTAGTTATGATTAATAAGAGGTGGTGTGTAAAAAGGTCTGAACGATTCAGACTTAAGAGCCATTAAGTGGTTTTTTTTAAAAACAAATAACCCTATGTCTCAGTTCTCTAACTTGAAGTTTCTGTACTGAAGTCTCTTGTTCTTGAATAAGTTTTATGAATGCTCGTCTTTTTTGCATTATTCTCGTAAGGATCTTGTTGTTCTTGTTTTATCTACTTCAGGAAGTTGAAGAGTATTTCACAAACTATATAGTGAATGACAGCTTAGGAATCATTGCGAATGCCCACACAGTCTTTGCAGACAGGGAACCCACGAAAGCAATGGCTGAACCTTGTGTAGAGCTTGCAAAGCTGTTCTCAATTGCTGTGGATTTCCCAAAGACCGGGGTTCCCGCGGTGATACCAGCAAATCTCCGGGTAAAGGAGTATCCGGATTTCATGGAAAAGCCCGATAAAACCACCTATGAGTCACAAAATGTGATCGGGAAGCTCTTCCGGGAAGTGAAAGACATCTCACCACAAGACAGTCCCGTCAGTCCGTTTACAAGGGAGGTGGCATTGCGGACATATGATGCTGACATGGAAGTAGATGGCTTTGAGGACTACGTCGATGAAGCATTTGATTTCAAAACCGAATACGATTACAAGTTGGGTAATCTGATGGCTTACTACGGCATCAAGACTGAAGCCGAACTACTCAGTGGGAGTATCATGAAAATGTCTAGATCTTTCGATAGGCGGAACGATGCTGAAGTGGTCGGTTTAGCCGTTAAGTCCTTGAGGAAGGAAGCTAGGAAATGGTTTAGGAGTGGAAGAGGAGAATCGGATGCTGGAAATGACGATGTTTATGCAAAAGCATCGGCTTGGTATCATGTCACGTATCATCCTGATTACTGGGGTCGATACAATGAGGATATGACACGCGATCATTTCCTGAGTTTCCCGTGGTGTGTTCACGACAAGCTCATCGAGATTAAGAGACGCAGATCACACATCAGACGGCATGCTGATACTGATTGGCTTCAACAACAGTTCCTCAATAGCCTGACTCTTCTATGAGTACGGTTCTTCGAGTTCTATGAAATTCGGTTCATGTGGATCTTCTCGATTTGGTTTAATCTATTGTGTATAGTCGTTTGAGTTCTATCGAACAAGCTACTTTTGGGCTTGGTTAATCTATTTATCTATCTGTACATAACCACGCAAGTTTGGTATTGTTTCTTTCTGGATTGTGTTTGCTTAAGTTAGGGTTTAATGTAAACATTGTGATTGCTGATTACTGTTTGTAATCTATTGGTCTTGGTTTAATCTATGTGCAAGGGGGTTTACCAAAAGCTTAACAATGGTCATATATATTGATGCTAACCAAATCCCGAAGAGTATTTTGAATGAGAAGTCTGTTTATAACTCAAAAGTTTTAAGAACCGGTTCTCATAGGAACATAAACTGGTTCTTGAGAACAATTTATTTGTCATTGCGTAGTATAAACTCCAATTTTATCACAAACATTTAATCATAATGACAAAATACATCTTGACAAACGTATTCACGACGAGACCCCATGACTTCAAAAAAATTCAAGCTCAAAAGAATCAATGGGGTAAAAAACAAGTAGGTCAATATCAAGCATGAATGGATTGGAAGAAAACAATACGTTATGCGTTTATTAAATCATTTTTGTTTTGGATTTTGGTTCTTGTTTTCAATTGTTTCACACCTAAGCCCAGCAGAATGTGAATGCAACTAGTTCTGATCGATATTGATCCTTGTGGATGTCGTCAATTGTGTTTATTATTGGTCATGTACCTTAATTAGGAGTGTAAATGGATTGAATACATAATCAAACAAATCACATTTATTTCGTATTCGTCTTTATCAATGGTTTTATAGGGGGGGGTAATTTTAACATGTTTATGCAAGAAATATTGATTTCATTATATTTTACTGGTAACGAGTTGAATGATTTAAAATCATTATTTTAAGCGATAAATGCATGAAATTACTATTTAATTTTATTATAATGTTGTACTTTTATTTTACTTTATTAATTTTGAGCGACTTGTGATGATAAATTAGTTATATTTTTTTTATTATGAACATCATGATATTTCAAACCATTTGTTGTTATTAAAACTAATTAGATACTAAAATTTTAATGTTGAATATTTAATAATTGATTAACGATGAGTATTTTAAAACTTGGACGATTTATAACAATAAAGTAGTTATCTTTAAAATATTTGTTATGAATGAACTAGAAGAGTACTCGTGCAATACAGCGACATACATCACGATTTTAATGTTTCATTTTATTTTTTGTTTTTTTGTCGATTTACAATACGATTTTGGATGGTTTTGAGAAAGTGATAATGTTTTTTTATAAATTTGTTTAATTTAGCCTTAATAATATAATGTTTTTTATATAAAAAATTAAGTATTTTGTTAGAATTCAATTATTATCTTATATTATTTAATGACATCTAGAAAAAATAACCAATTACATATTTAATAATATAATTAAAACAAATTTATAGTAATATAATATATTAATTAATAGTGGTACATAGAAATGTCTGCATAAAAGGAATGATCTGCACATACCAAATTGGTGGATGTTAGAAGACTTCAGTAATAATATGTATTTTGTGCTTTGATACTTGTAAATTAAGAGATTTTTAAAATCTTGTATAAAATGATGGTACTTTGTGCCTAATAATTTGTATTTAAGAGTTTTTTATCTCTACTTTATAATATAGTAGAGATATAATCACATGTCAAAACATTTATCCTTATTAAAACTAATTAAATTTTAAAAACTGATGTAAAAAATGATCATATCTTGAAAAAAATATCATAACAATTCAATGATTATGATAATGTTAATATGATTTATTGTTCATTTCAGAAAGAAGTTTAAACATATTTTATTGCGAGATTTAAATTAGAAAAACAAATATGTTGACAATATGCGGATAAATGATTCATATGTGAATCATTACTAAAGAGAAACATGAGTTCACATATCTATCTTTATGTGTAAATAGTTGGTAAAAATGTAGGCAATAAATGTGGGTTTCACTTTACATGTGCATATACAACTCTCTCTCTCTCTCTCTCTATATATATATATATAGACGGATGTTTAAGAAAAAATCTCAAAAAATGGAAAACTGAAGAACACCATGGTAGCTTTTGATCTGAACGGTATGTACTTGTGCATACAAGTAATTTATAACATGCACATGTAGGGGTGTTCGCGGTGCGGTTTGGGGTAAAACCGCAAACCGCACCGCATATGCGGTTTGAACATTTTTCCAAACCGCACCGCAAAATGCGGTGCGGTTTATGCGGCTTGTACCTTACGCATTTTACACCTACAATTCAATAATTATAAGATCAAAACTTCATTTTAAAATCAACGATAACGTGATCGTAGTCCCTAAAAATAAAAATATTCAAAACTTCATTTTACGTCCGATTCTAAAATACATATTATATTAATATTGCAATTATTCTATATATACATATATGTGTGTTTAATATATAAAATTAAAAATATATACATATATATAATGTACGGTGCAGTGCGGTTTGAACCGCGGTTTGATAACTCAAAACCGCAAACCGCACCGCATAGTGCGGTTTAGTAAAAATGCAAACCGCAAACCGCACCGAGGACGTTCTAAACCGCAGTTTGGCGGTTTAGATGAACACCCCTAGCACATGTGCATATACATAAGTGCATAAAACCCAAAAAAATAACTTAATTACTTGTATGCATAAGTGCATACTGTCCAGATGAAAGACTATCAAGGTGTTTATCAGTTTTTTTTTAAGTTTTCTCCTGAACCTGATATATATAGTGAAAAAGAAGATTAAGAAGGTTGCAACCCACATCTTAACCGTTGGATTAATGATCGACCGCCGATCATGAATCCGACGGTTAAGATGTGGGTTGCAAATAAAACAACCCCTATATATATATATATATATATATATGTGTGTGTGTGTGTGTGTGTTTTACCAATAATTCACATATAAATAATATATTTTTACGTTTAACTCTTTTGTTTTTCTTAATTAAATTTTCCCCTCTACTAAATATTTTTAAAATATAATTGTTTTGTGATTTAAAACACGAAATCTTTTTTTTTATTACATGACAAAATAAAAATATTTTTATTTTTATTTTAAAACAATATGATAGTGGTGTACTGTAAACAATCCAGTCCAATTATTTAGACATGGAAAATTAAAAAAAAAAATGTATATAACGCAACTTGTTAAACATATTTTTTTAAATATTAAATAAAGAGCTAAAATCAAGTTTTATTGTCAACACTTAGCCATAAAAAATATTACAGTAATTCAAACAAAATAAAAAAGTTTGAATTAAATTAATCAATCAACAATGACGATCTACATTGGATTTGTCTATGGATTAAAAACTATTAAAAATAAATATTTTTTTTGAAGAAAAAACATTTAGTTTTTAAATTTATAGGTTAATGACACATGAATTAAAAACTTTTAACATTTATAATAAACACTAATAAGAGTTTTCATGTTAAATTTATTATTTTAAATTATTAAAAAATTGAAAAAAAAAAGGGTGTAAAAACCTTTCCAAATGATGGATGCATATGCATTGGTGTGACACATTACTAAAAATCGGCGCCCTTTGAGACGCCAATCTGAAAACTTGAAAATAGAATTCAAAAGCGCGTAGTCTTTGATTTGTTATTGACACATTTAACAATGAATTCAAAAGCGATAACCCGTCTTAGCGGGTAACTCAGGGTCGTGTCAGAGGGAAGGGGTTGATTTTTATATTCGTAACTGATTTGGGAAGTGATCGGGGATGTCCTTAATTTGATCCCGATATATGTGTGTGTATATTACATTGAACTACAATAGATTTTCTATGTTGGATATTTCAACATTAATTATATATATTATTAAAATGTTTTATACATGTAATAAAATATTATTTCTCTTTAATAAATATTTAACATCAATGTTTTTTATTTGTGGAAATATAACAAAAAAATGTTTTTCTGTTATGGTAATTATTTTTTGTGGAGTTCTCCAAATTTAGAGAATTTTATACACTGTCTCATGTTTTCTTTATTTTGAAATTTGTTGAAACAAAAATTTGCCTAGCATATTTATTTTCTCCATTTTAAAGAATCTGTTGGAGATGCTCTTATAACCTCAAAGGGCAAAACGAGTTTAAAGGGCGACAAGGGAACCTAGGAAGGTTGATTTTACCCGGGATGATGTATAGTGATTGTAGCGAAAATGAAATCATAAACTACTGAAAATGAAACGATATCAATCATACCAATTGTTGAATCACTTTTTTTTTTGGAAAGAATTGTTGAATCACTTAGGGGCCGTTTACCCGAACACTTACCCGGTAAGCACTTACCGGTTAAATTCAAAGGTATCACTTACTTTATCGGGTAAGATTTTAGTTCATTAAAACAGTATTGTAAGCAAAAATTTACATGATAAGCGCTAATCAGGTAAGAGTCGTCGCCTTCACTTACCTGGTAAGACTCTCGACCATTGCTTTCACTCTTACCGGGTAAGATTATTGATCATTGTCATATTCATTGTTTAATGTAATATAACTTGGTAAGCGCTTACCCGAATAAGCGTTTGGTAAATGGCCCCTTACTAATGTCTTGACTGTCACTTTCTCCTCGACTTTATATATCTCAATTATTGGGTCTTCTCTTTCCCCTACTACTAATTAATTCCTATCAACTATGAACTACTGACGTAAATTGTATGATTTTAAAGAGTTTTGGTCAAATACATAACCCAAAGAATCATGATTTATGGCAACAGTGATAATAAAAATATCTTTCATGATATTATGAATTTATTTTAAAATATCATGCTTGAAATCTTTTCATACCATGCATACAAACTTCTTAAATAATCTAAACAATACAGACTATGTATAGTTGTAGGTTAAATGTTATATAATGTGAAAGAGTAATATATTCATACCTTACTTAATTTGTTTTAAATTATAATATTTGATTAAAATTGAATAGATTAATTATACTTTAATTTTAAAAAAATGAAATAAAGAGAAAAGTTCAGTTTTCGTGCTTAAGGTTTGTCTATCTTGACGGTTCTCGTCTCTCAACTTTATTTATTCGGTTTTCGTCCATCACGTTTGTCAATTTCCAACAAATTCCGTCCATGTCCACTAACAGCCGTTAGTTTTTTTCCCCTGTTAAGTACAGTCAAACAAGGGGCATTTTGGTCATCAATTTTTTGAATTTATGGCTATATATATATATATATATATATATATATTATAAAAAGGAAAAGGAAACCCCATTTGTCCATTCCCTCCTCCCTTCGCCGACATTTTCAGACCCACCAGCCATCTCCATCTTTTGTCTCCATTTTCGACAACAAATTCACCTGTTCACTTCCACTATTCTCTTTGTCTTCCTTAACCTCATGATAGGAACCATTCTCTTCATCTCCTACCCAACTACATTTTCCACTGTTCTCTTCGTTTTTCCACTGTTTTTGATCACACCTTCCCTTATGACCAGGATGTATAACTAGGAAGGACAAAGCAATACCAACAAGGGAAGGAAAAAGGGGGTTGTGGCGATTGATGGTTGGGACAAACAACAACGAAGGTGGACGTTGTGACCTCAGGACTCTTGCCGGAAGAGGGGAATTGTCTGGTTGTTTTAGGAGAGAGAGGGAAGGTATTCATATCGTGGTGTGATCATAAAAGGGGTTTGTGCTTTTTTTATTTTCATCTTCCGTTTTACAATTTATAAATATTATAATATACATAATGTATAATATGTTTTTTATATTTAATAGACAATTAACAAAACAGATAAAATAACTAATATAGACAAAGTGAAGGATGAAAACCTGAGTATATGAAGTTAAGGAATGAGATCCATTAAATGGACAAACATTAGGGACCTAAACCAAACCTTACTCTAAATAAATAAATAGATAAAACTATACCAAGAATGTGGAATGAATGTATTACTTAATAAATAGATAAGATGGATATAAATAAATATTATAAAACAAGGATAAATGATATTATGATAATATTAATAATGAAATAAACAAAAAGAAACAATGCACTAAATACGCGTTTAATAACCAGTGAAGGAACTGTTAATTTGAAAAATAGGCTGTTGAATAACTAAAGTTGACTACGGATTTTATATGTAACAAAAACGTACATATAAAATTGTAACATCCCGCCTGCCTCGACAACAATATTGTCCGCTTTGCCCCTGGATTTAATTAACGTGTAGCACACGGATTTGTTTCTGGAGACCTGGTGAGAAACTTCCCAGGGGATCACCCATCCTGGGACTACTCCCACCCAAGCACGCTTAACCTCAGAGTTCCCAGAACCTGACGTGCTTGTGACCCCAAAACACGTTGTTGTTAGGAAGACCAAGATATTACTTATAACACCCAGCATCTCTCCTGTCCACGGCCGATATGGGATATGCCTAAGGTGTTACAAAAATCTTTTTTTATGTTTATATTTATACAATTGATTATTAATTAGATGTTGTTGTAATTAAACCTACTTAATGTTTAAACATAGTTTTTTCTACACCTACCTCTCGTTCAACACCACCTACCGTTAGCCATCCATGGACCATAAACAATTTCGTTGACTCCCCCGTCATTTCTTAGATCTGTTTTCTTTATCCCAACACGTTTTACCGTCTTATAAAATTTCGTTTTTTCGCTTCGTGCAGATTGATCCGCCTCCAAAAGCTTAATCATATAAACCTCCTAGGAAAATATAAGAACATTATCGTACAAATCAAAATTTTGTTTTTCATTATTTAGACACTTAAATGTGTTTTTTGAATTTGTGTTCTATATTAAAAATAATTTCAAAGTCCTATACCATATCATATGTCGCGTCAAAGTTGTGTCTGGTTAATACCATATAACTATTAATTGAAGTCACAAGTTTTGACCAATTTCAATATAATAAATAAATTAAATATAAGTCTACAACTATAATTTTTTCAAAAAGTTCTTTCTTAAATCATATTTAAAAATTGCGTAACTAAAATCAATCTTTGATTGATATAAGTTTAAGAAACAACATGTGAACGGGTCTAAAATCCACATGTTTTGATGAATTTAATACTAACCCACAAAACATGAATTTTAAATCAAGTGTGCAGTTCAGTTGACGGGTTTAAATTAACTAGTTGAGACAAATTCGAGGAAAGAATAAGATTTCCCAATAGTTTCGTTACGGAAGTAAAAATAACACAAATATTTGAATTCAATATAATTATAACTATTCGTTTGAAAAAGGAAAAAAAAATATATTATAGTTAGAAAAAATTTAGTGGTTTTTAAAATTATTACTAGAATGTAACCATGCCCTCTTACTTAACGTCACATGTCAAAATTTCCATTGTGAAGAAACTATAATTTGTTTACAACGAGGTGGGATTAATGTCCGTGCGTTGCTGCGGGTTATCGTGTGCGTTGATGGAAAGAAATATTAAGACCATAAATTTGAGCATTACCAATTATGAGAACAAAACATTTTGTGACTGTTAGCAGCATGACTATAATTTACAAAATGCCCTATGAGGATTAAATTCAAGAAAAAAAAATAAAACCAGGGATGTGTGTGTATGATAGGAAGCGAAAATAAATTGGCAAATGGTACATTACATCATTAAACCTAAAAAAAGTTACATTGTTATTAAACCTAAATTAAATTATAATAAAAATATGAATTAAACAAATTTTACATCATTATTAAACATAAAATAACTTATGATAATTTACTTTATTAATAAATAAAAAATTGGTGCGTCAATCACCTACGACTATGTACTTGGATTGATGGGGAAGACGGAAGGTTTTGGGTTGGAGAAGACACAGTCATTGAGATGCGATGCATGTTAAGAGATATTTATTTTATGCTTATATAATAAAAATAATTTTTATAATATAACTTTTATTTATTTAACTTAGAAAATGAAAAGGTTATAAATGATCGAAATGTCATTTACTTAACGGTCAGGAGCTAACAACTTTTAGTTTCGAGGACCAAAACGTTACGAAAATGCAAAATCGAAATGCTATTTTGGAATAAACAAATTATGGGGACTAAATCCAAGAGAAAAATAAAACTATAGGGACCAAATCTGTAACTCTAAAAACATAGGACTAAATCTAAAAGGGTGATAAAACCTTAAAGACCAAATCTGTAAATAAATAAAAATTATATAAAAAATCAAAATGAGCACTGTTCATGTTTTCCTGGTAAATGTTATATATATATATATATATATATATATATATATATATATATATATATATATATATATAATAACAAATCAAATACAATAATTAAAAATGGAGTAAATTACATTTTTGGTCCTTATGGTTACCATTCATTATCAATTTTGGTCCCTCTTTCAGACTAATTATACTTTTGGTCATTGTGGTTACCATTTTATTTCATTTTTGGTCCCTATGACTAACTCTAATTAAAATAGTTAGTTAATTTAAGGGTATTTTAGTCCTCTTACTTTTTTCTTTTCTATTTTCATTTTTTTTTTGTTTTATTAGAGTACTAGAAGCGTACTCACACAATGCAGCAAATACATCACAATTTTGTTTTTTATCGATTTACAATACGATTTTGGATGATTTTGAGATAGTGTAATGATTTTTTTATAAATTTATTTAATTTAGGCTTAATAATATAATATTTTTTATATAAAAGAATTAAGTATTTTGTTTATATATTTTAAATTCTTTATATTTAAATTGAGATGTTTATTCAGTTTTGATTATGTTTATCAGTTAGTTATGAATTCAAACATATAGCTTTAGAAATTTGTACTCATGCATCATGACTTGTAATCTTGAATTTTAAGTAATGTGTATACTGACTTTAAACAATGGTTTTTCATCGAGACGAAAGATATGCGGACACGATGAAGAACAAAGATATTGGATGTTGTAACACCCTAAAAATTGGGATAACAAAAATCCGAAAAACGGACATGTAGTATACTAAAATTGTCATAGCAAGAGCCTTCCAAAATTGGGGAAATATTTAAACTTGTTTAATTACAGTTGTAATATAACGGAAAATAGACAACAACCAACTAATCTAGTTTCTATGCTAGAAAGAAGACTACAAAAAGGGTGTCATCTATAGACCCAAAACACCTTCACAAAGAGTGCTCTCAAAAGCACCTTCCCCAAGCTCTCACCCAAGCGCATCTAAACATGCTTTGGAACGGCACCACTAGAACCTGAGATACACATCGACACCACACAAGTATTAGGCCAAAAAGCTTAGTGAGTTGCACAAGAAATAACATATAATATCAAATACAATTCTTATCAACAGTTAACCAAATTTCATTAATTGTGGAGTCAATAGGGGAGACCCATAATACCAATCAAGTTCCACCCAAAGAGTCGATACACCTTGATGCCAACTACTAAAAGTGACATCCGAAAGGCCCGGCACATCCGAGGACTACAACCATGGTATTACCCTGAATGGCGGAGGTCTAGGTACATACCATCATGGTGGCACCCAAGAATATATCCCCCTAGTGTCTACTGACTTGGTTCGTCCATCATAAATTATAGAAGGTCTCAAAGCACATTATAACCAAGAACATCTACATACCAACCATGGGTACAATAATACTATCCCAATAAATGTAATGTCCATAACGAGACTAGTATGACCACGCTTTTAATCGTGTATTTATGGTTCCACCAAATGGTGTCCCAAGTAAGAAAATCATCTTAATATCATGATATGCATTCCATCAAATCTTGGCAAGTTACGTATAAGCATGTGTTCACAAAAAAACCCAAATACTTAAACATTAAGAATGAACATTCAAGATAAGATGCAAGATAATAGCAAGTAATAGTTTATGACGTGTATCTAGTTTTAACAAAGGTTTAGTAAACTCACTATCTAGGTTTTGGTTAAAACCTAGAAAATATAAACCCTAAGTGAAGATGGTAGTTGAAGGTTTGAGTGAGAAGGGAGAAAGTCTTGATGTGATCTTCAATAAATGCCTTGGAATTGTGCTTGAAGAACAATCAAGGAAGCCACCAACCCAAAACCCTAGACTTGAAGTGAAATGTGACTTGAATGCTCAAAAATCGTCGATGAGAGTGTTTTCCTGTTTTTAGATGAGAGTGTGAGGAAATGATGCATCAGATGGGTTATAAAACGGAAGGCTCCATGTCGCGGGTGACATTGCCCAACGACTTTGTCCATGGGCATTGTCGCACCCAGTTGACCACCTTCTGGAATGTGTAGGCGACATTGACTAGGCGACAGTGCTCGTGTCAATGTCGCAGGTCAATGTCGCTTAGACCCTCCAGGCTGCTGAAAACTGATGTTAACTCACGTTTAGACTCCCAATCGATACCAATACAATAATCATAGATACACGTAGCAATTAACAGTTATATCTTACATCATTTAGCACATAGAGGAAAGATTGAAGGAATCTCAATACTTACCTGAAATTCCGGGGGTTACAGATGCCAAACTCCAGCAGGTTTTCTGTAGGGGTGAGCATCGTAAGCGGGTACCCGTATTTGGAACCGGAACTGCTTCGGAACTGTCGGTTCCGAAACCGGACCCGATGTGATTGGTTCCGGTTCCTAAAATATGGAACCGATCGGTTCTGGTTTCAGTTCTCATTTTTTTGGAACCGTTATTCGCCGGGACCGGTTCTGCTAGGTACCCGCTATTTTTTTAATAAAAATATATGTTTTTTTTTTATAAAAATTTAATAAATTACCTTTTAGTGAAGCATCGTTTGTAGTATTTATTAGCATCAACTAATTTTAATGACGTGAAGTGTTTTGGAAAAACCGTTTGTAGTATTTATTTGTTTTGTAAACATCGTTTGTAATATTTATTTGTTTTGTAAGCATCGTTTGTGAAATTTATTAGTTTTTAGTTTTTATCTTATTAGTTTTCACGTTTGTGGTATTTATTTCTTTATGTTTGGACTTTGTAATATAATTAATATTTACCTTTTTATAATATGAATTATAAAAAAAATTAAAAATTAGACAGTGGGTACCCGATACCAGAACCGGAACCTTCGGTTCCGGTTCCCAAATATAAAGAACCGGTATAACCGGTTCCGGTTCCTTCATTCTAGGAACCGTCGGTTCCGGTTTCGGGAATTTTAGGCGGGTACCTGCCTTTGCTCACCCCTAGTTTTCTGCATACGCACCACCGTGGACGGTGGTTTTTTTACGGAGACGATAGTGATGAAAGTTTTCTACACGTACACTGTACATGAAAGCTATGAGGATTATGAGGATCTTTTCTCTCTTCAGCGACGTCCTCCCTCTCCCGGCGACGGTTTCATATATTTTCGTAAACGGTTTCATAATTTTTCATAAATGGTTTCATATATTTTTCTCTCATATGAATAATTAGATTTTTTAAGTTTCATATATTTTATCGTATATGAATATTCAGTTTTTTTTGAAATAATCATATATTTTCGAAGTTTCATATGTTTTCTCTCCTATGAAACGTAAAACTCAAAACAAATATGAAACTCCAAAAAATTATGAGGAATGAAGATAATTGAGAAAATTAAGAAAATTTGTTGTTACTAAAAATATGAATTATTTCTAAAATTATGAATTTGAAGAAAAGACCTAAATACCCTTGGTTACAAGTTCACAAGATAAAATGAGTTTACAAAATAAGTGGACTCTACTTTTCTAATTGTGTAATTTACAAAATAAAATATGTATTTTTAATGTATTGTTATTAAATTTATAATTAATTAATTAATTAATATAATAAAGGTATAAAATAAAAAATGTAGAAAAGACAAAAATAAAAATAAAAATGACAAATCATAAGAACTAAAATTGTAATGTACTATATAATCTATTAAAACGAAAATTTAAAAAAAGATAAATTGACTAAAATACCCTTAAGTCAACTAACAATTTTAATTAAAGTTACACAGAGGTACCAAAAGTGAAACAAAATGACAACCACAGTGACCAAGAATGTAATTAGTTTAAAAGATGGACCAAAGTTGATAATGAATAACAACCACAAGGACCAAAAATATAATTTACTCTTAAAAACGAGTCCCTCCATAATTATACATCTTGCAACCCAGAACATACATGAAAAGATTGTTTTTTATCAGTGAAATATTTCTTTATGTTGTATGTGTTCTATGTCGAAAAAAGGTTGAATTAAAATAAAAGGTATATTACTTTGATATATTTCTTCAATTTTTTTCACAAATTGGCATATAATATTTCACCTATAACGTCTGTTACATAATAATAATAATAATAATAATAATAATAATGTATTATTGCAAAATATTAATATAGTAAATAACGACATTGTAATCATTTTTATATAACATTTAATAATAAAACATTATATTTGTGAAATGCATATGTTTTGCAGCAAAAGCATGACAAGTACATATCATGACAAAAAATGCATCAAGACAAGATGTCGACGATAGAACAACTTCAAGAAAACACAAAGCTCGTGGGAAATGTCCATCTTTACACATCGTTCTTGGCTAAAATCTTGAATGAATAATTGTATCATAAGAAAAACATGTTTTTTGTTTAAGTTCGATTTGAGCGTTTTCACTTGTGTAGAACCCAAATTATTATTTCAACTTATGGAACGAGACAAATGTCACTTCCAAGTTAAGTGCATGATCGACCATGTTTATCCAATCTTATAACACATTTTGCTTACATTGATTTATATATGATTTAAGTATCTCTAATGCTTTTTTGGTAACCTTTTAGGTCTATATTCATCCAATCAACACACACTGTAAGTTTCTTCTCTTAATTTATTTTATATGCACAAACAAATTCGTTCACACATCACACCAAATAAGTTGGAAGTGTCTCTACAACATGACTTTGTGCAACATATTATCCGGATAACAATGGTCAAGGGGATGGACTCGTTTACAAGACCACATGCTCATGGGCTTTCTTTGATATAATTGTTCAGTGTTCATGATAACAATCAGAATACGAGGGCTTATACAAATGGTTCAACTGTATTGGACTCATTTTCTTAACAGTGAGTGTCCTTATCTAATAAAAACAAACAAAAAAGATGAAATGCAGAAAAGAAAAAAACCAATAATATAATTTTTTCCATACACTTTTTCGTCATTTCGAAACGTAATATATACAAACAAAAACTACAAAACCAATTTCCCTTTCCCTAAATCTAGATAACAGGTGTGGCCATGGAGGTTCGCATGCGATGACTCCAGGCCATTCGTGGTCGTCCGGGGATTAGTCGGTGCACGTAAGCTGGCCCGAAAACCCACTGTTACCAAAAAAAAAATCTAGATAACAACATTTGGAAGATTTGTTGGTCCATGAGTGAATTTGTCAAAGTCGTCAAAGAAAGGTTCTTGGTCATTTTTTATCCTACTATTATACCCGTCAAAATCTATGTGATGTTAAAAAGTAAATAAATCAAGAACAAGATGATGGATTCAATGACTTTTGTGTATGAAAAGGTATCTTACTCATTGAAATTTAAAGTCGTGTGATCCAATTATACAATATTTAATTGAAAATGTTAAGAAATTGAATTTTTTTTCTTCAAAATAAGTTTAATTAATGGAGTGTTTGGTTGGAGGTATTGAGGGGTCAGGAATAAGAATGATAATGAAAAATGTTGTTTGATTGGACATAGGGGGTGTTTGGGATTGCTTATTTGAGGGGCTTTTTAGCTTATTGCGATTTGACACCGGAGATAAGTCATTTTGAGTGTTTGGATGGAACAAAAAGAAAAGAGTTTATAGCGGTGTCAAACCGCTGAAAAGCCATTTTTGATAAGTCATTTTGTTCTAACTTATCAACTTATTTGAAAAGTGCTTATTACTTTTTTGGTTATTTTGTATGTATAAGCAATCCCAAACACTTTTAAATAACAACTTATTAGCTTATTACGTTTTGATATCACAATAAGCTAATCCAAACACCTTTTTAAAAACTCCGGTTTGATACCGCATAAGTTAATAAGCACTTTTCAAAATAAGCATAAGTTGTTTTAAATAATCAATCCCAAACACCCCCATAATATAATGAGCTCATTACCCCTAAACTCATTAATTTCTATTCCTGACTAAATTGGGGGGAATTAAAATCTTATTCCCACCCAGTCACCTTTTCCAATACGCCATTCATCTCTCGATGTTGAATGAAACATATATTTTTATTTTCATGTTAGATGACAAATATTTGTATTAAAAATATTATATAAAACAATTTTTTATTGATTATATTGGTTTAACCAAACAGCATCAATACAATGCTTATTTTTATTCCCATTCTACTTCATTCTCATTCCTTAAAATGAATCAAACGTCCCTCAAGTCTTTTGTATTAAGGTTGTCCCTTAGAACACCTTTTATTGCTAAAACTATTCCACATTATTATACGAAATGCATTAATATTTTAACAATGATCTAAACCTAGAATTAGAGCTTCGTTTTTTACAATTATTTAGAAAAAAAACACATATATCAATCTCAAAAAATGTATAAATGGACTAATTAAAGATCAAATCTAGACTGAGAAGATCAATTATATGTCTGAATCAATTAAGTTTTTTTTTTAAACCAATTAGGACCGGTGCAAGAAAAGATTAGATTAAGGTCATATGTCATAAATGCTTCTGTAGAAGCAACATAACCATTTTTTTGAATATAAAAACTAAAAAGAAATCAAACTCAATTCGAAGCTGTTAGGACTGGTCTTAGGGGCTGCTTACCAAATTCTTACCGGGTAACCGCTTATCAGCAAGATATTCACTTTCATTTACATTATCGTGTAACATCTTTGGCCATGAAAATGGATTGTTGGTAAGCATTTTAAATCCGGTAAACGCTTACCAGGTAAGAGTCGTTTCCCACACATACCGGGTAAGACTTTTGGTCCTTCTCTTGTTTTTTATCAGGTAAGATTCTTGGTTTATATCATGTTCAATCAATAAGGTAAATAATATTAGTAAGCGTTTATCCGGTAAGTATTTAATAAACGATCCCTTAATTTGAGACCGAGGGCCAATTGATTCTTTTTAACTGTTGGCACTAATCCGTGATAACCGAACCACTTACCGACACTTGTACATCTCTAACAATCCCTATAAAAAATTTAAAAAATAGCCGTCTTTAAATAATTCTTTATAACATATGCTTTGTTTTAAAACCATTTAAAATACATGTTCTAAAACAGTGAACTAAATTTTATTATTCTATAAGATAAAAAAATACTAATAGGTTTACAATCCGATAAAATAAAATAGTTTTTTAATTCTATTTTAACACTTACCTCTTATTTGTTTGTTTGTTTGATTTGTTAATACATAATGAATTCATAATAATGGCTAATAAAATAAAAAACTAACCCATATGGTTTTTAAGAACAAATGTTAGTTGACTCCTAAATCAAATGTCTTATTTGGTCACCGAATTGTTTTAATAATAACTAGTCTTCAACATCGTGCGTTGCGTTATGATCAAACCACATGTCAAATAAGATATAAAAAAGTTATGATACTACATCAACCAATACTTGAGAATACTAAATTCTCGTCGTACATTTGTCAATACCCTTCTAATATATCAAGACATCTCTCCTCTTATCATATATTATCAATGTAGGATAAACAAAACCCAACTACAATTCATTATTTGAGAAAATACAAAATTTTCATTGTATCATGTCAATACTTTCTAGTCAACATTTCTTTCATATTGATATTTACTATATTTATATTCACGATTGTATTTATTCAATTCTAATGAACATTTTACATTTAATGAAATCGGAAGTGAAAGTTGTTATTTTTTAAATAAAATATTTTTATCACATGACTTCAAAATGGTCATTTAATCCAAATGACAAGTGTCACATTTTTAACTAACCAACTTTTTTAATCTTCAAGGTATGCCCCCTCATTTCATATACTACCTCTTTCGAATATTTGTATCATTTGATGATGTCATGTGAATTGCTAGAAATGTGTGAAGGGTATGGCTAACCCGATAAAAAATAACAAAAAATAATTGTTGATGTATTTATGTTGTGAAAATAAAAATAATAAAGAAAAGAGTAAACTTCACTTTTGGTCCTTAATCTTTGTCAATTTTAACGGATATCATCCCTAAACTTTTGAAACTCGGATTTGGTCCCTCGCGTTTGTCATTTCACTTTGGTTTTGGTCCCTCCCACTAACGGCTGTTAATTATTTCTGTTAACTCCAATTAAATAAGGGGAATTATGGTCATTTTTCATATTTTTTTAGTTTCATATTAAAGCTTAAAATATATTATATAATATAAATCCAAAATCACCACCAACCATCATCATTGATCACCTTCCACCACCATTGACCACCGTCCACTATCATGGACCACCATCTACCACAATCACAAATCCAAACACAAAAAATAGGTATTCAAAGTCGTAATTGAAACATATGTCCAAACTCAAAAATCTTAATAAAACCCAAAATAGTTCCTTCAAAGAGATACAAAAACTAAATTAAAATCAATACCATAAAACCCTAAACCTAAATTGATCCCAAATCAAAACTTAAAACCGTAAATCAAACAAAAACTAAATCAAATGAAAATGGAGATAGAGATGAAAATGAGATGTATACAACCATATAACATAAATCAAACCATAAGATCATAACCTGAATAATGACCCTTAAAATCAAAAATCTAGTTCAGTATAGATCTGGGTTCAAGCTATACATGGATGTGATTACATCACATATCTGGTCCGTTCACGTCAGAGATAAGGGAAAGAGATCGAGGGAGGGAGTCGGAGACCGATGTGTGGCAGGACCACAAATCCAAGGCGGAGAAACTGAGAAAATTGGTAGCAATGGTGGGAGTCCGATTGTAGATATGGTGGTGTTGGTCTCGTGATGGAGTAGGAGTTCGATGCAAATCTGATGGTGGTGTTGTGCCGTGGTGGGATGCAGATTTGCTCACTTTGTCAACGGAAAAAGTTAACGGCCGTTAGTGGGAGAGACCAAAACCAAAAGGAAATGACAAACCTGAGGGACCAAATTCGAGTTTCGATAGTGTAGGGACGATATTCGTTAAAATTGACAAACGTTAGGGACCAAATTAAAAACTTAGGAAATAAATATAGAAGACGAAAAAAAGAGCTCTAAAATCCCAACAAAAGTCAAAAGAAATGTATACCCAAATTAGTCTTTTCGAAATAAACCTGAAAAAAAAATCATTGAAAAAGAACACATTGAAGTTTGTTAAAGTTATATCATAGATTGTAATACGTATTTGCAAGATTAGGTTACCGAACCGTTGTTGCCATCAAAACTCTAAAACCGCTGCGAAGAACAAACCCTCGGTTCATTTGGAAAAAAAAAGACAAATATAAAAGACAAAAGAAAAAATAAACTCTAAAATCCCAACGAAGTCAATAAGAAATAATACCCGGATTAGTATTCTCAAAGTAAACTTGAAAAACGATTTTGTTGAAGAATAACAGTTTATGAAATGAAAGAACAAATCAAATGATCGACGAAGAGAAAAAGAGTTGACCTAAAAAACGATTTTGTTGAAGAATAATGGTTTGTGAAATGAATAATACATCAACTGATGGAGAGTAAGAAGAAGATATTTAGTAATGAACACATATTATTATATTCAAGTGTCGTGTAAATAAAAAATATGTTAGAGAAAATTAAGGCAAGGCAGTCGATCAGTTGACCGGATTTCTTGAGAATCGTAGGTGACTTTCCGAATTGGTATTTTGACCCTATGCCTGGGTTGCACGAAATCCAATATGGGATAAGACTCAAGAACACAATCGTTTTTAGGCACAAAAACGAGAGCAAATTTGCTGGAGGGTATGAAAGGATTGTTTAAAAACGTGAGTCTAAACATAAATATATATCGTACATATACTAGTCCCATTCGTAAAATAGAAAAATAACTGAAATGACAATGATGTCAAATTATTAGCTATTATAGTCGGTTACAACCAATTTAGATAAAATCATGGACTGGAAATAACTGAGCATTAAATGACCAGTAACTGCAGGTTCAGAGATAGCCAAATCCAGAGATAGGCACTAGAGTCTCTCTGGTGCAGAGACGCCCACCAGAGGCTCTGCAGAAGACCACCAAAGGCTCTGCCGTGAGCCATCAGAGGCTCTGCAAAATAGACATCAGAGCCTCTGATCAAGTTTTTCCACTACATTCTAAGTCCAAAATTCTGAAGAGTTTTTGGGGCGCTGCCCCAAATGCGCGGGGATGCCGCCCCTCGACCCTGCCCGTGACGTTGATTGGTCAGCGGGACCACCGCCAGGGGGGTGCGGCCCCCTTGACCCCCGCCATTTCGTCGTGCCCGGATCAAACTCATCTTATAACAAGCGTGCACTCCGCACCACCGAACTTGTATTAGATCACAGTTTGAAACACATTAGTACTCGTTTTGTTTTCGGATTTTTCTATTAAAAAATCCATTGTTTCTTCTGTGGAAGTAAACCTGAAGGTTTAAATCTTTAAAAATCGGTTTTTTGACACTAGACGTTTGGTTCTTCCTCCATATTCGGTTCTCGATCTTGTTGTATATCTCTAGTAATAAGGGTATCTCGGACATAATCTCTTAAATAGAGAAACTTAAGAACTAAAGAACCTCTATAATTGAATGTTAGAAGAGAGAGAGAGAGAGAGATACATCATTAAAAAAATTAAATCTTAAAAAAAAAGACCTTCAAAATTGTCAAAAGATCTCTCTTCCTTTTCAATTTTTTTCTAGACAGATTGTTAGATTAATCGAATTTATTTTTTCTATTTGATTTCACCACTCAAAAATTCCATCCATGAAATCAAACTATGTATGATCGAATTTGTTTTCATTTTTTTAGCCAATGATCATATTTTGGAGGATGTGCGAAACGGAAGTAGTCACACAAAAAGTCTTTTCTAACCTCGGATTAGATTACGATGCATAATTTTGTGGCCCATAATGAAACCACCTTGAACTCTTGTCGGTAAGACATCGTTCTTTTAGTTCCAGTTGTACAAGCAACAACTCTCTGCTCCTCCTCATTATCATCATTCGTATCTAGATCAACCAATTAATTAATGGTTAGGTTAAGAAGAACAATAAGCCATAAGAATACTTCCAAAGTGAGGAAGAAATAATATTATTAGGAAGCAAATGAATTACCCTTTAAAATAGAATAATTTATCAAAATTATTATCATTCTATACTAGTATTGAAAATTTACCTTATATAAAATCTGTTTGAAAGTTAGTTACAAATAATGTTTATAGAAAAATTTGTTTGAATGTTTGTCAAGTTAAATTCATTGGATATAGATATAATTATTTCTAGAATTTGAAAAATATAAAAAAACTATTAAAGTCCAACGTAATTATGTTTTTTTTCAAAGTTTTTCTATTGATCTATTATATATATATATATTTAAATATATAGAGATAGAAGAAAGTTCAAATGAAAACTCTATTTATCCAACAACTCATATTAAATAAAGTTTTTAATTTTAAGATGATTAAGGATAAAAATGAAAGATAATTTAAACTCATGTCTATCATATTTGACTTTTATTTTCTTTTTTAATTAAATTTTTTTACCTACTTAAACATTAAAATAAAGTATCTCTAAAATTACTTATATTTTAATCAAACAAATTACATCAAAAAAACGAGAATTTCGTGTTCTTCGATATGACATCCATCTCAATATAGTTTTCTTTACGTGAAATGTTATATATGTGTTATATTCATTATGAATATTTATGTACGTTCAAGTCTGTACAACACCTCGACACCGTAAGTATGTAACTCGACATTACCTTCTTCAACACTTTATTCAACGTCGTAAGGCATCGCGTTCTTCAACACCGTAACCCAACACCCATTGAGGCGAATTGAGAACCTATCGAGTAATTCGGTTGTGAACCGGAGAACAAAAAAGAGCAAGTCACGTCTCCACACTTTCACGGGTCATTCATGTATTATTTATCATGACTAATGTATCATTCAAGATGAATAATACAACATTCGGGGTGAATAATTCACGATTCATGAATTTGTGTATTATTTATCCATAATGTTGTGTAATTCATCCTGAATACTGTATTATTCATCATGAATAATGAATGAACATTCACCTTTGTTAACCATACTGAATGTGGACATTCAGGGACGTGCATACATATTCATAATGAATATAATACATATATAGAATTTCACATAAAAAATGATTAAAACGAAAAGAAAAAAACTATATCGAGATGGATGTCATATCGAAGAGCACGAAATTCTCGTTTTTTTTATGTAATTTGTTTGATTAAAATATTGGTAATTTTCATAATAATTTATTTTAAACTTTAAGGGGGTAATTTTTTTTAATTAAAAATAAAAATAAAAAGTCAAACAAGGTAGACGTTGATTCAAATTTTCAATTTTGTCCTTAATTACTTCTCATTTAATCTTATTATGTTTCAACCATTGATTATTTTATAACTTTTGATCAATGGTTAAGATTTGTCCTCATGTGCACAATAAAAAGTGAGTTTTCATTTGAACCTACCCTGGGGTATATATATATATATATATATATATATATATATATATATATATATATATATATATATATATATGAGTGAATTGTGGATTTGGTCCCTATGGTTTAATGATTTTTTTGACAATAGTCCTCATTCTATGTTTATTGTGGATTTGGTCCTTGTGGTATTCAATTTATTTTGGCTATGGTCATTCTATCTAACACTTCTATTAACTTTGTTAAATCAAAGACCATTTTAGTCATTTTGTCTATTTTTTGATTTTTTTTTATAAGAAAAATATAAACAATATTTTTATACACACATGCATACACACATGTATATATATATACATATATATATATATATAACGATATTAAAATAAATAAAATAAGACATTATTGTATGATTTAATTGTTTAATTTTTTTAAAATTAATTATATTAAATACGATTTAATTTTATTATTTTATTGTAATTGTGAAAAAAGATATAGTTTTATTGTTTTAATGTAATTAAAATTTCAATTTAAACATGTCAGATCATAAAACTATCTTATTTATTTAGATCGAATAAAATAAAATATGGTTTTATGATTTGATTTATTGAATTAAAATTTTAATTAAGTTAGAGACGATTTAATTATATTGTTCTTTTACTATCATTGCAACAAACAAGCTTATTGTTGATATTTTAACACCAAAAATCATTGAAAACCGTTGAGAAATGAACTATAATCTTATCATCTTAAAATTAGAAGCTCCAATTTTCATATTGTTTTTCAGTCAAAAACTCAAAATCAATTTTCATATTGTTTTTAGTATGATAAAATTAAAGGTCATTTCTCAACGGTTTTAATGATTATTTTGTGTTAAAATATCAACAATAAGCTTGTTTGTTGCAATGATAATAAAAGAACAATATAATTAAATCGTCTTTAACTTAATTAAAATTTTAATTCAATAAATCAAATATAAAATCATATTTTATTTTGTTCGCTCTAAATAAAATAAGATATAGTTTTATGATCTGATTTGTTTAAATTGAAATTTTAATTACATTAAAACAATAAAACTATATCTATTTTTTCACAATTACAATAAAATAATAAAATTAAATCGTATTTAATATAATTAATTTAAAAAAATTAAACAATTAAATCATAGAATAATGTCTTATTTTATTTATTTTAATATCGTTATATATATATATACATATATATATATATATACATATATATATTTACATATATATATATATATATACATGTGTGTATAAAAATATTGTTTATATTTTTCTTATCAAAAAAGGACAAAAAATAGGCAAAATGGCTAAAATGGTCCTTGATTTAACAAAGTTAATGGAAGTGTTAGTCAGAAGGACCATGACCAAAATAAATTGAATACCACAAGGACCAAATCCACAATAAACATAGAATGAGAATCATGGTCAAAGAAATCACTAAACCACAGGGACCAAATCCACAATTCAATATATATATATATATATATATATATATATATATATATATATATATATATATAGGGGTGAGTTATTATGCAACCCTTGCAATCCCTTTATCTACCACACATTTTACTTTTATTTTTTTTATTTTTTTAATTACATAAAATGTGTGGTGGATAGAGGGGTTTCAAGGGGTTGCACCATATATATATATATATATATATATATATATATATATATATAGAGAGAGAGAGAGAGAGAGAGAGAGAGAGAGAGAGGTGGGTTCATACGAGAACGATATCTATTTAAGAAAACAATAAAACAGTCGAGTACATATAAAATCATATTTGATTCACATATAAAATCATATATGATTTTCTGCGACTTTGCACTAAACTTAAAGTCGCGGGAAAAGTCGCGCGTGTCCATTTTTCCGGGTTGATGTAAAATCACATATGATTTTGTACATGATTTGTTCTTTTCTTAAATAGTTAACGTTCTTGTTTGAATCCCCCCCCCCCTCTCTCTCTCTCTCACTCACTCACTCACTCACTCTCTCTCTCTCTCTCTCTCTATATATATATATATATGTATATATATGCAGGTTCAAACGAAAAGTTAAACATTTTACGAAAAAAACGATAAGTATGAAAAGATCAAAAGAGAACCTTGAAAAAAAAAAACCAGAGATTCCATCCAAACAGTCAGATTCATCCGTTTTTTTCGTGTTTCTCTTATATATATATAGGGTGGGTTCAAATTAAAACTCATATTTCATTGTGTACATGAGGACAAATTTTAACCATTGATCAAAATTAAAAAACTAATCAATGATTAATACATAATAAGGTTAATTGAGAAGAGATTAAGAACAAAATTGAAAATTTGAATCAGCGCCTACCTTGTTTGACTTTTTATTTTATTTTTAATTAAAAAAATTACCCCCTTAAACTTTAAAATAAATTATCTTAAAAATTAATATTATTTTAATCAAAAAAATTAAAACAAAAAACGAGAATTTCGTGCTCTTCGATATGACATTCATCTCGATATAGTTTTTTTTTCTTCGTTTTAACCGTTTTTACGTGAAATTCTATATATATGTTATATGCATTATGAATATGCATGCACGTCCTCGGGTGTCCACATTCAGTATGAATAACAAAGTGAACGTTCATTCACTATTCATGATGAATAATATAATATTCATGATGAATAATACAGTATTCAGGATGAATAATACGCAAATCCATGATTCATGTATTATTTATCATGAATCGTGTATTATTCACCCTGAATGTTGTATTATTTGTCATGAATGATACATTATTCATGATGAATAATATATGAATGACCTGTGAAGGTGTAGACACATGACACACTCTTTTTTGTTTCCCAATTCATAACCGAAATTTAGTTTAATTCATTATGAATATGTATGCACATCCCCGAACGTCTCACATTCAGTATGAATAAAAATGTGAACGTTCATTCATTATTCATGATGAATAATATAGTATTCAAGATGAATTACACAACATTCATGATGAATAATACATGAATTCATGAATCGTGAATTATTCACCCTGAATTTTGTATTATTCATCCTGAATGATACATTATTCATGATGAATAATACATGAAAGACCTGTGAACGTTCATTCATTATTCATGATGAATAATATAGTATACAGGATGAATTACACAACATTCATTATGAATAATACACGAATTCATGAATCATTAATTATTCACCCTGAATGTTGTATTATTCATCCTAAATGATACATTATTCATGACGAATAATATATGAATGACATGTGAAGATGTGGAGACTTGACGCACTCTCTTTTGTTCCCTGGTTCACAACATAATTACTCGATAGGTTCTCGATTCGTCTTGATGGGTGTTGGGTTACGGTGCTGAAGAAACGCGATGCCTTATGACGTTGAAGAAAGTATTGAATAAGATGATGTCGAGTTACTACTTACGGTGTCGAGGTGTTATACAAACTTGAACGTACATAAATATTCATAATGAATATAATACATATGTAGCATTTCACGAAAAAAAAAACGGTTAAAATGATAAATAAATAAAAACTATATCGAGATGGATGTCATATCGAAGAACACGATATTATCGTTTTTTTATGTAATTTGTTTAATTAAAATATTAGTAATTTTTGAGATAATTTATTTTAAAGTTTAAGTAGGTAAAGTTTTTAATTAAAAAAAAATAAAAAGTCAAATATGGTAGGCATTACTTTAAATTATCTTCCATTTTTACCCCTAAACATCTTAAAATTAAAAACTCTATTTAATATGAGTTGTTGGATCAAAAAGATAGAGTGACTGAGATTTGTTCTCACATACACAATAAAAGATGAGTTTTCATTTAAACTTTCCTATATATATAGGGTTGGGTTCACGTGAGACCAACCTGTTTTCGTGAGACCGGTGAGACCAAGAATTTACACTTAAAACTTCACAGCAAAACACTGTGAAGGTAAAAAAATCCGAACATTCACAGTGTTTTGTTGTGAAGGTTTATACCTTCACAGCGCGTTTATACCTTTGCTGTGAAGGTTCAAGTGTAACTTCTTAGTATCACGGGTCTCACGTGATCCCAAGTCTATATATATATATATATATATATATATATATATATATATATATATATAGAGAGAGAGAGAGAGAGAGAGGGTCATTCATTTGTTGACCAAACTATTGGTGTTAACCATGCTAACCCATCTAGACCGTTGATTATTTAGATCAATGGTTAACAATTAATGACAATTTTAATTTTATAAAAAAATAATAAAAACGTTATGAAATTAATGTGCATAACCGCATAGGGTCAAAATTGTAAATTTGCATATCCATTCATTAAATAAACACAAAAGAAATAAGCTAAAAATTAGGGCAATTTTAAATTACCCCACAAATTTCTCAACAGTTTCATCTTCTTCACAAATTGTCTCTGAAAATTACTGAAAACAATCGATAAAAACCACCAATTTCATCTCCAATGGCGGATCCACTTCACTCCCCACCCTCCCCACCACCACCTCACCCAAAACCTCCCACTTCGCCCGCCGGAAAATCACCCAACAAACGGAAGAACACCACCGCCGCCGACTGTCCAAACGGAAGAACACAACTCGGCCGCCATGGCCGTTGGTACCGTCGAAGATACCGCCACCAGCAAACGAAAGGTGATCGCACAAGATGTCAATGTCGAAGACATCGAAGTATTTCAAAACCCATCAAAACGATTTTATTTCGATAAATTGTACAATCTTATGGTTTTTTTGTTTGGAGTCCCATTTTTTCTGGAATTTTGAATGTTAAATAATGCAACCTATGGATTCAAATAGTAATTATTATGGTGCATATATGCATTGTTATGTATTTGTGGATGGTCTCTGCATATGAGCATGTTTTATTGAAAATTGAAAGTGCATGTATGCATTGTTATGGATTTCTGCATATAGGCATGGAAAATAGAACTATGTTTGGAATTTGTGCGTATAAGCATATTTTATGGAATTTTGAAAGTGCATGTATACATTGTTGTGGATTTTTGCACATAGATAACTACTTTTATAATTTTGTATATGCATATGTGCATTGTTTGGTAATTGTGCATATGGGAATATGGTAAGAAGTTATCATTAGGAGTTGTGCATATGAGCATATGTTCATGCAGTTTGAAAGTTATTGGATGCTTAAAATTAGGTAGAAGATAACTTCCATATTAACTTGATAGACATCAAATTTTAATTTAAAAATAATACATTTAAAGAATAGATAATTACCATAACAAACTCCTCAAAATATGGAATGAGATTAAATGGCCGAAAATTAGAAAATTCCCATAATACCCTTGACGTTTTAATAGCATTAATCAAATTACATGAACTCTAGAAAGCTTCTGATTGGTCGAAAATTGGTTAACACGGTTAGCACCAATGTCGTGGTTAGCAAATGAAGGGGACCCTATATATATATATATATATATATATATATATATATATATATATATATATATATAAGCGATCAAATGAAAATCACTCTAATTTTGAAAACCGTGGAAACCCTCAATTTCATTGGTAAAGTTAATGAAATTGTTTAATTTGATGAAATTGTTTTATATAATTCTTTTATTGATGAAATCGTTGCATATATTTGTGTTTTTTATGTAAAAATGAAAAAGTTTCATCAGACTGCGAAAATACATGAAAAAATTTCATCAGAATGAGAAAAATAGATGAAACTACATAAAAAACATAAATATATGAAACAATTTCATTAACAAAAGAATTATATGAAACAACTTTATGAACCAATTTCATTAATTTAACCAATAAAATTGAGGGTTTCCAAAGTTTCCAATCTAATATGGTTTCCAATTGGAACCACCCCTCTCTCCCTCTCTCTCTCTCTCTCTCTATATATATATATATAGGCCAAGGATAATTTGCAACTCATGCAAATCTTACAACCCCTGCAACCCACATTCTAACCGTTGGATTATTGATAAGCGGTTATTTTATTTTTATTTTTATGTTTTTTTAATTGAAAATATTAGACCCACATCTATTGTAACCGTCGATAATGAATCCAACGGTTAAGATGTGGGTTGCATGAGTTGTAAGATTTACGATTAAACTATTTGCAATCCTTAAAAATGTTGCAAACCTTGCAACCCACATCTTAACCGTCGGATTCATGATTGGCGGTTACAATAGATATGAAGCCTAATATTTTTAATTAAAAAAACAGAAAAATAAAAATAAAATAACCGTCGATCATGAATCCAACGGTTAAGATGTGGGTTATATATATATATATACCCATTTTAAGTCGGCTTTCCAATGCATACAAATTAGTTGCCAGCCATATTAAAGAACCAAAAAAAAACAAATCAAAGAATGAAACTTCCCAGAGGTCCCCAAAATTCTCTAACCATGTATTTGTCCTTGATCACATGCACATATTTAAACCCCATATTTCCCATATAACAACATTAACATCCATCCTCCACCTCCACCTCCACCTCCATCCACAATGACCCAAAAACTCGTCCAAAAAACCATCGACACTCTCGGAAAAGGCTTCGATTTAACCTCCGATTTTCGATTAAAGTACTGCAAAGGCAAAGATCGCTTAGTCCTCCTCAACGAAAATGAATCCAAGGATCTTCTTGTACCCGGCTTCGGCTCCTTCAAAGGTGTATCATCGGATATCAAATGTGACAAAGGTGATCGGGTTCGATTTCAATCCGATATTCTCGACTTCAATCAGGTAAATAAACTGCGGGTTTTGAGTTTGGAAAAGAATGGTTGGTGTAGTTTTTGTTCTGTTTTGGAATAACAGGTGGTTTGTGATGCTCTTAGATGTCGGAGTTCTTCAACCAAAAGTGCTCGGGCCCCGGGAAAATCCCAAACGGGTTTTTTAACGCCATGTTTGGGTTCCAAAGTGGTTCGTGGGCATCGGATGCCGCTAACACCAAGTATTTAGGGTTGGATGGTTACTTCATTCAGTTGTTTCATGTACATATCGATCGTTATCCGTTAATTCTCTCTGATGAAGTTCGAAACGCTGTCCCGACTACTTGGGATCCACCCGCTCTTGCAAGGTACGAAAAATCATGATCGTTTTTCTTGTGTCATTATGTTTATACCTTAATCTTAACTGCAAAACGCTCCATCTTAACTCCAAAAAAAACGTCTGAAAAATAAAATAATCGGAATACAACTATAAATCTGAATTATAATGTCAAATAAGCGTAACATGCCATGATCGAGTAGGTGGGGCTGCATTGATTTTATGGTGGTGCAAACATGGCTGATTTTGACCCACGACGGCTGACCAAGTCAAAAAATCGCCACCTTATTAAGATATATTTTAAATAAAAATTCATAATTAATTTAAGGATAATATATATATTCTGGACCGAAGTATACATTTTCTAGATAATAAAATATTTCTATGAATGTCAACAATGGCCAGGTAAAAGCTTTTCATTGTTTGACCAGTCAGATGGTTCTTGAAAAATGTCAACAACATCAACGGCTGAGATTACGTTCTCATGTTGCATTCACTTTTTAAATAATAGCGAATCACTTTCACATTAACCATTCATTATTTAGAGTAATGAGTTTTCAATGAAATCATCGATATGTTTATCAAATGTTTATTGTGTAAACGTTTATCAGCAACAGTAATCTTCATTTAGCTTGTCGAGTAAGCCATTAAAATGGATTATTTATAAACATCTCTTATGATAAGTGTTGATTGATAAGGTAAAAGTCTTCTCCTTCGTTTACCAGGAAAAATAGTTTTAGAAGCAACCGAGTTTTCTAAGTTTAATTAAAAATGAGGTGGCATTTGAATAGTTGGTTAGGTGTAGACATCAAGGAAATGATAGAAGTTTCAATTATATCATGATGACATAATAGTTTTCCTTGAAACACGGGTGACGTTTGACGTACGTAATTCGTTTATTTCAGTATTTATTTCTAAATTAATTTACATTCCACTTTAATAATATAAAGAAACACGGTTGTCTTATAAGGAAAACGTGAAAGAATTGATAGCTTTTGTTCATCGGTTAAGATATTACGTATCCAATAAATATAAAAAGCGTAGTTGTGGTGCACACCATGACAAAAAGACATCATAGATTATGCAAACATGGTTTTCTGTTGTAGCATAACGTTATGGCCAAGAGGACCGTAAGATCCATGTGTGCGTTTTTCGCACATGTGCTAGCGTACGACCCTAGCTTACTTCACAACCTTACGTTAGATCGATTATAAGTCAGATAGTTGAGACAATTATTTTCGTTACTAAATGTTGTTTATTTTTTGGGGTTATTTTGCAGATTCATAGAAAAATATGGGACTCATATTATAGTAGGGATAAGCATAGGGGGGCAAGATGTAATATTGATGAAGCAAAACAAATCTTCCAAATTGGAGGCCTCACAACTCAAAACCCATTTGGAAAACCTTGGAGATGAATTGTTAAATGGGGCTTGCACTTTCTCTCCTCATCAACTCAAATCCAAAGATCACAAGAACAAGGTTAGTTTTTTAACCAACTCAAAACTAGAAAAATACAAATATTTATACAAATGTATGCAAGCAGTATTCAAAATAAGTATGTTTTATATGTTTTTCTGTACGCCATTTTAAGAATATATTGCGTATGATGCATGTGAGATATGGAGAACACTTCAAAACAGAGAGAAAATATGTAAGTTAATTTGTCAACATTATGAACTTATTGCTAATTAATGATGATAAGGGTAAAAATGTCATCGTATTGGGAAGGTTTTTAAAAAATGAAATGTTGTAGTTTTTAATAGTAAACATGAAATATATATATATATACCGGAATGCTTGCTTGTACTTATGTTTTATTTTAATGGTTACTGATATGTCGTAAAAATGAAATTGCAGACACCATTAGCATTTAGTAGCGTCTTTGATCCGGAACCAATGTTCTTCAACGGATTCTCATCTGCAACACCGAAGGATGTAGGTTTGATCTTCATTGGAAATTGCAAGAAATATATTTTTGATTTTTTTGGTTGAAAATCAATTCTACATACAAATATATGGAATGAGATATTTTAATACTTAATTTTGGCTTGGTCATAATTGATTTTAGGCTAATTTCATATCTATTTTCCGGTCCCAACTGATGCAAATATCTCCAACCCTTATTAAAAAAAAATAAGATTAAAATAACTGTATTATTTTTAAAACTATAGATTAATCAAAAATCAACTATGTCGTGTTGCCGTGTTGTACAAGTATCAATCTTCAAGGAAAATGTGATGGTGGCATTTCATAATACCATTATTTTGACCATTTCAAAGTTACCAACTTTCATGTGGGAACATAATAAGTATATTGACTTGTTTCTATATATCACTATTTACGCTCTTTCATATTTTGTTTGTTTTTGATAGAAAATATGCTTATCTTGTCTATTTTCTCGTGAATAATGAAAATTCTTTTCTTTTTTTTAATATTGATTTCAAAATAATCTTGACAATGATGTTTTGATAACATTTTTTTTTCCGGACAAGACACTTATTCAAAATGAATAGTTTATTGGCCGAATTTCTAGGAAGTCATATTTGATGTAGTGAAGTTATTTATTTACGTATCTATGTGTCGTGCAGGGACTAAGTGTCATGTGTTCGAAAAGAGGTGGAGATCTGACCTCGAGCACACATTGTGAATGGTTATTGACAGTACCATCGATGCCGGACGCCATTAATTTTGAATTCATCCCGATCACCTCTCTCCTTCCCGGTGTTCCCGGCAAGGGTTTCTTATCGCATGCCATCAACCTCTATCTTCGTTGTACGTATCCTTCTCTTTTCTTTCGATTTCACATTTTTAATTAGCCAAACAACATTTATTTCTGATTTACATAATGAAATATGGTTAATCTTACTTTAATCAATAAATTTTTTTTTATTAAATTTATATTGTCAAAACAATTAAATTATTGTATGATAATTGTGTTATTATGGTGATATGCAGATAAGCCTCCAATTGGAGATTTGGAATATTTCTTGGACTTTCAGGCCCATAAAATATGGGCTCCAATTCATAGTGATCTATCATTAGGCCCAACTACAAATAGGGCCATAAGAACCCCAGCCTTGAATTTCAGTTTGATGGGGCCCAAGCTCTATGTTAACACAACTCAGGTAAAACACATTGACTCAAAGGAGGTTCCATAAATTTTAAATTGTTAATTTCAAATAAAAAAGCTAATATGATGTTTTTTGTTTTTATAATAATAGAACGTATTATAGTAGTGAATATTTTGCAAGATAAATGAGATTGATAATATGTGATTTTTTGTTTTTTGGCAAATAATAGTCACCTTATTTTGATATATTCGGTAATAAGAATATAACATAATATTATAAATTCTTATATACAGGTCACAATATCAAAGATGCCTGTAACAGGAATGCGGCTCTATCTCGAGGGTATGAAATGCAACAGGTAATGATCTCGTGAATAAATGTGTACTATTTGTTGGTTGCATTGATTGTAATAAGAATGTGTTTTTTCTATATCAGGCTAGCTATACATCTTCAACATTTATCTGGGACACCGGTTCTATTTCGAGATAAAATAAGTGAAGCTTTAAATTGGCGCGGATCAGAAGAAATTGCTGATTCACGCTTTTTTGAACCAATTCAATGGAAGAAGTTTTCACATGTTTGCACAGCACCAGTAAAATATGATCCTGATTGGGCAGTGCCAGGAAAAGATGCCTCGTTTATCGTCACAGGAGCTCAACTTCATGTCAAAAATCACGAGTCGAAGAGCGTTTTGCATCTCAGGTTACTTTATTCTAGAGTTTCAAGCTCATGCATCGTTCAGTCATCCTGGGCTTCAGGTCCAGTCAATCAATCGCAAAGGTCGGGATTTTTATCAGCAATAAGTCAATCCTTGTCTGGAAATCTAGATAAAGAGTTGAAATCATCAGATGTTGTGGTAGATTCAGGTATTTATCCAAATGGGCCACCAGTAGAGGTACCAACACCAAAACTTTTGAAGTTTGTCGATATGACACAAATATGTAGGGGACCAAGAGACAATCCTGGGCATTGGTTAGTCACTGGTGCTAAACTTCACTTAGATAAAGGAAAAATATGCCTTCTTGTGAAGTTTTCCTTGTTGAACATATGTTGAATATGAAAAAATAAGAACGAAAAAAAGAGAATGGTAAAACTGTATAAGTCGAGTGAGAGTTGCCCTAATTATTTTATCTCTTTATGCATGTACAAAAGTCGATTACTCTTAGCTTTAAAAAAGCAACGTGAAAGTTATCATTTTGTAAATATACAAAAACACTTGGGAAGATGAAGGAATTATTTTATTCTTTTTCAGAGATATTTGTTTATTTGTAATGACTTACTTTAATTACTTATAATTCATTCATTATTTTGATCAACTTTTATTTAAGTCTATCAAAGTTGTATTGCTGATTTTATAGCCTGGAATCATAGAATGTTGAGCATATTATCACAAATTATTTTAATTTTTAATAATATTATTTGAACACCAAGCACCCCGTTTACAAAAGCTGACTACAAAATAGTAAGGTGTTGTTTGTTTACCTATTAATGGTTCCATTAAGAGAAAATCTCTGAATCGCTAAGATGTAAATCCTGTTTGGCAAAATATATATATATATATATATATATATATATATATATATATATATATATATATATATCTCTGAATGGTTTCAAAACCTTCTGAATGATTTTGTATCTTGGATCTCCCTTAACCATTAAGCGATCTGATTTCATTATGAACAATTATCAAACAACCATATTTCATTTTGCACTATATCATAAGAGTCTCTTAATCATTCTGCACCAAACTATTCAGCAACTGACAAACAACCCCTAAGTGAAAATTGAAGTCCTTTGAAGCGTACTTTATAACACATGATTTCTATTCAATATAAAATGTCTTTTTGAAGTAGGTAGCAAAATT